>CM057349.1:145355261-146677713 GCA_030015575.1 Agapanthus africanus
AAACATCACAGATAAATACGACGTACACTTATGCCATCCGCATTCGCCTCGATGTCCCCTCATGCACCGTTAGGTTAGGTAACTAACGGCAGAGCGGGGCAGGGCTAGCGCGGGTGTAAAACATAAGTAACGCCTATATAATATATCATATATACTATATACTGTATCTATCACAGAACATCACATGATCACATCACAGATAAGGCAGCAGAAGAATCATATGAAATATTGGATATACTAGGACGTCCGTGTTTTCAATACGAGCCAGTATAAAACACGGATTCCATGGTCGTGATAAATAGCCAAACCCACACCCCTAGACCCCTACGAGAGCGGCAAGTAACCCTACCAATTCTAGAGTTAGGAGACCCGGACTCGACTCCTCGAGTTGGTCTCCTACTGGACTCCAGAACCCGGTTACTTGTGCTCCCCTCCTTGGGTCTATCCTAGTGCAGAAAAGTAAATAATATACAAAGGGTGACTACTTCCGCAACCTGGAAGTGCCCCAATAAAAGAATATTACATACAAGTTTTTACATGAATGAAAATGAAAAACACTCATCTCACATAAAAAACCCCCGGCTATTCAAACACGGCGATCCAATATAACATATCCAGCAACACATAACATCACATGTCATCAACGTAAGCAAATATGTCCATCCCAATTGTCGTTGACATATAGCAACGAAACCGGCGATATCACATATTACACTTACGGTCACAGAAAAGAAAGTGTAAAACTACAACAGTTGGAATCTGCAACCACCTCAGACATCGCATGCCTGACCAAATGAATTACTTAGACATCGCATGCCTAATAATTATAAACCCCGCATTTTAGTCTCATTATCGAAAACACTTTTCAATACCAAGTCGGGCAATTCAACAGGATTCCCGACATTCTGATCGAATGCTCGTCGCAAACTTCAGTAGACGGCCGCACCCCCGACGCCGTCGACGAAGTGCACCAAGGCGGAACACCGCTACCGCGAGCACCCGAACGGATGCTTTCGGCGACGGGGTTCTCCTACAGTCACTTGGTCGGGGCTATGGAGTGAGGCTGTCTATTAAGTTTACCCGGCGAGTATCCGCGTACGCTACGTGATTGCGACGGACTTTTGATCACATCAAAATTCCGTGGCAACCGATCAAGTGAGACTAAACTGCTATGTTTCTAACATTTATTCAGTTATCTCATAACTACTTGTGAATTCCAATTATTGTATCACATTCCGGATAAATAGAAAATGTTAAACTTTCCGATCGAACAATCGAACACCCAAGTTTTCCCGATACAGCTCAACACATGAAATAAGTTTAAAAAACATTCAGTTCATGCCTCAGTACCAACGGTCCAGCCGTAGAAGGGTCAAGCCAACGCCTCACATGTGGCACGCCGTACTGCCCCAAACCCGAAGGTTCAAAGGGCAGTTCAAGACGGTCACATAATCGAGTTAAGGATTGTTGTCTTCTAGAGGGACCATCGCGTTACTTGCACTACTTAGAAGGTCGTTAAACTACGGAAAAATCCAACACTTGGAAATTTCCCGACAGGGGAAAAATTGGGTATTTATATCCGGTCGAACTTTTTAACATATTCTAAAAATTTATCCGGAAAGCCACATAGACAAAATTTGATACCCCGATCGAAACACCGAATCCCCAAAACAACTGCAGAAAATTCAACTCTTGAATAAATTTTAAAAATTCCCAGAAAATCCAACTCCAGAAAATAGGAATTACTGTGCAAAGAAAAGTCAAAGAATCTACAGTCCCGCCGCGGAACCGCCGCGCCACGTGGGCTTAGGCCGCGGTTCCGCGCCGTCATGACGGAGTTACAGCTCCGTTTTGCACAGTATTTCATAATAAACCCTGCTTGATTTTCTGGATATTTTTAATCTTGAAAAATCCACATTTTAAAAATTGGACAGAGAGCATGTTTGTGATCGGGTTTCGGGTTCGTTCGGACTTCAAATTCCGTCTGGACTTCGCCTAAGGCTCTAGCTAGGCTCTGATACCACTGTAGGGTTCCTAGGCACCCTAATGAGGTCTCACAAGGCATCTAACATGCCAATTTCAAATTATCTAGGTGCCGAGAGACCCTAATACGGATCGTTTGCTAGAAATCTAGGCGAAAAAGCAAACTAGTTAAAACTTAACTAAGGGATACGGATATACAACCTTTGTAGATCCGTTTGTCCACCTCCACGACTCCGAGATGAGGTCCTCTCCGCTGTCCAAATCGAAATCCGGGCTCTTGCGTCGGCTTCATCGGAGAAGAAGCGGGCTAGGTCATCGACGACGTGCCGAAGATGATCTACGTCGAAGCATCACTAGATCAAGCTCCACCTTCACCAAGCCATGAAAAATTGTGAAGGAAACACACTCTACTACTTGGCAAGAGGTAGAGGATGAAGAAATAGGAAGTGGGTAGACTTTAGAATTGGATTTCTCACTCTAATTCATCAATCACCATTGATGGAGCATAGCTTTCTTCACTTGAAGAAGATGAAGAAGAAGAAGCTAATTGTTATGATAAGTTAATTGTTTTTAAAAGAAAATCAATACTTATCATATATTGAACCATGGTCAAGTGTAGAGATTTAATCATGGTTGAAATGAATGGTTAGGGTTAAGCATGAGACAAAAATGGTCACTTGGTCAAATCTTCAAGAAGCTTCAATATGAAACAAAATTAGCCACCATTTTTCTCTTTATGCCTTTTTATTTATTTCCAAAATGAATAAATAGATAAATAAATGAGAAAAGGAAATAAAACCCTAATCATAAGTTTAACCATGATTTAATTCTATATACTTAACCAAGTAAACATGTATCATCAAACATGATACAATCAAGTGCACAAAAGTATATCACATATACAACTTGTGCAATCCAAGTGAGAAAATCCCTATAAAGTGAACCAATACTAGTTAGTGCAAAGCAATATATCTAATATATAATTATGCATTAAATCATTAAATCAACACTTGATTCAATGATCTGGTCATGTCACACACAACCGACTAGTATTCAATGTATCGATTTATCGAATCAATCCTTGATTCGATAACTAGGTTATATCGCATACAACCATTCGACACATTCATCGCGAGAATGGAATACGGTATCACATACACGTATTATTCTCGGTCCCGCACATATCTCATATGCGCTCCTATTTCGTTTCGCTTGAGCCAGGAAACCTCTGTGTAGGACTCTAAAGACTCGTCAATACGCCGACAGCAGATGATGATCATATCAAACACCCACAAGCCGCAAGCGGTCTGCTAAACGTAACGGCCACCCGGGTATTGAGCGATCTGAAGATCGACGAGCAAGCCCGCTCACACTCCAGTGAATCCAACCAGTAACACTACCGTACAGTCCGGTCTGATCGTCTGATATGTCGCATATCTCGCCTAGGGGTGGTAAACGTCAGACCCCAATAGCTCGATAAGTCATGTCGATATGAGGTCTATAACTATTCGAGAAACTACTGGTAACACTTACCAGTAAATCTCAGCAACCCTGGCCAGGGATTTCCTGTTATAGCCAATCGAACACAGCGCAACATCAACCCCCTATACCGGGAGAGACGAATCCCCTCCTATCGCTCATTGCCTCCATGTGACTCGGGACTGTACCCAAAAACCACCGTTTTGCACGCCCTCTTGGACGTGGTAAGATGGAAATCAAAGCACAATGGGAACCACACAAGACTCTATGACGATCTCGGGTCAACAGACTACTCTGTACCAGTGTCACCAGAGAACTGCCATCTGACGTGAGGTATAATACCATCTGGGAGTTCTCGGCGAGTCCGTCCAGTGTACCCAGTCTCTACTGAGCACCCGTATATCATCTCTGATGTCAAACACCAATGGATATGGGATCATCCATCGCCCATCTGTATGGGTCGAGAAGGTATACGCTAGTCTACTCTGGTATATCGATGCCCCGTCTCGATACACCCACGACTAGGGACTTTGAAGGATGTACTTATGGACTACCATGTCCCCACTAGTATGATCCGCATCACAGTCCAGGTAGTCAAGTACAGATCCTAAGGGCTTTACCAACATGTAACAGAGAGACACCCAGCATACACGTTAAGGTAAAGAGCAACCAGATAGCATACTATCATGTCGAGCAAAAAAGTCCTCCCTATATATGTCCCAGCATCCACTACAATATACATCCTATGTACAGTAATGGCCTCTAGGGCATACATATAACTAACACTCATGACTCGAGGATATTATATCGTTGTGATACTATTGAGGCGGGATCATCGACTATTATATTTATATGTATATATATCGACTCAGATTTAGGTGGTTTCCATACCCCTCCTATTTGGCTTGATAGTTGGATCCGTAGTTCGCATAGTAGGCGTTAGACTAGACCTGAGTCATACCTATTTTGAAACTAACGAATCGGGGGTATTTTAAGGATAGGAAAAAGGGATTCTGCGGATATTTTCAAACGACGCGTCTTCTCTTAAAACACCGTAGCCCTTATTTTACCAAAAACCCTGACTCGTCTTATTTCAAAAGGCAAGGCTGCATGATATATTTATTGAGGTAGATTCTTTACTGTTGCGTTGATTATTCGATTCCGCATATTCATGCTATTTGCATTGCATTGCTTATGTTGATTGGTATATTATTATCATGCTGTTAGGACACTAGCACCATTATCGATGATGCATATGTTCCACGTACACTGCTCGCCGGCTCACACACTTCATTATCGATAATTGCCATGTCACTACACTGTAGTACTGTCGCATCAGGACATGACCTTATAAATGCATACTATTATTCCTTACTGCAGGATAAATTGTTGCTTGCATTTCATTTATATGTCACATGCATCATGCTTTCTGATTTGCGCATTGAGATATGTTGTTTCTATGATATTTCTGGTTTTGAGAGAGGGCTGACCCGGACTGACGGATGCCCGATATATTGAGAGAGGGCTGACCCGGACTGATGGATGCCCGATATATTGAGAGAGGGCTGACCCGGACTGACGGATGCCCGATATATAAGAGATTGGGCTGACCCGGACTGACGGATGCCCGATATATGAGGATTTACTTGCTGATGCTAGGCACAGGTTTTCATGATGTTTTCGAGTGTCGATGCTAGGCACTCAGGTTCCATGCTTTTGGTTATATCCTCATATTTTCCATGCATATGCTTTATGACATTTACATGCATAATGCTTATTGTCATTGGGTGACGAGTGGATGGGATCCACGTACATGCAAATTTGATTATATTGATCATACCTCATATTTATGATATGGTATTACCTGAGGCACTGACACGAGCACTTGCCACTACACTCATGTGTAGAGATTACATTGCGACCTTAGCATACTTCAGACTTATTCATATTGAGGTTTATATATATCTGATCGTATTGACCTAGGATAGGTCATATATTTGATCTCTGCTTGTAGATATTTTCTATTCACGAGTTGGCAACTCACCCCCATTGTGCCACAGTTCTTGTAGGTTTTGTCGTGCAGGTTTCATAGCGGCTTTTCTGGCACACTGCTTTCATACGGGTGACTTGCTTGGGTAGGTGGGTTCTTTTGTATCAGAACCGCCATTGTACTTGTACTATTTATTGTATCTAGAAATTCCATCAACCAAAACTTGTATATTGTTTCAGACTTAGAAATCAGTGTTGTACTATTTCGACCTTACAGTCACGCTTGTAGTATTACGGTTTTCAGGCTGTTGAGTTTCTTTTGAGTTTTGATCCTCGCCCTTCGGCGTTGTATATTCTATTGCTTGCGTGGTTGTGACCGTCGATTGACGAAGATCTAGCTCCCGCTTGGGGATGCCTTTTATCACTGCATTTATATATTATTCTTGTTGTACCCCATTTGGGGCCAGTTTTTATAAAGGAAACTCTGCCGAATTTTTCAGAAAAGACTACACATTTTAAAAATGCATATTCGGCTTAGTTATTTAAAAATCTTGACTTCAAAACATGTTTCTTTACTCCTTAAAATGGTTTTAGATTTCTGGGCTTTTGGCTTACTTGGGTCAGATGGAGTCCTATAGACTTCATATGGTTCAAGGGCCAGTCATGTGCTCTTTCGGGTCGTGACAGTCATGGTCACTCATGACATGTCTCGTCGACGGTGCCGAACTCTGGCCTGCTGGGTGTACGTAAAATGACCGATCCTGGGTCCAATTCTCCTCGTATAATATTCCAGAAGGTCCTGTCGAGGTCTCTCCCAAATCTCGTTTCTGCCGAACTGCTCGGAAGTCATCGTCCTTTCTTAAATCTGTTTCTTGTTCCGGAACGGCTTCATACTCATCGCGACTCCTTCTGGAAGATATATCTATATACAACGCCTCTGCATGCGTATTTCATCTCTGATGTCGACGGAATGGAACGTCCTTTCATCAAGATCTCATACGAACATCTTACTCCACTTTTCTCTACTGTCGACTGCTTCGGACTCGTCTCTTCATGGCTGCATGGACCGTGCTCCAACGGCTATACTCGTATCTGGAGTCTCCCAAGCAATACATCATATCACATAGCATTCGAATGAAATCGAACCATTCAATCGATTCGTCAAAACCTCATAATCCCCCAAGAGCTCAACATCTTGTATACAGTTTAATAGTATTGAGTACATACCACAGTATCGGTGGACCAACCGTAGAAGGGCAAACCCAAGCCTCACTAATGGCACCGCAGAACTGCCGCAAACCCTAAGGTTCGAAGGCTTTCACATGGTCATTATGTCGAGTTAGGGTTTTCATTCTTTTAGAGGGTCCATAGAATTGCTTGCATGTCTTTCCGAATAATTTAAACTTGGAATATGGGTTTCTGACATTCGATCGCCTCTATCGACACTCAACGTACCCGCGTGAAGTCGTCTCTAGCTGGAATCAATCTATCTGATGATCTTGCATCGGGGTAAGAGAACGAACCACATGTCCTAGTCATTCATCCTCGGGTGACTAGCGATCTTCTATCATATCTCTATGTACAACTCGTACTGCAATAGCTCCAACATCTGGGGCAACATCTCGTCGTTCGCAGCAACAACTGGCTCATTCGTTTGCACGCTGAATAGTGCATCAATCATCATGAATAAGCGATACATCAATAGTCATCACATTCTGGCTGGCCTCTATCAGTGGCTCAATCCTCTGGTGCAAATCTGCACGTCCGAGAAATCTCATAAGATCCATCGAACGCTCACGGCACGAAAACACAATAAAACGACGCCTCTATATGCAATCGTATGTCCCTTGAATCACTCCCTGGTCAGTCCTCGTTCATGACGAGCTCGTGCTGACCGCAACTATAGCCGTAGCTCTCTCTGCCCGTGTAATCGTGGCAGCAAAATCATAACCAATATCGATGAGGATAGATCATAGGAATGAATATAATGCTGTGCAAGGAAATGTACATCCTAAGGCTTCTTAAGCAGAGTAGCGTATCGTAAGTATGCCGCGGAACATACACACGGTACGTCACTCTCCTTAAGTCACCTACTCCATCAACCAAGGTCAACCTACGCGACGAAAGTTCAGGTCTAATACCCCCACGACTAAGTCTAAGTTCCGTAAGGTCAAGCCTAGATTCCGTATATATACAAATGCCCTAGACTCCGCATAGTCAAATATAGACTCGAACCAAGGTTAACCAAGCACTCTGATACCAACTTTGTCACGACCCGAAATAGCACGTGACTGGCCCTTGAATCATATGAAGTCTATAGGACCCCATCTAATTCAAGTAAGCCAAAAGCTCAAAAATCTAAAACCATTTTAGAGAAATGTTTTAGTAAAATAAGCTGAATATGCATTTTAAAATCACAAGTCTTTTCTGAAAATTTCGGCAGAGTTTCCTTTGTAAATATTGGCCCCGAACGGGGTACAACATGATAAATATATGCATCAATGATAAAAGGCATCCCCAAGCGAGAGCTAGCTCTTCATCAATCGACGGCCACAACCACACAAGCAATATAATATACAACGCCAAAGGGCGAGGATCAAAACTCAAAAGGAAACTCAAAACATCAATGAAAACCATAATAATACAACGCGCGACTCTAAGGTCGAAAGAATATACAACTCTGGTCTCTAAGTCTGAAATAAATATACATATCTGGTTGATGGAGTTTACTAGATACAACTGAAATAAATAATATACAAGGTATAATGGTGGTCACGATGCATATGAACCCACCTACCAAAGCAATCAACCGGAAAGGGAGCAGTGTGCCGGCAAAGCCGTAACGAAACCTGTACGGCAAAACCTGCTAGAAATTGTGGCACAACAGGGGTGAGTTGCCAACTCGTTGTAAGTGCACGGCGGCGCCCCGGCCGTCAATCCGACGCCGGAATGCGGAAGCGGTGAAAAACTTTAATTTTTGCGGACTTAGCAAACCGGCACCACCGCGCACTAAACACCCGGATCGTAACCATTAACAAGTCTAAGCTAACTAGAAGATGGGTTAGAGATATACCGACGATCCAAGTCCTCCGGTCTTCTCGCCATCGTCCCGATCTCCTGCGGAATGTCCCGTCTCCTCCTCGCCGCCGGAAGTGCACCACATCGCCTACTTTGTTTACGGGCTCCCACCTCAATGCCGAGGCAACTCGGGCACGAAGCCGGCTACTCGACGTGCCCAAGGTTTGCTGTAGAATGTGTAGTAGAGGATTGTGTCTCATTTGGGGTTCATGGAGGTGCCTTTTTGGTGGAGGGATGATACAAGGATTATGTGGAGGAACTTGTAGGCTTTTGGAGCATGAAATGAACAAGATTTCCACCCTCAAAAAACTTGGACAGCCCTTCCAAGGGGAAGGCCGGCCATGACATAAAGAGAGGAGAGAATGAGAGTGTCATATGCAAGATAATGAGAGAGCCATCCAATAATACCAAAAGGGAGAGAGAGAGAAGACTATCATGCAAAAGGAAATGATCACCAAATCAAAACCCACACTCAACCACCTACCACCAACCTCATCATCAACAACCATGATGATATACAAAGTCAAGCAATCATGAGTTTATGAAGTCAAATGATGGGACAAGTATCATGACATGATAATATGCAAAGACCCCCTCCACAAATGCTTATTTGCAACAATGCAAATAAGCCCTCCTCCACCAATCTTCGGCCAATGAACGGAACAAAGGAAATTGGCCGAAACGGAAAGCAAACTGGCAACTCCAAAAACTGATCCCGTAATAAATTACAGGAAAACCCCGATACTGTGCATACACACCCGCATTTGTATTCCGACCGAAATACAAATGCAATGAGACAAAATCTACACTGTACTATAGTAGGATCCGGTTTATACCAAAACCGGCTAGTAATATCTGTTCGATCCTGATCCGTGCAATACCGCACGTATCTGATCAAACCCTGCCATATAACCATACGTCCTATAGTACAAACTGTCCGATCCTGATCCGTGCAATACCGCACGTATCTGATCGGACCTTGCCATATCTCCATACGGCCTCTACAACCTTTCGCCCGAAAGCTGAGTAACTGAATGTGGGGGACTCTAAAGACTCATCAACACCTTGGTTGTGGATTTAACCACTAGCACGTCAGAGGTATAAGCCAATACGTAACGGGCTACCAGGTACTGACTAAAAGGGATGTCTGTGAGCGAACTCAGCCTGACAACCCTACTGAGCCTGTCAGTGACAATATCCGTACAGTCCGGTCCGTTCGTCTATGAGTATCGCATGGCGGGCCTAGGGGGTTGGTAAAAGTCAGACCCCCAAAAGCGGTACAAGTCGTGTCGGAGTGTAGCCCAGAACACCCTGAGATACTACTGGAATACCTACCAGTAAATCTCCTTGCCTTGGCCAAGGACTTTGTGTAATGGCTCTCCTAGACACAGCACGACCTCACCCCCAATACCGGGAGAGACGAACCCCTGAAGATACGCTCACTGCCTCCATGTGGCTCGGGACTGTACCCAACTAAAACCTGTTTGCACGACTCCTTTGAGCCGTGGTAGGGTAGTAATCAAAGTACAGTGGGAACTCACACGAGACAAATGACGATCCCCAGGTCGATGAACTAACCTGCACACATGTCACCAGGGAACTGCCATCTGACGTCTGGTATATGACCAACTAGCATGTTCCCGGCGAGTCCTGTCCGGTGTACTCATAACCCAATGAGCACCTGTATACATCTTAGGTGATCCAACTGACACCAGTGGCTTGTGAGACCGGCCACCGCCCCTCGTCGGGGTCTCGACTGTATACACTAGTCTACTAATGGAGTATCGATGCCCGGTCTCGAAACTCCAACGACTAGGGACCTTTTAAGGATATGCTTGTAGACCCCCAGCTCCCACTTATATGATCGCCCTCATACTGCTGGTGGTCAAGCAAGAATCCTAGGGGCTCTATCAACGTGTAATAGCAACTTGTCAGGTCACCTAAAGCAGTACACGATGATAAAGGTAAACCAGATAGCATACTATCATCTCGAGTAAGACTGTCCTACCGGGATAGGTCCTCCCTCAATCATTACAATCACGTACCTGTGATCTAATAATTGACTCTGAGGGCACTATCTCCAACAATCTCCCACTTGCACTCAAGGCTAATTATTGCGATGTCGCATACTCACAGCCCGTGTGATACCGAACATCCAACTCCTCTACTAGTCAGTCTCACAAAGCTCGTTTGCGGAACTATTGCGTTCGAGGAATAGCCTCAGTGAGTGGATCCGCTTAGATGTTTCTTTCTATGTCTCTCTATATATCAAGTTCGCGGAGAAAGCCATCTCCCGAAAAGAGCAATACCTGTCTCAGAATATGTCTGGATGTCTGATGGGACCTAGCTCATAAATGAACTCCAAATCCAAACTTCTTAAACTGTATCGTCAACTGAACTTAATCAGTATCCTGCGCGCCATGCCTCCCTCAGTATTGCCTTGGACCACCTGTCCAAAATACTGCCCCTCATCAGAAGGAAAACTATAACTCTGACAACCTCCTTGTCGTCCATGTCACCTTGGAAGCCTGGAATGATAACTGTCTCCTGAATGAGGCTGTCGTTATCATATCCCTAGAACATCCACTTATGTTCTAAAACTGCTTCCGACTGTTTCTCCAGGATTGGATTAATGTCAACTTATTGCATCTAGTGCAAGAACAACATCTGGTGTGGTACTTGACATCTTACGATTGACTCAATTGCCTGAGCAAGTGATCTGCCAATCATGCCCGTCCCTCTCCCCTTTAGTCTGTAAGACACCTTTGGAGAGGGTGACTCCATTACCTGCAGGTACACTACCGTGCCAGGAGTCGTCCATCCTAAATACTCTTAGAATGCTGTCAAGTACCCTGATTGGGAAACCACCCAAATCTAGATCTAAGACCATAGATCTAGTAACCAGTATGTCTGATATAAAATCCATTTCCTTTGTGGAGAAATAACTGTGTGACGACCAAAGTATAACCGATCGTAGTGTAGGAGTTTCCTTTCCTACTTTGTGTATATCATCCAAATACCAGGATATCACACCCTACTACCTTCTTAACAGATCCATCCCCTATTCTGATGAAGTCAAACCTATGACTGTCACGTCAGAAATAGATGATCTATCTCCGCTACATCTGCTCTAGTCTATAAATAGACATAAGCTGCCTGTCCACCAATGCTTCCGCTGCTCCCACTGACTACGACAACCCTCTGGCAGAGTCATATAGACGTACACTTCTAAAACTTATTTAGAACGACGCTATACTCATCCTTCCGCCGGGTCTCGCAACCTGGAACAACAGCAATGGTAATTGTGGGTAAACAAGAACTTCCCTGTCACCGTCCTTGAGGCTACCGTAGTGCCTCTCGGGTGCCTGAAGTTACCCACCTTATCTGCGGAGTGGCCAATGGAATGTCAATCCAGATTGAATCTTTAGGTTCCTTATCAAATCTTCAGTAATCGTTTGTGGTTCTGGAATTACTTCCAGTTCTACCATACTCCCACTACTGTTTTCTGAAAAAATCCATTTTTAATAAAATTGTGGCGAGTCTAGAACAATATTGCTATTGTTCATCCAGATGGTAGAAAGTTAACCCGCGTCATAGCCTGGGTCAACCCACAAACAGCCATTACAGAAACGTGCCTTGAGTTATCCAGAGTCTGGTTTTAAGCATAATCCGGACAACTCCCCGTACCTTAACATCGTTAAGATACGAACTGTTCTATATCCAATATAGGACCAGAGGCACTGATTTAATTGAACCAGATCCAAATCATGCAACTGTCTCCAGTGCATGTCAACTAAATGGAAGAAGGCCTGATCAGCGTTACCCAACTTAGGAATGCTTCCAATTATGAGTAACCTGAAAGAGAAGCAATTTCTCTTAATCATTACTATCAACTGAATACCATACACAAGTATCTACATCTTCGATCACTTTGAAGAATCCCGATACTTGTGACACCTGGTTCTCCACTCTATTCAAATACCAATAACTTCTCCAAATTCGGACCCTGTGTTTCCACGAAACACCTGTCTAAAAACTAGAGAAGTCATAAGTAAACTGAATGTAGTACGAGGACCAACCCCTCTGTCCTGATGGACCCTGGACAACATACAATACTCTGTATAAGTCCCTTGAGTCTGATAACTCATTCACGGTGTGTCGTAGGTTGAAAACTGTACTTATGGTTAAGAAGAATTACACCGCTGTTTAATGCTCCTTACCTAACCATCCACTGATATAGGTAAATGTCGTAGACATAATTTCAGAAAGGTATATCTCACTCTATGAAAATAGACGTACAGATATATCAATTTGAAATTGGTGCATAACAGCGGATATTCAAAACCAAATATTTGCCGACCGGCAAACAGCCCAGGTGATTTCCTCAAATATCACCGATTACAACGAATCCCGATATAATGAGGATAATCACCCAATTCCCAATAACTTACTCCCACTCATCATCTGTAAAACCATACAGATGTGAGAATCGTACCTGGTAAATACATACCCTGGAGTAAGTATCTAATCAGGAAATCAGTTTTCCTTTAACATTACACAGTGAAACTGAAACATTGAAATGTTCCGATGGGGTATTCTGGTATTCCTAGTAATGCCTCTTCCAGATTCACGACTGTAACCGTAGAGTTCTCTGCCACCTCTCCAAATCCCTTCATATGTCTTTAGTCATTACCTTCTGCACATCCCTTTAGGCCAAATGGTTTTCTTCCTTCCCTACCGTTCGGCACCAGCCTATGGTTTGGAAGAAGACTATCCAATAAGCATAATGGGTGTACTGTCCCAATCCTAGGAACACTCGCAATGAGAGAGGGTGAAGATAAAAGACAACCGAATAAACCTTATTCCTATTTCTCCTGAACCAGAATCCATCCCCGAACTGGAACCAGTTCCATTCGAGTTCGTATATAACCATACGATGGAGTATCCAATAAACTGTGGATCTTCGTAGTGATACGGAGTGTTCTGGAGAAATACAAAGGTGATTTGGGAGTGGTAATGAAATACCTGGTTTGGTCGTGAATATCTGTTGCAATTTACTTTGCCCTCTTACTAATCCCTTTCTTTGTCTTAACTTAATACCTTCTGCACACCATCGTTATGCTAATTGGTTTTCTTCATTCCCTACCGGTCGGCACCAGCCTAAGGTTTGGAAGAAGACAATCCAATTTGCGTAATAGGTGTACTACCCCTAAACCAAGGAGTACTCGTAACCTGAGAGAGGGTAAAAGGAAAAGACAACTGAATAATCCTATCCGTTTTCTCCAGAACCGGAAACCATCCTCGAATAAATTCTTTCGAGTTCGTATCTAACCATACGATGGTTTTGTCCAATGGAAGTGGACGTTCGTAGTAAAACGGGGTGTCCTGGAGAAAAGGGTAAAAGTAGGAGTGGCAATGAGGTTTGCAATTCTGACAATCCAAAAGCCGGTGTTTAAGAAGGTTCGGTCAACTTGGTCACTGAGTCAAAGTCTTAGGGTCGGGTCAATGGTCGCTGCCAAAGAGAGAGAGAGAAAAGAAACACTCAGCGTGCACTCTAACCTAGATCAGAATGGTTACCAATTTATCTAATCTGGAATCCTCCCACTGTACCTCAAATTCTCCTCCAAACCTGAAAGAAGAATTAGTCGGGGTTACCCGAGGAGTAAACTAACTCATCAGTGGGAATCGGGATCCAACTATCATCGCATGATAACGTGACGGAATCCGCTCACGGTATCACACTCCAGAAGGTATGCGCATATCTGGCAAGTTTCAGTTCTTTTGAAACTCCCGATGTGATTTCTGCCCCATGCTCTTATGACCTTGACTTTGGCCAACAAATCATAAGTCACATGTCAAGTTCTACCCGTCATTCTCCAGGTTGATTCGAATCCACCCGCACAAGCCCTTGACTTTGGCCAACAAGGCTATACGACTGTTCCAAACCAACGCATCTATCTATGCTGCATATGAATAACCAACAGCTACCAAACACTGTGCCTTGACTTTGGCCAACAAACACAGCTTGAATACTATTGACTACCCATATGAAACGACGGAGGGCTACGAATGGTTTCTGGCGAAAACCTTTAACGTAATGAACTTGATATCGTTGAAGGAACGGATAGCTTTTAAAAATATAGTGACGAAAACCTTCGCTAAAGAGGTCACTCCCGGTGAAGGGATCTCGGCTCTTTCCCCGTAGAATGGGGTGCAGGATATTCCAACTGAATACCACGATGCAAAGCAAAAGTAATCGGCTATAGTGAAGTTAATGCCCTGACGCAAACTTTTTGTCCAAGGGGTCACTCCCGGTGAAGGGATCTCGGCCCTTGCCTCGTCGACTGAGGAGCAGGATATTCCAAATGAATACCGCGATGCAAAACAAAAGTGAACGTCCTTGCAATAACAGCTTTTTGAAAAGTGTTCCAACAACATCAGATTAGGTTTGTTTTTTTTAACTTGCATTGATCCGAATCAACGCAGTCCCATCAATTGATCACACCAAAATGAACGAAAATATACTGATGTACGTATATGCCATCCGCATTCGCCACTGGGTCCTGTCATTACCCGTTAGGTTAGCTAACTAACGACAGAGCGGGGACTGGACTAGCGCGGATGTAAAACATATACAACATCTACTAATATATATACCAATATATTATATTCGCTCAAGGCGTGAATAAAATGCAACATTACAGAAATGAACAGCATCACAGAAACAATACAGATATCTGGGATCCCAGGGTTTCACAGAGCCACTGCTGAAACCCGACGTTCCCCTGGTCGTGTGGATAGCCTGTGCAATGAAATCCTAGACCCCTACGGGCGCGGCAAGTCACCCGCCAAAACCTGAAGCGAGGCAGCCCCCTTCAGCGCCGTGAATGGACCACCCAGCACTTCACGGAATCCGGTAACTTGGGCACCCCTCCTGGGTCAACCTGTACCCCCTACGAGTGCGGCGAATAGCCCGCCAATCCCAGAGTGAAGCCCCCTCCGTCTCAATGCCATGAGATGCGGGCTTGTTGCCCTCCAGAACCCGGCTATCCGTGCACCCCTCCGCGGGGCAATCCTAGTACAGAAAGTAAAATATACATACAACGGGTACATCGACCGCAACCAGGTCGTGCCCCAAAATAATAATACAAACAGGCAGTGACGGCAGTCCACATGTCGGACGCTCGCCCCGCAATATCAAATGTACATAATACAACAAAACTGTACTAGCATTGCATCCAGGCTATCCCCCACGACCGATCCGCAACATCACAGCAAAAATAAAACATCAACGTGAAAGTCACGTTCGCAAATCCGTCTAACCGGGCTATAGCAGTTAGACCGGATTTACCGATCAAGTGACATTCACGGTCGCAGATATAATGTAAATACTGTGAAAAATGTGTTTAAAATTTTCCGATTGACCAAAAATTAACAAGTGGGCCCCCAATCAAAACTGTAGCACTCACAGAAAACCTGGGCCCAATTTTAATATTCCAAAACCCATATTTTAAGCCCAGAAGGCCTCTGTAAAAAATTGGTGAAGTGATCTCCACAGTGCGCGGCGGAAGGACGGCGGGAAGGTGGTTTTCGCGGCGGTTCCGCGCTCCCACTGTAGAGTTACTTCGTCGAATTTTTACAGAGCTCTTAGATTTTCCAGTACATCAATATTTTACAACCTGAAAAATTTTTCGACACCAAAAATTTCCAACAGAAAACTGATGTGGGCAAATACGGGTTTTTGGACATTTCGATCGATCGGAACTAAAAAACACATTACACAAAGCTAGACTAAGTTAATGGCGAGGCTCTGATACCACTGTAAGTGCACGGCGGCGCCCCGGCCGTCAATCCGACACCGGAATGCGGAAGCGGTGAAAAACTTTAATTTTTGCGGACTTAGCAAACCGGCACCACCGCGCACTAAACACCCGGATCGTAACTGTAGGGTGTTTTTCGTCACCCCAGTGAGATGGGAATACGCGCGCGCTTGTCAGGCGCACTACAGATTCCCCCGGCCTAGGGTAGGCCGGGGTTTATTGATTGTGGGGATCCGAATCTCCGGCAGCCGCGGACTAAGCTGCCGTTAATTACCCCTCGCCTTTGGGGCGGGGGAACCTCCGATTAACGGGTTAAACTGGTCATGCGAACTCAATGTGCAGTGTACGTGTGTTGTGTTTTGAAAGGGGGGTTTTGGATATATCGGGAGCCACGCAGAGTTTTTACGGGGGTCCCGCTACCCGGATAGCGGGCTGGGGGTCAAGGGGGCTAGCAGCCCCCTTGCGGGGTGCGGGGCAGCGCCCCGTTAGAAATTTTTTTCTAACAGGGACAGTGTCGCGGAGTATGTGTATGTGTACATTTATATACATATGTATATATATACATGTAAATATAAGTAAAGGGGAAAAAGACATCCAAAGGATGCGTGGGGCCAGCGTCTAGAGCGCTGTGCGCTAAGGTGCTGTGCGCTCAGGCGCGCGCGCGCCACGTGTCGACACGTGGGCAACTTGCGCATGAGCGCTGCGCGCAGGTGCGCCAGCGCACGCGCCACGTGTCGGCACGCGGGCGTTTTGCGCAAGAGAGCTGCGCGCAGGTGCGCAAGCGAGCGCGCGCCACGTGTTGGCACGCGGGCGCTTTGCGCAAGAGCGCTGCGCGCAGGTGCGCAAGCGCGCGCGCGCCACGTGTCGGCACGCGGACGCTTTGCGCACTTGCGCAAGCGCGCCACGTGTCGTCACGCGGGCGCTTTGCGCCCTTGCGCAAGCGCGCAGGTGCGCAAGCGCGCGCGCCACGTGTCGGCCCGCGGGCGCTTTGCGCACTTGCGCAAGCGCGCCACGTGTCGGCACGCGGGCGCTTTGCGCACTTGCGCAAGCGCGCAGGTGCGCAAGCGCGCGCCACGTGTCGGCACGCGGGCGCTTTGCGCACTTGCGCTGCACGCCGGAGAGGACAAGAGCCTTTTAGCCTAAAAAGATTTCTCTGAAGAGAGATCAAAGAGGAGTTGGACTCCTGAGTGTTTTTTTCTTCTTTCTTGGGGGTTTAGTGAAAGATGTTCTTCTTCTTCCTCCTCTGTTGGCTGGATCTTGATGATCAAGAGATGTGAGATCTAAAAATCTCTCCTTTCTGAGATCTAATGGTAGATCCAAGTTCCCCTTTGTGGGTTTTGTGGTGAAAGACTTCTTAGTTTTTGAAAAGAAAGAGTAAAACTCTTGATTTAATTCAAAAGAAATTAGAAGGTTTAGAACCTTGGAGAAGGAGCAGGAGGCACAAAGAACCCTAATTTTTGGGGGAATGAAAAGTTGTTTTTTTATCCATCATCATGTTGCCTTTTATAGGCTTACACATTTACATATAGCCCCTTGGGCTTTTCAAAATGGCTTTTTGCCTATCACATGGCTTATGTGTCATTTGTTTTTGCACATAAGCCATGAGCTTACAAAAATTTGGCTTTATGCCCATTTTGCATACAAAAATCATGCACAAAAATTACATAAAAATTATTTGTTACATGATTTTTGTTGTTGGCATGGAGGAGGCTGGCCGCAGCCTTGACTTGGGCATGGGCCCGCTTGACCTGGGCTTGGGCCCACCTGCCTTGGGGTTGACCTTGACTTTGACTCGGTCAACGGGGGTGTAAATTTTTACCCCAACAGTAACCATTAACAAGTCTAAGCTAACTAGAAGATGGGTTAGAGATATACCGACGATCCAAGTCCTCCGGTCTTCTCGCCATCGTCCCGATCTCCTGCGGAATGTCCCGTCTCCTCCTCGCCGCCGGAAGTGCACCACATCGCCTACTTTGTTTACGGGCTCCCACCTCAATGCCGAGGCAACTCGGGCACGAAGCCGGCTACTCGACGTTGTTGGAGATAGTGCCCTCAGAGTCAATTATTGGATCACAGGCACGTGATTGCAATGATTGAGGGAGGACCTATCCCAGGAGGACAGTCTTACTCGAGATGATAGTATGCTATCTGGTTTACCTTTATCATCGTGTACTGCTTTAGGTGACCTGACATGTCACTATTACACGTTGATAGAGCCCTTAGGATTCTTGCTTGACGACCAGCAGTATGATGGCGATCATATACGTGGGAGCTGGGGTCTATAAGCACATCCTTAAAAGGTCCCTAGTCGTGGGAGTTTCGAGACTGGGCATCGATACTCCATTAGTAGACTAGTGTATACAGTCGAGACCCCGACGAGGGGCGGTGGCCGGTCTCACAAGCCACTGGTGTCAGTTGGTTCACCTAAGATGTATACAGGTGCTCATTGGGTTATGAGTACACCGGACAGGACTCGCCGGGAACCTGCTAGTTGGGCTTATACCTGACGTCAGATAGCAGTTCCCAGGTGACATGTGTACAGGTTAGTTCATCGACCTGAGGATCGTCATTTGTCTCGTGTGAGTTCCCACTGTGCTTTGATTACTACCCTACCACGGCTCAAAGGAGTCGTGCAAACAGGTTTTAGTTGGGTACAGTCCCGAGCCACATGGAGGCAGTGAGCGGATCTGCAGGGGTTCGTCTCTCCCGGTATTGGGGGTGAGGTCGCGCTGTGTCTAGGAGAGCCATTACGCAAAGCCCTCGGCCGAGGCAGGAGATTTACTGGTAGGTATTCCAGTAGTATCTCAGGGCGTTCTGGGCTACGCTCCGACACGACTTGTACCGCTTTTGGGGGTCTGACTTTTACCAACCCCCTAGGCCCGCCATGCGATACTCATAGACGAACGGACCGGACTGTACGGATATTGTCACTGACAGGCTCAGTAGGGTGTCGGGGTGAGCTTCCTCATCGACGTCCCTTTTGTTCAATAGCTGGTGGCCCGTCACGTATTGGCTTATACCTCTGACGTGCCAGTGGTTAAATCCACAGCCATAGTATTGACGAGTCTTTAGAGTCCACCACACTTCCAGTTACTCAAGCTTTCGGGCGAAACGCTGTAGAGGCCGTATGGAGATATGGCAGGGTCCGATCAGATACGTGCGGTATTGCACGGATCAGGATCGGACAGTTTTGTACTAGTGGCCGTATAGTTATATGGCAGGGTTTGATCTGATACGTGCGGTATTGCACGGATCAGGATCGAACGGATTTTACTAGCCGGCTTTGGCTTAAGCCGGTCCTAGTCTAGTACTGTGTAGATTTTGTCTCATTGCATTTGTATCCGGTCGGAATACAGATGCAGGTGTGTATGCACAGTATCGGGGTTTTCCTGTAATTAATTACGGGACCAGTTTTCTGGAGTTGCCAGTTTGCATTCCGTCCCGGCCGGTTTTCCTTTGTTCTTTCCCGGCCGGACTTTACCGATGGAGGGGGTTATTTGCAGTTTTGCAAATAACTCTTTGTGGAGGGTTTTCTTGCATAAAGATCTATTATGATAGCTTTCTTTTCTTGCACCTTGACTTTCTTTAATTGTGATTTGGAAAGGGTATGGGCTTGATGTGAGTTGAAGCATGCTTGCATGTTTCTTTGTCTAGGTTGTGGTCACCTTTTCTTTGTTCCTACCATCACCTCCCTCTTGCTATCATATTATCCTTCCTCCACCTTTCTTATTCTCACTAGAAGATGATAAGTTTCCATGAGAAAAGTGAGAAGGAGAAGAGAAGAAAAAAAAGAGCTTCATTCTTGAGAGTTTCCTTCTTGATCTTGCTTTCATGCAAGGAAAAATGAAAGCACCATATTTTCCTTGTCTTCATTCCTCCATCCAAAGGCAACAAACCCCAAAGTGAGACTATGATTCTACACTACACATTCTACAGCAAATCTTGAGCATGTCGAGTTGCCGGCTTCATGCTCGAGTTGCCTCGGTATTGAGGCGGGAGCCCGTAAAAGACGAAGGCGATGTGGTGCCCTTTCCGGCGAGGAGGCGACGATGTGGAGCAAAGACTTTCCACGGGAGATCGGGATGATGAAGAGAAGACCGGAGGACTCGGATCACTCGGTATACTTCTCACCCCATCTCTAGTTAGCTAGCGTAGGTTAATGGTAATCGATCCGGGTTTTCTTTGTCCGCGGTAGCGCCGGTTTCCGAGCAAGGAAAAATTTTTATTCCGCAATTTGGCCTCGAGTAAGACGGCCGGGGCGCTGCCGTGGCGCAACATGGTATCAGAGCCACGCCATTAACCTTACCTAGCTTCGTTTAATGTGTTTGCATTTCCGATCGACCAAAATTTCCAAAAACCGTATTTTTTGTTCACATCAGTTTCTGTTGAAATATTTTGGTCTCGAAAAATTTTTCAGGTTGTAAAATATTGATGTACTGGAAAATCTAAGAGCTCTGTAAAAATTCGATGAAGTGATTCCACAGTTGGAGCGCGGAACCGCCGCGAAAACCCCCTTTGTGCGGCCCTTCCGCCGCGCACTATTCACATCACTTCACCATTTTTTTACAGAGGCCTTCTGGGCTTAAAATATGGGCTTTGGAATATTAAAGTTGGGCCAATTGTTTCTGTGAGTGCTACAGTTTTCTTTGGGGCCCACTTGTTAATTGTTTGATTGATCGGAAAATTTTAAACACATTATTTCACAGTATTTACATTATTTTCTGCGACCGTGAATGTCACTCGATCGGTAAATCCGATCTAACTGCTATAGCCCGGTTAGACGGATTTGCGAACGTGACTTTCACGTTGATGTTTTATGTTTATGCTGTGATGTTGCGGATCGGTCGTGGGGGATAGCCTGGATGCAATGCTAGTGCAGTTTTGTTGTATTATGTACATTTGATATTGCGGGGCGAGCGTCCGACATGTGGACTGCCGTCACTGCCTGTTTGTATTATTCTTTTGGGGCACGACCTGGTTGCGGTCGATGTACCTGGTATATGTATATTTTACTTTCTGTACTAGGGTTACCCCGCGGAGGGGTGCACGGATAGCCGGGTTCTGGAGTGCAACGGGCCCGCATCTCATGGCATTGAGACGGAGGGGGCTTCAGTCCAGGATTGGCGGGCTATTCGCCGCACTCGTAGGGGGTACAGGTTGACCCAGGAGGGGTGCCCAAGTTATCGGATTCCGTGAAGTGCTGGGTGGTCCATTCACGGTGCTGGAGGGGGCTGCCTCGCTTCAGGTTTTGGCGGGTGACTTGCCGCGCCCGTAGGGGTCTAGGATTTCATTGCACAGGCTATCCACACGACCAGGGGAACGTCGGGTTTCAGCAGCGGCTCTGTGAAACCCGGGGCTTCCAGATATCTGTATTGTTCTGTGATGCTGTACATTTCTGTGATGTTGCATTTTATTCACGCCTTGAGCGAAATACTATATATTGGTATATATATTAGTAGATGTTGTATATGTTTTTCATCCGCGCTAGTCCAGTCCCCGCTCTGCCGTTAGTAAGCTAACCTAACGGGTGATGACGGGACCCAGTGGCGAATGCGGATGGCATATACGTACGTCAGTATATTTTCGTTCTTTGTGGTGTGATCAATTGATGGGACTGCATTGATTCGGATCAATGCAAGTTTAAACAAACCTAATCTGATGTTGTTGGAACATTTTTCAAAAAAAGCTGTTATTGCAAGGACGTTCACTTTTGTTTTGCATCGTGGTATTCATCTGGAATATCCTGCTCCTCAGTCGACGAGGCAAGGGCCGAGATCCCTTCACCGGGAGTGACCCCTTGGACAGAAGTTTGCGTCAGGGCATTAACTTCACTATAGCCGATTACTTTTGCTTTGCATCGTGGTATTCAGTTGGAATATCCTGCACCTCATTCTACGGGGAAAGAGCCGAGATCCCTTCACCGGGAGTGACCTCTTTAGTAAAGGTTTTCGTCACTATATTTTCTAAAAGGCTATGCAGTTCCTTCAACGATATCAAGTTCATTACGTTAAAGGTTTTTCGCCAAAAACCATTCGTAGCCCTCCGTCATTTCTTATGGGCATTATTTAGTATTCGTGCTGCGTTTGTTGACTCCGTCAAGGCGTAGTGTACGGTAGCTAAGTGGTGCTTGTTTGTTGCATAAGTGGGATTGGTTAGGACAGTCGTGCGGCCTTGTTGACTCCGTCAAGGGCACGTACGGGTGGGTTTAATGCAATCCAGATAATGACGGGTTGAACTTGACTAGGACTCTTTGATTTGTTGACTCCGTCAAGGTCACTTGAGTCCTAGGGGTAAAAAATCACATCGGGAGTTTCAAAAGAACTGAAACTTGCCAGGCATGCGCATACCTTCTGGAGTGTGGTGACTTGAGTGGATTCCGTCAAGTTATCATGCGATGATAGTTGGATCTCGATTCCCACTGATGAGTTGGTTTACTCCTCGGGTGATCCCGACTAATTCTTCTTTCAGGTTTGGAGGAGAATTTGAGGTACAGTGGGAGGTTTCCAGATTAGACAAAGTGGTAACCATTCTGATCTAGGTTAGAGTGCACGCTGAGTGTTTCTTTTCTCTCTCTCTGGCAGCGACCATTGACCCGACCCTGGATTTTGACTCAGTGACCAAGTTGACCGAACCTTCTTAACACTGGCTTTTGGATTGTCAGAGTTGCAGACCTCATTGCCACTCCTGCTTTTACCCTTTTCTCCAGGACACCCCGTATTGCTATGAACGTCCACTTCCATTGGACAAAACCATCGTATGGTTAGATACGAACTCGAAGGACTTCGAGGATGGTTTCTGGTTCTGGAGAAAACGGATATGATTATTCAGTTGTCTTTTCTTTTCACCTTCTCTCAGGTTGCGAGTACTCCTTGGTTTAGGAGTAGTACACCTATTACGCAAATTGGATAGTCTTCTTTCAAACCATAGGCTGGTGCCGACCGGTAGGGAATGAAGAAAACCAGTTAGCCTAAAACGGTGTACAGAAGGTATTAAGTTCAGACAAAGCAAGGGATTAGTAAGAGGGCAAAGTAAATTGCGACTGATATTCACGACCAAACCAAGTATTTCTTCGCCAATCCTAAATCACCTTTGTATTTCTCCAGGACACTCCGTATCACTACGAAGATCCCATTTTATTGGATACTCCATCGTATGGTTATATACGAACTCGAAAGGAACTAGTTCCAGTTCGGGGATGGATTCTGGTTCAGGAGAAATAAGAATAAAGTACATTCAGGTGTCTTTTATCTTCACCTTCTCTCGCGTTGCGAGTGCTCCTAGGATTAGGACAGTACACCCCTTATGCTTTTTGGATAGTCTTCTTCCAAACCATAGGCTGGTGCCGAACGGTAGGGAAGGAAGAAAACCATTTGGCCTAAAGGGGTGTGCAGACGGTATTGACTAAAGACATATAAAGGGATTTGGACAGATGGCAAAGAGATATACGGTGACAGTTGTGAATCTGGATAATGGAAGAGGCATTACTAGGAATACCAGGATACCCCATCGAAACATTACAATGTTTCAGTTTCACTGTGTACTGTTAAAAGAAAACTGATTTCCCGATTAGACACTTACTCCAGGGTAAGTATTTACCAGGTATGATTCTCACATCTGTATGGTTTTACAGATGGTGAGTGGAAGTAAGTTATTGGGAATTGGGTGATCATCCTCATTATATCGGGATTCGTTGTAATCGGTGATATTTGAGGAAGTCACCTGGGTTGTTTGCCAGTCGGCAAATATTTGGTTGTGAATATCCGCTGTTGTGCACCAATTTCAAATTGATATATCTGTACGTCTATTTTCATAGAGTGAGATATACCTTTTGATATTATGTCGATGACATTTACCTATATCAGTGGATGGTTAGGTAAGGAGCATTAAACAGCGGTGTAATTCTTCTTAACCATAAGTACAGTTTTCAACCTACGACACACAGTGAAAGAGTTGTTAGACTCAGCGGACTTATACAGAGTATTGTATGTTGTCCAGTGTCCATTAGGACAGAGGGGTTGGTCCTCATACTATATTCTGTTTACTTTTAACTTCTCTAGTTCTTAGACATGTGCTTCGTGGAAACACAGGGTCTGAGTTTTGAGGAGTTATTGGTATAAGAATAAAGTAGAGAACCAGGTATTGCAAGTATCGGGATTCTTCAAAGAGATCGAAGATGTAGATACTTGTGTATGGTATTCAGTTGATAGTAATGATGAAGACAGATTGCTTCTCTTTCAGGATACTCATAATTGGAAGCGTTCCTAAGTTGAGTAACGCTGATTGGCCTCTCTCCATTTAGTTGACATGCACTGGAGACAGCTGCATGATTTGAATCTGGTTCAAATAAATCAGTGCCTCTGGTTCTATATTGGATATAGAACAGTTCATAACTTAACGATGTTAAGGTACGGGGAGTTGTCCGGCTTATGCTTAAAACCAGACTCCGGATAACTCAAGGCACGTTTCTGTAATGGCTGTTTGTGGGTTGACCCAGGCTATGACGAGGGTTGACTTTCTACCATCTGGCAGATCAATAGAAATATTGTTCTAGACTCGCCACAGTTTTATTAAAAATGGATTTTTTCAAAAACAGCAGTGGGAGTATGGTAGAACTGGAAGTGATTCCAGAACCGCAAACGATTACTGAAGATTTAATAAGGAACCTAAAGATTCAATCTGATTTGACATTCCATTAGCCACTCCGCAGATAAGGTGGGTAACTTCAGGCACCCGAGAGGTACTCCGGTAGCCTCAAGGACGGTGACAGGGAAGTTCTTGTTTACCCACACTTGCCATTGTTGTTGTTCCAGGCTGCGAGACCCGGCAGGAGGATGAGTATAGCGTCGTTCTAAACTAGCTTTAGAAGTGCACGTCTATATGACTCTGCCAGAGGGTTGTCGTAGTCAGTGGGAGCAGCGGAAGCATTGGTGGACATCAGGCTTATGTCTATTTATAGACTAAAGCAGATATAGCGGAGTTAGATCATCTGTTTCTGATGTGACAGTCATGGGTTTGACGTCATCAGAATAGGGGATGGATCTGTTGAGAAGGTAGTAGGAAGTGATATTCCTATACTACGATCGGTTATACTTTGGTCGTCACACAGTGGTTTCTCCACAAGGGACTTGGACATTATTTCAGACATACTGGTTACTAGATCTATGGTTTTAGATCTAGATTTGGGTGGTTTCCCAATCAGGGTACCTTGACAGCATTCTATGAGTATTTAGAATGGACGACTCCTGGCACGGTAGTGTACCTGCAGGTAATGGAGTCACCCTCTCTAAAGGTGTCTTACAGACTAAAGGGGAGAGGGATACGCATGATTGACAGATCACTTGCTTAGGCAATTGAGTCAATCATGAGATGTCAAGTACCACACCAGATGTTGTTCTTGCACTAGATGCAATAAGTTGATATTGATCCAATCCTGGAGGAACAGTCGGAAGCAGTTTTAGAACATAAGTGAATGTTCTAGGGATATGATAACGGCTGCCTCTTTTAGGAGACGGTTATCACTCCAGGCTTCCAAGGTGACATGGACGACAAGGAGGTTGTCAGAGTTATTGTTCTCCCTCTGACGAGGGGCAGTATTTTGGACAGGTGGTCCAAGGCAACACTGAGGGCGGCATGGCGCAGGATACTGATTAAGTTCAGTTGATGATACAGTCTAAGAAGTTTGGATTTGGAGTTCATTTATGAGCTAGGTCCCATCAGACATCCAGACATTCTAAGACAGGTATTGCTCATTTCGGGAGATGGCTTTCTCCGCGAACTTGAGATATAGAGAGACATAGAAAGAAACATCACAGCGGATCCACTCACTGAGGCTATTCCTCGAACGCAATAGTTTCGCAAACGAGCTTTGTGAGACTGACTAGTAGAGGAGTTGGGTGTTCGGTATCACACGGGCTGTGAGTATGCGACATCGCAATAATTAGCCTTGAGTGCAAGTGGGAGATTGTTGGAGATAGTGCCCTCAGAGTCAATTATTGGATCACAGGCACGTGATTGCAATGATTGAGGGAGGACCTATCCCAGGAGGACAGTCTTACTCGAGATGATAGTATGCTATCTGGTTTACCTTTATCATCGTGTACTGCTTTAGGTGACCTGACATGTCACTATTACACGTTGATAGAGCCCTTAGGATTCTTGCTTGACGACCAGCAGTATGATGGCGATCATATACGTGGGAGCTGGGGTCTATAAGCACATCCTTAAAAGGTCCCTAGTCGTGGGAGTTTCGAGACTGGGCATCGATACTCCATTAGTAGACTAGTGTATACAGTCGAGACCCCGACGAGGGGCGGTGGCCGGTCTCACAAGCCACTGGTGTCAGTTGGTTCACCTAAGATGTATACAGGTGCTCATTGGGTTATGAGTACACCGGACAGGACTCGCCGGGAACCTGCTAGTTGGGCTTATACCTGACGTCAGATAGCAGTTCCCAGGTGACATGTGTACAGGTTAGTTCATCGACCTGAGGATCGTCATTTGTCTCGTGTGAGTTCCCACTGTGCTTTGATTACTACCCTACCACGGCTCAAAGGAGTCGTGCAAACAGGTTTTAGTTGGGTACAGTCCCGAGCCACATGGAGGCAGTGAGCGGATCTGCAGGGGTTCGTCTCTCCCGGTATTGGGGGTGAGGTCGCGCTGTGTCTAGGAGAGCCATTACGCAAAGCCCTCGGCCGAGGCAGGAGATTTACTGGTAGGTATTCCAGTAGTATCTCAGGGCGTTCTGGGCTACGCTCCGACACGACTTGTACCGCTTTTGGGGGTCTGACTTTTACCAACCCCCTAGGCCCGCCATGCGATACTCATAGACGAACGGACCGGACTGTACGGATATTGTCACTGACAGGCTCAGTAGGGTGTCGGGGTGAGCTTCCTCATCGACGTCCCTTTTGTTCAATAGCTGGTGGCCCGTCACGTATTGGCTTATACCTCTGACGTGCCAGTGGTTAAATCCACAGCCATAGTATTGACGAGTCTTTAGAGTCCACCACACTTCCAGTTACTCAAGCTTTCGGGCGAAACACTGTAGAGGCCGTATGGAGATATGGCAGGGTCCGATCAGATACGTGCGGTATTGCACGGATCAGGATCGGACAGTTTTGTACTAGTGGCCGTATAGTTATATGGCAGGGTTTGATCTGATACGTGCGGTATTGCACGGATCAGGATCGAACGGATTTTACTAGCCGGCTTTGGCTTAAGCCGGTCCTAGTCTAGTACTGTGTAGATTTTGTCTCATTGCATTTGTATCCGGTCGGAATACAGATGCAGGTGTGTATGCACAGTATCGGGGTTTTCCTGTAATTAATTACGGGACCAGTTTTCTGGAGTTGCCAGTTTGCATTCCGTCCCGGCCGGTTTTCCTTTGTTCTTTCCCGGCCGGACTTTACCGATGGAGGGGGTTATTTGCAGTTTTGCAAATAACTCTTTGTGGAGGGTTTTCTTGCATAAAGATCTATTATGATAGCTTTCTTTTCTTGCACCTTGACTTTCTTTAATTGTGATTTGGAAAGGGTATGGGCTTGATGTGAGTTGAAGCATGCTTGCATGTTTCTTTGTCTAGGTTGTGGTCACCTTTTCTTTGTTCCTACCATCACCTCCCTCTTGCTATCATATTATCCTTCCTCCACCTTTCTTATTCTCACTAGAAGATGATAAGTTTCCATGAGAAAAGTGAGAAGGAGAAGAGAAGAAAAAAGAGAGCTTCATTCTTGAGAGTTTCCTTCTTGATCTTGCTTTCATGCAAGGAAAAATGAAAGCACCATATTTTCCTTGTCTTCATTCCTCCATCCAAAGGCAACAAACCCCAAAGTGAGACTATGATTCTACACTACACATTCTACAGCAAATCTTGAGCATGTCGAGTTGCCGGCTTCATGCTCGAGTTGCCTCGGTATTGAGGCGGGAGCCCGTAAAAGACGAAGGCGATGTGGTGCCCTTTCCGGCGAGGAGGCGACGATGTGGAGCAAAGACTTTCCGCGGGAGATCGGGATGATGAAGAGAAGACCGGAGGACTCGGATCACTCGGTATACTTCTCACCCCATCTCTAGTTAGCTAGCGTAGGTTAATGGTAATCGATCCGGGTTTTCTTTGTCCGCGGTAGCGCCGGTTTCCGAGCAAGGAAAAATTTTTATTCCGCAATTTGGCCTCGAGTAAGACGGCCGGGGCGCTGCCGTGGCGCAACATGCCCAAGGTTTGCTGTAGAATGTGTAGTAGAGGATTGTGTCTCATTTGGGGTTCATGGAGGTGCCTTTTTGGTGGAGGGATGATACAAGGATTATGTGGAGGAACTTGTAGGCTTTTGGAGCATGAAATGAACAAGATTTCCACCCTCAAAAAACTTGGACAGCCCTTCCAAGGGGAAGGCCGGCCATGACATAAAGAGAGGAGAGAATGAGAGTGTCATATGCAAGATAATGAGAGAGCCATCCAATAATACCAAAAGGGAGAGAGAGAGAAGACTATCATGCAAAAGGAAATGATCACCAAATCAAAACCCACACTCAACCACCTACCACCAACCTCATCATCAACAACCATGATGATATACAAAGTCAAGCAATCATGAGTTTATGAAGTCAAATGATGGGACAAGTATCATGACATGATAATATGCAAAGACCCCCTCCACAAATGCTTATTTGCAACAATGCAAATAAGCCCTCCTCCACCAATCTTCGGCCAATGAACGGAACAAAGGAAATTGGCCGAAACGGAAAGCAAACTGGCAACTCCAAAAACTGGTCCCGTAATAAATTACAGGAAAACCCCGATACTGTGCATACACACCCGCATTTGTATTCCGACCGAAATACAAATGCAATGAGACAAAATCTACACTGTACTATACTAGGATCCGGTTTATACCAAAACCGGCTAGTAATATCTGTTCGATCCTGATCCGTGCAATACCGCACGTATCTGATCAAACCCTGCCATATAAGCATACGGCCTATAGTACAAACTGTCCGATCCTGATCCGTGCAATACCGCACGTATCTGATCGGACCTTGCCATATCTCCATACGGCCTCTACAACCTTTCGCCCGAAAGCTGAGTAACTGAATGTGGGGGACTCTAAAGACTCATCAACACCTTGGTTGTGGATTTAACCACTAGCACGTCAGAGGTATAAGCCAATACGTAACGGGCTACCAGGTACTGACTAAAAGGGATGTCTGTGAGCGAACTCAGCCTGACAACCCTACTGAGCCTGTCAGTGACAATATCCGTACAGTCCGGTCCGTTCGTCTATGAGTATCGCATGGCGGGCCTAGGGGGTTGGTAAAAGTCAGACCCCCAAAAGCGGTACAAGTCGTGTCGGAGTGTAGCCCAGAACACCCTGAGATACTACTGGAATACCTACCAGTAAATCTCCTTGCCTTGGCCAAGGACTTTGTGTAATGGCTCTCCTAGACACAGCACGACCTCACCCCCAATACCGGGAGAGACGAACCCCTGAAGATACGCTCACTGCCTCCATGTGGCTCGGGACTGTACCCAACTAAAACCTGTTTGCACGACTCCTTTGAGCCGTGGTAGGGTAGTAATCAAAGTACAGTGGGAACTCACACGAGACAAATGACGATCCCCAGGTCGATGAACTAACCTGCACACATGTCACCAGGGAACTGCCATCTGACGTCTGGTATATGACCAACTAGCATGTTCCCGGCGAGTCCTGTCCGGTGTACTCATAACCCAATGAGCACCTGTATACATCTTAGGTGATCCAACTGACACCAGTGGCTTGTGAGACCGGCCACCGCCCCTCGTCGGGGTCTCGACTGTATACACTAGTCTACTAATGGAGTATCGATGCCCGGTCTCGAAACTCCAACGACTAGGGACCTTTTAAGGATATGCTTGTAGACCCCCAGCTCCCACTTATATGATCGCCCTCATACTGCTGGTGGTCAAGCAAGAATCCTAGGGGCTCTATCAACGTGTAATAGCAACTTGTCAGGTCACCTAAAGCAGTACACGATGATAAAGGTAAACCAGATAGCATACTATCATCTCGAGTAAGACTGTCCTACCGGGATAGGTCCTCCCTCAATCATTACAATCACGTACCTGTGACCTAATAATTGACTCTGAGGGCACTATCTCCAACACTCGTGAGTAGAAAACATCACCAAGCAGAAATCGTATGTATGACTCATCCTAGGTCAATACGATCAAAGATATATAAACCTCAAATGATAAGTTTGAAACATGAAAAGATGGCAAGGGTAAACATCTATACATAAGTGAAATCCCATGTGCTCGTGTCAGTGCCTACGGTAGCAATATATCATATGTATGAGGTATGAATGTAATGTAATGAAAACAGAATACATGTAAATGAAAAAACTGTTTTCTTGCTTTAGTGAGATTTCTGTTTATTTAACACGAGGTATCATCAATGAAATCAACATAATCAATGTCTAGCATCGACACAAAACATAAATCTCAATATATCAATATCTCAGGCTCCGGCTATCCGGACTGGCCTGTTTCATCAAATCTCAATACTTCAATATCTCAAATCTCAATATCTCACTATCTCAATACCTCGGGCTCCGTCAGTCCGGATCGGCCCATATCATAAATCACATGACCACGAACGGTATCCTCCGGATATCCGACACGCGAAACAATCACCAGTAGGCAGTCTGCCCCTGCCTAGCTCATCATCCTCCATGAAATCACTCTCGCCCCGGGGTACCATACTGGGTCCACCATGTACCCGAGACGGTTCATACTACTCCTCGAAACGGGTCTAGAAATCCAACAGCTATCATGAAAACTCATGGTGGACGACTCATACATCACGAGAAAACCGCATCTTGTATTTTAAAAAGAGACAGAGAGAGAAGTTTATATATATTCTTGCGGTTTTCCCCCAAATCCCAAAATCTCATTAAAATCCGAAATCCAAAATACAGAGTAAGTAAACAGTGAATATCGGCATAAAACCCCAAAATACAGCACAACCAATGAATATATGAATGCGTCTAATATCATGCAATGAGTACAATAGTTAACTAGCATATGAAAGCGATAACATATTGCAACTATCAACTAGCAAGCTATGTCAGTGAAATAGTATTCGCTAAAGTGTACGTGACATAGCAATTACCGATGATGATATGTGTAAGCCGGCAAGCAAGTGTACATAGAGCATACGCATCATCGGTAATGGTGCTGGTGTCCTGACAGCATGATCTCAATAATGACATATGAAAACACAATATAAGCATGCAAATGCGATGCGAACAGCAATAATATGCGGGAGCTGAATAATAACACAACAATGAAGATCCTGCATCAATATATATATGTGTCATACAGTTTTGCCATTTGGAATAACACGAATCGTTGTGTTTAGAAAATAAGGGCTACGGTGTTTTAAGAAAAAATGTGTCTTTTGAAAATATCCGTATACTCCCTTGGCCTGTCTTTAAAATACTCATGATTCGTTAGTTTTGAAATAAGTATGACTCGAGTCTAGTCTAACATCTACAAGTAAACTACAGGACTAAATGAACAATCTAACCGAAAGGGTAAGGGAAAACCACCTAAATCTGAGTCGATATGTATATATATATATATATATATATATATATATATATAAAATAATCGGTGATCCCGCCTCAATAGTATCACATACGATACAATACACAATATGACATCCTCGAGTCAAGAGTGCGGATCTATCATCAATATATAGCTCGTACGGTAAATCCATCGTACGACATCCTAATCTGGGTACGGGTCAAAATCACATTTCTCTTTATTCTCTTGGTATCCTTATCATTACCTCATGATCTGGGGGTACTGATCTACGTTTAGTACATACTGATACCATCTATATATATGCATGCGTGTGTATGAAAACACCACGCCAAAAGGACCCACTAAAATATCATGTCGTATCTCAAATACGAACCATGTCACATCACCGATCTCATGGCCTCAAGCCCAAACTCATCGACTCATCTCCAAATATCAAGTACTATCCTCATAATCCATGTATATGTATACGTATATACATATATATATATATACACACGTAGTCCTATACCCATGTGTGTGTGTGTGTACACACACATACACACATATCCCCATATACGCATAGGTAAATAAAATGAATGTATTTGTGTGTGTGCGTGTATGCAAATCACTACTCTAGGGTTCGCGACTAATCACTAACTTACAAGTGCACTATACTAATCCAAAGTCATTCCATATCATATCCGTATGTGTATAATATGATATAGATATAACGCATTCGCGTTCTGTTACGAAACTGCGGGGGTGCTATATGCCATCCACTCGACTTCCCCCGTAGATATATATCTACTCACCTTGCTCTACGCTTGCTGTTGCCGACGTCACCACGCGCTTGCTTGTCGTCTCGAAGTACTCGTGGGGTACCTACACATCATAACGTATCGTGTCGCATTAAAACCCAATTCAAAACCAAAACGACACGCTAAAAGCCTATAGGTTAGAACCTATGAACTACACTTTCAAAACTACCAAATAACACTTGATTTCGACGTACAAAAGTCAAGTGATCGAATACCACGCAAATTACAAAAATCCAGAATTCACAATACGTATAACAAAACCCCGAATCAAAATAGCAACTCTTGAAAATAGTCCCAGATTTTACCCTAGGTGAAATTAGCCAATTTTGCATATGTGGAGGGTCTAGATTACAGATACTGGAGCCATGAAACAAACACGAAGCCACAAGTCCCTAGTCTAGCAGCAATTTGCGGCCAGAATGATTAAATCTGTGGCCAAGGTAGGGAGTTGGGGTCTCGGGTTTTGGGTGCTGCTTCTAGGTTGCCTGCTTGTCTCCCAGTCTTTGCTAAATAATTTTTTAGGTCCCCTAGTGTTAGCAGATTTCAATATACTCTCACAGAATCCAAAATTCTCTGATATCGGGTTTCTAAGTTCGTATTTCGGGGTTAAGTCTTAGGTTTTAGTCCAATATGATATCACTAACAGGGGTTTAGGGTCACTACTAACCTCAATTACACTTTTGGAATCAATTCAAACCCTAATCCTCTTCTAGGAATTTCCAAAGTTCGTAAAACACCACTTAATCACATCTAAACATGTATTTGTGCTAAAGTGAAAGAAAAACTACACAAATGGTGAAGAGGTTATCTCATTTGGCACTCATGAAACCCCTAGAGCATCAAAATCCCGTTTTTCTTTGTCCAAAGTGTAGCTAATGGGCTTGTGCATATTTTTTGTGAAAAGGAGATGGACTTTTGTGTAGATTTTGATGGTGTTTTGTGGCTTGAAGAGGGGAAGGGAGAGTGTGCTGCCATGGTTGAGGAAAAGAGAGGGAGAAGATGAAGATGAGGAATGAAACAAGAACCCAAGACCAAGCTTTGACCCTCACCTCTCTCTCTCATGCCCATCCCTCAATTCTTTATTGTTTTCTTTTCTCTTTTCTTTTCTTTTCTTTTCTTTTCATTTAAAAACCCAAAATGAAATGATCATGAAGGAAAACCATGATAAAAATGTAACAAATGTTAAAAATGACATGTGCATGTCATGTGCACAAAACACGCTTAATGCCCGATTAGCGATATCTAATCGCGATTAGCATTAAAATAGCGTATAATAAATCATAAAAACTTATAATTTTCATGAATCCAATAAAACGCCCTCTTTTTAGTAATTTCTATAATTTTCCAATTTTTTCCCAATTTATCGGTATTTAATTATACCGAAATAATAAAATATTCAATGTATTTATTATTTAATTATAAAAATTCCCAAAAATAATATTTTATTTTTCTGAAATGTTACATAATTAGGGCAACTAGCTTGCTAAACTAGATGGCCTAGGTGATGTAGAGAATGAAGATGGATTTATTTGTCTCTTGAAACCTTAGTTTACTCAACTCGTGAGACCTTAAGGGTTGAAAGTTGAGAGGAAGAAGAAGATAGCTAACTTGAGAAAAGAGAAATGGTTTTTTGATAATGATAATAGAAAAATGAGATGGCTCACTTGATATGACTACAAGCATGGCAAGAAAATATCTCACCCAAAAATATCTAGTGCCACAAAAATATCTCACAAGAAATATCTAAGTCAAAGAGTCAAATCAAGTTAAGTGGTCAAATCAAGTCAAGTAGTCAAAATAAGTAGCCATGCCTCAATTATCATTTACAAAAATAACAAATACTTTCCTCCACCTCATAATTGTTTTAATCAAGTCAATGGTCAAAACCCTAATGAGGTGTCTCCTTCTATGCCCCTCTCATCCGTATATACATACCTGCATCTGTGTTCCGAGAAACACGAATACAAAGAGACGAAACAGATCCATCAATATAATACTAGGATCCGGTTTAAACCAAAATCCACTAGTATTATCCGCTCGAACATCATACGCGCACAAGTGCACATACGTGATCGAAGCCCTGCCGTAAAACTATACGGCCTCTAAATCTTTCGCCCGATGCAGGGAAACTCTCTGTGTGGGACGCTAAAGACTCGACAGTACGCTGGCAGTGGGTTTAACCACAAGCAGCAAGCGGTACTAGCTGCACGTAACGGCTACCCAGGTATCTGTCGATAAGAAGGCCAATGAGGAAACCCATCCGAAATCCTACTGAGCCTGAATGTAACAATCTCTGTACAGTCCGGTCTGTTCGTCTAAGAGTATCGCATATCGGGCCTAAGGGGCAGTAATCGTCAGACCCCTAATAGCACAATAAGTCATGCCGGAGTGTAGCCCAAAACACTCTGAGAAACTACTGGAATACCTACCAGTAAATCTCGCTTGCCCTGGTCAGGGACTTTGTGTAATGGCTCTCCGAACACAGCACGATATCAACCCCCAATACCGGGAGAGACGAATCCTCTCTAACTGCCATTGCCTCCAAGTGCTTCGGGACTGCACCTAACTACTATCTGTTTGCACGACTCTTTTGAGCCGTGGTAGGGTAGTAATCAAAGTCCAGTGGGAACACACTCGAGGCGAAGTAGCAGTGTCAAGTCGACGGACTAAGCTGTACTCATGTCACCTGGGAACTGCTATCCGGTGATAGGTATAATACCCACCAGCAGTCCCCGACGAGTCCTGTCCAGTGTACTCATAACCTAATGAGCACATGCATACTATCTCCAGTACGACGTACTAATGGCTGTAGGACATACCATCTCCCCTGCTGGAATGAGAAGCATATACACTAGTCTACTCCGGAGTATCGATACCCCGTCTCGATAATCCTACGACTAGGGATCTGTATAAGGATGTGCTTGTAGATTACCCAGTCCCCACTAGTGTGACTGCCATCACAACGCTGGTAATCAAGCAAAGATCCTAAGGGTTCTACTAATAAGTATAAGCGATATGCTAAAAGGAACACATGCACATATTGAAGTAGAAACAAACCAAGTAGCATACTACCATTTTGAGCAAGACTGTCAATACAACTGTGAATATCCCAACTTCCATTAAGTAATATACAAACCAGTATGATACAATAATGGCCTCTAGGGTATATACACTAACATGAGGTACATATGATGATTGATCCGCACTCGTGACTCGAGGATGCCATACGTTAGATATTACCGTACGTGATACTATGAGGCTGGATCGCCGACTATTGGTTATATTGACTTAGAATATGTTTAGTTTTTTCTTATCTTTCCGAATAGTTTCTTAGTTTAGTCTTTTAGTTGTTTAGGTAGATGCAAGACTAGGCTCGAGTCATACATATTTTCAAAACCAACGAATCGTGAGTATTTTCAAAAGACAATCCGAGAGATGTTACGGATTTTCAAAGGACAATCTTTTCTCAAAACACCGTAGCCCTTACTTTTCTAAAAACCACGATTCGTGCTATTTCAAACACTAAAACAGTATGACTCGTATACATATATTTATAGTCTATAATGTTGCGTTTACTATTCATCTTCCGCTATACTCATGTTGTTCTTTTCGCATTGCATATATATACATGTGTTTTCATTTAGCTATTATGATCTCGTCTGCTTGGACACCAGCACCATTACCGATGATGCGTATGTTGCACGTATACTTGTTTGCAGGCTCACACACATCATCATTGGTAATTTCCATGTCACTTACACTTTAGAAAACGTTACTTCATTGGCATAACTTGCTAACTGGTAGTTTAAACATAATATTAGTATGCTTGCTCTCATATGCTAGTTTAGATATTGCATTCCTTACTTATATACCCGATGCATTCATATATTCATTCGATTATGTACTGTTGTGGGGCTTTATGCCGATATTCACTGTTCATTGACTCGTTATTTAAGATTTCAGATTTTTCATAAGATTTTTGAATTTGGGAAACCGCATGTGAATTTTATAAACTTATGATTATTTTAAAAGAGAAAGATGTGGTTTTTCTTGATATGATGAGTAGCGTCCACCATGATGTTTTCTCGGTTCTGAGTTGGTTTTTGAGACCCGATTCGAGGAGTAGGATGATCCATCTGTGGGTACAGGTAGACCCGGTAAGGTACTCTGGGGTGAGAAGCTCGAGATGTAGACGATGGGCCTGGAAGGGGAGCACTACCTACCAGTGATATTTGATGCGGTGAAGATCCGGAGGATACCGACCGTAGTCGTGTGATCAGATGATTTGGGCCGATCCGTACTGACGGAGCCCAAGATACAAGGATGATGTGTCGTTGATGGACACGGTTTTCATGATGTTTCGAGTGTCGATGTTGGGCATTCAGATTTTCTGATGATTTTGTTTGTCGATGCTGGACACATCCATTTGATGATGCATTCATACATACTATACATGACATATAGTTACCTTGTGACACGGACACGAGTTCTGACATTTCACATATGCTCATGGTACTACCTTTACTGCTACTCGATATTATCGTATCATTATTATTCTAATATTATAGTACTGTATGACCTAGGAGATCGTCATACATGCGATTTCTACTCGGTGATGTCTTCTACTCATGAGTTGGAAACTCACCTCTGTTGTGCCACAGTTTCTTGCAGGTTTAGCCGTACAGGTTCCGTAGCGGTTTCGCTGGCACCCCACTTTCTTTCGGGTGATTGCTTTGGTAGGTGGGATACATTGCATCATGACCACCGTCGTTGTTGTACTTTATATTTCAGTTGTACTTGTTATTTATTTTAGTTGTATCTAGTTAAAAACTCCATCAACCAGACTTGTATATTTTTTAGACTTAGATAACCACAGTTTGTATATTCTTTCGGCCTTAGAGTCGCGCTCTTGTATTCATTATTGTTGGGATTTTCTTGGTGATACTTTAGTTTTCGTGCTATCTTTCTTTGTTTTGATCCTTGCCTTTCGGCGTTATATATTTTCATTCTTGTGCGGTTGTTTCCGCTATTTGGCGAAGAGCTATCTCCCGCTTGGGGATGCTTTATATATTATTGCTTGTTTTCGTTTTTTGATTAAAAATTACAAAGGAGGTGCTGCCCAAATTTTCACCGACGAAAACGTTTTCAAGTTAGACACAACATTGTGTTCACGTATACTATTATCTATGTTTTAAAGAATGAACTTAATTTCTGTAAAAACCTTATTTCAAAACTGTATCTCCATTATTTTTCCCCTAAAAAGGTTTAGATTTATGAGTTTTTGGCTTACTTGAATTAGGTGGGATCCTATATACTTCACATGATTCAAATGCCAGTCATGTGCCTTTTCCGGATCGTGACAGTGAATTTCCACCTAAATCTGTACGAGCGACAGACTGTGAGATCGAGAGTGTTGAGTGAGACATAGAGATGAGTGAAAGACAGAGGGAGAGAGATGAGAGAGAGACCAGAGAGGGAGAGATTGCCGAAGAGGGAGAGGAGATCGCTGGGGAGGGGGCAAAGAGGTCTCAGGGAACAGAAGAGGTCTCGAGGGGAGGTCGGGGGCGGGAATAGAGGTCTTTGGGGGTGGGGAGAGAGTACTTGAGAGAGAGAGAGAGAGTGTGTGTGTGTGTGAGCGACCGAGAGAGATATGAGAGAGAGAATAGTGAGGAATGAGGAAAATTAATAGATCGTATTTATTTAAGTAAGGGAATGAGTGCACTTTGAAAGTACGCCCCATTATTTTAAACTAAAATATATTTGCACAGTTTGAAACTGCGCCCATTACATTTGTATGGGCGCATTTTTAAACTGCGCCCAGTACAATTGTAATGGGCGCAGTTTGAAAGTGCGCCTTATACATTTGTAATGGACGCTGTTTCAAACTGCGCTCCTTAATAATTTTTTTATTGGTGTCTATGAGGCAGAAAGTTACATGTTTTTGTAATATGTTTTGAAAATGTTTTTTTTTTAAAAAAAAATATTATTTTAAAATTTTTAATTTAAAAAATTGTACAAAAAACTCCACTGCTTATCCTCGAAAAAAAAAAACCCATACGGGCCAAACCCCATCTTCTTCTTCTTCCTCCCTCTCTTATCCTCTTCTTCTTCACAATGGCAGCAACCGTATCACCTCCACCAAATGCTCCTTCTTCTTCTTTCACCAAGCTCTCCTTTCATCGCACAACCACAACACCACCCCCTTCTTCTCTCTCCTTCAACTCTCCCTTCTCATTCTCCTCTCTCCTCTCTCTTTCTCTCTCTATCAAACCCAAAAGAACATCTTTCTTCAGAGCTCAGTCCGTTGTAGAACAAGAGAAGTCAGTGGATGCTGAAGAGGTCTATAAAAAGGATTTGACGAAGCCTTGCGAGCTCTATGTGTGCAATCTCCCGAGGAGCTGCGACATTTCTGAGCTTTTGGATCTCTTCAAACCTTATGGGACTGTTCATTCTGTTGAGGTAATTGGTGGTTTCTTTCATTTTTGGTGTTTTGGTATGTTTGTTCCGAGGAATTTTGAATGCCCATGACGTGTTTGAAGAAATGACTTAATAGGTTTTTTCCCCCCTTATTTTCCTTTTGGTTGCGGTCGAATTGAACCGACGACCTCACATTTTGGATTGGAAATTCTTACCGCAAGAGCTATTCCCAATTGTTGTTAATGGGCCGTTTTGGGTTTGTATAAAAAACAATATGAAATTTTGGTTTTCGATGGAACCGAATTTGTACATTAATTTATAATGTGGACGATGCTGCTGTAGAAAAAATTGAAAAAGCCCATCGCATATAACTCTAGCCTTACCATGTAAAATATGATCACTGCCATAGTATAAACTAGTGGTGAAACAAATACTGTCAGAATAAACTTCTCAAGATAGCACCAACTCCAGCATATATTTTTTTGAATGACCTTTCAATTATCAACATTAGGCTTGTGCCAACCATCTTGGGGTCGATCCCTGTGAGTGAGAGTGATGTGTTTGGGATGATGCTTGGTGGGGGCCTATATGCAAACTTCCCGGTTTTAAAGATGAGTCCTTTTTAGCATTACATGTGTATTTAATGATTATGTTTTGGCTTTTAACCAGCATTCTAATGTCCACCATAATTGAAACACGATAGCATTTTCAAATACAATGGAACCTTTGAAACCTGAAATTGCACCTTTTCTTCCATAATTGCCAATAAATAATGTGTGGAATCCATTTTGTAATGATGGGAACGTTGGGTAGGGTATTGATTAATGATAACTGTTGAAGATTTGGAGTATCGCATCACCAAGCCTTTATCCGAAATTTTAGGGGGTCAGCTATATGAATCCTTTTGTTCCATTATGCTTTGTCAAGGACCATCTCCTCTGTTAAATTGGAATATCTCATACACATTTTAAAAATTGATATTTCCATACGACAATAGAGATTTCTTATGAAATGCTTCTAAAGCTCGTCACAAGCTTTGTTGAGAAGTAGGTGGTTGAGATTTCTTCTTTGGGTATGGTACAACAACTGCGATTGCTAGGCATTACAGATCCTAGCTTATGAACACACCTAGACAATTTTTTTTTAAAGAGGACTTAGGAGGAAGGTATTATAAATTGTAGAGTATTAAGCCTGATTCCACTGGCAAAGTAATCTAGCTTTAAAACTAGTTGTAGAGCACTTGGTTCTCATACAGATTGTGTAGAATTTGAAGATAATACCGCTTTAGAGTATTTTAAATATGATATACCAATTTGGTTAGCGAAATGAAGGCAAAATTACATATTTTGCTTAATTATCTTATAAATTATGATTGTTCACGTGACTTTAATTTTATCTTGTGTTTACATGTGTATTCATTGTGTCGGTTGTGTGACTAACTCTTTACTAAACATTATATTTTTTCTTACGTAGTATTTTGTATTGCTAATTTAATTATATTTTTGTTAAATATATTGTTGTATGGTTAATTGCTCAACTATTGAACAAACACACAATATCTTACGTTATACAATAATATATGTGATACAATATATGCGAAAAACAGTATACGATACATATCACGATTCAACAGATTTGGCCGACACGACTTAAGCCTGTTAGACACGATGTCAAGCGGAGAGTCAAAGTGTCTGATATGTGTCATACACTACGAGCTAATAAAAGTTTTAGTGCGTTTTAGTGCTTCCTGATGGGTTAAGATGCCATCACTCATCAATTTTGATGAACCCCTGCTCAAGATATTCAGATGCCAAATTGCCTAGAGGGTAACATGTGGAAATTTTGTGTTTTCCGTAGCTTTGCACTATTAGTTATTTTCTTTTGTAGAATAAGAATGTCCATTCGATTATACCGAATGTTTTCTCCGTATCCAACTTGAAAATGATAGTACGTCCCTTACAAGTTTACGTAAAATATGAGTAATTTCTTGGGCTAAGTTATACTATAGACTATACCCCTTCCTTAAGTTATGCTATAGACTATACGCCTTTGCTTATACGAAAACTGGAAGCATCTTGTGTCAGATCGATTTGGACAGATCCCTTTGTGATGATTTGGAAAAATTTAAGATGACATATATAGGGTAGGTTCTACAATGTCTCTCGATGTATCAATTATCAGATATTGGGATCGATTCGGATGGTTGTTTCAATATTGCAAAAATTAATTGTGTGGTTGCTTCACCGTTCAAAAACAACAAAATACTACCATAAATAAGGTGCCATATCAGCAATAATTGCGAAAGCTACCACAAAATTTTTAAAGTATGGTAGTTTCTCATGATTTTGAAAGTAAATGGTAGTTTTTCGTAACTAAGGCAAAGAATTTGGTAGTTTTTTGGAATTAAACCTTTTTATTTAAACAAAACAAAACAAGCATATTACCCATTACCCAGTTCATCAACCATTGCAGCCAATTTTAATTTTAGCACAAACACGCAAAGGATTTATTCGTGATAATTTTATATTGGCTGAATCGTGTAATCTGATATATCTGCCAATATTTGGCCCAAACAATAGTCTTTGAAACGATATGTATTGAACTTGGCATGTCAATACCGATATATCAGCTGATATGGCCGATTTTGATTCATTCTGCAAGGAGATATCTACTATCAATGTTGTAAAAACACATTTTCATTCTCTATTCGGTTTTCTAGCACATTGCACTAAAGTTTTGAAAACATTAGAAACGATAAAAGAAAATGTTGATGAAGAGGGAAAGGAAAGTGTTATCCTCTACCAAGTGGATCTTTAGTTTACACCTTGTGTTTTTGATATGTGATTGTAATCAAACCTATTAATTTACCATGCATCTGCGTAGTAAAAAATAGACTAATTGTGTGGTTGCTTCACCTTTTACTATTATGCAAAGCAGTTACTAGCTGAAAACATACAAGTGGTGATTAATTAGCCTTTTAAAACCTCGTCTTTCAACACTGTTTAGAATGAAGCAATACGGCAGCCTGTGATCATTTTCTAGGCCGGTCTACGATAAAAGCATGCATTTATTTAATACAAAAAAGTTAAGAGCCATTGGACTGGCACAATTTCAGCTTCACTAGTACATTCTAGATCCCTTTTATTGTATCTGACATCTTTCCATTTACCAAATTTAACCATGTGTGTGTCTGTGTGATATCGAATGAAGCTAATTATGGTTTACTATGGAATACTAAACTTTTTCAGGTCAGTCGGGATTCTGAGACAGGTGTTAGCCGTGGATGTGGTTACATAACCATGAATTCAGTTCCGGAAGCTAGATCAGCAATTAAAGCTCTGGATGGATCGGTAAGTTTATGTAAATCTTGAAAACCGACATCTAAGTTTTTTCATACTTCTAATTGCATTTTCTACTTTTCTTTCTATGTTATCATATCTCTTACATTTCTAGGATCTTGGTGGTCGTGAGATACGTGTTAAGTTTTCCGCAGATATGGTTCCTGGGAGAAAAAATATCGAGGCACTGACTTCAGCACCTAAGTTGGGCATTATCTTTGAGAGCCCACATAAAGCTTATGTCGGCAATCTTGCTTGGTCTGTAAGACCCGAAGATTTGAGGGAACATTTTAAGCAATTCGGGACTGTTGTGAGTGCAAGGGTGCTTTATGATAGGAAGGGTGGGAAAAATCGTGTATATGGATTCCTTTCCTTCTCTTCTGCCAATGAACTTCAGGCTGCAATTCAAGCGAGTGGATCGGTATTTGCTTCCGTTACATAAATATTACCTCTCAAAAACGTGCATTATTTTTATATAGTACTAAATTTTACTGGTACAACCTGAACATTTGGGTTTGGATAAATACCCTAGTTTATTTTTGTGACAAATAAGTACCATGAACTTACTAAATAGTAAGGGACTGAAATGAACTTTTGTGGTATACACCATTTCATCTATGTAGACCACCTCGTTATTTCACAAAATCAGAAAATGGGATTAATTTGAGAGATTTTGAAAGTTCATAATATTTATTTTCAATTCGTAAGTTTATGGTATTCAACCGCCGTAAAATATTTCGAGGTATTAATATGAAAGGAACTGAAAATATGACTGAAGATTTAGCCTCTATTTAATAACTTTCTTCAAAGGGAGAAATGTCTTTAGATCACTTATATTTATTAGTGTGTGTAGGTTCTTTGCTAGTCACTATGTCCCTGGTATCATTTTTCTTTTTACCTTTCACTTATCATTTGCGCGTTCTCTGATTTTTAATTAATTGAAGATAATTTAGATACATTAAAGTTGACTATATTTATACTGACTTTGACTAAAAATTTGACAACAATTTCGCTGACATAAACTGCGAGTGCACTGAAATTTATTACAGACTGCAGAAAAGGATATTAAAGGATTAATGACATATAAGTTTTTCTAATTACCTCCAAAAAAGTTTGATATCCTATATTTCACTCCCAGTTCTTTTAAGTTGTTTAAACTACTATTTTGGTAGTTTTAGAGTCCATCGGTTAGAACTATTCTGTTAACTTAGTAGTTGGGTGCTTAGGTTAATGATAAATACTAGCGTAAAAAAGGTCAGCCAACCTATAAATAGATTATAAGTGGGTTTGGGGTTATATACAAGCAAAAAGAGGGGAGGGGAAACCCCCCTAGATTTCAACGATTGAGAAAACGGTTGTATATGTTTATCAATAGGTTGATCAAAATTGATAAAATATACATAAAATAACTTTGACATTGCAAATGAGATTAAGATTTTCTACTTATAGTATATATTTGACAATAGGAATGTCACTCTAGCTCTTCCAACAATAATGGCACGATGACCAAATCTAGATGAAGGATTGCAAAGATAATTTAGTTCCCTAGAAATTAATAGGATGAAGAAGAGGGACTTGAAAAGAGTAGGAGAGAACTTGGAAGAGGACTAGAGAGATAAAATAAAGGTTTTTTGTTATTCCTTTTTCACTTCTGAATACTCACCTCTGGTTAACTTAACTGAACTCAGGTTAGAAAATTAACGGTAGGAGCTAACTTGGGAGATTGTAGATAATTGGGATTTTTTTGGGTGCGTGGGGGTGGGGGTGGGGGTGGGGGTGAATTATAGTCTTTATAGAAGTAGGTAAGTTTTCGGGGTGATAGGACAGAATACCCTAATATATAAAGTTATTCTAGGGACTGCTGAGAATAGCAAATGATACCAGGGACATAGTGACTTTTTTTTGAAGAAGACAGGGACTTGAGCACACAAGCTTAGAATCCCAGGGACCTAAAGAAAGTTTTCCATTTAAAAAATAGTAGTACAGTTTTAGACCCTTTGGCCCATTGAAAAGGCTGGGACAAGGCCTTTGTCCTTGGCTCTGTGTGTGCGCTCGCTCCCTTTTTTGTGCTTTATTGCATGTGTTTTAATCAGAAGTTGAACATCTGTTCCCTTTCATTGTATTTTTTCCAGGAATTTCGTGGTCGTGAATTATTAGTGAGAGAGGTTGTTAATCGGGAGTGAGGCACAGACACGAGTTCAAAATATTCTAATATTAATGGGTTTCCATCACAAGACAACATTTTTCTGCTGATCTCAAGACTATGTCTACAAACTTATCCCGAGGATGCCCTGCAATATGAGTAAACAGGTATATCTTATCAATGTTCCAATGTTTTGTTTCTCTACTTTCTGTATTTTAATGTCATTATCGACATTCACATAGTAATGTATTTATAAATTTCATCTAGTTGTGAATCGAGACACCACGTGAGTAGGCATGCCCTGTCTTGTAGAAATCCTTAATTACGAATTTTTATGTGTATAATTTTAACATATTTGATATGGTTATTGTGCAAATTATTTTGGTGTTTATTTGGGAGCATTTCATTTACTGTCATCCCAATGAACTATGTATATATATGAAATTTATAGTTAACAAAAAAAAGAGGGGGATGCAAAAGAATTAGTTTCATATATATGTAGTTCATGCCTATGAGAGATGCCAAAAAATTAGTTTCGTATATATGCAGTTCATGTCAATGAGAAATGCAAAAAAAATTAGTTTCATATGTATGTAGTTCATGTCGATGAGAGATGCAAAACTAAAAATTTAAAGACAAGTTTGACATATCTCATAGACATGAACTACATGTATATGAAACTAATTTTTTGTTGCAAAGCAATGTCAAACTGTTCTATATACTTTGGGTTCTGTTTTTTGCAGGAATTTTTTGTTTCCTAATTTTGATCTTCTTTATTTCTTTTTTTTTTCCCTCTTTTTTCGCAGGATATTTTTGTGAAGGTTATAAATTGTTGCTGCATCCTAATTGTTTAAACCTCTAAAGAACCACTAGAACTCTATTTTCTACCATGTTTTTGAGTATTTTTTGTGTGATTCATGTGTAAAATTATTAACTTGAGAATTGGAAGAAGGAAACTGTTTCTTGAGGTTCTGAATACCAGGTAAATTGGGTAAATTTTGCAACTAAAGCTCTTATCTTCTGCATGAGATTATGGTCTATTCAATTGCGTTGTCGATATTTTGTTGGGAATGCCTCAAAGTTTTGTTGGTACCTGTAATATTTTGCTGTTACAAATATATAGTGTTAGAAAAACTACAAGTGAACTTGAGGGCTGTTTTGGTCATGTGCAGTTGGAGCTCCATGTGGTTCTAGGCAGAAGGTTATAGAAAAAATACATGTTTCTTTTGAAGTAATTATTGTTCAAATATGTAGCTGGAACACCAATTTGAGTTAATAAGTACATAGTTGTTGCATGATAAAAGTTAGAGATCTTTTTGTGTAGGCCATCTGAATCATTGCTATTTTGCAAAACACCTCCTGAAACTTCATATTTTTAAATAAACCCTCGAAAACTTTTAATTAAGCTAAATTGGTCCTATGCTTGATTATCATCTTTAACACCGGTTAGAAATCTCCGTTAAGAAGCTAACATGATAATTTGAAGATGAGAGTTTAGAAGAGTAAACTAGTGCGTTTTGCACAAAAATGAAAAGAGACAGAGGTTTTGATGTTACATTAGACTTTTTATCTACCAATTCATAATATTAGTTCTAATTCAATTATTAATCCTAATTAATTTAAGTAAATGAGTGTTTTTAGTTAACAGAGAGGTTTTAGGGGGTATATTTAAAATTATGAAGTTTTATGAGTGTTTTTCAAAACAACAATGTTTTAGGGGTCTATATGGAAAAAACCCTAAAAATAAACATTTTTGATATGAGAAAACGAAATCTCAGATGCTGCAAGAGGAAATTTTCTCTTATAGCATCGAAAAAGATCAAACCTCCACCAATTTTTAAGACGATCGACATCCACCTCCTTTGTTTTCATCTTACAAGATATATACACCAAATTTGATGTCAATCCAATACTCTTCACCGTTGATGTTTTGATATAAAAATACAAATGTTATACCATTGAAAACCGTTAATTTTGCACCCACTACATCAATGGTGAAAAAATATTGGATTCTCGACAAATTTAGTGTATCCATATCTTTCATGATAAAGATGAATGTGGTAGATGTTGATCATCAAAATGATTGGTGGAGCTGTGAATTTTTCTTACCTCATAATAGAAAATTTTGTGCTTTGACACCTAATATTCCGATTTTATATAATAAAAATTAAGCAATTAATGTATTGCAAGTACAAACAAATAAACAAATGTTTTGCAAAAGATGCCGTTAGAATTATATATAACCAAACAAAGAAATGATGTTCGAACTTCCAACTGTAGTTGAATCTACATGTATTTATAAATACAGCATTATTTTAACTACAAGCAACCGGACATAGCCTTAGCTGTGAGGTTTACATGACGCTTTTTTAAAATAGATTTTGCCTTGGTCAGATGTGTTCCGCTTATTAATGGGTTAATTACACTAAAATACCACTTTGACCCCGCGCATAATTACTAGGATCAAAATGATTCAAAATATTTCTGAAAAAATAGAAAATGCAAATAGAAAATCAATATTCATTCATTTTTTTCAAAAAGAAGTTAATACCCATTTTTAATAACATAGAAAATTAATATTTAGTTCCATTTTCATAAATCCATGTTATGATTAATTTATTTTTGTAAGTACTCCATAAATATTTAAACATTGATATTTTTTTTAAGGAACATAATTATTTACACGTATAACGTGTAGGATCAAAATGATTCAAGATATTTCTGAAAAATTTGAAAAAACAAATAGAAAATCAATATACATTCATTTTGTCAAGAAAAAATTAGTACCCATTTTAAAAATATAGAAAATTAATATTAGTTCCATATTAAGAAATCTATATTATGATTAATATTTTTTGAAATTATGCCATTTTAAACATTGATAAATTTTTTTTGAAGGAACATTGATAATTATTTAAATAATGAAATCTGAGCATCAATTTTAAATCAACTATAGTTTTTATAAGCAAATGTAAAGAATGGATTATCTAGTAAACATATTTTATTCTATTATGTTTTATTTTAAAAAAAAAAAAAAGTATGAAGATAAAATATACTAACGGTATTTTTGAAAAAAAATAAAAACACCATAATTTCTTTCTAAATCAACACCAAAGCATTGCTTACCATAGGATTTAAGTATAAATTAAGGAAATAAAAAAGAACGAAGAAATAAAAATTGAAACAAATAATTAGAGAAAACCCATAAATATTTTTTTTCTTTTTAGGCCTCGCACATTTTTTAATTTTTGGCCTCGCATAAGCCATTTGGAAATGGGCAGGAGAAAAAATAAAATGAAAAGTCAGGTAAAATAGAAAAGGGGAAAAATAGTGTTTTGGGAAAAAAATTCCTATTTTACAAGTGATTCCCTTAAGTGACCCAATTTATAATAATATAATGAATGATTGCGTTTTCTTATTAAAATAACTTAAAGTTTTTTTATTACAGCACAATATCTTATGTGCTACATTTGAGTGTATTTTAGTGAAAACCCATAGTTTGAGATATTATACCATAATTAAAAACTTTAAGGTATTTTAGTGAAAAACGTGATAGTTAAGGGTATTTTGCTGTAATTGACCCATTCTAAATTAACAAATTAACAGGTGATTTACAACGAGGTAAGGTTAGCCAAGGTCGCTTAATACCCTCGTTAGTTAAAATAGCTTAACTTTTTGACTAAAGTTTGAGTCATTAATAACTAGTTGAAAGTTTTTAATGCCCTTACCACTACAACGGCGGTCAATGCGGAATCGAAAAATAATTTTTTTAAGAGAATACTAGAAATTAATCCCTAACGATCGATCTAAATAGTTAACTCGGAAACAAACATGCAGGGTTTAGGGATTACAACTTTTGATTCGTGTCCACCAAATTGTGGAAGACCTTTTCATGCTCCTCGTAGGCCGGAATAAACTTGAGAGGTGACCGCCATTGCCGAAGATAATCCATCTGAGAGAACCGATCCAAACTCTATCTTCACCTAGTGAAACAACCGATACTCCAAATTTGCTTGAAATGGAGAGTGGGGATGTAGGAATTTTTCCACTATGATTTTCTCTCAAACACAAAGCGCAAGAGAGCATGTAAGAAGGAGTAGTAGGATGAGAGCAAGACATAATACAAATGAGCTAAGTGTTGGATGATGGAGAGAATAGAATGGCTTCGTATTTTTACAACCATCAAATAAAATATCACACCAATTTTGAATAAACAAATGAAGCATCTCTCTACATTCCCACAATCATACCCAAATCCTCTCCACCTCATTTTCATGAATATTAATAAATAAATATTCACAAATGGGATGTCCTCCTTTTAGAAAGTATTCCGTATAAATATGGAATACAACCCGGTATATTTATCGAAATACATATACACGTATCCGTATAAAAATACGAATAGTCAAGAGAGAGAGAATAAATAATGAACAATACTAGAATATATATATATATATATATATATATATATATATATATATAAATTATTAAATTAAAACTTGATTTAATAATCCGGCTTAATTCTAAGTTGGCTAGTATTATCAACCGTCCGATAAACTCCGTGTAGCAAGTACACGTACTCCTACACGTATCAATAGACGGCCTCTATATCATATCGCCTGAACCGGAAAAACCCTCTGTGTAGGACTCTAAAATCTCGACAATGCGCTGGCAGTGATTTACTGGATAAATCCAAAACCCGAAGCACGTTAGTGGCACTACCTGTGAAAGTGTATGCTAGCACCACGGTAGGGTTTAAACGGGCATCACACATGCAATTTTAAAATTTCATGGTGCTAATGAACACTAACTTAGGATCAAATTAGAAGATTAGGGTTTTAAACATGATATCATAAACTTTACACTAAGAGATGGATGGCTAAAACCTTTGTAGACCGTGTCCTTCTCTTCTAAAACTCCGGTTTGTAGTCCACGTGACTCTACTAGGCTCCACATGAAGGTTGAACGAACTTTCTTTGATGACCTTCGTGCCGAAAATGATCCATCCGAAATCCGCTAATCCAAACTATCTCTTCACTAAACTCTTCAGTGAAGTAAACACACTACATCAAAGCGCTCATCTAGCGTAGGATGGTGAAGTAGGGATGGTGTTTGCTCACTAGGGTTCTCACAAGCTCAGGATTTCACAACTTATGTGAGGGATTGAGCTTGGAAGTGGAGATGAGGAAAATGGAAAGAGCCAGAGAGCAACTCATCCCATGAGCTCTCAACTCAAGAAAAATCATTAAGTGTGGAATGAAGTGTAGAATGACTCATCCATTATTGAAGCATACAATTTTTAACACTTAAAAATTATAGTCATGCTTCAATAGTGCAAGCAAATGAATATAATATAGAATAAACATGCAATGCCCTTTCCCATTTATCATCTTAATTTATATTTTCTAAAAGTAGAAAAAAAACCATGTCATACTTCATATATATATATATATATATATATATATATATATATATATATATATAAGCATATAATTAGTGAGCAATAATATTAGTCAATATAAAATTATATCAAATATAAATATATATCATATTATTAAATCAACATTTGATTCAATAATCCGGTTATATCACATATAACCGACTAATATCATTTATCTGTATATCACATTATCAAATCAACACTTGATTCAATAATCCGGTTATATCACATATAACCTAACTGATAACAAAAAGCCGCCAGATTACAATACGGTATCTCATACTCGTATTTAATCAGGCTCGCGCACATATCATCATATGTGCCCTACTTCGTTTCGCTTGAACCAGGAAACTTCTATGTGGGACTCTAAAGACTCGTCAATACGCCACCAGTAGGTGATGTGTTAGTTATATGTATACCCTAGAGGCCATTACTATACATGAGATGTATATTGTAGTGGATGCTTGGACATATATAGGGAGGACTTTCTTGCTCGATATGATAGTATGCTATCTGGTTACTCTTTACATTAACGTGTACACTGATTGTCTCTCTGTTACATGTTGGTAAAGCCCTTAGGATGTGTACTTGACTACCTGGACTATGATGCGGATCATACTAGTGGGGACATGGTAGTCCATAAGTACATCTTTCAAGGTCCCTAGTCGTGGGTGTATCGAGACGGGGCATCGATATACCAGAGTAGACTAGCGTATACCTTCTCGACCCATGTAGATGGGCGATGGATGATCCCATATCCATTGGTGTTCGACATCAGAGATGATATACGGGTGCTCTGTGGAGACTGGGTACACTGGACGGACTCGCCGAGAACTCCCAGATGGTATTATACCTTACGTCAGATGGCAGTTCTCTGGTGACACTGGTACAGATTAGTCTGTAGACCCGAGATCGTCATAGAGTCTTGTGTGATTCCCACTGTGCTTTGATTTCCACCTTATCACGTCCAAGAGGGCGTGCAAAACGGTGGTTTTTGGGTACAGTCCCGAGTCACATGGAGGCAATGAGCGATAGGAGGGGTTTTGTCTCTCCCGGTATTGGGGGTTGATGTTGCACTATGCTCGATTGGCCATAACAGGGAAGTCCCTGGCCAGGGCTGGTTTAGAGATTTACTGGTAAGTGTTACCAGTAGTTTCTCGACCCGTTATGAGCCTTATATCGGCATGACTTATCGGTTATTGGGGTCTGACATTTTACCACCCCTAGACTTGATATGCGACATATCAGACGAGGAGACCGGACTGTACGGTAGTATCACTGTCAGGCTTTTTGCAGGAGTTGGAGCGGGCTTGCTTGCTGATCTTCTGATCGCTCAATACCCAGGTAGCCGTTACGTCCAGCTAGTACCGCTGACGGCTTGTGGGTGCTTGATATGATCATCACCTACTGCCGGCGTATTGACGAGTCTTTAGAGTCCTACATAGATGTTTTACTGGCTCAAGCAAAACGAAATAGGAGCGCATATGTGATATGTGCGGGACCGAGAATAATGAGAGTATGTGATACCGTATTCAATTCTCGCGATGTTTGTATTGATCGGTTATATGCGATATAACCAGGTTATCGAATCATGGGTTGATTCGATAAGTCGATACATTGGATGTTAGTCAGTTATATGTGATATAACCGGATTATTAAGTCAAGTGTTGATTTAATAATTTAGTGTATAATTGTATATGAGATATACTAATTTACATTAACTAACATTGGTTCACTTAAGTATTTGTTTTTCTCACTTGTGCACAACTTAATATATATGTGATATATATTTATTTGTGTTCATTTTTTTATATCATGATTGTTGATACAACTATCATGGGTGTATGAGACATATACCATTATAATTATATTGGTAGGGTTTTAATATACAAAGTAAATACAAAATTAGTGGATAATTGTTCAAGTGCATGAAGCTTCATGAAGCTTATGAGTGCATTGACCAAAGTCCACTAGTTTTGTTTTACTTAGGATTTTTATAAACCTAACCACTATAATTAGCCATGGTTATGTCTCTACATGAGTTAGTATATGATACCCACTCACCCATGGTTAGCTCACTCTCTCTTTGATTAGTTTTCATTCTCATTTTGAGCTCATCTTCTTCTTCCTTCAATTTCTTTCTAGGGTTTGATAAAGAGAGAGATACATTGTGAGAAAAGAAATTCTAAAGTGTACCCATTTCCTATTTCATCATCCTCTACTAGACTAGCACTTTAGTTTAGGGTGTTTGCTTCACTAATTCTCTAGTTAGTGAAGTAGATGTTTGAGTTCGTATTCCCTCGACGTAGATCATCTTCGGCCTCGAAGACTTCAAGCAATACCGTTGCAATGTTCTCATGGAGCTGTCCGAGAGTCTGGGAGTTCGATGATCGCAGCGAAGGGACTACAACAAGGAGCTTTAGAAGTGAAGGACTGATCTACAAAGGTTGTATTTCGTATTCACTTAGAGATAATTGTTATTTACTAGCATGTGTTACCCTAATTATCTAGCAAAGATCTTGTTTAGAGTTATTCGGCACGGCTAAAATTTTAAGCGGGCATGGTTGATGCCTTGTAGAACCTTCTTAGAGTGCCTAGTAACCCTACAGTGGTATCAGAGCCTAGCTAGAGTATTAGGCGACGTGTTTACGAAGTTAAAACTCCGATCGAACTCCGATACGACAATACAGAACCCCTCTTCGGAAAATTTTTCAAAACTGTGATTTTTCTGAATTAAAAATACCTAAAAAAATTCAGCAGGTGATTCTAGGAATTATTGTGTAAAACGACAATGTAAATCGTACGGATCGCCGCGGAATCGCAGCAGTACCCTGCTTGTGCCGCGGATCCGCGGCCGTACAGTGAGTTTGTGCTTTGGGTTTTGCACAGTAATACCCGTATCTGTTATTTCTATTTTCTGGGTATTTTTTATCTGACTCAAGTGTTGAGTGTTCTGGGGTTTATTTTGTATTCGTTGATTCGATCGGAATATTTAATTTCGTTATGTTTTTCCGGATAATTTAGAAAGTATTAAAAAGTTCGGACGGATATCAATAACTCACTTTTTCCCGACCCGGAAAATTTCCAAGTGTTGGATTTTTCCGTTGTTTAAGAACGTCTAAATCGTGCAAGTTACGCAATGGACCCTCTAGAAGACAACAAACCTTAACTCGATTATGTGACCGTCTTGAACTGCCTTTTGAACCTTAGGGATTGGGGCAGTACGGCGTTGCCACATGTGAGGCGTTGGCTTGACTCTTCTACGGCTGGACCATTGGTACTGTGGCATGTGATAGATGTTTTTAAACTCCCCTCAAGTGTTGAGAACTATTTGGGAAAACTTGGGTGTTTGATCATTCGATCGAAAAGTTTAACATTGTCTATTTATCTGGATGTGATACAATATTTGGAATCCACAAGTAGTTATGAGATAACTAATTTGAATGTTATAAACATAGCAGTTTAGTCTCAAATGATCGGTTTCCACGGAATTTTGATGCGATCAAAAGTCCGTTGCAATCACGTAGCGTACGCGGATACTCGCCGGGTAAACTTAATAGACAGCCATGCCCCAAAGCCCCGACCAAGTGACTGTAGGAGAACCCCGTCGCCAAAAGCATCCGTTTGGGTGCTCGCGGCAGCGGTGTTCCGCCTTAGTGCACTTCATCGACGGTATCCGGGGTGTGGCCGTCTACTAAAGTTTGCGACGAGCATTCGATCAAATATCGGGAATCTTGTCGAATTACCCGACTAGATATTGAAAAGTGTTTTCGATATAGAGACTAAAATGCGGGGTTTATAATTGTTAGGCATGCGATGTCTAACGAGGTTGCAGATTCCAACTGCTGTAGTTTTACACTTTTTTTTCTGCGCCCGTAAGTGTAATATGTGTTATCGCCGGTTTCGTTGCTGTATGTCAATGACAATTGGGATGCGCATATTTACTTACGTTGATGACATGTGATGTTATGAGTTGCTGGATATGTTATATTGGATCGTCGCGTTCTGAATAGCCGGGGGTTTTATGTGAGATGAGGGTTCTTTATTTTCATTCATGTAAAATTCATTGTATGTAATATTCTTTTATTGGGGCACTGTAGCGCCTTGAAAAGTCGTTTTGGTGTTTTCCTGAAAATCGGTGAAAATTCGGTATTTTTCCGTAAACCGTCTTTTTCCGTTATTTTGCAGTTTAGGACTAATTATACCTAAAATGGATAGGTAATTGCTTGTTTTTAGTTGCTAATGAGTTACTTATGAAATTCTGGTCGTTTAAAAATTTTCCCTAATTTTTCAATTTTTAATATTATTTTAAGCCAGTAAGAAAATACATTAATTTAGCGATAAATACAAATTTAATTGGGCTAAATTTAAGCTTTAAAGTCATGTTAATTAAAATCTAGTTGTAATATAAATTTTTATTATTTTATTTTAAATTTTAACTAATTTTTATTATGGAAATCGAAATTTATTGAATTTTAAGCTAAAACTTGCAATTTTGGACTTGTAGGGGGTCTTTTTGCATAGAATTTTTTTGTAAAACCCCTCTCACTATTCCCTCACCCCTAGGCCGGCCCCACCTCAGTAGCAAGCCCACAAAATTTTTCCCCATCTCATTTGAACAAAATGATATGATAAGGGCTTTAATATATTAAATTGGGTATGGGTTTTGTTGTTTGACTCGGTCTTTTGACTTTGAAACTTCTCTACACTTTTCCCCAACTCCCCCACACCTCTCCCCACTCCCTCCTTAGCTCAGAAATCCTGCACCAACAGCCCCAAATATTTTCCCCATTTCTTCTTCTCTTTTGCTTCATTTTCATCTCAAAAATTCAACAAAATCCACAATTTCCTTCACAAATTCAACACAAAACCATATTCCATCTCTTCTCCAACCTAATTTGGTTCAAATCAAGGAGAAAGGAGGTGTCTTGGGAGGCTTGAGCAAGCTTAGGATTGATCTTTTGAGGTATAATTTCTAATCAAATGGTTAAATTATAGCTTAAGTGTGCTAAACTAGAACCTTGAAATTTGTTTAGTGTTAAATTTAGTGTTAGTTTCTAATCTATTTTTTTAAGAGAGTAGTTTGTTTAAACTAGGTTTTTTTTAGCACCATTGATTAGTTAATTAAGTTATCTTGTTATCTAGTTTTATACAAACCTAAATTGAGAGATTACTTTGCTTAAGTGGGCATCGATATGTGTTAATTTATGTTGTTCAAGTGTGAAATTGGATTTAATTGATGGTTATGAAAATCAAGAAAGGGTTGTTTATGGAGAAATATGATTTGAAGAATTGTAATGTGTTATAATTAAAGTGATTGTGGTTAACTAGTTATGCGGTTACATGTTATGCTAGGTTGTAATCCTTTTTGTCGCATAACGGCGATGTTGCGTCTTTTTTTTTAGAATGTTTGTGCTTACTAGTTTTGTGATAAAAGTTTGTGATAAATTATTTTTGATGTCTTGATGACATTTTTAGCGTATCCTATGACTTTTAGGATGTGTGAGTGCGGATGTTTGTGTGTTCGAGTTTTAGTTTTTCGGGGCGACCAAATCGACGTTTTAGTTAGTTTTGCGATTTTCGCGTGTGTTCCGCGCACCTTGTACACGTTGTACCTAACTTGTGAACGTTAGTATTTTTGTTTGGGTTTTGCGTCGTTCTTGATATGTAACCTTATGTTTGGTATTGATCTAAATTCCAGGTTCGGTCGCGGAGACGTCAGACGCGGCACGAAAGGGGAAAGCGGTGATTGGACGTGACTAGCTAGGGATTTCGGTGAGTAGATGTAATATCTATGGGGGACTATCGTTGGATGGCGCAAGTCGCCCGATAGTTTTAGTAGCTTAAAAAGATTCTTAGTAATGTTAGTAATTAGGGGTGTAATACTTGTATGATTATTTGCTACATTCATGCCTTATATTGACATACATATACGAACCCATTTTATAGGACACCTGCACCATTGCCAGGGTTTTTATATACAGCACGAGCACTATTCATGCTTACATACACACCCTGGTAATTGCCATGCCACCACACTAGATAACCTTTAAATTGAAACCTTTTACTATAATTGATACTTAAACTTGCGCTATTGCTTTAATTCCTTAAAATGAAATCGTAGGATTGCAATTCATGTGCATGTACTTTATCATATTATTTGTTCATGCCTAATCTATTAATCACACATCGCAACTTGATTATTGATACCATATGCATTCATTATCATTGACATATGCACTTATGAGGATTTCTTGAGATTTTATGATATTTCTGGATTTCGGGGGAAAACCGCAAAATTTCTAAACTTATTATATTTTTAAAATATGTAAATTGCGGTTTTCTAGTGATGTAAGTGTCGTCCACCATAAATTTGCTGTGGTTTTCGAGATCCGTGTCGAGGAGTGGAGGAATCGTCACGGGTACATGGTGGGCCCGGTAAAGTACCCCGGGGCAAGAGGAATGTGGTGTTGACGTTGAGCCTGGCAGGGGACGGATTACCTACCGGTGACTGTTTGGGACGGAGGATATCCAGAGGATACCAACCGTGGCCGCGAGATGATGAGATATTGATATTTGAGATGGGTCAGCCGGACGGCTGAGGCCAGAGATACATTGATATGAGATTTGAGACAGTTTTGAGGTGTCGATGCTGGACACAGATTCTTGTTGATTCTATTGGTATTGTGCTGGTATTTCAAAAGAGATTCCTAAAGGAAAAACATGATTCTTATACTTACACATTCAGATTATGAGTTGATTCGCATTGCATTCATACCTGCTAGTATATTCATATTGCATACATACCTGCTATTATGTCCTGCCTTACCTGTATTTGAGATGCTAGGATGCTTGTGTGCATGCATTCGATAGCCTGTGTAGATGTTATTTATTACTCACGAGTTGGCAACTCACCCCCGTTGTGCCACAGCCTTTTTCAGGTCCGCTCCGTCAGTACAGTAGCGGCGGGCGCACTTGTTTCTTTTGCCTCCTTTGCCTGGACTCGAGGTTTTACTCTTAGGTGGATTATATTTTTATTTCGTACCACCTTGTATATTCTTTGTATCTAGTGTACTCCATCTACTGTATCTACCAGTATTGTTGTATATTGACCTAGAGATGAGACTGTGAGATTTGTGGACTTTTTATGCTGTATTTTGGGGTCGAGCTCACTTGAGTCGACATGCTGTTTTTCTCATGCTTCCTTATGATTATTTCGCATGTTGTTGCTTTATATTGCGTGGGATTTGTGACCGTCTTGTGGCGAAGAGCTAGCTCCCGCTTGGGGATGCCTTATTTGTTGGATTCATATATATTCTTGTTGTACCCATTTTGGGGGCCAGTATTTACAAAGGAGACTCTGCCGAAATTTTCGGAAAAATTGATATTGTTTTTTTTAAAGGTTTTTATATGACTTATTTGATAAACTCGTTTTCAATTGATTGGGTTCTCTTCACTCTTTTGCTTATTTGGTTTTGGTTTCTGGGCTTTGGATTACTTATTTTACGGACGTCTTGAGACGTTTCGTAAACTTAAGTGCCAGTCACGTTCCGTACCCTGCGGGTCATGACAAAGTTGGTATCGGAGCGATAGGTTTTATCTTTTTGAGTGTAGGATGACCCTTGGTAGATGGAGTAAGTAACTTAAGTAGGGTAACGTAGCGTATGTATGTCCGCGGCATACTTGCGATACGGTACTCCGCCTAAGTGACTTTAGGATATACTTGCTTGAAAATTCCTTCTTCTATTCCGTGTATCCTATGATCCTATTGCACTGTTTTTACTATCCGTTTTCCTGTAACAGCCACTATGCCGCCGAAGGCTACGAGGGTACAGAGGGCTGCTGCCCGAGACGAGATTCGAGCTGGCTCGTCCGAGACTAGGACTGAGCAGGGTGGTATGCCTACGCCGCAGGGACAGACCGATCCACCTTCCCCAGGCCGTATGGATAGGCTTGAGACTGGTATGGAGGAGTTGCGACAGATGATGGGGAGTATGCAGGAGCTACGTCAGATGGTAGGATCCCTAGTTGCAGCCAGTCGTACACTGAGGCCGGATGACATACCTACTATATCACAGACGACCATGATACCTGCTCCTACTACTACCACCGTGACCATCCTGGTTTCACTATAGGATTTCATGAGGCTGAGACCTCCAGTATTCACCGACACCGAGGCAGCGGAGGACCCACAGACGTTCCTTGACAGTTTAGCCAGGATCTGCCGTTCGCTGAGATGTTCGGATGATCGATGGGTAGAGCTTGCGAGTTTCCGACTAGAGGGTCTCGCGCAGACATGGTGGGAGTCAGTCTTGAGAGGTCGAGCTGCAGGTCTACCGCCTATGACTTGGGCCGAGTTTACAGCGGTCTTTCTAGCTCGTTTCCTCCCAGAGAGCGTTCGTGACGCCAGAGCTCGTAGCTTCGAGGCCTTAGTCAAGACACCTGGGATGACGGTGTCTGAGTATGACATCCAGTTTACACAGTTATCCCGATATGCTCAGTATTTGGTGGATACCGAAGAGAAGATGGTGAAGAGGTTCGTATAGGGACTTGATGCCCAGCTATATCTTGCCATTGGCGCCCAGCACTACGACACTTATTCAGCTGCTATGGATACGGCATTACGGATGGAGGCACGCATATCACAGACTTCGGCCGTTTCTGGGCCGAAGAGGATTCGCACCGATGTACCGTCTCAGAGGCAGCGCACCAGATTCTTTCCGAGAGATAGGCCTGGCAGAGGATTTGGACGGGGACAGTTATATGGTTCATATCCCCAGGGACAGCAGCCGTCGCCAGGGTGTTTTGGGTGCGGGAGTCCGCACCATCTTGTCAGAGACTGTCCGGCGAGACGACAGGGAGCAGCGACAGTTCCGCATGTGACCCTACCACCATCACCACCCCTCCTCAGAGAGCCCTACTTCCTACTACAGGCGATGCTCCACGCCAGTTAGGTGCACCCAGAGGCCGTGGACGCGGCGGTCCTGTTCAGAGAGGACGAGGAGGCAGAGGCCGAGGTCGAGGTCAGCCCGCTATCGGTGGAGGATAGGCCCGAGTATTTGCTTTGACACCGCAGGATGCGTAGGCATCCAATGCCGTTATGACAGGTACCTTACCAGTTTGTTCTTTCGACGCACGGGTATTATTTGACCCAGGTTCCACACATTCGTACGTCTCTACACACTTTGCACCGATGTTGGGCCGTGAGTCGTCGTCGTTAGATCATCCGCTTGTTGTTGTTACTCCGGTAGGCGAGTCGTTTGTCGCTCGTTTTGTATTTCGATTGTGTTCCGTTCGTATCGGGGAGAGGGATTCATCAGTTGATTTGATTCTCCTCGATATGTTGGACTTTGATGTGCTTCTGGGCATGGATTGGCTAGCCACTTGTTATGCTTCGGTTGACTGCTGTGAGAAGGCAGTCATATTTAGCTTTCCGGGAGAGCCAGTCCTTGTTATTCAGGGAGACCGCAGCGTCACCCTTCCCAGCTTGATTTCGTCTCTTCGCGCTGGTCAGCTCTTGCGGAAGGGATGTCAGGGATTCTTAGCGTATATTTGTGATACTCGAGCTGCAGAGGTTCCGTTGGACCGGGTCCCGGTTGTTTGTGAGTTCCCTGATGTTTTCCCTGATGAGATACCTGGGCTACCACCTGAGCGCGATGTTGAGTTCTGCATCGATTTGATTCCCGGCTCGGGGCCTATTTCTATACCGCCTTATCGGATGGCTCCGGCTGAGCTTCGAGAGCTGAAGGATCAGTTGCAGGATTTGTTAGATAAGGGGCTTATTCGACCTAGTGTTTCACCGTGGGGTGCTCAGGTCCTGTTTGTCAAGAAGAAGGATGGAAGTTTGCGCTTATGTATCGACTACCACCAGCTGAACAAAGTTACCATTCGGAACAGATATCTGTTGCCACGCATTGATGATTTGTTCGACCAGCTTCAGGGTGCGGGGTATTTTTCGAGATCGACTTGCGATCAAGATACCATCAGCTGTGAGTTCGACAGGAGGATATACCGAGGACAGCTTTCCGCATGCGCTACGGCCACTATGAGTTTTTGGTGATGTCGTTCGGACTCACCAACGCCCCAGCAGCATTCATGGATTTGATGAACCGTACATTCAGGCCGTATCTTGACTTGTTCATCATCGTGTTTATCGACGATATCTTGGTGTACTCCCGGAGCAGAGAGGAGCACGAGCAGAACTTGCGGATTACGTTACAGACTCTGAGGGAGCACCAGCTATTTGCAAAGTTCTCCAAGTGTGCTTTCTGGCTGGACAGCGTCGGATTCTTGGGTCACGTGGTTACGAGAGACGGCATATGTGTGGACCCGAAGAAGATTGAGGCTGTTCAGCAGTGGCCCCGACCTACATCGGTTACTGAGATCCGCAGTTTTCTAGGCCTGGCAGGCTACTACAGCCGTTTTGTTCAGGACTTCTCCCGTATAGGTGCACCTTTGACCGGTTTGACCCGGAAGGGAGTTCCTTTCGTTTGGACAGAGGAGTGCGAGCGCAGTTTTCAGCAGCTGCGGACATGTTTGACTACGGCGCCAGTATTATCTTTGCCTTCGGGATCAGGCGGATTTGTGGTCTACTGTGATACTTCGCGAGTGGGATTAGGATGCGTATTGATGCAGCATGGCCGGGTGATCGCATATGCTTCTCGGCAGTTGAAGAAGCATGAACAGAACTACCCCACTCACGATTTGGAGATGGCTGCAGTGGTCTTTGCACTGAAGATTTGGCGACATTACCTATACGGCGAGTCGTGTCAGATATTCACTGATCACAAGAGCTTAAAGTACATATTTTAGCAGCGAGACCTGAACCTCAGACAGCGTCGTTGGATGGAGTTGGTGAAAGACTACGACTGCGAGATCTTATATCACCCAGGCAAGGCGAATGTAGTGGCGGATGCGTTGAGTAGGAGGCCCGGGGGTAGTCTATCCCTTTTGCGCGTAGTGCAGAGGCAGTCGTCAGCAGATTGGCAGATGTTATGCGACAGCCGAGTTGAGTTCGAGTTCACTCAGACAGGGGGACAGCTCGCGCATGTTCATGCACGCCCACAGTTGCTTGACCGTATATATGAGGCACAGCGCAGTGACGACCGTTGCTCAGAGATCATGGCACAGATGGGACAGGGCAGATTTTCCGAGTTCGTGATTGATGATCAGGGGATTTTACGCTATGGATCTAGACTGTGCGTACCAGATGCTGATGGATTGTGGCGCGACATTCTTGAGGAGGCACACCGATCAGTGTATAGTGTCTACCCCGGTTCCACCAAGATGTATCATGATATGAGAGAGACCTACTGGTGGGACGGGATGAAGAGGGACATTGCGGAGTTCGTTTCGAGATGCCTGACTTGTCAGCAAGTCAAGGCTGAGCACCAGAGGCCCGCAGGAGAGCTACAGCCGCTACCCATTCCGGAGTGGAAATGGGAGCAGATTTCGATGGATTTCGTTGTGGGTCTACCCAGGACCAGTCGAGGGTATGACTCCATCTGGGTGATCGTAGATCGATTGACGAAAGCGGCTCACTTCCTGCCAGTGAAGACCACTTTCAGCTTCGCTCAGTATGCCCAGCTTTACATCGACGAGATCGTGCGGTTGCATGGCGTACCGACTTGTATCGTGTCAGATCGAGACACCCAGTTCACCAGCCGACTTTGGCAGAGACTTCAGGAGGCTTTGGGCACTCGTTTGAGCTTCAGCACAGCGTTTCATACGCAGACCGACGGCCAGTCAGAGAGGACTATTCAAACTCTCGAGGACATGCTCAGAGCGTGCGTTTTAGACTTCGGCGGTAGCTGGGATCGTCATTTACCGTTAGTGGAGTTCTCCTACAACAACAGCTTCCAGGATACTATTCAGATGGCACCTTTCTAGGCATTGTATGGGAGGAGATGCAGATCGCCCGTTTGTTGGATAGAGCTCAGCGAGAGTAGTATTTTGGGGCCGCAGCTTGTTGAGGAGACGACGGCGAAGATACAGTTGATCCGAGACCGGATGAGAGTGGCTCAGAGCAGGCAGAAATCGTATGCAGACAGGCGCCGTCGCAGATTAGAGTTCGCAGTTGGCGACCATGTTTTTCTGAGAGTCTTCTGATGAAGGGCGTGATACGTTTCGGGCGAAAGGGGAAGCTTAGCCCTAGATTCGTAGGTCCCTTCGAGATCCTCGAGCGTGTCGGCGCTGTTGCATATCGTTTGGCCCTTCCACCCAGCTTTCCCGATGTTCACCCCGTCTTCCATGTTTCGATGCTCCGCAAGTACCTTCACGACCCTTCGCTTGCGATTCAGCACCCGACAGTCCAGCTAGAGCGCGACCTTTCTTTTGCAGAGCAGCCGGTGGCCATCCTGGATCGGCAGGTGAAGAAGTTGAGATCGAAAGTTATACCGACCGTCAAGGTCCTTTAGCGTGGCCCGAGCAGCGAGGAGGTCACCTGGGAGACCGAGGGCGAGATGAGGAAGAAATATCCCCATCTCTTTGAAGGTATGCGTAGTTATATTTTTAAATTCGGGGACCGAATTTCTTTAAGGGGGGAAGATTGTAGCGCCTTGAAAAGTCGTTTTGGTGTTTTCCTGAAAATCGGTGAAAATTCGGTATTTTCCCGTAAACCGTCTTTTTCCGTTATTTTGCAGTTTAGGACTAATTATACCTAAAATGGATATGTAATTTCTTGTTTTTAGTAGCTAATGAGTTACTTATGAAATTCTGGTCGTTTAAAAATTTTCCCTAATTTTTCAATTTTTAATATTATTTTAAGCCGGTAAGAAAATACATTAATTTAGCGATAAATACAAATTTAATTGGGCTAAATTTAAGCTTTAAAATCATGTTAATTAAAATCTAGTTGTAATATAAATTTTTAGTATTTTATTTTAAATTTTAACTAATTTTTATTATGGAAATCGAAATTTATTGAATTTTAAGCTAAAACTTGCAATTTTGGACTTGTACGGGGTCTTTTTGCATAGAATTTTTTTTGTAAAACCCCTCTCACTATTCCCTCACCCCTAGTCCGGCCCCACCTCAGTAGCAAGCCCACAAAATTTTTCCCCATCTCATTTGAACAAAATGATATGATAAAGGCTTTAATATATTAAATTGGGTATGTGTTTTGTTGTTTGACTTGGTCTTTTGACTTTAAAACTTCTCTACACTTTTCCCCAACTCCCCCACACCTCTCCCCACTCCCTCCTCAGCTCAGAAATCCTGCACCAACAGCCCCAAATATTTTCCCCATTTCTTCTTCTCTTTTGCTTCATTTTCATCTCAAAAATTCAACAAAATCCACAATTTCCTTCACAAATTCAACACAAAACAATATTCCATCTCTTCTCCAACCTAATTTGGTTCAAATCAAGGAGAAAGGAGGTGTCTTGGGAGGCTTGAGCAAGATTAGGATTGATCTTTTGAGGTATAATTTCTAATCAAATGGTTAAATTATAGCTTAAGTGTGCTAAACTAGAACCTTGAAATTTGTTTAGTGTTAAATTTAGTGTTAGTTTCTAATCTATTTTTTTAAGAGAGTAGTTTGTTTAATCTAGGTTTTTTTTTAGCACCATTGATTAGTTAATTAAGTTATCTTGTTATCTAGTTTTATACAAACCTAAATTGAGAGATTACTTTGCTTAAGTGGGCATCGATATGTGTTAATTTATGTTGTTCAAGTGTGAAATTGGATTTAATTGATGGTTATGAAAATCAAGAAAGGGTTGTTTATGGAGAAATATGATTTGAAGTATTGTAATGTGTTATAATTAAAGTGATTGTGGTTAACTAGTTATGCGGTTACATGTTATGCTAGGTTGTAATCCTTTTGTCGCATAACGGCGATGTTGCGTCGTTTTTTTTAGAATGTTTGTGCTTACTAGTTTTGTGATACAAGTTTGTGATAAATTATTTTTGATGTCTTGATGACATTTTTAGCGTATCCTATGACTTTTAGGATGTGTGAGTGCGGATGTTTGTGTGTTCGAGTTTTAGTTTTTCCGGGCGACCAAATCGACGTTTTAGTTAGTTTTGCGATTTTCACGTGTGTTCCGCGCACCTTGTGCACGTTGTACCTAGCTTGTGAACGTTAGTATTTTCGTTTGGGTTTTGCGTCATTCTTGATATGTAACCTTATGTTTGGTATTGATGTAAATTCCAGGTTCGGTCGCGGAGACGTCAGACGCGGCACGAAAGGGGAAAGCGGTGATTGGACGTGACTAGCTAGGGATTTCGGTGAGTAGATGTAATATCTACGGGGGACTATCGTTGGATGGCGCAAGTCGCCCGATAGTTTTAGTAGCTTAAAAAGATTCTTAGTAATGTTAGTAATTAGGGGTGTAATACTTGTATAATTATTTGCTACATTCATGCCTTATATTGACATACATATACGAACCCATTCTATAGGACACCTGCACCATTGCCAGGGTTTTTATATGCAGCACGAGCACTATTCATGCTTACACACACACCCTGGTAATTGCCATGCCACCACACTAGATAACCTTTAAATTGAAACCTTTTACTATAATTGATACTTAAACTTGCGCTATTACTTTAATTCCTTAAAATGAAATCGTAGGATTGCTATTCATGTGCATGTACTTCATCATATTATTTGTTCATGCCTAATCTATTAATCACACATCGCAACTTGATTATTAATACCATATGCATTCATTATCATTGACATATGCACTTATGAGGATTTCTTGAGATTTTATGATATTTCTGGATTTCGGGGGAAAGCCGCAAAATTTCTAAACTTATTATATTTTTAAAATATGTAAATTGCAGTTTTCTAGTGATGTAAATATCGTCCACCATGAGTTTGCTGTGGTTTTCGAGATCCGTGTCGAGGAGTGGAGGAACCGTCATGGGTACATGGTGGGCCCGGTAAGGTACCCCGGGGCAAGAGGAATGTGGTGTTGACGTTGAGCCTGGCAGGGGACGGATTACCTACCGGTGACTGTTTGGGACGGCGGATATCCAGAGGATACCGACCGTGGCCGCGAGATGATGAGATATTGATATTTGAGATGGGTCAGCCGGACGGCTGAGGCCAGAGATACATTGATATGAGATTTGAGACAGTTTTGAGGTGTCGATGCTGGACACAGATTCTTGTTGATTCTATTGGTATTGTGCTGGTATTTCAAAAGAGATTCCTAAAGGAAAAACATGATTCTTATACTTACATATTCAGATCATGAGTTGATTCGCATTGCATTCATACCTGCTAGTATATTCATATTGCATACATACCTGCTATTATGTCCTGCCTTACCTGTATTTGAGATGCTCGATAGCCTGTGTAGATGTTATTTATTACTCACGAGTTGGCAACTCACCCCCGTTGTGCCACAGCCTTTTTCAGGTCCGCTCCGTCAGTACAGTAGCGGCGGGCGCACTTGCTTCTTTTGCCTCCTTTGCCTGGACTCGAGGTTTTACTCTTAGGTGGGTTATATTTTTATTTCGTACCACCTTGTATATTCTTTGTATCTAGTGTACTCCATCTACTGTGTCTACCAGTATTGTTGTATATTGATCTAGAGATGAGACTGTGAGATTTGTGGACTTTTTATGCTGTATTTTGGGGTCGAGCTCACTTGAGTCGACATGATGTTTTTCTCATGCTTCCTTATGATTATTTCGCATGTTGTTGCTTTATATTGCGTGGGATTTGTGACCGCCTTGTGGCGAAGAGCTAGCTCCCGCTTGGGGATGCCTTATTTATTGGATTCATATATATTCTTGTTGTACCCATTTTGGGGGCCAGTATTTACAAAGGAGACTCTGCCGAAATTTTCGGAAAAATTGATATTGTTTTTTTTAAAGGTTTTTATATGACTTATTTGATAAATTCGTTTTCAATTGATTGGGTTCTCTTCACTCTTTTGCTTATTTGGTTTTGGTTTCTGGGCTTTGGCTTACTTATTTTACGGATGTCTTGAGACGTTTCGTAAACTTAAGTGCCAGTCACGTTCCGTACCCTGCGGGTCGTGACAGGCACTTCCGGGATGAGATTGATGTCACCATTTGTATATTATTTATTTTTCCGCACTAGGATAGACCCAAGGAGGAGAACACAAGTAACCGGGTTCTAGGGTCCAGTGGGAGACCAACTCGAGGAGTCGAGTCCGGGTCTTCTAACTCTAGAATTGGTAGGGTTGCTTGCCACTCTCGTAGGGGTCTAGGGTTGTGGGTTTGGCTATTCATCGCGACCATGGAATCCGTGTTTTATAGAGGTTCAAAATAAAACACGGACGTCCTAGTATATCCAATATTTCATATGTTTCTTCTCCTGCGATATCTGTGATGTGATCATTTGATATGTTGTGATAAATACTGTATATAGTATATATGATATATTATATAGACGTTACTTATGTTTTACACCCGCGCTAGCCCTGCCCCGCTCTGCCGTTAGTTACCTAACCTAACGGTGCACGAGGGGACATTGAGGTGAATGAGGATGGCATAAGTGTACTTCGTATTTATCTGTGATGTTTAGGTGCTTAAATGATGGGACTTCATTAATATGATTAATGAAAGAAAAGAAACCTAAAAGATGTTGTGGAATCGAATTTTCAAAAATAGGTAGCTACAGTTCTTGCTTTGCATCGTGGTGTTCCTTGTAGAACATCCTGCACCTTATTCGATAAGGAAAGGGCCGAGATCCTTTCACCGGGAGTGAAACCTTTAGCAATAACTGGCAGAGGCTACAACACTCGGTTTGTTTTTTATTGCTTTTGGAGTTTTTTCTTTGCACAGTGATATATATGATATATCCTGCACCTCATTCGACGAGGAAAGAGCCGAGATCCCTTCACCGGGAGTGACCTCTTTAGAGAAACTAGCAAAAGCCTAAAAACACTCCATTTTAAAATCTCTACAACGATATCAAGTTCATTACGCAATAGGTTTTCAGAAAAACCTGTCGTAGCCCTCCGTCATTTCAGATAAGTCCTACTTAGTATTTGTGCTACATTTGTTGACCTCCGTCAAGGCGTAGTGTGCGGTAGCTAACTGGTATTTATCTGCTTATGCATATGATGCAGATTGGATTAGGGTAGTCGTACGACCTTGTTGACCTCCGTCAAGGGTCGTGCGGGTGGGTTTGATTCAATCAAGAAATGACTGGTTGAACTTGACTTGCACCCTGTGGTTTATTGACCTCCGTCAAGGTCATAGGATTCTTGGGGCAAAATTATCGGGAATTTTAAGTGTTGAAATTTGCAATGAGATTGCATACCTTCTATGAGATAGTTGGATCCCGATATCCACTGCGAGTAATTGTTACTCCTGGGAGAGTTTTACACATTACAATTAGCCGATCAAGTAGGTGTCTAGAAAGGTGTCAGTGGGGTTACGCCTCTAGGAAAACGAGGTTTACTTTAATTAGGTCCGTGCGAAATCACGGGAAACCTCCCTCAAAGTACCGACACTAGTCTGGCTGAAAGATTGGCGAAGTTGTAAGGTGTAATTAATCCCGGCTAGTCTTTCCTTTTAGGATTTGAAGGAAGATTTGATAAAAACAGTGGGAGCCATCCTGATTAGATAAAATAATAACCAATCTGATCTTGCAAGAGCATACGCTAAAGTATTTTCTTCTCTCTCTCTCTCCAGGTAGCGACCATATCATGCCTTAATCAAGATAATAATACGGATGTATTGACCGAACCCGCTTGTTATATTGAGCTGGGGAACGTTGGTCCCGCTCCAACTTATAATTGTTATAAGACAGAGTAGGAAATAGGGGATTACCAGGATTCCCGTGCCGCCCAAACAAAGAAAGTGCATGCTGATGCATCTTCTTCGGGTGTGTTCATTACAGAGAACTGTTTCTCAGTATCCTTTACGCCCTGGGTATGAGATACCGGATCAGAATCCCACATATGTAATTTGTTACATGGGCTATAGATAGGTAGAGAACTAAGAACGGGTGATAAGTTTCTTGAGATAGAAATGGTGCAAGTGTTACAGCCAAGTCTGTTGGTAGTTATCACCCTGTATTACCAGTGTACATTGATTCTGAACGAATGTTATTAGATACCGAACCTGATATACAACATCATATCCGTCTCTTTATTAGTAAAGAAAGGATATAATTTTGTATTGTTTGATAATGTTTTGAACATTTCCTATATCAAGAGTTGATCGGTTCAGGCATGTTATCTAAAAGCATAGACGTTCTAAATCAAATTACAGTTCTTAGTATACAGAACACACACAAGAGGAAGAGTTTAGAAATGAACGAATCCTTCTTGAGGTATTGTAGACTAGGCCATATCAATGTGACCCGACTAGCTGAAGTTACATAAGATACATATTTAAATTAGTTTGAATTTACATCTTGTAAAACTTTCCAGTCATGTCACAGAGATAAGATGACCATAACTCTGTTTATAGGAAACAGAGAAAGAGTTAGTGAACTCTTGGGATGATACATGTTGGTGTATGAAGATCCACTGTCTACACATGCCAAGACCGGTTCTTTGTACTTCATTACATTCTCTGATGATCTCTCAAGATTCAGACATATGTTCCTGTTGAAACACAAGTCCGAAACTTTTGAGATATTCACAAAATATAAGTTAGAAGTAGAGAACCAAAACGGGTATAAGTATTATGTCCTTTGATGTGATCAGGGAGGAGAATACTTGAGCATGGGATTCCTGGACTATTCTAAAGGAGAATGAGATTCTCTCTCAGCATTACTCCTCCGTATACACCACAGCACGTTGGTGTATCGGGACGGAGCAACCACACCCTATTTGATATGGTGCGCTCTATGATGAGTACTACTGAGTTTCCAATTTCCTTATAGGGAGTTATGCACTTGTGAAGTTGCATACCTATTGAATGGCGTTCCAACCAAATCAGGTGCCTACCACTCTATATGCGATATGGTAAGGGAAGAGCTCATCTCTTAAGTTAGTTAAGATTTGGGGTTGTCCGGCCTATGTCTAAAAGCAAAATCCGGACAAACTCGAGGCAAGGTCAGTTCTGTGGAAATTTGTTGGATATCCCAAGCATTCGCAAAGGAATATCTTCTACCAAACCGAGGAACAAAAGATATTTTGTTTCTCAATATGCCACCTTTGTGAAAGGGAATTTCTTGTGAAGAAATTAGTGGTCATGAGGTAGAACTGGAAGGAGTTCCAGCTATATAAACTGCAGCTGATGATTTGGTAGAACAAAAGGATTCAATAGTAACCAACGAATCTCAGCCTCTCCGCCGATCTAGTAGGGTTCCTCACCCACCTGAGAGATACTTCGAGTTTCTCTATGACAGTGGGAGCGAGGAATGCATTATGAGATGATGACCCAACTAGTTTCGAGCTGGCCATCAGAAGTGGGACTCTGTAAGAATGGCTGGATGCTTAACGATCTGAGATGGAATCCTTATACACCAATAAAGTATGGACTTTGGTTGCCTTATCTGAAGGGTTAAATCCCCATCAGGAGCAAGTATATCTTGAGAAGATTACTTGGTGTACATGGAAAAGTTGAGACTTTCAAAGCTAGACTTGTTAAAGGTTTGCATCATTGACCAGGTATGGATTATGATGAAACCTTTTCTAAATAGCTATGCTTAAGTCCATCCAGATCCTACTTGCCATGGCTATATACCATGACTACGATATCTAGCGGTTGGGTGTCATGACTGCTTTTCTAAATGATGTTTTTGAAGAGAGAATCTATAAGTACACAGTCAGAGGGCTTCATAGACAGTGGGAGCAGCGGAAACGTGTGCAAGATGTTTTATGTGATAAAGTAGGCATCGCGGAGTTGGAACGTCTGTTTTGATGTGTCAGTCAAAGAGTTTGACATTATCAAAATGGTAGATGAACCTTGTATATACAAAAAGGGTAGTAGAGAGTTTAGTGGAGATCCTCGTAGAGTACGTGGATAACATACTCTTGATAGGAAAGGAGTTTCCTATGCTATGCTCGGTCAATCTCCGCTTATCACAATGATTCTCCATATAGGATCAAAATGATACCTACTAAATCCTGGGTTTTGGATCTATGAGATAGATCTAATTGGATGTTAGGATACTCACTAGTTGTAGTGAGATGGTATCAATTGATCCTGGGAAGAATCACTGGAAGGGTTCTAGGGTGATAAGGACGACTGAATGTTAGTCATAGGCATTGTCTTTACCCTCAGTAAAGGGACGGTATGTTGGAAGAGTTCCAAGACAGATACCGTGGCATACTAGACGATAAAGGCTGGATACATCGCTACCAAATATGCTACCAAAGAGGAAGTCTGGGTGTATATTAGTTCATGAGATGAACTTCGTTCCTACCATTGTGTGACAATGGAGTTGTGGCTTATGCCTAGGAACGCCCGTCCCATCAGTGATCCAGACATATTCTAAGGTAGTGTCACCTGATCATGGAGATGGTTGATCTCCAGGGGATCGAGATTAGGAGAGTAGACTCAGAGGACAACACAACGGATCCACTCACAAAGGCCTTTTCCCAGAGAGAGACTATTATGGGATGGTCGAGTATGAGATACTACAACCACTGTTATCAGATGGCCCTAGTGCAAGTGGGAGATTGTTAGTTATATGTTGTAACGTTTTGAAAATCGTTTCAGTGATATTTCGGAAAAACGGTAAAATAAGGGGGTTTTCTGTAAAAAGTCAAAATACAAATATCTTATTATAAAAATTAAATATACATATTCTAGCTATGTAATTGCTAATATCTGGTGTTTATTGAGCCACTGGTGAAATTTCAAATTTTCTGAAAAAAAAAATTATTTTATTATTATTTTAAGCCGTCGCTAATACATTTAATTAGGGAAAATTACAAATTGGAATGAGTTGAAACAAATTTTGTGCATCATAAAACATTAAATAGAATTTTATCATGTGGTTTTTGAAACGAAATCGTTTGCCAAAACGGTTTAGAAAATATCGAAGAAAAAGGCTTTTTTCGGTAAAATTAGTGTAAATGGTTGTTTGAGGTATAACATTTATCTTTTTCCCCCACACCCACACCCACACTCACTCACCCCCATCCCCATGTGACTGAATTCAGCAGCACATCCCCCCATTTCCCCACTCCATTCCACACAAATTAGAAAAGAAATGATTAAGGAAAACATTAAACTATTAAGGTATGGTTTTCTTTTGTTGACTTTGGTGGGATTTCAACACATATACCTCTCTCTCTCTCTCCTCCCTCAAAGATCAGCCGAGCCTCCCAAGAAAATTCAGCAGCCCCCCTCCCCTTGCTTTCCCTCTTCTTCTCACTACAAAAATTCCACAAAATGCCTCAAAATCCATACAAATTCAAAGCTAAATCCAAATCCAAGACCTACCTATTTTTCCTTAGCATATCTACTATGGTTCTTGGTGATTAGAAGCTAATTTGGAGGGCTATGTGTGCTTGTGGGATCTTCAAATTATTTGGGTATAAATTCTAACCTTTTTGCTTAATGTGTTGTTAATTGCTCATGTTAGCTTAATTAATTGTTTAATTAGGTTTTTAATTAGTTCTAGGTGCATGATTTAAAATTCAAGAGAGGGGGTTTGATTTCAAATTGGTATTTTGTGTTGTGAGATTTAGTTTATGTGATATAATTGATATATTAATGTTATGCTAAATTCAATTTAAGTTGCAAGTTTGCATATTTGTTGATTTAAAAGTGATAATTATATAATTGGTAAACTAGTTTTTTTAAATAATTATATTCTTGTGAGATAAAATTCAAATTTAGGTTTCATGTGATTATAAATATTATATTGAGTGGTTTAATGCTTTAGTTCATGAAAATCCAAGCTAGATTGTAGTTTGTTCATTTTTGCTATAAAATTGTTAAAATTTAGGTTTTTTTGTAAACTAGAATTTTGGGGTTTATGGAATTTAATGAGATTAAATTATGGGAATTGTTTTTATGACTTATTTAAGATATTTAGTGAATATTGTGGCCGCTAGATTCGTTCATACATCGAGTTTTGTACTAAAACGGTGATTTGTGCTTGCTAGATTTTCGGAAAAATGACTCTTTAAGTGAAATTGGGGTTTTTGTGAATTTTAAGCTATTTTATATTATAATTAGTGCTTGTAATTGTACAAATGAGTGTGTTGGGAGCTTTCTCGATAGTTTGGCATTTGTACGCCGACGTCGAGGGTTTTTGGGTTGGTTTGTGAAAGCAACCATAGGTTTTGACCTATGTGGGATTCGTATGTCGTTTTTGTCATGAGTCGGATTTTAATGCGATACGGTGCGTTATGATATGTAGGTACCCCATGTGGACTTCGAGACGACAAGCAAGCGCGTGGAGACGTCGGCACCGGCGAGCGAGGACCAGGTGAGTAGATTTATATCTACAGGGAGAAGTCGGATGGATGGCGTATAGCACCCCCGCAGTTCGTGGTGATGTATATGAATACGTATACATACATATATATATTGTTTAATTTATTGTTTGAGTTTATTGATGATAAATATGGATGATTTAGTATCGCGAAACCCTAGAGTAGTGGTCGCACCCCACTTGCACACACCCACCCATACTTGCATACTTTCTTCTTTCATTTGTGCTTACGGGAATATATTGTTATGTGTTCACATGGGTATGGGACTATGTGTTCACATACGGATTTGAGGATTGTACTTGGGATTTGAGATGAGTCGATGAGTTTTGTGTTGAGATTGTGATTTCGGTGATATGGCATGATTCGTACTTGAGGTACGTCCTGGTGTTATAGCGGATCTTGGGACGACAATACGGGTGAATAGTGTTATTAATTAAATGGTCGACATGTGATCGTGATATGAGATATGATATGCTAGGATATTGATCCTAGGCCGTATTGGGCGATGTATACCCCTTGATGATGATATGTGCTGATGATATCAGTTTGTACGAGACTGTCGATCAGTAGGCAGATCATGACTATATTGAGGATATTAGTATTGTATTAGACATAGGTCAGTACCCTAGACTATGATCTTTGATAAAGAGGATACCGGATGAATAGTGTGATGAATATGATATTGACCCGTACCCAGATTTGGGGATGCCGTACGACGGATTTACGTACGAGCTATATTTTGATGATTGATCCGCACTCTTGACTTGGAATGTCTGATTATGGATATGGTATCGGATATGATGTTATTGAGGCAGGATCACCGACTAATATATATACAGGTATGTATATATATCGAATCAGATGTTAGACGGTTTCCTTACCTGTAGTCCAGCTTGTTAGCTTAGCCCTTTAGTTTAGTTTAGTTGTTAGATTAGATTCGACTCCTGCCTATTTCAAAAGCTTACGAATCGTGGGTATTTTAAAAGACAGGTCAAGGGATTCTACGGATATTTCAAAAGACGTATCTTTTCCTAAAAACACCGTAACTCTTATTTTCAAAACACCGCGATTCGTGTTATTTCAAAAGGTACTATTGTAGGACTTATATTAGGATAATGCAGTTTAGTTATCGTTGTATCTAGTTTTCCGCTCATTATTACTGTTCGCTCCGCATCGCATACTTATATTATAATTTCTTATTGCATTGTTAATATCATACTGTTAGGACACCAGCACCATTACCGATGATGCGTATGTACCACGTACACTTGCTTGCCGGCTCATACACATCTTCATCGGTAATTGCCATGTCACGCACACCTTAGAAAATATTATCGCCTAATGTAGCTTGTTAACTAGTAGTTTTGACATGATGATTAGTTGCTTGCATTATATGCTAGTTTAAACATTGTAGTTGTTACTTGTCACTTCATGCATACTGTTATTCATTATATGCCGCATTCATGGATGCTCATTCTTATATTCATGGTTTTACATGCTTTTGATGATTCAGATTTCTATGATATTTTCTGGATTTGGAGGAAAACCGCAAAACATATATAAACTGCTTTCTCTTTTTTTAAATAAAAAATGCGGTTTTCCCATGATGTATGAGTCGTCCACCATGAGTTTGCTGATGGATTTCGATACCCGATTCGAGGAGATGGATGAACCATTTCGGGTACATGGTGGGCCCGGTGAGGTACCCCGGGGCAAGAAGCTCGTGGTGTTGACGATGAGCCTGGCAGGGAAAGACTACCTACCGGTGATATTATCCGACGCGTCGGATATCCGGAGGATACCGTCGTGGTCTTGAGATGGATGGTAGGGGCCGGTCTGGACTGACGGCGCCCTAGATACTAAGATTGAGACATTGAGATTTTGAGATATTGAGGTACTGAGATTTGATGATACAGGCCAGTCCGGATAGCCGGAGCCTGAGATTTTGAGACATTGAGATTTATGTTTTGTGTCGATGCTAGACACTGTTGATGCTGATTTCATTATGATACCTCATTTTAAAAATACAAAGGAAATCTCACTAAATTATGAAAACAGTTTCTTCATTTACATATATTCTGTTTTCATGCATTCATACCTCATTCATATGATATATTGCTACCTGAGGCACTGACACGGGCACATGAGATTACACTCGGGTTAGATATTACCCTAGCCATTATTATAGGCTGCATGTTATACATATATTTGAGGTTATATTATGATCATTGACCTAGGATTGCGTTATTTATGCGATTTCTATTCGTAGATATTTTTCTATTCACGAGTTGGCAACTCACCCCCGTTGTGTCCCAGTTTCTTGCAGGTTTGCCGTCGTACAGGTTTCATTACGGCTTTGCGGGCATAGTTTCGTTCGGGTGATTTGCTAGTAGGTGGGCTTACTTATATCGTACCCCCATTATATATCTTGTATATCATTATTCTATTGTATCTAGAAGTTCCATCAACCAAACATGTATTTACTTTGAGATAGAGACCAGTGATGTTATTCCTTCGACCTTAGAGTCGCGCGTTATTTTTCTGTGGTTTTCTTGTGGTTTGAGTTTCCTTTTGAGTTTTGATTCTCGCCGTTGGCGTTGTATATTATATTGCTTGTGTGGTTGTGACCGTCGATTGACGAAGAGCTAGCTCCCGCTTGGGGATGCCCTTTTTTTCCGTATACTATTCATGTTGTATCCCGTTTGGGGGCCAGTATTTACAAAGGAGACCCTGCCGAAATTTTCAGGAAATTTTTGATGTTTTTAAAAACCCGCATAATTCGGCTTATGCTATTGAAACCTCTTGTTTTAAATTGGTTTTCCTTCACTCTACTACTTTTCTTGGTTTGGATTTCTGGGTTTTCGGTTTACTTAGATTACGTACGCCTCGAGACGTTCGTAGTTTAAGTGCCGGTCTTGTTCCGTACTTTCGGGACGTGACATATGTATACCCTAGAGGCCATTACTATACATGAGATGTATATTGTAGTGGATGCTTGGACATATATAGGGAGGACTTTCTTGCTCGACATGATAGTATGCTATCTGGTTACTCTTTACCTTAATGTGTACACTGATTGTCTTTCTGTTACATGTTGGTAAAGCCCTTACGATGTGTACTTGACTACCTGGACTATGATGCGAATCATACTGGTGGGGACATGGTAGTCCATAAGTACATCCTTCAAGATCCCTAGTCGTGGGTGTATCGAGACAGGGCATCGATATACCAGAGTAGACTAGCGTATACCTTCTCGACCCATGTAGATGGGCGATGGATGATCCCATATCCATTGGTGTTTGACATCAGAGATGATATACGGGTGCTCAGTGGAGACTGGGTACACTGGACGGACTCGCTGAGAACTCCCAGATGGTATTATAACTTATGTCAGATGGCAGTTCTCTGATGACACTGGTACAGGTTAGTCTGTAGACCCAAGATCGTCATAGAGTCTTGTGTGATTCCCACTGTGCTTTGATTTCCACCTTACCACGTCCAAGAGGGCGTGCAAAACGGTGGTTTTTGGGTACAGTCCCGAGTCACATGGAGGCAATGAGCGATAGGAGGGGTTTCGTCTCTCCCGGTATTGGGGGTTGATGTTGCGCTATGCTCGATTGGCCATAACAGGGAAGTCCCTGGCCAGGGCTGGTTTAGAGATATACTGGTAAGTGTTACCAGTAGTTTCTCAACCCGTTATGAGCCTCATATCGGCATGACTTATCGGTTATTGGGGTCTGACGTTTTACCACCCCTAGACTTGATATGCGATATATCAGACGAGGAGACTGGACTGTACGGTAGTGTCACTATCAGGCTTTTTGCAGGAGTTGGAGCGGGCTTGCTTGCTGATCTTCTGATCGCTCAATACCCAGGTAGCCGTTACGTCCAGCTAGTATCGCTGACGGCTTGTGGGTGCTTGATATGATCATGACCTACTGCCGGCGTATTGACGAGTCTTTAGAGTCCTACATAGAGGTTTTACTGGCTCAGGAAAAACGAAATAGGAGCGCATATGTGATATGTGTGGGACCGAGAATAATGCGAGTATGTGATTCCGTATTCAGTTCTCGCGATGTTTGTATCGATCGGTTATATGCGATATAACCAGGTTATCGAATTAAGGGTTGATTCGATAAGTCGATACATTGGATGTTAGTCGGTTATATGTGATATAACCGGATTATTAAGTCAAGTGTTGATTTAATAATTTAGTGTATAATTGTATATCAGATATACTAATTTACATTAACTAACATTGGTTCACTTAAGCATTTGTTTTTCTCACTTGTGCACAACTTAATATATATGTGATATATATATTTATTTGTGTTCATTTTTTTGTGTCATGGTTGTTGATACAACTATCATGGGTGTATGAGACATATACCATTATAATTATATTGGTGGGATTTTAATATACAAAGTAAATACAAAATTAGTGGATAATTGTTCAAGTGCATGAAGCTTAATGAAGCTTATGAGTGCATTGACCAAAGTCCACTAGTTATGTTTTACTTAGGATTTTTATAAACCTAACCACTATAATTAGCCATGGTTATGTCTCTACATGAGTTAGTATATGATACCCACTCACCCATGGTTAGCCCACTCTCTCTTTGATTAGTTTTCATTCTCATTTTGAGCTCATCTTCTTCCTCCTTCAATTTCTTTCTAGGGTTTGATAAAGAGAGAGATACATTGTGAGAAAAGAAATTCTAAAGTGTACCCATATCCTATTTCTGTTAGTGTATATGCCCTAGAGGCCATTACTGTATCATACTAGTATATATATTACTTGATGGAAGCTTGAGATATTCACAGTTGTATAGACAATCTTGCTCAATATAGTAGTATGCTACTTGGTTTGTCTCTGCTTTAATGTGTACATGTGTGTTTCTTTATTATATCACCTATACGCATTAGTAGAACCCTTAGGATCTTTGCTTGATTACCGGCGTTGTGATGACGATCACACTCGTGGGGGCTGGGTAATCCACAAGCACATCCTTATACACGTCCCTAGTCGTGGGATTATCGAGACAAGGCATCGATACTCCGGAGTAGACTAGCGTATGCGCTTCTCATCCCAGTACGGGAGACGGTCTGTCCCACAGCCGTCAGTACGTCGTACTTGAGATAGTATGCAGGTGCTCGTTAGGTTACGAGTACACTGGACAGGACTCGTCGGGAACTGATGGTTGGTATTATACCTATCGTCAGTTATCAGTTCCCAGGTGATATGAGTACAGCTTAGTCCACTGACTTGACACTGTCACTTCGCCTCGAGTGTATTCCCACTGTTCTTTGATTACTACCCTACCACGGCTCTACTGAGTCGTGCAAACAGGTAGTAGTTGGGTGCAGTCCCGAAGCACTTGGAGGCAGTGACGGTTAGACAGGATTCGTCTCTCCCGGTATTGGGGGTTGATATCGCGCTGTGTCTAGGAGAGCTATTACATGAGTAGTCCCTGGCCAGGGCAAGCGAGATATACTGGTAGGTTTCTAGTGTTATCTCAGGGTGTAATGGGCTTCACTCCGACACGACTTGTACCGCTATTAGGGGACTGACGTTTACCGCCCTCTAGGCCCGCCATGCGATGTATCAGACGAACAGACCGGACTGTACGGAGATTGTCACATACAGGCTCAGTAGGAGTTCGGATGGGTTTACCTCATCGGCCTTCTTATCGACATCTACCTGGGGACCGTTACGTACAGCTAGTGCCGCTTGCGGTCTGTGGCTAAACCCACTGCCAGCGTAGTGTCGAGTATTTTGAGTCCCACACAGAGAGTTTCCCTGCACTGAGCGAAACGTGTAGAGACCGTATGGTTTTACGGCAGGGCTGCGATCACTTACGTACACTTGTATGCGTATGGTGTTCGGGCAGGCAGTACTAGTAGGCTTTGGTTTAAGCCGGATCCTAGTATTGCACGGATGGTTTTGTTTTGTCTTCTGCGCATCCGCATTCTACAGAATGCGGATGCAGGTGTGTATGCACAGTTTTCTGGAGAGATGAAGGAGGAGGTGCCTCATCAGGGTTTTGGCAGTTGGTTCGGCCAAAACCGTTATGTGGCCGGCTCATTAGGGTTTTGACAGTTCGTTTGGTCAAAACCATTATGAGCCGCGGACATCATTTACTAATCCTTTTAGTGATAATTTTATGATGGCTAATTGCATTGACCATTTGACCCCATTGACCTCTCTTGACTTTGTTGACCGGTCGACCGTGTTGACCATTGACTTTCAAGAGAGATCTACACTCTTCTTTTCTTTTTCTTTTTCTATTTTGATTATGATAATGGTCATTTCAATGTAGCCATCAAACTTTATCTTGATGGGATTAGTAATGATATTGTTTTTGCATTATTGAACCATGGTTCATTTTTCTTATGCTCACAATTTCTTTCTCATTCTCTCTCTTGCCTTTTCAAGTGAGAAGAAAAAGAAATGAACCATGGTTGCTAGCTCCTCCTTCTTCTTCCTCCTCTTGATTCATCTTTTGATCTCATGTGTTGAGAGATAAAGATCCCACAAAGACAAAACCATTCCTTTATCACTTCTACACAACCTAAGGCTTCTAGATTAGCAATCTCTTTGCCCTAGTTACCACGGCTCGAGGTGGAGCTCGGTGTACATCTCTCGGATGGATCGTCTTCGACTCAAGGAGGCCGCGGAGGTGACCAAAGTCTGGATCAAGCCTTGGAGCAAGCAACGAGAAGAACAACAAGAAGAGAAGGAGTTCAAGTTGAGGTATAACCCCTAACCGAGTAGATAAATCTCTAGTTAGGATGCTAGTGTGTTGTTTAGCAAAGATCCGGCTTTTACGGTCCATGTTACCAACTCTAGAAATTTTTTTGTTTTACCGTTTCCGCAACCCCGAAAGTACCGGGAGTGGTAACGTGGACCTAACAGTGGTATCAGAGCCAGGTTAAACACACCCTAGCATGTTAGCAAAGTATTTAGAATTTCGACCGGACGAAAAACTGCAAAACACCCCGGATATTTCAAGTTTCTGCCGATTTTCAGATCTGTTCCAAAATTAATAAATCATACACTAAAAATCGGCTCAGGCTTTTTATAGAATACTGAAGAAAATTGATCACCCAACTCGTTTAAAGCGCCGCGGTTCCGCGGCATAAGCTTGCTTTTGCCGCGAAACCACGGCCGAGTTAACTCAGTTGGGGATCCTGTTTGCTGCAGTATTCTTATATGGGTATTTTGGGATTTTTGAAATATGATTTTTCTGCCCAGATTTTCCAGAAAGAAAAATTTGTTTTTGGGGCTTAAAAATCCGTAGTTTTGGTCGATGTTCTGTAGACTTTGGCTAATGGTTATATCTGTATTGTTATATGTGTATTGAACGTCCGCTAATCGCTATACGTCGATTAGTGGGGGTTATACATATCTGTGATCTGTGTTATTGATGGTATGTGTATATGAACTCGTTGGATTGTCGCGGATGAATAGCCGGGGTGGATGTGAGATGAGAGTTTCTTTTTCTTTCATTCATGTAATAAATTTGTAAATTGATGTAATATTATTTGTATGACCGCACAACCGGGTCGGGGTTGTAGCCGTCATTGTATAATTCTTTTTACTGTTTTTGCTCCTAGGATAGACCCATGGAGGGGGTGCATAAACTACCGGGTATCTCGAAGTGCCGAGTGGCCTACTCATGGCGTTGAGGAGGTTGCTTCGCTTCGGGTACTTGGCGGGTAGTTTGCCGCACCCGTAGGGGTCTTGGGTGGGGTATTGGCTATTCATCGCGACCGTGTAATCTGCTTTTCGTTGCAGGCTCGAACGAATCGCGGGTTCCTAGTATATCCAAAGTGTTCATCTGTGATCTGGATTGGCTATCATTGCTATATATCTATATATAATAACTATTTAGGCGTTGCTTATGTTTTTCAGCCGCGCTAGCCCAGCCCCCGCTCTGTCGTTAGTTAAGTAACCTAACGGGTGATGACGGGGCCCCGTGGCGAATGCGAATGGCATAAGCGTACGTCATATTTTGGTTGTTTTCTGCAATGGTAGGTTTTAAATGATGGGACGCATTAAAAGAACTAATGCAAGAAAATAAACCTAAAAAAAACGTCGTTGGAACAAGTTTTTCAAAAAGCTGTTATTGCAAGGACGTTCATTTTTGTTTTGCATCGCGGTATTCAGTTATGAATGCCCAGCACCTCATTCGACGAGGCAAGGGCCGAGATCCCCTCATCGGGAGTGACCCCTTGGACAAAAGTTTGCGTCAGGGCGATAACTTCACTATAGTCGATCATTCTTGCTTTGCATCGAGGTATTCATCTTATGAATGCCCAGCACCTCACTCGACGAGGAAAGAGCCGAGATCCCTTCACAGGGAGTGACCTCTTTAGCAAAAGTTTTCGCCACTATATTTTCAAAAGGTCTATCATGTTCCTTCAACTACATCAAGTTCATTACGTTAACGGGTTTTTCACCAAAAACCCAGCCGTAGCCCTCCGTCGTTTCAGAAAATTAATGCTTAGTATTCGTGCTGCGTTTGTTGATTATTCGTCAAGACACAGTGAACAGTAGCTAAGTAATAATTCTCTGTTGCACTGATAGATGCGATTGGTTAGGACGGTCGCATGATTTTGTTGATTATTCGTCAAGAATCATGCGGGCGGTTCTAATGCAATCCTGGATAACGACGGGTTGAACTTGACTAGGACCTTTTGATTTGTTGATTATTCGTCAAGGTCACTTGGGTCCTAGGGGCAAAAACCACATTGGGAGTTTCAAAAGAAACTGAAACTTGTAGATTTAGCATACCTTCTGGAGTGTGGTGACTAGAGTGGATTCCATCTAGGTCATCACACCATGATAGTTGGATCCCGATCCCACCGATGAGTTGGATTACTCTCGGGAGATTATTTCACTTAACAATCAATGCTATAAGCCTAGTAGGTGTCTAGAAAGGTGTTAGCTGGGCTACGCCCCCAGGGAAAAGAGGTTCTTAAATTAAGGAACTTTGCGAAAGCGTTGGAAAACCTCTCTCGAAGTACCAACACTAGCCTGTCTGAAAGGTTAAGTAAGTATTGTGACGTGAATTGAATCCCGACTAGTTCTTCTTTTAAAAGGTTTTAGGAAGAATTTGAGGAAACAGTGGGAGACATCCTGGTTAGATAAACTAATAAACCAATCTAATCTTGCAAGAGCGTACGCTGAGTGTTTCTTTTCTCTCTCTCCAGGTAGCAACCATTTCACGCCCTAATCAAGATAATAAAATGTATCGCTTGATCGATCCGAATTCTTATTCGGGGCTGGGGAACGTTGGTTCAGCTCTAACTTTTGACAACAGTCATAAGTATGAGAAAGGGAAAGGGGATTGTATGGATTCCCAGGATACCTAGTTGAAGAAGAAGCATGGTTTTGCATCTACTTCAGGTGTTCTTGTAATTGAGAACTGTTTTACGGTCAGCCCTACCTCCTGGGTACTTGATACCGGATCAGGATCTCATATCTGTAATTTATTACAGGGACTGAGAAAAAGTAGGAAAGTTGCACCGGGTGATATGTCGCTCAGACTAGCGAACGGAGCACAAGTTAATGCGGCAGCCGTCGGTGAATATCACCTAGTATTGCCAAATGGCAAGACTATGATTTTGAACGATTGCTACTATGTACCCTCCATGGTTTGCAACATCATATCAGTTTCTTTACTCGATAAAGATGGATATAACTTTGTTCTTGATAGAAATATCATGAACATTTACCTTCATAAGGTACCGGTTGCAGAGGGTACACTGTGTAATGGTATCTACGTTCTAAATCAGAATACAGTTCTCAATATACAAAACACACGCAAGAGGAAGAATTCAGATACGAATGAATCCTACTTGTGGCATTGTAGACTTGGTCATATCGGAGAGAAAAGACTGAGTAAGTTGAATAAAGATGGACTCTTGAATACGTTCGAGTTTTCATCTTATGAAACTTGTCAGTCTTGTCTCAAAGGGAAGATGGCCAAATCTCCGTTCACCGGACATGGAGAAAGAGCAGCAGAGCTCTTGGGACTCATACACAGTGATGTATGTGGTCCGATGTCTACACATGCAAGGGGTGGGTTCTCCTACTTCATCACATTCACTGACGATCTCTCTAGGTTCGGATATGTGTATCTGATGAAACACAAATCTGAAGCTTTTGAGAAATTCAAGGAATTCAGAAAGGAAGTAGAGAACCAGATTGGCAAAAGTATCAAGATCCTCCGGTCTGATAGAGGAGGGGAGTACTTAAGCACGGAATTCCTAGATTACTTAAAAGAGAATGGTATTCTCTCTCAGCTTACTCCTCCTTTTACACCACAGCACAACGGTGTTTCGGAGCGGAGGAATCGTACCCTATTGGATATGGTTCGCTCCATGATGAGTGGTGCTGAGTTACCTCTTTCATTCTGGGGACATGCGCTTCAGACAGCGGCATACCTTTTGAATCAAGTTCCTTCCAAATCTGTGCCTAAAACTCCGTATGAAATATAGAGCAGTAAGAAACCATGTCTTAAATTTATTAAGATATGGGGTTGTCCGGCCTATGTGAAAACACAGAAATCGGACAAGCTAGAGGCACGGTCAGTTCTGTGTAAATTTGTGGGATATCCTAAAGACTCACTAGGATAGCTGTTCTACCACACTGAGGAACAGAAGGTGTTTGTATCTCGCCATGCTACCTTCTTAGAAAGGGAGTTTCTTGCAAAAGAAACTAGTGGGAGTTCGGTAGAACTGGAAGAAATTCAGCGACCACAAAAAATAACTGAAAATTTGGAGGAACCACTAGATTCAATAACCCCAAACGAACCTCAGCCACTCCGCAGATCTGGTAGGATTTCTCATCCGCCCGAGAGATACTACGGTTTTCTCATAGACGGGGATCGAGAGGATTGCATCTTGGAAGAAGATGACCCTACCAGTTTCAGGCAGGCAATTATCAGTAGGGACTCTGATAAGTGGCAGGAAGCAATGCAATCCGAAATGGAGTCCATGTACGCCAATAAAGTGTGGACCTTGGATATTGCTCCACCTGGGGTAAAACCAGTTGGATGCAAATGGATCTACAAAAGGAAACTTGGTGTAGATGGGCAGGTGGAAACCTATAAGGCTAGACTCGTTGCAAAAGGTTTTCGTCAAAGACCTGGTTTGGACTATGACGAAACTTTTTCTCCGGTGGCTATGCTCAAATCCATTCGGATCTTACTTGCCATTGCTGCCTTCCATGACTATGAAATCTGGCAGATGGATGTTAAAACGGCTTTCCTAAATGGTTGTTTGGAAGAGTGCGTTTACATGGATCAACCAGAAGGTTTCGTACAGTGGGAGCAGCAGGAAGGTGTGCAAGTTGCTTAAATCCATTTATGGATTAAAGCAGGCATCGCGGAGCTGGAACATCTGTTTTGATGAGGCAATCAAGGAATTTGATTTCATCAAGAACGAAGATGAACCCTGTGTCTATAAGAAGATTGTAGGACGAACTGTCGTATTCCTAGTCTTGTACGTGGACGACATTCTTTTGATAGGAAATGACATTCTTATGCAACAATCGGTCAAGCTATTTTTGTCACAACGGTTCTCCATGAAGGACCTGGGTGATGCCTCGTACATTCTGGAGATCAAGATCTATAGAGATAGATCCAAGAGACTACTGGGACTTTCGCAGTCCAGGTACATAGAGACCGTACTAAAGAGATTTAGTATGGTGGATTCCAAGCACGGTAACATACCCGCATTGCACGGAATTACCCTCTCCAAGAAGATGTCTCATAAGACTGACGAGGAGAGGGTTCGCGTGAGCACTATACCCTACGCTTCGGCGGTAGGATCTATAATGTATGCGATGCTATGTACAAGACCAGATGTAGCTTACGCGCTGAGCACGGTAAGCCGGTATCAGTCAGACCCAGGTGACGACCACTGGACAGCTGTGAAGAACATTCTCAAGTACCTGAGAAGGACTAAGGAGATGTTCCTGGTTTACGGTAATGAAGACCTTAGGGTCGAGTCCTTTACCGATTCAAGCTTCCAGAGTGACAAAGATGACAGCAAGTCTGTCTCGGGTTTTGTGTTTACCCTCAATGGAGGGGCGGTATGTTGGAGGAGTTCCAAACAGGATACCGTCGCAGACTCGACGATGGAGGCTGAATACATTGCTGCAAGCGATGCCGCAAAAGAGGCGGTCTGGATGAAGAAGTTCATTAGTGAACTTCATGTGGTTCCGTCCATTGTTGACCCAATACTTTTGTATTGCGATAACAATGGGGCTATAGCTTTAGCGAAGGAACCAAGGTCCCATCAGAAATCCAGGCACATCTTAAGGCAGTATCACCTGATCAGGGAGATCTTTGATCGCCAGGAGATCGAGGTGCGGAGAGTGGACACAAAAGACAACACGGCGGATCCATTCACGAAGGCCTTACCCCAGACTCAGTTCGAGCAGCTGATCGAGATGATAGGTCTTCGATACGCCAGTACATGGCCTTAGTACAAGTGGGAGATTGTTAGTGTATATGCCCTAGAGGCCATTACTGTATCATACTAGTATGTATATTACTTGATGGAAGCTTGGGATATTCACAGTTGTATAGACAATCTTGCTCAATATAGTAGTATGCTACTTGGTTTGTCTCTGCTTTAATGTGTACATGTGTGTTTCTTTATTATATCACCTATACGCATTAGTAGAGCCCTTAGGATCTTTGCTTGATTACCGGCGTTATGATGACGATCACACTCGTGGGGGCTGGGTAATCCACAAGCACATCCTTATACACGTCCCTAGTCGTGGGATTATCGAGACAGAGCAACGATACTCCGGAGTAGACTAGCGTATGCGCTTCTCATCCCAGCACGGGAGACGGTCTGTCCCACAGCCGTCAGTACGTCGTACTTGAGATAGTATGCGGGTTCTTGTTAGGTTACAAGTACACTGGACAGGACTCGTCGGGAACTGATGGTTGGTATTATACCTATCGTCGGTTATCAGTTCCCAGGTGACATGAGTACAGCTTAGTCCGCTAACTTGACGCCGTCACTTCGCTTCGAGTGTATTCCTACTGTTCTTTGATTACTACCCTACCACGGCTCTACCGAGTCGTGCAAACAGGTAGTAGTTGGGTGCAGTCCCGAAGCACTTGGAGGCAGTGACGGTTAGAAAGAATTCGTCTCTCCCGATATTGGGGGTTGACATCGCGCTGTGTCTAGGAGAGCCATTACACGAGTAGTCCCTGGCCAGGGCAAGCGAGATATACTGGTAGGTTTCCAGTATTATCTCAGGGTGTAATGGGCTTCACTCCGACACGACTTGTACCGCTATTAGGGGACTGACGTTTACCGCCCCCCTAGGCCCACCATGCGATGTATCAGACGAACAGACCGGACTGTACGGAGATTGTCACATACAGGCTCAGTAGGAGTTCGGATGGGTTTACCTCATCGGCTTTCTTATCGACATCTACCTGGGGACCGTTACGTACAGCTAGTGCCGCTTGCGGTCTGTGGCTAAACCCACTGCCAGCGTAGTGCCGAGTCTTTAGAGTCCCACATAGAGAGTTTCCCTGACTGAGCGAAACGTGTAGAGACCGTATGGTTTTACGGCAGGGCTGCGATCATTTACGTACACTTGTGTGCGTATGGTGTTCGGGCAGGCAGTACTAGTGGGCTTTGGTTTAAACCGGATCCTAGTATTGCACGGATGGTTTTGTTTTGTCTTCTGCGCATCCGCATTCCACAGAATGCGGATGCAGGTGTGTATGCACAGTTTTCCGGAGCAACGAAGGAGGAGGTGCCTCATTAGGGTTTTGGCAGTTGGTTCGGCCAAAACCGTTATGTGGCCGGCTCATTAGGGTTTTGACAGTTCATTTGGTCAAAACTATTATGAGCCGCGGACATCATTTACTAATCCTTTTAGTGATAATTTTATGATGGCTAATTGCATTGACCATTTGACCCCATTGACCTCTCTTGACTTTGTTGACCGGTTGACCGTGTTGACCATTGACTTTCAAGAGAGATCTATACTCTTCTTTTCTTTTTCTTTTTCTATTTTGATTATGATAATGGTCATTTTAATGTAGCCATCAAACTTTATCTTGATGGGATTAGTAATGATATTGTTTTTGCATTATTGAACCATGGTTCATTTTTCTTATGCTTACAATTTCTTTCTCATTCTCTCTCTTGCCTTTTCAAGTGAGAAGAAAAAGAAATGAACCATGGTTGCTAGCTCCTCCTTCTTCTTCCTCCTCTTGATTCATCTTTTGATCTCATGTGTTGAGAGATAAAGATCCCACAAAGACAAAACCATTCCTTTATCACTTCTACACAACCTAGGGCTTCTAGATTAGCAATCTCTTTGCCCTAGTTACCTCGGCTCGAGGTGGAGCTCGGTGTACATCTCTCAGGTGGATCGTCTTCGACTCAAGGAGGCCGTGGAGGTGACCAAATTCCGGATCAAGCCTCGGAGCAACCAAGGAGAAGAACAACAAGAAGAGAAGGAGTTCAAGTTGAGGTATAACCCCTAACCGAGTAGATAAATCTCTAGTTAGGATGCTAGTGTGTTGTTTAGCAAAGATCCGGCTTTTACGGTCCATGTTACCAAGTCTAGAAAATTTTTTGTTTTACCGTTTCCGCAACCCCGAAAGTACCAGGAGAGGTAACGTGGACCTAACAATTTCATCATCCTCTACTAGACTAGCACTTTAGTTTAGGGTGTTTGCTTCACTAAATCTCTAGTTAGTGAAGTAGAAGCTTGAGTTCGTATTCCCTCGACGTAGATCATCTTCGGCCTCGAAGACTTCAAGCAATACCGTTGCAATCTTCTCATGGAGCCGTCCGAGAGTCCGGGAGTTCGATGATCGCAGCGAAGGAACTACAACAAGGAGCTTTAGAAGTGAAGGACCGATCTACAACGGTTGTATTTCGTATTCACTTAGAGATAATTGTTATTTACTAGCATGTGTTACCCTAATTATCTTGCAAAGATCTTGTTTAGAGTTATTCGGCATGGCTAAAATTTTAATCGGGCATGGTTGATACCTTGTAGAACCTTCTTAGAGTGCCTAGTAACCCTACATGATGATCACATCAGTCACCCACAAGTTGTCAGCGGTACTAACTGGATGTAACGGCTACCTAGGTATTGAGTGAATAGAAGATCAACAAGCAAGCTTGTCCAAGCTCCCATGAAGCCTATAGGTAACACTTACAATACATTCCGGTCTCTTCGTCTGATATGTCGCATATCGAGTCTGTGTTAGTTATATGTATGCCCTAGATGCTATTATTATACATGTGATGTATATTATAGTGGATGCTTGGACATATATAATGAGGACTTTCTTGCTCGACATGACAGTATGCTATCTGGTTGCTCTTTATCTTAACATGTACACTTATTGTCTCTTATTACATGTTGATAAAGCCCTCACGATGAGTACTTGACTACCAGGATTATAATGCAGATCATACTAGTGGTGCAGGGGTAGTCGGTAGGTACATTCTTCAAATGTTCCTAGTCGTGGGAGTATCGAGACAGGGCATCTATACTCCAAAGTAGACTAGCGTATGAGCTTCTTGACCTATATGATGGGCGATGGATGATCCCACATCCATTGGTGTTTGACATCAGAGAAGGTATACGGGCGCTCAGTGGAGACTGGGTACACTGAACGGACTCGCCGAGAACTCCTAGATGGTATTATACCTATCGTCAGATAGCAGTTCTCTGGTGACACTGGTACAGGTTAGTCTGTCGACCCGGGATCATCATAGAATCTTGTATGATTCCCACTGTGCTTTGATTTCCACCTTACCATGTTCAAGAGATCGTGCAAAACGGTAGTTTTTGGGTACAAACCCGAGTCAGATGGAGGTAATGAGCGATAGGAAGGGATTCGTCTCTCCCGGTATTGGGGGTTGATGTTGCGCTATGCTTGATTGGCCATAACTGGAAATCTCTGGCCAGGGTTGCTGAGATATACTGGTAAGTGTTATCAGTAGTTTCTCGAACCGTTATTGACTTTGCATCGACATGACTTATCAGGCTATTGGGGTCTGACGTTTTACCACCCCCAGGCTGTGATATGCGACATATCAGACGAAGAGACCGGACTGTACGGTAATGTTACTGATTGGATTCGCAGGAGTATGAGCAGGCTTGCTTGTTGATCTTCTGATCGCTCAATAACCGGATGGCTGTTACATTTAGCAGACCGCTTGCAGCTTGTGGGTGTTTGATATGATCATCACCTACTGCCGGCGTATTAATGAGTCTTTAGAGTCCTACACAGAGGTTTCCTGGTTCATGCGAAACGAAGTAGGAGCACATATGTGATATGTGCGGGACCGAGATTAATACGAGTATGCGATACTGTTGGGTTTCCCTTGCATCTAGTCTAGGGTTTGGTAGCATCACTCATGCCACATTAAAATTTAGAGAGGTGCAAAGCAAACAAACCATGAATCTTTACTAGAATATTTAGGGTAACAACCAATTTTATCACATAAAAAGAAGATTCTATCACTAAGTGTAGAGATTACAACTTTTGTAGTCTCCCTTTGGTGACTCTTTGGGCCTTTAAGAGTTTGGAATGGTTCGCCAGCAACCTTCCTTGTCCACGATGATCTACCCGAAGTCCCTTTGTCCAAAGCTCCTTACTTTACTTGTTCCATGGAAGAAGTGTAGAAAACACCCTACACAAATGGGTTAGATGTGTGTAGAATGATGATGTGGTTTGTATTCTCTAATCAAAACCCTTTCTTTTTTACTAACTCACTCAAATGAAAACTCAAGAGAGAGATAGGAAGAAGAAGATAACGGCAAAGCTTGAGCTCTAAAGCTTTTGTGATGAATAATAAAACATAATGAGATGAGAATGAAATAATCAATATTAAATCATTCTCTCCTCAAACCATGATTAGATAATATCTAAGAGAATTAACTCATGGTTAAAAGTTAGGTCAAGAATGTTCAAAAAGTCAAATGAAGATAAACATTAACCATGAGTGAATAATCTTTAATTTTAACTCAAAAAAGAATATATATATATATATATATATATATATATATATATATATATATATATATATATATTAACAACCATGTGAGTCTTACATTGCCACCATATAGTGTATCATCAACCATGATACACATCCATGTATGTATGTGTCCATGCACATCAACATGTGCATACATGCATGCATACATCTTCAACAAAGAAAAGGGTTTAAATAAAGAATTAAACTAAAAGTCAAATGTTAAATCAACACTTGATTTAACTAACCGGTCATATCACATACGACCTGACCAATAGAAAAACGCCCGATTAACATACAGTATCACATACTCGCATTTAATCGGGTCCCGCGCATATCTCATATGCACACCACATCGTTTCGCCTGAGCTAGGAAACTCCTGTGTGGGACTTTGAGACTCGTCAATACGCCGGCAGTAGGTGATGATCATATCAAACACCTACAAGCCGCAAGCGGTCAGCTAAATGTAACGACCACCCGGGTATTGAGCGATCGGAAGAAAACCAGCGAAGCTGTCAAAACTCCCGTCGAGCCAATCAGTAACACTACCAGTACAGTCCGGTCTCTTTGTCTCATATGTTGCATATCCAGTCTAGGGGCGGTGAACGTCAGACCCCAGTAACCGATAAGTCGTGTCGATGTGAGGCTCATAACAGGTCGAGAAACTACTGATAACTCTTACCAGTAAATCTCCATAACAGCTCTGGCCAGGGACTTCAAGTTATAGCCAATCGAACACAGCGCAACATCAAATCCCAATATCGGGAGAGACGAAACCCCTCCTATCGCTCATTGCCTCTATGTGATTCGGGACTGTACCCAAAAGCCACCGTTTTGCACGTTCTCTTGAATGTGGTAAGGTGGAAATCAAAGCACAGTGGGAATCACATAAGACACTATGACGATCTCGGGTCTACAGACTAACCTGTACTAGTGTCACCAGAGAACTGCTATCTGATGATAGGTATAATACCATCTAGGAGTTCTCGGCGAGTTCGTTCAGTGTATCCAGTCTCCATTGAGCACCCGTATACCATCTTTGATGTCAAACACCGATGGATATGGGATCATCCATCGCCCATCATATGGGTCAAGATGTGTATACGCTAGTTTACTCTGGTGTATCGATGCCCTGTCTCGATACACCCTCGACTAGGAACAGTTATAGGATGTACTCTTGGACTACCCTGGCCACACTAGTATGATCTGCATCATAGTCCTAGTAGTCGAGTACATATCCTAAGGGCTTTCTTAACATGTGAGAGCAAGACAGTAAACCAATACAAGTCAACATGTTTAGACAAAGTGAAACCAGATAGCATACTATCATATGGAGCAAGAAAGTCCTCTCTATATATATCCAAGCATCCACTATAATATACATCATATGTACAACAATGGCCTCTAGGGCATATATACAACTAACAATCTCCCACTTGCACTAAGGCCAGCTGTTGTAGTAGCTCATACCCAACATCCCGAAAAGTCTCTCAAATTGTATCTGGGGTATGGCTTTCGTGAGTGGATCCGCAGTGTTGTCCTTCGTGTCAACTCTCCTGACCTCGATCTCGCGGCGATCAACTATCTCCCGGATCAGGTGATACCGCCTCAGAATATGTCTGGACTTCTGATGGGACCTGAGTTCCTTGGCCAAAGCCATAGCTCTATTGTTATCATAATACAAAGGTATTGGATGCTCAATGGACGGAACCATACCATGTTCAGCGATGAATTTCTTCATCCAGACAGCCTCTTTGGCAGCATCGTTGGCAGCGATGTATTCAGCCTTCATCGTCGAGTCTGCCACGGTTTCTTGCTTGGAACTTTTACAACAAACCGCCCCTCCATTTAGGATAAGACAAATCCCGAGTACGACTTAGATTCGTCCTTATCACTTTGGAAGCTCGAATCGGTAAAGGACTTCACTTGGAGTTCTCCGTTACCATACACCAAGAACATCTCCTTAGTCCTTCTCAAGTATTTGAGAATGTTCTTCATAGCTGTCCAGTGACTCTCTCCTGGATCTGCTTGATACCTACTCACTACACTTAGTGAGTATGCTACATCGAGTTTGGTACATGTCACGACCCGAAATAGCACGTGGCTGGCCCTTGAATCATATGAAGTCTATAGGAGCCCATCTGATTCAAGTAAGCCAAAAGCCCAGAAATCTAAAACCATTTTGAAGAAAGTGTTTGATAAAATAAGCCGAATATGCGTTTTTAAAACATCAAGCCCTTTCTGAAAATTTCGGCAGAGTTTCCTTTGTAAATATTGGCCCCGAATGGGGTAAAACAAGATAAATATATACATGAATGATAAAAGGCATCCCCAAGCGGGAGCTAGCTCTTCGTCAATCGACGGTCACAACCACGCAAGCAATATAATATACAACGCCGAAGGGCGAGGATCAAAACTGAAAAGGAAACTCAAATCAACATGAAATCCATAAAAATACAACGCGCGACTCTAAGGTCAAAATAATAACTCTAGTCTCTAAGTCTGAAATAAATACATGTCTGGTTGATGGAGTTTACTAGATACAATGAATAAATAAAGTACAATGGTGGTCACGATACAAGTGAACCCACCTACCAAGAAAATCACCCGGAAAGGGAGTAGTGTGCCAGCAAGCCGTAACGAAACCTGTACGGCAAAACCTGCAAGAAACTGTGGCACAACGGGGGTGAGTTGCCAACTCGTGAGTAGAAAACATCACAGAGCAGAAATCGTATGTATGACGCAATCCTAGATCATACGATCAATATATATATATATAACCTCAAAATTATAAGTAAGAAGCATAAAAAGGTGGCAAGGGTAAACGTCTATACATAAGTGTAATCCCAGTGCTCGTGTCAGTGCCTCAGGTAGCAATATATCATATGTATGAGGTATGAATGTAAGGTAATGAAATGAGTAAGACAACTATTTTCTATTTTTAATGAGATATCTGTATGCATATAAATCAAGTAACATCAATGAAATCAACTGAGAAATCCGTGTCAAGCATCGATACAAAACATAAATCCCAATATCTCAATATCTCAGGCTCCGGCTGCCTGGACTGACCTGTATCATCAAATCTATACATCTCAGTGTCTCAAATCTCAAATCTCAAATATCAATATCTCAGGCATCCGTATCATCTGCGGGATCAGCCCCACTAGCTTCGACAGAACGGATCATCCTATAACCATCTCATGACTCCGGTCGGTATCCTCCGGATAACCGACGAGTCGAAATAATATCACCGGTAGGTAGTGCTCCCCTGCCAGGCTCATCGAATATAACTCGAGCTTCTTGCCCCGGGGGTACCATACCGGGCCCACCATGTACCCTAGACGGTTCATCCAACTCCTCGAATCAGGTCTCGAAATCCAACAGCAATCCTGAAAACTCATGGTGGACGACTCATACATTACGGGAAAACCGCAACTTGCATTTTTTTTAAAAGAGAGAGAGAGAAGTTTATATATATATTCTTGCGGTTTTCCCCCAAATCCAGAAATTTCATGAAAATCCGAAATCCAAGAATCAAGAGTAAGTAAACAGTGAGTATCGGCATAAAACTCCATAATACTGCATAACAGTGAATAATAATATGCATGATGTAGCAAGTAATAACTGAAATGTCTAAACTGGCATATAAGGTAAGTACACTAATACCATGTCGAAACTATCAACTAACAAGCTATGTCAATGAAATAATATTCTCTAAAGTATACGTGACATGGCAATTACCGATGATGATGTGTGTGAGCCGGCAAGTAAGTGTATGTGGAACATATGCATCATCGGCAAAGGTGCTGGTGTCCTGACAGCATGATCTCAATAATGGCATATGAAAACACAATATATGTTGCGCCACGGCAGCGTCCCGGCCTCTTGCTCGAGGCCAAAATGCGGAATAAAAATTTTCCTTACTCGGAAACCGGCGCTACCGCGGACAATGAAAACCCGGATCGTAACCATTAACCTAATGCTAGCAAACAAGAGATAGGGTGAGAAGTATACCGAGTGATCCGAGTCCTCCGGTCTTCTCGTCATCGTCCCGATCTCCCGCGGAAAGTGTTGCCTCCACATCGTCGCCTCCTCGCCGGAAAGGGCACCACATCGCCTTCTTCTTTTACGGGCTTCCGCCTCAATACCGAGGCAACTCGCGCATGAAGCCGGCAACTCGACATGCTCAAGATGTGCTGTAGAATGTGTAGTAGATTGTCTCACTTGGGTTTTGTTGCCATTTGAAGATGATGGAGGAAACAAGGATTAGAAAAATGGTGCTTGCATTTTTCTAGCATGAAAAAGAGATCAAGAAAGAAACTCTCAAGAATGAAGCTCTCTCTTCTTCTTCCTCTCTTTCTTTTTCTTCTTCTCTCTTTCTTTTTCTTATGAAAAACTTATCATCTAAATGAGAATGGTGGAGGAGATAATATGAAGCATGAAGGGAGGTGAGTGTAGGGTAAAGGAAAGTGGTGACCACATCAAGACATAATCATCACAAACTCACATCAACTCTAATCCACATCTTATCTTCATAAAGCATGAAATGAATGGTATCTAAAAAGGTTATCATAATAAATCATTTGCAAGAAAAACCTCCACAAAGTGTTATTTGCAAAACTGCAAATAACCCCCTCCATCAGAAAAGTCCGGCCGGGAAAGAACAAAGGAAAACCGGCCGGAACGGAATGCAAACTGGCAACTCCAGAAAACTGGTCCCGTAATAAATTACAGGAAAACCCCTATACTGTGCATACACACCCGCATCTGTATTCCGACCGGATACAAATGCAATGAGACAAAATCTACACTGTACTAAACTAGGACCGGCTTAAACCAAAACCGGCTAGTAAAATCCGTTCGATCCTGATCCGTGCAATACCGCACGTATCAGATCGAACCCTGCCATATAACTATACGGCCACAAGTACAAAACTGTCCGATCCTGATCCGTGCAATACCGCACGTATCTGATCGGACCCTGCCATATCTCCATACGGCCTCTACAGCGTTTCGCCCGAAAGCTTGAGTAACTGTAAGTGTGGTGGACTCTAAAGACTCGTCAATACTATGGCTGTGGATTTAACCACTGGCACGTCAGAGGTATAAGCCAATACGTGACGGGCCACCAGCTATTGACCAAAAGGGACGTCGATGAGGAAGCTCAACCCGACACCCAACTGAGCCTGTCAGTGACAATATCCGTACAGTCCGGTCCGTTCGTCTATGAGTATCGCATGGCGGGCCTAGGGGGTTGGTAAAAGTCAGACCCCCAAAAGCGGTACAAGTCGTGTCGGAGCGTAGCCCAGAACGCCCTGAGATACTACTGGAATACCTACCAGTAAATCTCCTGCCTCGGCCGAGGGCTTTGCGTAATGGCTCTCCTGGACACAGCGCGACCTCACCCCCAATACCGGGAGAGACGAACCCCTGCAGATCCGCTCACTGCCTCCATGTGGCTCGGGACTGTACCCAACTAAAACCTGTTTGCACGACTCCTTTGAGCCGTGGTAGGGTAGTAATCAAAGCACAGTGGGAACTCACACGAGACAAATGACGATCCTCAGGTCGATGAACTAACCTGTACACATGTCACCAGGGAACTGCTATCTGACATCAGGTATAAGCCCAACTAGCAGGTTCCCGGCGAGTCCTGTCCGGTGTACTCATAACCCAATGAGCACCTGTATACATCTTAGGTGAACCAACAGACACCGGTGGCTTGTGAGACCGGCCACCGCCCCTCGTCGGGGTCTCGACTGTATACACTAGTCTACTAATGGAGTATCGATGCCCTGTCTCGAAACTCCTACGACTAGGGACCTTTTAAGGATGTGCTTATAGACTACCAGCTCCCACGTATATGATCGCCATCATACTGCTGGCAGTGAAGCAAGAATCCTAGGGGCTCTATCAACGTGTAATAGCGACATGTCAGGTCACCTAAAGCAGTACACGATGATAAAGATAAACCAGATAGCATACTATCATCTCGAGTAAGACTGTCCTACCGGGATAGGTCCTCCCTCAATCATTGTAATCACGTGCCTGTGATCCAATAATTGACTCTGAGGGCACTAACTCCAACAATCTCCCACTTGCACTCAAGGCTAATTATTGCGATGCCGCATACTCACAGCCCGTGTGATACCGAACACCCAACTCCTCTACTAGTCAGTCTCACAAAGCTCGTTTGCGAAACTATTGCCTTCGAGGAATAGCCTCAGTGAGTGGATCCGCTGTGATGTTTCTTTCTATGTCTCTCTATATCTCAAGTTCGCGGAGAAAGCCATCTCCCGAAATGAGCAATACCTGTCTTAGAATGTCTGGATATCTGATGGGACCTAGCTCATAAATGAACTCCAAATCCAAACTTCTTAGACTGTATCGTCAACCGAACTTAATCAGTATCCTGCGCCAAGCCTCCCTCAGTATTGCCTTGGACCACCTGTCCAAAATACTGCCCCTCGTTGGAAGGAAAACTATAACTCTGACAACCTCCTTGTCGTCCATGTCACCTTGGAAGCCTGGAATGATAACCGTCTCCTAAAAGGAGGCTGCCGTTATCATATCCCTAGAACATCAACTTATGTTCTAAAACTGCTTCCGACCGTTTCTCCAGGATTGGATCAATGTCAACTTATTGTATCTATTGCAAGAACAACATCTGGTGTGGTACTTGACATCTCATGATTGACTCAATTGCCTAAGCAAGTGATCTGCCAATCATGAGTATTCCTCTCCCCTTTAGTCTATAAGACACCTTTAGAGAGGGTGACACCATCAACTGCAGGTATACTACCGTGTCAGGAGTCGTCCATTCTAAATACTCTTAGAATGCTGTCTAAGTACCCAGATTGGGAAACCACCCAAATCTAGATCTAAAACCATAGATCCAGTAACCAGTATGTCTTACATAATGTCCAAGTCCCATGTGGAGAAACCACTGTGTGACGACCAAAGTATAACCGATCGTAGTATAGGAATATCACTTCCTACTAGCTTCTCAACAGATCCACCCCCTATTCTGATGACGTCAAACCTATGACTGTCACATCAGAAATAGATGATCTATCTCCGCTACATTTGCTTTAGTCTATAAATAGACATAAGCCTGATGTCCACCAATGCTTCCGCTGCTCCCACTGACTACGACAACCCTCTGGCAGAGTCATATAGACGTGCACTTCTAAAGCTAGTTTAGAACGACGCTATACTCATCCTCCCACCGGGTCTCGCAGCCTGGAACAACAACAATGGCAAGTGTGGGTAAACAAGAACTTCCCTGTCACCGTCCTTGAGGCTACCGGAGTACCTCTCGGGTGCCTGAAGTTACCCACCGTATCTGCGGAGTGGCCAATGGAATGTCAAATCAGATTGAATCTTTAGGTTCCTTATTAAATCTTCAGTAATCGTTTGCGGTTCTGGAATTACTTCCAGTTCTACCATACTCCCACTAATGTTTTTCTGAAAAAAATCCATTTTTATTAAAACTGTGGCGAGTCTAGAACAATATTGCTATTGTTCATCCAGATGGTAGAAAGTCAACCCTCGTCATAGCCTGGGTCAACCCACAAACAGCCATTACAGAAACGTGCCTTGAGTTGTCCAGTGTCTGGTTTTAAGCATAAGCCGGACAACTCCCCGTACCTTAACATCGTTAAGATATGAACTGTTCTATATCCAATATAGAACCAGAGGCACTGATTCAATTGAACCAGATTCAAATCATGCAACTATCTCCAGTGCATGTAAACTAAATGGAAGGAGGCCTATCAGCGTTACTCAACTTAGGAATGCTTCCAATTATGAGTAACCTGAAAGAGAAGCCAGTTCTCTTAATCATTACTATCAACTGAATACCATACACAAGTATCCACATCTTCGATCACTTTGAAGAATCCCGATACTTGCTATACCTGGTTCTCTACTCTATTCAAATACCTATAACTCCTCAAAACTTAGACCCTGTGTTTCCACGAAACACATGTCTAAGAACTAGAGAAGTTAAAAGTAAACAGAATATAGTACGAGGACCAACCCCTCTGTCCTAATGGACACTGGACAACATACAATACTCTGTATAAGTCCGCTGAGTCTAACAACTCTTTCACTGTGTATCGTAGGTTGAAAACTGTACTTATGGTTAAGAAGAATTACACCGCTGTTTAATGCTCCTTACCTAACCATCCACTGATATAGGTAAATGTCATCGACATAATATCAAAAGGTATATCTCACTCTATGAAAATAGACGTACAGATATATCAATTTGAAATTGGTGCATAACCGCGGATATTCAAAACCAAATAATTGCCGTCCGGCAAACAACCCAGGTGACTTCCTCAAATATCACCGATTACAATGAATCCCGATATAGTGAGGATGATCACCCAATTCCCAATAACTTACTCCCACTCATCATCTGTAAAACCATACAGATGTGAGAATCATACCTGGTAAATACATACCCTGGAGCAAGTGTCTAACTGGGAAATCAGTTTTCCATTAACAGTACACAGTGAAACTGAAACATTGAAATGTTTCATCGGGGTATCCTGGTATTCCTAGTAATGCCTCTTCCATTATCCAGATTCACAACTGTAACCTTGTAATTCTTTGCCATCTGTCCAAATCCCTTTATATGTCTTTAGTCAATACCGTCTGCACACCCCTTTAGGCCAAATGGTTTTCTTCCTTCCCTACCGTTCGGCACCAGCCTATGGTTTGGAAGAAGACTATCCAAAAAGCATAAAGGGTGTACTGTCCTTATCCTAGGAGCACTCGCATCGCGAGAGAAGGTGAAGATAAAAGACACCTGAATGTACTTTATTCCTATTTCTCCTGAACCAGAATCCATCCCCGAACTGGAACAAGTTCCTTTCGAGTTCGTATATAACCATACGATGGAGTATCCAATAAAATGGGATCTTCGTAGTGATACGGAGTGTCCTGGAGAAATACAAAGGTGATTTAGGATTGGTGAAGAAATACTTGGTTTGGTCGTGAATAGCAGTCGCAACTTACTTTGCCCTCTTACTAATCCCTTGCTTTGTCTTAACTTAATACCTTCTGTACACCGTTTTAGGCTAACTGGTTTTCTTCATTCCCTACCGGTCGGCACCAGCCTATGGTTTGGAAGAAGACTATCCAATTTGCGTGATAGGTGTACTGCTCCTAAACCAAGGAGTACTCGCAACCTGAGAGAAGGTGAAAAGAAAAGACAACTGAATAATCCTATTCGTTTTCTCCAGAACCAGAAACCATCCTCGAAGTCCTTCGAGTTCGTATATAACCATACGATGGTTTTGTCCAATGGAAGTGGACGTTCGTAGTAATACGGGGTGTCCTGGAGAAAAGGGTAAAAGTAGGAGTGGCAAAGAGGTCTGCAACTCAGACAATCCAAAAGCCTGTGTTAAGAAGGTTCGGTCAACTTGGTCACTGAGTCATAGTCCAGGGTCGGGTCAATGGTCGCTGCCAAAGAGAGAGAGAGAAAAGAAACACTCAGCATGCACTCTAACCTAGATCAGAATGGTTATCACTTTATCTAATCTGGAAACCTCCCACTGTACCGTCAAATTCTCCTCCAAACCTGAAAGAAGAACTAGTCGGGATCACCCGAGGAGTAAACCAACTCATCAGTGGGAATCGGGATCCAACTATCATCGCATGATAACTTGACGGAATCCACTCAAGTCACCACACTCCAGAAGGTATGCGCATGCCTGGCAAGTTTCAGTTCTTTTGAAACTCCCGATGTCTGTTTTTACCCCTAGGACCCAAGTGACCTTGACAATGCCAACATATCAAAGAGTCCTAGTCAAGTTCAGCCCGTCATTATCTTGATTGCATTAAACCCACCCGTACGAGTCCTTGACAATGCCAACATAACTGTACGACTGTCCTAACCAATCCACTTATCCAAGCAACAGAAAAATATTACACAGCTACCGAACACTACGCCTCGGCAATGCACGACATACGTAGCACGAATACTAAGTAATACTAATCTGAAATGACGGAGGGCTACGGATGGTTTTTGGCGAAAAACCTTTTACCGTAATGAACTTGATATCGTTGAAGGAACTGGATAACCTTTTTAGAAAATATAGTGACGAAAACCTTTACTAAAGAGGTCACTCCCGGTGAAGGGATCTCGGCTCTTTCCCCGTAGAATGAGGTGCAGGATATTCCAACTGAATACCACGATGCAAAGCAAAAGTAATCGGCTATAGTGAAGTTAATGCCCTGACGCAAACTTTTGTCCAAGGGGTCACTCCCGGTGAAGGGATCTCGGCCCTTGCCTCGTCGACTGAGGAGCAGGATATTCCAAATGAATACCACGATGCAAAACAAAAGTGAACGTCCTTGCAATAACAGCTTTTTTTTTTGTTTTGAAAAAGTGTTCCAACAACATCAGAATAGGTTTGTTTAACTTGCATTGATCCGAATCAACGCAGTCCCATCATATGATCACACCACAAAGAACGAAAATATACTGACGTACGTATATGCCATCCGCATTCGCCACTGGGTCCCGTCATCACTCGTTAGGTTAGCTTACTAACGACAGAGCGGGGACTGGACTAGCGCGGATGAAAAACATATACAACATCTACTAATATATATACCAATATATAGTATTTCGCTCAAGGCGTGAATAAAATGCAACATCACAGAAATGTACAGCATCACAGAACAATACAGATATCTGGAAGCCCCGGGTTTCACAGAGCCGCTGCTGAAACCCGACGTTCCCCTGGTCGTGTGGATAGCCTGTGCAATGAAATCCTAGACCCCTACGGGCGCGGCAAGTCACCCGCCAAAACTTGAAGCGAGGCAGCCCCTTCCAGCACCGTGAATGGACCACCCAGCACTTCACGGAATCCGGTAACTTGGGCATCCCTCCTGGGTCAACCTATACCCCCTACGAGTGCGGCGAATAGCCCGCCAATCCTGGACTGAAGCCCCCTCCGTCTCAATGCCCTGAGATGCGGGCCCGTTGCCCTCCAGAACCCGGCTATCCGTGCACCCCACCGCGGGGCAACCCTAGTACAGAAAGTAAAATATACATACACCGGGTACATCGACCGCAACCAGGTCGTGCCCCAAAAGAATAATACAAACAGGCAGTGACGGCAGTCCACATGTCGGACGCTCGCCCCGCAATATCAAATGTACATAATACAACAAAACTGCACTAGCATTGCATCCAGGCTATCCCCCACGACCGATCCGCAACATCACAGCATAAACATAGAACATCAACGTGAAAATCACGTTCGCAAATCCGTCTAACCGGGCTATAGCAGTTAGACCGGATTTACCGATCGAGTGACATTCACGGTCGCAGATATAATGTAAATACTGTGAAATAATGTGTTTAAAATATCCGATCGATCAAATAATTAACAAGCGGGCCCCAAAAGAAAACTGTAGCACTCACAGAAATAACTGGCCCAATTTTAATATCCCAAAAGCCCTATTTTCAGCCCATAAGACAACTGAAGAAAAATGATCAAGTGGGCCCACCATAGCGCGGCGGAAGTGCGGCAGAAATGGGGGTATTGCCGCGCTTCCGCGCTCCAAGTAAGGGTTCACTTTGTCGTTTTTTTTCCAGAGTTCTTAGAACTCCCTGCACATCATTCTGAGACCACCTGAAAAATTTTTAGACTCCAAAAAATTTCGACAGAAACTGATGTGCAATAAAATACGGTTTTTGGAAATTTCGGTCGATCGAAAACGCAAACACATCAAACGAAGCTAGGTAAGGTTAATGGCGTGGCTCTGATACCATGTTGCGCCACGGCAGCGCCTCGGCCTCTTGCTCGAGGCCAAAATGCGGAATAAAAATTTTCCTTACTCGGAAACCGGCGCTACCGCGGACAATGAAAACCCGGATCGTAACCATTAACCTAATGCTAGCAAACAAGAGATAGGGTGAGAAGTATACCGAGTGATCCGAGTCCTCCGGTCTTCTCGTCATCGTCCCGATCTCCCGCGGAAAGTGTTGCCTCCACATCGTCGCCTCCTCGCCGGAAAGGGCACCACATCGCCTTCTTCTTTTACGGGCTCCCGCCTCAATACCGAGGCAACTCGCGCATGAAGCCGGCAACTCGACATGCTCAAGATGTGCTGTAGAATGTGTAGTAGATTGTCTCACTTGGGTTTTGTTGCCATTTGAAGATGATGGAGGAAACAAGGATTAGAAAAATGGTGCTTGCATTTTTCTAGCATGAAAAAGAGATCAAGAAAGAAACTCTCAAGAATGAAGCTCTCTCTTCTTCTTCCTCTCTTTCTTTTTCTTCTTCTCTCTTTCTTTTTCTTATGAAAAACTTATCATCTAAATGAGAATGGTGGAGGAGATAATATGAAGCATGAAGGGAGGTGAGTGTAGGGTAAAGGAAAGTGGTGACCACATCAAGACATAATCATCACAAACTCACATCAACTCTAATCCACATCTTATCTTCATAAAGCATGAAATGAATGGTATCTAAAAAGGTTATCATAATAAATCATTTGCAAGAAAAACCTCCACAAAGTGTTATTTGCAAAACTGCAAATAACCCCCTCCATCAGAAAAGTCCGGCCGGGAAAGAACAAAGGAAAACCGGCCGGAACGGAATGCAAACTGGCAACTCCAGAAAACTGGTCCCGTAATAAATTACAGGAAAACCCCTATACTGTGCATACACACCCGCATCTGTATTCCGACCGGATACAAATGCAATGAGACAAAATCTACACTGTACTAAACTAGGACCGGCTTAAACCAAAACCGGCTAGTAAAATCCGTTCGATCCTGATCCGTGCAATACCGCACGTATCAGATCGAACCCTGCCATATAACTATACGGCCACAAGTACAAAACTGTCCGATCCTGATCCGTGCAATACCGCACGTATCTGATCGGACCCTGCCATATCTCCATACGGCCTCTACAGCGTTTCGCCCGAAAGCTTGAGTAACTGTAAGTGTGGTGGACTCTAAAGCCTCGTCAATACTATGGCTGTGGATTTAACCACTGGCACGTCAGAGGTATAAGCCAATACGTGACGGGCCACCAGCTATTGACCAAAAGGGACGTCGATGAGGAAGCTCACCCCGACACCCAACTGAGCCTGTCAGTGACAATATCCGTACAGTCCGGTCCGTTCGTCTATGAGTATCGCATGGCGGGCCTAGGGGGTTGGTAAAAGTCAGACCCCCAAAAGCGGTACAAGTCGTGTCGGAGCGTAGCCCAGAACCCCTGAGATACTACTGGAATACCTACCAGTAAATCTCCTGCCTCGGCCGAGGGCTTTGCGTAATGGCTCTCCTGGACACAGCGCGACCTCACCCCCAATACCGGGAGAGACGAACCCCTGCAGATCCGCTCACTGCCTCCATGTGGCTCGGGACTGTACCCAACTAAAACCTGTTTGCACGACTCCTTTGAGCCGTGGTAGGGTAGTAATCAAAGCACAGTGGGAACTCACACGAGACAAATGACGATCCTCAGGTCGATGAACTAACCTGTACACATGTCACCAGGGAACTGCTATCTGACATCAGGTATAAGCCCAACTAGCAGGTTCCCGGCGAGTCCTGTCCGGTGTACTCATAACCCAATGAGCACCTGTATACATCTTAGGTGAACCAACAGACACCGGTGGCTTGTGAGACCGGCCACCGCCCCTCGTCGGGGTCTCGACTGTATACACTAGTCTACTAATGGAGTATCGATGCCCTGTCTCGAAACTCCTACGACTAGGGACCTTTTAAGGATGTGCTTATAGACTACCAGCTCCCACGTATATGATCGCCATCATACTGCTGGCAGTGAAGCAAGAATCCTAGGGGCTCTATCAACGTGTAATAGCGACATGTCAGGTCACCTAAAGCAGTACACGATGATAAAGATAAACCAGATAGCATACTATCATCTCGAGTAAGACTGTCCTACCGGGATAGGTCCTCCCTCAATCATTGTAATCACGTGCCTGTGATCCAATAATTGACTCTGAGGGCACTAACTCCAACAATATAAGCATGAAATTCAATGCGAGCAACAATAATATGCGGGAGCTGAATAACAAACACAATGATAACGAATATGCATTTATATAAATATGAGTCATACAGTTTTGCCATTTGAAATAACACGAATCGTAGTGTTTTGAAAATAAGGGCTACGGTGTTTTTAAGAAAAGATAAGTCCTTGAAATATCCATAGAATCCCTTGGCCTGTCTTTAAAATACTCACGATTCGTCAGTTTTGAAATAGGTATGACTCGAGTCTAATCTATCATTTACAAGTAAACTTCCGGACTAAGCTAAACAGGCTGATCGAAAGGTAAGGAAACCACCTAACATCTAAGTCGATATATATATATATATATATATATATATATATATATATATATATATATATATATATATATATATATATATATAATAGTCGGTGATCCCGCCTCAATAGTATCACATACGATACAATATGTATAATATGACATTCTCAAGTCAAGAGTGCGGATCTATCATCAATATAAAGCTTGTACGTAAATCCGTCGTACGGTATCCTAAATCTGGGTACGGGTCAAATATCACATTCATCACATTATTCATCTGGTATCCTCTTTATCAAATATCATGATTCGGCGTACTGATCTACGTCTAGTACAATACTGATACCATCTATATATATGCATGCGTGTGTATGAAAACACCATATCGAAAGGACCCGCTAAAACATCATGTCTATCTCAAATACGAACCCTGTCACATCAACGATCTAACGGCCTCAATCCCAATCTCATCGACTCATCTCCAATCCCCAGTACTATCCTCATAATCCATGTATATGTATACATATATATACATACATAGTCCCATACCCATGTGTGTGTGTGCGTGCGTGTATATATATATATATACACACACACACGCACATGCAAATAAAAGTATGCAAGTGTGTGTGTGCGTGTGGGTGTAAACCTTTTCTAGGGTTCGCGACTAAGAAGCTATGCTCGTTTACTTCTAATTACCTTAAAATAAACCATGAACGCATAATCATATCTTGATAATCATCCACGTATCATAAACCACACATATATCTATTTATATATATAAGCTATACTACGAACTGCGGGGGTGCTATACGCCATCCACCCGACTTCCCCCATAGGTATATATCTACTCACTTTGATCCTTGCTTGCCGAAGTCGATGACCCCATGCTCGTCCTTGTCGTTCATGTTCACTCGAGGGTACCTACATATGTACACATATAGCATCGTAATTAAAAATCACGCACGAAAACCAAAACGTCGCACGAATCACACATAGGTCAGAACCTATAGTTTATGCATGCAAGATGTAGGGTTCCTAGGCACTCTTGTGAAGGTTCATAAGGCATCAAACATGCCCGGATAAAATTTTAGACGTGTCGAACAACCCAAAGCCGGGATCTTTGCTAGATTATTAGGGTTTAACATGTAAGTAAACATCTTTACTACTAAGTGTGAGGGATTACAACCTTTGTAGTCCGCTCCTTCGCTTCATAAGCTCCGAGTAGAAGTCCCTTCGCCACGATCCACGATCTCTCGGACTCAAGAGAGGCTCCACGACTCGAACGATCCATGCTGACTTGTGGTATTCCTTTTCTCCGATGATCTACGTCGAAATTGCAATAACTCAAGCTCTCTCACTCTAATGAGGTGGACACCCTAATCTAATGGGCTAGATTAGATGAGGATGATAGAGTAGTATTTATGCTATCCTTTTATATCATAATCTCACATGAAAACATCACAAAAGGAAAATCAAGTAAGCTTTCTTAAAGCTCAAGAGAGAAGAAGATGATGAATAAATGAGATAATCCTTTTGTGATGAATAATGAAAAGAGTATATGAATAATAATGCAACCATGGTTAATGATGACAACGATAACCCTTGTAGAGAGTTAACTAAGGCTAGGATTTGGTTGGATTAAGAAATGAGTCATAAGAAAATATCTATCATAATATCTTCTTCATGACAAAAGGAATGCTTCTAGAAGGTACAAGAAGAAGCTAACCCTAATCAAACCCTAATCTCTTTTTATCATCACTAAACATGTTTCATTATTAATCATATCATGTTACTATAATATATATCACATATATATTATATTTGTAACAAAAGAAAATAATACATTTAATATATATCGCATATATATCAATGTATTATCCAGTGAGAAAATGAAATAATAAAGCGTGCCAATATTAGATAATGTAATACAATATATCATATATATTATTATACATTAAATCATCGAATCAACACTTGATCCGACAATCCGGCTATATCGAATATAACCGACTAATATATCATGTACCGATTCATCGAATCAACACTTGATCCGATGATCCGGTTCATATCTAAATATCGCGAGAATATAATACGGTATCTTATATCGCATTATTCTCGGTCCTGCACATATCACATATATGCCTCTACTCCGTTTTGTCTGAGCCAAGAAACCTCTATGTAGGACTCTAAAGAATCGTTAATACGCCGGTAGCAGGTGATGATCATATCAAACACCTACAAGTTGCAAGCGGTCAGCTAAACGTAACAGCCACCCAGGTATTAAGCGATTAGAAGATCAACAAGCTAGCCTGTCCGTTCTCCTGTGAATCCAATCAGTAACACTCCCGTACATTCCGGTCTCTTCGTCTGATATGTCGCATATCAAGTCTAGGGGTGGTATACGTCAGACCCCAGTAACCGATAAATCGTGTCGATGTGTGGCTCATAACGGGTCGAGAAACTACTGGTAACACTTACCAGTAAATCTCTATATCAGCCATGGCCAGGGACTTCCAGTTATAGCCAATCGAACACAGCACAACATCAACTCCCTATACCGGGAGAGACGAATCCCCTCCTATCGCTCATTGCCTCCATGTGATTCGGGACTGCACCCAAAAGCCACCGTTTTGCATGCCCTCTTGGACGTGGTAAGGTGGAAATCAAAGCACAGTGGGAATCACACAAGACTCTATGATGATCTCGGGTCTACAGACTACCCTGTACCAGAGTCACCGGAGAACTGCCATCTGACGTGTGGTATATCACCATCTGGGAGTTCTCGGCGAGTCTGCCCAAAGTACCCAGTCTCCACTGAGCACCCGTACACCATCTCTGATGTCAAACATCGATGGATATGGGATCATCCATCGCCCATCATATGGGTCAAGATGCGTATACGCTAGTCTACTCTGATGTATCAATGCCCTATCTCGATATACCCTCGACTAGGAACAGTTATAGGATGTACTCATCGACCCCACTAGTATGATCTCATCATAGTCCCAGTAGTCGAGTACAGATCCTAAGGGCTTTATCAACATGTGAGAGAAAAAACAGTAAACCAATACAAGTCAACATGTTAAGATAATGTGAAACCAAATAGCATACTATCATGACGAGCAAGAAAGTCCTCTCTATATATATTCAAGCATCCATTATAATATACATCATATGTACAACAATGGCTTCTAGGGCATATACATAACTAACACAAGAATAATCATACAACTCCCGATATCGACGTACAAACGCCAAGTGATCGAGATAAAACACAAATATCAAATTCCAATTCATTAAAAACCGCAAAACGAATTCAGAAACTTCGTAAAACACTTCCATATTTTACCCTAGATGAAATTAGCCAATTTTGCATATGGGAGGGATCTAGTTTACTGATGAATGAGCCATGAACCAAACACCACCCTAAACCTCTCTACCCTGGCCGCAAATTGCGGCCAGATGGAATATATTTGCGGCCAAGAAATAACATGGGCGTCTTGAGTCTTGGGGTTTTCTCCTAATCACATGCACATCTCTCTGTGATCGCTAAATATTCTTAGTTATAGCAAATTCTAATTTATCATCACATTTTCCACAAAATCCGATATCGGAAAATTCTAAGTTCATCTTTAAACTTTCTAAACTAATATTTGAAAATTCACAAACACAACAATTACAACTAGCTATACCAAAAACCTATCTTTACAAGGTTTAATCACATAAAAACATGACTTTTGTGCAAAGGTAACTTTTTTTCATGCAAGAACTCTAAACTCGATAAAAAGATGAATAATTTACCTATTAAAATGGGATGAAAAGACGATCCATGCTTTAATGAGTTTGATGGTGGCTTCAAATTGAAATCTTGACCCATTTCTCTTCCCCTTTTCATGTCTTGGAATATTAAGAAGAAGTAGAAGAATTCGAATGATAATGAAGAGGACAAAAATGAAGAGGCGGCTCCCTCTCAAAAGTGCTCTCGGTTCTTTTCAAGAGCCACCAAATTAATGTGTACACTACACCCTCAATACTTTTTTTTTCTTTGCAGGGAATTAGCCACTACCTTTCTCTCTCCAATCTATCCCTTTCACTTCAACAGAGAATAAAAAAAAGGAATGTGAGCCCATGCCATTCATGTCTTTTTCTCTCTCCATTCTATTAAAAAAAAAGCCTATGTCTCATCTAACTCTATCAAATGCCCATGCCACATCTCTCTCTCATATACATCACCCATGGGAAAATCAACCAAATTTTCACTTAGACATAATTAGGGAAAACATAACTATCATGATATGCTCAACATGAAATAATAAAACCTTTGCTAGAAAAGAATGTATTGGTTTTATTAATGGAATTATATACACACGCGCGCGCGAACACACCAAATTATAAAAAGCCAATTCAATAATTGTCATCATATTAATATAACAAATTATTTTATTATTTAAATTTTAAAATAATCTTTACAATTTTCTGAAATGTTACAATATTCCCCCCTTAAATAAATTCGGTCCCCGAATTTAAATTTTAACCACCAAATCTTAAAACATTTCAGTAAACCAAACCAAATCAACGGGACTCCGATATCATGAATATATAAATATAACTTAGCGCAAAGCATGCACATAAAAACGAGTGCAAAACTCAAATCGAAACTCCGTCAAGCGTCGCGCAATCATCGGCGTTATGACGAAAATACAAATGTCAAAATCCAATACGAAAACCAACATAATATACATCAAACTACACATGTAAACGTCATTAAAACATCTGAAATAAATGCATGCCAAACCTTTTCAAGTCGCTGTGTGATGCGCATAACACGGCACGGTGGTGGACGTTTATTGTAAGAAAATAGCTATATATATATATATATATATCTCCTTTGTTTAATATAGACGTTTCGCCGTTTTGGAAACAATTTAGAAGGGTTTCCTTTGTAAAATATCTCGTGTCATCTCGGACACGTAGGTAAATACTGAGACTATAGCTCATTTTTGGAAATCCCTTCGATAACTATCAATGCATGCAAAAATATATTCAGGTACTGTCCTCTGACTAGTCCTGCTCAGCTACTAAAACAATTAGTAATTATCATAAAAACATACTGCTCCATAAGAATCAATCCCAAAATGTGCATAAGAATGCCACGTGCGTCTGGTGCGCACAGAAATCGAAATCAATAAATGTGCCATACATGTGCACAGAAACAAAATCTAAGTGCAACAGGTGTGCACGAAACTATCTGTCAAGGGCAACGGTGTGTGCCTGACACAATATCAGTGCATCTGATATGCACGAAGAATCTCGATTTAGTGCATCTGGTGTGCACCAAAATCGCATCAAGCGCCCAAGTATGCGCAAGAATCTAAATCAAGTGCACAAGGTGCATGAAAACAAATATCGAGTATCACAATTGAAATCGACGGTATACAACACATCTCAATCCAAAACCATATCAGGTATACCGTAGTATATAATCTCACAACCCTTTGCATCAGTGTACAAAAATCGAATAAAATACTAAAAGTGCATAAAAACTATGCCAAAAGCACAAATCAAATCATATGTATACCCTAGGCATGAAATCAAAATCAATATCTCAAATAACGTCAAATCGAAGTCATGTGCAACTGTAGTGCACAAAATACGTATTAATGCACTGCAAGCATATATGAACTATGCCGAGTGCGAAAACCAAATCGTGTGCATACCATGCACAAAATCAACTCAACTGTATAAAACCCATGAAATCATAAACAGGGACAGCCAAGGCACAAAACGATATCAAGTGCAATAACTGTGCACAAATCCTAAATCAACACAACGGTGTATAAAGCATATCTCAAGTGTAATAATTACGCACAAAATATAAATACCCAGTAGGTGCAACCATGGTGCACGAAAACAAATATCATGAAACTCGGTCATAAAAACTCAATCATGCGAATAGATCACCCAAAATACCGAAATCAAGTATGGCGGAATAGTCCCGCTCAAGCACATCCTTTAAGAATCTCTGGCCAACTGTCGAGGTCACTCATAACATGTCCCGTCGATGATGCCGAACTCTGTCCTGTTGGGTGTGCACAATATGACCACTTCTGGGTCCAAGTCTTCTCGTAAATTATTCCAGAAAGGTCCTATCGAGATCTCTCCCAAATCTCGTGTCTGCCGAACTGCCCGGAGGTTATCACCCTTTACTATATCTGTTTCTTATTCCGGAACGGCAGTATACTCATCACGACTCCTCCTGGAAAGTATTTCCATATACAACGACTCTGCATGCGTATCACATCTCTGGTGTCAGTAGAGTGGAACATCATCTCGTCAAACTCTCGTACGAATCTCTTACTCCACTTTCCTCTAATGTCGACTGATTCGGACTCGTCTCTTCATGGCTACATGGACTGCGCTCCAATGGCTATACTCATATCTGGAGTCTCCCAAGCAATGTATCCCATCACATGATATCCGAATGACGTCGAACCTTTCGATCGATTCGTTAAAGTTCCATAATCCCCCAAGAGCTCAATATCTTGGGTACAGTTTAATAATATCGAGTACATGCCACAACACGTATGGACCAACCGTAGAAGGGCAAACTCATGCCTCAATAATGGCACCGCGGAACTGTCATGACCCGAAATATTAGCTCGTGACCAGCACTTGAATCACGCAACGTCTAAAGGCGTAACGGAATTCAAGTAAGCTGAAACCCAGAAATCTAAACCTTTTTAAGAAAATAAAGGAGGTGAAGTTTTTGAAATAAAGGTATAATGAAATCAAGTGTGCTTAAATGCATAGAAAAGAAACATGAATGATGCAAGTGAAATTTACTAGTTTGAAAACATGTTTCGTCCTTTAAAAATTTGGCAGCACCTCATTTGTATATTTTGATCCAAAACCACAGATACATAATAATGATAAAGGCATCCCCAAGTGGGAGCTAACTCTTCGCCAAATGGCGGATCACAACCACGCAATACAGTAAGAATAAGTATACGACGTCCAACGGAGAAGTTCACCACAAAGGAAAAGAGAGCAAGACATAAATACCACAAGTAGCGAAAACCCCCTCGCTCTAAGTCTCGCAACCACAATCCCACTAAATCTTATTACTTATACAATTTACTAAATTTGATTGATTGATGGAGTTAACTAGATACAATATGAAATAAAATACAAGATTGGGTACGATACAAATGTCCCACCTACCACTGCAAAACACCCAAATGAAGCTGTGTGCCAGCGATGCCGCTACTGATCCAAGCGGTCAACCTGCAAGAACTGTGGCACAACGGAGGTGAGTTGCCAACTCGTGAATAGAAAAACATCTACAAGTAGAAATCGAATAAACAACGACTCCTAGGTCAACTATATCATAAAGGTAATACTATGATATCTAGGGTGACCGGGTCGGTATATGTGCCAACAAGGTAGTCAAACCTATATGCATGCGGATAACATCCAACAGTAATAATCAATGCATGTATGCATGTGGATCACGTCTACCCATATAATCAATGTAATCAATGTCAACTATATCAGGAAGTCTATGAGTATGTGGATATCATCCAACTATGTGATCAATGTCATCGATTTCAACTATATGCATGTGGATCTCGTCCACGTGTCACCCAATGACATAAAGCATCATGCATATAAATATCATAAAGCATATGCATGGAAGTATGAGGATATAAATCACCGTGTGCCCCTCGCAACACATCAAAATCATGGAATCTGAGTGTCCAGCATCGACACTCGAAAACATCATAAAACCTGTGCCCAACATCGGCACATAAATCCTCATATATCGGGCTCCGTCAGTCCGGATCGGCCCACAGGCTCCGTCTGCGGAATCGGCCCTCGGCCCCGGCAGTACGGGTCGGCCCGTATCCATCTCTCATCTCTGGTCAGTATCCTCAGGATAACCGCCAGGTTCAACCAATCACCGGTAGATAGTAGTCCCTCTGCCAGGCTCACCGTCTGTATACACAGCATCCCTTTCTTTCCCCGAGGTACCATACCGGGTCCACCATGTACCCGCAATCGGCCTCATCCGCCTCCTCGAATCGGGTTTCACATGTCGCTCTCAGAACCGAGAAAACACATGGTGGACGCACTGAAATATCTTATCAAGAGAAACCGGGCTTTTAAAACAGTACATGCTTTCTTTTGAAATCGCCATGGTTCTCAAATGCAGAAATCTCATGAAAACATCATATCTCAATGCGTAAAATCATAGCATGATGTATGCGACAAATAAGAGAAATGAGAGCATATCCGTGTATCATGCAACATGGAACAGTGATATAACATATTAAGGGAAAACCGCTCTTTTAAAATGATTCCAGTTTTTAAATATAACACACGGTTCCCAATTTTCCAATGAAACCAGTTATCTATGTAGGCACAATATGTATATGCGCAAGTATAGAGGTACCAATGTGTATATGCGCAAATAAGGATGTATCAATGTATATGTGCACCAATATGAATATACAATGTGTATGTGCGCAAATAAGAATGCATCAATGTATATGTGCACCAATATGAATATACAATGTGTATGTGTGCAAATAAGGGTGCATCAATGTATATGTGCATCAATATGAATATGCAATGTGTATGTGCGCAAATAAGGATGTATCAATGTATATGTGTACCAATATGAATATACAATGTGTATGTGCGCAAATATAGATATATCGATGTATATGTAAGCATGCTATGCAAAGCGCATATCATGATGCAGCAATCCTAATGTGATATTTTCTCATCTATCAATCGGCATCCAGCCTAACAACATTTCGTACTGTATAATCCATCATACGACAACCTCTAGTCAAGGGTAAGGATCAACCATGAAGTCAAACTCATCACGCACGGAAAATTATCGTACGACGGCATTAAGCTAATAGGGATCCAAACATTCTATACGACAAATGAAGGTACGGCCTAACATCACATACGACCTATCATCCATAATTCACAACATTCTATATATATATATCCCTATATACCTATGTCCCAGGTCACATCTGCAATAATCTCATATCAGGGGACCGGCAGGGTATAAATCATCTCGATCGACTCGCATCCGTATACCATCATATCATCATCTCATCATATCATCAAATCCGTCTTATATTCTTTCGTCGCATTTATATCTCATATCATGTCGAGTTTACATAAACATTCTATCTCCACTATAAGTATAAGTATCTAATCTAACATACACACCCGAATCATACAATCAGATTTTTAAAGAAGCGAATCGTAGTTTTGAAAATAGGGGTTACGTTGTTTTTAAGAAAAAGATATCATTTGAAAATCCGTAACATCCCTCATGGTATATTTTTAAAAGATACATACGATTCTTCGGTTTAGAAAAAGGTATGGTTCGGATGACGCATCTACAACGACTATCTAGTCCTACAGTACCCTAAACGGCAATATCGCTAAACGTCATCCTATGATAGTCGTAACGTAACACTTCTAACTATCCTCTAGTTTCTAATACGGTTTCATAGCTATCTTCATTCTAACCCTAGTTTCCTAATCTAGGTTTCCTTAACCATATTCTTGTAGGGTTCCTAGGCAATCTTGTGAGGGTTCATAAGGCATCAAACATGCCCGAATAAAATTTTTAGATGTGACGAACAACCTAAAGCCGAGATATTTGCTAGATTATTAGGGTTTAACATGCAAGTAAACATCTTTACTACTAAGTGTGAGGGATTACAACCTTTGTAGTCCGCTCCATCGCTTCATAAGCTCCAAGTAGAAGTCCCTTCGTCGCGATCCACGATCTCCCGGACTCAAGAGAGGCTCCACGACTCGAACGATCCATGCTAGCTTGTAGTGTTCCGTTTCTCCGATGATCTACGTCGAAGTTGCTATAACTCAAGCTCTCTCACTCTAATGAGGTGAACACCCTAATCTAATGGGCTAGATTAGATGAGGATGATGGAGTAGTATTTATGCTATCTTTTTATATCAATTTCTCACAAGAAATTATCACCAAAGGAAAATCTAATAAGCTATTTCAAAAACTCAAGAGAGAAGAAAATGATGAATAATGAGATTATCCTTCTGTGATGAATAATGATAAGAGTATATCAATAATAATGCAACCATGGTTAATGATGACAAGGATAACCCTTGTAGAGAGTTAACTAAGGGTAGGGTTTGGTTGGGTTAAGAAATGAGTCATAAGAAAATATCTATCATAATATCTTCTTTATGACAAAAGGAAAGCTTCTAGATGGTGCAAGAAGGAGCTAACCCTAATCAAATCCTAACCTCATTTAATCATCACTAAACATGTTTCATATTAATCATATCATGTTACTATAATATATATCACATATATATTATATATTTGTAACAAAAGAAAATAATACAGTTAATATATATCGCATATATATCAATGTATTATCCGGTGAGAAAATGAAATAATAAAGCGAGCCAATATTAGATAATGTAATACAATATATCATATATATTATTATACATTAAATCATCGAATCAACACTTGATCCGACAATCCGGTTATATCGAATATAACCGACTAATATATCATGTACCGATTCATCGAATCAATACTTGATCCGATGTCCCGGTTCATATCTAAGTATCGCGAGAATATAATACGATATCTCATATCGCATTATCCTCGGTCCTGCACATATCACATATGTGCCTCTACTCCGTTTTGTCTGACCCAAGAAACCTCTGTGTAGGACTCTAAAGAATCGTCAATACGCCGGTAGCAGGTGATGATCATATCAATCACCCACAAGCTGCAAGCGGCCAGCTAAACGTAACAGCCACCCAGGTATTGAGCGATCAGAAGATCAACAAGCTAGCCTGTACGTTCTCCTGTGAATTCAATCAGTAACACTCCGGTACAGTCCGGTCTCTTCGTCTGATATGTCGCATATCAAGTCTAGGGGTGGTATACGTCAGACCCCAATAACCGATAAGTCGTGTCGATGTGAGGCTCATAACAGGTCGAGAAACTACTGATTACACTTACCGGTAAATCTTTATATCAGCCCTGGCCAGGGACTTCCAGTTATAGCCAATCGAACATAGCACAACATCAACTCCCTATACCGGGAGAGACGAATCCTCTCCTATCGCTCATTGCCTCCATGTGATTCGGGAGTGTACCCAAAAGCCACCGTTTTGCACGCCCTCTTGGATGTGGTAAGGTGGAAATCAAAGCACAGTGGGAATCACACAAGACTCTATGACGATCTCGGGTCTACAGACTACCCTGTACCAGTATCACCGGAGAACTGCCATCTGACGTGTGGTATACCACCATCTGGGAGTTCTCGGCGAGTCCGTCCAGTGTACCCAGTCTCCACTGATCACCCGTACACCATCCTTGATGTCAAACACCGATGGATATGGGATCATCCATCGCCCATCATATGGATCAAGATGCGTATACGCTAGTCTACTCTGGTGTATCGATGCCCTGTCTCGATATACCCTCGACTAGGAACAGTTATAGGATGTACTCATCGACTAATCTGGCCCTACTAGTATGATCTCATCATAGTCCCAGTAGTCGAGTACAGATCCTAAGGGATTTATCAACATGTGAGAGAAAGACAGTAAACCAATACAAGTCAACATGTTAAGATAAAGAAAAACCAAATAGCATACTATCATGACGAGCAAGAAATTCCTTTCTATATATATCCATACATCCATTATAATATACATCATATGTACAACAATGGCCTCTAGGGCATATACATAACTTAAAATCTCCCACTTGCACTAAGGCCAGCTGTTGTAGTATCTCATACTTAGCATCCCGAATAATCTCTCAAACTGTATCTGGGGAATGGCCTTCGTGAGTGGATCCGCAGTGTTGTCCTTCGTATCTACTCTCCTGACCTCGATCTCCCGGCGATCAACTATTTCCCTGATCAGGTGATACTGTCTCAGAATATGTCTGGGCTTCTGATGGGACCTGGTTTCCTTGGCCAAAGCCACAGCTCCATTGTTATCGCAATACAGAGGTATTGGATGCTCAATGGATGGAACCACACCAAGTTCACTAATGAACTTCTTTATCCAGACAGCCTACTTGGCAGCATCGTTGGCAGCGATGTATTCAGCCTCTATCGTTGAGTCTGCAACGGTATCCTGTTTGGAACTCTTCCAACATACCGCCCCTCCATTGAGGGTAAAGACAAATCCCGAGTGCGACTTAGAGTCGTCCTTATCACTTTGGAAGCTCGAATCGATAAAGGACTCCACCTGGAGTTCTCCGTTACCATACACCAAGAACATCTCTCTAGTCCTTCGTAAGTACTTGAGAATGTTCTTCACAGCTGTCCAGTGACTCTCTCCAGGATCTGCTTGATACCGACTCACTACACTTAGTGAATATGCTACATCGGGTCTGGTACATAGCATCGCATACATGATGGAGCCTACTGCCGAAGCATAGGTTATCCCTTGCATGCGAGCTCTCTCCAAATTAGTCTTGGGAGACATCTCTTTGGAGAGAGTGAGTACAGAGATCGTGGGTTGGTTCCCACGCTTGGATTCTTCCATACTAAACCTCTTTAGTATGGTGTCAATGTACCTGGATTGGGACAATCCCAGTATCCGTTTAGATCTATCTCTATAGATTATGATTCCTAATATGCAGGAGGCATCACCTAGATCTTTCATTCAGAATCTTTGTGATAAGAAGAGCTTGACTGATTGCAGCATAGGAATATCATTTCCTATCAAGAGTATGTCATCCACGTACAATACGAGGAAGACAACCTTACTCTCTGCTACCTTTTTATAGATACAAGGTTCATCTATATTTTTGATGAAGTCAAACTCTTTGACTGCAACATCAAAATAGATGTTCCAACTCCGCGATGCTTGCTTTAACCTATAAATGGATTTAAGCAGCTTGCACACCTTTCCGCTGCTCCTATTATCTACGAAGCCCTCTGGCTGAGCCATGTACACGCACTCTTCTAAATCACCGTTTAGAAAGGCGGTCTTAACATCCATTTGCTAGATTTCGTAGTCATGGTATGCAGCAATGGCAAGTAAGATCCGGATGAACTTAAGCATAGCCACTGGAGAAAAGGTTTCGTCATAATCCATACCTGGTCGTTGACGAAAACCCTTTGCAACAAGTCTAGCTTTGAAAGTCTCAACTTTTCCATCTACACCAAATTTCTTTTTAAAGATCCACTTGCTCCCAATGGGTTTTACCCCTTCAGGAGCATTTTCCAAAGTCCATACTTTGTTGGTGTACATGGATTCCATCTCAGATCGCATTGCATCCAGCCACTTCACAGAGTCACCACTCGTGATGGCCTGCTCGAAACTAGTCGGGTCATCATCTTCCATGATGCAATCCTCACTTCCACCATCAATGAGAAAACCGTAGTATCTCTTAGGTGGATGAGAAACCCTGCTAGATTGGCGGAGAGGCTGGGGTTCGTTGGGTACTACCGAATCCTCTGGTTCAACTAAATCATCTGTTGTAGTTTGTTCTGTTGGAACTTCTTCCAGTTCTACCTCAATGTCACTAATCTGTTTCATAAGAAAACTTTTTTCTAAGAAAGTGGCATGTCGAGAAACAAACACCTTTTGTTCTTCAGAGTGGTAGAAGATATACCCTCGTGAATGTTTGGGATATCCAATAAACTTACATAGAACAGACCTTGCCTCGAGCTTGTCCGGATTTTGTGTTTTAACATAGGCCAGACAACCCCATATCTGAATAAAATTAAGACACGGTCTCTTACCATTCCATATCTCATATGGAGTTGTAGGCACTGATTTGGTTGGAACTCTATTCAATAGGTATGTAGCTGTCTCCAGTGCATATCCCCAGAAGGAAATAGGTAACTCAGTAGTGCTCATCATAGAGCGCACCATATCTAATAGAGTGCGATTCCTCCGTTCCGATACACCGTTGTGCTATGGTGTATAAGGAGGAGTAAGTCGAGCGAGAATCCCATTTTCTTTTAGATAATCTAGGAACTCATTACTTAAGTATTCACCTCCTCGATCAGATCGAAGAATCTTAATACTTTTGCCCATTTGGTTCTCTACTTCGTGCTTATATTCTCTGAATTTCTCAAAAGCTTCAGACTTGTGTTTCATCAGGAACACATGTCCGAATCTAGAGAGATCGTCAGTGAATGTAATGAAGTAGGAAGAACCGTTCCTGGCATGCGTAGACATAGGACCGCATACATCACTATGTACCAGTCCTAAGAATTCCGTAACTCTTTCTCCGTGTCCACTAAACGGAGCTTTGGTCATTTTTCCTTTGAGACATGAATGGCAAGTATCATAAGATGATAATTCGAACGGATTTAAATATCCATCCTTATGTAACTTAGCCAGTCGTGTCGCATTGATATGACCAAGTCTACAATGCTACAAGAAGGATTCGTTCATTTCTGAACTCTTCCTCTTGTGTGTGTTTTGTATATTGAGGACCATATTTTGATTTAGAATGAATATGCCATTATGTAACGAGCCTGATGCAATCAACTTTTGATCTAGGAATATGTTCATAACATTATCCTTTACTACAAAATTATATCATTCTTTACTTAATAACGAAACTGATATAATGTTACACATCATGTTCGGTATATAATAGCACTCATTCAGAACCAGCGTATTACCACTTGGTAATACTAGGTGATATTCGCCAACTGCTTTGGCTGCAATATTTGCCCCATTCCCTACTTGAACGGAATGATCACCTTTTCCCAGTTCTCTACCTTTACGTAGCCCATGTAACAATTTACATATGTGGGATCCTGATCCGGTATCTAATACCCAGGACGTAGGGTGAACTGAGAAACAGTTCTCAATAACTAACACACCCAAAGAAGATGAATCAACATGCATGTTCTTTTGGGCGGCTTGAGAATCCAGATATTCTACTATTCCCTGTTCAGTCTTATAACTCTTATAAGAAAGAACGGGTCCAACGTTCCCCTGCTCAGTATAATAAGCGGGTTCAGTCAATACATCCATATTATTATCTTGATTATGGCCTGACATGGTCGCTACCTGGAGAGAGAGAGAAGAAAACACTTTAGCGTATGCTCTTGCAAGAATAGATTGGTTATTATCTTATCTAATCAGGATTTCTTCCACTGTTTTTATCAAATCTTCCTTCAAACCCTAAAAGGTAAGATTAGCCGGGATTAATTACACCCTACAATTTCGTCAATCTTTCAACCATATCAGTATCGATACTCGAGGGAGGTTCCCTGTGCTTACGCATGGACCTAATTAAAGTAAACCTCGTTTTCCCAGAGGCGTAACCCCGTTAACACTTTTCCAGACACCTACTTGATCGACTAATTGTCCTGTGTAAAACTCTCCCAGGAGTAACTCTTACTCGCAGTGGGTATCGGGATCCAACTATCTCATAGGAGGTATGCAATCTCATTGCAAATTTCAACACTTGAAATTCCCGATAATACTTTTGCCCCTAGCGTCCCATGACCTTGACGGAGGCCAAACTACCCATAGGGCGCTAGTCAAGTTCAACCCGTCATTTCTTGATTGAATTAAACCCACCCGTACGACCCTTGACGGAGGCCAAACTACGCCGTACGAATACCCTAATCCAATCGCATCATATGCTAGCAGATAAGCACTAGTTAGCTACCGTACACTACGCCTTGACGGAGGCCAAACTACCGCAGCACGAATACTAAGTAGCACTTATCTGAAATGACGGAGGGCTACGCAGGTTTTTCAGAAAAACCTTGAGCGTAATGAACTTGATATCGTTGTAGAATCATGTTGTTTTTGAAAAAAAGAAGTGTTTTTGAGGCTTTTCTAGTTTCGCTAAAGAGGTCACTCCCGGTGAAGGGATCTCGGCTCTTTCCCCATCGAATAAGGTGCAGGATATATCATATATACCGCTATGCAAAGCAAGAACTATATAAGCTGTCAAAAACAAAATCGTGAGTTTGTAGCATCTGCCAGTTTTGCTAAAGAGGTCACTCCCGGTGAAGGGATCTCGGCTCTTTCCTTATCGAATAAGGTGCAGGGTATATCATATATACCTCTATGCAAAGCAGAATTGTAGCTACCCTTTTTATAAAGTTTTGATTCTACAATATCTTTTAGATTTCTTTTCTTTTTATTAATCTCTTTAATAAAATCCCATCAGCTTATGCTTCCTAAGCCTCACAGAAGAAACGAAAGCAGTAATATTTATATATCAGCACATATATACATATATAGTATAAGCATTCATCTCAGGCAGCAATATGATCTCATCACAGAACATTGCAGCAGAAGAACATATATGAAATATTGGATATACTAGGACGTCCGTGTTTTCAATACGAGCCTGTATAAAACACGGATTCCATGGTCGCGACGAATAGCCAAACCCACTTCCCAAGACCCCTACGAGAGCGGCAAGTAACACTGCCAATTCTAGGGTTAGGAGACCCGGTCTCGACTCCTCGAGATGGCCTCCTACTGGACCCTAGAACCCGGTTACTTGTGCTCCCCTCCTTGGGTCTACCTAATGCGGAAAAGTAAATAATATACACTGGTGACATCAACCTCATCCCGGAAGTGCCCCAATAAAAGAATATTACATACAAATGAATTTTACATGAATGAAAATAAAAACCCTCATCTCACATAAAACCCCCGGCTATTCAGAACACGACGATCCAATATAACATATCACAACAACACATAATATCACATATCATCAATGTAAGTAAGTATGCATACACCGATCGTCGTTGACATATAGCAACGAAAACCGGCAATACAAGTACATACTACACTTACGGTCACAGAAAAGAAATTGTAAAACTACAATATTTGGAATCCACATTCTCTTTAGACATCGTAAATCCGAAATATCACATACTTCGCATTTCATGCCTAACTATATGAATTCCACATATTGTATCACATTCCAGATAAATAGACAATGTTAAACTTTCCGAACAGATAATCAAATACCTAAAATTTCCTAAATAGCTCAACACTTGAGCGGAGTTCAAATAATCCCAGAATATGTCATAGTACCGGTGATCCAGCCGAAAAAGGGTCAAGCCAACGCCTCACATGTGGCACGCCGTACTGCCCCAAACCCTAAGGTTTAGAGGCAGTTCAAGACGGTCACATAATCGAGTTAAGGTTTGTGTTCTTCTAGAGGGTCCACCGCGTTACTTGCACATTTTTCTGAAAGATTTAAACCCGATAAAAATTCAACACTTGAAAGTTTTTCGTGCCGGGAAAAGGTGAGTTAATGATATCCGCTCGAACATTTTAACAGTTTCTAAATATCCGGAAAACATAACAAAATTAAATTTTCCGATCGAATCAACGATTACAAAATAAACCCCAGAACACTCAACACTTGAGACAGATTAAAAATACCCAGAAGCAGCAACAAGCACCTACGGATATTACCCTGAAGACACGTGTCGTAATCCCAAAGATCGGCCGCGGAACCGCCGCGGGAAGCAGGTTACCGCCGCGGTTCCGCGGTAATTTCATGGAATTGTGGGCTCGTATTTCATGATAATTCTTAGAATTCCCTGCTGATTTTTTTTGAGTATTTTTAATGCAGAAAAAATCAAATTTTTACAAAATTTCCAGAGTGGGGTTCTATTTCGTCGTATCAGGTTCGATCGGAGTTTTAACTTCGTATACACGTCGCCTAATACTCTAGATAGGCTCTAATACCACTGTAGGGTTCCTAGGCACACTTGTGAGGGTTCATAAGGCATCAAACATGCCCGAATAAAATTTTTAGATGTGCCGAACAACCCATAGCCAGGATCTTTGCTAGATTATTAGGGTTTAACATGAAAGTAACATCTTTACTACTAAGTGTGAGGGATTACAACCTTTGTAGTCCGCTCCTTCGATTCATAAGCTCCCAGTAGAAGTCCCTTCGCCGCGATCCACGATCTCCCGGACTCAAGAGAGGCTCCACGACTCAAACGATCCATGCTAGCTTGTAGTGTTCCGTTTCTCCGATGATCTACATCGAAGTTGCTATAACTCAAGCTCTCTCACTCTAATGAGGTGAACACCCTAATCTAATGGGCTAGATTAGATGAGGATGATGGAGTAGTATTTATTCTATCTTTTTATATCAATTTCTCACAAGAAATCATCACCAAAGGAAAATCTAGTAAGCTATTTCAAAAACTCAAGAGAGAAGAAGATGATGAGTAATGAGATTATCCTTTTGTGATGAATAATGATAAGAGTATATCAATAATAATGCAACCATGGTTAATGATGACAAGGATAACCCTTGTAGAGAGTTAACTAAGGCTAGGGTTTGGTTGGGTTAAGAAATGAGTCATAAGAAAATATCTATCATAATATCTTCTTCATGACAAAAGGAAAGCTTCTAGATGGTGCAAGAAGGAGCTAACCCTAATCAAACCCTAACCTCATTTAATCATCACTAAACATGTTTCATTATTAATCATATCATGTTACTATAATATGTATCACATATATATTATATATTTGTAACAAAAGAAAATAATATAATTAATATATATCGCATATATATCAATGTATTATTAGGTGAGAAAATGAAACAATAAAGTGAGCCAATATTAGATAATGTAATACAATATATCATATATATTATTATAAATTAAATCATCGAATCATCACTTGATCCGAGAATCCGGCTATATTGAATATAACCGACTAATATATCATGTACCGATTCATCGAATCAACACTTGATCCGATGTCCCGGTTCATATCTAAATATCGTGAGAATATAATACGGTATCTCATATTGCATTATCCTCGGTCCTGCACATATCACATATGTGCCTCTACTCTGTTTTGCTTAGGCCAAGAAACCTCTGTGTAGGACTCTAAAGAATCTTCAATACGCCGGTAGCAGGTGATGATCATATCAATCACCCACAAGCTGCAAGCGGTCAGCTAAACGTAACAGCCACCCAGGTATTGAGCGATCAGAAGATCAACAAGCTTGCCTGTACGTTCTCCTGTGAATCCAATCAGTAACACTCCCGTACAGTCCGGTTTCTTCATCTGATATGTCGCATATCAAGTCTAGGGGTGGTATACGTCAGACCCCAGTAACCGATAAGTCGTGTCGATGTGAGGCTCATAACAGGTCGAGAAACTACTGATAACACTTACCAACAAATCTCTATATCAGCCCTGGCCAGGGACTTCCAGTTATAGCAATTCGAACACAGCACAACATCAACTCCCTATACCGGGAGAGACGAATCCTCTCCTATCGCTCATTGCCTCCATGTGATTCGGGACTGCACCCAAAAGCCACCGTTTTACATGCCCTCTTAGACGTGGTAAGGTAGAAATCAAAGCACAATGGGAATCACACAAGACTCTATGACGATCTCGGGTCTACAGACTACCCTGTACCAGTGTCACCGGAGAACTGCCATCTGACGTGTGGTATATCACCATCTGGGAGTTCTCGGCGAGTCCGTCCAGTGTACCCAATCTCTACTGAGCACCCGTACACCATCCTTGATGTCAAACACCGATGGATATGGGATCATCCATCGCCCATCATATGGGTCAAGATGCGTATACGCTAGTCTACTCTGGTGTATCGATGCCCTGTCTCGATATACCCTCGACTAGGAACAGTTATAGGATGTACTCATCGACAAATCTGGCCACACTAGTATGATCTCATCATAGTCCCAGTAGTCGAGTACAGATCCTAAGGGCTTTATCAACATGTGAGAAAAAGACAGTAAACCAATACAAGTCAACATGTTAAGATAAAGGAAAACCAAATAGCATACTATCATGACGAGCAAGAAAGTCCTCTCTATATGTAGGGTTCCTAGGCACCCTAATGAGGTCTCACAAGGCATCAACCATGCCAATTTCAAAATTTACGGTGCCGAGAAACCCTAAACTACGGATCGTTGGCTAGAATTCTAGGCGAAAAAGCAAACTAGTTAACACTTAACTAAAAGAACGGATATACAACCTTTGTAGATCCGGTCCTCCACCTCCACGGCTCCGTGATGAAGTCCTCTCCGCTGTCCAAATCATGATCCGGGCTCTAGCGTCGGCTTCATCGGAGAATAGGCGAGCTAGGTCGTCGATGTCCATGCCGAAGATGATCTACGTCGAAGCATCGCTAGATCAAGCTCCACTTCACCAAGTCATGAAAACTTGTGAAGGAAACACACTCTACTACTTGGCAAGAGGTAGAGGATGAAGAAATAGGAAGTGGGTAGACTTTAGAATTGGATTTCTCACTTGTTTCATCAATCCACCATTGATGAAGAAAAGCTTCTTCATGTGAAGAAGAAGAAGAAGATGAAGATAATATTATGATAAGTCTTTTTGGAATAAGAAATAATATGATACTTATCATAATTTTAACCAAAGTTAGGTGTAGAGAATAGACCATGGTTAGAGTCAATGGTTAGGTTTAGGAAAAGAACAAGAATGGTTAAGCTTTCAACACTTCAAGAAGTTTCCACAAAATAACAAGATAAGCCACCATTCCTTTTAATTTCCATAATGAATAAATAAACAAATAAATAAATAAGAAATTTAAACACAACCTTAACCATTTACTTAACCAAGGTTTAAACTAATCATACACCTAAACAAGCATGTATCATCAAACATGATACGAACAAATGCACAAAAGTATATCACATATACAATGTGCACATCAAGTGAGAAAATCCATTTAAAGTGAACCAATACTAGTTAATGCAAAGTAATATATCAAATATATATATAATTATACATTAAATCATTAAATCAACACTTGATTTAACGATCCGGTCATATCGCATATAACCGACTAGTATCCTATGTATCGGCTCATCGAATCAATACTTGATTCGATAACTAGGTTATATCGCATACAACCATTCGACACATTCATCGCGAGAATAGAATAAGGTATCACATACACGCATTATTCTCGGTCCCGCACATATCTCATATGCGCTCCTATTTCGTTTTGCTTGAACCAGGAAACCTCTGTGTAGGACTCTAAAGACTCGTCAATACACCGGCAACAGGTGATGATCATATCAAGCACCCACAAGCCGCAAGCAGTCTGCTAAACGTAACGGCCACCCGGGTATTGAGCGATCTGAAGATCGACGAGCAAGCCCGCTCACACTCCAGTGAATCCAACCAGTAACACTACCGTACAATCCGGTCTGATCGTCTGATATGTCGCATATCTCGCCTAGGGGTGGTAAACGTCAGACCCCAATAGCTCAATAAGTCGTGTCGATATGAGGTCTATAACATTTCGAGAAACTACTGGTAACACTTACCAGTAAATCTCAGCAACTCTGGCCAGGGATTTCCTGTTATAGCCAATCGAACACAGCGCAACATCAACCCCCTATACCGGGAGAGACGAATTCCCTCCTATCGCTCATTGCCTCCATGTGATTCGGGACTGTACCCAAAAACCACCGTTTTGCATGCCCTCTTGGACGTGGTAAGATGGAAATCAAAGCACAGTGGGAACCACACAAGACTCTATGACGATCTCGGGTCAACAGACTACTCTGTACCAGTGTCACCAGAGAACTGCCATCTGACGTGAGGTATAATACCATCTGGGAGTTCTCGGCGAGTCCGTCCAGTATACCCAGTCTCCACTGAGCACCCGTATATCATCTCTGATGTCAAACACCAATGGATATGGGATCATCCATCGCCCATCTGTATGGGTCGAGAAGGTACACGCTAGTCTACTCGGGTATATCGATGCCCCGTCTCGATACACCCACGACTAGGGACTTTGAAGGATGTACATATGGACTACCATGTCCTCACTAGTATGATCCGCATCACAGTCCAGGTAGTCAAGTACAGATCCTAAGGGCTTTACCAACATGTAACAGGGAGACAATCAGTGTACACGTTAAGGTAAAGATTAACCAGATAGTATACTATCATGTCGAGCAAGAAAGTCCTCCCTATATATGTCCCAGCATCCACTACAATATACATCCTATGTATAGTAATGGCCTCTAGGGCATACATATAACTAACAATCTCCTACTTGCACTAGGGCCATCTGATAGCAGTGGTTGCAGTATCTCATACTCAACCATCCCATAAAAGTCTCTCTCTAGGAACAGGCCTTTGTGAGTGGATCCGCTGTGTTGTCCTCTGAGTCTACTCTCCTAACCTCGATCTCCCTGGAGATCAACCATCTCCATGATCAGGTGACACTGCCTTAGAATATGTCTGGATCACTGATGGGACCGACGTTCCTTGGCATAAGCCACAACTCTATTGTCTCACAATGGTTGGAACGTAGTTCATCTCATGAACCAATATACACCCAAACAGCCTCTTTGGTAGCGTCTTAAGTAGCGATGTATCCAGCCTTTATCGTCTAGTATGCCACGGTATCTAGCTTGGAACTCTTTCAACATACCGTCCCTTTACTGAGGGAAAAGACAATGCCTGTGACTGACATTCAGTCGTCTTTATCACCCTGGAACCCTTCCAGTGATTCTCCCCAGGATCAACTGATGCCATCTCACTACAACTAGTGAGAATCCTAACATCCAATTAGATCTATCTCATAGATCCAAAACCCAGGATTTAGGAGGTATCACTTTGATCCTGTATGGAGAATCATTGTGATAAGCGGAGATTGACCGGGCGTAGCATAGGAAACTCCTTCCCTATCAAGAGTATGTCATCCACGTACTCTACGAGGATCGTCACCATACTCCCTACTACCTTTTTGTTTATACAAGGTTCATCTACCATTTTGATGATGTCAACTTCTTTGACTACTTCATCAAAACAGATGTTCCAACTCCGCGATGCCTGCTTTATCTTATAAAGCATCTTGTACCCGTTTCCGCTGCTCCCACTGTCTACGAAGCCCTCTGGCTGTGTACTTATAGACGTTCTCTTCTAAAACATCATTTAGAAAAGATGTCATGACACCCAACCGCCAGATATCGTAGTTATGGTATGTAGCCGTGGCAAGTAGGATCTGGATGGACTTAAGCATAGCTGCTTGAAAAGGTTTCATCATTATCCACGCCTGGTCGATGACGAAAATCTTTAACAAGTCTAGCTTTGAAAGTCTCAACTTTTCCATCTACACCAAGTAATCTTCTCAAGATATACCTGCTCCTGATGGGGATTTAACCCTTCAGATATAGCAACCAAAGTCCATACTTTGTTGGTGTATAAGGATTCCATCTCAGATCGATAAACATCCAGCCATTCTTACAGAGTCTCACTCTTGATGGCCAGCTCGAAACTAGTTGGGTCATCATCTCATGATGCAATCCTCGCTCCCACTGTCATAGAGAAATCGAAGTATCTCTCAGGTGGGTGAGGAACCCTACTAGATCGGCGGCGAGGCCGAGGTTCGTTGGTAACTATTGAACTCTTTGGTTCTTTCAAATTATCAGCTGCAGTTTGTATAGCTGGAACATTTCCAGTTCTACATAACAGATCTTGCCTCGAGTTTGTCCGGATTTTGCTTTTAGACATAGGCCGGACAACCCCAAATCTTAACTAGCTTAAGACATGGGCTCTTCCCTTTCCATATCACATATGAAGTGGTAGGTAACTGATTTGATTCGAACCCTATTCAATAGGTATGCAGCTTCTCAAGTGCATAACTCCCAAAAAGGAAATAGGTAACTCAGTAGTACTCATCATAGAGCACATCTTATCATATAGGGTGTGATTGCTCCGCCCCGATATACCATTGTGCTATGGTGTATACGGAGGAGTAATGCTGAGAGAGAATCTCATTCTCCTTTAGAAAAGTCCAAGAATTCCGTGCTCAAGTATTCTCCTCCTTGATCACATCAAAGGACATAATACTTATACCCATATTTTGGTTCTCTACTTCTCGCTTATATTCTGTGAATATCTCAAAAGGTTCGGACTCATGTTTCAGCAGGAACATATGACTGAATCTTGAGAGATTATCAGAGAACGTAATGAAGTACAAAGAACCGGTCCTGGCATGTGTAGACAGGGGACATTACATACATCATCATGTATCAGTCCCAAGAGTTCATTAACTCTTTCTCTGTTTCCAATAAACAGGGCTATGGTCATCTTATCTTTGTGACATGACTGGCAAGTTTCACAAGATGTAAGTTCAAACTGATTTAAATATGCATCTATATGTAACTTCAGCTAGTCGGGTCGCATTGATATGACCTAGTCTACAATGCCTCAAGAAGGATTCGTTCATTTCTGAACTCTTCCTCTTGTGTGTGTTCTGTATACAAGAAACTGTAGTTTGATTTAGAACGTCAATGCTTTTAGATAACGTGCCTGAAACGATCAACTTTTGATATAGGAAATGTTCAAAACATTATCTAACTATACAAAATTATATCCTTTCTTTTCTAATAAAGAGAGTGATATGATTTGGTATATCAGGTTCGGTATCTAATAACATTCGTTCAGAATCAATGTATTGGTAATACAGGGTGACAGTGACCGACAGACTTGGCTGCAACTCTTGCCCCATTTTCTGCCTCATGAAACTTATCACCCGTTCTCAGTTCTCTACCTATCTGTAGCCCTATGTAACAGATTACATATCTGGGATCCTGATCTGGTATCACATACCCAGGACGTAGAGGATACAGAGAAACGGTTCTTTGTAACGAACACACCCGAAGATGATGCATCAGCATGCACTCTCTTCGTTTGGGCTGCACGGGAATTCTGGTAATCCCCAATTTCCTGCTCTGTCTTATAACAATTATAAGTTGGAGCGGGACCAACGTTCCCCAGCTCAGTATAACAAGCGGGTTCAGTCAAATATCCGTATTATTATCTTGATTAAGGCGTGATATGGCCGCTACCTGGAGAGAGAGAGAAGAAAACACTCAGCGTGCACTCTTGCAAGAATAGATTGGTTATTATTTTATCTAATCAGGATGGCTCCCACTGCTTTTTGTCAAATCTTCCTTCAAACCCTAAAAGGAAAGACTAGCCGGGATTAAATACACACTACAAGTTCGCCAATCTTTCAGCCAGGCCAGTGTCGGTACTTTGAGGGAGGTCCCCCGTGCTTTCGCACGAACCTAATTAATGTAAACCTTGTTTTCCCAGAGGCGTAACCCCGTTGACACCTTTCTAGACACCTACTTGATCGGCTAATTGTAATGTGTAAAACTCTCCCAGGAGTAACTCTTACTCGCAGCGGGTATCGGGATCCAACTATCTCATAGAAGGTATGCAATCTCATTGCAAATTTCAACACTTGAAATTCCCGATAATATTTTGCCCCTAGCTCGCTATGACCTTGACGCATGCCAAACAACCCATAGTCTGCTAGTCAAGTTCAACCCGTACATTTCTTGATTGAATTAAACCCACCCACACGACCCTTGACGCATGCCAAACAACGCCGTATGAATACCCTAATCCAATCGCATCGTATGCTAGCAGATAAGCACTAGTTAGCTACCGTACACTACGCCTTGACGCATGCCAAACAACCGCAGCACGAATACTAACTAGTACTTATCTGAAATGACGGAGGGCTACGACAGGTTTTTCTGAAAACCTATTGCGTAATGAACTTGATATCGTTGTAGAATCAAATGATTTTTAAAATGGAGTGTTTTTGAGGCTTTTCTAGTTTTGCTAAAGGAGTCACTCCCGGTGAAGGGATCGTCGGTCCTTTCCTCGTCGAATGAGGTGCGGGATATATCGTATATATCACTGTGCAAAGCAAAAACTCTTAAAAGCAATCAAAAAACAAACCGAGTGTGTAGCATCTGCCAGTCATTGCTAAAGGAGTCACTCCCGGTGAAGGGATTTCGGTCCTTTCCTTATCGAATAAGGTGCAGGATATATCATATATACCGCTGTGCAAAGCAGGAACTGTAGCTACCTGTTTTAATTTTGAAATTCGATTCTACAACATCTTAGGTTTCTTTTACTTTCATTAATCACATTAATGAAGTCCCATCATTAAGTACCTAAACATCACAGATAAATACGACGTACACTTATGCCATCCGCATTCGCCTCGATGTCCCCTCGTGCACCGTTAGGTTAGGTAACTAATGGCAGAGCGGGGCAGGGCTAGCACGGGTGTAAAACATAAGTAACGCCTATATAATATATCATATATACTATATACTGTATCTATCACAGAACATCACATGATCACATCACAGATATCGCAGCAGAAGAAACATATGAAATATTGGATATACTAGGACGTCCGTGTTTTCAATACGAGCCAGTATAAAACACGGATTCCACGGTCGTGATGAATAGCCAAACCCACACCCCTAGACCCCTACGAGAGCGGCAAGCAACCCTACCAATTCTAGAGTTAGGAGACCCGGACTCGACTCCCTCGAGTTGGTCTCCCACTGGACTCCAGAACCGGTTACTTGTGCTCCCCTCCTTGGGTCTATCCTAGTGCGGAAAAGTAAATAATATACAAAGGGTGACATCTTCCGCAACCTGGAAGTTCCCCAATAAAAGAATATTACATACAAGTTTTTTACATGAATGAAAATAAAAAACACTCATCTCACATAAAAACCCCCGGCTATTCAAACACGACGATCCAATATAACATATCCAGCAACACATAACAACACATGTCATCAACGTAAGTAAAATATGCGCATCCCAATTGTCGTTGACATATAGCAACGAAACCGGCGATATCACATATTACACTTACGGTCACAGAAAAGAAAGTGTAAAACTACAACAGTTGGAATCCGCAACCTCCTCAGACATCGCATGCCTGACCAAATGAATTACTTAGACATCGTATGCCTAACAATTATAAACCCCGCATTTTAGTCTCATTATCGAAAACCCTTTTCAATATCAAGTCTGGCAATTCAACAAGATTCCCGAAAAACTGATCGAATGCTCGTCGTAAACTTTAGTAGGCGGCCGCACCCCTGATACCGTCGACGAAGTGCACCAAGGCGGAACACCGCTACCCGCGAGCACCCGAACGGATGCTTTCGGCGACGGGGTTCTCCTACAGTCACTTGGTCGGGGCTATGAGTGAGGTTGTCTATTAAATTTACCCGGCGAGTATCCGCGTACACTACGTGATTACGACGGACTTTTGATCACATCAAAATTCGTGGCAACCGATCAAGTGAGACTAAATTGCTAGATTTATAACATTCATTCAGTTATCTCATAACTTCTTGTGAATTCCAATTATTGTATCCCATTCCAGATAAAATAGAAAATGTTAAAGTTTTTCGATCGAACATTCGAACACCCAAGTTTTCCCGATACAGCTCAACACATGAAATAAGTCTAACAACATTCAGTTCGTGCCTCAGTACCAACGGTCCAGCCGTAGAAGGGTCAAGCCAACGCCTCACATGTGGCACGCCGTACTGCCCCAAACCCGAAGGTTCAAAGGGCAGTTCAAGACGGTCACATAATCGAGTTAAGGTTTGTTGTCTTCTAGAGGGTCCATCGAGTTACTTGCACTACATAGAACGTCGTTAAACTACGGAAAAATCCAACACTTGGAAATTTCCCGACAGGGGAAAAATTGGGTATTTATATCCGGTCGAACTTTTTAACATATTCTAAAATTTATCCGGAAAGCCACACAGACAAAATTTGATACTCCGATCGAAACACCGAATCCCCAAAACAACCCCTGAAAATTCAACTCTTGAATAAAATTTAAAAAATACCCAGAGAACTCAGCACAGTTAAATAGGAGTTACTGTGAAAATAGGTATTGCTGATGTCATCAAGTGGCGGCGGAACCGCCGCACGAGGCATGCTCGTGCCGCGGTTCCGCGCTTGTTTAAAATCCAAACAATGTCGTATTTGCACAGTAATTCTTAAAATTTCCTGCTGGGTTTTCTGCATATTTTTAATTTGGAAAAAACCACGATTTTAGAAAAAGGACAGAGAGAATGTTTAGGTTTGGGTTTTCGGGTCGTTCGGACTTCAAACTCCGTCTAGACTTCGCCTAAAAGGCTCTAGCTAGGCTCTGATACCACTGTAGGTCAGGCAGCCACCCCATCCAATGGGGTCTCCGTGGCACCAACGGGTCCCTCAGCCGCTACTTTTTACGCATGCCCCCTCGCGAGGACTATAACCCGCCGAAACACCTTCCGGTCTCGGGACACCCTGGGGGTAAGAGCCTATGTTTCGCCACACTGTCACACAGTGAGAACCCCCCATAGGTCGACATCCAATGCCTAGTAGCTCTGATACCACTGTAGGGTTCCTAGGCACCGTAATGAGGTCTCACAAGTCATCAACCATGCCAATTTCAAAATTTACGGTGCCGAGAAACCCTAAACTACGGATCGTTGGCTAGAATTCTAGGCGAAAAAGCAAACTAGTTAATACTTAACTAAAAGAACGGATATACAACCTTTGTAGATCCGGTCCTCCACCTTCACGGCTCCGTGATGAAGTCCTCTCCGCTGTCCAAATCAAGATCCGGGCTCTAGCGTCGGCTTCATCGGAGAATAGGCGAGCTAGGTCGTCGATATCCATGCCGAAGATGATCTACGTCGAAGCATCGGTAGATCAAGCTCCACTTCACCAAGTCATGAAAACTTGTGAAGGAAACACACTCTACTACTTGGCAAGAGGTAGAGGATGAAGAAATAGGAAGTGGGTAGACTTTAGAATTGGATTTCTCACTTGTTTCATCAATCCACCATTGATGAAGAAAAGCTTCTTCATGCGAAGAAGAAGAAGAAGATGAAGATAATATTATGATAAGTCTTTTTGGAATAAGAAATTGTAGGGTTCCTAGGCACCCTAATGAGGTCTCACAAGGCATCAACCATGCCAATTTCAAAAAAATCTAGGTGCCGAGAAACCCAAATACGGATCGTTGGCTAAAGTCTAGGCGAAACTAGAAACTAGTTAACACTTAACTATAAGGAAACGGAAATACAACCTTTGTAGATCCGGTGCTCCATCTCCATAGCTCCGCAATGAAGTCTCCTCACTGTCCTCATACAATCCCGGGCTCTAGCGTCGGCTTCATCGGAGAAGAAGCGGGCTAGGTCATTGACGACGTACCGAAGATGATCTACATCGAGGCATCGCTAGATCAAGCTCCAACTTCACCAAGTCAAGAAACTTGTGAAGAAAACACACTCTACTACTTGGCAAGAGGTAGAGGATGAAGAAATAGGAAGTGGGTTAACTTTAGAATTGGATTTCTCACTCATTTCATCAATCCACCATTGATGAAGAAAGGTTTCTTCTTTGAAGATGAAGAAGAAGAAGAAGATAATGAATATTATGATAATTATCCAAATAGAAAATCAAAGGAATCCTTATCATAATCTAACTCTAGTTAAGTGTAGAGAATAAACCATGGTTTGCTCAAATGGTTAGGGTTAAGAAAGAAGACAAGAATGGTGACTAAGTCAAAGGTTCATGAATCTTCAACAAACAAACAAATGAAGCCACCATTCTTTTCTCTTTTCCATTCATTTTCCAAAATGTATAAACAAATAAATAAATGAATAAATAAGTAATGGAAAATAAAACCCTAATTATATGCATAACCATGGTTTAATTCTTTACACTAAACCAAGTAAACATGTATCATCAAACATGATACAATCAAGTGCACGAAAATATATCGAATATATAATATGCACATCCGAGCGAGAAAATCCATTTAAGGTGAACCAATATTAGTTAATGCAAAGTAATATATCAAATATATAATTATACATTAAATCATTAAATCAACACTTGATTTAACGATCCGGTCATATCACATATAACCGACTAATATCCAATGTATCGATTTATCGAATCAATCCTTGATTCGATAACTAGGTTATATCGCATACAGCCATTCGACACATTCATCGCGAGAATAGAATACGGTATCACATACACGCATTATTCTTGGTCCCGCACATATCTCATATGCGCTCCTATTTCGTTTCGCTTGAGCCAGGAAACCTCTGTGTAGGACTCTAAAGACTCGTCAATACGCCGGCAGCAGATGATGATCATATCAAACACCCACAAGCCGCAAGCGGTCTGCTAAACGTAACGGCCACCCGGGTATTGAGCGATCTGAAGATCGACGAGCAAGTCCGCTCACACTCCAGTGAATCCGACCAGTAACATTACCGTATAGTCCGGTCTGATCGTCTGATATGTCGCATATCTCGCCTAGGGGTGGTAAACGTTAGACCCCAATAGCTCGATAAGTCGTGTTGATATGAGGTCTATAAAAATTCGAGAAACTACTGGTAACACTTACCAGTAAATCTCAGCAACCCTGACCAGGGATTTCCTGTTATAGCCAATCGAACATAGCGCAACATCAACCCCCTATACCGGGAGAGACGAATCCCCTCCTATCGCTCATTGCCTCCATGTGACTCGGGACTGTACCCAAAAACCACCGTTTTGCATGCCCTCTTGGACGTGGTAAGATGGAAATCAAAGCACAGTGGGAACCACACAAGACTCTATGACGATCTCGGGTCAACAGACTACTCTGTACCAGTGTCACCAGAGAACTGCCATCTGACGTGAGGTATAATACCATCTGGGAGTTCTCGGCGAGTCCGTCCAGTGTACCCAGTCTCCACTGAGCACCCGTATATCATCTCTGATGTCAAACACCAATGGATATGGGATCATCCATCGCCCATTTGTATGGGTCGAGAAGGTATACGCTAGTCTACTCTGGTATATCGATGCCCCGTCTCGATACACCTACGACTAGGGACTTTGAAGGATGTACTTATGGACTACCATGTCCCCACTAGTATGATCCGCATCACAGTCCAGGTAGTCAAGTACACATCCTAAGGGCTTTACCAACATGTAACAGAGAGACAATCAGTATACACGTTAAGGTAAAGATCAACCAGATAGCATACTATTATGTCGAGCAAGAAAGTCCTCCCTATATATGTCCCAGCATCCACTACAATATACATCCTATGTACAGTAATGGCCTCTAGGGCATACATATAACTAACAATCTCCTACTAGCACTAGGGCCATCTGTAGCAGTGGTTGTAGTATCTCATACTCAACCATCCCATAAAAATCTCTCTCTGGGAACAGGCCTTTGTGAGTGGATCCACTGTGTTGTCCTCTGAGTCTACTCTCCAAACCTCGATCACCCTGGAGATCAACCATCTCCATGATCAAGTGATACTGCCTTAGAATCTGTCTGGATCACTGATGGGACCTGCGTTCCTTTGGCATAAGCCATAACTCCATTGTCACACAATGGGAGGAACATAGTTCATCTCATGAACCAATATACACCCAAACAGCCTCTTTGGTAGCATCTTAAGTAGCGATGTATCTAGCCTTTATCGTCTAGTATGTCACGGTATCTATCTTGGAACTCTTCCAACATACCGTCCCTCTACTGAGGGTAAAGACAATGCCTGTGACTGACATTCAGTCGTTTTTATCACCCTGGAACCCTTCCAGTGATTCTCCCCAGGATCGGTTGATACCATCTCACTACAACTAGTGAGAATCCTAACATCCAATTAGATCTATCGCATAGATCCAAAATCCAGGATTTAGGAGGTATCACTTTGATCCTATATGGAGAATCTTTGTGATAATCGGAGATTGATCGAGCGTAGCATAGGAAACTACTTCCCTATCAAGAGTATGTCATCCACGTACTCTACGAGGATCGTCACCATACTCCCTACTACCTTTTTGTTTATACTAGGTTCATCTACCATTTTGATGATGTCAACTTCTTTGACTAATCCATCAAAACAGATGTTCCAACTCCGCGATGCCTGCTTTATCCTATAAAGCATCTTGCACACGTTTCCGCTGCTCCCACTGTCTACGAAGCCCTCTGGCTGTGTACTTATAGACGTTCTCTCCTAAATCATTATTTAGAAAAGCAGTCATGACACCCAACCACCAGATATCGCAGTCATGGTATGTAGCCATGACAAGTAGGATTTGGATGGACTTAAGCATAGCTACTTAGAAAAGGTTTCATCATCATCCATACCTGGTCAACGATGTAGACCTTTAACAAGTCTAGCTTTGAAAGTCTCAACCCTTCCATGTACACCAAGTAATCTTCTCAAGATATACTTGCTCCTGATGGGGATTTAACCCTTCAGATATAGCAACTAAAGTCCATACTTTGTTGGTGTATAAGGATTCCATATCAGATCGCTAAGCATCCAGCCATTCTTACAGAGTCTTACTCCTGATGGTCAGCTCGAAACTAGTTGGGTCATCATCTCATGATGCAATCCTCGCTCCCACTGTCATAGAGAAACAGAAGTATCTCTCAGGTGGGTGAGGAACCCTACTAGATCGGCGGAGAGGCTGAGGTTCGTTGGTAACTATCGAATCCTTTGGTTCTTTCAAATCATCAGCTGCAGTTTGTATAGCTGGAACCTTTCCAGTTCTACATTACAGACCTTGCCTCGAGCTTGTCCGGATTTTGCTTTCAGACATAGGCTGGACAACCCCAAATCTCAACTAACTTGAGAGATGGGCTCTTCTCTTATCATATCAAATATTAAGTGGTAGGCAACTGATTTGATTCGAACCCTATTCAATAGGTATGCAGCTTCTCAAGAGCATAACTCCCAAAAAGGAAATAGGTAACTCAGTAGTACTCATCATAGAGCACACCTTATCATATAGGGTGTGAATGCTCCGCCCCGATATACCATCGTGCTATGGTGTATACAGAGGAGTAATGCTGAGAGAGAATCTCATTCTCCTTTAGAATCATCCAGGAATTCCGTGCTTAAGTATTCTCCTCCCTGATCGCATCAAAGGACATAATACTTATACACTTATTGGTTCCTTACTTCTAACTTATATTCTGTGAATATCTCAAAAGGTTCGGACTGGTGTTTCAACAGGAACATATGTCTGAATCTAAAGAGATCATCAGAGAATGTAATGAAGTACGAAGAACCGGTCTTGGCATGTATAGACAGGGGACCTTTATACATCAACATGTATTATCCCAAGAGTTCACTAACTCTTTCTCTGTTTCCAATAAACAGAGCTAGTGTCATTATATCTTTGTGACATGACTGGAAAGTTTCACAAGATGTAAATTCAAACTGATTTAAATATGCATCTAAATGTAACTTCAGCTAGTCGGGTCACATTGATATGATCTAGTCTACAATGCCTCAAGAAGGATTCGTTTATTTCTGAACTCTTCCTCTTGTGTGTGTTCCGTATACTAAGAACTGTAGTTTGATTTAGAACATTAATGCTTTTAGATAACGTGCCTGAACCGATCAACTTTTGATATAGGAAATGTCCAAAACATTATCCAACAATACAAAATTTTATCATTTCTTTACTAATAAAGAGAGTGATATGATTTTGTATATCAGGTTCGGTATCTAACAACATTCGTTCAGAATCAATGTATTGGTAATACAGGGTGACAGTGACCAACAGACTTGGCTGTAACACTTGCCCCGTTTTCTGCCTCATGAAACTTATCACCCGTTCTCAGTTCTCTACCTATCTGTAGCCCTATGTAACAGATTACATATCTGGGATCCTGATCCGGTATCACATACCCAGGACGTAGAGGATACTGAGAAACAGTTCTCTGTAATGAACACACCCGAAGATGATGCATCAGCATGCACTCTCTTCGTTTGGGCTGCACGGGAATTCTGGTAATCCCCAATTTCCTGCTCTGTCTTATAACAATTATAAGTTGGAGCGGGACCAACGTTCCCCAGCTCAGTATAACAAGCGGGTTCGGTCAAATATCCGTATTATTATCTTGATTAAGGCGTGATATGGTCGCTACCTGGAGAGAGAGAGAAGAAAACACTCAGCGTGCGCTCTTACAAGAATAGATTGGTTATTATTTTATCTAATCAAGATGGCTCCCACTGCTTTTTATCAAATCTTCCTTCAAACCCTAAAAGGAAAGACTAGCCGGGATTAATTACACACTACAAGTTCGCCAATCTTTCAGCCAGGCCAGTGTCGATACTTTGAGAGAGGTCCCCCGTGCTTTCGCACGAACCTAATTAATGTAAACCTCGTTTTCCCAGAGGCGTAACCCCGTTGACACCTTTCTAGACACCTACTTGATCGGCTAATTGTAATATGTAAAACTCTCCCAGGAGTAACTCTTACTCGCAGCGGGTATCGGGATCCAACTATCTCATAGAAGGTATGCAATCTCATTGCAAATTTCAACACTTGAAATTCCCGATAATATTTTGCCCCTAACGTGCTATGACCTTGACGAAAGCCAACAAACCATAGCCCGCTAGTCAAGTTCAACCCGTACATTTCTTGATCGAATTAAACCCACCCGCACGACCCTTAACGAAAGCCAACAAAGACGCACGACTACCCTAATCCAATCGCATCGTATGCTGCAGATAAGCAGCATATAGCTACCGCACACTGCACCTTGACGAAAGCCAACAAATGCAGCACGAATACTATATACAACTTATCTGAAATGTCGGAGGGCTACGACAGGTTTTTCTGAAAACCTATTGCGTAATGAACTTGATATCGTTGTAGGATCGAATGAATTTTGAAATGGAGTGTTTTTGAGGCTTTTCTAGTTTTGCTAAAGGAGTCACTCCCGGTGAAGGGATCGTCGGTCCTTTCCTCGTCGAATGAGGTGCGGGATATATCATATATATCACTGTGCAAAGCAAAACTCTTAAAAGCAATCAGAAGACAAACCGAGTGTGTAGCAACTGCCAGTTATTATTAAAGGAGTCACTCCCGGTGAAGGGATCTCGGTCCTTTCCTCATCGAATAAGGTGCAGGATATATCACATATATCTCTGTGCAAAGCAAGAACTGTAGCTACCTGTTTTATTTTGAAATTCGATTCTACAACATCTTAGGTTTCTTTTATTTCATTAATCTCATTAATGAAGTCCCATCATTTAAGTACCTAAACATCACAGATAAATACGACGTACACTTATGCTATCCGCATTCGCCTCGATGTCCCCTCGTGCACCGTTAGGTTAGGTAACTAACGGCAGAGCGGGGCAGGGCTAGCGCGGGTGTAAAACATAAGTAACGCCTATATAATATATCATATATACTATATACTGTATCTATCACAGAACATCACATGATCACATCACAGATATCGCAGCAGAAGAATCATATGAAATATTGGATATACTAGGACGTCCGTGTTTTTAATACGAGCCAGTATAAAACACGGATTCCACGGTCGTGATGAATAGCCAAACCCACACCCCTAGACCCCTACGAGAGCGGCGAGCAACCCTACCAATTCTGGAGTTAGGAGACCCGGACTCGACTCCTCGAGTTGGTCTCCCACTGGACTCCAGAACCCGGTTACTTGTGCCCTCCTCCTTGGGTCTATCCTAGTGCGGAAAAGTAAATAATATACAAACGGTGACATCTTCCGCAACCTGGAAGTGCCCCAATAAAAGAATATTACATACAAGTTTTTACATGAATGAAAATGAAAAACACTCATCTCACATAAAAACCCCCGGCTATTCAAACACGACGATCCAATATAACATATCCAGCAACACATAACATCACATGTCATCAACGTAAGTAAATATGCGCATCCCAATTGTCGTTGACATATAGCAACGAAACCGGCGATATCACATATTACACTTACGGTCACAGAAAAGAAAGTGTAAAACTACAACAGTTGGAATCCGCAACCTCCTCAGACATCGCATGCCTGACCAAATGAATTACTTAGACATCGCATGCCTAACAATTATAAACCCCGCATTTTAGTCTCAAAATCGAAAACTCTTTTCAATATCAAGTCGGGCAATTCAACAAGATTCCCGACATCCTGATCGAATACTCGTCGCAAACTTCAGTAGGCGGCCGTACCCCCGATACCGTCGACGAAGTGCACCAAGGCGGAACACCGCTGCCGCGAGCACCCGAACGGATGCTTTCGGTGACGGGGTTCTCCTACAGTCACTTGGTCGGGGCTATGGAGTGAGGCTGTCTATTAAGTTTACCCGGCGAATATCCACGTACGCTACGTGATTGCGACGGACTTTTGATCGCATCAAAATTCCGTGGCAACCGATCAAGTGAGACTAAAGTGCTATGTTTATAACATTCATTCAGTTATCTCATAACTATTTGTGAATTCCAATTATTGTATCCCATTCCGGATAATTAGAAAATGTTAAACTTTCCGATTGAATATTCGAACACCCAAGTTTTCCCGATACAGATCAACACATGAAATAAGTCTAACAACATTCAGTTCGTGCCTCAGTACCGACGGTCCAGCCGTAGAAGGGTCAAGCCAACGCCTCACATGTGGCACGCCGTACTGTCCCAAACCCGAAGGTTCAAAGGGCAGTTCAAGACGGTCACATAATCGAGTTAAGGTTTGTTGTCTTCTAGAGGGTCCATCGCGTTACTTGCACTACTTAGAACGTCGTTAAACTACGGAAAAATCCAACACTTGGAAATTTCCCGACAGGGGAAAAATTGGGTATTTATATCCGGTCGAACTTTTTAACATATTCTAAAAATTTATCCGGAAAGCCACATAGACAAAATTTGATACTCCGATCGAAACACCAAATCCCCAAAACAAACCCAGAAAATTCAACTCTTGAATAAAAATTAAAAATTCCCAGAAAATCCAGCATAATTTATCAGGAATTACTGTGCAAACAATGAGGGCTGACGTCACCTGAGAGCCGCGGAACCGCCGCAGAAGCTAGGCTTCTGCCGCGGTTCCGCCGCAATAAACACTGTTCATCGAAAAAATTTTGCATCGTAATTCTTATATTTCCCTTCTGAATTTTTTAGCAATTTTTAATTTGGAAAAATCCCAGTTTTTGAAAAAAGGACAGAGAGCATTTTTGTGATCGGGTTTCGGGTTCGTTCGGACTTCAAATTCCGTCTAGACTTCGCCTAAGGCTCTAGCTAGGCTCTGATACCACTGTAGGGTTCCTAGGCACCCTAATGAGGTCTCACAAGGCATCAACCATACCAATTTCAAAAAAATCTAGGTGCCGAGAAACCCTAATACGGATCGTTGGCTAAAGTCTAGGCGAAACTAGAAACTAGTTAACACTTAACTATAAGGAAACGGAAATACAACCTTTGTAGATCCGGTGCTCCACCTCCATAGCTCCGCAATGAAGTCTCCTCGCTGTCCTCATACAATCCCGGGCTCTAGCGTCGGCTTCATCGGAGAAGAAGCGGGCTAGGTCATCGACGACGTGCCGAAGATGATCTACGTCGAGGCATCGCTAGATCAAGCTCCAACTTCACCAAGTCAAGAAACTTGTGAAGAAAACACACTCTACTACTTGGCAAGAGGTAGAGGATGAAGAAATAGGAAGTGGGTTAACTTTAGAATTGGATTTCTCACTCATTTCATCAATCCACCATTGATGAAGAAAGGTTTCTTCTTTGAAGATGAAGAAGAAGAAGAAGATAATGAATATTATGATAATTATCCAAATAGAAAATCAAAGGAATCCTTATCATAATCTAACCCTAGTTAAGTGTAGAGAATAAACCATGGTTTGCTCAAATGGTTAGGGTTAAGAATGAAGACAAGAATGGTGACTAAGTCAAAGGTTCATGAATCTTCAACAAACAAACAAATGAAGCCACCATTCTTTTCTCTTTTCCATTCATTTTCCAAAATGTATAAACAAATAAATAAATGAATAAATAAGTAATGGAAAATAAAACCCTAATTATATGCATAACCATGGTTTAATTCTTTACACTAAACCAAGTAAACATGTATCATCAAACATGATACAATCAAGTGCACGAAAATATATCGAATATACAATGTGCACATCCGAGCGAGAAAATCCATTTAAAGTGAACCAATATTAGTTAATGCAAAGTAATATATCAAATATATAATTATACATTAAATCATTAAATCAACACTTGATTTAACGATCCGGTCATATCACATATAACCGACTAATATCCAATGTATCGATTTATCGAATCAATCCTTGATTCGATAACTAGGTTATATCGCATACAACCATTCGACACATTCATCGCGAGAATAGAATACGGTATCACATACACGCATTATTCTCGGTCCCGCACATATCTCATATGCGCTCCTATTTCGTTTCGCTTGAGCCAGGAAACCTCTGTGTAGGACTCTAAAGACTCGTCAATACGCCGGCGGCAGATGATGATCATATCAAACACCCACAAGCCGCAAGCGATCTGCTAAACGTAACGGCCACCCGGGTATTGAGCGATCTGAAGATCGACGAGCAAGCCCGCTCACACTCCAATGAATCCGACCAGTAACACTACCGTACAGTCCGGTCTGATCGTCTGATATGTCGCATATCTCGCCTAGGGGTGGTAAACGTCAGACCCCAATAGCTCGATAAGTCGTGTTGATATGAGGTCTATAACAATTCGAGAAACTACTGGTAACACTTACCAGTAAATCTCAGCAACCCTGGCCAGGGATTTCCTGTTATAGCCAATCGAACACAGCGCAACATCAACCCCCTATACTGGGAGAGACGAATCCCCTCCGATCGCTCATTGCCTCCATGTGACTCGGGACTGTACCCAAAAACCACCGTTTTGCACGCCCTCTTGGACGTGGTAAGATGGAAATCAAAGCACAGTGGGAACCACACAAGACTCTATGACGATCTCGGGTCAACAGACTACTCTGTACCAGTGTCACCAGAGAACTGCCATCTGACGTGAGGTATAATACCATCTGGGAGTTCTCGGCGAGTCCGTCCAGTGTACCCAGTCTCCACTGAGCACCCGTATATCATCTCTGATGTTAAACACCAATGGATATGGGATCATCCATCGCCCATCTGTATGGGTCGAGAAGGTATACGCTAGTCTACTCTGGTATATCGATGCCCCGTCTCGATACACCTACGACTAGGGACTTTGAAGGATGTACTTATGGACTACCATGTCCCCACTAGTATGATCCTCATCACAGTCTAGGTAGTCAAGTACACATCCTAAGGGCTTTACCAACATGTAACAGAGAGACAATCAGTATACACATTAAGGTAAAGATCAACCAGATAGCATACTATCATGTCGAGCAAGAAAGTCCTCCCTATATATGTCCCAGCATCCACTACAATATACATCCTATGTACAGTAATGGCCTCTAGGGCATACATATAACTAACAGAAATAATATGATACTTATCATAATTTTAACCAAAGTTAGGTGTAGAGAATAGACCATGGTTAGAGTCAATGGTTAGGTTTAGGAAAAGAACAAGAATGGTTAAGCTTTCAACACTTCAAGAAGTTTCCACAAAATAACAAAATAAGCCACCATTCCTTTTAATTTCCATAATGAATAAATAAACAAATAAATAAATAAGAAATTTAAACACAACCTTAACCATTTACTTAACCAAGGTTTAAACTAAACATACACCTAAACAAGCATGTATCATCAAACATGATACGAACAAATGCACAAAAGTATATCACATATACAATGTGCACATCAAGTGAGAAAATCCATTTAAAGTGAACCAATACTAGTTAATGCAAAGTAATATATCAAATATATATATAATTATACATTAAATCATTAAATCAACACTTGATTTAACGATCCGGTCATATCGCATATAACCGACTAGTATCCTATGTATCGGCTCATCGAATCAATACTTGATTCGATAACTAGGTTATATCGCATACAACCATTCGACACATTCATCACGAGAATACAATACGGTATCACATACACGCATTATTCTCGATCCCGCACATATCTCATATGCGCTCCTATTTCGTTTTGCTTGAACCAGGAAACCTCTGTGTAGGACTCTAAAGACTCGTCAATACGCCGGCAGCAGGTGATGATCATATCAAGCACCCACAAGCCGCAAGCGGTCTGCTAAACGTAACGGCCACCCGGGTATTGAGCGATCTGAAGATCGACGAGCAAGCCCGCTCACACTCCAGTGAATCCAACCAGTAACACTACCGTACAGTCCGGTCTGATCGTCTGATATGTCGCATATCTCGCCTAGGGGTGGTAAACGTCAGACCCCAATAGCTCGATAAGTCGTGTCGATATGAGGTCTATAACATTTCGAGAAACTACTGGTAACACTTACCAGTAAATCTCAGCAATCCTGGCCAGGGATTTCCTGTTATAGCCAATCGAACACAGCGCAACATCAACCCCCTATACCGGGAGAGACGAATTCCCTCCTATCGCTCATTGCCTCCATGTGATTCGGGACTGTACCCAAAAACCACCGTTTTGCACGCCCTCTTGGACGTGGTAAGATGGAAATCAAAGGACAGTGGGAACCACACAAGACTCTATGACGATCTCGGGTCAACAGACTACTCTGTACCAGTGTCACCAGGGAACTGCCATCTGAGGTGAGGTATAATACCATCTGGGTGTTCTCGGCGAGTCCGTCCAGTGTACCCAGTCTCCACTTAGCACCCGTATATCATCTCTGATGTCAAACACCAATGGATATGGGATCATCCATCGCCCATCTGTATGGGTCAAGAAGGTACACGCTAGTCTACTCTGGTATATCGATGCCCCGTCTCGATACACCCACGACTAGGGACTATGAAGGATGTACTTATGGACTACCATGTCCCCACTAGTATGATCCGCATCATAGTCCAGGTAGTCAAGTACAGATCCTAAGGGCTTTACCAACATGTAATAGGGAGACAATCAGTGTACACGTTAAGGTAAAGATTAACCATATAGTATACTATCATGTCGAGCAAGAAAGTCCTCCCTATATATGTCCCAGCATCCACTACAATATACATCCTATGTATAGTAATGGCCTCTAGGGCATACATATAACTAACACTATATATATCCAAGCATCCATTATAATATACATCATATATACAATAATGCCTCTAGGGCATATACATAACTAACAATTCTATAAATCAGTTATCTATCAAAACTTTGCGGGGGTGCTATACGCCATCCACCCGACTTTCCTGGTAGATATAGATCTACTCACCGTAGTCTTCGCTCGCAGAAGTCGATGACGCCTCGCTCCGTCGCTTCAGAATCCACGCGAAGCTACCTACAATAACAACACATACGTAATGATAAAATCAAGTTCTAAAATCCAAAATGGCACGCGCATTGCTCGTAGGTTAGAACCTATAGCATATGCGTACAAAATCAACCAAACAACCCTTGTTGTCGATATACAAACATGCGACAACCAAAAACGAATCCAATATCAAATCTCATCATTCAAAATACGGAAAACATATTCTAAATCCCACACAAGTGTTCCCAGATTTTGACTAAGGTCAAATAAAGCCAAGTAAATAAGTATAGGGTGATGTATAATGTGTAATTGAGCCAGTGAACCAACCCCAACACCTAAGACAACCAAGTGGCCGGCCCCATCCCTAGAAATTCCGGCGAGACCAGCCCCCCATGCTCAGTTGGGTCTCGTTTTGTCATGGTGGTCTCCTCTGGTCTAAAATTGGTCTTTGGTATTGTTTGGTTGTCTAAGATATTCCCCAGGTCATCCCAGATTTCACAGTAGGCACACTAAAAGTCACAAAACCAATACGGAACAAATCCTAAGTTCGTGCATCGGGTTCAGGTCTATGGCTCAGGTCAGGAAACGTGTCACCATGGTCAAACAAATACTCACAACAGCTCCCAGATTTTACCTATAGTCATTACAGAAAAATCCAGTAGGACCAAACACCCTTAAACACCTTTAGGTAATTACCCTACCAAACCTAAACCCTAACTCACCTACCCACCTGAGGTCGCCGGATTTTTCCCAATGGTCGCCGGCCAAAACCGATGGGGAAGGTCTCGTTCTTCAGGTGGTCACTTAGGGTTACGAGCACACCATTACCATATTGTTTGTTTTCCCAGTGAATGCTCGGGGTCACAGCAGGTCAGTGACATCACAAAACGACACTAAAATACGACATCGTACAAAACTAAACTAAAAGAAAGAAGTTATACCTCATTTGGTCCCCTCTAGGCAGCACTAACTTCCCAAAGTCGTCAAAATTCCACTTTGCTCAGTTCAACGTGTAGAGGAAGAGATGGGGATTAATTTTTGTGAAAGGAGTTTAGGGTTTTAGGGATTGTTTAGAGATAGATCTAGGGTTTGAAGTGGAGGGTTGTGGTTTGAGGAAGATGAAGAGGAGAAGATAAAAATGGTGGGGGAAATGAAGTGGCAGCAGACCTCTTTCTCTCTTACTAATATTCACTCTCTCTCTCTCTCTCCAAAAGCATACCTACCCCACTCATTTTGTCCCCCCTTTGACTTTTCTTTTTTTCCTTTCTCTTTTTCTCACCAAAAATACATACACGCATATAATACCACAAATGAAATAACATGTAACCAAATGAAATATGTCATGGTGCACTAACCATGAAAACTGTAGAAACACGGATTTGGCTTAATCGCGATTAGCAGGGCACTAATCGGGTTTTTATCAAAACTGCGTATAATAAATTTTAAAATTGTCAAATCCGTTAAATATATTATTAAATGAATAAATCATTTTAATTTTCATTTATTTCATAAATATTGGTATATATTTATACCCTTTTTCGGAACCCCAATTTCATAAATCGGGCAGTTTTCGGGAAATATATTATTTTAATATTAAATTCCAAAAATAATATTTTATATTTTTTGAAATGTTACAGTCTTCCCCCCTTAAATAAATTCCATCCCCGAATTTAAATTTAAACCCCAAAAATCAAAAACATTTCAATAATCAACTCAAATCAACGGGGCTTCGAAAACACGGAAGATACAGAAACAACACAGCACATCATGTCATGTGTGCATGAAAATGAGTACAAAACTCAAAATCGAACTCCGTCAAGCGTTACGCAAATCATCGGATTTGCACGCATATCCTCGGAATTACAATAGAGTTGCAGATCTCGAAATCCACTACTGAAATCAAATATAGACTAGTCAAATACTATAATACGTGTATAGTACGCATCCTTGAAAACTCCAAAATCTGAATAAAATACATGCAAAATCTTTTCTAAATCGCTGTGGGAATGCGTAACTCATGGCATAACTGATGGACACTCGTTTTAAAATAATAATATATGTCCATATATAATTTGCTAAATATACGTTCCGTCGTTTTGAAAATATCTGTCACGCCCGGCTTCCCAGAGTACGCTAAGATGGGCACGTGACACAGCCAACCATGCTACCTGTGGATAGGAAGAATCCTTCCACAGTCATATTACGGCTGTAGAGATATCAAGAATAGGAAAAAAACTAACTATCTAGTACATGTCCATAAGCCAGAGTGAAAGATTCAAGGAATGACAATATGCGGAAGCCAAAAGATACAATAAATGAAACACCTGGAAGTGAAACTACATACCGACAGGACCCTCACCGCTCGTCTAACAGCGGCAAAACTCCTAATCAGTCTGCAACAAGGTAGAAGAATCTGGGCCATGCAAAACCCAGACGTCAGCGCGTCATGTCATCTAGTAAATAAAATATGAACAGTGTAACAGGCAATGCGAATGTAAACATGAAATAAGCAAGGGTAACAGTAATATAAATCAGGACAGTGCGGGGTAGTGTGCAGTAGATAAACTAAACTGTTCTAACAGGTTTTCTGTTCTAAAGTCTTTGAAATCAAATTGATGAATCATCGATGTAACTCAATAGTATCCCGTACATACCCGGGACCACGGCCCAGATTCTCGGGCTGAAACCGAGACATGCCGCTAGGCACTAAACAGGAATGTGTACAGATGAATGATATCAGCAGCATCATTCCAAGGCTGGCCTAGCCTCTAAAACTGATCAGAACAAGTAGCGAACTGTTGAGTTACAAGTCAGGATTCACCTTTGATTTCCCCATACCCCCAAGTTATATGTGTATGTCAAGTCAGGTATCCCGTAATCAAGAACTAATGCCAACACAGGATCAGGTAAACAGGTTTGTCTGGATAGACAACAGGAACGGTCCATGAGGACTACAAGTCAGATTGTTGGCATTAGGCACAAGATCAAGTAACGGGTCAGGTCATGGTACATCAGGTCAAGTCAAGCAGTATATGGTACCATGTCGGGTCAATCAATATATATGTAGCAAGTCAGGTCAAGATGTAAACGATATCATGGGTGTGCTCATACTCAGTTACATAATCAAGCATGGTCATCAACAACATAAATTTAAGCAACGAATTAAACAATAAAGAAGCTTCGACTAATTAGCAGCACAGTTATCAATTGTGTTTCAGAGGTGTTATCAACATTATAAGAATACAATGTTACACATGTGGATGATGAAATCATTTGAATATGCATTAAAACAATTTATAGGTGCAACAGAATGTGAATAAGGCCAAATGTATGCAATCGGTCATCCGATAGGATAAACTACAATCAGGGTAATGTGGCTATAAGCAATTGTAATTATGTGATCTAAAATATAAATGGGGTTACGTTTATAGTTCCCAAACTAGATAGGGTGCAAATTATAAAACATAGGTATCAATATTACAGTGTTAAATATTCAAGCGATCTATGGGTACAATGATACATATACTCTAAGTGAAATGGATGCAGACGGTAACCAAAGTTATAAAACTATCACATGGTGACATGGGATGTACCACTAAGCAATACGTGATGGAAATACTGGTATGGATGCAGTATGACGGAATCTAACATGCAACAATCTAGGTTTCCATGTTCTCGATATTAAATAATGCAAACGGATGCAAACGGAACACCACAATGTTATAAAATGATGCATGGGGTACCATGTCTAAACAACGGGTATTAGATATATTAGAATAGGTATAGAATGATTTAAAATAGCATGTAGCAAGATTTACTTGCCTTGACGAACATGGAACCACGACAGCACGAAGATGTGAACACCATACGATGCAAGATTGAAGCTTGGTGTTCGGCTTGAACCAGGCTCGGTAGCTAGGGATCTCATGTTGTACTCAGCTTGGGGTTGTGTTCGGAGAATAAAGGAAGTGGGTTAGTAGTCCCCGACGAGGATCAAGTGATAGGATGTTGTTGTCGGAGTTGGGTCACGATTCAAGAGAAGTGGACGATGGTGATGACGACCATGGTGGCGGCAGTAGCTTGGGTTGACGGTACTATGGCAAAGGTGGTCGAGGGATCTGCGATCAGGGTTGAAGGGAAGATAGTCCTCGGGGTTCTAGGTTGGAGGAGTTCTCTCCGGCGATGGTGTCGGGTTGAGGAGTTGGGGTTCCTGAGGAAGAAGATGAAGGTGCAAGCGAGAAGTGGGCTTGATGGAGATGGCAATGGTGATGATGGGTTTGGAGATGGGATCTGGGGTGCAGTTGAGGGAGGTGGCGGTAACAAGATGCGGCTAAAGTCGGAGTTGAAGGGTCATGGGTTGATCGGGTTTGGGTTCATAGAGGAAGATGAAGAGCAAGGGGCGACGTCATCGAGATGAGGAGGGCGATGGTTCGGTGGAGGTTTCGAGGGAAGGTGGATGTCGACGATGGTGGTCGGGACTGGGATCGAGGTTGACGACGAGGGTGATGGGTGCGGTGAAGGAGGTGAGGTCGAGTGAAGGCGAGGGGATGGCGACGACGTGAGTGATGGTGTTGGCAGGAGTTGAGGGTTGCAGGGGGGTCGGCTGTGGTGATGGAGACGGGAGACGACATTGAGAAGGGTGATGGAGGAAGAAGGCGATGATGAGGGTGAACCAGCAACAGCGACGCGGCTAAGGTCGGGGTTCGCGAGTGAGGAAGAGAGAAAACGAAGGAGGGAGGTTACCATAGTGGAGAGAGAGAGGTGAGCGGATCCCTGATGAACAGGGATCGCGAGAGGAGTGAGAAACGCGAGAGGAGAGAGATTGTTGGCGTGTAGCGAGGGAGAGAAGAGAGAGAGAGAAAGAGAGAGAAAGAGAAAGAGAAAGTAAGGGGGAGACGTGGGGCCCAGGAAAAGGAAACAAAAGTTTTGATTGGCTAACTAAATATAATGAGTTGGTTAAGAAATTTTATTAAAGATTTGTATAAAATCTCAAGAATAATACTCTGCTGAAAAAGGAAGATAGAGAGATGGTGGGGCCCGGGTAAAGTTAGGGATTGGCTGCAAGGAATTTTGTGGAAGATTTAAAAGGGATTTAAAAATAATGGAGAAAATCTTTCAGTTATACATATGAATTGAATTTCGTTGGTTTTAAAAGAAATATTAGTGAATGGGATTTGGCGGAACACAAATTATTTTAGAATTACGCCTGGGTCGGGTCCAAAAATTTGAATTTGAAAAAGAAAAATTATTAGCCTGCTTCAAAATTTAAAATGAAAGATTATATGACAGAAATGCATACCCCCAAGAATGGACGCACGCACGTGCGTAGCCATCCCAACACGTCCGTTTCACTGAACGGGACGAGAACGCGATGCAAGGATGCTACCACAGGGTTAGGGTATCAAGCAGGCCATGCAATGTATTTTAATAAATATTTTCAGTGACTAAAAGTTATATGTTAAAACATGCGATGCCAGATGAAATGCCGACATGCAGTTTATACTAGGTGCACGTGCCAAAGCAACGAGTCAGGGTAAACTATAAATATAAATCAAACAAGTTCAAACAAGCTGGTCGGGTCGAATGCAAAGTACCAAGTAACTACCATTCGTACCCAAACACGATAAATCAAGAATAAACCATGGATAAGCAAATACAGAAACTGGAATTGGTATAAAAGAGCTCGGGTGTTACATTATACCCAACTACAAAAGAATTTCGTCCTCGAAATTCCAAGAACAAGAAAGGATAATCAATCAAGAAACTACAAAGATAGATGAGAAATTTTCTGTCGGACTTCAACCTCTCATTCCGAAGTTGATTCTCCATGTGAGCGATTACTTCAAGAAAACAAATACAACAGTGATAACCTCGTTCTTAAGAACTTTTTCTCTTCGATCCACAATTGACATCGGTCGCTCCTCAAAGGTTAAGTCTTCTCGTACAGTCATCTCCGAATGATCCAATCCATGTATTTCATCTCGAGCATACCTACGGGGTTGAGATACAAGAAACTCATTATGGACATTCTCCAAGGATTTCGGTAACACCAAACGATGCGCCACTTCTCCAATACGTCCCAAGGTCTTAAAAGGTCCAACGAATCGAGGACTAAACTTTCCTCGACTCCCGAAACGAATCACCCCTCCAGCCGGTGATATCTTCAAGAATTCTAAACCATCAACGGCGAACTCTAGAGGTCCTCTCAACGTATATGCCCAACTATTTGTTGGCCTCGTGCTGCTTTAATATGATTCCAAAATCTATTAACCTTCCCAACTGTCTGCACAACCAAATCTGGTCCCAAAATCTTCGTCCACCAAGTGTAGCTGATCCTCCTAAGATCCCTTAAAGTCTAACATGCAAGCCCTCAACATGTCTTCAGGAGTGTGGATCGTTCTCTCTGACTGGTCATCTGTCTGAGGATGATAAGCTGTGCTAAACTTCCATTGAGTCCCCAAACTTCCCTGTAAGCTCCTCCAAAGGTGTGCTAAGAAACGAGTGCACGGTCGGACACGATGCTCCCCGGTAATCCGTGTAATCTTCCAATCTCTTGCATTGTACCGTTCTGCCAAAGCTTCTGTTGATTGACCAACCCGAGAGGGAAAGGAATAAACTGCCTTGGTCAAACGATCGACAATCACCCATACCGTATCGTTGCCCTTTGGACTCCGCGGTAAGGCCGTCACGAAATCCATGGTTATATGTTCCCACTTCCACTGAGGAATCGGAAGTGGTTGCAATAAACCAACAACCCTTTGATGTTCAGCCCTAACTTGCTGACATACCAAGCATTTTGCCACAAAGCGAGCAATCTCCCGTTTGATGCCTTCCCACCAGAAATGCTGTCAAATATCTCGGTACATCTTTGTACCTCCTGGATGTACAGAATAAGCTGAACTGTGTGCTTCTTTTATAAGCTCTTCACGAATATCTTCCTTTGGCACACACAAACGGCTACTATACCTCAACGAACCATCTTTGTGGATCAATAAATCTGTTCGTAGTCCGGCTTCAACCTGTTCTTGAAACTTTTGCAGTCTAGGATCCTATGATTGCGCTGCTTTAATATTCTCGATCAACGATGATTGTACTTGCAGTTGCATCAACTGTCCCGAAGAATGCGGTAGCACAACCTCCAAGTCAAATCTTCGAAAATCTTCAACGAGCTCATTCTGCGTAGTTAACACCTGACTTGCTGGTAACCGACTAAGCGCATCCGGCACGACATTATCCTTCCCCGGATGGTACTTAAGATCAAGATCGTAGTCAGCCATCAGCTCCAACCATCTACGTTGCCTCATATTAAGCTTTTTCTGCACGAACACATACATCAAGCTCTTAAGATCAGTAAAAACTTCGACCCTTTCGCTCAAAAGGTAGTGTTTCCAAATTTTCAAAGTGAAAATCACAGCCGCAAGCTCCAAGTCATGAGTTGGGTAATTCTTCCCATGGGTCTTCAACCGTCTCAACGCGTAAGCTACAACCTTCTCATGCTGTATCAATACGCATCCCAATCCTTTCCTAGATGCGTTGCTGCGAAATACCAATCCTCCGGAACTGTCTGGCACGGTTAAAACAAGAGCGGTTATCAATTCCTTCTTCAACGCCTCAAAAGCTGACGCACACCAATCCGTCCACACAAAAGGTACCTCCTTGCGCGTAAGCTTGGTCAACGGTTCCGCCAGACGAGCAAAGAAATTCTCCACGAACCTTCTATAGTATCCTGCAAGTCCAAGAAACTGCTGATCTTTACAACGTTCTTCCGAATCGGCCAGTCTTGAACTGCTGCAATCTTCCCTGGGTAAACGGCGATTCCATCTCCAGCTACGATATGTCCCAAAACTTTATTTCTTCAAGCCAAAACTTGCACTTGTTCATCCTTGCATATAATCCTTCTTGCCTCCAAATCTGCAGTGCGATCTTCAAGTGTTCTGCATGCTCTTTGATGCTTCTCGAGTAGACCAGAATATCTTCCATAACCAATACTAAACTGCTTCAAGAATGGTGAAAAGATTCCGTTCATCAAGTCCATAATTATAGCTGGTGTATTTGTCACTCCGAGGGGTATCACTAATACTCGTAATGTCCATACTTAGTTCGGAATGCAGTCTTACAAATATCTTCTGATTAACTCAGACCTGATGATATCCGAACCGCAAATCCAGCTTCAAGAATACCTTCGCACCACTAAGCTGTTCAAACACTTCGCCAATGCGAGGGATCGGGTACTTGTTCTTAATAGTCACCCAGTTTAATTCTCGATAGTCGATGCACATCCTTCTTGTGCCATCCTTCTTCTTTACTAGAAGAACTGGAGCTTCCCCAGTTAAGTTGCTGCGGAAAAAATCCATTACCAAGATAACAACAAACAAAGGAACGCATTAGGATTGAATTGTCCTGAAGCGGGAAAAACAAGAACGAGTAAGATACCGAGGTGACTTCATCCGAAGTCAAGATACTGAAGAGGATTAAGCACGATAACCATGATTCATGTTGGCGATAAAACAAGAACTGGTAAGTAATAGAACCGAGAGAAGCAAGGTAATATAACGATCATGGAATACGGAAGTGAATCAAGACCAGGACTCCAAGTTACTTAAATAGAGTACCGCATTGTAACCATGCTGCAGTTCATGGGTACAATTACATAACTCCACCCAAGTCACCCAAGCCCTAGAGATAACAAGGAATCAGGTTTTTGAGTCGATGTGCAAAGGAAGTTTGCATATCACACAAGAAATAATCAGGAAGAACTTGATTCAAAAACTTTAAAACGGCAAGGTGGCAGGACATGTTTCCTAAATACGGGTATTCTGATTCGTGTATTGGGTACAATACCCAACTACAAAAGAATCAACCCGACTAACCTATGCTTTGATACCAAAAGAACCATGTCATGCCCCGCTTCCCAGAGTACGCTAAGATGGGCACGTGACACAGCCAACCATGCTACCTGTGGATAGGAAGAATCCTTCCACAGTCACATTACGGCTGTAGAGATATCAAGAATAGGAAAAAAAACTAACTATCTAGTACATCTCCATAAGCCAGAGTGAAAGAGTCGAGGAATAACAATATGCGGAAGCCAAAAGATACAATAAATGAAACACCTGGAAGTGAAACTACATACCGACAGGACCCTCATCGCTCGTCTAACAGCGGCAAAACTCCTAATCGGTCTGCAACAAGGTAGAAGAATCTGGGCCATGCAAAACCCAGACGTCAGCGCGTCATGTCATCCAGTAAATAAATATGAACAGTGTAACAGGCAATGCGAATGTAAACATGAAATAAGCAAGGGTAACAGTAATATAAATCAGGACAGTGCGGGGTAGTGTGCAGTAGATAAACTAAACTGTTCTAACAGGTTTTCTGTTCTAAAGTCTTTGAAATCAAATTGATGAATCATCGATGTAACTCAATAGTATCCCGTACATACCCGGGACCACGGCCCAGATTCTCGGGCTGAAACCGAGACATGCCGCTAGGCACTAAACAGGAATGTGTACAGATGAATGATGTCAGCAACATCATTCCAAAGCTGGCCTAGCCTCTAAAACTGATCAGAACAAGTAGCGAACTGTTGAGTTACAAGTCAGGTTTCACCTTTGATTTCCCCATACTCCCAAGTTATATGTGTATGTCAAGTCAGGTATCCCGTAATCAAGAACTAATTCCAACACAGGATCAGGTAAACAGGTTTGTCTGGATAGACAACAGGAACGGTCCATGAGGACTACATGTCAGATTGTTGGCATTAGGCACAAGATCAAGTAACGGGTCAGGTCATGGTACATTAAGTCAAGACAAGCAGTATATGGTACCATGTCGGGTCAATCAATATGTATGTAGCAAGTCAGGTCAAGATGTAAACGATATCATGGGTGTGCTCATACTCAGTTACTTAATCAAGCATGGTCATCAACAACATAAATTTAAGCAACGAATTAAATAATAAAGAAGCTTCGACTAATTAGCAGCACAGTTATCAATTGTGTTTCAGAGGTGTTATCAACATTATAAGAATACAATGTTACACATGTGGATGATGAAATCATTTGAATATGCATTAAAACAATTTATAGGTGCAACAGAATGTGAATAAGGCCAAATGTATGCAATCGGTCATCCGATAGGATAAACTACAATCAGGGTAATGTGGCTATAAGCAATTGTAATTATGTGATCTAAAATATAAATGGGGTTACGTTTATAGTTCCCAAACTAGATAGGGTGCAAATTATAAAACATATGTATCAATATTACAGTGTTAAATATTCAAGCGATCTATGGGTACAATGATACATATACTCTAAGTGAAATGGATGCAGACGGTAACCAAAGTTATAAAACTATCACATGGTGACATGGGATGTACCACTAAGCAATACGTGATGGAAATACTGGTATGGATGCAGTATGACGGAATCTAACATGCAACAATCTGGGTTTCCATGTTCTCGATATTAAATAATGCAAACGGATGCAAACGGAACACCACAATGTTATAAAATGATGCCTGGGGTACCATGTCTAAACTACGAGTATTAGATATATTAGAATAGGTATAGAATGATTTAAAATAGCATGTAGCAAGATTTACTTGCCTCGACGAACATGGAACCACGACAGCACGAAGATGTGAACACCATACGATGCAAGATCGAAGCTTGGTGTTCGGCTTGAACCAGGCTCGGTAGCTAGGGATCTCAGGTTGTACTCAGCTTGGGGTTGTGTTCGGAGAATAAAGGAAGTGGGTTAGTAGTCCCCGACGAGGATCAAGTGATAGGATGTTGTTGTCGGAGTTGGGTCACGATTCAAGAGAAGTGGACGATGGTGATGACGACCATGGTGGCGGCAGTAGCTTGGGTTGACGGTACTATGGCAAAGGTGATCAAGGGATCTGCGATGAGGGTTGAAGGGAAGATAGTCCTCGGGGTTCTAGGTTGGAGGAGTTCTCTCCGGCGATGGTGTCGGGTTGAGGAGTTGGGGTTCCTGAGGAAGAAGATGAAGGTGCAACTGAGAAGTGGGCTTGATGGAGATGGCAATGGTGATGATGGGTTTTGAGATGGGATCTGGGGTGCAGTTGAGGGAGGTGGCGGTAACAAGATGCGGCTAAAGTCGGAGTTGAAGGGTCATGGGTTGATCGGGTTTGGGTTCGTAGAGGAAGATGAAGAGCAGGAGGCGACGTCACCGAGATGAGGAGGGCGATGGTTCGGTGGAGGTTTCATGGGAAGGAGGATGTCGACGAAGGTGGTCGGGACTGGGATCGAGGTTGACGACGAGGGTGATGGGTGCGGTGAACGAGGTGAGGTTGAGTGAAGGCGAGGGGATGGCGACTTCGTGAGTGATGGTGTTGGCAGGAGTTGAGGGTTGCAGGGGGGTCGGCTGTGGTGAGGGAGACATGAGACGACAATAAGAAGGGTGATGGAGGAAGAAGGCGATGATGAGGGTGAACTAGCAACTGCGACGCGGCTAAGGTCGGGGTTCGCGAGCGAGGAAGAGAGAAAACGAAGGAGGGAGGTTACCATAGTGGAGAGAGAGAGGTGAGAGGATCCCTGATGAACAGGGATCGCTAGAGGAGTGAGAAACGCGAGAGGAGAGAGATTGTTGGCGTATAGCAAGGGAGAGAAGAGAGAGAGAGAAAGAGAGAGAAAGAGAAAGAGAAAGTAAGGGGGAGACGTGGGGCCCAGGAAAAGGAAACAAAGGTTCTGATTGGCTAACTAAATATAATGAGTTGGTTAAGAAATTTTATTAAAGATTTGTATAAAATCTCAAGAACAATACTCTGCTGAAAAAGGAAGATAGAGAGTTGGTGGGGCCCGGGTAAAGTTAGGGATTGGCTGCAAGGAATTTGTTGGAAGATTTAAAAGGGATTTAAAAATAATAGAGAAAATCTTTCAGTTATACATATGAATTGAATTTCGTTGGTTTTAAAAGAAATATTAGAGAATGGGATTTGGCGGAACACAAATTATTTCAGAATTGCGCCCGGGTCGGGTCCAAAAATTTGAATTTGAAAAAGAAAAATTATTAGCCAGCTTCAAAATTTAAAATGAAAGATTATATGACTGAAATGCATACCCCCAAGAATGGACGCACGCACGCGCGTAGCCATCCCAACACGTCCGTTTCACTGAACGGGACGAGAACGCGATGCAAGGATGCTACCACAGGGTTAGGGTATCAAGCAGGCCATGCAATGTATTTTAATAAATATTTTCAGTGACTAAAAGTTATATGTTAAAACATGCGATGCCAGATGAAATGCCGATATGCAGTTTATACTAGATGCACATGCCAAAGCAACGAGTCAGGGTAAACTATAAATATAAATCAAACAAGTTCAAACAAGCTTGTCGGGTCGAATGCAAAGTACCAAGTAACTACCATTCGTACCTAAACACGATAAATCTAGAATAAACCATGGATAAGCAAATACAGAAACTGGAATTGGTATAAAAGAGCTCGGGTGTTACAATATCCCAAAAGGTTTTCCTTTATAAACGTTCGCGTCGCTCACGGACACGTAGGAAATAGCGAGACTATAGCTCATTTGAAAACCTCTTGGTATGCTTTTAATGCATGGATAGTACTCAGGTCTCGTCCTCAGATCAGTCCTGTTTGGCTACTACACACTATAGTGCCCGACATGAAACAAAGTGTTCAAAAGCAAAATCAGCCTTAAAAGGCGTATCCAATAATCATATGCGTCTGGTGCGCATGGAAATCAAATCCAAACACAGGTGCCACTATACGCATAAAGAAAAACTAAGTGCAACGGGTGTGCACAAAAGCATCTGTCTATTGCAACGGGTGTGTACGACAACAATACCTAGTGCATCTATGGTGCATGAAAATCTCAATCATGTGCACCCAACATGCACGAAATCATGAAATCCAATATCAAGCTCCGATCATATGCAAGAATCCAATCAGGTGCATAAGGTGTACAAAACAAATATCGAGTATCAAAATCAAAATCGACGGTATACAACACATTTCAATCCAAATTCAAATCAGGTATACTGATCAGTCGAAAATACTGTATTTTTAACATGGCAATTTCCCTATCATTTGCACTCATCTAGAAGTGTTCGGTATTCATATTGCACATATTAGCAAAACATCTCTGAAATACCGATTGCATGTGTTAGACTTTAAAACCGGCACTTTTAGGGAAATTGTGTGTTTATCATGGCATCGCATCATCCTTGTATTGCGCAACTCTTGTCCCGAGAAATTGTGCAGGAAATTGCAGAAGAGCTGATAAAAAATACGCCAACTGAATGATTCAGATCTGGTAGCAATTTAGAGGGAAATATAAAAATCAACATATCAGAAAAAGGCCCACATATCAGCCCAAGACCACAGCAGAAGACCCAAGCCCTGAAGCCTCCAAAGCGCCGCGGTTACGCGGCGGGAGCCTGCTTGAGCCGCGGAACCGCGGCGTGATGACCTCATCATTGGCTCAGTTTTTCTCCACATGTCTAAAATAACGGCCAAAGCTTCCAGAATACTGTAGAAACTCCACGTGGCTCATCTAGAAGGCTAGGCTTAACAAACTATTTCTAGAAGGCTCTCTTAACAAAATTTTGGAGGGAAATTCAAATCTTTTGCTAACAAACTTGTGGAGGGAAAATTCAAATTTGAAATCCTAGATCTAGGGTTTTGAGGTCTATAAAAAATAGCCAAGATCTAGGGTTGAGGTTGTTGAAGAATCTTCATTCTCTCATCTCTTCCACCCACAAGTTGAGTGACACGACTTGTGCCAAACCCTAACCCCAATTCAAAATCATGATCAAGATCCCGAGTACCATTCAAGCAAGAGAGCCTTCAACCTTTAGAAGCAACGCCGGATTTCAACGGAGCAAGAGATCCAAGCCGATCCGCGACTCAAGGAGCCGAGCGAAGCCGAAATCGACGATCTAGTTCCTTCCTTTTGTAAATTCAAGAGAGTTGTAACGAAATTTGTCGATAAATAAAGGTGAAATTTCTATATCTTGCTTATCATTTGATTCAACATTATGATTCGATCCAATTTGTGATTGCGTTTGATATTATGATGTTTGAGTAAAACTCCGCTCGTATAGGAGTTGTGACGATCAATAGAATGATGATGATTTGAATCTTTTTACAATTCTTAAATCCTATAACGATTGTAAATTCTTGTGAATCAAGTGATCAATGACCTAGTTTCGGGATGATGCTTTCTTGATTGTGTTCACTCGAAACTAGGGAATAACGATTGATCATTTGATTAACTAGAAGCTAGAACTTGAATGAGATTCATTGAAAGGATAAAGGATAAGACGAGGAAACCCTAGCTTCTTCACAAGATCCTTAACTTCGATGAATTATCATCGATCTAGTCTCAATTCGTTAAAGGATAAGAACATGAAATCTTTAGATCTCATCACATCTATAGATTCGATCTACTCCTACGAGCTACACTTTGAATCTTGATTGTTGGTTGGAAATCATCCCAAATTATCACTTCTTGATTTTTAATGCTTTCTTAGATCTAGTTTTTCTCTTTCTTGAAATGCAATTTTATAAATCATGAATTGTTTTCTTTTCTTTTCCTTAAAGTTTCGACTCATCTAATTCGAAACACGAACGATTACACTTTTCCTGTGGACGATCCGCACTTACTAACGCGCTACATCCGACACCGTTATTGATTGCGGTCAAATAATTTTTGGTTGTGATTTCTCTTTACAATTTTCAAATACTACACATCAAGAATTCTTTTCAATCAAATGGCGCCGTTGCCGGGGATAGTGCGCTAATTGTTCGTATGTTGAAATTTGATTTGAAAAGTTTATTCCATCTAAATTTTTAGATCAAAATTCGCGCAAAGACTAATACTAGTTGTTGTGATTTGTTGCGAGGAAATCTGGGATGATTGGAGCTGGATAAAAAAATTTCTGAATTTTCCAGAGAGCTGAGGAGTTCAATTGGAACAGTCTCAAGAAATTTCGTGCAGTGATCTTGCTACTGAACCGCGTTTCCGCGGCATTAAAGGTCTCCTGCGGCGGTTCCGCGTTGGGACAAGGGGTTTGCTGTGCCAAATTTTTTGGTAATCTTCTACACTTTCTTATCTCTTCCTAAATCTGCTCCAAATAACAAATTGCTGCAGGTTTCTTTGCAAATAAATCGCAGCGCCGCAAAAGCAAAATTAAATTGTGCGTGTTTTGATTTTGTTGTTTGCATATTAATACGGACATTAAGGGGCAAAGACCAAATCTAGATTAGGTGGGGAGTTCATTACCCTTCCTAGGCCCCGAAAATCACAAAACTTGCATCCGCATTGACCCACATTAACTAAAAAAGATCTAGAGATGACTCTAAGGACCGTCACGCTCACTTAGGACAGAAGAAGGCCGTGGGTAATTCATTGCTTATCCGCGTTTTCTTGTGGTGTCTATGGTAAGTGTGTTGAAGGCTAGTGGTTATTAATTAGGCCCACTACTTACGTAGTGGAGTACCCTCCCACTTACCTGGTACTTACCTGGCCACAGGAAAGACAAAGAGGCAGTGGAGGATTTATCCTGCGTCTTGTCTTCTGACAGTTAGGAGCGGTCTAGAGATCTGACCTAGGCGACCCCTAGAATTAGGGTTTTGTGTGTTGCATTTGTTGTGTTGCATCATTTTTTCAAAAATCCGTCCACTTTTCAAAACAAACACCGCATTCATTCATTCCCCAAATTATAAATTCACGCTGCCACTTGTACTAACCCTTTTTAGTGCAAGATAGGCTGGACACGGGATTCTAGTGCCCGTTAAGTCCGCGTTTCCTTTTATCGACCCAAAAGTCGGTATTTCTACATTCACCTTTCTTTTACCCACCACCACACCCACATCGATGGATCAGTCTCCATCGAACTTCTTTTCCACTACTCTGCCGACGTCCGTTGGTGCGCAGAATCCACCTCGCATCTCTCTCCAAGAGAGGTGCTATCCAACACGAGGTCCCCTTTCCACCTGTCTTTCCATTCCACCAGCCAACGGGGAAAATTTTCAGATTAAACCCCAATACATCAACCTTCTACCAAAATTTCACGGTCTTGAGTCTGAAGACGCATACGTGTTTATCACGAAATTTGAAAATGTATGCGCAATGATGGATACTTCACAGCTTTCTGTGGATGCTTTGCGTCTTCGTCTTCTCCCATTCACCTTGTGCGATATAGCCGAGAAGTGGCTGTATAACACTACCGCACATTCCATTTCAAATTAGGAAGAATTCGTCAAAGCATTCCTTAAGAAATTCTACCCACATCAAAAGACAGCTCGAGTCCGTAGCGAAATATATCAATTCACCCAGCTTCCAGATGAAACATTTTCACAATGTCTTGAACGCTTTAAGGATCTGTTAGTCCAATGTCCTCATCACGGAATCCCCAGATAGGAACTGTGCCGAATCATTTATGAGGGCATTAATCCTAACACAAGACAGATCCTTGAATGCAATTTCAGCTATGCAAAAGAAACTCGAGACTATGGAAAACAAATTTTTAGCTGCCGCCCTAAGTCAAATGTCACTCTCCAAAACTGTATGTGGATGCTGTTCTGATCCATCTCATTTGACGGAAGAATGTCCATTGAATTCTCCATTTCAAGGTCACGAGCATACCAATGCCGCATTTCCAATGCCGCATTTCAAAGACCTAGAAACGATCCATTTTCTTCCATATATAATCAGGGTTGGAGGAATCACCCTAATTTTGCTTGGAACCAATCACAATCTCAAAACACAGTTCCAAACCAACACAATTTCCAAAGGGTCCCTCCACCACAACAACAACCACCACAATTGAGTCAGCACCCCTTTCAAGCACATAACTTTCAAAATCCGGTCAACACACCTGCACTGTCTAGTCCTTTACAGTTGACCGGGACCGATGAATCCTCTTCATTCATAAACTTGCTTTTAACAAATCTCATGCAAGTATCGGCTGAAATAAAGACTTCTGTCGATGATATAAAGAAAAACTCCGTGTCCCAAGCTGAGAGTATTAAATCGATGGAAGCAGAAATTTCACGATTAAAAGCCGAAATGAGTACAGGAGAGAAAGGAAAACTTCCAGCTCAACCTCTACCCAATCCTGGCTATTCACATCATATGAATATAATCACGTTGAGATCTGGAAGAGTGCTTGACGATCACGTTGGGGAAGAGATTGATGACACTGAAAAATCTATCGATGATACCCTGGCTAAGACCTTTCCTTCCACTTCTACTTCTAATTCTGACCCTGTAACGTTTTAAAAATAATTAAATAAATGATTAAATGAATAAAATTGTTTAAGTGAATTTTATGAATTTCGGTAAAGTAAAATGTATTTTTCATAAAACTAAACCGTGATTGTTTTTCATTATAATTTCAAAAATACCTATTTTAATTATGTAATTACTAGTAAATGGTGTTTATTTAGCCACTTATAAATTTTTAGTTTAATTAAATATTTTTCCTAAATTAATTATTTTAAATATTAACATAAGCTTTATTTTTACACTAAATTAGTGTAAATTACAAATTTGAATGATTTAAATTTGTAAAAATGAACCATGGCATATTAGAATTTAGTGTGTATCATGCAAAATTTATTTGCAAATTTTTTCATTTTTCTAGAGCTTTCTTGAGTTGCTATAGTAAAGAAAAAAAAGAAAATAAAGAAATTCATGAAAAGACAATTTGAGGTGATATTTGGGGGAAACTTCTACACAAATTTTTCACTCCCTTCTTTCTCTCCCTCACCTCCAAATAATGGCCGGCCTCACCCCATGGCAGCCCCCCCATTTCCACTTCATTTTTTGTTCAAAATTCATCAAAAATCCATCAAAAATTCAACAAAAAATGCACAAAATCCTATTTATTTCCTACCTTTTTATTCTTGCTCATTTTTATATGGATTTTGGAGTGGGAAAGCATGCATTTTGGAGGCTCATTTTCATGTTGGGAATTTAGGTTGTGGAGGTATAAATCCTTCTCTTTTGATTTATTTCTATTAGATGTTTCTTTTAAACATAATTAGATTTAATATAGTAATTCTAGTTGCAAATTTTAAAATTCAAGTTAGGGTTTGTAAATTCAAGTGGTGGTTTTTATTAATTAATTAGGGTTATAATAACTAGTTTACCATTTTTAGAAGTGGAAATTCTTGCATGGTTGATATATTGCAAATTGTTATCCAAATTTCTTAAAGTAAACCATTTTTAATAAACTAGATTTCTATTTATGGTATATATGGGTGAGATAAAATTCTAATTAATGTTTTTATCATTATGTTATGGTTTTAATAGGGATATTAACATGTTAGTGGAATGCAAAACCTAATCTAGTTATTAGTTTCAATTGTTAGTTAATAAACTGTGATAAATATGCTATTTATGCTAGTTTTTGCAAACTAGATTTTGGAAATTCCTAAATAAATTAGATTAAAAATATAATTATGGTTTCATTATATCATTATCATCATGAAGTGTAGTTTAATACATTAATTCATGCACAACCATGTTTTGTGGTGGAATTGTGGTATTTTGCTTATAAGATGTTGGAAATTTCTAAAAGTTGCAAACTAGAAATTCCAAATCCATGTATATTTGTGTAATAAAAATATAATAATGGTTTGTATAGTCTAGTTATGCTATTTAATGAGTTTTATGACCATTGATTTCATTTAAATGTCAAGTTTTGAAGAAAAACGGTAAATTGGCATTTTCGGGTTTTATGAAATCGGGCGATTTGATGGATTTTAGGGTTTCGATGGATTTAATCATGTTTTATAATATAAGTAATGAGTTTTAAAACTACGAGTTATTTTTTGATGTTTATCTCGATCCATCGGAGTTTGTACGCCGATATCGAGCGATATTTGGTTCTTTTGCATGAACGGGACATAGGTTTTAACATATGCTGGTTTCTTGCGTCGTTTTGACTTTTGTATGTGATTCAGTTTACGATACTATTTATATATTTGTGTTTAGGTACCCTCACGTGAATTGCGGGCGATGAAGAGGAGGATGGCGACACCATCTTCGGCAGACATGGACCAGGTGAGTAGATGTATATCTACGGGGGGAAGTCGGGTGGATGGCGTTTAGCACCCCCGCAACGTAGAATAGGAATAGTACTTATTGTCATTAGGAAACCAGATGTGACCTTAGATTCTTAATGAGTAGTACCCTAGTAATGACCTTAGGCTGGACTAGACTGATTTAGGAAAACCATACCAGAGGATGAATACCTTAGAAGAGGTTCGTAGGTTTCAGATAGAAACACACACACGCACACGCTGAAACTCGACATGGTGTATACGTGTATGCGTATATATATTGGACTAGTTATAGGTATATATATATACAACACGGATATGGGATTCATTGATTTGATATGATATCCGAGGTATGATGAAGCAGTATAACTGGGCTTGATGCCGTGATTCTTGGGTATACAGTCGTATTAAGTGTTAGCGGATCATTAGAGAATGAGATAATGAACATGTATACATAAATTATAATGGGTGGTGATGATATTGAGGTACATGGGACTCTAAAATAGTACCCGGACTGTAACTTGTGACTGATCACGATATGATATATGTATGACTTGATTACGACATCATATAGGTGTGACCTGACGTCGATATCATATAGGTGTGACTTGATGACGATATGATATCAGTATGACTTAATCACAATATGATACATATGACATGATATCTCTGAGGATAAACTAATGATGCATATTATGATGGCAATGATATATGATTGATGTATGCGATTACAGTTTAGCACCTTGATCATGAGATGTGTTGATGATGACATTATACGAATGATGAGACACCTAGGAGATACTTGACCCGTACCCCGATATTGGGATGCCGTACGATGGATTTTACCGTACGAGGCATAGATATGATGATTGATCCGCACTCTAGATTCGAGGAAGCCATACTACGTACGTGACGCTATTGAGGCTGGATCGCCGACTATTAGAAATATTGATTCAGACCTCAGGTAGACTCTTGTTTCTTATTGACTAGTTTCTTCGGTTTAGTTCCTTAGGAGGTTAGATGGACACTAGTTTAGGTTTGATTCATATAGTGGTAGTTGTACTCGTATATCGCAGAGGAGTGGATAATGCACATCTGTCTTTACATTCATACTGTAATCATCATGGTGCATGTTCTTACATATGTTGCTATAATCTGTATAAACCATACCTGTTAGGACACCAGCACCATTACCGATGATGCGCATATTCCACGCACACTTATTTGCCGGCTCACACACATCATCATCGGTAATTGCTATGTCACGTACACTTAAGATCATATTGTCTTTTATGGATAGAATCAGTTAACAACTAGATCGATATAATATTTTGATTATTCTCTGATTTTAGTATAGACATGATATTTATTACTTAGACATTCATGCATTCATATTTTCATGTTATCATGCAGTATTATGGGCATATGCCGACACTTATCATTTACTTACTCATGATTTTGAGATTTGGATTTCTATGAGATTTCTGGATTTTGGGGAAAATCGCAAGAATATATAAAAACTTCTCTCTCTCCTCCTCCTCTCTTTTTAAAATATAAGATGCGGTTTTCTCGTGATGTATGTGTCGTCCACCATGAGATTTCATGTTTTCTGATGGATTTCGAGACCCGATTCGAGGAGTGGATGAACCGTCTCGGGTACATGGTCGGCCCGGTATGGTACCCCGGGGTAAGAAGATCGAGTTGTAGACGATGAGCCTGGCAGGGGAAGGCTACCTACCGGTGATGTCTGGCGCGGCGGATATCCGGAGGATACCGACCGTTGTCGTGAGATTTGATGATATGGGCCGATCCGGACTGACGGAGCCCGAGGTATTAAGACTATGAGACTTGAGGTTTACATGTTTGTGTCGATGCTTGACCCGGATTTCCATGGATTTCATTGTTGAGATTTCAGATTCCTATACACATTTTACTATGATAACAGCTAAAGATTTCTTATACAGATATTTCTGGATTTAAGGATTGATTATTTTATATTCATGACGCATGCATATCCATTCATATGACATAGTATTATATGATGCACTGACACGAGCACGGAGTATCTGCATTTACACGTAGTTTTACCATGCTATTACTAGATGATTGGGATATAATAGTGTAATATTATGACCTAGGATAGCGTCGTGCATTCGATTTCTTTTCGTAGATGTCTTCTACTCACGAGTTGGCAACTCACCCCCGTTGTGCCAAATTTTATTACAGGTTCGATTTACAGGTTTCTCTGGCAGTTGCTGGCACATCATTTCATTCAGGGTGATTTGCACGGTAGGTTGGTTCACTTGTATCTGAACCACCATTGTATTTTTATTCATTCATTTGTATCTAGTAAGCTCCATCAACCAAACTTGTATTACTTGATAAGTTTATTGGATCAGTCTTTTATTTCGACCTTAGAGTCGCGCATGTATTATTCTGATCTGGTGGTTTGTTTTCTTTGAGTTTTGAGCCTCGCCCTTTGGCGTTGTATATTATTGTGCTTGTTGTGGTTGTTTCCGCCTGTTGGCGTTGAGCTAGCTCCCGTTTGGGGATGCTTTTTATTGTTTATATATATTATACTTGTTGTACCCGTTTGGGGCCAGTTTTTACAGAGGAGACTCTGCCGAAATTTTTGGGAAAATTTGCTGATGCATTTAAACTTGCTTTCTTCATGTTTTCTTTTACTTGTTCTCCTTTTATGTGGTTTAGATTTCTGGGCTTCGGCTTACTTAGGTTAAGTGGCGCCTCTAGACGCTTCGTAATCTAAGTGCCGGTCACGTTCCGTACTTTCGGGTCGTGACAAAGTTGGTATCAGAGCGCTAGGTTTAACCTTGTATAAGTCTAGGTGACCCTTGGTTGATGGAGTAGGCGATTAGGTAGAGTAACGTACCGTGGGTATGGTCCGCGGCATACTTATGATACGCTACTCTGCTTAAGGAGCCTTGGGATGTACATTTGTTTGCACCGTATTTTATTCGTTCCCTTGATCTATCTTCATCGATGTCGGATGGTAGTTTCTGTTACCACGGGCACACTGCCAGAGTGAGCTGCGGCTCGAATGCGATAACCATTAGAGTATTGGTTATTCTTGAGGATTGAAGCATCGTTTAGCGTGCGGATGAAGGGTATTCACATGCCGCCCGGATGAAGTTAAAGGGTTCGAACGATTATCAGAAAACCATTTTCCCAAGTTTAAGGTATTCGGAAGAACATGCAGGTATTTCGATGGACCCTCTAGAAGAATGAAACCCTAACTCGACATAATGACTACGAGAACGCCCTTGAACCTTAGGGTTTACGGCAGTTCCGCGGTGCCATTAGTGAGGCTTGGGTTTGTCCTTCTACGGCTGGATCATCGATGCTGGGGTAGGTACCGGATATTTTTTAAACTGTACTTGAGTGTTGAGCTCTCGGGGAATTATGGGATTTTGATGGATCGATCGAAAATTTTAATGTAGTTCGGATATCAAGTGAAGGGATCGACTACGTGGGAGACTCTAGATATGAGTATTGCCGTTAGTAGCACAGTCAGCACAGCTACGAAGGGACGAGTTCGAAGCAATCGACATCAGAGGAAAGAGGCGCACATTGACGATATTGTTTATGATTGTGATTTAGTGATTTGAATTTCATATTTCCGTTGGTTGGATTTTGGTAATTTGAGGATTTTGTTATACGATTAGTATTTCTTATGTGTACCTTCATTACATTCTATTTGTGTTTCATATATCAGTTGTATTGATGTTATTCAGTACAAACCCAGTGCACTTGAATTGGTTTTAATACATTTTGAGATTTTGATTTGATTTCGTGCATATGGATTACGCATGATTTTAACATATGTTTCGACCTAGTTTTCATGCATTTTTGTACTGTGACTTCGATTTTGATATTCGATGTATGTTTTCGTGTACCATGTGCACCTGATTAGGATTCTTGCGTATACTTGGCGCACTTGATGCGATTTTGTGCACACCAGATGCACTAAATCGGGGTTTTGTGCAGATTAGATGCACCTGATTTTGAGTCGTGCACGCCTGTTGCACTTGACAGATGTTTTTGGTGCACACCTATTGTAGTTAGTTTTGTTTTTGTGTATATTCGAGGTATCTGTATTTGGTTTCGATTTCAGTGCGCACCGGACGCACATGATATTTTATTGATGTGATTGGGATTGATTCCAGTTTGAGCAGTGTTTTTTTTATAATCATTACTATTTGATTTAGTAACCAGGCGGGACGTGTATGTTAAATAAAATATATATATATATTATATAGTTATTTTTTGAAATAAACTTCCGCTAGTTATGCCGTGACGCGTGCATCACACGGCGATTTTCAAAAAAAAAAGGGTGTTTTGCATATTTCTTTATCCAGATATTTGGACGATTTTACTATGATGCGCACTATATATATAAGTTATAGATTGATGTATATTATGTTGGTTTTCATATTGGGTTTTGATATTTTATTCTCGCCATAACTCCGATGATTGCGTTATGCTTGACGGAGTTGAGTTTTGTTATGTATTGATGATTTCGGAGCCCCGACGATTTGAGTGTTTTGCTAAATGTTTTAGTATTTGGAGGGGGAGTTTTAATTTAAATTCGGGGACCGAATTTCTTAAAGGGGGGAAGATTGTAACGTTTTAAAAATAATTAAATAAATAATTAAATGAATAAAATTATTTAAGTGAATTTTATGAATTTCGGTAAAGTAAAATGTATTTTTCGTAAAACTAAACCGTGATTGTTTTTCATTATAATTTCAAAAATACGTATTTTAATTATGTAATTACTAGTAAATGGTGTTTATTTAGCCACTTATAAATTTTTAGTTTAATTAAATATTTTTCCTAAATTAATTATTTTAAATATTAACATAAGCTTTATTTTTACACTAAATTAGTGTAAATTACAAATTTGAATGATTTAAATTTGTAAAAATGAACCATGGCATATTAGAATTTAGTGTGTATCATGCAAAATTTATTTGCAAATTTTTCCATTTTTCTAGAGTTTTCTTGAGTTGCTATAGTAAAGAAATAAAAGAAAATAAAGAAATTCATGAAAAGACAATTTGAGGTGATATTTGGGGGAAACTTCTACACAATTTTTTCACTCCCTTCTTTCTCTCCCTCACCTCCAAATAATGGCCGGCCTCACCCCATGGCATCCCCCCCCATTTCCACTTCATTTTTTGTTCAAAATTCATCAAAAATCCATCAAAAATTCAACAAAAAATGCACAAAATCCTATTTATTTCCTACCCTTTTATTCTTGCTCATTTTTACATGGATTTTGGAGTGGGAAAGCATGCATTTTGGAGGCTCATTTTCATGTTGGGAATTTAGGTTGTGGAGATATAAATCCTTCTCTTTTGATTTATTTCTATTAGATGTTTCTTTTAAACATAATTAGATTTAATATAGTAATTCTAGTTGCAAATTTTAAAATTCAAGTTAGGGTTTGTAAATTCAAGTGGTGGTTTTTATTAATTAATTAGGGTTATAATAACTAGTTTACCATTTTTAGAAGTGGAAATTCTTGCATGGTTGATATATTGCAAATTGTTATCCAAATTTCTTAAAGTAAACCATTTTTAATAAACTAGATTTCTATTTATGGTATATATGGGTGAGATAAAATTCTAATTAATGTTTTTATCATTATGTTATGGTTTTAATAGGGATATTAACATGTTTGTGGAATGCAAAACCTAATCTAGTTATTAGTTTCAATTGTTAGTTAATAAACTGTGATAAATATGCTATTTATGCTAGTTTTTGCAAACTAGATTTTGGAAATTCCTAAATAAATTAGATTAAAAATATAATTATGGTTTCATTATATCATTATCATCATGAAGTATAGTTTAATACATTAATTCATGCACAACCATGTTTTGTGGTGGAATTGTGGTATTTTGTTTATAAGATGTTGGAAATTTCTAAAAGTTGCAAACTAGAAATTCCAAATCCATGTATATTTGTGTAATAAAAATATAATAATGGTTTGTATAGACTAGTTATGCTATTTAATGAGTTTTATGACCATTGATTTCATTTAAATGTCAAGTTTTGAAGAAAAACGGTAAATTGGCATTTTCGGGTTTTACGAAATCGGGCGATTTGATGGATTTTAGGGTTTCGATGGATTTAATCATGTTTTATAATATAAGTAATGAGTTTTAAAACTACGAGTTATTTGTTGATGTTTATCTCGATCCATCGGAGTTTGTACGCCGATATCGAGCGATATTTGGTTCTTTTGCGTGAACGGGACATAGGTTTTAACCTATGCTGGTTCCTTGCGTCGTTTTGACTTTTGTATGTGATTCAGTTTACGATACTATTTATATGTTTGCGTTTAGGTACCCTCATGTGAATTGCGGGCGATGAAGAGGAGGACGGCGACACCATCTTCGGCAGACATGAACCAGGTGATTAGATGTATATCTACGGGGGGAAGTCGGGTGGATGGCGTTTAGCACCCCCGCAACGTAGAATAGGAATAGTACTTATTGTCATTAGGAAACCAGATGTGACCCTAGATTCTTAATGAGTAGGACCCTAGTAATGACCCTAGGCTGGACTAGACTGATTTAGGAAAACCATACCAGAGGATGAATACCTTAGAAGAGGTTCGTAGGTTTCAGATAGAAACACACACACGCACACACTGAAACTCGACACGGTGTATACATGTATGTGTATATATATAGGACTAGGTTTAGGTATATATATATATATACAACACGTATATGGGATTCATTGATGTGATATGATATCCGAGGTATGATGAAGCAGTATAACTGGGCTTGATGCCGTGATTCTTGGCTATACAGTCGTATTAAGTGTTAGCGGATCATTAGAGAATGAGATAATAAACATGTATACATAAATTATAATGGGTGGTGATGATATTGAGGTACATGGGACTCTAAAATAGTACCCGGACTGTAACTTGTGACTGATCAGGATATGATATATGTATGACTTGATTACGACATCATATAGGTGTGACCTGACGTCGATATCATTTAGGTGTGACTTGATGACAATATGATATCAGTATGACTTAATCACAATATGATACATATGACATGATATCTCTGAGGATAAACTAATGATGCATATTATGATGGCAATGATATATGATTGATGTATGCGATTACAGCTTAGCACCTTGATCATGAGATGTGTTGATGATGACATTATATGAATGATGGGACACCTAGGAGATACTTGACCCGTACCCCGATATTGGGATGCCGTACGATGGATTTTACCGTACGAGGCATAGATATGATGATTGATCCGCACTCTGGATTCGAAGAAGCCGTACTACGTACGTGACGCTATTGAGGCTGGATCGCCGACTATTAGAAATATTGATTCAGACCTTAGGTAGACTCTTGTTTCTTATTGACTAGTTTCTTAGGTTTAGTTCCTTAGGAGGTTAGATGGACACTAGTTTAGGTTTGATTCATATAGTGGTAGTTGTACTCGTATATCGCAGAGGAGTGGATAATGCACATCTGTCTTTACATTCATACTATAATCATCATGGTGCATGTTCTTACATATGTTGCTATAATCTGTATAAACCATACCTGTTAGGACACCAGCACCATTACCGATGATGCGCATATTCCACGCATACTTATTTGCCGGCTCACACACATCATCATCGGTAATTGCTATATCACGTACACTTAAGATCATATTGTCTTTTATGGATAGAATCAGTTAACAACTAGACCGATATAATATTGTGATTATTCTCTGATGTTAGTATAGACATGATATTTATTACTTAGACATTCATGCATTCATATTTTCATGTTATCATGCAGTATTATGGGCATATGCCGACACTTATCATTTACTTACTCATGATTTTGAGATTTGGATTTCTATGAGATTTCTGGATTTTGGGGAAAACCGCAAGAATATATAAAAACTTCTCTCTCTCCTCCTCCTCTCTTTTTAAAATATAAGATGCGGTTTTCTCGTGATGTATGTGTCGTCCACCATGAGATTTCATGTTTTCTGATGGATTTCGAGACCCGATTCGAGGAGTGGATGAACCGTCTCGAGTACATGGTGAGCCCCGTATAGTACCCCGGGGCAAGAAGATCGAGTTGTAGACGATGAGTCTGGCAGGGGAAGGCTACCTACCGGTGATGTCTGGCGCGGCGGATATCCGGAGGATACCGACCGTTGTCGTGAGATTTGATGATATGGGCCGATCCGGACTGACGGAGCCCGAGGTATTGAGACTATGAGACTTGAGGTTTACATGTTTGTGTCGATGCTTGACCCGGATATCCATGGATTTCATTGTTGAGATTTCAGATTCCTATACACATTTTACTATGATAACAGCTAAAGATTTCTTATACAGATATTTCTGGATTTAAGGATTGATTATTTTATATTCATGACGCATGCATATCCATTCATATGACATAGTATTATATGATGCACTAACACGAGCACGGAGTATCTGCATTTACACGTAGTTTTACCATGCTATTACTAGATGATTGGGATATAATAGTGTAATATTATGACCTAGGATAGCGTCGTGCATTCTATTTCTTTTCGTAGATGTCTTCTACTCACGAGTTGGCAACTCACCCCCGTTGTGCCAAATTTTATTACAGGTTCGATTTACAGGTTTCTCTGGCAGTTGCTGGCACATCATTTCATTCAGGGTGATTTGCACGGTAGGTTGGTTCACTTGTATCTGAACCACCATTGTATTTTTATTCATTTATTTGTATCTAGTAAGCTCCATCAACCAAACTTGTATTACTTGATAAGTTTATTGGATCAGTCTTTTATTTCGACCTTAGAGTCACGCATGTATTATTCTGATCTGGTGGTTTGTTTTCTTTGAGTTTTGAGCCTCGCCCTTTGGCGTTGTATATTATTGTGCTTGTTGTGGTTGTTTCCACCTGTTGGCGTTGAGCTAGCTCCCGTTTGGGGATGCTTTTTATTGTTTATGTATATTATACTTGTTGTACCCGTTTGGGGCCAGTTTTTACAGAGGAGACTCTGTCGAAATTTTTGGGAAAATTTGCTGATGCATTTAAACTTGTTTTCTTCATGTTTTCTTTTACTTCTTCTCCTTTTATGTGGTTTAGATTTCTGGGCTTCGGCTTACTTAGGTTAAGTGGCGTCTCTAGACGCTTCGTAATCTAAGTGCCGGTCACGTTCCGTACTTTCGGGTCGTGACAAAGTTGGTATCAGAGCGCTAGGTTTAACCTTGTATAAGTCTAGGTGACCCTTGGTTGATGGAGTAGGCGATTAGGTAGAGTAACGTACCGTGGGTATGGTCCGCGGCATACTTATGATACGCTACTCTGCTTAAGGAGCCTTAGGATGTACATTTGTTTGCACCGTATTTTATTCGTTCCCTTGATCTATCATCGTCGATGTCGGATGATAGTTTCTGTTATCACGGGCACACTTCCAGAGGGAGCTGCGGCTCGAATGCGATAACCATTAGAGTATTGGTTATTCTTGCGGATTTAAGCATCGTTTAGCGTGCGGATGAAGGGTATTCACATGCCGTCCGGATGAAGTTAAAGGGTTCGAACGATTATCAGAAAACCATTTTCCCAAGTTTAAGGTATTCGGAAGAACATGCAGGTATTTCGATGGACCCTCTAGAAGAATGAAACCCTAACTCGACATAATGACTACGAGAACGCCCTTGAACCTTAGGGTTTACGGCAGTTCCGCGGTGCCATTAGTGAGGCTTGGGTTTGCCCTTCTACGGCTGGATCATCGATGCTGGGGTAGGTACCGGATATTTTTTAAACTGTACTTGAGTATTGAGCTCTCAGGGAATTATGGGATTTTGATGGATCGATCGAAAATTTTAATGTAGTCCGGATATCAAGTGAAGGGATCGACTACGTGGGAGACTCTAGATATGAGTATTGCCGTTAGTAGCGCAGTCAGCACAGCTACGAAGGGACGAGTTCGAAGCAATCGACATCAGAGAAAAGAGGCGCACATTGACGATATTGTTTATGATTGTGATTTAGTGATTTGAATTTCATATTTCCGTTGGTTGGATTTTGGTAATTTGAGGATTTTGTTATACGATTAGTATTTCTTATATGTACCTTCATTACATTCTATTTGTGTTTCATATATCAGTTGTATTGATGTTATTCAGTACATACCCAGTGCACTTGAATTGGTTTTAATACATTTTGAGATTTTGATTTGATTTCGTGCATATGGGTTACGCATGATTTTAACATATGTTTCGACCTAGTTTTCATGCATTTTTGTACTGTGACTTCGATTTTGATATTCGATGTATGTTTTCGTGTACCATGTGCACCTGATTAGGATTCTTGCGCATACTTGGCGCACTTGATGCGATTTTGTGCACACCAGATGCACTAAATCGGGGTTTTGTGCAGATTAGATGAACCTGATTTTGAGTCGTGCACGCCCGTTGCACTTGACAGATGTTTTTGGTGCACACCTGTTGCACTTATTTTTGTTTTTGTGTATATTCGTGGTATCTGTATTTGGTTTTGATTTCAGTGCGCACCGGACGCACATGATATTTTATTGAAGTGATTGGGATTGATTCCAGTTTGAGCAGTGTTTTTTTTTTATAATCATTACTATTTGATTTAGTAACCAGGCGGGACGTGTATGTTAAATAAAAGATATATATATATATATATATATATATTATATAGTTATTTTTTGAAATAAACTTCCGCTACTTATGCCGTGACGCGTGCATCACACGGCGATTTTCAAAAAAAAAAGGGGGTTTTGCATATTTCTTTATCAAGATATTTGGACGATTTTACTATGATGCGCACTATATATATAAGTTATAGATTGATGTATATTATGTTGGTTTTCATATTGGGTTTTGATATTTTATTCTCGCCATAACTCCGATGATTGCGTTATGCTTGGCGGAGTTGAGTTTTGTTATGTATTGATGATTTCGGAGCCTCGACGATTTGAGTGTTTTGCTAAATGTTTTAGTATTTGGAGGGGGAGTTTTAATTTAAATTCGGGGACCGAATTTCTTAAAGGGGGGAAGATTGTAACGTTTTAAAAATAATTAAATAAATAATTAAATGAATAAAATTGTTTAAGTGAATTTTATGAATTTCGGTAAAGTAAAATGTATTTTTCGTAAAACTAAACCGTGATTGTTTTTCATTATAATTTCAAAAATACCTATTTTAATTATGTAATTACTAGTAAATGGTGTTTATTTATCCACTTATAAATTTTTAGTTTAATTAAATATTTTTCCTAAATTAATTATTTTAAATATTAACATAAGCTTTATTTTTACACTAAATTAGTGTAAATTATAAATTTGAATGATTTAAATTTGTAAAAATGAACCATGGCATATTAGAATTTAGTGTGTATCATGAAAAATTTATTTGCAAATTTTTCCATTTTTCTAGTGCTTTCTTGAGTTGCTATAGTAAAGAAATAAAAGAAAATAAAGAAATTCATGAAAAGACAATTTGAGGTGATATTTGGGGGAAACTTCTACACAATTTTTTCACTCCCTTCTTTCTGTCCCTCACCTCCAAATAATGGCCGGCCTCACCCCATGGCAGCCCCCCCCATTTCCACTTCATTTTTTGTTCAAAATTCATCAAAAATCCATCAAAAATTCAACAAAAAATGCACAAAATCCTATTTATTTCCTACTCTTTTATTCTTGCTCATTTTTACATGGATTTTGGAGTGGGAAAGCATGCATTTTGGAGGCTCATTTTCATGTTGGGAATTTAGGTTGTGGAGGTATAAATCCTTCTCTTTTGATTTATTTCTATTAGATGTTTCTTTTAAACATAATTAGATTTAATATAGTAATTCTAGTTGCAAATTTTAAAATTCAAGTTAGGGTTTGTAAATTCAAGTGGTGGTTTTTATTAATTAATTAGGGTTATAATAACTAGTTTACCATTTTTAGAAGTGGAAATTCTTGCATGGTTGATATATTGCAAATTGTTATCCAAATTTCTTAAAGTAAACCATTTTTAATAAACTAGATTTCTATTTATGGTATATATGGGTGAGATAAAATTCTAATTAATGTTTTTATCATTATGTTATGGTTTTAATAGGGATATTAACATGTTAGTGGAATGCAAAACCTAATCTAGTTATTAGTTTCAATTGTTAGTTAATAAACTGTGATAAATATGCTATTTATGCTAGTTTTTGCAAACTAGATTTTGGAAATTCCTAAATAAATTAGATTAAAAATATAATTATGGTTTTATTATATCATTATCGTCATGAAGTGTAGTTTAATACATTAATTCATGCACAACCATGTTTTGTGGTGGAATTGTGGTATTTTGCTTATAAGATGTTGGAAATTTCTAAAAGTTGCAAACTAGAAATTCCAAATCCATGTATATTTGTGTAATAAAAATATAATAATGGTTTGTATAGTCTAGTTATGCTATTTAATGAGTTTTATGACCATTGATTTCATTTAAATGTCAAGTTTTGAAGAAAAACGGTAAATTGGCATTTTCGGGTTTTACGAAATCGGGCGATTTGATGGATTTTAGGGTTTCGATGGATTTAATCATGTTTTATAATATAAGTAATGAGTTTTAAAACTATGAGTTATTTGTTGATGTTTATCTCGATCCATCGGAGTTTGTACGCCGATATCGAGCGATATTTAGTTCTTTTGCGTGAACGGGACATAGGTTTTAACCTATGCTGGTTCCTTGCGTTGTTTTGACTTTTGTATGTGATTCAGTTTACGATACTATTTATATGTTTGCGTTTATGTACCCTCACGTGAATTGCGGGCGATGAAGAGGAGGATGGCGACACCATCTTCGGCAGACATGGACCAGGTGAGTAGATATATATCTACGGGGGGAAGTCGGGTGGATGGCGTTTAGCACTCCCGCAACGTAGAATAGGAATAGTACTTATTGTCATTAGAAAACCAGATGTGACCCTAAATTCTTAATGAGTAGGACCCTAGTAATGACCCTAGGCTGGACTAGACTGATTTAGGAAAACCATACCAGAGGATGAATACCTTAGAAGAGGTTCGTAGGTTTCAGATAGAAACACACACACGCACACACTGAAACTCGACATGGTATATACGTGTATGTGTATATATATATAGGACTAGGTATAGGTATATATATATACAACACGTATATGGGATTCATTGATGTGATATGATATCCGAGGTATGATGAAGCAGTATAACTGGGCTTGATGCCGTGATTCTTGGCTATACAGTCGTATTAAGTTTTAGCGGATCATTAGAGAATGAGATAATGAACATGTATACATAAATTATAATGGGTGGTGATGATACTGAGGTACATGGGACTCTAAAATAGTAGCCGGACTGTAACTTGTGACTGATCACGATATGATATATGTATGACTTGATTACGACATCATATAGGTGTGACCTGACGTCGATATCATATAGGTGTGACTTGATGACGATATGATATCAGTATGACTTAATCATAATATGATACATATGACATGATATCTCTGAGGATAAACTAATGATGCATATTATGATGGCAATGATATATGATTGATGTATGCGATTACAGTTTAGCACCTTGATCATGAGATGTGTTGATGATGACATTATACGAATGATGAGACACCTAGGAGATACTTGACCCGTACCCCGATATTGGGATGCCGTACAATGGATTTTACCGTACGAGGCATAGATATGATGATTGATCCGCACTCTAGATTCGAAGAAGCCGTACTACGTACGTGACGCTATTGAGGCTAGATCGCCGACTATTAGAAATATTGATTCAGACCTTAGGTAGACTCTTGTTTCTTATTGACTAGTTTCTTAGGTTTAGTTCCTTAGGAGGTTAGATGGACACTAGTTTAGGTTTGATTCATATAGTGGTAGTTGTACTCGTATATCGCAGAGGAGTGGATAATGCACATCTGTCTTTACATTCATACTATAATCATCATGGTGCATGTTCTTACATATGTTGCTATAATCTGTATAAACCATACCTGTTAGGACACCAGCACCATTACCGATGATGCGCATATTCCACGCACACTTATTTGCCGGCTCACACACATCATCATCGGTAATTGCTATGTCACGTACACTTAAGATCATATTGTCTTTTATGGATAGAATCAGTTAACAACTAGACCGATATAATATTGTGATTATTCTCTGATGTTAGTATAGACATGATATTTATTACTTAGACATTCATGCATTCATATTTTCATGTTATCATGCAGTATTATGGGCATATGCCGACACTTATCATTTACTTACTCATGATTTTGAAATTTGGATTTCTATGAGATTTCTGGATTTTGGGGGAAACCGCAAGAATATATAAAAACTTCTCTCTCTCCTCCTCCTCTCTTTTTAAAATATAAGATGCGGTTTTCTCGTGATGTATGTGTCGTCCACCATGAGATTTCATGTTTTCTGATGAATTTCGAGACCCGATTCGAGGAGTGGATGAACCGTCTCGGGTATATGGTGGGCCCGGTATGGTACCCCGGGGCAAGAAGATTGAGTTGTAGACGATGAGCCTGGCAGGGGAAGGCTACCTAACGGTGATGTCTGGCGCGGTGGATATCCGGAGGATACCGACCGTTGTCGTGAGATTTGATGATATGGGCCGATCCGGACTGACGGAGCCCGAAGTATTGAGACTATGAGACTTGAGGTTTACATGTTTGTGTCGATGCTTGACCCGGATTTCCATGGATTTCATTGTTGAGATTTCAGATTCCTATACACATTTTACTATGATAACAGCTAAAGATTTCTTATACAGATATTTCTGGATTTAAGGATTGATTATTTTATATTCATGACGCATGCATATCCATTCATATGACATAGTATTATATGATGCACTGACACGAGCACGGAGTATCTGCATTTACACGTAGTTTTACCATGCTATTACTAGATGATTGGGATATAATAGTGTAATATTATGACCTAGGATAGCGTCGTGCATTCGATTTCTTTTCGTAGATGTCTTCTACTCACGAGTTGGCAACTCACCCCCGTTGTGCCAAATTTTATTACAGGTTCGATTTACAGGTTTCTCTGGCAGTTGCTGGCACATCATTTCATTCAGGGTGATTTGCACGGTAGGTTGGTTCACTTGTATCTGAACCACCATTGTATTTTTATTCATTCATTTGTATCTAGTAAGCTCCATCAACCAAACTTGTATTACTTGATAAGTTTATTGGATCAGTCTTTTATTTCGACCTTAGAGTCGCGCATGTATTATTCTGATCTGGTGGTTTGTTTTCTTTGAGTTTTAAGCCTCGCCCTTTGGCGTTGTATATTATTGTGCTTGTTGTGGTTGTTTCCGCCTGTTGGCGTTGAGCTAGCTCCCGTTTGGGGATGCTTTTTATTAATTATGTATATTATACTTGTTGTACCCGTTTAGGGCCAGTTTTTACAGAGGAGACTCTGCCGAAATTTTTGGGAAAATTTGCTGATGCATTTAAACTTGTTTTCTTCATGTTTTCTTTTACTTCTTCTCCTTTTATGTGGTTTAGATTTCTGGGCTTCGGCTTACTTAGGTTAAGTGGCGCCTCTAGACGCTTCGTAATCTAAGTACCGGTCACGTTCCGTACTTTCGGGTCGTGACAGACCCCAGTTCTTCTTCCCCACCATTTTCTTCCGAGCCTATTCTCCGTTTTCCCCATGGCTCGACACCTCAGTCCACCTTTTCTAGTATACAGAAAACGATCCCCACTCCTATTCTTAGATCGTTTCCACCCATACGATCTTCTCCAGTGTTGAACCCCGACCTTATTGCCCAAGCTCCTTACCCAAATCGGTTAAGGGGAAACACACCGAGTCCATAAATGGAGAAGATCACTGAAATGTTTAAACAGGTTAACATCAACATCCCTCTTCTAGATGCTATCCAACAAGTCCCCGCGTATGCGAAAGTTCTTAAAGACTTGTGCACTACAAAGAGGAAGAAACAAGTGCCCAAGAAGATATTCATAGCAAAGACTGTAGACACGGCTTTCCCCCAGCAATTACCGAGGAAACGTAAGGATCCTGGATATCCTACTATTTCCATTTCTATTGGGGAAAAACACATCAACCGTGCTCTACTAGACCTTGGCGCTAGTGTTAACTTGCTTCCATATTCAGTCTATGAGCAACTAGGTATCGGAGTGTTAAAGCCCTCGAGCATAACTCTCCAGATGGCTGACCGATCAATTACCAAACCTAGGGGTGAACTGGAGGATGTGTTAATAAAAATCGAGGAATTTATATTCCCTGTGGACTTTATTGTAATTGATACACAGCCTGTAGCGAACCCACGGAATCAAATTCCGGTGATTTTAGGTCGCCCCTTTTGGCCACTTCCAATGCTATCATCAACTGTCGTAATGGTTCTATGACCCTATCTTTCGGGAATAGGTCAATTGAGCTGAACATTTACAAGTTGGGAAGTGTACCCTCCGAACCTACTGCTCAGGTCTGTTCTGTCGACTTAATGGATGTCGACAGCAGCGAATTTGATGATCCTCTTGATACCGATCTTGACTCTTTTCATATGTTGTTGTTTGACCTAACTATGTATCATACACATACGGACTCTTCCACCGAGTTGTCCGGGTCAACAACTAACACTGATTATGAACCGTTCTTAGAGTCTGAAGATTACCCCGTGCTTTGTGATGACATTATTCTTTGGGGTATTGATGGAACTTTTGAGGAGATCTTCGCTGATGAACTCGCATTTCTGAATAACACGGGTGTTGAGATGAATCATCTCCCAATCAATGAAATTGAACCTCCACCCCTTCTTTTGAACTGTAAAAAGAATGCGAGTAATCCATCGCATTCACTGCATCGTCTCTCCAAAATGAGACGCACACACATTCTATTCCACCACTTAACCTTTCCTCACTTCTTCTTCCACCAACCAGAGCACTACATTGATAAAATTTTTGAATGGTTGGTGTTAACATTCGGTCTTTGCAAAGCTTGGTATCGACCAATGAGTTTTGACCCCCTCATGTGATTTTCAGAAGCTTAACATTGCATAACTCAAGTTTGGGGGGGGGGATATAATCGGGCTCTTGAAAAGAAAATCTTTACAAAATTTTGAGCCAAGGATAAGTTTGGGGGAGGTTCTTCACTTAAATATTTTGCCCCCACTAATAAATTCCTCCCAAGCTTACAGGTTTTTCGAGATTTAGCAGATGGCAACAGTGAGGACACTGTTGAAAACAAGTTTGAGGGATGTTTGTGCTTATTTTCGCATCATTTGCATCATACTTTGCATAAGCACAAAACATTTTCAAAACCTATAAAAATTTAAAAATTTTCAAAATATTAAAAATAAAAACATTTTTTGTACATAAATAAGATAATAAAAGTTTAGATAATGAAAAATTACATACATGAGATTAGAAAAATTTAAGAAAACCAAGAAAATTAGAAGTTTTCTTATACAAACTAGTAATAAGTAGTTATGAGCCGTTGTCCCAAGGGTTAGTAAGATGAAGGAAGTCACTAATCTGAGCATAAAAATAAGTCTGAAAAATAGTTTCTATTCTGAAAGCCAAACATTTTAAACGTTGATATCCTGCTATTCGCACTTACACACGTCTTGAAGCCCAGGATAGTAGAGGATACCTTGAAATGCTCTTGTCTTAAAGCCGATGTATGAAGGAAATAAAAAAAAAATGAAGAAAATATAAAGTGGTGAGAAAAATGGACACTGGTTTTGTTATCACCAAGGGCAATAAAAAAATATATAGCGAGGGTGTCTCTTCACCTAATGCCCTAAGGCCAACTGGTCTGGGAGTCACTGCTAAGCCTTAGGTGGTGCAAGACGAGGAAAATACACCAAATAAGCAAGCACATGAGTAATCGGTCGATTAGTACCTCAAGAAGTATTAACGATCGCATGAAAGTGTGTGAGCAATCTCATCTAAATATTCATTAATTAAAAAGTACTGAGGTTGATGGGCAAGAGTATGATAGCTTGAATTGAATTCTCCGGGTGTAGGGATGTCTTTACACACATGCAGGGTTATATGATCGATGTTTGGAAGAAAGATAGGAATGAAGAATAAGACGATGTTTTATTGAGGGAGGACGTGATTTCTGACATCTTTTCATGACCATTAAGATAGGGCTCATGACAACCGAAAAGCTAGCTTAGTTGGAAACCCTAATTTTCAAGACTTTTCTTTTACAATTCTTGTTTTTAAATGTAATATTCATGATCTTCCTTTTATTATTGGATTTTTTGGGTGCAATCTGCTGAAAACCCTCAGGAGAAACAACTCCTCCTACTAGGGACACCTAGAGATTTAAAGGCTTGTTGCACGTGCTCAGTGCAGTCGTGTTGCCTACGAAAGTGTGCTAGTTAGTTTTTCTCTTTCTTTATTTTCTCCTTCTCTTTTTAATAAAACAGTTCGATCGAGACGATCGAAAATAAGTTTGGGGGAATTTGATCAGTCGAAAATACTGCATTTTTAACATGGCAATTTTCCTATCATTTGCACTCATCTAGAAGTGTTCGGTATTCATATTGCACAAATTAGCAAAACATCTCTGAAATACCAGATTGCATGTGTTAGACTTTAAAACCGGCACTTTTAGGAAAATTGTGTGTTTATCATGGCTTAGCATCATCCTTGTATTGCGCAACTCTTGTCCCGAGAAATTGTGCAGGAAATTGCAGAAGAGCTGATCAAAAATACGCCAACTCAATGATTTCAGATCTGGTAGCAATTTAGAGGGAAATATAAAAATCAACATATAAGAAAAGGCCCACATATCAGCCCAAGACCACAGCAGAAGACCCAAGCCCTGAAGCCTCCATAGCGCCGCGGTTCCGCGGCGGGAGCCTGCTTGAGCTGCGGAACCGCGGCGTGATGACATCATCATTGGCTCAGTTTTTCTCCACATGTCTAAAATAACAGCCAAAGCTTCCAGAATACTGTAGAAACTCCACGTGGCTCATCTAGAAGGCTCGACTTAACAAACTATTTCTAGAAGGCTCTCTTAACAAACTTTTGGAGGGAAATTCAAATCTTTTGCTAACAAACTTGTGGAGGGAAAATTCAAATTTGAAATCCTAGATCTAGGGTTTTGAGGTCTATAAAAGAGAGCCTAGATCTAGGGTTGAGGTTGTTGAAGAATCTTCATTCTCTCATCTCTTCCACCCACAAGTTGAGTGACACGACTTGTGCCAAACCCTAACCCCAATTCAAAATCAAGATCAAGATCCCGAGTACCATTCAAGCAAGAGAGCCTTCAACCTTTAGAAGCGACGCCGGATTTCAACGGAGCAAGAGATCCAAGCCGATCCGCGACTCAAGGAGCCGAGCGAAGCCGAAATCGACGATCTAGTTCCTTCCTTTTGTAAATTCAAGAGAGTTGTAACGAAATTTGTCGATAAATAAAGGTGAAATTTCTATATCTTGCTTATCATTTGATTCAACATTATGATTCGATCTCAATTTGTGATTGCGTTTGATATTATGATGTTTGAGTAAAACTCCGCTCGTATAGGAGTTGTGACGATCAATAGAATGATGATGATTTGAATCTTTTTACAATTCTTAAATCCTATAACGATTGTAAATTCTTGTGAATCAAGTGATCAATGACCTAGTTTCGGGATGATGCTTTCTTGATTGTGTTCACTCGAAACTAGGGAATAACAATTGATCATTTGATTAACTAGGAGCTAGAACTTGAATGAGATTCATTGAAAGGATAAAGGATAAGACGGGGAAACCCTAGCTTCTTCACAAGATCCTTAACCTCAATGAATTATCATCGATCTAGTCTCAATTCGTTAAAGGATAAGAACATGAAATCTTTAGATCTCATCACATCTATAGATTCGATCTACTCCTACGAGCTACACTTCGAATCTTGATTGTTGGTTGGAAATCATCCCAAATTATCACTTCTTGATTTTTAATGCTTTCTTAGATCTAGATTTTTCTCTTTCTTGAAATGCAATTTTATAAATCATGAATTGTTTTCTTTTCTTTTGCTTAAAGTTTCGACTCATATAATTCGAAATACGAACGATTACACTTTCCCTGTGGACGATCCACACTTACTAACGCGCTACATCCGACACCGTTATTGATTGCGGTCAAATAATTTTTGGTTGTGATTTCTAAATACAATTTTCTCAATACCAACACAATGAAAAATCATTCAATCATATACCGTGGTATATAATCTCACAACCATGTGCATCAGCGTGAAAAAAAGCAAATCAAATACCAAAAGTGCATGAAAACTATGCCGAAAGCATAAATCAAATCATATGCATGCCCCAGGCATGAAATCACAATAAATATCTCAAATGACATCAAAACGAAGTCAGGTGCAACTGTGGTGCACAAAATACGTATTAATGCACTACAAGCACATATAAGCTATACCGAGTGCAGAAATCAAATCATTCGTATGAAATCCACGAAATCATAAACACATGCTACGAAGGTACAAAATTGACATCAATGCAATAGATATGGACAAATCGCAAATCAACACAACGGTGTATAAAATATATGTCAAGCGTGAAAACTATGCGCAAAATGTAAATACCCAGTAGGTGCAACCATGGTGCACGAAATCTATATAAGGAAACTTGTCATCAAAACTCAAATCCAAATGATATAAGCGTGATACTCAGATCACAAACGCAAATCGCAACAAAAGACATTGAGGTACATCTCCTACAATATCGAAAAATGAATCGGTGCGCCTAAAACCGGCAGAACAAGAATATCCGCTCACCTCCTACTCACGGCTGGCGTCTTCTATCTCTGGGTCTTCTTTTTTTTTTCTCTCTCTCTCTGTGGATTACTACTCTCGCAATCCATCGGCTCATCGGCCCTGTCAGGTGTGCTAACAGGGACGATTCCGTTCTGGCACTTCTCTGGTCTTCTCCCTGTCAATCATCACGACCTCTCGTAAGGCAGCACGTCACTGGCGTCGGCCTCTGGCTCTCCGAATACACACCACACATCTAGTCCTGGGTGCAAATCTCATTGCAGCAGTCTCCCGGAAGGAATCCTGCTCAAGGTCTCTTCCGATCTCGCCTATGCCGAACTGTACGGAGGCTAGTACTCTTTCATAATCTTCTCTCGTGTTCTGGACATCTGCGTGTTCCGCACACCTTCCCTCAGGAACAGGCCATATCCCAACGCCTCTGTATACATATCAGATCTCTAATTTTGACGGGGAGTAGCAACAGCTCGTCAGCATCGCGCATGAACCTCTGGCTCCACTTGCCTTTGTCATCGTCCGCTTCGACGTCACATCTTGCTATTTGCGTACTGCTACTGTTCTCGGCCATAGTCAATTTGAAGTCTCTCACACGGACTCGAAATCGCGTACTCTATATCTTCATTGCTCTGTAGAAGATATCTGGCCGAACGCGTCCTCGGGACCTCGCCCCAACCATCGGAGGAATACTCTATACTCGTCCGCTCTCGATCAACTCGCAACGCATCTGGGTGAGGTCCTCTATCCGAAGCTGGTCATCTTGCTGATCTCTTATCACAAGGTATTTGGGCGACGTCAAACTTTTTGATCGAGTCATCGAGGTCCCAAAATTTCCCGAAGGCTCAACACCTGAGCGCAGTCCAAAAATATCTGGTACATACCACAGTACCTCTGGACCAATCGTAGAAAGGCAAACCCAAGCCTCATTGATGGCACCGCTAAACTGCCATAAACCCTAAGGTTCAAAGCGGTTCCATGGTCATCATGTCGAGTTAGGATTTCATTCTTCTAGAGGGTCCACAGAATTACCTGCATGTTCCTCCGAACAATTTAAACTTGGGAAAAATGGTTTCCTGACCCTCGTTCGAACCTTTTTCAACTTCGCCTATACAACATGTGAACACCCTTCGTCTGCACGCTAAACAATGCCTCAATCCTCCAGGAAAGGCGACACACCGGCGATCATCTCTGAATCGGTCTGCTCTAGATCTGAATAGGAATCTCCACACTGGAAATCTTCAACTCAACTGGGCCTGCGTCGGTGCATCAATCTGACGAATCCCCTTCGTCTCTCAAATCGGGGTAGACTAGCTATCATCTGTCGCATTTCTGCCTGGAAGCTCCGGCGATCTTAGCTCGTAAGCTCTGGAAGCGACATCCCATCATCTCAGCAACAGCTGGGTCACCTGTCTGCATGGTAGGCGACATCAATATCTCTGAGGTATGTTGTAAATCAACAGTACTCTCGCAACTGGCAGCTCTATCAATGGACCGATCATCCGGTGCAAAACCAAACACTCGCCTCAACAGGAGGTTACAACACAACATTACATCGAGACGTTCCCATGTCACCAGAAACCACAATGGTCGGCCCTCGTACCAGACGAGCTCGTCCTGACCGCAACACTAGCAACAGCTTAATCTGCACTTACACATGGTGACAGGAACCTCAATCGAGTATCAAAGAAGGCAGATCAACGGCATGAGAGGAAACAACAGATCCAGAATGGGTACATGATCATAAGAAGGAACAGTATCAATGAAGGTATGATCATGAAACTAATAGAATCGAGGATCCCCAATGGATATATAATCATGGGTATAAAGAGAATCATAGGTCTCAAAAAAATATGTACATCCTAAGGTTTCTTAAGTGGAGTGCCGTATCGCAAATATGCCGCGGAACATACGTACGGTACGTCACTCAAGCTACCTACTCCATCAATCAGGGTCAGCCTATGAAACGAATGTTCGGGTCTAATACCCCCCCGTTCAAGTTTAAGTTCCGTAAGGTCAAGTCTAGGTTCCGAAATACATACCCGCCCTAGACTCCGCATAGTCAAATATAACAAAGGTTAAACCAAGCGCTCTGATACCAACTTTGTTACGACCCGAAATATTAGCTCGTGACCAGCACTTGAATCACGCAACGTTTAAACGCGTAACGGAATTCAAGTAAGCTGAAACCCAGAAATCTAAACCTTTTTAAGAAAATAAAAGAGAGGAAGTTTTTGAAATAAAGGTATAATGAAATCAAGTGTGCTTAAATGCATAGAAAAGAAACATGAATGATGCAAATGAAATTTACTAGTTTGAAAACATGTTTCGTCCTTTAAAAATTTGGCAGCACCTCCTTTGTATATTTTGATCCAAAACCACAGATACATAATAATGATAAAGGCATCCCCAAGCGGGAGCTAGCTCTTCGCCAAACGGCGGATCACAACCACGCAATACAGTAAGAATAAGTATATGACACCCAACGGCGAAGTTCACCACAAAGAAAAAGAGAGCAAGACATAAATACCACAAGTAGCGAAAAACCTCTCGCTCTAAGTCTCGCAACCACAATCCCACTAAGTCTCATTATTTATACAATTTACTAAATTTGATTGATTGATGGAGTTAACTAGATATAATATGAAATATAATACAAGAGTGGGTACGATACAAATGTCCCACCTACCATTGCAAAACACCCAAATGAAGCTGTGTGCCAGCGATGCCGCTACTGATCCAAGCGGTCAATCTGCAAGAACCGTGGCACAACGGGGGTGAGTTGTCAACTCGTGAATAGAAAAACATCTACAAGTAGAAATCGAATAAACAAAGACTCCTAGGTCAACTATATCATAAAGGTAATATTATGATATCTAGGGTGACCGGGTCGGTATATGTGCCAACAAGGTAGCCAAACCTATTTGCATGCGGATAACATTCAATAGTAATAATCAATGCATGTATGCATGTGGATCTCATCCACCCATATAATAAATGTAATCAATGTCAACTATATCAGGAATTCTATGAGTATGTGGATATCATCCAACTATGTGATCTCAACTATATGCATGTGGATCTCGTTCACATGTCACACAATGAAATAAAGCATCATGCATGTAAATATCATAAAGTATATATATGGAAGTATGAGGATATATATCAGCGTGTACCCCTCACGACATATCAAAATCATGGAACCTGAGTGTCGAGCATCGACACTCGAAAACATCATGAAACCTGTGCCCAGCATCGGCACATAAATCCTCATATATCGGGCTCCGTCAGTCCGAATCGGCCCTCAGGCTCCATCTGAGGAATCAGCTCTCAGCCCCAGCAGTACGGATCGGCCCGTATCCATCTCTCATCTCTGGTCAGTATCCTCTGGATAACCGCCAGGTCCAACCAATCACCGGTAGGTAGTAGTCCTTCTGTCAGGCTCACCGTCTGTATACACAGCATCCCTTTCTTTCCCCGCGGTACCATACCGGGTCCACCATGTACCCGCAATCGGCCTCATCCGCCTCCTCGAATCGGGTTTCACATGTCGCTCTCAGAACCGAGAAAACACATGGTGGACGCACTGAAATATCATATCAAGAGAAACCGGGTTTTTAAAATAGTACATGCTTTCTTTTGAAATCGCCACGGTTCTCAAATCCAGAAATCTCATGAAAACAACATATCTCAATGCGTAAAATCATAAAGCATAATGTATGCGACATATAAGAGAAATGCGAGCATATCCGTGTATCATGCAACATGGAACAGTGATATGACATATTAAGGGAAAACTGCTCTTTTAAAATGATTCCAGTTTTTAAATATAACATGCGGTTCCCAATTTTCCAATGAAACCAGTTATCTATGTAGGCACAATATGTATATGCGCAAGTATAGAGGTACCAATGTGTATATGCGCAAATAAGGATGTATCAATGTATATGTGCACAATATGAATATATAATGTGTATGTGCGCAAATAAGATTGCATCAATGTATATGTGCACCAATATGAATATACAATGTGTATGTGCGCAAATAAGGGTGCATCAATGTATATGTGCACCAATATGAATATACAATGTGTATGTGCGCAAATAAGGATGTATCAATGTATATGTGCACCAATATGAATATACAACGTGTATGTACGCAAATATAGATATATCGATGTATATGTAAGCATGTTATGCAAAGAGCATATCATGATGCATCAATCCTACTTTGTAGTGGCATGTCAATTATCGATGATGAAGTGTGTGAGCCTACAATCTGTGTACGTGTAACATACGCATCATCGATAATGGTGCAGGTGTACTATCATAGGTATAAGTAGTACAATGTGAATAATATGAATGCATCATAAGGTAAACCGTCAGCCAGCAGCTATAAGGTATACATATCTAACAGGATCGAGTCGTTGAATCTATCAATCGGCATCCAGCCTAACAACATTTCGTACGGTATAATCCATCGTACGACAACCTCTAGTCAAGGGTAAGGATCAACCATCAAGTCAAACTCATCATGCACGGAAAATCATCGTTCGGCGGCATTAAGCTAATAGGGATCCTAACATCCTATACGACAAATGAGGGTATGGCCTAATATCACATACGGCCTATCATCCATGATTCACAACATTCTATATATATATCCCTATATACCTATGTCCCAGGTCACATCTGCAATAATCTCATATTAGGGGACAGACAGGGTATAAATCATCTCGATCGACTCGCATCCGTATACCATTATATCATCAAATCCGTCTTATATTCTTTTGTCGCATTTATATCTCATATCATGTCGAGTTTACATAAACATTCTATCTCCACTATAAGTATAAGTATCTAATCTAACATACACACCCGAACCATACAATCAGATATTTAAAGAAGCGAATCGTAGTTTTGAAAATAGGGGTTACGGTGTTTTTAAGAAAAAGATATCATTTGAAAATCCGTAACATCCCTCATGGTATATTTTTAAAAGATACATATGATTCTTCGGTTTAGAAAAATGTATGGTTCGGATGACGCATCTACAACGATTATCTAGTCCTACAGTACCCTAAACGGCAATATCGCTAAACGTCATCCTATGATAGTCGTAACGTAACACTTCTAACTATCCTCTAGTTTCTAATACGGTTTCATAGCTATCTTCATTCTAACCCTAGTTTCATAATCTTGGTTTCCTTAACCATATTCTATAAATCAGTTATCCATCAAAACTTTGCGGGGGTGCTATACGCCATCCACCCGACTTCCCCGGTAGATATAGATCTACTCACCGTAGTCTTCGCTCGTCGAAGTCGATGACGCCTCACTCCGTCGCTTCGGAATCCATGCGAAGCTACCTACAATAACAACACATATCGTAACGATATTAAAATCAAGTTCTAAAATCCAAAATAGAACGCGCATTGCTCGTAGATTAGAACCTATAGCATATGCATACAAATTCAACCAAACAACCTTTGTTGTTGATGTAAAAACATGCGACAACCAAAAACGAATCCAATATCAAAACTCATCATTCAAAATACGGAAAACATATCCTAAATCCCACATAAGTGTTCCCAGATTTTGACTCAGGTCAAATAAAGCCAAGAAAACAAGTATAGGGTGATGTATAATGTGTAATTGAGCTACTGAACCAACCCCAACACCCCAGACAACCAAGTGGCCGGACCCATCCCTAGAAATTCTGGCGAGACCGCCCCCCATGCTCAGTTGGGTTTGTTTTGTCATGGTGGTCTCCTCTGGTCTAAAATTGGTCTCTTGTATTGTTTGGTTGTCTCAGATATTCCCCAGGTCATCCCAGATTTCACAGTAGGCACACTAAAAGTTACAAAACCAATACGGAACAAATCCTAAGTTCGTGCATCGGGTTCAGGTCTATGGCTCAGGTCAGGAATCGTGTCACCATGGTCAAACGAACACTCACAACAGCTCCCAGATTTTACCTATAGTCATTACAGAAAAATCCAGTAGGACCAAACACCCTTAAACACCTTTAGGTAACTACCCTACAAAACCCAAACCCTAACTCACCTACCCACCTGAGGTCGCCGGATTTTGCCCAATGGTCGCCGGCCAAAACCGATGGGGAAGGTCTCGTTCTTCAGGTGGTCACTTAGGATTACGAGCACAACATTACCATATTGTTTGTTTTCTCAGTGAATGCTCGGGGTCACAGCAGGTCAGCGACATCACAAAACGACACTAAAATACGACATCGTACAAAACTAAACTAAAAGAAAGAAGTTATAACTCATTTGGTCCCCTCTAGGCAGCACTAACTTCCCAAAGTCATCAAAATTCCACTTTGCTCGGTTCAACGTGTAGAGAAAGAGATGGGGATTAATTTTTGTGAAAGGAGTTTAGGGTTTTAGGGATTGTTTAGAGATAGATCTAGGGTTTGAAGTGGAGGGTTGTGGTTTGAGGAAGATGAAGGAGAGAAGATAAAAATGGTGGGGGAAATGAAGTGGCAGCAGCCCCCCTTTCTTTCTTACTAATATTCACTCTCTCTCTCTCTCCAAAAGCATACCTACCCCACTCATTTTGTCCCCCTTTGACTTTTCTGTTTTTCCTATTTCTTTTTCTCACCAAAAATACATACACGCATATAAAACCACAAATGAAATAACATGTAACCAAATGAAACATGTCATGGTGCACTAACCATGAAAACTGTAGAAACACGGATTTGGCTTAATCGCGATTAGCAGGGCACTAATCGGGTTTTTATCAAAACTGCGTATAATAAATTTTAATATTGCCAAATCTGTTAAATATATTATTAATTGAATAAATCATTTTAATTTTCATTTATTTCACAATATTGGTATATATTTATACCCTTTTTCAAAAACCCCAATTTTGCAAATCGGGCAGTTTTCGGTAAATATATTATTTTAATATTAAATTCCAAAAATAATATTTTATATTTTCTGAAATATTACAGGAACTGCCGCAAACCCGAAGGTTCAAAGGCTTTCACATGGTCATTATTGTTAGTGTATATGCCCTAAGGGCCATTATTGTATCATACTTGCATGTATATTACTTAATGGAAGCTTGGGATATTCACAGTTGTATATACAGTCTTGCTAAAAATGGTAGTATGCTACTTGGTTTATGTCTACTTTAATATGTGCATATGTTTCTTGTAATGTATCACTTATACATATTAGTAGAGCTCATAAGATCTTTACTTGATTACCAGCGTTGTGATGGCAGTCACACTAGTGGGGGCTGGGGAGTCTATAAGCAACATCTTATACTTGTCCCTAGTCGTAGGATTATCGAGACAGGGCATCGATACTCTGGAGTAGAATAGTGTGTATGCTTCTCATATCAGTTGGGGAGATGGTCTGTCCCACAACCATCAGTACGTCGTATTGGAGATAGTATACAGGTGCTCGTTGGGATACGGGTACACCGGACAGGACTCGCAGGAGAACTGACTGGATGGTATAATACCTAACGTCAGATAGCAGTTCTCAGGTGACATGTGTGCAGATAGTCTGTTGACTTAGGGTCGTCATTTGTCTCGGGTGAGTTCCCACTGTGCTTTGATTACTACCCTACCACGGCTCAAAGGATGTTGGAGATAGTGCCGTCAGAGTCAATTATTGGATCACAGGAACGTGATTGCAATGATTGAGGGAGGACCTATTCCGGTAGGACAGTCTTACTCAAGATGATAGTATGCTATCTTGTTTATCTTTATCATTGTGTACTGCTTTAGGTGACCTTACAGGTCGCTATTACACGTTGATAGAGCCCCTAGGATTCTTGCTTGACTGCCAGCAGTATGAGGGCGATCATATACGTGGGAGCTGGTAGTCTATAAGCACATCCTTAAATGGTCCCTAGTCGTGGGAGTTTCGAGACAGGGCATCGATACTCCAGAGTAGACTAGTGTATACAGTCGAGACCCCGACGAGGGGCGGTGGCCGATCTCACAAGCCACTGGTGTCAGTTGGTTCACCTAAGATGTATACAGGTGCTCATTGGGTTATGAGTACACCGGACAGGACTCGCCGGGAACATGCTAGTTGGTCTTATACCTGATATCAGATAGCAGTTCCATGGTGACATGTGTACAGGTTAGTTCATGTATCTGAGATCGTCATTTGTCTCGTGTGAGTTCCTACTGTACTTTGATTACTACCCTACCACGCTCAAAGGAGACATGCAAACAGGGTTTAGTTGGGTACAGTCCCGAGCCACATGGAGGCAGTGTGTGGATCTGCAGGGGTTCGTCTCTCCCGGTATTGGGGGTGAGTGTCAGTGCACGGCGGCGCCCCGGCCTCCATCCCGAGGCCAAATGCGGAAGCGATGGTTAACTTTAATTTTCTTGAACCGGCACCACCGCGCACTAAAACCCGGATCGGGCCATTAACTAGTCCTAGCTAACTACAAGATGGGGAAGAGAGATATACCGAGCGATCCGAGTCCTCCGGTCTTCTCGTCGTCGTCCTGATCTCCCGCGGAATGTCCGGTCTCCACCTCCTCGCCGGAAGGGCACCACGTCGCCTGCTTCTTTTACGGGCTCCCACCTCTATACCGAGGCAACTCAGGTACGAAGTTGGCGAGCCGACGTGCCTAAGGTTTGCTGTAGAATATAGTGTAGAACCATGTCTCATTTTGGGGTTCATGGAGGTGCCATTTTGGTGGAGGGATGATACATGAACTATGTAAAGGAACTTGGGGATTTTTGGAGCATGAAATGAACAAAAACCCCACACCAATGAAAATGGGCAGCCCCAAGAGGGAGTGGCCGGCCATGGCACTTGGTGAGGTGAGAGTGAGAATGAGTGAGTGAAAATGATAGCCACAAGAATAATGCAAGTGAGAGGAAAAGTTATCATATCAAGAAATGATCACAAAACCAACCTCACACTCCAACACAACCATCATCACAAGCATGATGACTCCAAAAGGTCAAGCCATCATGAACAAAGAAAGTTAAGTGGTGGTGCATCATCATGATCCAACAAAATGCAAAGAACGCCCTCCACAAATACTTATTTGCACAAATGCAAATAAGCCCTCCTCCACCAATCTTCGGCCATTGAAAGATACAACTGAAATATGGCCAAAACGGAAAGCAAACCGGCAACTCCAGAAAACTGGTCCCGTAATAAATTACAGAAAAACCCCGCTACTGTATATACATACCCGCGTTTGTATTTCGACCGAAATACAAATGCAATGAGACAAAATCTACACAGTACTATACTAGGATCCGGCTTAAACCAAAGCCAGCTAGTAATATCCGTCCGATCCTGATCCGTGCAATACCGCACGTATCTGATCGAACCCTGCCATATATCCATACGGCCTCTAGTACGAACCGTCCGATCCTGATCCGTGCAATACCGCACGTATCTGATCGGACCCTTGCCATATCTCCATAAGGCCTCTACAGCGTTTCGCCCGAAAACTTGAGCAACTAAATGTAGGGGACTCTAAAGACTCGTCAACACCTTGGTTGTGGATTTAACCATTAGCACGTCAGAAGTATAAGCCAATACGTAACGGGCTACCAGGTATTGACCAAAAGGGACGTCGATGAGCGAACTCATCCTGACACCTTACTAAGCCTGTCAGTGACAATATCCATACAGTCCGGTTCGTTCGTCTATGAGCATCGCATGGCGGGCCTAGGGGGTTGGTGAAAGTCAGACCCCCAAAAGCGGTACAAGTCTTGTCGGAGTGTAGCCCAGAACACCCTGAGATACTACTGGAATACCTACCAGTAAATCTCCTGCCTCGGCCTAGGGCTTCATGTAATGGCTCTCCTAGACACAGCGCGACCTCACCCCCAATACCGGGAGAGACGAACCCCTGAAGATCCGCTCACTGCCTCCATGTGGCTCGGGACTGTACCCAACTAAAACCTGTTTGCACGTCTCCTTTGAGCGTGGTAGGGTAGTAATAAAAGTACAGTGGGAACTCACACGAGACAAATGACGATCCGCAGGTCGATGAACTAACCTGTACACATGTCACCAGGGAACTGCTATCTGACGTCAGGTATAAGACCAACTAGCATGTTCCCGGCGAGTCCTTTCCGGTGTACTCATAACCCAATGAGCACCTGTATACATCTTAGGTGAACCAACTGACACCAGTGGCTTGTGAGACCGGCCACCGCCCCTCGTCGGGGTCTTGACTGTATACACTAGTCTACTCTGGAGTATCGATGCCCTGTCTCGAAACTCCCACGACTAGGGACCTTTTAAGGATGTGCTTATAGACCCCAGCTCCCACTTATATGATCGCCCTCATACTGCTGGTGGTCAAGCAAGAATCCTAGGGGCTCTGTCAACGTGTAATAGCGACATGTCAGGTCACCTAAAGCAGTACACGATGATAAAGGTAAACCAGATAGCATTCTATCATCTTGAGTAAGACTGTCCTACCGGGACAGGTCCTCCCTTAATCATTGCAATCACGTGCCTGTGATCCAATAATTGACTCTGAGGGCACTATCTCCAATAATCTCCCACTTGCACTCAAGGCTAATTATTGCGATGTCGCATACTCACAGCCCGTGTGATACCGAACACCCAACTCCTCTACTTGTCAGTCTCACAAAGCTTATTCGCGAAACTATTGCGTTCGAGGAATAGCCTCAGTGAGTGGATCCGCTTTGATGTTCCTTTCTATGTCTCTCTATATCTCATGTTCGCGGAGAAAGCCTTCTCCCGAAATGAGCAATACCTGTCTTAGAATGTGTCTGGATGTCTGATGGGACCAAGCTCATAAATGAACTCCAAATCCAAACTTCTTAGACTGTATCATCAACTGAACTTAATCAGTATCCTGCGCCATGCCTCCCTCAGTATTGCCTTGGACCATCTGTCCAAAATACTGCCCCTCGTCAGAAGGAAAAACTATAACTCTGACAATCTCCTTGTCGTCCAAGTCACCTTGGAAGCCTGGAATGATAACTGTCTCCTGAATGAGGCTGTCGTTATCATATCCCTAGAACATCCACTTATGTTCTAAAGCTGCTTCCGATTGTTTCTCCAGGATTGGATCAATATCAACTTATTGCATCTACTGCAAGAACAACATCTGGTGTGGTACTTGACATCTTATGATTGACTCAATTGCCTAAGCAAGTGATCTGCCAATCATGCACATCCCACTCCCCTTTAGTCTGTAAGACACCTTTAGAGAGGGTGACTCCATCACCTGCAGGTACACTACCATGCCAGGAGTCGTCCATTCTAAATGCTCTTAGAATGCTGTCTAAGTACCCTTAATTGGGAAACCACCCAAATCTAGATCTACAACCATAGATCTAGTAACCAGTATGTCTGATATAATGTCCAGGTCCTGATTGATAGAATATGTGCGTGTTCAAGTTTTAGTTTAAATACCGCAATCAAGACGGTTTCGCTTGTAGCTAGCCGGTTGAGTACGGGTCGTCCGCAGGGAGATGGGAGTCTTTTTCTATGTGCTTTAACGAGTTAAGTCCGGTTTTTCAGATTTTATTTGTGATTATCTAAGTGTTGAGTTGATATTTAAAGAGAGCTTGTTAGGGTTAGGATTAGGTTAGTTTGAGTTAGGAGTCTCCACATCTTTCGTTGCCCCTCTTAATATCGGTGTTACGGTAATCGGCAACAACGGGGATTAGCACGACTAGGAAGGAACTTGCAAGTATAAGCTAGGTTTTCCAACGCATAAGTCCTTCCTTTTGGTGCTTGTCCGTCCGTTCTTGGCTCTTAGCCATAACCTCCGGTTAATTCAACCACAACCGGTCTCACTACGGAATCACCGCTATCATGTAGGATAGGGTGCCGTAAGGAGCGGATTGTGGTTCAATTAACGGGAGTTGATTTAAGCTGTTGGGCAAGGAAAGAGTGAGAGAGATTTCCTTCTCTCAAACTTCCCTTATCCTACCCTAACAAGAATGAACTACTCACACATCATAATACGGAAAAATAAAACAAAACAAAAGAGGAAGATAGAAAGAAGGAGATTAGAAGAATACGACTAGGTATTTGCGACCTCACCTTGGCGAGGATCGAGCGTAAGCATCATTGTCGTATGTAAGGATAAAGAAAAAGAGAGAAGAAAGAAACAACAAGATAATAACAACAACTACTTAAAGAATTAAAGTTACAACAATTATAGCAAAAGTAAGACAAGCATGATAATAAAATGATCTTCTTTATTCACCATTCTTCACTCACAAAGCTCACTCAAGTTTAATGGAGAAGAGATGAGAAGAAGAAGAACATGTAATCTAAAACCTAGCAAAAAGAAATTACAAGAATGGACCCCTTCCTTCACAAAGTTCTGGGGTATTTATAGGCTGGAGAATGAAGACCTAGGGCAACCATCTGCCCCTATACACAATTACCCAACTGCCCCTAAAAACCCTAGCTCTGCCGCCACCATACTGCCGCGGATCCGCGGCTTAGACCCCTCTTTGGCCGTGGATCCGTGGCCATATAGATGAGTTAGGGTGTGGGCTTCTTGGTACTTTCCTGGTCTTCTGTGTACTTCAGTATGGCATATGTGTTTTCTGAAAATACCTCCACATTTCATCCAGAATTTCTGTTGAGGGAAAGGTGGACTTTTTGTCAAGATTTGGCATGATTGCCTCGAGCTCCGCGTAGATCTCTTGGATTTTGTGCTACCATTGAGCCTTGTGCATGAGAATGACATTGATTTGACATTTTGTCTTCCTAAACTGGTATCTGGCAACATACGGATGAAGAGCGGAGACCGTGTTTTATCTGTGGTTGGCAGGAACCCGGATTTTGTCGTGTTTTCCATGAATTTCACCGTTTTAGAACCGAGAACCTGTATTCTGCAATTGACTAGCAAACACGGCTCAAGAGTATCTACCGATATGCAATGTGATAAAAATTGGGCGGTATGAAAATGCAAAAATCTGATATGAACAAATACCCCCAAACTTATCATTTGCTCGTCCCGAGCAAAGCCCATTTATTCACAAAAAATTTCCCAACCTCACTTTTGCAGGGAACGCGATTGCACTGAGCATGTGCAACAAGCCGTTAAACCTCTAGGTGTCCCTAGTAGGAGGAGTGTTGTCTCCTGAGGGTTTTCAGCGGATACTACCAACAAAATCCGGTCAAGTAGGTTTTGTAAAATAACTAAGATTCAAACCCTAAAGTTTTGTTTCAGAAAATAACAATTCTATAATCCTAAGTGTAGACTATCGAACCTTTATTTTTCACACCTCGCTTCTTATTTAACTACAGATTTTATATGTCTTTACGTGCAGTGCAAATAGTGTCGTTAAGTTCTAGAAGGATCGATTAAAGTCATCATGTCGCACAATAAAGCCCAGATAACAATTTTAAAAGGATCACATAAGTTTTATAAAGAGTTAAGCATTTTTCAAGTTTCGTTTTCCAGTAAGGTTTCAACTTCAGAATTTCTATCTTCCTTAACAGGAAACTAAGTCGTATTCTTCACTCCACCTTTTTCTTGTTTTCATTTCATACACACCTCTGTGAACGTGCAATAGTCTTTATCATAGAATAAAACCTTCATATCTCCGTTAAATTTTTTTTTTATAAAAGCCTGTCTTTTATCAAGATTATTCTCACACAAAGAACCGTTAGGAATTTTAACTCGGAGAGAACACTTGCTTGACTTTGTTTTAGACTGGACTTTCTAGGCTTCTTAGCGAGCTTTGGGCCAATGCATCCAAACCAGTTGGTTTTAGGGCATTAGGTGTAGAAACACCCCAGCGGACTTAATTACTCAAGTTACCTAGGTCCAAAAAACAAAAGACAGTTTGGCGTGAAAATCAGATGATTTAATACGAACGGAGATATAACCGGCAGTTCAATTAATTTTTTTTTTTTGGATAAAAGACGTGTTTAGTGGGTTTGGTGTGTAATCATTCCAATCAAGTTTCAGATGGGTTATTTTTCAGACTTAGCTCCAATTACGGCATCAATAACATTCCTTTATATTCGCTTTACTTCATAAACTATTCTTGACATTACTTATTTCAGAACAAACCTATTTGATCCTCAGAAAATCATTTATCTGTTTAAACGTTTAAACATGAAAGACTTGTCATCTAATTCCCAAAATTCACGACACGTGTAGTGTGATGTAAAGACGTATATCAGCTATAGTTAACTTCAAAGGAGAGTTATCTTCCAGGTTTTCAAAATCTAAACATAAGATTTAGTTATTCCTATTTTTTTCAAACAAAAAATTTCGAGATGTTGAATCAGAGTTCTTCCAAAAGTTTTTATTTTTTTAGAAAATTTTCAAATTTTTATGGATTTTATGGATTTTAATATGCAGATGCAAAATATACAAATGAATGCGAAGGTAAGAAATGCGTACCGAGCGTACCCCCAAACTTAAACTGGACAGTGTCCTCACTGTCATTGCATGAAGAGATCATTTGAAGGGTCAAAATTGTCGGTTAGCGATATACAATTTTTTTATATTTGTTTTTAAAGAAAAGAAAAAGAAAAAGAATATACACAAATAAATACAAAATGGTTTGTACATACCCCCAAACTTATTTGGAACAGTGTCCACTGTTCTTGGCTGGATAACCGAAGTTTGGAGGTAGGCAGAGGAAGATCATTCAGGGTAAACCGGCTCCTGTAGGAACAGGAGCTCCTCTGTTGGTTCGGCGCTTAGGTACGGTTTGCATCGGTGTCCGTTTACTTTGAAAAGTGAACCGTCCTTTGGATTTTCCAAATCCACAGCGCCCTGCGGATACACATTCCGCACAAAATACGGCCCTTTCCAGCGAGATCTGAGCTTTCCTGGATGGGAGTGAAGTCGGGTGTCGTAAAGCAGTACCTGCTGACCAGGTACGAAGGTTTTGCGCAAAAGGTGTTTATCGTGAAACACCTTCGTTCGATTCTTAACGACAACCGCGTTATCGTAAGCCTCATCCCTAAGCTCGCTCAGTTCGTTCAACTGCAGCTTCCGATGGCTGCCCGCGTCCTCGAGAGATAGATTCAGCTCTTTTATCGCCCAAAATGCGCGATGCTCTATTTCGACAGGAAGGTGGCAGGCTTTTCCGTACACAAGCCGATAGGGAGACATGCCAAGGTCGGTCTTATAAGCGGTTCTAAATGCCCAAAGGGCATCAGTGAGTTTCAGAGACCAATCCTTACGGTTCTTGGAAACCGTCTTCTCCAGAATCTGCTTGATTTGCCAATTTGAAACTTCGGCCTGCCCGCAGGTTTGGGGGTGGTAGGGCGTAGAAAGCTTATGATTAATGGAGTATTTCCGCATCAAGGCTTCGAAAGTTTTATTGCAGAAATGACTTCTATTGTCGCTAATGATCGCTCGGGGGTGCCCAAACCGGGAAAAAATGTTTTTTTTTAAGGAACCTTGTTGTCGTTAGTTCGGCTGGGCACAGCCTCGACCCATTTAGAGACGTAATCAACAGCTAGAAGATGTACAAGTTTCCAAAAGAGCTGGGAAACGGCCCCATGCAATCTATCCCCCAAATATCGAAAATCTCCACAACCAAGATCGGTTGGAGCGGCATCTCGTTCCTCCGGGATATCCGGCCCATGTGTTGGCACCGGGAGCAAGTCTTGCAATAGTCGTGAGCGTCTTTGAAAAGTTGTGGCCAGTAGAAACCACATTGCAAGATCTTCTCAGCTGTCTTTCTGGGCCCAAAATGCCCGCCACACGCTTGATCGCGGCAAAATGACAGCACACTCTTGAATTCCTCATCAGGGACACACCGACGAATAATCAGATCGGGACAGTACTTGAACAAGTAGGGTTCGTCCCAGTAAAAGTGTTTTACTTGGGATAAGAAGCGAAGTCTGTCCTGACGTGACCATTCGGTCGGTAGTAATCCTGTGGCCAAATAGTTCACAATATCTGCGAACCGGGGTTCACATGATACTGTCAAGAGCTGTTCATCCGGGAAAACGTCGTTGATCGGAATTGGAAGCGAAGGCGAAGAAGGAAGTCGTGAGAGATGGTCGGCAACCACGTTTTCACATCCTCGTTTGTCCTTAATGACAAGGTCAAACTCTTGAAGCAAGAGGATCCAACGGATTAACCGAGATTTTGCATCTTTCTTCGCAAAAAGATGGCGTAGAGCAGAATGGTCCGTGTAGACAATGACTGGAGAGCCGATGAGGTAAGGCCTGAACTTTTCTAAAGCAAATACAACAGCTAAGAATTCCTTCTCAGTTGTTGTATAATTGAGTTGTGCGTCGTTCAGGGTTCGGCTCGCGTAATAGATTACGTGCGGCATTTTGTTGATGTGTTGTCCAAGGACAGCACCAATGGCAAAGTCGGATGCATCGCACATAATCTCGAATGGGTGCGTCCAGTCAGGTGAAGAAAGAACGGGAGCAGAAGTGAGTGAGCTTTTCAATGACTCGAAGGCAGTCACACAGCTCGAGTTGAAGTCGAAAGGTGTGTCCTTGGCCAGCAAAAGAGTCAAGGGCCTAGCAATCTTGCTAAAGTCCTTGATGAACCGTCTATAGAAACCGGCATGGCCAAGGAAGGCTCGGATATCTCTGACGCATCGGGGAGGAGGCAGATTGGAAATGACCTCAATCTTTGCTTTGTCAACCTCTATGCCATTTTGCGAGATGATATGTCCTAAGACAATACCTTCGCGCACCATGAAGTGGCATTTCTCCCAGTTCCCCAGTTCAAAGTGAGATTCTTGTCCTTACATCGGGTAAGGACAGCGTCAAGATGCAGCAAACACTCGTTGAAGGAGTCGCCGAAGATGGAGAAGTCATCCATGAAAATCTCCAGAAATTTTTCCACCATGTCCGAGAAAATTCCCATCATACACCGCTGGAAGGTAGCGGGCGCATTGCATAACCCAAAGGGCATGCGTCGATATGCAAACGTGCCGAAAGGACAAGTGAAAGTGGTCTTGTCCTGGTCTTTTTCGGCGATGGGAATTTGATTATAGCCGGAGTAGCCATCAAGAAAGCAGTAGTACTCGTGTCCGGCCAATCGTTCAAGCATCTGGTCAACGAAGGGTAGCGGAAAATGGTCTTTCCGCGTTGCGGCGTTGAGTTTTCTGTAATCAATGCAAACTCGCCACCCAGTTTGGGTGCGAGTAGGGATTAACTCGTTCGCCTCGTTGGTTATGACCGTGATGCCCGACTTCTTGGGGACAACATGAATGGGGCTAACCCACTGGCTATCAGAGATAGGGTAAATGATACCACTATCTAGACATTTGACGATCTCCTTCTTCACAGCCTCCTTCATGACTGGATTAAGACGTCTTTGTGGATCCCGGGCTGGTTTGGCATCATCCATCAGATGAATGTGATGCTCAACGATGAGGGGACTAATCCCCTTGATGTCCGCCATGGACCAGCCAAAAGCTTGCCTGTTGCCGTGCAAGACCGCGAGAAGGGCTTTCTCTTGCTCGGGAGCTAGAAAAGCCGAGATGATGACAGGGAGGGTCTCGTTCTCACCTAAGTAAGCATACTTAAGGTGAGACGGCAAAGGCTTGAGTTCGAGCGTTGGAGGTGAAACGATAGAAGGCAAGATTGGTGCAAAGGTCTCGAACTCAAAGGACTCCAGCAAAGGTTCAAAACGAGTGTAGGCAACCGAGTCGGATGGTTCAGGTAACTCATCCGGAAAGTCGAAGGATTCAAACTCGGGTTGTGCGCGGCTAAGATCGTTCAAGAACGTGAAACACTCGTAGTCGTTGTCGGGCGCAAGAACAGTAGCAGGTTCGAAGAGAAACACACTAGTAGCGTCAAGATTATCGTGATCAAACAGAAACTCCTCGAATTCACACTCTTCTGGTGTGATCTCCTGGATCGAGCAGACGTCCAATATATGAGCATTAGGTTCGGCGGGTTGATTCCCCAACCAAAAAATGTTGAGTTCAATCGTCATATTTCCAAAAGAGAGGTTCATCGAACCATTGCGACAATTGATCACAGCATTTGAGGTTGCGAGAAATGGGCGACCGAGTATCACCGGAATTTGATTCCGGGGGTTAGCTACAGGCTGTGTATCTAAGACAATGAAGTCAACGGGGAATATGAATTCCCCAACTTTGATTAACACATCCTCTAGCTCACCCCTAGGATGGGTGATCGATCGGTCGGCCATTTGGAGAGTGCAGTGTGTGGGTTTCAACTCTCCGATGCCTAATTGCTCGTATACTGAATACGGAAGCAGGTTAACACTGGCACCAAGATCTAATAGTGCGCGGTTGATGTTCTTATCCCCAATGGTGATTGAAATCGTAGGACAGCCAGGGTCCTTCCGTTTTTGTGGTAAAGATTGGGTAAGGGCATCACTCACAGCACTAGCCAAGAAAACTTTCTTGGGTACCTGAGACTTCCTCTTTTTCGTGCACAAGACCTTTAATATTTTCGCGTAGGATGGGACTTGTTGGACAGCATCTAAATAAGGAATGTTAATGTTAACCTGCTTGAATAACTCCAGAATCTTCTCCATTTAAGGATTTTGTTTGTTAGACCTCAACCGGTTTGGAAATGGAACATTTTGAAAATTGGTTGAGTCTAATGCTGGAGGAGGAGATTTTGGAGTTGGAACGGATCCCAGAATAGGTGTTTTCGTGGAGTGAGAAGTGGGTCCGTTCATAGCAGAAGAAGAGGAAGGAGAGCCTGTTGAAGAACGGAGAATAGGCTCGGAAGAAGAAGAAGAAGAAGAAGAAGCGGCCGGGGTGTCATCGTTGATTTGCTTGCAAATGTTGTTTTGCAACATCCTTCCCGATCTCAGTGTGGTCACGGCACTCACATTATGGTTTTGTTGTTCAAGAGCAACATGTGCATTATGTGGGTGACCGGGATTTGGAAATGGCTGGGACGGGAGCTTCCCCTTCTCTCGCTCGCTTAAGGCCGCGTTCAGCTGTGCAATCTGGGCCTCGATGGTCTTGATGCTTTGCCCGTGTGCGGCAGTATGTTGCACTAAAGATTTAATGGAAGACTGGATGTTGGCGGTGGATTGAGTCGATTGTTTAACAAACGCCTCCAGACTTCGCTCGAGCGAGGAAACCTTATCGTTGTTTGACGGAACAAAGTTGTTGGGTGGAAAAGAGTTGTTGGGTGCAAAGTTGTTCGTCTGATTTTGGAAAGGTTGGGGTTGGAAGGGCTACTGATACTGAGTTTGTTGTTGTGCTTGTTGTTGCGGTGGAGGGGCCCTTTGGAAATTGTTGCCCTGGAATTGATTCTGATTCCGATTCCAGGCGAAATTGGGGTGGTTCCTCCAACCGGGATTGTAGGTGGAAGAGTATGGATCATTCCTCGGTCTTTGCTGGAAGGCAGCATTAACCTGATCCTGTCCTTGCGAGGGTGGATTGTAAGGACACTCTTCGGTCAAGTGGGAAGGATCGGAACAACAAGCGCAGATGGTACGAAGGGGGAGAACAGGGGCAGGAGCAGGAGCAGAGAATTTGCTCTCTATCGCTTCAGGTTTTCGTGTTATTGCAGCCATTTCAGCTTTCATCGCAATAGAGACATCAAGTTGGTGGATTCCTATCCTAGACTGACCGGTAGAAGTGGAGGTAGAAGAAGAAGAAGTCGGTCTGGTGCTCTCCCACTGTAGCGTTTGCTCCGCAAGGTCGTCAAAGAACTGCCACGCTTCCTCGTCAGATTTCGATAAGAAGTGGCCCTGACAGATGGTTTCCAGCAACTGCTTCGTTGCTGGGTTCAGTCCCTCGTATAAGGTTTGGCAGAGCTGCCATTTCTCTATACCGTGGTGAGGACACTGAACAAGAAGGTCTTTGTATCGGTCAAAGCACTTCCAGAAGGGTTCCGAAGGAAGCTGGGAGAATTGGTTGATTTCATTTCGAATCCTTGCGGTCTTATGATTTGGATAGAATTTTTTCAGAAACGCTTTAACAAACTCGTCCCAGCTGGTGATTGAGTGGGAAGCGGTGCTATACAGCCATTTTTCAGCGAGATCGCATAAAGTGAACGGAATGACCCGTAGACGTATAGCATCGTCCGACAGCTGGGTGGTTTCATCATGGCACAGACATTTTGAAATTTATTGATGAAGATATAGGCATCTTCAGATTCGAGCCCAAGAAAACGTGGAAGCATGTTGATGAAATGGGGCTTAATTTCAAAGTTGTCCCCATTGGCCGGAGGAAGAGAAAGGCAGGTGGGAAGTGCAGAACGGGTGGGGTAGAAACGATCCTGGAGCGCAATTCGCTGTGGCGCTACAACAGGCGGAGGTGGTGGGATATTGGTCTCCGTAGGAGGTGGAGCCAATCCAGCGGTGGTCAAAGAGATGTTCGGATTAAATCCCGACATCGCGGAAGAAGAGGTTGGTGAAGGTGAAGGTGAAGGTGAAGATGTATGAACAGAATTCCGGTCAACGTCGGAGTTGGCCGGCAAAGGAAGGGGTGAAAGAGGAGCGGACGGAGTATCGACTTCGGAGTCGATCGCGTAGTCGGTCGTGACTAACGTAACGCGGACTAGACGGGCGCTAGTGTCCCGAGTCCAAGCGGACATACACTAAACGAGTTTAGTATAGTCAAAGCGAAGAAGGTGAGGGTAAGAAAACGTCAATGGAGAAAGGTGATGGGTGGTGGGTAAAAAATGGATTTGGCGACAAAGGGCAAGTTTTTATAAAAGTTTTTGATTTTTTTCTTTTTTTTTTAGAAAGATTTTTACAGAAATATGTACGGAAATACGGCTTAAGCAATCACAAACAAGTTATGCACAATCACACCTAGATCTAGGGTAACCTAGGTCTACTAGACCTGCTCCTGAACTTGATTGTCGAAGTTAAACAGTGTTGAGAAACGGGCTTAAAAAAACACTGATCACGAGGCCAGGTAAGTGCAGAGATAAGGGGAGGTTGTCCAACGCTTTCGCGAAGTTCCTTAATTAAATAACCCTTTCTCTTTCGGCAGTTGCGCCTTTCACACTTTCCTAGACACCCCGTAAACAATATACGGTTAAGCGAGGTTCTAAACACGGTTTATCTTCTCCTAATGAGCGCGAAGTCCTTAGGGCTGAAGTCTAGTATTTTTTAATTTACAATGGACAATGCATATGCTTTAGTGATTTTTGGGGTCCTGGGAAGGGTGATGAAATCCCCACCCAATCTGGATTGGTTTCAAGCCCCTTAAGTCCGTATTAAAGAATGCAAAGCGGTAACAAATCAACTGCAAACAATTTTTATTTGCGGCGCAAAGAATCCTGCACAAGAATAGTTTATTGGAAGGGGGAGAAGAGTTTACGCAAAGAAGGCTGCAGAAAACACAGTTCAGTGGAGTTCAGAGGAGTGGAGAGAAGAGAGAGACTCACCAGAAAAAAGTTGGCAGCCCAAAGGCACCAAGTGGCCGCGGATCCGCGGCCTAAGCCCTCTATTGCCGCGGATCCGCGGCAGGAAGGGAAGATTGGGACACCATTTTTCTTGAGCTTGCTGTTTTGGGTGTCTTCTACTTGTCTGGATGTACTGAATGTTTACTTTCTTACTGTACCTGCTCCAGATCTTGACAGTAGACCGTTAACTTCGTTTTGTCCGTCGCGGTGTAGCCGCGAAATGTGGGTCTATCTTCCCACGTCTTTGGCACTGTACTTGAACTCCATATTTTCAACGTCTTGGCCACTGAACTCGAACCTTGTATTTTCCTACACACTTGCACAAAAGCTAATCAAAAAACAACAAGATGTTTTTTTTACAAAGTATGTATTTTTTTCGTTTTTTTTGTTATATTTATACTTACAAATTAACCTGAAATTACACAAGGAAATAAACTACCGTCTCCCGGCAACGGCGCCATTTGATTGATAGAATATGTGCGTGTTCAAGTTTTAGTTTAAATACCGCAATCAAGACGGTTTCGCTTGTAGCTAGCCGGTTGAGTACGGGTCGTCCGCAGGGAGATGGGAGTCTTTTTCTATGTGCTTTAACGAGTTAAGTCCGGTTTTTCAGATTTTGTTTGTGATTATCTAAGTGTTGAGTTGATATTTAAAGAGAGCTTGTAAGGGTTAGGATTAGGTTAGTTTGAGTTAGGAGTCTCCACATCTTTCGTTGCCCCTCTTAATATCGGTGTTACGGTAATCGACAACAACGGGGATTAGCACGACTAGGAAGGAACTTGCGAGTATAAGCTAGGCTTTCCAACGTATAAGTCCTTCCTTTTGGTGCTTGTCCGTCCGTTCTTGGCTCTTAGCCATAACCTCCGGTTAATTCAACCACAACCGGTCTCACTACGGAATCACCGCTATCATGTAGGATAGGGTGCCGTAAGGAGCAGATTGTGGTTCAATTAACGGGAGTTGATTTAAGCTGTTAGGCAAGGAAAGAGTGAGAGAGATTTCCTTCTCTCAAACTTCCCTTATCCTACCCTAACAAGAATGAACTACTCACACATCATAATACGGAAAAATAAAACAAAACAAAAGAGGAAGATAGAAAGAAGGAGATTAGAAGAATACGACTATCTATTTGCGACCTCACCTTGACGAGGATCGAGCGTAAGCATCATTGTCGTATGTAAGGATAAAGAAAAGAGAGAAGAAAGAAACAACAAGATAATAACAACAACTACTTAACGAATTAAAGTTACAACAATTATAGCAAAAGTAAGACAAGCATGATAATAAAATGATCTTCTTTATTCACCATTCTTCACTCACAAAGCTCACTCAAGTTTAATGGAGAAGAGATGAGAAGAAGAAGAACATGTAATCTAAAACCTAGCAAAAAGAAAATACAAGAATGGACCCCTTCCTTCACAAAGTTCTGGGGTATTTATAGGCTGGAGAATGAAGACCTAGGGCAACCATCTGCCCCTATACACAATTACCCAACTGCCCCTAAAAACCCTAGCTCTGCCGCCACCATACTGCCGCGGATCCGCGGCCTAGACCCCCCTTTGGCCGCGGATCCGCGGCCATATAGATGAGTTAGGGTGTGTGCTTCTTGGTACTTTCCTGGTCTTCTGTGTACTTCAGTATGGCATACGTGTTTTCTGAAAATACCTCCACATTTCTTCCAGAATTTCTGTTGAGGGAAAGGTGGACTTTTTGTCAAGATTTGGCATGATTGCCTCGAGCTCCGCGTAGATCTCTTGGATTTTGTGCTACCATTGAGCCTTGTGCATGAGAATGATATTGATTTGACATTTTGTCTTCCTAAACTGGTATCTGGCAACATACGGATGAAGAGCGGAGACCGTGTTTTATCTGTGGTTGGCAGGAACCCGGATTTTGTCGTGTTTTCCATGAATTTCACCGTTTTAGAACCGAGAACCTGTATCCTGCAATTGACTAGCAAACACGGCTCAAGAGTATCTACCGATATGCAATGTGATAAAAAATGGGCGGTATGAAAATGCAAAAATCTGATATGAACAAGTCCCATGTGGAGAAACCACTGTGTGACGACCAAAGTGTAACCGATTGTAGTATAGGAATATCACTTCCTACTATATGTATGTCATCCAAATACCAGGACATCACACCCTACTACCTTTTCAACAGATCCATCCCCTATTCTGATGAAGTCAAACCTATGACTGTCACATCAGAAATTGATGATCTATCTCCGCTATATCTGCTTTAGTCTATAAATAGACATAAGCCACCTGTCCACCAATGCTTCCGCTGATCCCACTGACTACGACAACCGTCTGGCAGAGTCATATAAACGTACACTTCTAAAGCAAGTTTAGAACGACGCTATACTCATCCTCCTGCCAGGTCTCACAGTCTGGAACAACAGCAATGGCAAGTGTGGGTAAACAAGAACCTCCTTGTCACCGTCCTTGAGCATACCGAAGTACCTCTCGGGTGCCTGAGGTTACCCACTTTATCTGCGGAGTGGCCAATGGATTGTCAAACCAGATTGAATCTTTAGGTTCCTATCAAATCTTCAGTAATCATTTGCGGTTCTGGAATCATTTCCAGTTCTACTATACTCCCACTACTGTTTTCTGAAAAAATCCATTTTTATTAAAACTGTGGCGAGTGCAGAACAATATCACTATTGATCTTCCAGATGGTAGAAAGTCAACCCTCGTCATAGCCTGGGTCAACCCACAAACAGCCATTACAGAAACGTGCCTTGAGTTATTCAGAGTCTGGTTTTAAGCATAACCCGGACAAACTCCCGTACCTTAACATCGTTAAGATATGAACTGTTCTATATCCAATATAGAACTAGAGGCACTGATTTAATTGAAGCAGATTCAAATCATGCAGCTATCTCCAGTGCATGTCAACTAAAATGGAAAGAGGCTGATCAGCGTTACTCAACTTAGGAATGCTTCCAATTATGAGTAACCTGAAAGAGAAGCAAGTTCTCTTAGTCATTACTATCAACTGAATACCGCACACAAGTATCTACATCTTCGATCACTTTGAAGAATCCCGATACTTGCAACACCTGGTTCTCTACTTTATTCAAATACCTATAACTTCTCAAAATTCGGACCCTGTGTTTCAAAGAAACACCTGTCTAAAAACTAGAGAAGTCATAAGTAAACTGAATATAGTACGAGGACTATCCCCTCTGTCCTGATGGACCCTGGACAACATACAATACTCTGTATAAGTCCCTTGAGTCTGATAACTCATTCACTGTGTGTCGTAGATTGAAAACTGTACCTATGGTTAAGAAGAATTACACCGCTGTTTAATGCTCCTTACCTAACCATCCACTGATATAGGTAAATGTCACAGACATAATTTCAAAAAGATATGTCTCACTCTATAAAAATAGACGTACAGATATATCAATTTGAAATTGGTGCATAATAGCGGAATTCATAACCAAATATTTGCCGACCGGCAAACAGTCCAGGTGACGTCCTCAAATATCACCGATTACAACGAATCCCGATATAATGAGGATGATCACCTAATTCCCAATAACTTACTCCCACTCATCATCTGTAAAACCATACAGATGTGAGAATCATACGTGGTAAATACATACCCTGGAGCAAGTGTCTAATTGGAGAATCAGTTTTCTTTTAACAGTACACAGTGAAACTGAAACATTAAAATGTTTCCTGGGGTTATCCTGGTATTTCTAGTAATGCCTCTTCCAGATTCACGACTGTAACCGTATAATTCTTTGCCACCTCTCCAAATCTCTTTATATGTCTCTAGTCATTACCTTCTGCACACCCTTTAGGCCAAATGGTTTTCTTCCTTCCCTACCGTTCGGTACCAGCCTATGGTTTGGAAGAAGACTATCCAATAAGCATAATGGGTATACTATCCCAATCCTAGGAACACTCGCAATGCGAGAGAAGGTGAAGATAAAAGACACCTGAATAAACCTTATTCATATTTCTCCTGAACCAGAATCCATCCCCGAACTGGAACAAGTTCCTTTCGAGTTCGTATATAACCATACGATGGAGTATCCAATAAACTGTGGATCTTCGTAGTGATACGGAGTGTCCTGGAGAAATACAAAGGTGAAGTAGGAGTGGTAATGAAATACCTGGTTTGGTCGTGAATATCAGTTGCAATTTACTTTGTCCTCTTACTAATCCCTTACTTTGACTTTGCATAATATTTTCTGTACACCATCGTTAGGCTAATTGGTTTTCTTCATTCCCTACCGGTCGGCACCTGCCAACGGTTTGGAAGAAGACTATCCAATTTGCGTAATAGGTGTACTATCTCCTAAACCAAGGAGTACTCGCAACCTGAGAGAAGGTAAAAGGAAAAAACAACTGAATAATCCTATCCGTTTTCTCCAGAACCTGAAACCATCCTCGAATAAATCCCTTCGAGTTCGTATATAACCATACGATGGTTTTGTCTAATGGAAGTGGACGTTCGTAGTAATACGAGGTGTCTTGGAGAAAAGGGTAAAAGTAGGAGTGGCAATGAGGTTTGCAACTCTGACAATCCAAAAGCCAGTGTTAAGAAGGTTCGGTTAATTTTGGTCACTGAGTCATAGTCCAGGGTCGGGTCAACGGTCGCTGCCAAAGAGAGAGAGAAAAGAAACACTCAGCGTGCACTCTAACCTAGATCAGAATGGTTACAAATTTATCTAATCAGGAAACCTCCCGCTGTCACTTCAAATTCTCCTCCAAACCTGAAAGAAGAATTAGTCGGGGTCACCCGAGGAGTAAACTAACTCATCAGTGGGAATCGGGATCCAACTATCATCGCATGATAACGTGACGGAATCCGCTCACGCTATCACACTCCAGAAGGTATGCGCATATCTGGCAAGTTTCAGTTCTTTTGAAACTCCCGATGTGATTTTTGCCCCAAGCTCTTATGACCTTGACTTTGGCCAACATATCATAAGTCACATGTCAAGTTCTACCCGTCATTATCCAGGTTAATTTGAGCACACCCGTACATACCCATGACTTTGGCCAAAATAGTAGTACGACTGCCCCAAACCAACGCATCTATCTATGCTGCATATGAATACCAAATAGCTACCAATCACTGTGCCTTGACTTTGGCCAACATACACAGCTTGAATACTATTGACCACCCATATGAAATGACGGAGGGCTACGAATGGTTTCTAGCGAAAACCTTTAACGTAGTGAACTTGATATCGTTGAAGGAACGGATAGCTTTATAAAAATATAGTGACAATAACCTTTGCTAAAGAGGTCACTCCCGGTGAAGGGATCTCGGCTCTTTCCCCATAGAATGAGGTGCAGGATATTCCAACTGAATATCACGGTGCAAAGCAAAAGTAATCGGCTATAATGAAGTCATTGCCCTGACGCAAACTTTTTGTCTAAGGGGTCACTCCCGGTGAAGGGATCTCGGCCGTTGCCTCGTCGACTGAGGAACAGGATATTCCAACTGAATACCACGATGCAAAACAAAAGTGAACGTCCTTGCAATAGCAGATTTTTGAAAAGTGTTCCAACAACATCAGATTAGGTTTGTTTTTAACTTGCATTGATCCGAATTAATGTAGTCCCATCAATTAATCACACCACAAAGAACGAAAATATACTGATGTACGTATATGCCATCCGCATTCACCACTGGGTCCCGTCATTATCCGTTAGGTTAGCTAACTAACGACAGAGCGGGGACTGGACTAGCGCGGATGCAAAACATATACAACATCTACTAATATATATACCAATATATTATATTCGCTCAAGGCATGATAAAATGCAACTTCACAGAAATGTACAGCAACACAGAACAATACAGATATCTGGGATCCCCGGGTTTCACAGAGCCACTACTGAAACCCGACGTTCCCCTGGTCGTGTGGATAGCCTGTGCAATGAAATCCTAGACCCCTACGGGCGCGGCAAGTTACCCGCCAAAACCTGAAGCGAGGCAGCCCCCTTCAGCAACGTGAATGGACCACCCAGCACTTCACGGAATCCGGTAACTTGGGCACCCCTCCTGGGTCAACCTATACCCCCTACGAGTGCGGCGAATAGCCCGCCAATTCTAGAGTAAAGCCCCCTCCGTCTCAATGCCATAAGATGCGGGCTCGTTGCCCTCTAGAACCCGGCTATCCGTGCACCCCTCCGCGGGGCAATCCTAGTACAGAAAGTAAAATATACATACAATGGGTACATCGACCGCAACCTGGTCGTGCCCCAAAATAATAATACAAACAGGCAGTGACGACAGTCCACATGTCGGACGCTCGCCCCGCAATATCAAATGTACATAATATAACAAAACTGTACTACCACTGCAACCAGGCTATCCTTTACGACCGATCCGCAATATCACAGCAAAATCACAGAACATCAACGTGAATGTCACGTTCGCAAATCCGTCTAACCGGGCTATAGCAGTTAGACTGGATTTACCGATCAAGTGACATTCACGGTCGCAGATATAATGTAAATACTGTGAACTAATGTGTTTAAAATATCCGATCGATCAAATTTACCAAGTGGGCTCCCAAGTACTACTGTAGCACATCAAGAAATCTGGGCCCAAAAAAATAACATTCCAGAAAACCTATTTTCCACTCAGGAGCATTCTGTAGAATTTTGGGGGACTGAACAGTTCAAGTCGCGGCGGAATCGCGGCCAAAGCATGGGTTTGGCCGCGGTTCCGCGGTGGTTTGAACTGTTCACGAGCCCAAATTTTCACAGAACTCTTAGAATGTCCTTCACATCATTCTGAAACAGCCTAAAAAATTTTTGGACTTCAAAAAATTTCGACAGAAACTGATGTGAAGAAAAATACGGTTTTTGGAAAATTGTTCGATCGGAAATGTAAAACACATTAGTCAAAGCTAGACTACATTAATGGCGAGGCTCTGATACCACTGTCAGTGCACGGCGGCGCCCCGGCCTCCATCCCGAGGCCAAATGCGGAAGCGATGGTTAACTTTAATTTTCTTGAACCGGCACCACCGCGCACTAAAACCCGGATCGGGCCATTAACTAGTCCTAGCTAACTACAAGATGGGGAAGAGAGATATACCGAGCGATCCGAGTCCTCCGGTCTTCTCGTCGTCGTCCCGATCTCCCGCGGAATGTCCGGTCTCCACCTCCTCGCCGGAAAGGCACCACGTCGCCTGCTTCTTTTACGGGCTCCCACCTCTATACCGAGGAAACTCGGGCACGAAGTTGGCTAGCCGACGTGCCCAAGGTTTGCTGTAGAATATAGTGTAGAACCATGTCTCATTTTGGGGTTCATGGATGTGCCATTTTGGTGGAGGGATGATATATGAATTATGTAAAGGAACTTGGGGATTTTTGGAGCATGAAATGAACAAAAACCCCATACCAATGAAAATGGGCAGCCCCAAGAGGGAGTGGCCGGCCATGGCACTTGGTGAGGTGAGAGTGAGAATGAGTGAGTGAAAATGATAGCCACAAGAATAATGCAAGTGAGAGGAAAAGTTATCATATCAAGAAATGATCACAAAACCAACCTCACACTCCAACACAACCATCATCACAAGCATGATGACTCCAAAAGGTCAAGCCATCATGAACAAAGAAAGTCAAGTGATGATGCATCATCAAGATCCAACAAAATGCAAAGAACACCCTCCATAAATACTTATTTGCACAAATGCAAATAAGCCATCCTCCACCAATCTTTGGCCATTGAAAGATACAAATGAAATATGGCCGAAACGGAAAGCAAACCGGCAACTCCAGAAAACTGGTCCCGTAATAAATTACAGTAAAACCCCGCTACTGTATATACATACCCGCATTTGTATTCCGACCGAAATACAAATGCAATGAGACAAAATCTACACAGTACTATACTAGGATCCGGCTTAAACCAAAGCCGGCTAGTAGTATCCGTCCGATCTTGATCCGTGCAATACCGCACGTATCTGATCGAACCCTGCCATATATCCATACGGCCTCTAGTACAAACCGTCCGATCCTGATCCGTGTAATACCGCACGTATCTGATCGGACCCTTGCCATCTCCATACGGCCTCTACAGCGTTTCACCCGAAAACTTGAGCAACTGAATGTGGGGGACTCTAAAGACTCGTCAACACCTTGGTTGTGGATTTAACCACTAGCACATCAGAGGTATAAGCCAATACGTAACGGGCTACCAGGTATTGACCAAAAGGGACGTCGATGAGCGAATTCATCCTGACACCCTACTGAGCCTGTCAGTGACAATATCCGTACAGTCCGGTCCATTCGTCTATGAGCATCGCATGGCGGGCCTAGGTGGTTGGTGAAAGTCAGACCCCCAAAAGCGGTACAAGTCGTGTCGGAGTGTAGCCCAGAACACCCTGAGATACTACTGGAATTGTAAGTCTACGGTAGCGCCCCGGCCGTCTACAGACGCCAAATGCGGAACAAAAACTTTTTAACTGGCGCTATCGTATACTTTAACCCGGATCTTCCATTATTGCTAAACTAACAAACTGTAAAGAGTGTAGAAAGGTTATACCGAACGATCCGAGTCCTTCGTTCTTTAACCATCATCCCACGCTCCGTTGCGGCTGCTCCGATCTCATCGATCTCCGATCTGCTCGTCGCGGTGGTACCACATCACTGATTCTTTAAACGGACTCCCGCCTCTGACTCGAGGCAACTCGGTCGTCAAGTTTGCCAAATGAGACGACCAAGAATGATGTAGAGAATGAGTAGATGACTTTGTCTCACTTCGTCCAAGTCCGTGGACGATCGGTTAATGAAGTTGCCAATTTTATCGGGTGATGGAATGAAAGAGGCAATGAAATTTCCATGCACCCTTAACCATAGTCTTTTCTCACAAGAATGAAATTAATCTCTCTCTCTCTCACAAAGAATGGCCGGCCACTATTTATCAAAGAGGGAGGTGATGGTAGGAGCAATCAAGGGGGTGACCATAAAAGAAAGCTTCTCACAAAATATCCTTAAGAAAAACAAGAAGCTTTAATGATAATGCATGAGTCACTAATACACATCATCAAGCCTTTAATGCACCAATCAATGTCAAGATGACTCATTAGCCACCTCATCACTTCTAGAACCTTCTAGAATGATGACTCACTTTCATCCAAGAAAAGATAAATCCGTCTTTAACCGAATGTTAAAAGACGGCTGATAGAAAACTGGAAACTGGCAACTTCCAAAAGTGATCCTGAAACGAATTTCAGGACAACCCCGAAACTGTATAAATATACCCGCACTTGTATTACGACCGAATACAAATGCAACTGAGACAAAGATATTATATCCACTCAATATAATACTCGGATCCGGCTTAAACCAAAGCCGACCAGTATCAACTGCCCGAAAAATAACACGTGCGTAAACGCACGTGCATTTTCCGAACCCTGCCATAAAACCATACGGCCTCTACAACGTTTCGTCCGAACTTGGGAAACTGTCTGTGGGGGACTCTAATGACTCGTCAGTACCCTGGCAGTGGGTTTAACCACAAACCGTCAGCGGCACTAGCAATGCGTAACGGCTGCCCACGGACTGACCTCAAGGGAGGTTGATGAGCGAACTCATCCAGAAACCCTACTGAGCCTAACAGTGACAATGTATATACAGTCCGGTCCATTCGTCAATGAGTATCGCATATCCGCCTAGGGGGCTAGTAACGTCAGACCCCCAATAGCAGTATAAGTCGTGTCGGAGTGTAGCCCAATAACACCCTGAGATACTACTGGAGTACCTACCAGTAAATCTCCTGCCATGGCCATGGACTTTGTGTAATGGCTCTCCTAGACACAGCACGACCTCGCCCCCAATACCGGGAGAGACGAATCCCCTGCCGATCCGCTCACGTGCCTCCATATGGCTCGGGACTGTACCCAAAAGCTACCTGTTTGCACTACTCCTTTAAGCCATGGTAGGGTAGAAATCAAAGCACAATGGGAACTCACACGAGACAAATGACGACCTCAGGTCGATGAACTAACCTGTACACATGTCACCAGGGAACTGCTATCTGACGATAGGTATAGTACTAACTAGCAGATTCCCGGCGAGTCCTGTCCGGTGTACTCATAACCCAATGAGCACCTGTATACATCTTAGGTGATCCAACTGACACCAGTGGCTTATGAGACCGGCCACCGCCCCTCGTCGGGGTCTCGACTGTATACACTAGTCTACTCCGGAGTATCGATGCCCTGTCTCGAAACTCCCACGACTAGGGACCACAATTAAGGATATGCATATAAACTACCCAACTCTCACGTATATGATCGCCATCATACAGTTGGTAGTAAAGCAAGATCCTAAGGGCTCTATCAAAGTGGAACATGTAATCAGTCACCTGAACATGCACACAATTGATAAAGGCAAACCAGATAGCATACTATCATCTCGAGTAAGACTGTTCTACCGGTATAGGTCCTCCGCAATCATTGCAATCACGTACCTGCGATCCAATAATTGACTATGAGGGTACTATCTCCAACAATCTCCCACTTGCACTCAAGGCTAAGTATTGCGATGTCGACTACTCATAGCCCGTGTGAAACCGAACATCCAACTCCTCTACTAATCAGTTTCACAAAGCCCGTTTGTAAAACTATTGTGTTCGAGAAATAGCCTCAGTGAGTGGATCCGCCTAGAAGTTTCTTTCTATATCTCTCTAAATCTCAAATTCGCGGAGAAGGCCATCTCCCGAATCGAGTAATACCTGTCTTAGAATATATCTGGATATCTGATGGGACCAAGTTCATAAATGAACTCCAAATCCAAACTTCTTAGACTGTATCAATCACTGAACCTAATCAGTATCCGGCGCCATGCCTCCCACAGTATCCTCTTGAACCACCTGTCCATAATACTGTCCCTCTTCGTCAGAGGGAAAAACTATAACTCTGACAATCACTCTGTCATCCACGTCACCTTTGAAGCCTGGAATGATAATCGTCTCCCGAAGGAGGCTGCCGTCATCAAATCTGTAGAACATGTACTTATGTTCTAAAACTGCTTCCTTATGTTTCTCCAGGATTGGATTAATACAAACTCATTGCATCTAGTGCAAAAACAACATCTGGTGTGGTACTTGACATCTCATGATTGACTCAATTGCCTAAGCAAGTGATCTGCCAATCATGCACTTCCCTCTCCTCTTTAGTCTATACGACACCTTTAGAGAGGGCGACTCCATCACCTGCAGGTACATCACCATGCTAGGAGTCATCTATTCTAAAAACCATTAGAATACTGTCAAAGTACCCACATTGGGAAACTACCCAAATCCAGATCTAAAACCATAGATCTAGAAACCATAATGTCTGATATTATATCCATATCCTGTCTGGAGAAATAACTGTGTGACGACCAAAGTACAACCGATCGTAGTATAGGAATTTTACTTCCTACTCTGTGTATGTCATCCAAATACCATTACATCACACCCTACTACCTTCTTAACAGATCCATCCCTTATTCTGATTGAAGTAAAAACCATGACTTTCACATCAAAAATAGATGATCTATCTCCGCTATAACTGCTCTAGTCTATAAATAGACATAAGCTACTTGCCCACCATGCTTTCGCTGCTCCCACTGACTACGACAACCCTCCTACCGGGTCTCATAACCTGGAACAACAGTAGTGTCAAGTCTGGGTAGATAAGAACCTCCCTGTCACCGTTCTTGAGCCTACCGAAGTACCTCTCGGGTGTCTGAAGTTACCCACCATATCTGCGGAGTGGCTATTGGAATGTCAAACCTGATTGAATATATAGGTCCTATTAAATTTTCCGTAATCGTTCGCGGTTCTGGAATCAATTCCAGTTCTACCATACTCCCACTACTGTTTTCTGAAAAAGATCCATTTTACTAAAACTGTGGCGAGTCAAGAACAATATCACTATTAATCTTCCAAATGGTGGAATATCAACCCTCGTCATAGCCAGGGTCAACCCACAAACAGCCATTACAGAAACGTGCCCTGAGTTATCCAGAGTCTGGTTTTAAGCATAAGCTGGACAACTCCCCGTACCTTAACATCTTTTAAGGTACGATCCATTCTATATCCCATATAGAAACTTTAGCACTTATTTAATTGGAACCATATTCAAATCATGCAGCTGTCTCCAGTGCATATCACTTTAATGGAAAGAGGCTAATCAGCATTACTCAACTTAGGAATCCATCCAATTATGAGTAACCTGAAAGAGAAACACGTTTCTCAAAACCATCACTATCATCTGAATACCAATCACAAGAATCTACATCTTCGATCTCTTTGAAGAATCCCGATACTTATGATACCTGGTTCTCTACTTTATTCTTATACCCACAACTTCTCAAAACTTAGACCTTGTATTTCTACGAAACACTTGTCTAAATACTAGAGAAGTTATAAGTAAACAGAACATAGTACGAGGACCTACCCCTTTGTCCTGATGGACACTGGACAACATGCAATACTCTGTATAAGTCCGCTGAGTTAAACAACTCAAAATCTGTGCGTCGTAGGTTGAAAACTGTACCCTGGCGATTTCCTCAAATATCACCAATTACAACGAATTCCGATATAATGAGGATGATCACCTAATTCCCAATAACTTACTCCCACTCATTATCTGTAAAACCATACAGATATGAGAATGAAACCTGGTTAATACATACCCTTGGAGTAAGTGTCTAATCGGGAAAACAGTTTTTCTTTAACAATGCACTGAAACATGAAAATGTTTCGTAGGGGTATCCTGGTATTCATAGCAATGCCTCTTCCATAATCCAATTCATGACTTCAACCGTATATTTTATTGCCACCTTTCCAAATCCCTTTATTTGTCTTTAGTCGTTACCTTCTGTACACCATCGTTATGCTAAATGGTTTTCTTCCTTCCCTACCGTTCGGCACCAGCCTATGGTTTGGAAGAAGACTATCCAAGCATAATAGGTGTACCCTCCTAAACTAAGGAGTACTCGTATCTTGAGAGAAGGTGATGATAAAAGACAACTGAATAATACCTTATTCTTTTAAAAGTGAAATAGCAGTGGCGATGAAGTACGCGGTTTTGGTCGTGAATGATATCAGTCGCAATTTACTTTGCCCTCTTTCTAATCCCTTTATTTTGTCTTTACATATTACCTTCTGCACACCCTACTTAGGCTAATTGGTTTTCTTCATTCCCTACCTTTCGGCACCTGCCTATGGTTTGGAATAAGACTATCCAATAAGCGTAATAGGTGTACTCTCCTAAACCAAGGAGCCCTCGCAACCTGAGAGAAGGTGATAATAAAAGACAACTGAATAAACCAATTCTATTTCTCCTGAACCTGGATCCATCCTCGAAGAAGTCCCTTCGAGTTCGTATATAACCATACGATGGATCTATCCAATGGAAGTGGATGTCCGTAGTAATACGGGTGTTCTGAGAAATACAAAGGGTAAAAGAAGGAGTGGCAATGACTTATGCAACTCAGACAATCCAAAAGCCAGTATTTTAAGAAGGTTTGGTCAACCTGGTCACTGAGTCATAGTCTAGGGTCGGTCAAAGGTCGCTGCCAAAGAGAGAGAGAAAAGAAACACTCTGCGTGCACTCTAACCTAGATCAGAATGGTTATCACTTTATCTAATCTGGAAACCTCCCACTGTCCTGTCAAATTCTCCTCCAAACCTAAAGAAGAATCAATCGGGATCACCCGAAGAGTAAACCAACTCATCAGTGGGAATCGGGATCCAACTCTCATCGCATGATAACGTGATGGAATGCATCCACGTTACTCACACTCCAGAAGGTATGCGCATACTTGGCAAGTTTCAGTTTCTTTAGAAACTCCCGATCAGATTTTTGCCCCATGCTCTTATAACCTTGGCTTTGGTCAAAATGTCATAAGTCACATGCCAAGTTCTACCCGTCACTATCTTGTCAATTTGAACCCACCCGCACATGCCCCTGACTTTGGCCAATCGGCAGAACGACTGTCCCAAACTAACTCATCTATCTATGCAACAATTGAATACCCAGCAGCTACCAAACACTATGCCTTAACTTTGGCTAAAATACATAGCTTAAATACTACTGAATACTTAAAAGAAGTGACGGAGGGCTACGGCTGGTTTTTGGCGAAAAACCTTTAACGTAGTGAACTTGATATCGCTGAAGGAACCTGATAGCTTTTTAAAATATAGTGGCGAAAACCTTTTGCTAAAGAGGTCACTCCCGGTGAAGGGATCTCGGCTCTTTCCTCGTGGAATGAGGTGCAGGATATTCCACTGAATACCGCTATGCAAAGCAACTTGTAATCGACTATAGTGAAGTTATTACCCTGACGCAAACTTCTGCCCAAGGGGTCAGTCCCGGTGAAGGGATATCGGCCGTTGCCCCGTCGAATGAGGTGCAGGATATTCCACTGAATACCGCTATGCAAAACAAAAGGAAACGTCTTTGCAATAACACTTTTTAAATTTGTTCCAACAACTGAAAACAGGTTTGTATTACTTTTTGCATTGATCAGAATCAACGCAGTCCCATCAATCAATCACACCAGAAAAGAACGAAAATAAAATGTACGTATATGCCATCCGCATTCGTCACTGGGTCCCGTCATCACCCGTTAGGTTACTTAACTAACGACAGAGCGGGGACTGGACTAGCGCGGGTGTAAAACATATACAACATCTAATAGTATATAAACCAATATACAATAATCGCTCCAGGCGGGATAATATGCAACATTACAGAAAAGTAATAAGCATCACAGAACAATACAGATAATCTGGGATCCCCGGGTTTCAAAGAGCCGCTGCTGAAACCCGATGTTCCCCTGTCGTATGGATAGCCTGTGCAATGAAACCTAGACCCCTACGGGTGCGGCAGGTTACCCGCCAAAACCTGAAGCGAGGTAGTCCCCACAGCATAGTGAATAGAACACCCGGCACTTCACGGAATCCGGTAAATTGAGCACCCCTCCTTGGGTCAACCTATGCCCCTACGAGTGCGGCGAATAGTCTGCCAATTTTAGAGTGGGGCCCCTCTGCCTCTCAAAGCCATGAGATGCGGACCCGTTGCCCTCCAGAACCCGGCTATCCGTGCACTCCGTCTCGGGGCAAAAACCTAGTACAGTAATGAAAAATAGTACAACAGGTACATCGACCGCAACCTGGTCGTGCCCCAAAAAGAATATTATACAACAGGCAGTAACGGCAGTCCACAAGTTGGACGCTCGCCCCGCAATATCAAATTTAGAAATAAACTCAAACTGTACTACCATTGCACACTGCTATCCACCACGACAAATCCGCAACATCACAGCACAACACAGAACATCAACGCGAATGTCACGTTCGCAAACCCGTCTAAAAGAACTATAGCAATCAGACGCGGTTTACCGATCAAATGACATTCCCGGTCGGAGATATAATGTAAGCACTGTAAACTAACATGTTTAAATTTCGATCGACTAAATATCACAAAATGGGCCCCACGCAAATCTGGAGAACAGAAACAAAACCTGGGCCCAAAAGATATATACCAAAAACCCCAATTTCCAGAGGAGAACACACTGTACAAATTTGGCGGCATGATCGCCCAGAACGGCCGCGGATGCGCGGCCAAACCATGGGTTTGGCCGCGTTTCCGCGGCTGTCTTGTCGACTGACGTGCTCAAATTTATACGGCGTTCTTAAAAAACCCTGCACAGTTTTCTGAGATGTGTGAAATATTTTTAGGACACCATTTAAAAACAACAGAAACTGTCAAGCTGAAAAATTGCGATTTTTGATTTCCGGTTCGATCGATGTTTTAAACGCGTTAGCACAAGTTAGTATAGCAAAATGGTGAGGCTCTGATACCACTGTAAGTCTACGGTAGCGCCCCGGCCGTCTACAGACGCCAAATGCGGAACAAAAACTTTTTAACTGGCGCTATCGTATACTTTAACCCGGATCTTCCATTATTGCTAAACTAACAAACTGTAAAGAGTGTAGAAAGGTTATACCGAACGATCCGAGTCCTTCGTTCTTTAACCATCATCCCACGCTCCGTTGCAGCTGCTCCGATCTCGTCGATCTCCGATCTGCTCGTCGAGGTGGCACCACATCACTGATTCTTTAAACGGGCTCCCGCATCTGACTCGAGGCAACTCGGTCGTCAAGTTTGCCAAAAGAGACGACCAAGAATGATGTAGAGAATGAGTAGATGACTTTGTCTCACTTCGTCCAAGTCCGTGGACGATCGGTTAATGAAGTTGCCAATTTTATCGGGTGATGGAATGAAAGAGGCAATGAAATTTCCATGCACCCTTAACCATAGTCTTTTCTCACAAGAATGAAATTAATCTCTCTCTCTCTCACAAAGAATGGCCGGCCACTATTTATCAAAGAGGGAGGTGATGGTAGGAGCAATCAAGGGGGTGACCATAAAAGAAAGCTTCTCACAAAATATCTTTAAGAAAAACAAGAAGCTTTAATGATAATGCATGAGTCACTAATACACATCATCAAGCCTTTAATGCACCAATCAATGTCAAGATGACTCATTAGCCACCTCATCACTTCTAGAACCTTCTAGAATGATGACTCACTCTCATCCAAGAAAAGATAAATCCGTCTTTAACCGAATGTTAAAAGACGGCTGATAGAAAACTGGAAACTGGCAACTTCCAAAAGGGATCCTGAAACGAATTTCAGGACAACCCCAAAACTGTATAAATATACCCGCACTTGTATTACGACCGAATACAAATGCAACTGAGACAAAGATATTATATCCACTCAATATAATACTCGGATCCGGCTTAAACCAAAGCCGACCAGTATCAACTGCCCGAAAAATAACACGTGCGTAAACGCACGTGCATTTTCCGAACCCTGCCATAAAACCATACGGCCTCTACAACGTTTCGCCCGAACTTGGGAAACTGTCTGTGGGGGACTCTAATGACTCGTCAGTACCCTGGCAGTGGGTTTAACCACAAACCGTCAGCGGCACTAGCAATGCGTAACGGCTGCCCACGGACTGACCTCAAGGGAGGTTGATGAGCGAACTCATCCAGAAACCCTACTGAGCCTAACAGTGACAATGTATATACAGTCCGGTCCGTTCGTCAATGAGTATCGCATATCCGCCTAGGGGGCTAGTAACGTCAGACCCCCAATAGCAGTATAAGTCGTGTCGGAGTGTAGCCCAATAACACCCTGAGATACTACTGGAGTACCTACCAGTAAATCTCCTGCCATGGCCATGGACTTTGTGTAATGGCTCTCCTAGACACAGCACGACCTCGCCCCCAATACCGGGAGAGACGAATCCCCTGCCGATCCGCTCACGTGCCTCCATATGGCTCGGGATTGTACCCAAAAGCTACCTGTTTGCATGACTCCTTTGAGCCGTGGTAGGGTAGAAATCAAAGCACAGTGGGAACTCACACGAGACAAATGACGACCTCAGGTCGATGAACTAACCTGTACACATATCACCAGGGAACTGCTATCTGACGATAGGTATAGTACTAACTAGCAGATTCCCGGCGAGTCCTGTCCGGTGTACTCATAACCCAATGAGCACCTGTATACATCTTAGGTGATCCAACTGACACCAGTGGCTTGTGAGACCGGCCACCGCCCCTCGTCGGGGTCTCGACTGTATACACTAGTCTACTCCGGAGTATCGATGCCCTGTCTCGAAACTCCCACGATTAGGGACCACAATTAAGGATATGCATATAAACTACCCAACTCTCACGTATATGATCGCCATCATACAGTTGGTAGTAAAGCAAGATCCTAAGGGCTCTATCAAAGTGGAACATGTAATCAGTCACCTGAACATGCACACAACTGATAAAGGCAAACCAGATAGCATACTATCATCTCGAGTAAGACTGTTCTACCGGTATAGGTCCTCCGCAATCATTGCAATCACGTACCTGCGATCCAATAATTGACTATGAGGGTACTATCTCCAACAGGAATACCTACCAGTAAATCTCCTGCCTCGGCCGAGGGCTTCGTGTAATGGCTCTCCTAGACACAGCGCGACCTCACCCCCAATACCGGGAGAGACGAACCCCTGAAGATCCGCTCACTGCCTCCATGTGGCTCGGGACTGTACCCAACTAAAACCTGTTTGCACGTCTCCTTTGAGCGTGGTAGGGTAGTAATCAAAGTACAGTGGGAACTCACAGGAGACAAATGACGATCCGCAGGTCGATGAACTAACCTGTACACATGTCACCAGGGAACTGCTATCTGATGTCAGGTATAAGACCAACTAGCATGTTCCCGGCCAGTCCTGTCCGGTGTACTCATAACCCAATGAGCACCTGTATACATCTTAGGTGAACCAACTGACACCAGTGGCTTGTGAGACCGGCCACCGCCCCTCGTCGGGGTCTTGACTGTATACACTAGTCTAATCTGGAGTATCGATGCCCTGTCTCGAAACTCCCACGACTAGGGACCTTTTAAGGATGTGCTTATTGACCCCAGCTCCCACTTATATGATCGCCCTCATACTGCCGGTGGTCAAGTAAGAATCCTAGGGGCTCTATCAACGTGTAATACCGACATGTCAGGTCACCTAAAGCAGTACACGATGATAAAGGTAAACCAGATAGCATACTATCATCTTGAGTAAGACTGTCCTACCGGGACAGGTCATCCCTCAATCATTGCAATCACGTGCCTGTGATCCAATAATTGACTCTGAGGGCACTATCTCCAACAATGAGGTCGCGCTGTGTCTAGGAGAGCCATTACACGAAGTCCTTGGCCAAGTCAGGAGATTTACTGGTAGGTATTCCAGTAGTATCTCAGGGTGTTCTGGGCTACACTCCGACACGACTTGTACCGCTTTTGGGGGTCTGACTTTTACCAACCCCTAGGCCCGCCATGCGATACTCATAGATGATCGGACCGGACTGTACAGATATTGTCACTGACAGGCTCAGTAGGGTGTCAGGATGAGTTCGCTCATCGACGTCCCTTTTGGTCAATAGCTGGTAGCCCGTCACGTATGGCTAATACCTCTGACGTGCTGGTGCTTAAATCCACAGCCATAGAATTAACGAGTCTTTAGAGTCCCCCACAGACCAGTTACTCAAGTTTCGGGCGAAATGCTGTAGAGGCCGTATGGAGATATGGCAGGGTTCGATCAGATACGTGCGGTATTTCACGGATCATGATCGGACGGAAAATACTAGCGGGCTTTGGTTTAAGCCGGATCCTAGTATTGGACAGTGTAGATTTTGTCTCTTTGCATTTGTATTTCGGTCGAAATACAAATGCGGGTATGTATATACTGTTGCGGGGTTTTCCTGTAATTTATTACTGGATCAGGTGTACTCATAACCCAATGAGCACCTGTATACATCTTAGGTGAACCAACTGACACCAGTGGCTTGTGAGACCGGCCACTGCCCCTCGTCGGGGTCTCGACTGTATACACTAGTCTACTCTGGAGTATCGATGCCCTGTCTCGAAACTCCCACGACTAGGGACCTTTTAAGGATGTGCTTATAGACTACCAGCTCCCACGTATATGATCGCCCTCATACTGCTGGCAGTCAAGCAAGAATCCTAGGGGCTTTATCAACGTGTAATAGCGACCTGTCAGGTCACCTAAAGCAGTACACGATGATAACGATAAACCAGATAGCATACTATCATCTTGAGTAAGACTGTCCTACCGGGATAGGTCCTCCCTCAATCATTGCAATCATGTGCCTGTGATCCAATAATTGACTCTGAGGGCACTATCTCCAACAATCTCCCACTTGCACTCAAGGCTAATTATTGCAATGTCGCATACTCACAGCCCGTGTGATACCGAACACCCAACTCCTCTACTTGTCTGTCTTACAAAGCTCGTTTGCCAAACTATTACGTTCGAGAAATAGCCTCAGTGAGTGGATCCGCTTTGATGTTTCTTTCTATGTCTCTCTATATCTCAAGTTCGCAGAGAAAGCCATCTCCCGAAATGAGCAATACCTGTCTTAGAATGTGTCTGGATGTCTGATGGGACCTAGCACATAAATGAACTCCAAATCCAAACTTCTTAGACTGTATCGTCAACTGAACTTAATCAGTATCCTGCGCCATGCCTCCGTCAGTATTTCCTTGGACCACCTGTCTAAAACACTGCCCCTCGTCAGAGGGAAAACTATAACTCTGACAACCTCCTTGTCGTCTATGTCACCTTGGAAGCCTGGAATGATAACTGTCTCCCGAATGAGGCTGTCGTTATCATATCCCTAAAACATCCACTTATGTTCTAAAACTGCTTCCGACTGTTTCTCCAGGATTGGATCAATATCAACTTATTGCACCTACTGCAAGAACAACATCTGGTGTGGTACTTGACATCTCATGATTGACTCAATTGCCTAAGCAAGTGATCTGCCAATCATGCACATCCCTCTCCCCTTTAGTCTGTAAGACACCTTTAGAGAGGGTGACTCCATTACCTGCAGGTACACCACCATGCCAGGAATCGTCCATTCTAAATATTCTTAGAATGCTGTCAAACTACCCTGATTGGAGAAACCACTGTGTGACGACCAAAGTATAACCGATCGTAGTATAGGAATATCACTTCCTACTCTGTGTATATCATCCAAACACCATGACATCACACCCTACTACCTTCTTAACAGATCCATCCCCTATTCTGATGAAGTCAAACCTATGACTGTCACGTCAGAAATAGATGATCTATCTCCGCTATATCTGTTTTAGTCTATAAATAGACATAAGCCACTTGTCCACCAATGCTTCCGCTGCTCCTATTGACCATGGCAACCCTCTGGCAGAGTCATATACACGTACACTTCTAAAACTAGTTTAGAACGACGCTATACTCATCCTCCTGCCGGGTCTCACAGTCTGGAACAACAGCAATGGCAAATCTGGGTAAACAAGAACCTCCTTGTCACCGTCCTTGAGGCTACCGAAGTACCCCTCGGGTGCCTGAGGTTACCCACCGTATCCACGGAGTGGCCAATGGAATGTCAAACCAGATTGAATCTTTAGGTTCCTATGAAATCTTCAGTAATCGTTTGCGGTTCTAGAATCACTTCCAGTTCTACCATACTCCCACTACTGTTTTCTGAAAAAAAATCCATTTTTATTAAAACTGCGGCGAGTCAAGAACATTATCACTATTGATCTTCCAGATGGTAGAAAGTCAACCCTCGCCATAGCCTGGGTCAACCCACAAACAGCCATTACAGAAACGTGCCTTGAGTTATCCAGAGTCTGGTTTTAAGCATAAGCCAGACAACTCTCCGTACCTTAACATCGTTAAGATACGAACTGTTCTATATCCAATATAGGACCAGAGGCACTGATTTAATTGAACCAGATTCAAATCATGCAGCTGTCCCCAGTGCATGTCAACTAAAATAGAAAGAGGCCGATCAGCGTTACTCAACTTAGGAATGCTTCCAATTATGAGTAACCTGAAAGAGAAGCAAGTTCTCTTAGTCATTCCTATCAACTGAATACCACACACAAGTATCTACATCTTCGATCACCTTGAAGAATCCCGATACTTGCAACTGGTTCTCTACTCTATTCTTATACCTATAACTTCTCACAACTCAGACCTTGTGTTTCTACGAAACACATGTCTAAGAACCAGAGAAGTCACAAGTAAACAGAATCTAGTACGAGGACCAACCCCTCTGTCCTAATGGACACTGAACAAATACTCTGTATAAGTCCCTTGAGTCTGATAACTCATTCACTGTGTGTCGTAGGTTGAAAACTGTACTTATGGTTAAGAAGAATTACACCGCTATTTAATGCTCCTTACCTAACCATCCACTGATATAGGTAAATGTCGTAGACATAATTTCAAAAAGGTATATCTCACTCTATGAAAATAGACGTACAGATATATCAATTTGAAATTCGTGCATGACAGAGGATATTCAAAACCAAATATTTGCCGACCGGCAAACAACCTAGGCGATTTCCTCAAATATCACCAATTACAACGAATTCCGATATAATGAGGAAGATCACCTAATTCCCAATAACTTACTCCCACTCATCATCTGTAAAACCATACAGATGTGAGAATCATACCTGGTAAATACATACCCTGGAGCAAGATCTGATTGGGAAATCAGTTTTCTTTTAACAGTACACAGTGAAACTGAAACATTGAAATGTTTCGATGGGGTATCCCGGTATTCCTAATAATGCCTCTTCCATTATCCAGATTCATAACTGTAACAGTATAATTCTTTGCCATCTCTCCAAATCCCTTTATATGTTTTTAGTCATTACCTTCTGCTCATCCCTTTAGGCCAAATGGTTTTCTTCCTTCCCTACCGTTCGGCACTAGCCTATAGTTTGGAAGAAGACTATCCAATAAGCATAATGGGTGTACTGTTCTAATCCTAGGAACACTCGCAATACGAGAGAAGGTGAGAATAAAAGACAACCGAATAAACCTTATTCCTATTTCTCCTGAACCAGAATCCATCCCCGAACTGGAACAAGTTCCTTTCGAGTTCGTATATAACCATACGATGGAGTATCCAATAAACTGTGGATCTTCGTATTGATACGGAGTGTCCTGGAGAAATACAAAGGTGAAGTGGGAGTGGTAATGAAATACTTGGTCTGGTCGTGAATAGCAGTCGCAATTTACTTTGCCCTCTAACTCATCCCTTGATATGTCTTTACTTAATACCTTCTGTACACCGTTTAGGCTAATTGGTTTTCTTCATTCCCCACCGTTCGACACCAGCCTAAGGTTTGGAAGAAGACTTTCCAATTTACGTAATAGGTGTACTATCTCCTAAACCAAGGAGTACTCGCAACCTGAGAGAAGGTAAGAGGAAAAGACAACTGAATAGTCCTATCCGTTTTCTCCAGAACCAGAAACCATCCTCGAATAAATCCCTTCGAGTTCGTATATAACCATACGATGATTTTGTCCAATGGAAGTGGACATTCGTAGTAATACGGGGTGTCCTGGAGAAAAGGGTAAAAGTAGGAGTGGCAATGAGGTTTGTAACTCTGACAATCCAAAAGCCAGTGTTAAGAGGGTTCTGTTAATTTTGGTCTCTGAGTCATAGTCTAGGGTCGGGTCAATGGTCGCTGCCAAAGAGAGAGAGAAAAGAAACACTCAGCGTGCACTCTAACCTAGATCAGAATGGTTATCACTTTATCTAATCAGGAAGCCTCCCACTGTACCGTCAAATTCTCCTCCAAACCTGAAAGAAGAATTAGTCGGGGTCACCCCAGGAGTAAACCTACTCATCAGTAGGAATCGGGATCCAACTATCATCGCTTGATAACGTGACGGAATCCGCTCACGCTATCACACTCTAGAAGGTATGCGTATATCTGGCAAGTTTCAGTTTCTTTAGAAACTCCCGATGTGATTTTTGCCCTATGCTCTTATGACCTTGACGAAGGCCAACATATCATAAGTCACATGTCAAGTTCTACCCGTCATTGTCCAGGTTAATTTGAACCCACCCGTACATACCCTTGACGAAGGCCAAAATAGTAGTACGACTGTCCCAAACCAACGCATCTATCTATGTTACAGAAAAGTAACAAATAGCTACCATACACTATGCCTTGACAAAGGCCAACATATATAGCATGAATACTAAGTGCTACCTTCCTGAAATGACGGAGGGCTACGAATAGTTTCTGGCGAAAACCTTTAACGTAATGAACTTGATATCGTTGAAGGAACATATAGCTTTTATAAAAATATAGTAACGAAAACCTTTGCTAAAGAGGCCACTCCCGGTGAAGGGATCTCGGTTCTTTCCCCGTAGAATGAGGTGCAGGATATTCCAACTGAATACCATGATGCAAAGCAAAAGCAATCGGCTATAGTGAAGTTACCGCCCTGACGCAAACTTTTGTCCAAGGGGTCACTCCCGATGAAGGGATCTCGGCCCTTGCCTTGTCGACTGAGGAGCAGGATATTCCAACTGAATACCACGATGCAAAACAAAAGCGAACGTCCTTGCAATAACAGCTTTTTGAAAAGTGTTCCAACAACATCAGATTAGGTTTGTTTTTAACTTGCATTGATCCGAATCAACGCAGTCCCATCAATTGATCACACCACAAAGAACGAAAATATACTGATGAACGTATATGCCATCCGCATTCGCCACTGGGTCCCGTCATTACCCGTTAGGTTAGCTAACTGACGACAGAGCGGGGACTGGACTAGCGCGGATGCAAAACATATACAACATCTACTAGTATATATATATATATATCAATATATAATATTTCGCTCAAGGCGTGAAAAAAATGCAACATCACAGAAATGTACAGCATCACAGAACAATACAGATATCTCGGATCCCCGGGTTTCACAAAGCCGCTACTGAAACCCGACGTTCCGCTGGTCGTGTGGATAGCCTGTGCAATGAAATCCTAGACCCCTACGGGCGTGGCAAGTTACCCACCAAAACCTGAAGCGAGGCAGCCCCCTTCAGCAACGTGAATGGACCACCCAGCACTTCATGGAATCCGGTAACTTGGGCACCCCTCCTGGGTCAACCTGTACCCCCTACGAGTGCGGCGTATAGCCCGCCAATTCTAGAGTAAAGCCCCCTCCGTCTCAATGCCATGAGATGAGGGCTTGTTGCCCTCTAGAATCCGGCTATCCGTGCACCCCTCCGCGGGGCAATCCTAGTACAGAAAGTAAAATATACATACAACGGGTACATCGACCGCAACCTGGTCGTGTCCCAAAAGAATAATATACAGACAGGCAATGACGACAGTCCACATGTCGGACGCTCGCCCCGCAATATCAAATGTACATAATACAACAAAAACTGTACTAGCATTGCATCCAGGCTATCCCCCACGACCGATCCGCAACATCACAGCACAACCACAGAACATCAACGTGAATGTCACGTTCGCAAATCCGTCTAACCGGGCTATAGCAGTTAGACAGGATTTACCGATCAAATGACATTCACGGTCGCATATATAATGTAAATACTGTGAACTAATGTGTTTAAAATATCCGATCGATCAAAAATTACCAAGTGGGCCCCAAGCACTACTGTAGCACTTAAAGAAATTCTGGGCCCAAAAATAATATTCCAAAAACCCTATTTTCAAGTCAGGAGCTTTCTGCAAAATTTTGGTACACTAAACAGTTCAAGTCGTGGCGGAACCGCGGCCCAAGCATGGGTTTGGCCGCGGTTCCGCGGTGGTTTAGACTGTTCATGAAACCAAATTTTCACAGAATTCTTAAAATTCCATGCACATCTTTCTGAAACAACCTGAAAAATTTTTGGAGCTAAAAAAATTTCGATAGAAACTGATGCTTTTTGAAAATGCAGGTTTTGGAATTTTATTCGATCGGAAGTGTAAACACACTAGACAAAGCTAGACTAGGTTAATGGCGAGGCTCTGATACCAATGTAAGTGCACGGCGGCGTCCCGGCCGTCAATCCGACGCCGGAATGCAGAAGCGATGATTTTCTTTAACTTTTCAAACCGGCACCACCACGCACTATAAACCCGGATCGTGCCATTAATCTAGTCCTAGCTAACTAAAGAACGGGTAGAGAGATATACCGAGCGATCCGTGTCCTCCGGTCTTCTCGTCGTCGTCCCGATCTCCCGCAGAATGTCCGGTCTCTACCTCCTCCCCGGAAGGGCACCACATCGCTGGCTTCTTTTACCGGCTCCCACCTCTTGACCGAGGCAACTCGGGCACGAAGTTGGCGAGTCGACGTGCCCAAGATTTGCTGTAGGTTGTCTGTAGAATACTTTGTCTCTTGGGGTTTGAATGGAGTTGCCTTTTTGGTGGAGGATGTTAGTGTATATGCCCTAGGGGCCATTATTGTATCATACTAGTTTGTATATTACTTAATGGAAGCTTGGGATATTCATATGTATATAACAGTCTTGCTAAACATGGTAGTATGCTACTTGGTTTTTTCTATCTTAATATGCGAGTATACTATTGATAGAGCTCTTAGATCTTGCTTGACTACCAGCGTTGTGATGGCAGTCACAGTAGTGGGGGCTGGGTAGTCTACAAGCACATCCTTATTCAGGTCCCTAGTCGTTGGATTATGGAGACAGGGCATCGATACTCCGGAGTAGACTAGTGTGTACGCTTCTCATCCCAGTTGGGGAGATGGTCTGTCCCACAGCCGTCAGTACGTCGTACTGGAGATATTATGCAGGTGCTTGTTAGGTTACGGGTACACCGGACAGGACTCACAGGGAACTGTTGGTTGGTTTTATACCAGTCGTCAGTGAACAGTTCCCAGGTGACATGAGTACAGCATAGTCCGCAGACTTGACACTGCTACTTCGCCTCGAGTGTGTCCCACTGTTCTTAGATTGCTACCCTACCACGGCTCAAAGGAGTCGTGCAAACAGGTAGCAGTTGGGTGCAGTCCTGAGCACTTGGAGGCAGTGGCGGTTAGACAGGATTCGTCTCTCCCGGTATTGGGGGTTGATATCGCGCCGTGTCAGAGAGCCATTACGCAAAGTCCCTGGCCAGGGCAAGCGAGATTTGCTGGTGGGTTCCAGTAATTTCTCAGGGTGTAATTGGCTTCGCTCCGACACGACTTATACCGCTATTAGGGGACTGACGCTTGCCGCCCCCTAGGCCCGATATGCGATAGTCTTAGACGAACGGACCGGACTGTACGGAGATTGTCACATCAGACTCAGTAGGAGTTCGGATGGGTTTCCTCATCGGCCTTCTTATCGACATCTACCTGGGGACCGTTACGTACAGCTAGTGCCGCTTGCGGTCTGTGGTTAAACCCACTGCCAGCGTAGTAGTCGAGTCTCTAGAGTCCCACACAGAGAGTTTCCCTACTCCAGGCAAAACGATATAGAGGTCGTATGGTTTTACGACAAGGGTTCGGACGCATACGTGTGTTTACACACATACGACTTTCGGACAGTTTTTACCAGTCGGCTTTGGTTTAAGCCAGTTACTGGTATCCGGTTATTGGATTTATACAGTCTAAAGTTTTTCCGTATTTTTGCGGAAAGGAGGGGCGTTCTCGTAATTGCGCGAGAAGCTTCTAGAAGATGGTGACTAAGGAGGTTTAGGTGGCATATGCAATGAATGTGAGTCATATGGATGATTCATCCATGTCATTAATGCATCATAAATGCTTAATGACTCATGGAGATGAATCATCACTAGATATTATCAAGCACGGTTGTTAAATTGTTTTATTTTTCTTTTCTTGATAAAAGAAATGCTTGATATATATTATCATAACTCATTCTTCTCACTTCATTTTTATCTTCATCTTCTCTCTCCTCAAGCTCTCCCTCTTCAAACCCTAATCCTCCCCTCTCATGTGTTGAGTACAAGGATTAGTTAGACTAATTAAACCATAACCCTCACTCTATATCACCTAGCTTCTTTCATTAGCACTTAAAGAAAGTTAGTTGCCTCAAGTTTAGAGGCTAAGCTTGGAGTAAAGCTCTCGGGTGGATCGTCTACTACTTCGAGAAGGCCGAGGAAGGAGGTGGAGTTCGTAAAGACGAAGGACACGATTCGTTAGGTATAATCCCTTTACATAGTAGTTGTTAACTTCTATGTTTGATGTTAGTTATCGTTTAGCTTCGATTCCTGCGGTTAGTCGATGTTTAAGCAAAGAACAAGATCGTTTTTCATATTTCCGCCTCCCCGCAAGTCGTGGGGTGTTGTACATCGACTTACAGTGGTATCAGAGCCTCGCTAAACAATAAATAACTTACTTGCAAATTTGTATGAATTTCGAACGGAAAAAACGAAACCGGAAAAGCCCGAAATCATGGTTTTCTGTCGAATTTTAAATGAAGTCCTAAAATTTTTCAGGGAGGTTCAGAAAGCTTAAAAAGACAGTAGAAGAAAACCCAAGAAATTTGGGCCCCTGAATCGCCTAAAGAGCCGTGGAACCGCGGCGGATCGCACCGATCCGCCGCGCTTCCGCCTCCGAGTTGGCGATTCAGGAACCCAATTTTCCTGTGTTGCTTCTCTGTGATATTTGGTATTTTCTGGAAGTTTTTATTTTTGCTCAGGTTTCAGATTTACAGAGAAGTATTGGAGCAAAATTAAAAGTGTTTAATCGATCGAAATTATACAGTATTTGCTTGTTGGATTATATCTGTGTTTGTATAATGTGTTCGTAAACCTCCCCTAACTGCTAGTATGTCGGTTGGCAGGGGGTTGCTCATTTCTGTAATGGTTTTTACTGTTTGTGGATATGAACTGTGTTGGACTGTTGTGATGTATAGCCGGGGTTATGTGATGGGTTGTTATTTAATTCATTTGATGTAAATGTAATTTGTTGTAATATTATTTTGCGGGACACATCCAGGTTGCGGTTGTAGCCACCGTTGTATTATTTCATTTTACTGTTTTTGCTCCTAGGACAGACCCAAGGTGGGGTGCACAAACTGCCGGGCGGGTAGTTTGCCGTACCCATTGGGGTCTTGGGTGGGGTAATGGCTATTCATCACAACTGTGTAATCCGTCTTTTGTTGCAGGCTCAAAACAAACACGGATTGCTTGCAAATCCAATAAAGTTCATCTGTGATCTGGAATGCCTATTATTGCGTCTGACGAATGTACAATGTCTATATATGATAGCTATTTAGACGTCACTTATGTTTTACACCCGCGCTAGCCCAGCCCCCGCTCTGTTGTTAGTTAAGTAACCTAACGGGTGATGACGGGACCCCATGGCAAATGCGGATGGCATAAGAGGACGTCGTATTTTCGTTGTTTTCTGCAATGATAGGTTAATGATGGGACGCATTATTTATAATGCAAAGAAAATAAACCAAAAGTTTAATCGTTGGAACAATTTAAAAGAAACCACTCGGTTAATTTTAAAACAGATATTTTTAAATGCGGAGCTTTAACCACTCCTTTTAAAAGCTATCAGGTTCCTTCGGTTATATCAAGTTCACTATGTTCACGGTTTCGCCAAAACCATTCGTAGCCCTCCGTCATTTCATCTAGGTATTCAGTAGTATTCAAGCTATGTATTTTGACCAACGCCAAGGCAAGTGTTTGGTAGCTACTAGGTATTCATTTGTTGCATAGATAGATGAGTTAGTTTGGGACAGTCGTATTATCATTTTGGCCGAACGTCAAGGATATATACGGATGGGTTCAAATTGACAAGATAATGATGGGTAGAACTTGACATGTGACTTATGACATTTTGACCTAACGCCAAGGTCATAAGAGCATGGGGCAAAAATATATATCGGCAATTTCTAAAGAAACTGAAATTTGCAAAGAGTTGCATACCATTTGGAGTTTGATGAATGTTGGTAGGATTCCTTCAACATTATCATACAATGATATTTGGATCCCGATCCTACTGTGAGTATATGCTACTTATCAGGAGATTCGTCACTTAACGATCAATACTATAAACCAAGTAGGTGTCCAGAAAGATGTCAGCGGGGTTACGCCCCCAGAGAAAAGAGGTTATTAAGGAACTTCGCGAAAGCGTTGGAAAACCTCCCTCGAAGTATCGACACTAGCCTGGCTGAACGGTTAAGCAAGAATTGTACAGTGAGAATAGTCCTGGCTAATTCTTCTTTTATGGTTTGAGGAAGTATTCGAGAAACAGTGGGAGCCATCCAGTTTAGATAAACTAAAAACCACTCTAATCTTGCAAGAGCATCATGCTAAAGAGTTTTCTTCTCTCTCTCCTAATTGCAGCGACCCTGAAAATGACTGGACTTAAGTTACTTTTAGAGAAAAATATACTGACAGGGCCAAACTATAAAGATTGGCTGCGGAATGTCAAAATGGCTTTGACCTATGACAAACTGGGGTACGTCCTCACCGCTACGGCACCTGCTGTCCCTGGTCCCAAATCCAGCAATGCGGATAAGGAAATCCGCAAAACCTGGGATTTAGATTGCGCGAAAGCCAAGTGCATCGTGCTTGCCTCAATAAATAATGAACATCAGAGGAGGCACGAGGATATGAACCTAGATGGCATATTTCTCCATACAAAGGAACTTTATGGAGAGCAATCTCGTATAGCAAGATACGAGACCTCTAAGAACTTGTTTCGAGCGAGGTTGGCTGTCGGGTCATCGGTAGGAGAACATGTCCTAAAGATGATCGGCTATATTGAAGAGCTCGCAGACCTTAGGACGACTTTGGATAATGAGCTTTATACAGACCTTATTCTCCAGTCCCTTCCTCACACCTACGCCCAGTTTATCCTGAACTTCAATATTCAAAGAAAAGAAGTTGAACTTCCGGAACTCCTGAACATGTTAAGGAGTGCAGAGGGCACCTTGCAGAAGACAAGGGAAACACCCGCTATGTTTGTTAGCGGTGCATCTTCTTCCAGGTCCAAGGCTAGGGCTAAAGGAAGGAAGAAGAAGGCCGCCACCAAACCTAGAGGAGGTGTTAGTAAGGTGGGAGGGAAGGGAAAGAAAAAGTTTGCAGTACCGGTAGTTGGCCAGGATGAGTGCTTCCATTGTCACAGGAAAGGGCACTGGAAAAAGGATTGCAAGGCGTAGAACGCCAAGAACCAGGAACCGAAGCAAGCTGTGGCTTCGACTTCAGGTGTGTTTGTAATTGAGAATTGTCTGTCGATCAATTCTACTTCCTGGGTATTGGATACCGGATCAGGATCTCATATTTGCAATTCATTGCAGGCACTGAGAAACCGTAGAGTGCTGAAGGAAGGTGATATGACCCTAAAGGTTGCTAACGGAGCTAGCGTGGGAGCTGCGTCCGTCGGGGATTATCACCTAGGATTGACGAGTGGACACATTTTGGTTTTACATAACTGTTATTTTGTACCAAGCTTAACATGTAATATCATATCAGTTTCCTTGTTATCAAATAAAGGTTATGATTTCACATTTGTAAGAGATGTTGTTAACATCCACCTTAATCATGGTTTGATTGCGTCCGGTACACTAAATAACGGTATATATGTTTTAAACCAACTCCAAATTTTCAATGTCCAGAACACACTTAAAAGAAAGTCTCCAGATTTAAATAAAGCTTTCTTATGGCATTGTAGACTGGGTCACATCAATGAGAGAAGGTTGACTAAGTTGCATAGAGAAGGATATTTGGACTCGTTCGAATATCAAACTTATGACACTTGTCAATCTTGTCTCAAAGGAAAGATGACAAAGACTCCATTCACTGGACAAGGAGTAAGAGCGAGCGAGCTCTTAGGACTCATACACAGCGATGTATGTGGTCCATTGTCTACACATGCAAGAGGCGGTTTTTCCTATTTCATTACTTTCACAGATGATTACTCAAGATACGGATTCATTTATCTGATAGAACCCGAACTGTAACTTGTGACTGATCACGATATGATATATGTATGACTTGATTACGACATCATATAGGTGTGACCTGATGTCGATATCATATAGGTGTGACTTGATGACGATATGATATAAGTATGACTTAATCACATTATGATACATATGACATGATATTTCTGAGGATAAATTAATGAGGTATATTCATGATGGCAATGTTATATAATTGATGTATGCGATTACAGCATAGCACTTGATCATGACATGTGTTGATGATTATATTATACGAATAATGAGACACGTAGGTGATATTTGACCCGTACCCCGATATTGGGATGCCGTACGATGGATTTTACCGTACGAGGCATAAATGTGATGATTGATCCGCACTCTTGATTTGAGGAAGTCGTACTATGTACGTGACGCTATTGAGGCTGGATCGCCGACTATTAGAGATATGGACTCAGACTTTAGGTGTACTCCTACTTCTTATCGACTAGTTCTTTGGTTTAGTTTTCCTTAGGGGGTTAGATGGACACTAGTTTAGGTTCAAGTCTTATAGTGGTAGTTGTATTTGTATATCAAATGGGTGGGTAACACACATCTGTCTTTACTTTCATACCGTAATCATAATGTGCATGTTCATATATATGTTTCTATAATCAGCATAAAACTTTGCCTGTTAGGACACCAGCACCATTACCGATGATGCGCATATTCCACGCACACTTATTTGCCGGCTCACACACATCATCATCGGTAATTGCTATGTCACGTACACTCTAGTTCATATTATCTTTTATTGATGGAATCAGTTAACAACTAGACCGATATAATATTGTGATTACTTTCTGATATTAATATAGACATGGTATTTATTACTTAGACATTCATGCATTCATATTTTCATGTTATCATGCAGTATTATGGGCATATGCCGACACTTATCATATACTTACTCATAATTTTGAGATTTTGGTTTCTATGAGATTTCTGGATTTTTGGGGAAAACCGCAAGAATATTTAAAAACTTCTCTCTCTTTCCTCCTCTCTTTTTAAAACATAAGATGCGGTTTTCTCGTGATGTATGTGTCGTCCACCATGAGATTTCATGTTTTTTGATGGATTTCGACACCCGATTCGAGGAGTGGATGAACCGTCACGGGTGCATGGTGGGCCCGGTATGGTACCCCGGGGCAAGAAGATCGAGTTATAGACGATGAGCCTGGCAGGGGAAGGCTACCTACCGGTGATGTCTGGCGCGGTGGATATCTGGAGGATACCGACCGTTGTTGTGAGATTTGATGATATGGGCCGATCCGGACTGACGGAGCCCGAGATATTGAGACTATGAGACATTGAGATTATAAGGTATTGAGACTTGAGATTTACATGTTTTGTGTCGATGCTTGACAAGGATTTCATGGATTTCATTGTTGATATTTCAGATTCCTATACACATTTTACAATGATAACAGCTAAAGATTTCTTATACAGATATATCTGGATTTCAGGATTGATTATTTTACATTCATGGTGCATGCATATCCATTCATATGACATAGTATTATATGAGGCACTGACACGAGCACGGAGTATCTGCATTTACACGTAGTATTTCCCTGCTATTACTAGTTGATTGGGATATAGTAGTGTATTATTATGACCTAGGATAGCGTCATGCATTCGATTTCTTTTCGTAGATGTCTTCTACTCACGAGTTGGCAACTCACACCCGTTGTGCCAAATTTTATTACAGGTTCGATGTACAGGTTTCCCTGGCAGTTGCTGGCACATCATTTCATTCAGGGTGATTTGCACGGTAGGTTGGTTCACTTGTATCTGAACCACCATTGTACTTTTATTCTTTCATTTGTATCTAGTAAGCTCCATCAACCATACTTGTGTTACTTGATAAGTTTATTGGACCAGTTATTTATTTCGATCTTAGAGTCGCGCATGTATTATTCTGATTTGGTGGATTGTTTTCTTTTGAGTTTTTGAGCCTCGCCCTTTGGCGTTGTATATTACTGTGCTTGTTGTGGTTGTTTCCACCTGTTGGCGTTGAGCTAGCCCCCGTTTGGGGATGCTTTTTATTGTTTATGTATATTGTACTTGTTGTACCTGTTTGGGGCCAGTTTTACAGAGGAGACTCTGCCGAAATTTTTGGGAAAATTTACTGATACTTTTAAACTTGTTTTTCTTTATGTTTTCCTTTACTTCTTCTTCTTTTTTATGGTTTAAGTTTCTGCGCTTCGTCTTACTTAGGTTACGTTGCGCCTCTAGACGCTTCGTAATCTAAGTGCCGGTTACGTTCCGTACTTTCGGGTCATGACAATGTTGGTATCAGAGCGCTAGGTTTAACCTTGTATATGTCTAGGTGACCCTTGGTTGATGGAGTAGGTTTCTTAGGTAGAGTGACGTAACGTTGGTATGATCCGCGGCATACTTACGATACGCTACTCTGCTTAAGGAACCTTAGGATGTACATTTGTTTGCACCGTATTTCATTCGTTCCTTTGATCTATCTTCGTCGATGTCGGAGGGTGGTTTCTGTTACCATGGGCGCACGGTCAGCGGGAGCTGCGGCTCGAATGCGATAACCATTAGAGTATTGGTTATTCTTGAGGATTGAAGCATTGTTTAGCGTGCGGATGAAGGGTATTCACATGCCATCCAGACGAAGTTAAAGGGTTTGAACGATCATCAGAAAACCATTTTCCCAAGTTTAAGGTATTCGGAAGAACCTGCAGGTATTTCGATGGACCCTCTAGAAGAATGAAACCCTAACTCGACATAATGACCATGAGAACGCCTTTGAATCTTAGGGTTTACGGCAGTTCCGCGGTGCCATTAGTGAGGCTTGGGTTTGCCCTTCTGCGGCTGGACCATCGATGCTGGGGTATGTACCGGATATTTTTAAACTGTACTTGAGTGTTGCGCTCTCGGGGAATTATGGGATTTTGATGGATCGATCGAAAAGTTTAATGTAGTCCGGATATCAAGTGAAGGGATCGACTACGTGGGAGACTCTAAATATGAGTATTACCGTTAGTAGCACAGTCAGCACAGCTATGAAGAGACGAGTTCGAAGCAATCGACATCAGAGGAAAGAGGCGCACATTGACAATAGTGTTTACGATTGTGATTTGGTGATTTGAATTTCATATTTCTGTTATTGGATTTTGGTATTTTGAGGATTTTGTTCTACGATTGGTATTTCTTATGTGTACCTTCATTATATTCTATTTGTGTTTCATATATCAGTTGTATTGATGTTGTTTAGTACATACCCAGTGCACTTGATTTGGTTTTAATACCCTTTGTGATGTTGATTTGATTTCATGCATAGGGGTTACACATGATTTTGACATATGTTTCGACCTAGTTTTCATGCATTTTTGTACTGTGATTTCGATTTTGATATTCGATGTATGTTTTCGTGCACCATGTGCACCTGATTGAGATTCTTGGGCATACTTGGCGCACTTGATGCGATTTTGTGCACACCAGATGCACTAAATCGGGGTTTTGTGCAGATTAGATGCACCTGATAATGAGTCGTGCACGCCCGTTGCACTTGACAGATCTTTTTGGTGCACACCTCTTGCACTTAGTTTTGTTGTTGTGTGTATTCATGGTATCTGTATTTGGTTTCGATTTCAGTGCGCACTGGACGTACATGATATTTTATTGATGTGATTGGGATTGATTTCAATTTGAGCAGTGTGTTTTTATAATCATTACTATTTGATTTAGTAACCAGGCAGGACGTGTATGTTAAATAAAAGATATATATATATATATAGTTATTTTTTTAAAAATAAACGTCCGCTACTTATGCCGTGACACGTGCATCACACAGCGATTTTCAAAAGGGGTTTTTGCATATTTTTTTATCTAGATATTTGGACGATTTTACTATGATGCGCACTATATATGAGTTATAGTTTTGATATATATTACGTTGGGTTTCGTACTGGGTTTTGATATTTTATCTTCACCATAACTCTGATGATTGCGTTATGCTTGACGGAGTTGATTTTTGTTATGTATTGATGATTTCGGAGCCCCGACGATTTGAGTATTTTGCTAAATGTTTTAGTATTTGGAGGGGGAGTTTTAATTTAAATTCGGGGACCGAATTTCTTAAAGGGGGGAAGATTGTAACGTTTTAAAAATAATTAAATAAATAATTAAATGAATAAAATTGTTTAAGTGAAATTTTTGATTTTCGGTAAAGTAAAATGTATTTTTCGTAAAACTAAACCGTGATTATTTTTCATTATAATTTCAAAAATACCTATTTTAATTATGCAATTACTAGTAAATAGTGTTTATTTAGCCACTTATAAATTTTTAGTTTAATTAAATATTTTTCCTAAATTAATTATTTTAAATGTTAACATAAGCTTTATTTTTACACTAAATTAGTGTAAATTACAAATTTGAATGGTTTTAATTTGTAAAAATGAACCATGACATATTAGAATTTAGTATGTATCATGCAAAATTTATTTGCAAATTTTCCAAAGTTCTAGAGTTTTCTTGGGTTGTTTTAATAAAGAAATAAAAGAAAATGAATATATTCATGAAAAGACATTAAATGAGATATCAAGTGATGAAACTTCTACACAATTACTCACTTTTTTCCTTCTCTCCCCTCACTCCTTCTCATGGCCGGCCACACCCCCATGGCAGCCCCCCATTTTTCATTTTTATTTTAACTCCAAAAATCATCAAAAATCCTCCAAAATTCAATAAAAATTGCAAAAAATCCTAATAAATTCCTACCCTTTATTCTTTGCTCTTCTTTACATGGATTTTGGAGTGGGAAAGCATGCATTTTGGAGGCTCATTTTCATGTTTGGATTTTAAGTTGTGGAGGTACCTTTCACGTGGACTGCGGGCGATGAAAAGGAGGATGGCGACAGCGTCTTCGGCAGACATGGACCAGGTGAGTAGATGCATATCTACGGGGGGAAGTCGGGAGGATGGCGTTTAGCACCCCCGCAACGTAGAATAGGAATAGTACATATTGACATTAGGAAGCCAGATGTGACCCTAGATTCTTAATGAGTAGGACCCTAGTAATGACCCTAGGCTGGACTAGACTGATTTAGGAAGACCATATCAGAGGATGAACATCTTGGAAGAGGTTCGTAGGTTTCAGGTAGAAACACACACACGCACACACTGAAACTCGACATGGTGTATACGTGTATGTGTATATATATATAGGACTAGGTATAGGTATATGTATATGTATATATATATATATATATATATATATATATACACAACATGGTTATGGGATACATTGATGTGATATGATATATGGGAATGAAACAGTATAACTGGGATTGATACCGTGATTCTTGGTTATGCAGTCGAATTAAAATGTTAGCGGATCATTAGAAAATGATAATGAACAGGTATACATAAATTAAAATGGGTAGTGATGATATTGAGGTACATGGAACTCTAAAATAGAACCCGAACTGTAACTTGTGACTGATCACGATATGATATATGTATGACTTGATTACGACATCATATAGGTGTGACCTGATGTCGATATCATATAGGTGTGACTTGATGACGATATGATATCAGTATGACTTAATCACAATATGATACATATGACATAATATTTCTGAGGATAAATTAATGAGGTATATTCATAATGGCAATGTTATATAATTGATGTATGCGATTACAGCATAGCACTTGATCATAACATGTGTTGATGATGATATTATACGAATAATGAGACACGTAGGTGATATTTGACCCGTACCCCGATATTGGGATGCCGTACGATGGATTTTACCGTACGAGGCATAGATGTGATGATTGATCCGCACTCTTGATTTGAGGAAGTCGTACTATGTACGTGACGCTATTGAGGCTGGATCGCCGACTATTAGAGATATAGACTCAGACTTTAGGTGTACTCCTACTTCTTATCGACTAGTTCTTAGGTTTAGTTTTCCTTAAGGGGTTAGATGGACACTAGTTTAGGTTCAAGTCTTATACTGGTAGTTGTATTTGTATATCAAATGGGTGGGTAACACACATCTGTCTTTACTTTCATACCGTAATCATAATGTGCATGTTCATATATATGTTTCTATAATCAGCATAAAACTTTGCCTGTTAGGACACCAGCACCATTACCGATGATGCGCATATTCCACGCACACTTATTTGCCGGCTCACGCACATCATCATCGGTAATTGTTATGTCACGTACACTCTAGTTCATATTATCTTTTATTGATGGAATCAGTTAACAACTAGACCGATATAATATTGTGATTACTCTCTGATGTTAATATAGACATGGTATTTATTACTTAGACATTCATGCATTCATATTTTCATGTTATCATGCAGTATTATGGGCATATGCCGACACTTATCATATACTTACTCATAATTTTGAGATTTTGGTTTCTATGAGATTTCTGGATTTTTGGGGAAAACCGCAAGAATATATAAAAACTTCTCTCTCTTTCCTCCTATCTTTTTAAAACATAAGATGCGGTTTTCTCGTGATGTATGTGTCGTCCACCATGAGATTTCATGTTTTCTGATGGATTTCGAGACCCGATTCGAAGAGTGGATGAACCGTCTCGGGTACATGGTGGGCCCGGTATGGTACCTCGGGGCAAGAAGATCGAGTTGTAGACGATGAGCCTGGCAGGGGAAGGCTACCTACCGGTGATGTCTGGCACGGCGGATATCCGGAGGATACCTACCGTTGTCGTGAGATTTGATGATATGGGCCGATTCGGACTGACGGAGCCCGAGATATTGAGACTATGAGACATTGAGATTATGGGGTATTGAGACTTGAGATTTACATGTTTTGTGTCGATGCTTGACACGGATTTCATGGATTTCATTGTTGATATTTCAGATTCCTATACACATTTTACAATGATAACAGCTAAAGATTTCTTATACAGATATATCTGGATTTCAGGATTGATTATTTTACATTCATGGTGCATGCATATCCATTCATATGACATAGTATTATATGAGGCACTGACACGAGCACGGAGTATCTGCATTTACACGTAGTATTTCCTTGCTATTACTAAATGATTGGGATATAGTAGTGTATTATTATGACCTAGGATAGCGTCGTGCATTCGATTTATTTTCGTAGATGTTTTCTACTCACGAGTTGGCAACTCACCCCCGTTGTGCCAAATTTTGTTACAGGTTCGATGTACAGGTTTCCCTGGCAGTTGCTGGCACATCATTTCATTCAGGGTGATTTGCACGGTAGGTTGGTTCACTTGTATCTGAACCACCATTGTACTTTTATTCTTTCATTTGTATCTAGTAAGCTCCATCAACCATACTTGTGTTACTTGATAAGTTTATTGGAACAGTTATTTATTTCGACCTTAGAGTCGCGCATGTATTATTCTGATTTGGTGGATTGTTTTCTTTTGAGTTTTTGAGGCTTGCCCTTTGGCGTTGTATATTACTGTGCTTGTTGTGGTTATTTCCGCCTGTTGGCGTTGAGCCAGCTCCCGTTTGGGGATGCTTTTTATTGTTTATGTATATTGTACTTGTTGTACCCGTTTGGGGCCAGTTTTACAGAGGAGACTCTGCCGAAATTATTGGGAAAATTTGCTAATACTTTTAAACTTGTTTTTCTTCATGTTTTCCTTTACTTCTTCTTTTTTATGGTTTAGATTTCTGGGCTTCGGCTTACTTAGGTTACGTTGCGCCTCTAAATGCTTCGTAATCTAAGTGCCGGTCACGTTCCGTACTTTCGGGTCGTGATAGACCCCAACCCCTAACTCGTTGACCCGGCCGCAGATTTATTCTGTTTGGCCGCAATTTGCGGCCTGGACCCCACCAAACTTGCTCGTTTTGGTTTTGGTGTTCCCTTATCTGTAGATTAAGCCCTTGGTATGTATAGATTTGTCTAGTTTGACCTAGGATGAAATCTGGAGCCTATTTCCTAAGTTGCTGTTTTGGATTCGTGTTTCCATATTCCGTATTTTTAATTTTGCAATTATGTATTGTGTTTTACCTCGACTATTTGGCGTTTGTATGACGATATCGAGGATTGATTGATGGTTTTGAAGGCATGCCCATAGGTTCTAACCTATAGGCCCCTTATCGTATCGTTTTAGGTTTCGTATGCCGTTTTAGCTTTGATTTAGTTTTAATGCGCACATACGATATTTTGATATGTAGGTACCCATGAAGACTTCGAGACGACAAGGAAGCGCGTGGCGACGTCCACAAATGAAGACGCAAGGTGAGTAGATTATATCTACAGGGGGAAGTCGGGTGGATGGCGTATAGCACCCCCGCAGTCCGTAGTTGTTATATTATAAATGTGATAGTTAGGTGTATTATGGATAGTGTAGGGTTAGAAGTAACTAGTGTAGTTCATAGTCGCGAACCCTAGAATAGATTTACACCTACACGCACACCTTTGCATATTCATTATACTTGCACTGTGTTTGATGATATTAGATGACATTGGAGATGAGTCGATGATGTTGGGCATTGTGCCGCGAGATCGGTGATTTGATGTGATTCGTATTTGGGATACGATACGTGATCACTAGCGGGCCTTGGGACGTGTGCTTGCACACGCAGTATATAGATGGTATCGATTTGTACTAGACTTAGATCAGTACCCCAGATTATGTGTTCTGATGATAATGATACCTGATATCTGATGAGAGGAATGTGATATTGACCCGTACCCATCTATTGGGATGCCGTACGAGCCTATATTGATGTTAGATCCGCACTCATGACTCGAGAATGTCTTACGATATATTGTATCGTACGCGATATTATTGAGGCGGGATCACCGACTATTATATCTATATATATATCGACTCAGATTTAGGTGGTTTCCATACCTCTCCCGATTGACTTGATACTTAGATCTGTAGTTTGAATCGTAGATTCTTCACTGTGGTGTTGATTATTTGATTTCCGCATATTCATGCTATTCTCGTTGCTTTGCATAAGTTTATTGCTATATTATTATCTTGCTGTTAGGACACCAGCACCATTATCGACGATGCGTATGTTCCACGTACACTATTTTCCGGCTCACACACTTCATCACTGATAATTGCCATGCCACTATACTGTAGTACTGTTGCATCCATTATATGACTCTTGCATGGCATATTGTATACTTATACCTGTACACAAACATAGATGATTCTGACTTGATTAGAGATTTGGGAACCTCAAGATATTCTTCAAAACTGATTCGTTTTAAAAGAGTGGTTTCCCTCGATATGTGCACATTACTATTCTATGTTGCATGACTTCTGATATGCTTACCTTTCTTTACATGTCGCATACATCATGTTTTGATTATACGCATTGAGATATGTTGTTTCCATGATATTTCTGGATTTGGGAACCGTGGGTATTTCAAAAGAGAATATATAATTGTTTTAAAAACCCGGTTACCCGTGATATGATATTTCAGTGAGTCCACCATGTGTTTTCTCGGTGCTGAGAGCGACATGTGAAACCCGATTCGAGGAGGCGGATGAGGCCGATTGCGGGTACATGGTGGACCCGGTATGGTATCCCGGGGCGAGAACGGTTTCGCTGTGTAGTAGACGGTGAGCCTGGCAGAGCGACTACTACCTACCGGTGATTGTATTTGAGCTCGGCGGATATCTGGAGGATACCGACCGGAGTTGAGAGATGGACATGGGCTGACCCGTACTGCCGGGGCCGAGGGCCGATACCGCAGACGGAGCCCCATATGGATGAGGATTTACGTGCCGATGCTAGGCACAGGTTTCTTGATGATTTCCATGATTTTGATTATATCCTCATATTTGCATGCATGATGCTTATTGTCATTGGGTGACAGGTGGACGGGATCCACATATATACATACATTGATTACATACAGACTTTGACTACATTGATCATACTTCATTTGTATATATAACAGGGCATGAGGGCGCTGCTATATATACCCTTACACCAATATTAGTGGAATGGGACGCTAATATATGTGTATTGATTTTCATTTGATACTTCATCATATTTACTTCATGCAGACATACCTTATATTTATGACATGTTATTACCTGAGGCACTGTTACGAGTATTTGGCACTACCTACATGTTTAGATGTTACATTGCCACCTTATCATGCTTCAGACTTACTCTTGAGGTTTATATCATATACTGATCGTATTGACTTAGGATTATGTCGTGCATTCGATTTCTGCTTGTAGATATTTTCTATTCACGAGTTGGCAACTCACCCCCATTGTGCCACAGTGCTTGCAGGTTTTGCCGTACAGGTTCCATAGCGGCATTTCTGGCACACTGCTTCCTTGCGGGTGAATTGCTTTTGGTAGGTGGGTTCTTTTGTATCAAGAACCACCATTATACTTGTATTATTCATTGTATCTAGAAATTCCATCAACCAAAACTTGTATATTATTTCAGACTTAGACTCTAGTGATGTATTGTTTCGACCTTAGAGTCGCGCTTATCAGTATTACTGTTTCCATGCTTATTGGGTTTCTTTTGAGTTTTGATCCTCGCCATTCGGCGTTGTATATTATATTGCTTGCGTGGTTGTGACCGTCGATTGACGAAGAGCTAGCTCCCGCTTGGGGATGCCTTTTATCATTGCATATATATTGTTCTTGTTGTACCCCGTTCGGGGCCAGTATTTACAAAAGAAACTCTGCTGAAGTTTTTAGAAAAGACTTGAAATTTTAAAATGCATATTCGGCTTAGTTATTTAAAAACCATGACTTCAAACATGTTTTCCTTCACTTCTTTAAACCAGTTTTCTTTACTTACTTTTAAAATGGTTTTAGATTTCTGGGCTTTTGGCTTACTTGGATCAGATGGAGTCCTATAGACTTCATATGGTTCAAGGGACAGTCACGTGCTCTTTCGGGTCATGACAAAGTTGGTATTAGAGCTCTAGGTTGACCTTGGTTCGAGTCTAAGTTTGACTATGTGGAGCCTAGGGCGTTTATATATATACGGAACTTAGGCTTGACCTTACGGAACTTAGACTTAGTCGAGGGGGTATTAGACCCGAACTTTCGTCGCGTAGGATGACCCTTGGTTGATGGAATAGGTGACTAAAGTAGAGTGACGTACCGTGGGTATGTTCCGCGGCATACTTACGACACGTCACTCCGCTTAAGGAACCTTAGGATGTACATATTTTCGAGATCAGTGATTCTCTTCATATCCATGATTATACATCCATTTGAGATCCCTGATTCTATTAGTTTCATGATCATACCTTCATTGATGCTGTTCCTTCTTATGATCATGTATCCACTCTGGATCTGTTGTTTTCTTTCTTGCCATTGATCCGCTCTCTTCGATACTCGATTGAGGTTCCTTTCGCCATGTTTGAGCGCAGTTTGGACTGCTGCTAGAGTTATGGTCAGGGTGAGCTCATCTGGTACGAGGTCCGACCATTGTGTTTTCTGGTGACATGGGAACGTCTCGAGTTAGTATTGATGATTGTGACCTCTAATGGAGGCAAGTGCTTGGTTTTGCGCCGGATGATCGGGCCATTGTTAGAGCTGCCAGTTGAAAGAGGACTGTTGATGTACAACATACCTCAGAGATTATGATGTCGCCTACCGTGCAGACAGATGGACCAGCTGTTGCTGAGATTGACAGGATGTCGCTTCCGGAGCTTACGAGCTGAGATTGCCGGAGCTTCCAGGCGGATGTGAGACAGATGATAGCTAATCTACCCGATTTGAGAGACGAAGGTGATTCGTTCGATTTATGCGCCGGAGCAGGCCCAGTTGAGTTGAAGATTTCTAATGCGGAGAGTCTTACTCAGATCTGGAGCAGACCGATTTAGAGATGACCACCAATGTATTGCCTTTCCTGGAGGATTGAGGCATTGTTCGGCGTACAGACGAATGAGCCAGTTGTTGCTGCAAATAACGAGATATCTCCCAGATGATTGGAGCTACTGTAGCATGAGTTTATACTTAGAGATATGATGGACAGTCGCTGGTCACCCGAGGATGAATGACTAGGACATGCGGTTCGTTCGCTTACCGATGCGAGGTCATCAGATAGATTGTTTGCAGCTAGAGACGACTTCACGCAGGTTCGTTGAGAGTCGATAGAGACGATCGAATGTCAGGAGCCTATTTTCCAAGTTTAAAGTATACGGAAAGACATGCAGGTGATTCTATGCACCCTCTAGAAGAATGAAACCCTAACTCGACTTAATGACCGTGTGAAAGCCTTTGAACCTTAGGGTTTGCGGTAGTTCCGCGGCGCCATTAGTGAGGCTTGGGTTTGCCCTTCTACGGCTGGACCACCGACGCTGTGGCATGTACTCGATACTATTAAACTGTACTCAAGATGTTGATCTCTTGGGGTATTATAAGGTTCTGACGAGTTGATCGAATGATTCGACATCATTCGGATATCATGTGATGGGATGCATTGCTTGGGAGACTCCGGATACGAGTATAACCATTGGAGCACGGTCCATGCAGCCACGATGAAACGAGTCCGAATCAGTCGACATTGAAGCAGAGTGAAGTAAAGAGTTCGCTAGAGATTTCGACGAGATGACGTTCCCCTCCGCTGACATCAGAGATGCGATATGCACGCGGAGGCATTGTATATAGATATACCTTCCAGAAAGAGGCGCGATGAGTATGCAGCCATTCCGGAACAAGAATTAGCATCAGCATTGGACGATGACTTCCGGGCAATTCGGCAGAAAAGAGATATGCGAGAGACTTCGGATCGACCATAGCCGAGAGCATTGCAGTGCGCAGATTGAGACGTGACGTCGAAGTGGACGGAAATACAGACAAGCGGACAAGAGGTTCGTGCGAGACACTGACGAGCTGTCATTACTTCCCGTCGAGACCAGAGGTCAGATATGCTTACAGAGGCGTTGGGATGCAACCAGATTCCGAGAAATGTTGTGCTGAGGACACAGATGTCCATTGAGCGAGAAGAGATTATGCAAGAGTACCCGCCTCCGTACAGATCGACATAGGCATGATTGGAAGAGACCCTGAGCAGGATTCCTTCCAGGACAGTGCTGCAATGATGCTTGCACCCAGGATCAGATATGTGACGTGCATTCAGAGAGCCAGAGGTCGACGCCAGTAATATGCAGCTTTATGAGTGGTCGTGAGGATTGACCGAGAGATGACCAGAGAAGTGCCAGAACGGAATCGTCCCCGTTAGCACACCTGACAGGGCCGATGAGCCGATTGACTGCGAGATAGGTAATCCGCAGAGAAGATAAGGACCTAGAGTCAGAGGATGCCTGACCGTGAACAAGAGGCAAGTAGATATCTTGCGCTGCTAGCATTGGATGCACCGACTCCTTCTCGACCTTGAAGGAGGAACTACCGACGACGGTATTTATGATTTGTGAGTTTGTGATTCGGTTATCACGTATCCGTCGTCTTGAATTTCGGTATTTTGGGCGTTCTGTTTGCATGATTTAGTTTTGATGACTGAGTTTCATGATATTTGTTTCATGCACCCACTGGGTATTTATATTTTGCGCATAGTTATTACATTTGAGCTATTGATTGTGATTTCACGCCTATCTTATGCAGTGATTTAATTTACACTTCCAGCATAGTTTTCATGCACCTTTAGTGTTTTGATATACGATCTTGGTGCACGCCAGATGCACTAAATCGGGATTCTTCGTGCATGTCATATGCACCTGATTTTTTCTGTCAGGCACACACGTTGCCTATGACAGATATTTCATGCACACCCGTTGCACCTAGATGTTGTTTTGTGCCCATGTATGGCACATATATGGATTTTGATTCCTTGCGCACCAGATGCACAGGATATTCTTATATATACATTTTGTGGATTGATTTCTGGTAGAGCAGTACACTTTGATGATATTCTCTATGTATTGATGTTTCGGAACCCCGGCAATTTGGATTTTTGCTGAAATGTTTTAGTATTGGGGGTTTAAATTTAAATTCGGGGACCGAATTTATTTAAGGGAGGAAGATTGTAACATTTCAAAAAAATAAAACATTAATTTTTAGGGAATTTTTATAATTTAATATTATTTTATTGAATATTTTAATATTTCGGTATTATTAAATACAAATAAATGGGAAAAATTATGGAAAAATTATGGAAAATTATAAAATAGGGTATTTTATAGAATTATACCATTTTTAAGTTTTTATGATTAGTTATATGCTAATTTAGTGCTAATCCTGATTAAAAATCGCTAATCGGTTTTTAGCATTTTTGTGCAAAACATACACATATCATTTTTTTATCACACTTGTGCATTTTCTTACCATGGTTCACTTTGGGTTTACTATTCTAGGGAGAAGGATTTTGAGAGAATAAGAAAAGAAAAAGAAAATGGAAAAGGATTATTATATGATGTTTGGTGAGAGAGAGAGAGAGGTATGGTCCTCTTTTGACCAAGACTTAACCATTTTCCCCATCCCTTCACTCATCTCTCTCCCTCTTCATCCCCTTTCTGCAGCTGCTGCTCCCTCTTCTTCCTCCCACCTTCAAGCCTTCAATTCACCTCTAAAACAACTCCAAAACCCCACTCTCATTTCATTAAATATGTGCACAAGCTCAAGATCTACACATTGAACTAAAGAAGCAAGGATTTTGGCCACTAGGGGCAACTCAAGAAAATTCTTGAGTTGCCAAATAAGGAATTTCCTGAACCATTTGCTTAGTTTTAGCGTTACTTATGCCCCCATGTTTAGATTGAACCGATATTGTTTGTATTGTGGAGTTAAGGAAAACCTAGTTAGGGTTTGAGGAAATTTTGTGTTGTAATATAAAATTGAGCTCAGATGAGGTTATATAAACACCCTAGTGCATGAATTGAGACCCAAACCTGAAGCTTAAACCCAGAATACGGATTTGTAGAACCGATATCGGAAAATTTGTGAAATCTGTGAAAGTTATTTGGGATCTGCTATCAACCCGAGACTCTGAAAATTATATTGATTGGATAGTGATATGTGCAGGCATCCAGGAAGCTACCACCAAGACCCCGACCCCTAACTCATTGACCCGGTCGCAGATTTATTCTGTTTGGCCGCAATTTGCGGCCTGGACCCCACCAAACTTGCTCGTTTTGGTTTTGGTGTTCCCTTATCTGTAGATTAGGCCCTTGGTATGTATAGATTTGTTTAGTTTGACCTAGGATGAAATCTGGAGCCTATTTCCTAAGTTGCAGTTTTGGATTCGTGTTTCCGTATTCCGTATTTTTAATTTTGCAATTGTGTATTGTGTTTTACCTCGACTATTTGGCGTTTATACGACAATATCGAGGATTGATTGATGGTTTTGAAGGCATGCCCATAGGTTCTAACCTATTGGCCCCTTATCGTATCGTTTTGGGTTTCGCATGCCGTTTTAGATTTGATTTGGTTTTAACGCGCATATATGATATTTTGATATGTAGGTACCCATGAAGACTTCGGGACGACAAGGAAGCACGTGGCGACGTCCACAAATGAAGACGTAAGGTGAGTAGGTTATATCTACAGGGGGAAGTCGGGTGGATGGCGTATAGCACCCCCGCAGTCCGTAGTTGTTATATTATATATATGATAGTTAGGTGTATTATAGATAGTGTAGGGTTAGAAGTAACTAGTGTAGTTCATAGTCGCGAACCCTAGAATAGATTTACACCTACACGCACACCCTTGTATATTCATTATACTTGCACTGTGTTTGATGATATTGGATGACATTGGAGATGAGTTGATGATGTTGGGCATTGTGCCGCGAGATCTGTGATTTGATGTGATTCGTATTTGGGATACGATACGTGATCTCTAGCGGGCCTTGGGACGTGTGCTTGCACACGCAGTATATAGATGGTATAGATTTGTACTAGACTTAGATCATTACCCCAGATTGTGTGTTATGATGATAATGATACCTGATATCTAATGAGAGGAATGTGATATTGACCCGTACCCAGCTATTGGGATGCCGTACGACGATTTACCGTACGAGCCTATATTGATGATAGATCCGCACTCATGACTCGAGGATGTCTTACGATATATTGTATCGTACGCGATATTATTGAGGCGGGATCACCGACTATTATATCTATATATATATCGACTCAGATTTAGGTGGTTTCCATACCTCTCCCGATTGACTTGATACTTAGATATGTAGTTTGCATAGTAGATTCTTCACTGTGGTGTTGATTATTTGATTTCCGTATATGCATGCTATTCACGTTGCTTTGCATATGTTTATTGCTATATTATTATTATGCTGTTAGGACACCAGCACCATTATCGATGATGCGTATGTTCCACGTACACAATTTGCCGGCTCACACACTTCATCATCGATAATTGCCATGCCACTACACTGTAGTACTGTTGCTGTAACATTTAAAAATAATTAAATAAATAAAATTGTTTAAGTGAATTTTGTGATTTTTCGGTGAAGTAAAACGTATTTTTCGCAAAACAAAACCGTAATTATTTTTCACTATAAATTTACAAATATCTATTTTAATTATGTTATTACTAGTAAATGGTGTTTATTTAGTCACTTCTAAATTTTTAGTTTAATTAAATATTTTTCCTAAATTAATTGTTTTAAATATTAACATAAGCTTTATTTTTACACTAAATTAGCGTAAATTACAAATCTGAATGGTTTTAATTTGTAAAAATGAACCATGACATATTAGAATTTAGTGTGTTTCATGAAAAATTTATTTGCAAATTTTTCCAAAATTCTAGAGTTTTCTTGAGTTGTTTTAGAAAGGAAATAAAAGAAATTAAGTAAAGTAATGAAAAGACATAATGAAGTGATATTTTGGGGGAAACTTCTACACAACTCCTCACTCATTTCTTTCTCTCCCTCACCTCCCAAACTTGGCCGGCCTCACCCCCATGGCAGCCCCCCCATTTTCCAATTTTATTTTAACTCCAAAAATCATCAAAAATCCTCTAAAATTCAATAAAAATTGCACAAAATCCTAATAAATTCCTACCCTTTATTCTTTGCTCTTCTTTAAATGGATTTTGGAGTGGGAAAGAATGCATTTTGGAGGCTCATTTTCATGTTTGGACCTTAGGTTGTGGAGGTATAAATCTTTCTCTTTTAATTTATTTCTATTAGATGTTTCTTTTAAAGCATAATTAGATTTATTAAATTAATTCTAGTTGCAAATTTTAAAATTCAAGCTAGGGTTTGTAAATTAAAGTTGTGGTTTTTATTAATTAAATAAGGTTATAATAGCAAGTTTAAGATTTTTTTAGAGTGGAAAAAAAATCTTGCATGGTTGTTGTATATTAATTTGTTTATTCAAATTGATTTAATTATGCTATTTAGCTAACTAGTTTTTTTATAAAATGTGTTTGTGGGTAATATAAAATTCTTATTAAGGTTGTTATCATTAGATTGTAGTTTTAATGAGAATATTAGCATGTTAATGGAATGAAAAACTTAGTTTGATCACTAGTTTCTTTTGATAATTGGAAAATACTAATAAAATGCTATTTTTGTTAACTAGATTTTGGAAATTCCTAAATAAATGAGATTAAAAATATAATTATGGTTTCATTATATCATTATCATCATGAATTGTAGTTTAATACATTAACTCATGCAAATTCAAGTTTTGTTGTGGAATTGTGACATTTTGTTTGTAAGATGTTGAAAATTTCTAATGGTTGCAAACTAGAAATTTCAAATTAATAAAAATTTGTGTTATAAAAATATGGTAATGGGTTGTATAGTCTAGTTATGTTATTTAATGAGTTTTATGACCATTGGTTTCATTTAAATGTCAAGTTTTGAAGAAAAACGGTAAATTGGCATTTTCGGGTTTTACGAAATTGGACGGTTTGATCGATTTTTAGGGTTTCGATGGATTTAATCATGTTATATATTATAAGTAACGAGTTTTAAAACTATGAGTTATTTTTTGATGTTATCTCGATCCATCGGAGTTTGTACGCCGAAATCGAGCGATATTTGGTTCTTTTGCGTGGACGGGACATAGGTTTTAACCTATGCTTGTTCCTTGCGTCGTTTTGACTTTTGTATGTGATTCAGTTTACGATGCTATTTATATGTTTGCGTTTATGTACCCTTCACGTGAATTGCGGGCGATGAAGAGGAGGATGGCGACACCGTCTTCGGCAGATATGGACCAGGTGAGTAGATACATATCTACGGGGGGAAGTCGGGTGCATGTCGTTTAGCACCCCCGCAACGTTGGATAGGAATAGTACTTATTGACATTAGGAAGCCAGATGTGACCCTAGATTCTTAATGAGTAGGACCCTAGTAATGACCCTAGGCTGGACTAGACTGATTTAGGAAGACCATATCAGAGGATGAATATCTTGGAAGAGGTTCATAGGTTTCAGGTAGAAACACACACACGCACACACTGAAACTCGACATGATGTATACGTGTATGTGTATATATATATAGGACTAGGTATAGGTATAGGTATATATATATATATATATATATATATATATATATATATATATATATATATATATACAACACGGATATGGGATACATTGATGTGATATGATACATGGGAATGAAACAGTATAACTGGGCTTGATGCCGTGATTCTTGGCTATGCAGTCGTATTAAAATGTTAGCGGATCATTAGAAAATGATAATGAACATGTATACATAAATTCTAATGGGTAGTGATGATATTGAGGTACATGGGACTCTAAAATAGAACCCGAACTGTAACTTGTGACTGATCACGATATGATATAGGTATGACTTGATTACGACATCATATAGGTGTGACCTGATGTCGATATCATATAGGTGTGACTTGATGACGATATGATATCAGTATGACTTAATCTCAATATGATGTATATGACATGATATTTCTGAGGATAAATTAATGAGGTATATTAAGATGGAAATGTTATATAATAGATGTATGCGATTACATCATAGCACCTTGATCATGACATGTGTTCATGATGATATTATACGAATAATGAGACACGTAGATGATATTTGACCCGTACCCCGATATTGGGATGCCGTACGATTGATTTTACCGTACGAGGCATAGATGTGATGATTGATCCGCACTCTTGATTTGAGCAAGTCGTACTAAGTACGTGACGCTATTGAGGCTGGATCGCCGACTATTAGAGATATGGACTCAGACTTTAGGTGTACTCCTACTTCTTATCGACTAGTTCTTAGGTTTAGTTTTCCTTAGGGGGTTAGATGGACACTAGTTTAGGTTCGAGTCTTATAGTGATAGTTATATTTGTATATCAAATGGGTGGATAACACACATCTGTCTTTACTTTCATACCGTAATCATAATGTGCATGTTCATATATATGTTTCCATAATCAGCATAAAACTTTGCCTGTTAGGACACCAGCACCATTACCGATGATGCGTATATTCTACGCACACTTATTGGCCGGCTCACACACACATCATCGGTAATTGCTATGTCACGTACACTTTAGATCATATTATCTTTTATTGATAGAATCAGTTAACAACTAGACCGATATAATATTGTGATTATCCTCTGATGTTAGTATAGACATGGTATTTATTACTTAGACATTCATGCATTCATATTTTCATGTTATCATGCAGTATTATAGGCATATGCCGACACTTATCATATACTTACTCATGATTTTGAGATTTGGGTTTCTATGAGATTTCTGGATTTTTGGGGAAAACCGGAAGAATATATAAAAACTTCTCTCTCTCTCCTCCTCTCTTTTTAAACTATAAGATGCGGTTTTCTCGTGATGTATGTGTCGTCCACCATAAGATTTCATCTTTTCTGATGGATTTCGAGACCCGATTCGAGATGTGGATGAACCGTCTCGGGTACATGGTGGGCCCGGTATGGTATCCTGGGGCAAGAAGATCGAGTTGTAGACGATGAGCCTAGCAGGGGAAGGCTACCTACCGGTGATGTCTGGCGCGGCGGATATCCGGAGAATACCGACCGTTGTCATGAGATTTGATGATATGGGCCGATCCGGACTGACGGAGCCCGAGATATTGAGACTATGAGACTTGAGATTTACCTGTTTGTGTCGATGCTTGACACGAATTTCCATGGATTTTATTGTTGATATTTCAGGTTTCTATACACATTTTACTATGATAACAGCTAAAGATTTCTTATACAGATATATCTGGATTTCAGGATTTGTTATTTTACATTCATGGTGCATGCATATCCATTCATATGACATAGTACTATATGAGGTACTGACACGAGCACGGAGTATCTGCACCTACACGTAGTATTACCCTGCTATTACTAGATGATTGGGATATAGTAGTGTATTATTATGACCTAGGATAGTGTCGTGCATTCGATTTCTTTTCGTAGATGTCTTCTACTCACGAGTTGGCCACTCACCCCCGTTGTGCCAAATTTTATTACAGGTTCGATGTACAGGTTTCCCTGGCAGTTGCTGGCACATCATCTCATTCAGGGTGATTTGCACGGTAGGTTGGTTCACTAGTATCTGAACCACCATTGTACTTTTATTATTTCATTTGTATCTAGTAAGCACCATCAACCATACTTGTATTACTTGATAAGTTTATTGGACCAGTTATTTATTTCGACCTTAGAGTCGCGCATGTATTATTCTGATTTGGTGGATTGTTTTCTTTTGAGTTTTGAGCCTCGCCCTTTGGCGTTGAATACTATTGTGTATTGTTGTGGTTGTTTCCGCCGGTTGGCGTTGAGCTAGCTCCCGTTTGGGGATGCTTTTTATTGTTTATGTATATTATACTTGTTGTACCCGTTTGGGGCCAGTTTTTACAGAGGAGACTCTGCCGAAATTTTTGGGAAAATTTGCTGATGCTTTTAAACTTGTTTTCTTTTTCTTTTTCTTCTTCTTTTATGGTTTAGATTTCTGGGCTTCGGCTTACTTAGGTTACGTTGCGCCTCTAGACGCTTCGTAATCTAAGTGCCGGTCACGTTCCGTACTTTCGGGTCGTGACAAAGTTGCTATCAGAGCGCTAGGTTTAACCTTGTATAAGTCTAGGTGACCCTTGGTTGATGGAGTAGGTGACTTAGGTAGAGTGGCGTACCGTTGGTATGATCCGTGGCATACTTACGATACGCTACTCTGCTTAAGGAACCTTAGGATGTACATTTGTTTGCACCGTATTTCATTCGTTCCTTTGATCTATCTTCGTCGATGTCGGAGGGTGGTTTCTGTTACCACGGGCGCACGGGCAGAGGGAGCTGCGGCTCGAATGCGATAACCATTAGAGTATTGGTTATTCTTGAGGATTGAAGCATTGTTTAGCGTGCGGATGAAGGGTATTCACATACCGTCCAGACGAAGTTAAAGGGTTCGAACGATTATCAGAAAACCATTTTCCCAAGTTTAAGGTATTCAGAAGAACATGCATGTATTTCGATGGACCCTCTAGAAGAATGAAACCCTAACTCGACATAATGACCACGAGAATGCCCTTGAACCTTAAGGTTTACGGCAGTTCCGCGGTGCCATTAGTGAGGCTTGGGTTTGCCCTTCTATGGCTGGACCATCGATACTAGGGTATGTACCGGATATTTTTAAACTGTACTTGAGTGTTGAGCTCTCGGGGAATTATGGGATTTTGATGGATCGATCGAAAAGTTTAATGTAGTCCGGATGTCAAGTGAAGGGATCGACTACGTGGGAGACTCTAGATATGAGTATTGCCGTTAGTAGCGAAGTCAGCACAGCTACGAAGAGACGAGTTCGAAGCAATCGACATCAGAGGAAAGGGGCGCACATTGACGATAGTGTTTACGATTGTGATTTGGTGATTTGAATTTCATATTTCTGTTATTGTATTTTGGTATTTTGAGGATTTTGTTCTACGATTGGTATTTCTTATGTGTGCCTTCATTACATTCTATTTGTGTTTCGTATATCGGTTGTATTGATGTTGTTTAGTACACACCCAGTACATTTTATTTGGTTTTATATATTCTGAGATTTTTGATTTGATTTCGTGCATAGGGGTTACACATGATTTTGATATATGTTTCGACCTAGTTTTCATGCATTTTTGTACTGTGATTTCGATTTTGATATTCGATGTATGTTTTCGTGCACCATGTGCACCTGATTAGGATTCTTGCGCATACTTGGCGCACTTGATGCGATTTTGTACACACCAGATGCACTAAATCGGGGTTTTGTGCAGATTAGATGAACCTGATATTGAGTCGTGCACGCCCGTTGCACTTGACAGATGTTTTTGGTGCACACCTGTTGCACTTAGTTTTGTTTTTGTGTGTATTCGTGGTATCTGTATTTGGTTTCGATTTCAGTGCGTACCGGACGTAGATAATTGTTTTATGATGTGATTGGGATTGATTTCTGTTTGAGCAGTATGTTTTCATAATCATTATTATTTAATTTAGTAATCAGGCGGGACGTATATTTTAAATAAAAGAAATATATATATATATATAAATATAGAGCTATTTTTTTTAAATAAATGTCCGCTACTTATGCCGTGACACGTGCATCACACGGCGATTTTCAAAAGGGTTTTTTGCATATTTCCTTATCCAGATATTTTGACGGTTTTACTATGATGCGCACTATATATAAGTTATAGATTGATGTATATTATGATGGTTTTCATATTGGGTTTTGATATTTTATTCTCGCCATAACTCCGATGATTGCGTTATGCTTGACGGAGTTGATTTTAGTTATGTATTGATGATTTCGGAGCCCCGACGATTTGAGTGTTTTGCTAAATATTTTAGTATTTGGAGGGGGAGTTTTAATTTAAATCCGGGGACCGAATTTCTTAAAGGGGGGAAGATTGTAACATTTTAAAAATAATTAAATAAATAATTAAATAAATAAAATTGTTTAAGTGAATTTTGTGATTTTTCGGTAAAGTAAAACGTATTTTTCATAAAGCAAAACCGTAATTATTTTTCACTATAAATTTAGAAATACCTATTTTAATTATGTTATTACTAGTAAATGGTGTTTATTTAGTCACTTATAAATTTTTAGTTTAATTAAATATTTTTCCTAAATTAATTGTTTTAAATATTAACATAAGCTTTATTTTTACACTAAATTAGTGTAAATTACAAATATGAATGGTTTTAATTTGTAAAAATGAACCATGGCATATTAGAATTTAGTGTGTTTCATGCAAAATTTATTTGCAAATTTTTCCAAAATTCTAGAGTTTTCTTGAGTTGTTTTAGAAAGGAAATAAAAGAAATTAAGTAAAGTAATGAAAAGACATAATGAAGTGATATTTTGGGGGAAACTTCTACACAACTCCTCACTCATTTCTTTCTCTCCCTCACCTCCCAAACTTGGCCGGCCTCACCCCCATGGCAGCCCCCCCATTTTCCAATTTTATTTTAACTCCAAAAATCATCAAAAATCCTCCAAAATTCAATAAAAATTGCACAAAATCCTAATAAATTCCTACCCTTTATTCTTTGCTCTTATTTAAATGGATTTTGGAGTGGGAAAGAATGCATTTTGGAGGCTCATTTTCATGTTTGGACTTTAGATTGTGGAGGTATAAATCTTTCTCTTTTAATTTATTTCTATTAGATGTTTCTTTTAAAGCATAATTAGATTTATTAAATTAATTCTAGTTGCAAATTTTAAAATTCAAGTTAGGGTTTGTAAATTCAAGTTGTGGTTTTTATTAATTAAATAAGGTTATAATAGCTAGTTTAACATTTTTTTAGAGTGGAAGAATAATCTTGCATGGTTGTTGTATAATAATTTGTTTATTCAAATTGATTTAATTATGCTATTTAGCTAACTAGTTTTTTATAAAATGTGTTTGTGGGTAATATAAAATTCTTATTAAGGTTGTTATCATTAGATTGTAGTTTTAATGAGAATATTAGCATGTTAATGGAATGAAAAACTTAGTTTGATCACTAGTTTCTTTTGATAATTGAAAAATACTAATAAAATGCTATTTTTGTTAACTAGATTTTGGAAATTCCTAAATAAATGAGATTAAAAATATAATTATGGTTTCATTATATAATTATCATCATGAATTGTAGTTTAATACATTAACTCATGCAAAATCAAGTTTTGTTGTGGAATTGTGACGTTTTGCTTGTAAGATGTTGAAAATTTCTAATGGTTGCAAACTAGAAATTTCAAATTAATACAAATTTGTGTAATAAAAATATGGTAATGGATTGTATAGTATAGTTATGCTATTTAATGAGTTTTATGACCATTGGTTTCATTTAAATGTCAAGTTTTGAAGAAAAACGGTAAATTGGCATTTTCGGGTTTTACGAAATTGGACGGTTTGATCGATTTTTAGGGTTTCGATGGATTTAATCATGTTATATATTATAAGTAACGAGTTTTAAAACTATGAGTTATTTGTTGATGTTATCTCGATCCATCGGAGTTTGTACGCCGATATCGAGCGATATTTGGTTCTTTTGCGTGGACGGGACATAGGTTTTAACCTATGCTTGTTCCTTGCGTCGTTTTGACTTTTGTATGTGATTCAGATTACGATGCTATTTATATGTTTGCATTTAGGTACCCCTCACGTGGACTGCGGGCGATGAAGAGGAGGATGGCGACACCGTCTTCGGCAGATATGGACCAGGTGAGTAGATGCATATCTACGGGGGGAAGTCGGGTGGATGGCGTTTATCACCCCCGCAACGTAGGATAGGAATAGTACTTATTGACATTAGGAAGCCAGATGTGACCCTAGATTCTTAACGAGTAGGACCCTAGTAATGACCCTAGGCTGGACTAGACTGATTTAGAAAGACCATATCAGAGGATGAATATCTTGGAAGAGGTTCATAGGTTTCAGGTAGAAACACACACACACACACACTGAAACTCGACATGATGTATACGTGTATGTGTATATATATATATATAGGACTAGGTATAGGTATATATATATACAACACGGATATGGGATACATTGATGTGATATGATACACGGGAATGAAACAGTATAACTGGGCTTGATGCCGGGATTCTTGGCTATGCAGTCGTATTAAAATGTTAGCGGATCATTAGAAAATGATAATGAACAGGTATACATAAATTCTAATGGGTAGTGATGATATTGAGGTACATGGGACTCTAAAATAGGACCCGAACTGTAACTTGTGACTGATCACGATATGATATATGTATGACTTGATTACGACATCATATAGGTGTGGCCTGATGTCGATATCATATAGGTGTGACTTGATGATGATATGATATCAGTATGACTTAATCTCAATATGATGCATATGACATGATATTTCTGAGGATAAATTAATGAGGTATATTATGATGGCAATGTTATATAATTGATGTATGCGATTACATCATAGCACCTTGATCATGACATGTGTTGATGATGATATTATACGAATAATGAGACACGTAGGTGATATTTGACCCGTACCCCGATATTGGGATGCCGTACGATAGATTTTACCGTACGAGGCATAGATGTGATGATTGATCCGCACTCTTGATTTGAGGAAGTCTTACTAAGTACGTGACGCTATTGTGGCTGGATCGCCGACTATTAGAGATATGGACTCAGACTTTAGGTGTACTCCTACTTCTTATCGACTAGTTCTTAGGTTTTGTTTTCCTTAGGTGGTTAGATGGACACTAGTTTAGGTTCGAGTCTTATAGTGGTAGTTATATTTGTATATCAAATGGGTGGATAACACACATCTGTCTTTACTTTCATACCGTAATCATAATATGCATGTTCATATATATGTTTCAATAATCAGCATAAAACTTTGCCTGTTAGGACACCAGCACCATTACCGATGATGCGCATATTCCACGCACACTTATTGGCCGGCTCACACACATCATCATCGGTAATTGCTATGTCATATATACTTTAGATCATATTATCTTTTATTGATAGAATCAGTTAACAACTAGACCGATATAATGTTGTGATTACTCTCTGATGTTAGTATAGACATGGTATTTATTACTTAGACATTCATGCATTCATATTTTCATCTTATCATGCAGTATTATGGGCATATGCCGACACTTATCATATAGTTACTCATGATTTTGAGATTTGGATTTCTATGAGATTTCTGGATTTTTGGGGAAAACCGCAAGAATATATAAAAACTTCTCTCTCTCTCCTCTTCTCTTTTTGAAATATAAGATGCGGTTTTCTCGTGATGTATGTGTCGTCCACCATGAGATTTCATGTTTTATGATGGATTTCGAGACCCGATTTGAGGAGTGGATGAACCGTCTCGGGTACATGGTGAGCCCGGTATGGTACCCCGGGGCAAGAAGATCGAGTTGTAGACGATGAGCCTGCCAGGGGAAGGCTACCTGCCGGTGATGTCTGGCGCGGCGGATATCCGGAGGATACCGACCGTTGTCGTGAGATTTGATGATATGGGCCGATCCGGACTGACGGAGCCCGAGATATCGAGACTATGAGACTTGAGATTTACATGTTTGTGTCGATGCTTGACACGGATTTCCATGGTTTTTATTTTGATATTTCAGGTTTCTATACACATTTTACTATGATAACAGCTAAAGATTTCTTATACAGATATATCTGGATTTCATGATTGGTTATTTTACATACATGGTGCATGCATATCCATTCATATGACATAGTACTATATGAGGCACTGACACGGGCACGGAGTATCTGCACTTACACGTAGTATTACCCTGCTATTACTTGATGATTGGGATATAGTAGTGTATTATTATGACCTAGGATAGCGTCGTGCATTCGATTTCTTTTCATAGATGTCTTCTACTCACGAGTTGGCAACTCACCCCCGTTGTGCCAAATTTTATTACAGGTTCGATGTACAGGTTTCCCTGGCAGTTGCTGGCACATCATCTCATTCAGGGTGATTTGCACGGTAGGTTGGTTCACTTGTATCTGAACCACCATTGTACTTTTATTCTTTCATTTGTATCTAGTATGCTCCATCAACCATTCTTGTATTACTTGATAAGTTTATTGGACCAGTTATTTATTTCGACCTTAGAGTCGCGCATGTATTATTCTGATTTGGTGGATTGTTTTCTTTTGAGTTTTGAGCCTCGCCCTTTGGCGTTGAATACTATTGTGTATTGTTGTGGTTGTTTCCGCCGGTTGGCGTTGAGCTAGCTCCCGTTTGGGGATGCTTTTTATTGTTTATGTATATTATACTTGTTGTACCCGTTTGGGGCCAGTTTTTACAGAGGAGACTCTGCCGAAATTTTTGGGAAAATTTGTTGATGCTTTTAAACTTGTTTTCCTTTTCTTTTTCTTCTTCTTTTATGGTTTAGATTTCTGGGCTTCGCGGCTTACTTAGGTTACGTTGCGCCTCTTGACGCTTCATAATCTAAGTGCCGGTCACGTTCCGTACTTTCGAGTCGTGACAGTTGCATTCATGATATGACTCTTGCATGGCATATTGTACACTTATACCTGTACACAAACATAGATGATTCTGACTTGATTAGAGATTTGGGAACCACAAGATATTTTTCAAAATTGATTCGTTTTAAAAGAGCGGTTTCCTTCGACATGTGCACATTACTATTCCATGTTGCATGACTTCTGATATGCTTACCTTTCTTTACATGTCGCATACATCATGTTTTGATTATACGCATTGAGATATGTTGTTTCCATGATATTTCTTGATTTGGGAACCATGGGTATTTCAAAAGAGAATATATAATTGTTTTAAAAACCCGGTTACCCTTGATATGATATTTCAGTGCGTCCACCATGTGTTTTCTCGATGCTGAGAGCGACACGTGAAACCCGATTCGAGGAGGCGGATGGGGCCGATTGCGGGTGCATGGTGGACCCAGTATGGTATCCCGGGGCGAGAACGGTTTCGCTGTGTAGTAGACGGTGAGCCTGGCAGAGGGACTTCTACCTACCGGTGATTGTATTTGAGATCAGAGAATATCTGGAGGATACCGACTGGAGTTGAGGGATGGACATGGGCTGACCCATACTACCGGGGCCGAGGTCCGATACCGCAGACGGAGCCCCATATGGATGAGGATTTACGTGCCGATGCTAGGCATAGGTTTCATGATGATTTTCATGATTTTGATTATATCCTCATATTTGCATGCATGATGCTTATTGTCATTGGATGACAGGTGGACGGGATCCACATATATACAGACATTGATTACATACAGACTTTGACTACATTGATCATACTTCATTTGTATATATAATAGGGTATGAGGGCGCTGTTATATATACCCTTACACCAATATTAGTGGAATGGGACGCTAATATATGTGTATTGATTTTCATTTGATACTTCATCATATTTACTTCATGCAGACATACCTTATATTTATGACATGTTATTACCTGAGGCACTGGCACGAGTATTTAGCACTACCTACATGTTTAGATGTTACATTGCCACCTTATCATGCTTCAGACTTACTCTTGAGGTTTATATCATATACTGATCGTATTGACTTAGGATTATGTCGTGCATTCGATTTCTGCTTGTAGATATTTTCTATCCTTGAGTTGGCAACTCACCCCCGTTGTGCCACAGTGCTTGCAGGTTTTGCCGTACAGGTTCCATAGCGGCATTTCTGGCACACTGCTTTCTTGCGGGCGAATTGCTTTTGGTAGGTGGGTTGTTTTGTATCAAGAACTACCATTGTACTTGTATTATTCATTGTATCTAGAAATTCCATCAACCAAAACTTGTATATTGTTTCATACTTAGACTCTAGTGATGTATTGTTTCGACCTTAGAGTCGCGCTTAGCAGTATTACGGTTTCCATGCTTATTGGGTTTCTTTTGAGTTTTGATCCTCGCCATTCGGCGTTGTATATTATATTGCTTGCATGGTTGTGACCGTTGATTGAAAGAGTTAGCTCCCGCTTGGGGATGGCTTTTATCATTGCATATATATTGTTCTTGCTGTACCCCGTTCGGGGCCAGTATTTACAAAAGAAACTCTGCCGAAATTTTTAGAAAATACTTGACATTTTAAAATGCATATTCGGCTTAGTTATTTAAAAACCTTGACTTCAAACATGTTTTCCTTCACTTCTTTAAACCAGTTTTCTTTACTTACTCTTAAAATGGTTTTAGATTTCTGGGCTTTTGGCTTACTTGGATCAGATAGAGTCCTACAGACTTCATATGGTTCAGGGGCCAGTCACGTGCTCTTTCGGGTCGTGACACAGTGGGGCTACGCCCCCAGAGAAAAGAGGTTCTTTAATTAAGGAACTTCGCGAAAGCGTTGGAAAACCTCCCTCAAAGTATCGACACTAGCCTGGCTGAACGGTTAAGCAAGTATTGCACGGTGAGAATAGTCCTAGCTAATTCTTCTTTTATGGTTTGAGGAGGGATTCGAGAAACAGTGGGAGCCATCCTGTTTAGATAAATCAAAAACCACTCTAAACTTGCAAGAGCATCATGCTAAAGTGTTTTCTTCCCCCTCTCTTTAATGCAGCGACCTTGTGACCATGACTAGGTTACATCTAGATAATAATTTGACTGAATCTGACTTATATGACTGGCAAAGGTCTGTCCAGATGTCCATTTCCTATGACAAGCTGGACCACCCTATTACTAGTCAAGATCCCGCCGTTCCAGGTCCAGTTTCCACCGTCACGTATATGGATATTCGTCAGACAAAGGAAAAGGATAAAGCGAAAGCCAAATTCCTCGTGTTAGCTTCAGTTGATGGTGTATACCAGAAGCAACGCGAGAAGATGGACTCAGTTTCCATCTTTCTCCATAACAAAGATTTATATAGAGAGCAATCTCATATCGCAAGATTTGAGACCTCGAACGAATTAATTCAAGCAAGGTTGACTTTCGGGTCATCTTTAGGGGACAACGTCCTTATAATGACCAGCTGTATTGATGAGCTCAAGGACCTGGAGACCACGTTGGGAAACATGTCAGATACTGACTTGGTTCTTCAGTCTCTGCCTTCTACCCTGAAAGTAACCGGGGAAGTAGAAGGAAAGAGAAGGGCAAAAGTTTCGGGACTGAATGTAGTAAAAGAGGGACGTTCCTATTGTTATGGGATTAGGCATTGGCAGAAAGATTGCAGGGCTTTGGAAGCCAGTAGCTAGGATACGAAGCATGTTGTGGCTTCGGCCTCAAGTGTGTTTGAAATTAAGAACTGTTTGTCAATTAACTCTACTTCCTGGGTACTAGATACCGGAGCAGGATCTCATATCTGTAATTCATTACATACTTTGAGAAACCGTAGAGTTATAAAGGTAGGTGATTGGTCTCTCAGAGTTGCAAATGGAATGAGCATGGACGCTGAATCCGTGGGAGAATATTGCCTAGGTTTGACAAGTGGGCAAATATTGATTCTACGTAACTGTCTGTATGTACCTAGTATGACTTATAATATCATATCTGTATCCTCACTTTCGAGAGAGGGATATAATTTTACATTCGTAGGCGATGTAGTTCACATCCACCTAAATCAAGTTTTGATTGGGTCCGGTACATTAGATAATGGAATATACGTATTAAGTCAAGCTCAGGTTTTCAATGTCCAGAACACACTTAAAAGAAAGTCTCCAGAATTAAATCAGGCTTTCTTATGGCATTATAGACTAGGTCACATCAATGAGAGAAGGTTGACTAAGTTACATAGAGAAGGATATTTGAATCCGTTCGAATATCAATCTTATGCTACTTGTGAATCTTGTCTCAAAGGAAAGATGACAAAGACTCCGTTTACTGGACACGGAGTAAGAGCAAGCGAGCTCTTGGGACTCGTACACAGTGACGTGTGAGGTCCAATGTCTACACATGCGCGAGGTGGTTATTCCTACTTCATTACTTTTACGGATGATTTCTCTAGGTATGGACATGTCTTCTTGATGAAGCATAAATCCGAGGCCTTTGAAAAATTCCAGGAATACAAGAATGAAGTGGAAAACCAAACAGGCAAAAATATCAAGACACTAAGATCTGATCGAGGTGGTGAACACTTAAATGCCGAGTTCCTGGGTTACTTAAAAGAGAATGGAATTCTCTCTCAGCTTACTCCTCCATACACACAACACAACGGTGTATCAGAAAGGAGGAATCAAACCCAATTGGATATGGTTCGTTCCATGATGAGTAAAGCTGAGCTACCGCGATCTTTCTAGGGTTATGCGCTAGAATCAGATGCATATATTTTGAACAAGGTTCCAACCAAAACTGTGCCTACCACACCATATCAGACGTGGAGTGGGAAGAAACCCTGTCTTCAGTACCTGAAAGTATGGGGATGTCCAGCTTTTGTAAAAAGGCAGCATGCGGACAAGTTCGAGGCACGCTCAGTACAGTGCAAGTTTGTGGGATATCCAAAGAACTCCATGGGATATTGTTTCCATTACGCAGAGGAACAAAAGGTTTTTGTTTCTCATCATGCCCACTTCTTAGAAACTGAATTTTTAGAAAATCAGAAGAGTGGGAGCGCAGTAGAACTGGAAGAAATTCCAGAACCACAAGCTGTTACTGAAAGTATGGCAGAACCAGAGGTTTCAGAAGAAAGGGACATCCCGACGCCACTCCACAGGAGTAGTAGGCAGTCTCATCCGCCCGAGATATACTACGGTTTTCTCATAGACGGGGATAGAGAAGATTGTACTATTGACTATGATGAGCTTACTAGCTTCCAGCAAGCCATTTAGAGCAGTGACTCAGTAAAATGGCTGGATGCAACGCGGACCGAAATGGAGTCCATGTACACTAACAAAGTATGGACTTTGGACATTGCTCCAGATGGGGTAAAACCCGTAGGATGCAAGTGGATCTTCAGAAAGAAGATTGGTGTAGATGGACAGGTTGAAACCTATAAGGCTAGACTTGTTGTAAAGGGTTTTTGTCAAAAACCTGGTTTGGATTATGACGAGACCTTTTCTCCAGTGGCTATGCTTAAATCCATTCGGGTCCTTCTTGCTATTGCGGCCTTCCACGATTATGAGATCTGGCAGATGGACGTAAAGACGGCCTTTCTAAATGGTAATTTGGAAGAGTGCGTCTATATGGATCAGCCTGAGGGATTCATTCAGAGTGGGAGCAGCGGTAAAGTATGCAAGTTGCTTAAATCCATTTATGGACAAAAGCAGGCATCTCAGAGTTGGAACATCTGTTTTGATGATGCTGTCAAAGAATTTGACTTCATCAAAAATCCAGATGAACCATGCATATATAGAAAGATTGTAGGGAGAGCTGTAGTATTACTCGTCTTGTACGTGGATGACATTCTCCTAATAGGAAATGATATTCCTATGTTATAGTCGGTCAAAAGATTCTTGTCACAGAAATTCTCCATGAAAGACCTAGGAGATGCCACCTACATTCTGGAGATCCAGATCTATCGTGATAGATCTAAAAGGATGTTGGGACTTTCGCAGTCCAGGTACATAGACACCATATTGAAAAAATTCAGTATGGAAGATTCTAAGCGCGCTAACCTACCGGCTTGTCACGGAATCACCCTCTCCAAAGATATGTCACCCAAGACTGATTTGGAAAGGGATAGCATGTCGATTATACCCTACGCTTCTGCAGTAGGCTCTATAATATATGCAATGTTATGTACCAGACCAGATGTAGCATACGCATTGAGCGTAGTAAGCCGGTATCAAGCAAACACAGGGGAGAAGCACTGGATAGCAGTAAAGAACATTCTCAAGTACCTGAGGAGGACTAAAGATATATTCTTGGTGTATGGCAGAAAAGACCTCCAGATTGAGGCCTTTGCCGACTCCGGCTTCCAGAGTGACAAAGATGACTCTAAGTCCATGTCGGGTTATGTCTTTACCCTCAATGGAGGGGCGGTCTGTTGGAAGAGTTCCAAGCAGGAGACCGTTGCTGACTCAACAATGGAAGCGGAGTACATAGCTGCTTGCGATGCCGCAAAAGAAGCTATCTGGATGAAGAACTTCCTCACAGAACTTCAGGTGGTTCCTACCAGTGTTGATCCAATACCTCTGTATTGTGACAACAACGGCGCTATAGCTTTAGCGAAGGAACCCAGGTCCCATCAGAAGTTCAAACACATCCTTAGGCGGTATCACCAGATCAGGAAGATCGTCGATCGCCGGGAGATCGAGGTGAAAAGAGTAGAGACGGAGAATAACATTGCTGATCCATTCACAAAGGCCATTCCTCAGATGCAGTTCGAGAGGCTATTTGAGATGATAGGTCTACGATATGCCAGCTCGTGGACCTAGTGCAAGTGGGAGATTGTTAGTGTATATGCCCTAGGGGCCATTATTGTATCATACTTGCATGTATATTACTTAATGGAAGCTTGGGATATTCACAGTTGTATATACAGTCTTGCTAAAAATGGTAGTATGCTACTTGGTTTATGTCTACTTTAATATGTGCATATGTTTCTTGTAACGTATCACTTATACATATTAGTAGAGCCCATAGGATCTTTGCTTGATTACCAGCGTTGTGATGGCAGTCACACTAGTGGGGGCTGGGGAGTCTATAAGCAACATCCTATACTTGTCCCTAGTCATAGGATTATCGAGACAGGGCATCGATACTCCGGAGTAGACTAGTGTGTATGCTTCTCATCCCAGTTGGGGAGATGGTCTGTCCCACAGCCATCAGTACGTCGTACTGGAGATAGTATATAGGTGCTCGTTGGGATACGGATACACCGGACAGGACTCGCAGGAGAACTGACTGGATGGTATTATACCTAACGTCAGATAGTAGTTCTCAGGCGACATGTGTGCAGATAGTCTATTGACTTAGGGTCGTCATTTTTCTCGTGTGAGTTCCCACTGTGCTTTGATTACTACCCTACCACGGCTCAAAGGAGTCGTGCAAACAGGTTTTAGTTGGGTACAGTCCCAAGCCACATGGAAGCAGTGAGCGACTGTTAGGGATTCGTCTCTCCCGGTATAGGGAGTTGATATCGCACTGTGATCGGTTGGTCATTACCATAAGTCCCTGGCCAGGGCTGATGGAGAATTACTGGTGGACTGATCAGTAGATTCTCGAATGGTTATGAGCCATACCGGCACGACTTGTACGGTTATTAGGGGTCTGACGTTCTCCACCTCCCTAGACCATACATGCGATACTCTTAGACGAACAGACCGGATTGTGCAGATATTGTCACGGACAGGCTCAGTAGGAGTTCGGATGGTTTCCTCATCGGCCTTCTTATCAACATCTACCTGGGGACCGTTACGTACAGCTAGTGCCGCTTGCGGTCTGTGGTTAAACCCACTGCCAGCGTAGTGTCGAGTCTTTAGAGTCCCACACAGAGAGTTTCTTTGCTCCAGGCGAAACGATATAGAGGTCGTATGGTTTTACGACAAGGGTTCGGACGCATACGTGTTTGAACGCACGTGCGACGTTCGGACAGTTTTTACTAGCCGGCTTTGGTTTAAGCCAGATTCTAGTATCAGGTTATTGGATTTATACATTCTAAAGTTTTTCCGTGTTTTCACGGATAGGAGGGGCGTTCTCGTAATTTTCCGGAAAGCTTCTAGAAGTATGGTGACTTGGGGGTTAAGGTGGCATTTGCATTAATTGGATTAATGAGTCATGTAGTGATTCATACATTGAGTTAATGATTCATTTAATGTTTTATATGACTCATGTGATGAATCACTTAGTGTATTAATGAAACATTATGATAATTCATTGTTTGTTATTTACTTAATATTATCATATGTTTCATATATACACAAATGATTTCATTCATCCAAAAGGATTCTTATCATCACCTTCTCTCTCCTCAAGCTCTCTTAATCTTGAAACCCTAACCCTAACTTCTCATGTGTTGAGATCAAAGGTTAGCTAGACTAATACATCCATAACCTCACTCTATATCCCCTAGGTAGCTTAGATTACCACTTCGAGCAACCTAGTTATCTCAAGTTAGAGATCAAGCTTGGCGTAGGAGCTCTTGGGTGGATCGTGTTTGACTCGAGGAGGCCGTTGAGGTGCCGATGTTCCAAGGAGCCTACGAGGAGTGGAGGACAACGATGAAGACCCGAAGGACAAGTAACATGAGGTATAACTTCGAATCCGAGTAGTTAAACCTCTCGTAGTTTGCTAGTAACGGTTTAGATACGATTCATGCGCTCAAGTCCATGTTACGAAGATTTGATAATCGTTTTCATATGTTTCGCCTCCCTACAAGTTTGTGGGGTGTGTGACATGGACTTACAATTATGTCGAGTTAGGGTTTCATTCTTCTAGAGGGTCCGTAGAGTTACTTGCATGTTTTCTTCAAATACTTTAAACTTCGAAAATGGGTTTCTGACATTCGATCGTCTCTATCGACTCCCAACGTATCTGTGTGAAGTCTCCTCAAGCTGGAATCAATCAATCTGATAACCTCGCATCGGGGTAAGCGAACGAACCACATGTCCTAGTCATTCATCCTCGGACGACTAGCGACCTTCAATCATATCTCTGAGTATAAACTCATGCTGCAGTAGCTCCAATATCTTGGGGCGATATCTCGTCATTAGCAGCAACAACTGGCTCATTCGTCTGCACGCTAAACAATGCCTCGATCATCATGAATACGCGATACATCAATGGTCATCACATTCTGGCTGGCCTCTATCGGTGGCTCAATCCTCTGGTACTGATATGCGCGTCCGAGTAATCTCATAAAAGCGATCCATCAAACGCTCATGGCATGAAAACACAATAAAACGACGCCTCTCAATGCAATCGTATGTCCCTGGAATCACGCCCTGGTCAGTCCTCGCCCGTGACGAGCTCATGCTGACCGCAACTCTAGCCGTAGCTCTCTCTGCCCGTGCAATCGTGGCAGCAAAACCATCAACCGATATCGATGAGGATAGATCATGAATGAATATAATGCTGTGCAAGGAAATGTACATCCCAAGGCTCCTTAAGCGGAGTAGCATAACGTAAGTATGCCGCGGAACATACACACGGTACGCCACTTTCCTTAAGTCACCTACTCCATCAACTAAGGTCAACCTACGCGACAAAAGTTCGGGTCTAATACCCCCCGACTAAGTCTAAGTTCCATAAGGTCAAGCCTAGATTCCGTATATATACAAATACCCTAGGCTCTGCATAGTCAAACATAGACTCAAACCAAGATTAACCTAGCGCTCTGATACCAACTTTGTCACGACCCGAAATAGCACGTGACTGGCCCTTGAATCATATGAAGTCTATAGGACCCCATCTGATTTAAGTAAGCCAAAAGCCCAGAAATCTAAAACCATTTTGAAGAAAGTATTTGATAAAATAAGCCGAATATGCGTTTTTAAAATATCAAGTCCTTTTAGAAAATTTCGGCAGAGTTTCCTTTGTAAATACTGGCCCCGAACGGGGTACAACAAGATAAATATATACATGAATGATAAAAGGCATCCCCAAGCGGGAGCTAGCTCTTCGTTAATCGATGGTCACAACCACGCAAGCAATATAATATACAACGCCGAAGGGCGAGGATCAAAACTGAAAAGGAAACTCAAATCAACATGAAATCCATAATAATATAACGCGCGACTCTAAGGTCGAAATAATAACAACTCTAGTCTCTAAGTCTGAAATAAATACATGTATGGTTGATGGAGTTTACTAGATACAATGAATAAATAAAGTACAATGGTGGTCACGATACAAGTGAACCCACCTACCAAGCAAATCACCCGGAAAGGGAGCAGTGTGCCAGCAAGCCGTAACGAAACCTGTACGGAAAAACCTACAAGAAATTGTGGCACAATGGGGGTGAGTTGCCAACTCGTGAGTAGAAAACATCACAGAGCAGAAATCGTATGTATGACGCAATCCTAGATGATACGATCAATATATATATATATATATATATATATATATATATATATATATATATATAACCTCAAAATGATAAGCCTGAAGCATAAAAAGGTAGCAAGGGTAAACGTCTATACATAAGTGTAATCCCAGTGCTCGTGTCAGTGCCTCAGGTAGCAATATATCATATGTATGAGGTATGAATGTAAGGTAATGAAATGAGTGAGACAACTATTTTCTATTTTTAATGAGATATCTGTATGTATATAAATCGAGTAACATCAATGAAATCAACTGAGAAATCCGTGTCAAGCATCGACACAAAACATAAATCCCAATATCTCAATATCTCAGGCTCCGGCTGCCTGGACTGACCTGTATCATCAAATCTATACATCTCAGTATCTCAAATCTCAATATCTCTAATCTCAAATCTCAAATATCAATATCTAAGGTATCCGTATCATCTGCGAGATCGGCCCGCGGGCTCCGGCAGAACGGATCAGCCTATAACCATCTCATGACTCCGGTCGGTATCCTCCGGATAACCGATGAGTCCAAATAATATCACCGGTAGGTAGTGCTCCCTTGCTAGGCTCATCGAATACAACTCGAGCTTCTTGCCCCGGGGTACTGTTAGTTGTATGTATGCCCTAAAGGCCAGTATTGTACAGATGATGTATATTATATTGGATGCTTGGACATATATAGAGAGGACTTTCTTGCTCGATATGATAGTATGCTATCTAGTTGCTCTTTATCTTAACATGTATGCTTGTCTCTTAATACTGTCTTATAGTTACATGTTGGTAAAGCCCTTAGGATGTGTACTTGACTACCTGGACTATGATGCGGATCATACTAGTGGTGACATGGTAGTCCATAAGTACATCCTTTAAGGTCCCTAGTCGTGGGTGTGAAAGGTTTGTTTAGCACCCCAAAATGAGTTTTGAAGCTTCACATGTCTCAAAGTTTGGATTTTGATGGTGCTAAACAAGCATTCAAAGGAATCGATCCTAGAAAATTAGGGTTACAAAACTTAAAGCTAATAAAATTAGGGTTTCGAGACTACAACCTTTGTAGCTCCCTTTTGCTCGACTCCTTGGTCTCTTGGGTGTTGGAAGAAAGTCCTCTTGAAGTCCTCTCACATCCACGACGATCCACCCGGAGTTCCCCGTCCAAGCTCGCAACTTCGAGAATCGAAGAGAACACTCTAAACAAGTTGGCTAAACTTGTGTAGAATGATGTTGTGGTTAAGATTCTCACTTCAAAAACCTTTCTTTATGTGTATTTTACTCACTAGAGGAAACTAGAGAGCAAATATTGAAGGAGGAAGAAGATGGAGGCTTTCTTTTAACAAGAGTTAGAATGACCACCAAGAAAAGAAAATGAAATATATCTTTATATATTTTATTTCTTCTCACTTCAAACCATGGTTAAACCTTTGAGTTATTATTTAATTAGGGTTTAAAACACATAAGGAAAGTTTAATCCAAGGTTAAGGGTAGGTGAGAATGGTTAGGTTAAAGAAGAGTGTAGAAACAACTCAAGAATTATCCTTTCCTTTTCTAATTTTGTTTTAAACAATAAATCAAATAATAATCCATATATTCAACCATGGTGTAAGTCTTATATTGCCAACATTTCCATGTGTAAACAACCATGATAGATGGGTGTATGTATGTATGTATGTATATATGCACATCCATATATGCATGAAACTAGTAAGAAAGAAAGAAAGAAAAACATACATGCATGCACACATCCATCATCCAAGAAAAGGTTTTAAGTGAGAAAACTAATGTTTAAATGATAAATCAACACTTGATTTATCAATCTGGCCATATCACATATGACCCTACCAAAAGCAAGCCGCCCGATCAATGTACGGTATCATATACACGCATTTTAATCGGGTCCATGCGCATATCGCATACGCGCACCACAACGTTTCGCCCGGACTAGGTAACTCCTTTGTGGGACTCTGAGACTCGTCAATACGCTGGCAGAGGATGATGATCATATCAAGCACCCCCAAGCCGCAAGCGGTCAACTAAACGTAACGGCCACCCGGGTATTGAGCGATCAGAAGAAAACAAGCGAACCTGTTACAACTCCCGTCGAGCCAACCGGCAACACTACCATACAGTCCGGTCTCTTCGTCAAATATGCTGCATATCGAGCCTAGGGATGGTCACGTCGACCCCAATAACTCAATAAGTCGTGCCGGTCAATGGTCTATAACAGATCGAGAAACTAACGATAACACTTATCAGCAAATCTCAGCAGCCATGGCCTTGGACTTACTGATATAACCAGTCGGGCACAGCACAGCATCAACTCCCAATACCGGGAGAGACGAAACCCCTCCTATCGCTTATTGTCTTCGTGTGTCTCGGGACTATACCCAACGGCCACCTGTTTGCACGACTCAGTAGAGCCGTGGTAGGGTGGCAATCAAAGTACAGTGGGAGAACACACAAGACTCTATGACGATCTCGGGTCTACAGACTAACCTGTACCAGTGTCACCTGAGAACTGCTATCCGACGATAGATATAATTCCATATAGGAGTTCTCGGTGAGTCCGTCCAGTGTACCCAGTCACCACTGAGCACCCGTATATGATCTTGATGTCAAACATCAATGAATGTGGGAACATTCATCGCCCATCGTATTGGTCTAGTATCATATACGCTAGTCTACTCTGGTATATCAATGCCCCGTCTCAATATACCTATGACTAGGGACTTTCCAGGATATGCTTATAGACTACAGATGTCCCACTAGTATGATCTCCATCATAATCAGAGTAGTCAAGCCGATATCCTCAGGGCTTTATCAGCATGTATGAATGAATAAAAGCATGATCAAATCAACATGTCAGATAAAGAAGAACCAGATAGCATACTATCATGTCGAGCAAGAATGCATACTGAATATATATACATGTACAAATACATCCACTATCATATAATGGCCTCTAGGGCATACATATATCCAACAATCTCCCACTTGCACTAAGGCCAGTTATTGGCGTATCTCATACCCAACATCTCAAAATGTCGCTCATGCTGCGGCTGAGGGAGGGCCTTGGTGAATGGATCCGTGGCGTTATTCTTTGTGTCTACTCTCCTAATCTCGATCTCGCGGCGATCTACAATCTCCCGGATCAAATGAAAACGCCTCAGGATGTGTCTGGACCGCTGATGGGATCTGGGCTCCTTGGCTAACGCCATAGCCCCATTATTATCACAATACAAAGGTATTGGATCAATAATGGTTGGAACTACTCCTAGCTTCGAGACGAACTTCTTCATCCAGACGGCTTCCTTGGCAGCATCATTTGCAGCAATGTACTCAGCTTCCATCGTAGAGTCTGCAACGGTATCTTGTTTGGAACACTTCCAACTCACCGCCCCTCCATTGAGGGTAAATACAAACCCAGAGATAGATTTGCTGTCGTCCTTATCGCTCTGGAAGCTCGAATCGGTAAAGGCCTCCATTTGGAGATCTTCATTACCATACACCAAGAACAATTCTTTAGTCCTTCGTAAGTACTTAAGAATGTTCTTCACAGCTATCCAGTGGTTCTCCCCTGGGTTAGATTGATACCTGCTTACAACACTAAGTGCATAAGCTACATCTGGGCGTGTACATAACATCGCATACATTATAGATCCTACTGCCGAAGCATAGGGTATAACGCTCATGCGAGCTCTCTCTTCATCGGTCTTTGGACAAGAGTCCTTGGAGAGAGTGACCCCATGGCAAGCGGGTAAGGCACCCCGCTTAGAGTCTTCCATACCAAACCTTTTTAGGATGGTGTCAATGTACCTGGTTTGGGACAATCCCAATAACTTTTTAGATCTATCCCTATAGATCCTTATGCCCAGGATGTATGTGGCATCACCCAGGTCCTTCATGGAGAACCTTAGTGATAAGAAAGATTTGACCGACTGTAGCATAGGAATATCATTTCCTATCAGAAGAATGTCATCCACGTACAATACGAGGAATGTGACAGCTCTTCCTACAGCCTTCTTATAAACACAAGGTTCATCTGGATTTTTGATGAAATCAAACTCTTTGATAACATCATCGAAACAGATGTTCCAACTCCGAGATGCCTGCTTTAACCCATATATGGATTTATGCAATCTACATGCTTTCCCGCTGCTCCCACTGTCAATGAAGCCCTCTGGCTGATCCATATAAACGCATTCTTCTAAATCTCCATTTAGAAATGCTGTTTTAATGTCCATCTGCCAAATTTCATAGTCGTAGTGAGCAGCAATAGCAAGTAGGATCCGAATGGATTTAAGCATGGCTACGGGCGAAAAAGTTTCGTCATAGTCCAAACCTGGTCTTTGACGAAAGCTTTTCGCCACAAGTCTTGCCTTATAGGTCTCTACCTGCCCATCTACATCAATCTTTCTTTTAAAGATCCATTTTCACCCCACAGGTTTTACCCCAGGGGGTACAACGTCCAAAGTCCATACTTTGTTGGTGTACATAGACTCCATTTCGGATCTCATGGCATCCAGCCACTTCACAGAGTCTCTACTCGTGATAGCTTGCTGAAAACTGGTAGGATCATCATCCATGATACAGTCTTCTCTGTCACCATCAATGAGGAAACCGTAGTACCTCTCCGGTGGGCGAGAAGTCCTACCAGACCTACGGAGTGGCTGAGGTTCTTCAGTTTCTGTTGCAACAGCCGGTTCAACCAAATCGTCATTTGTCATTTGTGTCTTTAGAACCTCTTCTAGATCCACCACCTTGCCATCATCTTTATCTGTGAAAAACTCTTATTCCAAGAATGTGGCATGTTGAGAAACAAACACTTTTTGTTCCTCTTTGTGGTAGAATATATATCCATAAGAATTGTTTGGATATCCCACAAAGTTACACATGACTGACCGTGTCTCGAGTTTGTCCGGATTCTGCTTTTTAACATAGGCCGGGCAACCCCAAATCTAAATTCTCTTAAGAGATGGTCTCTTCCCATGCCATATCTCATATGGCGTGGTAGATACGGTTTTGGTTGGAACCCTGTTTAGCAGAAATGCTGCAGTCTCCAATGCATACCCCCAAAACGAGACGGGTAACTCAGCGTCACTCATCAAGGACCGGACCATATCTAATAGGGTCCTATTCCGTCGTTCTGACACACCGTTGTGCTGTGGTGTGTAAGGGGGAGTGAGCTGAGAGAGAATCCCATTCTCTTTTAGGAAGTTTGCAAATTCTGTACTGAGATACTCACCACCTCGATCTGATCGAAGCATCTTGATACTCAAGCCGGTTTGTTTTTCTACTTCTTGTTTATATTCAATGAATTTCTCGAAAGTTTCGGACTCGTGCTTTAATAAAAATACATGACCGAATCTTGAGAAATCGTCAGTGAATGTAATGAAGTATGAAAAACCGCCTCTAGCCTGTGTAGATATTGGCCCACATACATCACTATGTATGAGGCCTAGGAGCTGAGTAGCTCTTTCTCCGTGTCCGGTAAATAGAGTTTTGGTCATTTTACCCTTGATACAAGACTGGCAAGTCGCATAAGATTTATATTCAAAAGAGTTTAAATCCATCTTTGTGTAACTTGTTTAGTCTTGTTTCGTTAATATGACCAAGTCTACAGTGCCAAAGAAAAGCTTCATTAAATTCTGAAAGTTTTCTTTTATTAGTGTGTTGTATACTGAAAACTGTGTGTTGATTTAGGACATATATTCCGTTATTAAGCGTACCATACCCAACCAACATTTGATTCAGGTGAATGTTCATAACATTGTTCTGCAATACAAAATTATATCCTTCATTGTCTAACAAAGAAACGGATATTATATTACATAGCAAACTTGGTACAAAATAACATGGATTCAAAACCAAAATACATCCAGATGGCAACCCCAAGTGATACTCTCCCACTGCGACTGTATGTACATTGGAACCATTTCCAACGTGGAGAGTATGGTCATCTGTCTTCAAAACCTTGCTATTTCTCAGCCCCTGCATAGAATTGCAAATGTAAGAACCTGAACCGGTATCTAATACCCAGGAAGAGTTTATTGAAAAACAATTTTCTGTCACAAACGCACCTGAAGCAGAAGCATCCCCATGCTTCTTCTTGAGACTTAAGTACTCCGTGCAGTTGCGCTTCCAATGTCCTGTCTTGTGGCAATGAAAACATTCGCCCTTCCCCGAGTCTCCAACCTTGGACTTTTCCTTTCCCTTCACCTTTTTAACTCCACCTTTAGGATTGGTGGGCTTCTTCTTTTTCTTTCCCTTGGCCTTAGCTTTTGGACGAGAAGAAGAAGATTGTCCAACAGTCATAACGGGAGTTCTTGCTGACTTCATAGTGCTCTCTGCACTCCTTAACATGTTAAGAAGTTCAGGGAGTTCCTTCTCCATGCCATGCATGTTGAAGTTCACTATGAACTGAGCAAAGGTGGAGGGAAGGGACTGCAGAATAATATCTATATATTGTTCATTGTCCATCGTCCATCCAAGGTCCTCAAGCTCTTCTATAAGCGCTATCATCTGCAGAACATGGTGTAACCCTTCGAAAATCGTTTAGGCAGTTTTTCGGTAATCGGCTAATTTTTCGGCTTTTTCCGTAAAAAGTCAAAAATTTTATTTTTCATTATAGACCTAATTATACAAAATTTAGATAAGATATTACTATAATTTTGTCACTAAAATGTCACTTATAATTTTCTAGTTAAATAAAAAAAAATTCATAATTAATTATTTTTTTATTATTTTAAGCCTTTTTAAATACATTAAATTAGGGATAAATACAAATTTAATTAGGTAAATTTCATAATTAGGAATCTTTATAAGCTAAAATATGGTGTTAATAAAATTATATCATGTCTTGCAAACTTTTGGTTTTAGGGTGGGAAATTTAATAGAAAAATGATGTAAAATGAGGTTTTTTTTTTGTAAACTGTTGATGTGAAAGCATTAAATGATAACATATGATGTTTATTGACCTAGAAACTTCTCCAAATTTCTCCACAACTCCCTCCCTCACCTGCTGGCCGAGCTCACTGCAGAAAATCCCCTCACTTCTCATTTCTTTTTGCTTCATTTTCATGCAAAAATCCATGAAAAATCAACAAATTCATTAACCCATTCAAACCAAAACCCTAATCCATTCTCTCTTCAACCCAAATTAGTTCAAAAACATGATGAAAGGAGCCTTTCTTAGTGACTTGATCATGCTAGGTTTCCACTTGTAAGGTAAAATCCTAAGCTAGTTGCTAACTTGTAGTTTATATATGTTAGAATTTAATTTTGAAGTATTAATTTAGTTGTAAATTATTGTTCATGAAAATCAAGAATGGGTTTTGATGTTGAGTTAGGGTTTGAAACATGGTTGTTAGAATTAAGTTAGGGATGGTTATCTAGGTGATTGGAGTGGTTAATTGTGTAATGATATGCTTGCTAAATCGACAAATTGCGATGTTTGTATCGAATCGGCTAGAAAATTGCTTGCTAGATTTTTACGAAAATTAGAATGCGATCAAATTGCGTTATGTTAGCGATATAATTAGCTTCGTATAGGACTATTAGAGTGTGCGAACGCGTGATTTCGTCTAGTCGGGTTGTAGTTTTGTCGATTTCCCCAAAATGACGATTCTAGTTAAAGGTTAGCGATTTTCGTGCGTTTTTCCGCGCACCGAGTGCATGCTATGATTAATTCGAGAGCGTTGATAATTGTATATTGTGACTTGCATCGTTTTAGGTTTTATAATCTTATGCTTGATGTTGTGCAAATATAGGATCGGTCGGGGAAACATCGGACACGGCACGTAAAGGCAAGGCGGTGGTCGGATCGGATTAGCGGGGATTTCAGGTGAGTAGATGTATTCATCTATGGGGGAATCGTCTGGATGGCGCGATGCTCTCCCCCTAGTTAGGATCACCCTACTTTTTGCAAGATTATATTGTTAGCTAGCTTATCCATTCATGTACACTGCATACCCTTATAGCGAACAGTATATTAGATTGCATGGACATTCATCCATACTTATGCGATATCACTTTGTAGGACACGAACACCATTACCATTGGCATCTGTTGCACGCGCACTATTCATGTGACACACACGCCTTTGGTAATTGCCATGCCACGTGCACTATAGAACCTGTTTATCATAATATCGCCACTTGCATTCATACTTGATATATGAAATTGCATAGCATACGTATACCTCGCATCATCATCATATTTATATAGATTTCTAGCAAAATTCACATCGTATCCATTGATATCATAGACATTTATCATATATAACATGTGGACATTATGATTTTCTTGAGGATTTCAGTATTGCTGCGATTTCTGGATTTTTGGGGAAAACCGCAAGAATTTAACAAAACCTTATATTTATCATTTTCAAAACAAAGTTGCGGTTTTCTCGTGATGTATGTGTCGTCCACCATGAGTTTTCATGTTTTCTGTTGGATTTCGAGACCCGATTCGAGGAGTGGATGAACCGTCTCGGGTACATGGTGGGCCCGGTATGGTACCCCGGGGCAAGAAGATCGAGTTGTAGACGATGAGCCTGGCAGGGGAAGACTACCTACCGGTGATTTCTGGCGCGGCGGATATCCGGAGGATACCGACCGTTGTCGTGAGATTTATGATATGGGCCGATCCGGACTGACGGAGCCCGATATTGAGACAGATATGATTCCTTTTTGGTGTCGATGCTTGACACGGGTTTTCAGATGTTTCTTGATGGTATTTAGCTATTATGCAGATATTCATTTTCTAAAGTTAAGAATTCAATACCCTTAGCATTTAAAACACTTAAAGACTTAATAATGACATTGCATACCTGTGCATGCATACTAGAGATATTATATCACATATGGACATGCATGTTGTGGTGCATTGCGTGCATTCTTACGATTGCCTTATTAGATGTTATATTTACTCACGAGCTGGCAACTCACCCCCGTTGTGCCACAATGTCTTGCAGGTCGGACCCGTCAGTCTTGTTGCGGCGGGCTATCTTATCATCAGTTCTTTTTGCTCAGACTCGCGACATCGCCCGTAGGTGGGTTGCGAGCATACTTTATTTCTTTTGCTTTATCATTGTATCTAGTATTCTCCATCTACCACTTTATATTGTATATGTGACCTAGTGATGAGACTGAGAGATTTGTATATTCGTGGTTTCTTTTGGGTCGAGCTCACTTGAGCCGACGTGTGTTTTCTGGTATTTTGCGTTTCTTTATGCTCTTTTCTTGATATTACTATTATATTGCATGTGGTTGTGATCCGCCTTGGACGAAGAGCTAGCTCCCGCTTGGGGATGCCATTTTATGATTACAGATTTATTATCTTGTTGTACCCATTTTGGGGGATAGAAAATACAGGGGAGACTCTGCCGAAATTTTCAGAAATTTATGATGTTTTTAAAAAGGGATTCTTTGCAACTTAATTGATTTAAAAACCGTTTTCATTTAAGGTTTTCCTTCACTCTCTTTTGTTTTCTGGGTTAGATTTTCTGGGCTTTGGCTGACTTAGGTTATGGTACGCCTTTAGACGTCTCGTAATCTAAGTGCCAGTCACGTTCCGTACTTTCGGGTCGTGACAAAGTTGGTATCAGAGCGTAGGTTTTACCTTTCTGAGTATAGGACGACCATGGTAGATGGAGTAGGTGACTTAAGCAGAGTGGCGTACCGTGGGTATGATCCGCGGCATACTTACGATACGGTACTCCGCCTAAGTAACCTTAGGACATACTCAGTCCTGTTTCTTATTCTAGCTTCGATGCCGCCAAAGACTACGAGAGCTCAGCGAGCTGCCGCTAAGGATGAGATTCGGGCTGGCCTGTCTGAGGCGAGGATCAAGCGAGAGGATACGCCTACCCCTCAAGATCATACTGATCTGCCTTATCCTGACCGTATTTCCAGATTAGAGGCCGGCATGCAAGAGTTGCGGCAGATGATGGGATCTTTAGTTGAGTCCAGCCGGGCACAGAGATCCGAGGACGTTCCCTCCACCGCACAGACCACGATCGTACCTGCTGCACAGATGGTCACTCCTGCTGCTACTACGGAGACTATCCCTGTTTCACTACAGGAGTTCATGAGATTGAGACCTCCGGCTTTTACCGGTACAGATGCGACAGAGGACCCACAGGCATTTCTTGGTAGGATGGCTCGGATTTGCCGTTCGTTGAGGTGTTCTGATGATAGATTGGTGGAGTTTGCGAGTTTTCGTCTGGAGGGTCTTGCCCAGACATGGTATGACTCAGTAGAGAGAGGCCGAGCTGCAGGTCTGCCTTCTATGACCTGGGATGAGTTTACAGCTGCATTTCTTGCCCGTTTTCTTCCGGAGAGTGTCCGAGATGCTCGAGCCCATAGTTTTGAGTCTTTACGCAAGACTCCTGGGATGACAGTGTCGGAGTATGATATACAGTTTACCCAGTTGTCTCGATATGCTCCATACCTAGTCGACACAGAAGAGAAGAGAATAAAGAGGTTTGTACGAGGGCTTGATACACAGCTATTCCTTGCCATCGGCACCCAGCACTTTGATACATACGCAGCCGCGATGGATGCAGCCTTACTTTTAGAGGAGCGTATTTCTGAGACTCCGGTCGCTTCTGGGCCGAAGAGGATCCGTACTGATACGCCAGCTCAGCGGCAGATGGGCAGACACCGTGATAGATTATTTCCGGGAGATGGTGGAGGCAGAGGATTGAGACGAGGTCAGTTATTTGGTTCATATCCACAGACCCAGCAGTCGTCTCCAGGATGTTTTCGATGTGGGAGTTAGTACCACCGTGTCAGAGACTGTACCATGGGACGTCCGGGCGCGGCGACAGTCCCGCATATGACTTTACCACCCTCACCACCTTCGCAGAGAGCTTTACTTCCTACTCCTGATGATGCTTCACGCCAGCCAGATGCTTCTAGAGGCCATGGACGTGGCGGTCCGGTTCAGAGAGGACGAAGCGACAGAGGCAGAGGCAGAGGCCGAAGTAGAGGCAGAGCACAGCCAGCTATTAGTGGTGGACAGGCCCGAGTGTTCGCATTGACTCCTCAGGATGCACAGGCATCCAATGCCGTCGTGACAGGTACTCTGCCAGTATGTTCTTTTGATGCACGGGTATTATTTGATCCAGGCTCTACACATTCCTATGTTTCCACATATTTTGCACCGAGGTTGGGCCGAGAGTCTTCTCCGTTAGATCAGCCGCTTGTTGTTATTACCCCGGTAGGAGAGTCTTTTGTTGCCCGTTTTGTGTATCGATCGTGTTTTGTTCGTATCGGGGAGAGAGATTCTTCAGTTGATTTGATTCTCCTCGATATGCTAGACTTTGACGTTCTTCTTGGTATGGACTGGCTAGCCACCTGTTATGCATCCGTGGACTGCCGTGAGAAAGCAGTCAGATTCAGTTTTCCTGGTGAGCCAGTTCTTATTATTCAGGGAGATCGTAGTGCTACCCTTCCCAGCTTGATTTCTTCTCTTCGCGCTGGTCAGCTCTTAAGGAAAGGGTGTCAGGGATTCTTAGCCTATATTTGTGATACTCGCCCCACAGAGGTTTCGTTGGACCAGGTCCCTGTTGTGAGAGAGTTTCCTGATGTATTTCCTGACGAGCTGCCTGGTCTGCCACCAGAGCGCGAGATTGAGTTCTGTATTGACTTGATCCCCAGCACAGGGCCTATCTCTATACCGCCTTATCGGATGGCCCCGGCGGAGCTGAGAGAGCTAAAGGATCAGTTACAGGACTTGCTGGACAAAGGGCTTATCCGACCGAGTGTGTCACCTTGGGGTGCTCCCGTCCTGTTTGTTAAGAAGAAGGACGGAAGTATGCGTTTATGCATTGATTATCGTCAGCTGAATCGGGTTACTGTGCGGAACAGGTATCCCCCACCCCGCATCGATGACTTATTTGATCAGCTCCAGGGTGCAGGGTTCTTCTCGAAGGTTGCTTTACGGTCAGGTTATCACCAGTTGCGGGTTCGGAAGGAGGATATTCCGAAGACCGCTTTCCGTACTCGTTATGGTCATTATGAGTTCTTGGTGATGTCGTTCGGGCTCACTAATGCCCCGGCAGCATTTATGGATTTGATGAACCGTGTATTCAGGCCGTATCTCGATCAGTTCATTATTGTGTTCATTGACGACATCTTGGTTTATTCTCGGAGCCGGGAGGAGCATGAGCAGCACTTACGTATCACATTGCAGACTTTGAGGGAGCATCAGCTGTTCGCCAAATTCTCCAAGTGCGCTTTCTGGCTAGATAGTGTCGATTTCTTGGGTCATGTGGTGATGAGAGACGGTATTTGTGTGGACCCGAAGAAGATCGAGGCAGTTCAGCGTTGGCCTAGACCAGTATCAGTTACAGAGGTTCGCAGCTTTCTAGGTCTGGCCGGCTATTATCGACGTTTCGTCCAGGATTTCTCCCGCATTGCTGCACCATTGACCGGGTTGACCCGGAAGGGGGTTCCTTTTGATTCGACCCATGCATGTGAGGATAGTTTCCAGCAGTTGAAGACTCGTCTGACTACTGCGCCAGTGTTAGCCTTGCCTTCAGGATCAGGCGGGTTCGTGGTATATTGTGATGCTTCTCGAGTGGGGCTGGGATGTGTATTGATGCAGCACGACAGAGTTATCGCGTATGCTTCTCGGCAGCTGAGGAAACACGAGCAGAACTACCCCACCCATGATTTAGAGATGGCTGCAGTGGTATTTGCACTTAAGATCTGGAGACATTACCTATATGGTGAGTCGTGCCAGATATTCACTGACCACAAGAGTTTGAAGTATATCTTCCAGCAGTGAGACCTGAACCTGAGACAGCGCCGTTGGATGGAGTTGGTGAAGGATTATGACTGCAAGATTTTATACCATCCGGGCAAGGCGAATGTGGTGGCAGATGCTTTGAGTAGGAGGCCCGGAGGTAGCTTATCTTGTTTGAGCGCAGTGCAGATGCAGTCGACGGCGGATTGGCAGGTGTTATGTGACAGCAGAGTGCAGTTCGAGTTTACTCCTACGGGGGGACAGCTAGCCCATTTCAGAGCACGCCCACAGTTACTTGACCGTATCCGCGAGGCACAGTCCGGCGATGCCCGTATCTTAGAGATTATTGAGCAGATTCGGCAGGGCAGAGTTTCTGAGTTCGTGATTGATGATCAGGGGGTACTTCGATTTGGGACTCGACTGTGTGTGCCAGATTCAGAGGGACTGAGGCGTGATATTCTCGAGGGGGCACATAGATCAGTATACAGTGTTCACCCAGGTTCCACCAAGATATACCGTGATTTGAGAGAGGTTTACTGGTGGGACGGGATGAAGAGGGATATTACAGACTTTGTGTCGAGATGCCTGACTTGTCAGCAAGTCAAGGCCGAGCACCAGAGGCCAGCCGGCGAGTTACAGCCTTTGCCCATACCTGAGTGGAAGTGGGAGCAGGTCTCCATGGACTTCATTATGGGTCTACCCAGGACTAGTCGAGGGTATGACTCTATTTGGGTGATTGTGGATCGACTGACGAAAGCGGCTCACTTTCTGCCAGTGAAGACCACTTTTGGATTTTCTCAGTACGCCCAGGTCTATATTGATGAGATTGTGCGACTGCATGGCGTTCCGACTTGCATTGTGTCCGACCGTGGCACCCAGTTTACCAGCCGATTGTGGCAGAAACTCCAGGAAGCTTTGGGCACCCGATTGAGTTTTAGCACAGCCTTTCATCCGCAGACTGACGGTCAGTCGGAGCGTACTATTCAGACTCTTGAGGACATGCTCAGAGCTTGTGTTTTAGATTTCGGTGGTAGCTGGGATCGTCATTTGCCTTTGATCGAGTTTTCCCACAATAATAGCTTCCAGGAGACGATTCAGATGGCACCTTTCGAGGCTTTATATGGGAGGAGATGTCGATCGCCTGTATGTTGGACAGAGCTTAAGGAGAGCAGTATTTTGGGGCCTCAGATCGTACAGGAGACGACCGAGAAGATACAGCTGATTCGGGACAAGGATGAGAGCGGCACAGAGCAGGCAGAAATCTTATGCTGACAGGCGCCGTCGCCGACTCGAGTTCGCTGTTGGCGATCATGTTTTCCTGAAGGTCTCTCCGATGAAAGGTGTGATGAGATTTGGGCGGAAAGGGAAACTGAGTCCTAGATATGTTGGTCCTTTCGAGATCCTAGAGCGTGTTTCTCCAGTCGCTTATCGGTTAGCTCTTCCGCCCAGCTTCCCCGATGTTCACCCCGTATTCCATGTCTCGATGCTCCGCAAGTACCTTCATGATCATTCCCAGGCGATTCAGCACCAGAAGATCCAGCTAGAGCGTGATCTTTCTTTCACCGAGCAGCCGGTGGTCATTTTGGATCGGCAGGTGAAGAAATTAAGGTCGAAGGTTTTACCGTCCGTCAAGGTCCTTTAGCGTGGCCCGAACAGCGAGGAGGTCACCTGGGAGACCGAGGTCGAGATGAGGAAGAGATATCCCCATCTTTTTGAAGGTACGCGTAGTTAAATTCTAAATTCGGGGACCGAATTTCTTTAAGGGGGGAAGATTGTAACCCTTCGAAAATCGTTAAGGCAGTTTTTCGGTAATCGGCTAATTTTTCGGCTTTTTCCGTAAAAAGTCAAAAATTTATTTTTCATTGTAGACCTAATTATACAAAATTTAGATAAGATATTACTATAATTTTGTCACTAAAATTTCACTTATAATTTTCTAGTTAAATAAAAAAAAATTCGTAATTAATTATTTTTTTTATTATTTTAAGCCTTTTTAAATACATTAAATTAGGGATAAATACAAATTTAATTAGGTAAATTTCATAATTAGGAATCTTTATAAGATAAAATATGGTGTTAATAAAATTATATCATGTCTTGCAAACTTTTGGTTTTAGGGTGGGAAATTTAATGGAAAAATGATGTAAAATGAGGTTTTTTTTTGTAAATTGTTGATGTGAAAGCATTAAATGATAACATATGATGTTTATTGACCTAGAAACCTCTCCAAATTTCTCCACAACTCCCTCCCTCACCTGCTGGCCGAGCTCACTGCAGAAAATCCCCTCACTTCTCATTTCTTTTTGCTTCATTTTCATGCAAAAATCCATGAAAAATCAACAAATTCATTAACCCATTCAAACCAAAACCCTAATCCATTCTCTCTTCAACCCAAATTAGTTCAAAAACATGATGAAAGGAGGCTTTCTTGGTGACTTGATCATGCTAGGTTTCCACTTGTAAGGTAAAATCCTAAACTAGTTGCTAACTTGTAGTTTATATATGCTAGAATTTAATTTTGAAGTATTAATTTAGTTGTAAATTATTGTTCATGAAAATCAACAATGGGTTTTGATGTTGAGTTAGGGTTTGAAACATGGTTGTTAGAATTAAGTTAGGGATGGTTATCTAGGTGATTGGAGTGGTTAATTGTGTAATGATATGCTTGCTAAATCGACAAATTGCGATATTTGTATCGAATCGGCTAGAAAATTGCTTGCTAGAATTTTACGAAAATTAGAATGCGATCAAATTGCGTTATGTTAGCGATATAATTAGCTTCGTATAGGACTATTAGAGTGTGCGAACGCGGGGTTTCGTCTAGTCGGGTTGTAGTTTTGTCGATTTCCCCGAAATGACGATTCTTGTTAAAGGTTAGCGATTTTCGTGCGTTTTTCCGCGCACCGAGTGCATGCTATGATTAATTCGAGAGCGTTGATAATTGTAAGTTGTGACTTGCATCATTTTAGGTTTTATAATCTTATGCTTGATGTTGTGCAAATATAGGATCGGTCGGGGAAACATCGGACACGGCACGTAAAGGCAAGGCGGTGGTCGGATCGGATTAGCGGGGATTTCAGGTGAGTAGATGTATTCATCTATGGGGGAATCGTCTGGATGGCGCGATGCGCTCCCCCTAGTTAGGATCACCCTACTTTTTGCAAGATTATATTGTTAGCTAGCTTATCCATTCATGTACACTGCATACCCCTATAGCGAACAGTATATTAGATTGCATGGACATTCATCCATACTTATGCGATATCACTTTGTAGGACACGAACACCATTACCATTGGCATCTGTTGCACGCGCACTATTCATGTGACACACACGCCTTTGGTAATTGCCATGCCACGTGCACTATAGAACCTGTTTATCATAATATCGCCACTTGCATTCATACTTGATATATGAAATTGCATAGCATACGTATACCTCGCATCATCATCATATTTATATAGATTTCTAGCAAAATTCACATCATATGCATTGATATCATAGACATTTATCATATATAACATGTGGACATTATGATTTTCTTGAGGATTTCAGTATTGCTGCGATTTCTGGATTTTTGGGGAAAACCGCAAGAATTTAACAAAACCTTATATTTATCATTTTCAAAACAAAGTTGCGGTTTTCTCGTGATGTATGTGTCGTCCACCATGAGTTTTCATGTTTTCTGTTGGATTTCGAGACCCGATTCGAGGAGTGGATGAACCGTCTCGGGTACATGGTGGGCCCGGTATGGTACCCCGGGGCAAGAAGATCGAGTTGTAGACGATGAGCCTGGCAGGGGAAGACTACCTACCGGTGATGTCTGGCGCGGCAGATATCCGGAGGATACCGACCGTTGTCGTGAGATTTATGATATGGGCCGATCCGGACTGACGGAGCCCGATATTGAGACAGATATGATTCCTTTTTGGTGTCGATGCTTGACACGGGTTTTCAGATGTTTCTTGATGGTATTTAGCTATTATGCAGATATTCATTTTCTAAAGTTAAGAATTCAATACCCTTAGCATTTAAAACACTTAAAGACTTAATAATGACATTGCATACCTGTGCATGCATACTAGAGATATTATATCACATATGGACATGCATGTTGTGGTGCAATGCGTGCATTCTTACGATTGCCTTATTAGATGTTATATTTAGTCACGAGTTGGCAACTCACCCCCGTTGTGCCACAGTGTCTTGCAGGTCGGACCCGTCAGTCTTGTAGCGGCGGGCTATCTTATCATCAGTTCCTTTTGCTCAGACTCGCAACATCGCCCGTAGGTGGGTTGCGAGCATACTTTATTTCTTTTGCTTTATCATTGTATCTAGTATTCTCCATCTACCACTTTATATTGTATATGTGACCTAGTGATGAGACTGAGAGATTTGTATATTCGTGGTTTCTTTTGGGTCGAGCTCACTTGAGCCGACGTGTGTTTTCTGGTATTTTGCGTTTCTTTATGCTCTTTTCTTGATATTACTATTATATTGCATGTGGTTGTGATCCGCCTTGGGCGAAGAGCTAGCTCCCGCTTGGGGATGCCATTTTATGATTACAGGTTTATTATCTTGTTGTACCCATTTTGGAGGATAGAAAATACAAGGGAGACTCTGCCGAAATTTTCAGAAATTTATGATGTTTTTAAAAAGGGATTCCTTGCAACTTAATTGATTTAAAAACCGTTTTCATTTAAGGTTTTCCTTCACTCTCTTTTGTTTTTTGGGTTAGATTTTCTGGGCTTTGTCTGACTTAGGTTACGGTATGCCTTTAGACGTCTCGTAATCTAAGTGCCAGTCACGTTCCGTACTTTCGGGTCGTGACACATGGTCTCCTACTGGTGTGCCAGGGGCCATTCGGATCTGAAACAATTTCTTTGATGCTTCGTATCGTAATACGCGGGGTTGCTCTCCATACAACTCCTTTGTATGGAGCAATATACCGTGAATGTCCATATCCTCGTGCTGCTTTTGATGTGTGTTATCCATCGATGCAAGCGCGAGGCATTTTGCCGTGGCACTGTCAGCGTCCCATGTCTTGCGGACTTCAATGTCCGCAACTGAGGATTTTGGACCTGGGACGGGCGGGACTGAAGCCGTGAGGACATATGATACTTTATCATAAGTCAAGGCGATTTTTAGATTCCTCAGCCAGTCTTTATAGTTGGTCCCATTCAGTTTGTTTTTATCTAGTAAAAGCTTGAGTCCAGTCATGGGTATCTGCCATTAAGAGAGAGAAAAGAATACACTCAGCGAAAGCTCTTGCATAGATCAGATTGGTTATTATCTTGTCTAATCGATGTTTCCCACTGCTTTTATCGAGTTTTTCTTTCAAACCTTAAAAAGAAAAACTAGCCAGGATTAATTACAGTCTACAACTTCGCTAACCGTTCAGCCAGGCCAGTGTCGGTACTTGAGGGAGGTTTCCCGTGCTTTCGCAAGGACCTAATTAAAGTAAACCTCGTTTTCCCAGAGGCGGAGCCCCGTTAACACCTTTCTAGACACCTAACGAGTTAGCTAATTGTAAACTATAAAACTCTCCTAGGAGCAACTATTGTCCACAGTGGGATCGGGATCCAACCATCACATGGAAGGTATGCAATCTCATTGCAAATTTCAACTATTGAAATTCCCGATGTGGTTTTTACCCCTAATACTCGTGACCTTGGCTAAGGTCAACAAATCAAGAGTACTAGTCAAGCTCAACCCGTCATTTCTTAATTAATTAGACCCGTTCACATGACCCTTGGCTAAGGTCAACAAAGTCATATGCCCGTCCTAATTAATCTGCATCATATGCATTTGTAGGAAGACATTACTTAGCTACCGTACACTACGCCTTGGCTAAGGTCAACAAACGTAGAACGAATACTAAGTACTCTACTTCCTAAAATGACGGAGGGTTGCGGATGATTTTTAAGAAAATCATTAACGCTTTGAGCTTGATATCGTTATAGAATCAAATGGTTTTCAAAAGGAGTGGTTTAAGCTCCGCAGTTTTGAAATATAGCTTTTTCATAAATAGCCGAGTGGTTTTTAAATCCGATTCTACAATATCTTTTTAGGTTTATTTTCTTTACATTAATCACATTAATGTAATCCCATCATTTAAGTCCTTAAGCCAATCAATGAAAAGAAACGAAAATAACACGTAAATCCGCATTCGCCGCAATGTTCCGTTATGCACCGTTAGGTTACTTAACTAACGGCATACCGGGACGGGACTAGCGCGGGTGTAAAACATAAGCAACGTCTACTATATATCATATATATAATATGTCATTCGTCTCAGATATCACAGAACACAGGCAGCAGAAACATAGATATAACATGGGATATACTAGGACGTCCATATTTAGTATTTAGCCAGAATAGAAAATACGGATTCCACAGTCGCGATGAATAGCCAAGCCCACACCCTGGACCCCTACGAGAGCGGCAAGTGACCCTGCAAATTCTGGAGTTTAGGAGACCCGGTCTCGACTCCTCGAGATGGCCTCCCACTGAACCTCAGAACCCGGTCACCTGTGCTCCCCTCCTTGGGTCCATCCTAATGCGGAAAAGTAAATAATATACAACACTGGTGACACAACCTCAACCCGGAAGTGCCCCAAATAAAATAATATTACATTACATTTGAATTTACATGAATGAAAATATAAAACTCTCATCTCACATAAAAAAAACCCCGGCTATTCAATCGCGACAATCCTGCACATCATATCTCAGCAACACATAATATCTAATATCATCAACGTAAGTAAGTATGCATACCCCAATTGTCGTTGATGTATAGCAACGAAACCGGCGATATCGTATATACTACACTTACGGTCACAGAAAAGAAAGTGTAAAACTACAATATTTGGAATCCACATTCTCTTTAGACATCATAAATGCGAAATATCACATATTTCATATTTCATGCCTAAACTATATGAATTCCACATATTGTACCACATTCCAGATAAACAGATAGTATTAAAGTTTTCGAACGAACGATCAAGTACCCAAGATTCACTAAAGCTCAACACTTGAGTAGGGTTCAAAAATCCGGAGTGTGACATAGTAGTAGCGGTCCAGCCGTAGAAGGGTCAAGCCAACGCCTCACATGTGGCACGCCGTACTGCCCCAAACCCTAAGGTTCAAAAGGCAGTTCAAGACGGTCACAAAATCGAGTTAAGGTTTGTTGTCTTCTAGAGGGTCCACCACAAAAATACTTGCACGTATCTCCAAATTATTTAAACCCCGTGAATAGTGAGCAAATGACACTCGTTCAAATACTTCAATACTTTCTAATTTACCCGAATAAACAACGAAATGAAAATTCCGATCGAATCAACACGTCCAAAACCATCTCCAGAAAATACAGTACTATATTCATATTAAACATACCTAAAACACTGTACAAGCAGACATAAGAATTATAGTGTAATTTTCATGCAATAATACCACTATACGGCCGCGGAGCAGCGGCCTAAGCAAGGAATCGCCGCGGTTCCGCGGCCATTTGAACTGTTCATGGCATCGAATTTCACCATATTTCTTAGTTTTCCCTGCTGTATTTTTTAAGTATTTTTAATTCTGAAAAAGGTCAGATTTTAAAATTTGTCCAGAGAGGGTCTAAAAAAGGCGTATTTTTGTCCGATCGGGATTTTTACTTCGTAAAAGCGTCGCCTAATATTCCAGGTCGGCTCTGATACCAATGAAAGGTTTGTTTAGCAACCTAAAATGAGTTTTGAAGCTTCACATGTCTCAAAGTTTGGATTTTGATGGTGCTAAACAAGCATTCAAAGGAATCGATCCTAGAAAATTAGGGTTACAAAACTTAAAGCTAATAAAATTAGGGTTTCGAGACTACAACCTTTGTAGTTCCCTTTTGCTGGACTCCTTGGTCTCTTGGGTGTTGGAAGAAGGTCCTCTTGAAGTCCTCTCATGTCCACGACGATCCACCCGGAGTTCCCCGTCCAAGCTCGCAACTTCGAGAATCAAAGAGAACACTCTAAACAAGTTGGTTAAACTTGTGTAGAATGATGTTGTGGTTAAGATTCTCACTTCAAAAACCTTTCTTTAGGTGTATTTTACTCACTAGAGGAAACTAGAGAGCAAATATTGAAGGAGGAAGAAGATGGAGGCTTTCTTTTAACAAGAGTTAGAATGACCACCATGAAAAGAAAATGAAATATATCTTTATATATTTTATTTCTTCTCACTTCAAACCATGGTTAAACCTTTGAGTTATTATTTAATTAGGGTTTAAAACACATAAGGAAAGTTTAATCCAAGGTTAAGGGTAGGTGAGAATGGTTAGGTTAAAGAAGAGTGTAGAAACAACTCAAGAATTATCCATTCTTTTTCTAATTTTGTTTTAAACAATAAATCAAATAATAATCCATATATTCAACCATGGTGTGAGTCTTATATTGCCACCATTTCTATGTGTAAACAACCATGATAGATGGGTGTATGTATGTATGTATGTATGTATGTATGCACATCCATATGTGCATGAAACTAGTAAGAAAGAAAGAAAGAAAAACATACATGCATGCACACATCCATCATCCAAGAAAAGGTTTTAAGTGAGAAAACTAATGGTTAAATGATAAATCAACACTTGATTTATCAATCCGGCCATATCACATATGACCCTACCAAAAGCAAGCCGCCCGATCAATGTACGGTATCATATACACGCATTTTAATCGGGTCCATACGCATATCGCATACGCGCACCACAACGTTTCGCCTGGACTAGGTAACTCCTTTGTGGGACTCTAAGACTCGTCAATACGCTGGCAGAGGGTGATGATCATATCAAGCACCCCCAAGCCGCAAGCGGTCAGCTAAACGTAACGGCCACCCGGGTATTGAGCGATCAGAAGAAAACAAGCGAACCTGTTACAACTCCCGTCGAGCCAACCGGCAACACTACCATACAGTCCGGTCTCTTCGTCAAATATGCTGCATATCGAGCCTAGGGATGGTCACGTCGACCCCAATAACTCAATAAGTCGTGCCGGTGAATGGTCTATAACAGATTGAGAAACTACCGATAACACTTATCAGCAAATCTCAGCAGCCCTGGCCAGGGACTTACTGATATAACCAGTCGGGCACAGCACAGCATCAACTCCTAATACCGGGAGAGACGAAACCCCTCCTATCGCTCATTGTCTTTGTGTTTCTCGGGACTGTACCCAATGGCCACCTGTTTGCACGACTCAGTAGAGCCGTGGTAGGGTGGCAATCAAAGTACAGTGGGAGAACACACAAGACTCTATGACGATCTCGGGTCTACAGACTAACCTGTACCAGTGTCACCTGAGAACTTCTATCCGACGATAGATATAATTCCATATAGGAGTTCTCGGTGAGTCCGTCCAGTATACCCAGTCACCACTGAGCACCCGTATATGATCTTGATGTCAAACATCAATGAATGTGGGAACATTCATCGCCCATCGTATGGGTCTAGTATCATATACGCTAGTCTACTCTGGTATATCAATGCCCTGTCTCAATATACCTATGACTAGGGACTTTCCAGGATATGCTTATAGACTACAGATGTCCCACTAGTATGATCTCCATCATAATCAGATAGTCAAGCCGATATCCTCAGGGCTTTATCAGCATGTATGAATGAATGAAAGCATGATCAAATCAACATGTCAGATAAAGAAGAACCAGATAGCATACTATCATGTCGAGCAAGAATGCATACTGAATATATATACATGTACAAATACATCCACTATCATATAATGGCCTCTAGGGCATACATATATCCAACAGGGTGTATCGAGACGGGGCATCGATATACCAGAGTAGACTAGCATGTAGCTTCTCGACCCATATAGATGGGCGATGGATGATCCCATATCCATTGGTGTTTGACATCAGAGATGATATACGGGTGCTCAGTGGAGACTGGGTACACTGGACGGACTCGCCGAGAACTCCCAGATGGTATTATATCTCACGTCAGATGGCAGTTCTTTGGTGACACTTGTACAGGTTTGTCTGTAGACCCGAGATCGTCATAGAGTCTTGTGTGATTTCCACTGTGCTTTTATTTCCACCTTACCACGTCAAAGAGGGCGTGCAAAAAGGTGGTTTTTGGGTACAGTCCCGAGTCACATGGAGGCAATGAGCGATAGGAGGGGTTTCGTCTTTCCCGGTATTGGGGGTTGATGTTGCGCTGTGCTCGATTGGCCATAACAGGGAAGTCCCTGGCCAGGGCTGATTTAGAGATTTACTGGTAAGAGTTACCTGTAGTTTCTCGACCCGTTATGAGCCTCACATCGGCATAACTTATCGGTTATTGGGGTCTGACGTTTACCACCCCTAGACCTGATATGCGATATATCAGACGAGGAGACCGGACTGTAAGGGAAGTGTTACCGGCAGGCTTTTACAGGAGTTGGAGCGGGCTTGCTTGCTGATCTTCTGATCGCTCAATACCCGGGTAGCCGTTACGTCCAGCTAGTACCGCTGATGGCTTGTGGGTGCTTGATGTGATCATCACCTACTGCCGGCGTATTGACGAGCCTTTAGAGTCCTACATAGAGGTTTTACTGGCTCAGGCAAAACGAAATAGGAGCGCATATGTGATATGTGCGGGACCGAGAATAATGCGTGTATGTGATACCGTATTCTATTCTCGCGACTTTTTGTATCGGTCGGTTATATGTGATATAGCCGGGTTATCGAATCAAGTGTTGATTCGATAAGTCGATACATTGGATGTTAGTCGGTTATATGAGTTATGACCGGATGATTAAGTCAAGTGTTGATTTAATAATTTATTATATAATTGTATATTGGATATACTAATTTACATTAACTAACATTTGTTCACTTAAGGGTTTTTCTCACATGTGCACAACTTTAATGTATATATGATATATATTAAAATGTGTTTTCTTTTTGTATCATGGTTGTTGATACATCATTCATGGGTGTATGAGACTTACACCATGCTATTTATTATGTTGGGTTTTAATATTTAAAGTAATTACAAAATTAGTGGAGGATTAGAAAAATGCATGAAGCTTGTGGATGCATTGACTAAGTCCACTAAGTTTGTTTTTACTATGGATATTTGTTAACCCAACCATAAGGATTAGCCATGGTTATGTCTCTACCTGAGTTAGTATATGATACTCACTCACCATGGTTAGCTTTCTCACTTGATCATTATCTCTTCTCATTTTATTTCTTCATCTTCTTCCTTGAGCCAAAAAGCTCTCTAGGGTTTGATCCAAAGTGAGAAACATTATGTGAAAACAAATTCTAAAGTGAAACCACTTCCTATTTCCCCATCCTCTACTAGACTAGCACTTTAGTTTAGGGTGTTTGCTTCACTAATTCTCTAGTTAGTGAAGTAGTAGCTTAAGTTGGTATTCCCTCGACGTAGATCTTCTTCGGCCTCGAAGACTTCAAGCAAGGACGCCTCTTTCGCCTCGTGAAGCCATGCAAGATCTCGGGAGAACCATGATCGCAGCGAAGGGACTACGACAAGGAGCTTTAGAAGTGAAGGACCGATCTACAAAGGTTGTATTTCGTATTCACTTAGTCATAGATGCTATTTACTTGCACGTGAAACCCTAATTTTCTAGCAAAGATCTTGTTTAGGTTGTTCGGCACGGCTAAAATTTTAAACGGGCATGGTTGATGCCTTCTTAACCCTTGTTAGAGTGCCTGTTAACCCTACAAGTGGTATCAGAGCCTCGCTAGAGCATTAGGCGACGTGTATACGAAGTTAAAACTCCGAACGAACCCCGAGACGTCAAAACGACCCCCTCTCTGGAATTTTTTCAAAAACTGTGATTTTTCTGAATTAAAAATACCTAAAAAATTCAGCAGGTAATTTTAAGCATTATTCTGCAAAACGGTGACGTAAGCCGTACGGACCGCTGCGGATCCGCGTCAATAGACTGCTTGTGCCGCGGATCCGCGGCAGTACAGCGAGTGTTTGATTTGGTTTTTGCACAGTAATACTCCTATATGATAGTGCTATTTTTTGGGTATTTTTAAACTGACTCAAGTGTTGAGTATTCTGGTGATCATTTAGTATTCGTTAATTCGATCGGAATATTTAATTTCGTTTTGTTTTCCGTATAATTTAGAAACTATTAAAATGTTCGAACGGATATCATTAACTCAATTTTTCCCGGCACGAAAAACTTTCAAGTGTTGAATTTTTCTTGAGTTTAAATCTTTCGGAAAAACGTGCATGTAACGCGTTGGGCCCTCTAGAAGACAACAAACCTTAACTCGATTATGCGACCGTCTTGAACTGCCTTTTGAACCTTAGGGTTTGGGGCAGTACGGCATGCCACATGTGAGGCGTTGGCTTGACCCTTCTACGGCTGGACCGTTGCTACTGTGACGTATTCTGGAATTTTTAAACTCCGCTCAAGTGTTGAGCTATTAAGGAAATCTTGGGTATTTGATTATTCGATCGGAAAGTTTAATACTGTCTATTTATCTGGAATGTGATACAATATGTGGAATTCATATAGTTAGGCATGAAATGCGAAATATGTGATATTTCGGATTTACGATGTCTAAAGAGATTATGGATTCCAAATGTTGTAGTTGTACACTTTCTTTTCTGCGACCGTAAGTGTAATATGTGATATCGCCGGTTTCGTTGCTATATGTCAACGACAATTGGGATGTGCATATTTACTTACGTTGATGACATGTGATGTTATGTGTTGCTGGATGTGTTATATTGAATCGTCGCGTTTTGAATAGCCGGGGGTTTTTATGTGAGATGAGGGTTTTTATTTTCATTTATGTAAAATTAAATGTATGTAATATTCTTTTATTGGGGCACTTTCGGGATGAGGTTGATGTCACCATTTGTATATTATTTACTTTTCCGCACTAGGATAGACCCAAGGAGGAGAACACAAGTAACTGGGTTCTAGAGTCCAGTGGGAGACCAACTCGAGGAGTCGAGTCTGGGTCTCCTAACTCTAGAATTGGTAGGGTTGCTTGCCGCTCTCGTAGGGGTCTAGGGGTGTGGGTTTGGCTATTCATCGCGACTGTGGAATCCGTGTTTTATAGAGACTCAAAATAAAACAAGGACGTCCTAGTATATCCAATGTTTCATATGTTTTCTTCTGCTGCGATATCTGTGATGTGATCATTTGATATGTTATGATAAATACTGTATATAGTATATATGATATATTATATAGACGTTACTTATGTTTTACACCCGCACTAGCCCTGCCCCACTCTGCCGTTAGTTACCTAACCTAACGGTGCACGAGGGGACATCGAGGCAAATGCGGATGGCATAAGTGTACGTCGTATTTATCTGTGATGTTTAGGTGACTTAAATGATGTGACTTCATTAATATGATTAATGAAAGAAAAGAAACCTAAAAGATATTGTAGAATCAAATTTTTCAAAAAGGGTAGCTACAGTTTTTGCTTTGCATAGCGATATATATGATATATCCCGCACCTTATTCGATGAGGAAAGAGCCGAGATCCCTTCACCGAGAGTGATCTCTTTAGCAAAACTGGCAGATGCTATAACACTCGGTTTGTCTTTTGATTGCTTTTTGAGTTTTTGCTTTGCATAGCGATATATATGATATATCTTGCACCTTATTCCATAAGGAAAGAGCCGAGATCCCTTCACCGGGAGTGACCTCTTTAGCAAAACTAATAAAAGCCTCAAAATCACTCCATTTCAAAATTCACTTGATTCTACAACGATATCAAGTACATTACGCAATAGGTTTTCAGAAAAACCTGTCGTAGCCCTCCGTCATTTCAGATAAATCCTATTTAGTATTCGTGCTACGTTTGTTGACCTCCGTCAAGGCGTAGTGTGCGGTAGCTAACTAGTATTTATCTTCTTATGCATATGATGCAGATTGGATTAGGGTAGTCGTACGACCTTGTTGACCTCCGTCAAGGGTCGTGCGGGTGGGTTTGATTCAATCAAGAAATGACGGGTTGAACTTGACTTGCACCATGTGGTTTGTTGACCTCCGTCAAGGTCATAGGATGCTTGGGGCAAAATATTATCGGGAATTTCATGTGTTGAAATTTGCAATGAGATTGCATACCTTCTATGAGATAGTTGGATCTCGATACCCACTGCGAGTAACTGTTACTTCTGGGAGAGTTTTAAACAGGACAATTAGCCGATCAAGTAAGTGTCTAGAAAGGTGTCAACGAGGTTACGCCTCTGGGAAAACGAGGTTTACTTTAATTAGGTCCGTGCGAAAACACGGGGAACGTCCCTCAAAGGACCGACACTGGCCTGGCTGAAAAATTAGCGAAATTGTAGGGTGTAATTAATCCCGGCTAGTCTTTCCTTTTAGGCTTTGAAGGAAGATTTGATAAAAATAGTGGGAGCCATCCTGATTAGATAAAATAATAATCAATCTGATCTTGCAAGAGCATACGCTAAAGTGTTTTCTTCTCTCTCTCTCTCCAGATAGCGACCATATCATGCCTTAATAAAGATAATAATATGGATGTATTGACCAAACCCGCATGTTATACTGTGCTGGGGAACGTTGGTTCCGTTCTTTCTTATAAAAGTTATATGACTTAACAGGATATAGGGGAATACCAGGATTCCCATGCCACTCGAATGAAGAAAGTACATGTTGATGCATTTTCTTCGGGTGTGTTCGTTACAGAGAACTGTTTCTCCATTTGCTCTACATCCTGGGTATTAGATACCGGGTCAGGATCCCATATATGTAATCAGTTACATGGGCTTAGGAAAGGTAGAGAACTTAGAGAAGGTGATAAAGACATAAGGGTTGGAAATGGTGCAATTGTTGCAGCTAAAACCGTTGGGGAATATCACCTTGTATTGCCAACTGGTAATACATTGATTCTGAACGAATGCTATTACATGCCGAACCTGATATGCAATATTATATCGGTTTGTTTGTTGAGTAAAGAGGGATATAATTTTGTATTACAGGATAATGTTATGAACATTTTCCTTAACCAAAATTTGGTTGGATCAGACATGTTGTGCAATGGAATTTATGTTCTAAATTAATCAACAGTTCTGAGCATAACAGACACACACAAGAGGAAGAGTTCAGAACTGAACGAATCCTTCTTGTGGCATTGTAGACTGGGTCACATCAATGCGACACGACTAGCTAAGTTGCATAAGGATGGATATTTGAAACCGTTCGAATTTTCATCTCATGACACTTGCCAGTCATGTCTCAAAGGCAAGATGACTAAAACTCCGTTTACGGGACACGGAGAAAGAGTTACCGAACTCTTGGGAATGATACATAGTGATGTATGCGGTCCCATGTCTACACATGCCAGGGATGGTTCTTCGTACTTCATTACATTCACTGACGATCTCTTTAGATTCAGATATGTTTTCCTGATGAAACACAAATCGGAAGCTTTTGAGAAATTTAGAGAATATAAACAAGAAGTCGAGAACCAAACCGGGAAAAGTATTAAAATCCTTCGATCTGATTGAGGAGGTGAATACTTGAGCAATGAATTCCTGGACTTCCTAAAAGAGAATGAGATTCTCTCTCAGCTAACTCCTCCATATACACCACATCACAACGGTGTATCAGAACGGAGGAACCGCACCCTATTAGATATGGTGCGCTCTATGATGAGTATAGCTGAGTTACCTATTTCCTTCTGGGGATATGCACTGGAGACAACAACATACCTACTGAATAGGGTTCCTACCAAATCTGTGCCTACCACCTCATATGAGATATGGGATGGGAAGAGACCATATCTTAATTTTATTAAGATATGGGGTTGCCCGGCTTATGTCAAAAGACAAAAACTGGACAAACTCGAGGCAAGGTCTGTTTTGTGTAGGTTTGTTGGATATCCCAAACATTCGTGAGGGTATATTTTCTACCACAGTGAGGAACAAAGGGTGTTTGTTGCTCAACACGCCACCTTTTTAGAAAAGGAATTTCTTGCAAAAGAGATTAGTGGCTCTGAGGTAGAACTGGAAGAGGTTCCAGCTGTACAAACCACAATAGAAGATTTGGTGGAACCAGAGGATTTGGTAGTTCCCGATGAACCCCAGCTACTCCGCAGATCTAGTAGGGTTCCTCACCCACCTGAGAGATACTACGGTTTTCTCATGGATGGGGGGAGCGAGGATTGCATCATGGTTGATGATGACCCAACTAGCTTCGAACAGGCCATCATGAGTGGGGACTCAGTGAAATGGCTGGATGCAATGCGGTCCGAGATGGAATCCATGTACACTAACAAAGTATGGACTTTGGAAGATACTCCTGAAGGGGTAAAACCCATTGGGAGCAAGTGGATCTTCAAGAAAAAACTTGGTGTAGATGGGAAAGTGGAGACTTTCAAAGCTAGACTTGTTGCAAAGAGTTTTCGTCAAAGACCAGATGTGGACTATGACGAAACCTTTTCTCCAGTGGCTATGCTTAAATCCATCCGGATCATGCTTGCCATTGCTGCATATCATGACTACGAAATCTGGCAAATGGATGTTAAGACCGCTTTTCTAAACGGTGATTTAGAAGAGTGCGTGTACATGACTCTGCCACAGGGCTTCGTAGATAGTGGGAGCAGCGGGAAGGTGTGCAAGCTGCTTAAATCCATTTAGGGATTAAAGCAAGCATCGCGGAGTTGGAACATCTGCTTTGACGTCGTTATCAAAGAGTTTGATTTCGTCAAAAACGTAGATGAACCTTGTATCTACAAGAAGGTGGCAGAGAGTATGGTTGTCTTCCTCGTATTGTACGTGGACGACATACTCTTGATAGGAAATGACATTCCTATGCTGCAATCGGTCAAGCTCTTCTTATCACAAAGATTCTCAATGAAAGATCTAGGTGATGACTTCTGCATACTGGGAATTATGATCTATAGATATAGATCTAAAAGGATATTGGGATTGTCCCAATCCAGGTACATTGACACCATACTAAAGAGGTTTAGTATAGAAGAGTCCAAACGTGGGTTTTTACCCACGATCTCAGGGCTCACTCTTTCCAAAGAGATGTCTCCTAAGAATGATTTGGAGAGAGCTCGCATGCAAGAGATAACCTATGCTTCGGCTGTAGGCTCTATCATGTACGCGATGCTATGTACCAGACCCGATATAGCATACTCACTAAGTGTAGTGAGTAGGTATCAAGCTGATCCTGGAGAGAGTCACTGGATAGCTATGAAGAGCATTCTCAAGTACTTGCGAAGGACTAAAGAGATGCTCTTGGTGTATGGTAACGGAGAACTCCAAGTGGAGTCCTTTACCGATTCGAGCTTCCAGAGTGATAAGGACGACTCTAAGTCGCACTCGGGATTTGTCTTTACCCTTTACGGAGGGGCGGTTAGCTGGAAGAGTTCCAAGCAGGAAACCGTGGCTGACTCGACGATGGAGGCTGAATACATCGCTGCCAACGATGCTGCCAAAGAGGCTGTCTGGATCAAGAAGTTCATTACTGAACTTGGAGTGGTTCCATCCATTGAGCATCCAATAACTTTATATTACGATAACAATGGAGCGGGGGATTTGGCCAAGGAACCCAGGTCCCATCAGTGATCCAGGCATATTTTGAGGCGGTATCACCTGATCCGGGAGATAGTAGATCGCCGGGAGATCGAGATCAGGAGGGTTGATACGAAGAACAACACTGCGGATCCACTCATGAAGGCCATTCCCTAGATACAGTTTGAGAGACTCTTCGGGATGCTTGGTATGCGATACTACAGCAGCTGGCCCTAGTGCAAGTGGGAAATTGTTAGTTGTATATATGCCCTAAAGGCCAGTATTGTACAGATGATGTATATTATATTGGATGCTTGGACATATATAGAGAGGACTTTCTTGCTCGATATGATAGTATGCTATTTGGTTGCTCTTTATCTTAACATGTATACTTGTCTCTTGATACTGTCTTATAGTTACATGTTGGTAAAGCCCTTAGGATGTGTACTTGACTACCTGGACTATGATGCAGATCATACTAGTGGGGACATGGTAGTCCATAAGTACATCCTTCAAGGTCCTTAGTCGTGGGTGTATCGAGACGGGGCATCGATATACCAGAGTAGACTAGCGTATAGCTTCTCGACCCATATAGATGGGCGATGGATGATCCTATATCCATTGGTGTTTGACATCAGAGATGATATACGGGTGCTCAGTGGTGACTGGGTACACTGGACAGACTCGTCGAGATCTCCCAGATGGTATTATACCTCACGTCAGATGGCAGTTCTCTGGTGACACTTGTGCAGGTTAGTCTGTAGACCCGAGATCGTCATAGAGTCTTGTGTGATTCCCACTGTGCTTTGATTTCCACCTTATCACGTCCAAGAGGGCGTGCAAAAGGGTGGTTTTTGGGTACAATCCCGAGTCACATGGAGGCAATGAGCGATAGGAGGGGTTTCGTCTCTCCCGGTATTGGGGGTTGATGTTGTGCTGTGCTCGATTGGCCATAACAGGGAAGTCCCTGGACAGGGCTGATTTAGAGATTTACTGGTAAGAGTTACCAGTAGTTTCTCGACTTTTTATGAGCCTCACATCGGCACGACTTATCGGTTTTTGGGGTCTGACGTTTACCACCCCTAAACTTGATATGCGACATATCAGACGAGGAGACCGGACTGTACGGGAAGTGTTACCGGCAGGTTTTTACAGGAGTTAGAGCAGGCTTGCTTGCTGATCTTTTGATCGCTCAATACCCGGGTAGCCGTTACGTCCAGCTAGTACCGCTGACGGCTTGTGGGTGCTTGATGTGATCATCACCTACTGCCGGCGTGTTGACGAGTCTTTAGAGTCCTACATAGAGGTTTTACTGGCTTAGGCAAAACGAAATAGGAGCGCATATGTTATATGTGCGGGACCGAGAATAATGCGTGTATGTGATACCGTATTCTATTCTCGTGACTTTTTGTATAGGTCGGTTATATGTGATATAGCCAGGTTATCGAATCAAGTGTTGATTCGATAAGTAGATACATTGGATGTTAGTCGGTTATATGAGATATGACCGGATTATTAAGTCAAGTGTTGATTTAATAATTTATTGTATAATTGTATATTGGATATACTAATTTACATTAACTAACATTTGTTCACTTAAGGGTTTTTCTCACATGTGCACGACTTTAATGTATATATGATATATATTAAAATGTGTTTTCTTTTTATATCATGGTTGTTGATACATCATTCATGGGTGTATGAGACTTACACCATGCTATTTATTATGTTGGGTTTTAATATTTAAACTAATTACAAAATTAGTGGAGGATTAGAAAAATGCATGAAGCTTGTGGAAGCTTGTGGATGCATTGACTAAGTCCACTAAGTTTGTTTTTACTATGGATATTTGTTAACCCAACCATAAGGATTAGCCATCCTTATGTCTCTACATGAGTTAGTATATGATATTCACTCACCATGGTTAGCTTTCTCACTAGATCATTATCTCTTCTCATTTTATTTCTTCATCTTCTTCCTTGAGCCAAAAAGCTCTCTAGGGTTTGATCCAAACTGAGAAACATTGTGAGAAGACAAATTCTAAAGTGAACCCACTTCCTATTTCCCCATCCTCTACTAGACTAGCACTTTAGTTTAGGGTGTTTGCCTCACTAATTCTCTAGTTAGTGAAGTAGTAGCTTGAGATGGTATTCCCTCGACGTAGATCATCTTCGGTCTCGAAGACTTCAAGAAAGGACGCCTCTTTCGCTTCGTGAAGCCATGCAAGAGCCCGGGAGAACCATGATCGCAGCGAAGGGACTACGACAAGGAGCTTTAGAAGTGAAGGACCCATCTACAAAGGTTGTATTTCGTATTCACTTAGTCATAGATGCTATTTACTTGCATGTGAAACCCTAATTTTCTAGCTAAGATCTTGTTTAGGGTTGTTCGGCACGTCTAAAATTTTAAACGGGCATGGTTGATGCCTTAACCCTTGTTAGAGCACCTAGTAACCCTACAGGTAACATACCGGGCCCACCATGTACCCGAGACGGTTCATCCAACTCCTCGAATCGGATCTCGAAATCCAACAGCAATACTGAAAACTCATGGTGGACGACTCATACATCACGGGAAAACCGCAACTTGCATTTTTTTTAAAAGAGAGAGAGAGGGAGAGAGTGAAGTTTATATATATGTATTCTTGTGGTTTTCCCCCAAATCCAGAAATCTCATGAAAATCCGAAATCCAAGAATCCAGAGCAAGTAAACAGTGAGTATCGGCATAAAACTCCATAATACTGCATAACAGTGAATAATAATATGCATGAAGTAGCAAGTAATAACCGAAATGTCTAAACTGGCATATAAGGCAAGTATACTAATATCATGTTGAAACTATCAACTAAAAAGCTATGTCAATGAAATAATATTCTCTAAAGTGTACGTGACATGGTAATTACAGAGATGATGTGTGTGAGCAGGCAAGTAAGTGTATGTGGAATATACGCATCATCGGCAATGGTGCTGGTGTCCTGACAGCATGATCTCAATAATGGCATATGAAAACACAATATAAGCATGAAATGCGATGCGGGCAACAATAATATGCGGGAGCTGAATAACAAACACAATGATGACGAATATGCATTTATATAAATATGAGTCATACAGTTTTGCCATTTGAAATAACACGAATCGTGGTGTTTTGAAAATAAGGGCTATGGTGTTTTTAAGAAAAGATACGTGTTTGAAATATCCATAGAATCCCTTAGCTTGTCTTTAAAATACTCACGATTCGTTAGTTTTGAAATATGTATGACTTGACTCTAATCTATCATTTACAAGTAAACTACCGGACTAAGCTAAACAGGCTGATCGAAAGGTAAGGAAACCGTCTAACATCTGAGTCGACACACACACACACATAACAGTCGGTGATCCCGCCTCAATAGTATCACATATGATACAATATCTATAATATGACATTCTCAAGTCAAGAATTCGGATCTATCATCAATATAAAGCTCGTACGTAAATCCGTCGTACGGTATCCCAAATCTGGGTACGGGTCAAATATCAAATTCATCACATTATTCATCCGGTATCCTCTTTATCAAATATCATGATCTGGGATACTGATCTACGTCTAGTACAATACTGATACCATCTATGTATATGCATGCGTGTGTATGAAAACACCATGTCGAAAGGACCCGCTAAAACATCATGTCGTATCTCAAATACGAACCCTGTCACATCACCGATCTCACGGCCTCAAGCCCAGTCTCATCGACTCATCTCCAATCCCAAGTACTATCCTCATAATTCGTGTATATGTATACGTATACACACACACACATACGGTCCTATATCCATTTGTGTATATATATACATATCCCCATATACGCACATGCAAATAAAAGTATGCAAGTGTGTGCGCACGTGTAGGTGTAAACCTTTTCTAAGGTTCGCGGCTATGAAGCTATGCTCGTTTACTTCTAATTACCCTAAACTAAACCATGAACACATAATCATATCTTGATAATCATCCACGTATCATAAAGCACATATATATCCATTTATATATATAAGTTATACTACGAATTGCGGGGGTGCTATATGCCATCCACCCGACTTCCCCCGTAGGTATATATCTACTCACCATGATCCTTACTTACCGAAGTCGATGACGCCACGCTCGTTCTTGTCATTCATGTCGACTCGTAGGTACCTACATATGTACACATATAGCGTCGTAAACAGAAATCACGCACGAAAACCAAAACGTTGTATGAATAACACATAGGTCAGAACCTATAGTTTACGCATGCAAGAATAATCATACAAATCCCGATATCGATGTACAAACATTAAGTGATCGAGATAAAACAAAAATATCAAATTCCAATTCATTAAAAGCCGCAAAACGAATTCATAAACTTCTTAAAACACTTCCATATTTTACCCTAGATGCAATTAGCCAATTTTGCATATGGGAGGGGTCTAGTTTACTGATGAATGAGCCATGAACCAAACACTACCCTAAACCTCTCTACCCTGGCCGCAAATTGCGGCCAGATGGAATATATTTGCGGCCAAGAAATAACATGGGCGTCTCGAGTCTTGGGGTTTTGTCCTAATCATATGCACATCTCTGTGTGATCGCTAAATATTCTTAGAGTCTCCGAGTTTTAGCAAATCCTAATTTATCATCACATTTTCCACAAAACCCGATATCGGAAAATTCTAAGTTCATCTTTAAACTTTCTAGACTAATATTTGAAAATTCACAAACACGACAATTACAACTAGCTATACCAAAAACCTAACTTTATAAGGTTTAATCACATAAAAACATGACTTTTGTGCAAAGGTAACTTTTTGTTAGTGTATATGCCCTAGAGGCCATTACTGTATCACCATTACTGTATCATACTAGTTTGTATATTACTTAATAGAAGCTTGGGATATTCACCTTGTATAAACAATCTTGCTCAATATAGTAGTATGCTACTTGGTTTGTTTCTAGTTCAATGTGTACATGTGTTTATTTTGCGATATCATCTACACACATTAGTGGAGCCCTTAGGATCTTTGCTTGATTACCAGCGTTGTGATGGCAGTCACACTAGTGGGGGCTGGGTAATCTATAAGCACATCCTTATACAGGTCCCTAGTCGCAGGACTATCGAGACAGGGCATCGATACTCCGGAGTAGACTAGCGTATGCGCTTCTCATCCCAGTGTGGGAGATGGTCTGTCCCACAGCCATCAGTACGTCGTACTGGAGATAGTATACGGGTGCTCGTTGGGTTACGAGAACACTGGACAGGACTCGTTGGGAACTGAAAGGTTGGTATTATACCTATCGTCAGTTATCAGTTCCCAGGTGACATGAGTACCGCTTAGTCCGCTGACTTGACACTGGCACTTCGCCTCGAGTGTGTTCCCACTGTACTTTGACTACTACCCTACCACGGCTCAAAGGAGTCGTGCAAACAGGTAGTGGTTGGGTGCAGTCCCGAAGCACTTGGAGGCAGTGCCGGTTAGACAGGATTCGTCTTTCCCGGTATTGGGGGTTGACATCGCGCTGTGTCTAGGAGAGCCATTACACGAGTAGTCCCTGGCCAGGGCAAGCGAGATATACTGGTAGGCTTCCAGTGTTATCTCAGGGTGTTTTGGGCTTCACTCCGACACGACTTGTACCGCTATTGGGGGACTGACGTTTTACCGCCCCCTAGGCCCGGCATGCGATGTATCAGACGAACAGACCGGACTGTACGGAGACTGTCACATTCAGACTCAGTAGGAGTACAGATGGGGTTCACCTCGTCAGCCTTCTTGTCGGCATCTACCTGGGGACCGTTACGCACAGCTAGTGCCGCTTGCGGTCTATGGTTAAACCCACTGCCAGCGTAGTGTCGAGTCTTTAGAGTCCCACACGGAGGGTATTCGCCTCTGGGCAAAACAGAGTAGAGGTCGCATGGTTTTGCGGCAGGGTTCGTTCTCATCCGCGCACTTGTGCACGTTTGGAGTCCGGACGGATTATACTGGCGGGCTCTGGTTTGAGCCAGATACTGGTATATGTTTTGGGGTTGCTTTTATATCTTGGTATTCTTGTTCCTCGGAACGAGAATGCAGGTGTGTATGCACAGTTGCTTGAGGCGGAGGATGAGGTATTTTATTAGGGTTTCGGAACGGGTGCGTATGCACAATTGACAGTCGTCATTTTCCAAACCCTAATAGATTTATGAAATATCAATTAATAATAGTAATTAAATGAAATATTGTTATGGTTGATTTTGTTGACTTGTTGACCATGGTTGACTTGTTGACCATGGTTGAATGTTGACCACCATCATGCTTTGCAAGGATTCTCCTTGATTCTTGCTTACACTCATTTATTGAAAGTATGATAGTGGTCATTCCAAAACAACCATCAACTATTCTCATTTCAATTATTATTATTAATTAGATAATTCTTTTTCTTTTAGTTATAGTTGCAAAAGAAAAGAGCTCATTCTATCATAATCATTCTCTCTCCTCCTTTCATCTTCTTCTTCCTCAAGCTCAAGGTGATTCCTTCTCATGTGTTGAGAATCCCTCACCTTGAAAAAGAAAGCACACCATAGATACTCTCTACTCTCTCTAGGGTTCAAGGTTTAGCAAGCCGGAGATCCTAGTTCACTCAAAGTTCGAGGAAGAGCCCGAAGGTTGAACCCTCAGGTGGATCCATCTTCGACGGAAGAAGGCGACGAGGAAAGAACCATCAACCTCTACAAAGTTTGAAGAAGAAGGAGTTCAAGTTTAGGTATAACCATCTTTCCGAGTAGCTAACTCTCTTTAGCAAGTTTGCTAGTTTTAGTTTAGGAAAAGATCTCGACTTTGTTTAGTCCATGTTGCCCCATGCGCCAAAATTTGATTTTTATACCGTTTCCGCCTCCCCGTAAGAACCGGGGGTCGCAACGTGGACTTACAGTGGTATCAGAGCCTAACTAAACTTAAACTAGCTTGGTAGTGAAGTGTAACGAAGTTCGGAACCGAAAAAATCCAAAAACCAAACTTTTACAAAACCCTAGTTTCTGTTAAAAAATTTTCTGGTCAAAACAAGATTTGTTATACACCTAAAATCGGCTCAGGGTTTTGTGTGAACACCCAAGAAAAACGATCCCCTGATTCCTTCAAACAGCCGCGTTTCCGCGGCATGAGGTAGGTATTTGCCGCGGAACCGCCGCCGTGTGGGGTCCTCTCGTGATCGGGTTTCGTGCAGTGTTCTTCTGGTAGGGTTTTGGGATTTTTAAAATATGTTATATTTGCCCAGATTTTCCAGAACAGAAATTTACTTTTGGGGTCCTATAATTCCGTATTTTTTTCCGAACTTCTCTGCACTTTGACTATGATGGTTATATCTGTGATGTTTGCATGTATTGAACGTCGGCTAATCGCTATAAGTCGATTAGTCGGGGTTATACATCTCTGTGATCTGTGATTGATATTGGAATGTGTATATGAATGTGTTGGACTGTCGCAGGTGAATAGCCGGGGTGGATGTGAGATGAGCTTTTGTTTTTCTTTCATTCATTTGTAAATGTAAATTGATGTAATAATATTATTTGTATGGCCGCACAACCGGGTCGGGGTTGTAGCCGTCATTGTATAATTCTTTTTACTGTTTTTGCTCCTAGGATAGACCCATGAAGGGGTGCACAAACTACCGGGTTCTTGGCGGGTAGTTTGCCGCACCCGTAGGGGTCTTGGGTGGGGTATTTGCTATTCACCGCGACCGTGTAATCCGCTTTTCGTTGCAGGCTCGAACGGATTGCGGATTGCTAGTATATCCAATGTATTAATCTGTGATCTGTAATGTCTATCATTGCTTTATATTTAGGCGTTGCTTATGTTTTACAGCCGCGCTAGCCCAGCCCCCGCTCTGTCGTTAGTTAAGTAACCTAACGAGTGATGACGGGACCCCGTGGCGAATGCGAATGGCATAAGCGTACGTCATATTTTGGTTGTTTTCTGCAATGGTAGGATTAAATGATGGGACGCATTAAAAGAACTAATGCAAGAATATCACGCATTAAAAGAACTAATGCAAGATAATAAACCAAGTTAAAGTCGTTGGAACACTTTCGAAAAACCACTCGGTTCTTTTCAAAACTAACTTTTAAATGCGGAGCTTGAGCCACTCCTTCTAAAAGCTATCTCGTTCCATCGATTATATCAAGTTCACTACGTTCACGGTTTTACCAAAACCATTCGTAGCCCTCCGTCGTTTCGCATGAATAGGAAATAGTATTCAAGCTATGTATTTTGGCCAAAGTCAAGGCATAGTGATTGGTAGCTATTGGGTGTTCATGTGTAGCATAGATAGATGCGTTGGTTTGGGACAGTCGTGCTGCCATTTTGGCCAAAGTCAAGGGTATGTACGGATGGATCCAAATTAACCTGGATAGTGACGGGCAGAACTTGACATGTGACTTATGATATTTTGGCCAAAGTCAAGGTCATAAGAGCATGGGGCAAAAATCCACATCGGGAGTTTCATAAGTACTGAAACTTGCTAGATTTGCATACCATTTGGAGTGTGATGATTCTGGTAGGATTCCTTCAGTTACGTCACGCGATGATATTTGGATCCCGATCCTACTGTGAGTATATGCTACTCCTCGGGAAATTTCTCACTAAACGATCAATGCTATAAACCTAGTAGGTGCCTAGAAAGGTGTTAGCGGGGCTACGCCCCCAGGGAAAAGAGGTTCTTAAATTAAGGAACTTCGCGAAAGCGTTGGAAAACCTCCCTTGAAGTACCGACACTGGCCTGGCTGAACGGTTAAGCAAGTATTGTGCGGTGGGATTGATCCCGGCTAATTCTTCCTTTGTGGTTTGAGGAGGGATTCGAGAGACAGTGGGAGCCATCCTGTTTAGACAAATTAAAAACCATTCTAAACTTGCAAGAGCATCGTGCTAAGTGTTTCTTCTCTCCCCCTGCAGCGACCAAATCGAAATGACTGGACTTAAGTTACTTCTAGATAAAAACATACTGACAGGGCCAAACTACAAAGATTGGCTCAGGAATGTCAAAATGGCAATCACTTACGACAAGCTGGGGTATCTTCTTACCACCAAAGCTCCTCCCATCCCAGGTCCCACCTCCAGCGTCGCGGATAAGGAAATCCGTAAGACTTGGGAGATTGATTGCGCGAAGGCCAGGTGCCTCGTGCTTGCCTCTATGGACAACGATCACCAGAGGAGGCACGAGAATATGGACTTGGAGTCCATATTTCTCCATACAAAAGAACTGTATGGTGAGCAGTCTCGTATCGCAAGATACTAAGTGTCGAAGAAGTTATTTTCGACAAAGTTGGCCGTCGGATCATCGGTAGCGGACCACGTGCTTAAGATGATTGGCTACACTGAGGAGCTCGCGGAACTTGGGACCACGTTGGACAGTGAACTCTATACGGATTTAATTCTCCAGTCCCTTCCATCCACTTACGCCCAGTTTATACTGATCTTCAACTTACAAGAAAAGGAAGTTGAACTTTCAGAACTCCTCAACATGCTGAGGAGCGCAGAGGGCACCCTACAGAAGGGTAGGGAAACACCCGCTTTGTTTGTAGGAGGATCTTCTTCCTCTAGGTCCAAGGCGAAAGCCAAGGGAAAGAGGAAGAAAGCCCCCGCCAAACCAAGAGGCGGTGTTAGTAAAGTGGGTACGAAGGGAAAGGAAAAGGCAACAAAAATTGCGGGGAAGCTTGTTGGTAAAGAGGAATGCTTCTATTGTCACAAGAGTGGACACTGGAAGAAAGATTGCAGGGCTTGGAAGGCCAGGACACAGGAACTGAAGCAGGTTGCGGCTTCAGCTTCAGGTGTGTATGTTATTGAGAACTGTCTTTCTATAAACTCTACTTCCTGGGTATTGGATACCGGATCAGGATCTCATATCTGTAATTCTTTGCAGGCGTTGAGAAACCGTAGGTTTTTGAAGGCAGGTGACATGACCCTCAGAGTTGCGAACGGAGCTAGCATGGATGCTAAAGCCATGGGGGATTATCACCTGGGAATGTCAGATGGGCATGTTTTGGTTTTGCGTAATTGCTTTTTTGTACCCAACGCAACTTGTAATATCATTTCTGTATCTTTGGTTTCTAAAGAAGGTTATGAATTTGCGTTTGTAAGTAATGTTGTAAATATTCACCTTAATCAAGTTCTGATTGGGTCAGGTACACTGAGCAATGGTATATACGTATTAAACCAACCACAGATTTTCAATGTCCAGAATACACACAAAAGAAAGTCTCCAGATATCAATCAGACTTTCTTATGGCATTGTAGACTGGGTCACATCAATGAGAGAAGGTTGACTAAGTTACATAAAGAAGGCTGGATCCGTTCGAATATCAATCATATGCCACTTGTCAATCCTGTCTCAAAGGAAAGATGACAAAGACTCCGTTCACTGGACACGGAGTAAGAGCGAGCGAGCTCTTGGGACTCGTACACAGCGATGTGTGCGGTCCAATGTCTGCACATGCGCGAAGCGGTTATTCTTACTTCATTACTTTTACGGATGATTTTTCAAGATACGGTTATGTCTTCTTAATGAAACATAAGTCCGAAGCTTTTGAAAAGTTCCAGGAATATAAGAATGAAGTGGAAAAACAGACCGGCAAAAGTATCAAGATTCTAAGATCTGATCGAGGTGGAGAATACTTAAGTGCCGAGTTCCTGAATTACTTAAAAGAGAATGGAATTCTCTCTCAGCTTACTCCTCCATACACTCCGCAACACAACGGTGTATCGGAGAGACGGAACCGAACCCTATTCGATATGGTACGGTCCATGATGAGTAACGCTGAGTTACCGCGATCATTCTGGGGGTATGCACTAGAATCAGCTGCGTACCTTTTGAACCGAGTTCCTACTAAGACTGTGCCTACTACACCATATGAGATGTGGTGTGGGAAGAGACACCATCTCAGTCACATTAAGACTTGGGGAAGTCCAGCTTTTGTTAAAAAGCAGCATGCGGACAAACTCGAGGCACGCTCAGTACTGTGTAAGTTTGTGGGATATCCAAAGAATTCCAAGGGATATCTCTTCTACTACGAAGAGGAACAAAAAGTTCTTGTTTCTCGTCATGCCCACTTTCTAGAACACCGGTTCTTAGAAAAAGAATCAAGTGGGAGCGCAGTAGAACTGGAAGAAATTCCAGAACCACAGACTATTACTGAAAGCTTAGTAGAACCAGAGGGTTCAAATGAACAGGACATTCCTACGCCGCTCCGCAGGAGTAGTAGGCAGTCTCATCCGCCCGAGAGATACTACGGTTTTCTCATAGACGGGGATAGAGAGGATTGCATCATAGATTATGATGAGCCTACTAGCTTCCAGCAGGCCGTTCAAAGCGTTGACTCGGTAAAATGGCTGGATGCAATGCGGACCGAAATGGAGTCCATGTACACCAACAAAGTATGGACGTTGGACATTGCTCCAGACGGGGTAAAACCCGTAGGATGCAAGTGGATCTTCAAAAGGAAGATTGGTGTAGATGGACAGGTTGAGACCTATAAAGCTAGACTTGTAGCAAAGGGTTTCCGTCAAAGACCTGGCTTGGACTATGACGAAACCTTTTCTCCAGTGGCTATGCTGAAATCCATTCGGATCCTTCTTGCCATTGCTGCCTTCCACGATTATGAGATTTGGCAGATGGACATAAAAACCGCTTTTCTAAATGGAAATTTAGAGGGGTGTGTCTATATGGATCAGCCAGAGGGTTTCATTCAGAGTGGGAGCAGCGGAAAGGTGTGCAAGTTGCTTAAGTCCATCTATGGACTAAAGCAGGCATCGCGGAGTTGGAACATCTGTTTTGATGAGACGGTCAAGGAATTTGGCTTTATCAAAAATTCAGATGAACCATGCATCTATAGTAGATTTGTAGCGAGAACTGTAGTATTCCTCGTTTTATACGTGGATGACATTCTCTTAATAGGAAATGACATTCCTATGCTACAATCTGTCAAGGGGTTCTTGTCACAAAGCTTCTCCATGAAAGACCTGGGTGATGCTTCGTACATCCTGGGCATCCGGATCCATCGTGATAGATCCAAGAGGATATTAGGACTTTCACAGTCCAGGTACATCGACACTATACTGAAAAGATTCAGTATGGAAGATTCCAAGCGCGGTAACCTACCGGCTTGTCACGGGATCACCCTCTCTAAAGAGATGTCTCCCAAGACTGATTTGGTGAGGGATCGCATGTCTATTATACCCTACGCTTCTGCGGTAGGCTCTATAATGTATGCGATGTTGTGTACCAGACCGAATGTAGCTTATGCACTGAGTGTGGTAAGCAGGTATCAGTCAAACCCTGGGGAGAAGCACTGGATAGCAGTAAAGAACATTCTCAAGTACCTAAGGAGGACTAAGGAGATGTTCTTGGTGTATGGCGGAAAAGACCTCCAGATCGAGGCCTTTGCTGACTCCAGCTTCCAGAGTGACAAGGATGATTCCAAGTCCATGTCGGGTTTTGTCTTTACCCTCAATGGAGGGGCGGTGTGTTGGAAGAGTTCCAAACAGGAAACCGTTGCAGACTCGACGATGGAAGCGGAATACATCGCTGCATCTGATGCCGCAAAAGAAGCTGTCTGGATAAGGAAGTTCTTGAAAGAACTTCAGGTGGTTCCGTCCATTGTTGACCCAATACCTCTGTATTGCGACAACAACGGGGCTATAGCTTTAGCGAAGGAACCCAGGTCCCATCAGAGATCCAGGCACATCTTGAGGCGGTATCACCTGATCAGGGAGATCGTGGATCGCAAGGAGATCGAGGTTCGGAGGTTTGCTTCAGAAGAAAACACTGCAGATCCATTCACCAAGGCCCTACCCCAGACTCAGTTTGAGCGGCTGATCGAGATGATAGGTCTTCGATACGCCAGTACATGGCCTTAGTGCAAGTGGGAGATTGTTAGTGTATATGCCCTAGAGGCCATTACTGTATCATACTAGTTTGTATATTACTTAATGGAAGCTTGGGATATTCACCTTGTATAAACAATCTTGCTCAATATAGTAGTATGCTACTTGGTTTGTTTCTACTTCAATGTGTACATGTGTTTATTTTGCGATATCATCTATACACATTAGTGGAGCCCTTAGGATCTTTGCTTGATTACCAACGTTGTGATGGCAGTCACACTAGTGGGGGCTGGGTAATCTATAAGCACATCCTTATACAGGTCCCTAGTCGCAGGACTATCGAGACAGGGCATCGATACTCCGGAGTAGACTAGCGTATGCGCTTCTCATCCCAGTGTGGGAGATGGTCTGTCCCACAGCCATCAGTACGTCGTACTGGAGATAGTATACGGGTGCTCGTTGGGTTACGAGTACACTGGACAGGACTCGTCGGGAACTGAAAGGTTGGTATTATACCTATCGTCAGTTATCAGTTCCCAGGTGACATGAGTACAGCTTAGTCCGCTGACTTGACACTGGCACTTCGCCTCGACTGTGTTCCCACTGTACTTTGACTACTACCCTACCACGGCTCAAAGGAGTCGTGGAAACAGGTAGTAGTTGGGTGCAGTCCCGAAGCACTTGGAGGCAGTGCCGGTTAGACAGGATTCGTCTCTCCCGGTATTGGGGGTTGATATCGCGCTGTGTCTAGGAGAGCCATTACACGAGTAGTCCCTGGCCAGGGCAAGCGAGATATACTGGTAGGCTTCCAGTGTTATCTCAGGGTGTTTTGGGCTTCACTCCGACACGACTTGTACCGCTATTGGGGGACTGACGTTTTACCGCCCCCTAGGCCCGACATGCGATGTATCAGACGAACAGACCGGACTGTACGGAGACTGTCACATTCAGACTCAGTAGGAGTACAGATGGGGTTCACCTCGTCAGCCTTCTTGTCAGCATCTACCTGGGGACCGTTACGCACAGCTAGTGCCGCTTGCGGTCTGTGGTTAAACCCACTGCCAGCGTAGTGTCGATTCTTTAGAGTCCCACACGGAGGGTATTCGCCTCTGGGCAAAACAGAGTAGAGGTCGCATGGTTTTGCGGCAGGGTTCGTTCTCATCCGCGCACTTGTGCACGTTTGGAGTCCGGACGGATTATACTGGCGGGCTCTGGTTTGAGCCAGATACTGGTATATGTTTTGGGGTTGCTTTTATATCTTGGTATTCTTGTTCCTCGGAACGAGAATGCAGGTGTGTATGCACAGTTGCTTGAGGCGGAGGATGAGGTATTTCATTAGGGTTTCGAAACGGGTGCGTATGCACAATTGACAGTCGTCATTTTCCAAACCCTAATAGATTTATGAAATATCAATTAATAATAGTAATTAAATGAAATATTGTTATGGTTGATTTTGTTGACTTGTTGACCATGGTTGACTTGTTGACCATGGTTGAATGTTGACCACCATCATGCTTTGCAAGGATTCTCCTTGATTCTTGCTTACACTCATTTATTGAAAGTATGATAGTGGTCATTCCAAAACAAACATCAACTATTCTCATTTCAATTATTATTATTAATTAGATAATTCCTTTTCTTTTAGTTATGGTTGCAAAAGAAAAGAGCTCATTCTATCATAATCATTCTCTCTCCTCCTTTCATCTTCTTCTTCCTCAAGCTCAAGGTGATTCCTTCTCATGTGTTGAGAATCCCTCACCTTGTAAAAGAAAGCACACTATAGATACTCTCTACTCTCTCTAGGGTTCAAGGTTTAGCAAGCCGGAGATCCTAGTTCACTCAAAGTTCGAGGAAGAGCCCGAAGGTTGAACCCTCAGGTGGATCCATCTTCGACGGAAAGAAGGCGACGAGGAAAGAACCATCAACCTCTACAAAGTTTGAAGAAGAAGGAGTTCAAGTTTAGGTATAACCATCTTTCCGAGTAGCTAACTCTCTTTAGCAAGTTTGCTAGTTTTAGTTTAGGAAAAGATCCCGACTTTGTTTAGTCCATGTTGCCCCATGCGCCAAAATTTGATTTTTATACCGTTTCCGCCTCCCCGTAAGAACCGGGGGTCGCAATGTGGACTTACACTTTTTTCATGCAAGAACTCTAAACTTGATAAAAAGATGAATAATTTACCTATTAAAATGGGATGAAAGACGATCCATGCTTCAAATTGAAATCTTGACCCAGTTCTCTTCCCTTTTTCATATCTTGGAATATCAAGAAGAAGAAGAAGAATTCAAATGATAATGAAGAGGACAAAAATGAAGGGGCAGCTCCCTCTCAAAAGTGCTCTCGGTTCTTTTCAAGAGCCACCAAATTAATGTGTACACTACACCCTCAATACTTTTTTTTCTTTGCAGGGAATTAGCCACTACCTTTCTCTCTCCAATCTATCCTTTTCACTTCAACAGAGAATAAAAAAAAAGGAATGTGAGCCCATTCCACTCATGTCTTTTTCTCTCTCCATTCTATTATAAAAAAGCCTACGTCTCATCTAACTCTATCAAATGCCCATGCCTCATTTTCTCATATACATCATACATGGGAAAATCAACCAAATTTTCACTTAGACATAATTTGGGAAAACATAACTATCATGATATGCTTTACATGAAATAATAAAACCTTTGCTAGAAAAGAATGTAGTGGTTTTATTAATGGAATTATATACACACGCGCGCATGCGAACACACCAAATTATAAAAAGCCAATTCAATAGTTGTCATCATATTAATATAACATATTATATTATTATTTAAATTTTAGAATAATCTTTACAATTTTCTGAAATGTTACAGTACATAGTATCGCGTACATGATAGAGCCTACTGCCGAAGCATAGGGTATCCCTTGCATGCGAGCTCTTTCCACATCAGTCTTGGGAGACATCTCTTTGGATAGAGTGAGTCCAGAGATCGTGGGTTGGTTCCCACGCTTGGATTCATCCATACTAAATGTCTTTAGTATGGTGTCAATGTACCTGGATTGGGACAATCCCAGTATCCTTTTAGATCTATCTCTATAGATCATAATCCCCAAAATGCAGGAGGCATCACCTAGATCTTTCATTGTGAATCTATGTGATAAGAAGAGCTTGACCGAGTACAGCATAGGAACATCATTTCCTATCAAGAGTATGTCGTACATGTATAATACGAGGAATACAACCTTACTCTCTGCAACCTTCTTGTAAATACAAAGTTCATCTATGTTTTTGATGAAGTAAAACTCTTTGACTACAACATCCAAACAGATGTTCCAACTCCGCGATGCCTGTTTTAACCCGTAGATGGATTTAAGCAGCTTGCACACCTTTCCGCTGCTCCCACTATCTACGAAGCCCTCTGGCTAAGTCATATACACGCACTCCACTAAATCACCATTTAGAAAGGCGGTCTTAACATCCATCTGCCAGATTTCGCAGTCATGGTATGCAGCAATGGCAAGTAAGATCCGAATGGACTTAAGCATAGCTATTGGAGAAAAGGTTTCGTCATAATCCGCACCTGGTCATTGACAAAAACCCTTTGCAATAAGTCTAGCTTTGAAAGTCTCAACTTTTCCATCTACACTAAGTTTCTTCTTAAAGATACATTTTCTCCCAATGGGATTTACCCTTTCAGGAGCAACTTCCAAAGTCCATACTTTGTTGGTGTACATAGATTCCATCTCAGATTGCATTGCATCCAACCATTTCACAGAGTCACCACTCGTGATGGCCTACTCGAAGTTAGTGGGTCATCATCTTCCATGATGCAGTCCTCACTCCCACCATCTATGAGAAAACCGTAGTATCTCTCAGGTGGATGAGTAACCCTACTAGATCGGCAGAGAGGCTGGGGTTCGTCAGGAACTACTGAATCCTCTGGTTCTACCAAATCTTCTGTTGCAGTTTGTGTAGCTGGAACTTCTTCCAGTTCTACCTCATTTCCACTATCTTGTTACATAAGAAAACCCTTTTCTAAGAAGGTGGCATGTCGAGAAACAAACACTTTTTGTTTCTCGGAGTGGTAGAAGATATACTCTTGCGAATGCTTGGGATATCCAATAAACTTGCAAAGAACAGATATTGCCTCGAGCTTGTCCGGATTTTGTGTTTTCACATATGCCGGACAACCCCATGTCTTAACATAATTAAGATATGGTCTCTTTCCTTTCCATATCTCATATGGAGTGGTTGTCACAGATTTGGTGGGGACCATATTCAATAGGTCTGCAGCTGTTTCCAGTGCATGTCCCCAGAAGAAAATAGGCAACTTAGCAGTTCTCTTCATGGAGCGTACCATATCCAATAGGGTGCGATTCCTCCGCTCCGATACACCGTTGTGCTGTGGTGTATAGGGAGGAGTAAGCTAAGAGAGAATCCCATTCTCTTTTAGATAGTCGCGGAACTCATTGCTCAAGTATTCTCCTCCTCGATCTGATCGAAGGATCTTAATACTTTTTCCCATTTGGTTCTCTGCTTCGTTCTTATATTCTCTGAATTTCTCAAAAGTTTCATATTTGTGTTTCAACAGGAACACATGTCCGTATCTTGAGAGATCGTCAGCGAATGTAATGAAGTATGAGGAACATTCCTGGCATGTGTAGACATGGGACCACATACATCACTATGTATTAGTCCCAAGAGTTCTGTAACTCTTTCTCCGTGTCCACTAAACGGAGTTTTGGTCATCTTGCCTTTGAGACATGACTGGCAAGTGTCATAAGATGAAAATTCGAATGGTTTCAAATATCCATCTTTATGTAACTTAGCTAGTCGTGTCGCATTAATATGACCTAGTCTACATGTAGGGTTAGCTTAGCACCTTAGCAAGGTTTAGGAAGGCATCACACATGCCATATTGAAATTTTTGGGACGCAAAACAAACTAACCAAGTAATCGAACTAGAGAATTAGGGTTAACTTTGCATGTAAACAACTTTACTCTAAGAGAGAGCGATTACAACCTTTGTAGTCCGTTCCATCACTTCATAAGCTCCGAGTAGCAGTCCCTTCACCGCGATCCATGAACTCCCGGACTCTAGAGAGGCTCCACAAGTCGAATGATCCATGCTTGCTTGAAGACTTTGAAATCCAAGATGATCTACTTCGAGGAAACACGAACTTAAGCTATGACTTCACTAATTATGAATTAGTGAAGCTAACACACTAATCTATATGGCTAGTATAGAAAAGGATGATGAAGTAGGAAATTTTCTCACTTTATTATTTAATTTCTCACTATTTTCTTCTAGATCTCAAAAGCTAGAAAGCAAAATGAGAATGAGGAAGAAGAAGAAGAATGAATGAGAGTGAGGTTAGAAATGCAACCATGGGTCAAGTATATCATCCTTAACCATTATAGAGAGTTAACCATGGCTATGTTGTAGGGTTACTAGGCACACGCACAAGGGTCTATAAGGCATCAACCATGCCCGATTTAAAATTTAGCCGTGCCGAACAACCCTAAACCAAGATCTTAGACTAGAGATTAGGCGAAACAAAGCATGTTAAACACGTTAACATCTAAGAGATAGGGATTACAACTTTTGTAGTCCGTTCCTTCACCTCTACAGCACCGTGTTGTGATCCCTTCGCTGCGATCATCAAGTTTCGGACTCTCGAGAGGCTCCACGAAAAGAAAGATGCAAGCTTGCTTCCGATCTTCGATAACAAAGATGATCTACCTTGAAGTTTCATTAACACAAGCTCTCACTCACTAAATGAAGTGAACACCCTAATCTAAATGGCTAGAATAGATTAGGATGATGAAGTAGGATTTTAGCTCTCATTTATTTTCTTAATGTCACACTAATCCATCATAAAACCCAAAGCTAGAAAGCTTTGCAAGGAGGAGGAAGAAGAAGAATTGCTTTGTGATGAATAATGAATTGTGTGTATTATTACCAATGCAACCATGGTCAAAGATGAAGAGAGTTAACCAATGTAGAGAGTTAACTAGGGTTAAAGGGTGTGGGTTGGGTTAGGAAATATCTTGCAAATATCTAAACAAAATATCTTTGCAAGAAACAAAATAAAAGCTTCTAGAAGCTTCTAAAAATGTTTAACCCAAATCAAACACTAACCTTATTTAATCTCCATTAATCATGTTGCATTAGTAATTATAACTTGTTACAATATTATATATCACATATACAATATTTATTATAACAAAATAAAATAATACAATTAACATATATCGCATATATATCAATGGATTACCCGAGTGAGAAAAAGAATCTTTTAGTGAGCTTATATTAGTTAATGTAATTTAATATATCAAATATATAATTATACATTAAATTATCGAATCAACACTTGATCAGATAATCCAGCTATTTCACAGATAACCGACTAATATAATCTGTATCAGTTCATCGAATCAATACTTGATCCGATGACCCGGCTATATCACATATACCCGGACGATATCTCATATTGCGAGAATCTAATACGGTATCACATACACGTATTGTTCTCGGTCCCGCACATATCACATATGTGCTCCTACTCCGTTTTGCCTGAGCCAAGAAACCTCTGAGTAGGATTCTAAAGAATCGTTAATACGCCGGCGGTAGGTGATGATCATATCAAACACCCACAAGCTGCAAGCGGTCAGCTAAACGTAATAGCCACCCAGGTAATGAACGCTTAGAAGATCAACAAGCAAGCCTGTACATTCTCCTATGAATCCAGTCAGTAACACTCCCGTACAGTCCGGTCTCTTCGTCTGATATGTCGCATATCTCGCTTAGGAGTGGTATACGTCAGACCCCAGTAGCTTGATAAGTCGTGTCGATATGAGGTCTATAACAATTCGAGAAACTACTGATAACACTTACCAGTAAATCTCAGCAACCCTGACCAGGGATTTCCAGTTATAGCCAATCGAACACAGCATAACATCAACTCCCTATATCGGGAGAGACGAATCCCTTCCTATCGCTCATTGCCTCCATGTGATTCGGGACTGTACCCAAAAGCCACCTTTTTGCACGCCCTCTTGGACGTGGTATGATGGAAATCAAAGCACAGTGGGAATCACACAAGACTCTATGACGATCTCGGGTCTACAGACTACTCTGTACCAGTGTCACCAGAGAACTGCCATCTGACGTGAGGTATAATACCATCTGGGAGTTCTCAGCGAGTCCGTCCAGTGTACCCAGTCTCTACTGAGCACCCGCATACCTTCTCTGATGTCAAACACCAATGGATATGTGATCATCCATCGCCCATCATATGGGTCAAGAAGCGCATACGCTAGTCTACTCTGGAGTATCGATGCCCTCTCGGTACTCCCACGACTAGGAACATTTGAAGGATGTACTTGACGACTACAATGTCCCCACTAGTATGATCTTCATCATAGTCCTGGTAGTCAAGTACTCATCCTAAGGGCTTTATCAACATGTAACATAGAGACAATTAGAGTACATGTTAAAATAAAGAATAACCAGATAGCGTACTATCATGTCGAGCAAGAAAGTTCTCCCTATATATGTCCAAGCATCCATTACAATATACATCGTATGTACAGTAATGGCCTCTAGGGCATACATATAACTAATAATCTTCCACTTGTACAAGGTCCATCTGTTGTGGTATCACATACCCAACAATTAGCTGTGGTTGAAGTATCTCATACTCAACCATCCCATAAGAGTCTCTACTGGGAAAAAGGCCTTTGCGAGTTGTTCCGCGCTGTTGTCCTCTGTGTCTACTCTCCTTACCTCGATCTCCCTGAAGATCAACCATCTCCATGATCAGGTGATACTGCCTAAGAATTATATCTGGATTTCTGATGGGACGGGGGTTCCTTGGCATAAGCCACAAGTCCATTGTCACACAATGGTTGGAACGAAGTTCATCATATGAACTTATATATCCAGACTGCCTCTTTGGTAGCATCCTTGGTAATGATGTATCTTGCCTTTAATCGTCTAGTAAGTCACGGTATCTAGCTTGGAACGCTTTTCCAACATACCGTCCCTCTACTGAGGGTAAAGACAATGCCTGCGACTGACATTCAGTGGTCCTTATCACTTTGGAACCTTTCCAGTGATTCTCCCCAGGATCGATTGATACCGTCTCACTACAACTAGTGAGTATCCTAATATCCAATTAGATCTATCTCATAGATCTAAAACCCAGGATTTGGGAGGTATCACCTTGATCCTATATGGAGAATCCTTGTGATAAGCGAAGATTGACCGAGCGTAGCATAGGAAACTCCTTCCCTATCAAGAGTATGTCATCCACGTACTCTATGAGGACCATCACCATATTTCCTACTACCTTTTTGTATATACAAGGTTCATCTACCATTTTGATGAAGTCAAACTCTTTGACTACCACATCAAAACAGATGTTCCAACTCCGCGATGCCTGCTTTATCCTATAAAGCATCTTGCACACGTTTCCGCTGCTCCCACTGTCTACGAAGCCCTCTGGCTGTGTACTTATAGACGCTCTCTTCTAAAACATCATTTAGAAAAGCAGTCATGAAACCCAACCACCAGATATCGTAGTCATGGTATGTAGAAGTGGCAAGTAGGATTTGGATGGACTTAAGCATAGCTTTGAAAGTCTCAACTTTTCCATGTACACCAAGTAATCTTCTCAAGATATACTTGCTCCTGATGGGGATTTAACCTTTCAGATAAAGCAACCAAAGTCCATACTTTGTTGGTGTATAAAGATTCCATCTCAGACCGCTAAGCATCCAGCCATTCTTACAGAGTCCTACTCCTGATGGCTTGCTCGAAACAAGTTGGGTCATCATCTCATGATGCAATCCTCGCTCCTACTGTCATAGAGAAACCAAAGTATCTCTCTGGTGGGTGAGGAACCCTACTAGATCGGCGGAGAGGCTGAGGTTCGTTGGTTACTATTGAATCCTTTGGTTCTACCAAATCATCAGCTGCAGTTTGTATAGCTGGAACTCTTTCCATTTCTACCTCATAACCACTAATTTCTTCTCAAGAAATTCCCTTTCACAAAGGTGGCATGCTGAGAAACAAAACATCTTTTGTTCCTCAGTTAAGTAGAAGATATTCCCTTACGAATACTTGGGTTATCCAACAAACTTCCACAGAACTGACTTTTGCCTCGAGCTTGTCCGGATTATGCTTTTAGACATAGGCTGGACAACCCCAAATCTTAACATACTTAAGATATGGGCTCTTCCTATTCCATATCACATATGAACTGGTAGGCAACTGATTTGATTGGAACCCTATTCAATAGGTATGCAGCTTCACAAGTGCATAACTCCCAAAAGGAAATAGGCAACTCAATATTACTCATCATAGAGCACACCATATCACATAGGGTGCTATTGCTCTGCCCTGATATACCATCGTGCTATGGTGTAAACGGAGGAGTAATGCTGAGAGAGAATCTCATTCTCCTTTAGAATAGTCCAGGAATTCCGTGCTCAAGTATTCTTCTCCCTGATCTCATTAAAGGATATAATACTTATACCCATTTTTGGTTCTCTACGTCTAACTCATATTCATTGAATTTTTCAAAAGGTTCAGACTTGTGTTTCAACAGGAACATATGTCCGAATCTTGAGAGATAATCAGTGAATGTAATGAAGTACAAAGAACCGGTCTTGGCATGTATAGACAGGGGACTTTCATATATCAGCATGTATCAATCCCAAGAGTTCACTAACTCTTTCTCTGTTTCCAATAAACGGAGCTGTGGTCATCTTATCTCTATGACATGACCGGCAAGTTTCACAAGATGTAAATTCAAACTAATTTAAATATGCATCTATATGTAACTTCAGCTAGTCGGGTCGCATTGATATGACCTAGTTTACAATGGCTCAAGAAGGATTCGTTCATTTCTGAACTCTTCCTCTTGTGTGTGTTCTGTACATTAAGAACTGTGGTTTGATTTAGAACATCTATGCTTTTAGGTAACGTGCCTGAACCGATCAACACTTGATATTGGAAATGTTCAAAACATTATCCAACAATACAAAATTATATCCTTCTTTACTAATAAAGAGACTGATATGATGTTGTATCTCAGGTTTGGTATCTTAATAACATTCGTTCAGAATCAATGTATTCTGATAATACAGGGTGATAACTACCAACAGACTTGGCTGCAACACTTACACCGTTTTTATCTCATGAGACTTATCACCCGTTCTCAATCCTCTACCTATCTGTAGCCTATATAACAAATTACATATGCGGGATCCTGATCCGGTATCTCATACCCAGGACGTAAAGGATACTGAGAAAAAGTTCTGTGTAATGAACACACCCGAAAATGATGCATCAGCATGCACTTTCTTCGTTTGGGTGGCACGGGAATTCTGGTAATCCCCTATTTCCTGCTCTGTCTTATAACAATTATAAGTTAGAGCGGGACCAACGTTCCTTAGCACAGTATAACAAGCGGGTTCGGTCAATACATCCGTATTATTATCTTGATTAAGACATGACATAGTCGTAACCAGGAGAGAGAGAGAAGAAAACACTCAGCGTGTGCTTTTACAAGATTAGATTGGTTATCAATTTAACTAATCAGGATGTCTCCCACTGTTTTAGTCAAATCTTCCTTCAAACCCTAAAAGGAAAGACTAGTCGGGATTAATTACACCCTAAAAGTTCGCCAATGTTTCAGCCAGGCCAGTGCCGGTACTTTGAGGGAGGTTCCCCGTGCTTTCGCACGGACCTAATTAAAGTAAATCTCGTTTTTCCAGAGGCATAACCCCGATAACACCTTTCTAGACACCTACTTGATCGACTAATTGTAATGTGTAAAACTCTCTCAGGAGTAACTCTTACTAGCAGCGCGTATCGGAATCCAACTATCTCATAGAAGGTATGCAATCTCATTGCAAATTTCAACTCTTGAAATTCCTAATAATATTTTACCCCTAGCAGCTATTGTTAGTTATATGTATGCCGTAGAGGCCATTACTGTACATTGGATGTATATTGTAGTGGATGCTTGGACATATATAGGGAGGATTTTCTTGCTCGACATGATAGTATGCTATCTGGTTGCTCTTTACCTTAACGTGTACACTGATTGTCTCTCTGTTACATGTTGGTAAAGCCCTTAGGATGTGTACTTGACTACCTGGACTATGATGCGGATCATACTAGTGGGGACATGGTAGTCCATAAGTACATCCTTCAAAGTCCCTAGTCGTGGGTATATCGAGACGGGGCATCGATATACCAGAGTAGACTAGCGTGTACCTTCTCGACCCATACAGATGGGCGATGGATGATCCCATATCCATTGGTGTTTGACATCAGAGATGATACACGGGTGATCAGTGGAGACTGGGTACACTGGACGGACTCGCCGAGAGCTCCCAGATGGTATTATACCTTACGTCAGATGGCAGTTCTCTGGTGACACTGGTACAGGTTAGTCTGTAGACCCGAGATCGTCATAGAGCCTTGTGTGGTTCCCACTGTGCTTTGATTTCCACCTTACCACGTCCAAGAGGGTGTGGAAATCGGTGGTTTTTGGGTACAGTCCTGAATCACATGGAGGCAATGAGCGATAGGAGGGGATTCGTCTCTCCCGGTATAGGGAGTTGATGTTGCGCTGTGTTCGATTGGCTATAACCGGAAATCCCTGGCCAGGGTTGCTGAGATTTACTGGTAAGTGTTACCAGTAGTTTCTCGAATTGTTATAGACCTCATATCGACATGACTTATCGAGCTATTGAGGTCTGACGTTTACCACCCCTAGGCGAGATATGCGACATATCAGACGACGAGACCAGACTGTACGGTAAGTGTTACTGGTTGGATTTACAGGAGTATGAGCGGGCTTGCTCGTCGATCTTCTGATCGCTCAATACCTGGGTGGCCGTTACGTTTAGCAGACCGCTTGCGGCTTGTGGGTGTTTGATATGATCATCATCTGCTGCCGGCGTATTGACGAGTCTTTAGAGTCCGACACAGAGGTTTCCTGGCTCAAGAGAAACGAAATAGGAGCACATATGAGATATGTGCGGGACCGAGAATAATGCGTGTATGTGATACCGTATTCTATTCTCGCGATGAATGTATCGACTGGTTGTATGCGATATAACCTAGTTATCAAATCGAGGATTGATTCGATAAATCGATACATTGGATATTAGTCGGTCATATGCGATATGACCGGATCGTTAAATCAAGTGTTGATTTGATGATTTAATGCATAATTATATATATGATATATTACTTTGCATTAACTAGTACTGGTTCACTTAAATTGGATTTTCTCACTTGTACTGCACATTGTATATGTGATATACTTTTGTACACTAGTTTGTATCATATTTGATGATACATGCTCACTAGGGTTTGTGTAAAGATTAAACCATGGTTGTGAATGGTTAGGGTTTCATTTTATTTTCTTATTCATTTATTTATTTATTTATTCTTTTTGGAAAATGATAAGCATTAAGAGAAAATGGTGGCTAACTTTGTTTGTTGTTGAAACTTCTTGAAGCTTTGACTTAGTGACCATTTTGTCTCATGCTTAACCCTAACCATTCCACTTAACCCTAGTCTATTCTCTACACTTTAACATGGTTGCATTATGATAAGTATTTATTTATTTCCTTTTTGAAATAATACTCATCATAATATTATCTTCTTCTTCTTCATCTTCTACTTGAAGAAAAAGCTTGCCTCATCAATAGCAACTTGATGAAATGAGTGAGAAATCCAATTCTAAAGTGAACCCACCTCCTATTTCTTCATCATCTACCTATTGCCAAGTAGTATATGGTGTTTTCTTCACAAGTTTCATGACTTGGTGAAGTTGGAGCTTGATCTTGTGATGCCTCGACGTAGATCATCATCGGAATCGAAGCCGACGACCAAGCCCGCCCATTTTTCCGATGAAGCCGATGCCAGAGTCCGGGATTCGATTTGGACAGCGGAGGGACATCATCGCGAAGCTATGGAGGTGGAGAACCGGATCTACAAAGGTTGTATTTCCGTTCTCATAGTTAAGTTGTTAACTTGTTATCGGTTTCGCCTAAAATTCTAGTTAACGATCTAGTCTAGGGTTTCTCGGCACCTCCAAGTTTGAAATTGGCATGTTTGATGCCTTGTGAGATCTCATTAGTGTGCCTAGGAACCCTACAGTGGTATCAGAGCCTAGCTAGAGCCTTAGGCGATGCGTAGACGAAGTTTGAAACCCGAACGAACCGAAACCCTAACACAAAAAATGCTCTCTGGACTTTTTTCAAAAACTGGGTTTTTTCCAGATTAAAAATGCTTAAAAAATTCAGCAGGGAATTATAAGAATTACGGTGCAAAATTTGACAAACGTTCCTTCAAGATTGCGGCGGAACCGCGGCATAAGCCTAGCTTATGCGGCGGTTCCGCGGCAAAAGTGTGACATCACCCTCCTAATTTTGCACAGTAACTTCCTTTATTCAGTGCTGAGTTTTCTGGGTATTTTTAAATATTATTCAAGAGTTGAATTTTCTGGGTTGTTTTGGGGATTCGTTTATTCGATCGGATTATCAAGCTTTGTCTATGTGTCTTTCCGGATAATCTTAGAATATGTTAAAAAGTTCGACCGGATATAAATACCCAATTTTTTCCCTGCCGGAAAATTTCCAAGTGTTGGATTTTTCCGAGGTTTAAAGACGTTCTAAGTAGTGCAAGTAACGCGATGGTCCCTCTAGAAGACAACAAACCTTTACTCGATTATGTGACCGTCTTGAACTGCCCTTTGAACCTTCGGGTTTAGGGCATTACGGCGTGCCACATGTGAGGCGTTGGCTTGACCCTTCTACGGCTGGACCGTTGGTACTGAGGCATGAAGTGAATGTTTTTGAACTAATTTCATGTGTTGATATGTTTCGGGAAAACTTGGGTGTTCGACTGTTCGATCGGAAAGTTTAACATTTTCTATTTATCTGGAATGGGATACAATAATTGGAATTCACAAGTAGTTATGAGATAACTGAATGAATATTATAAACATAGCACTTTAAGTCTCACTTGATCGGTTGCCACGGAATTTTGATATGATCAAAAGTCCGTCGCAATCACGTAGCGTACGCGGATACTCGCCGGGTAAACTTAATAGACAGCCTCACTCCATAGCCCCGACCAAGTGACTGTAGGAGAACCCCGTCGCCGAAAGCATCCGTTCGGGTGCTCGCGGCAGCGGTGTTCCGCCTCGGTGCACTTTGTCGACGGCGTCGGGGGTGCGGCCGTCTACTAAAGTTTGCGACGAGCATTCGATCAGGATGTCGGGAATCTTGTTGAATTGCACGACTTGATAATGAAAAGAGTTTTCGGTAATGAGACTAAAATGCGGGGTTTACATTTGTTAGGCATGCGATGTCTAAAGAATTCATTTGGTCAGGCATGCGATGTCTGAGGTGGTTGCGGATTCCAAAAGTTGTAGTTTTACACTTTCTTTTCTGTGACCGTAAGTGTAATATGTGATATCGCCGGTTTCGTTGCTATATGTCAACGACAATTGGGATACGCATGTTTACTTACGTTGATGACATGTGATGTTATGTGTTGCTAGATATGTTATATTGGATCGTCGTGTTTGAATAGCCGGGGGTTTTTATGTGAGATGAGTGTTTTTCATTTTCATTCATGTAAAAACTTGTATGTAATATTCTTTTATTGGGGCACTTCCAGGTTGCGGAAGATATCACCGTTTGTATATTATTTACTTTTCTGCACTAGGATAGACCCAAGGAGGAGGGCACAAGTAACCGTGTTCTGGAGTCCAGTGGGAGACCAACTCGAGGAGTCGAGTCCGGGTCTCCTAACTCTAGAATTGGTAGGGTTGCTTGCCGCTCTCGTAGGGGTCTAGGGGTGTGGGTTTGGCTATTCATCACGACCGTGGAATCCGTGTTTTATACTGGCTCGTATTGAAAACACGGACGCCCTAGTATATCCAATATTTCATATGATTCTTCTGCTGCGATATCTGTGATGTGATCATGTGATATGTTCTGTGATGGATACTGTATATAGTATATATGATATATTATATAGGCGTTACTTATGTTTTACACCCGCGCTAGCCCTGCCCCGCTCTGTCGTTAGTTACCTAACCTAACGGTGCACGAGGGGACATCGAGACGAATGCGGATGGCATAAGTGTACGTCGTATTTATCTGTGATGTTTAGGTATTTAAATGATGGGACTTCATTAATGTGATTAATGAATTAAAAGAAACCTAAGATGTTGTAGAATCGAATTTCAAAATAAAACAGGTAGCTACAGTTCTTGCTTTGCACAGCGGTATATGTGATATATCCTGCACCTTATTCGATAAGGAAAGGACCGAGATCCCTTCACCGGGAGTGACTCCTTTAGCAATAACTGGTCGATGCTACGCCCTCGATTTGTCTTTTGATTGCTTTTAAGATTTTTTGCTTTGCACAGTGATATATATGATATATCCCGCACCTCATTCGACGAGGATAGGACCGACGATCCCTTCACCGGGAGTGACTCCTTTAGCAAAACTAGAAAAGCCTCAAAAACACTCCATTTCAAAATTCATTCGATCCTACAACGATATCAAGTTCATTACGCAATAGGTTTTCAGAAAAACCTATCGTAGCCCTCCGTCATTTCAGATAAGTAGTAGTTAGTATTCGTGCTACGTTTGTTGGCCTGCGTCAAGGCGTAGTGTGCGGTAGCTAACTGGTGCTTATCTGCATAAGCATATGATGTGATTGGATTAGGGTAGTCGTGCGGCCTTGTTGACTCAGTCAAGGGTCGTGCGGGTGGGTTTAATTCAATCGAGAAATGACGGGTTGAACTTTACTTGTGGTCTATGATTTGTTGACTCAGTCAAGGTCATAGATCGCTTGGGGCAAAATATTATCGGGAATTTCAAGTGTTGAAATTTGCAATGAGATTGCATACCTTCTATGAGATAGTTGGATCCCGATACCCGCTGCGAGTAAGAGTTACTCCTGGGAGAGTTTTACACATTACAATTAGCCGATCAAGTAGGTGTCTAGAAAGGTGTTAACGGGGTTACGCCTCTGGGAAAACGAGGTTTACATTAATTAGGTTCGTGCGAAAGCACGGGGGACCTCCCTCAAAGTACCGACACTGGCCTGGCTGAAAGATTGGCGAACTTGTAGTGTGTAATTAATCCCGGCTAGTCTTTCCTTTTAGGGTTTGAAGGAAAATTTGATAAAAACAGTGGGAGCCATCCTGATTAGATAAAATAATAACCAATCTATTCTCGAAAGAGCGCACGCTGAGTGTCTTCTTCTCTCTCTCTCCAGGTAGCGACCATATCACGCCTTAATCAAGATAATAAAACGGATTATTGACCGAACCCTCTTGTTATATTGAGCTGGGGAACGTTGGTCCCGCTCCAACTTATAATTGTTATAAGACAGAGCAGGAAATTGGGGAATACCAGATTTCCCGTGCCGCCCAAACGAAGAAAGTGCATACTGATGCATCATCTTCGGGTGTGTTCTTTATACAGAACTGTTTCTCAGTAGACTTTACGTCCTGGGTATATGATACCGGATCAGGATCCCAGATATGTAATCTGTTACATAGAGCTAAAGATAGGTAGAGAACTAAGAACGGGTGATAAGTTTCATGAGGCAGAAAACGGGGCAAGTGTTGCAGCCAAGTCTGTTGGTCACTGTCACCCTGTATTACCAATACATTGATTCTGAACGAATGTTATTAGATACCGAACCTGAAATACAAAATCATATCAATCTCTTTATTAGTAAAGAAAGGATAAAATTTTGTATAGTTGGATAATGTTTTGAACATTTCCTATATCAAAAGTTGATCGGTTCAGGCACGTTATCTAAAAGCATTGATGTTCTAAATCAAACTACAGTTCTTTAGTATACGGAACACACACAAAAGGAAGAGTTCAGAAATGAACAAATCCTTCTTGAGGTATTGTAGACTAGGTCATATCAATGCGATCCGACTGGCTGAAGTTACATATAGATGCATATTTAAATCAGTTTGAATTTACATCTTATGAAACTTGCCAGTCATGTCACAGAGATAAGATGACCATAGCCCTGTTTATTAGAAACAGAGAAAGAGTTAGTAAACTCTTGGGATGATACATGTTGATGTATGTAAGGTCCCCTGTCTACACATGCCAGGACTAGTTCTTTATACTTCATTACATTCTTTGATGATCTCTCAAGATTCAGACATATGTTCCTGTTGAAACACAAGTCAGAACCTTTTGAGATATTCACAGAATATAAGTTAGAAGTAGAGAACTAAAATACGGGTAAAAGTATTATGTCCTTTGATGTGATCAAGGAGGAGAATACTTGAGCACAGAATTCCTGGATTATTCTAAAGGAGAATGAGATTCTCTCTCAGCATTACTCCTCCGTATACACCATAGCACGATGGTGTATCGGGGCGGAGCAATAACACCCTATATGATAAGGTATGCTCTATGATGAGTACTACTGAGTTTCCTATTTCCTTTTGGGAGTTATACACTTGAGAAGCTGCATACCTATTAAATTAGGTTCAAATCAAATCAGTTGCCTACCACTTCATATGTGATATGGAAAGGGAAGAGCCCATATCTTAAGTTAGTTAAGATTTAGGGTTGTCCAGCCTATGTCTAAAAGCATAATCCGGACAAGCTCGAGGCAAGATCTGTTAAGTAGAACTGGAAAGGTTCCAGCTATACAGAACTGCAGCTGACGATTTGAAAGAACCAAAGGATTCAATAGTTGCCGACGAACCTCAGCCTCTCTGCCGATCTAGTAAGGTTCCTCACCCGCCTGAGAGATACTTCGGTTTCTCTATGACAGTGGGAGCGAGGATTGCATCATAAGATGATGACCCAACTAGTTTCGAGCTGGCCATCAAGAGTGGGACTCTGTAAGAATGGCTGGATGCTTAGCGATCTGAGATGGAATCCATGTACACCAACAAAGTGTGGACTTTTGGTTGCTATATCTGAAGGGTTAAATCCCCATCAGGAGCAAGTATATCTTGAGAAGATTACTTGGTGTAGATAGAAAGGTTGAGACTTTCAAAGCTAGACTTGTTAAAGCTTTTCATCATCGACCAGGCGTGGATAATGATGAAACCTTTTCAAGTAGCTATGCTTAAGTCTATCCAGATCCTACTTGCCACGGCTACATACCATGACTACGATATCTGGCGGTTGGGTGTCATGACTGCTTTTCCAAATGATGTTTTAGAAGAGAACGTCTATAAGTACACATCCAGAGGGTTTCGTAGACAGTGGGAGCAGCGGAAACGTGTGCAAGATGCTTTATAGGATAAAGCAGGTATAGCGGAGTTGGAACATCTGTTTTGATGTGTTAGTCAAAGAGTTTGACATCATCGAAATGGTAGATGAACCTTGTATAAACAAAAGGGTAGTAGGGAGTATGGTGATGATCTTCGTAGAGTACGTGGATGACATACTCTTGATAAGAAAGAAGTTTCCTATGCTACGCTCGGTCAATCTCCGCTTATCAGAATGATTCTCCACATAGGATCAAAGTGATACCTACTAAATCCTGGGTTTTGGATCTATGAGATAGATCTAAATGGATATTAGGATACTCACTAGATGTAGTGAGATGGTATCAATTGATCCTGGGAAGAATCACTGGAAGTGTTCCAGGGTGATAAAGACGACTGAGTGTCAGTCACAGGCATTGTCTTTACCCTCAGTATAGGGACGGTATGTTGGAAGAGTTCCAAGCTAGATACCGTGACATACTAGATGATAAAGGCAGGATACATCGCTACTTAAGATGCTACCAAAGAGGCTGTTTGGGTGTATATTGGTTCATGAGATGAACTACGTTCCTTCCATTGTGAGATAATGGAGTTGTGGCTTATGCCAAGGAACGCGGGTCCCATCAGTGATCCAGACATACTCTAAGGCAGTATCACCTGATCATGGAGATGGTTGATCTCTAAGGGATCAAGGTTAGGAGAGAAGATTCAGAGGACAACACGGCGGATCCACTCACGAAGGCCTATTCCCAGACAGAGACTTTTATGGGATGGTTGAGTATGAGATACTACAACTACTGCTATCAGATGGCCTTAGTGCAAGTGGGAGATTGTTAGTCATATGTATGCCCTAGAGGCCATTACTGTACATTGGATGTATATTGTAGTGGATGCTTGGACATATATAGGGAGGACTTTCTTGCTCGACATGATAGTATGCTATCTGGTTGCTCTTTACCTTAACGTGTACACTGATTGTCTCTCTGTTACATGTTGGTAAAGCCCTTAGGATGTGTACTTGACTACCTGGACTATGATGCGGATCATCCTAGTGGGGATATGGTAGTCCATAAGTACATCCTTCAAAGTCCCTAGTCGTGGGTATATCGAGACGGGGCATCGATATACCAGAGTAGACTAGCGTATACCTTCTCGACCCATACAGATGGGCGATGGATGATCCCATATCCATTGGTGTTTGACATCAGAGATGATACACGGGTGCTCAGTGGAGACTGGGTACACTGGACGGACTCGCCGAGAACTCCCAGATGGTATTATACCTTACGTCAGATGGAAGTTCTCTGGTGACACTGGTACAGGTTAGTCTGTAGACCCGAGATCGTCATAGAGTCTTGTGTGGTTCCCACTGTGCTTTGATTTCCACCTTGCCACGTCCAAGAGGGCATGCAAAACGGTGGTTTTTGGGTACAGTCCCGAATCACATGGAGGCAATGAGCGATAGGAGGGGATTCGTCTCTCCCGGTATAGGGAGTTGATGTTGCGCTGTGTTCGATTGGCTATAACCGGAAATCCCTGGCCAGGGTTGCTGAGATTTACTGGTAAGTGTTACCAGTAGTTTCTCGAATTGTTATAGACCTCATATCGACATGACTTATCGAGCTATTGGGGTCTGACGTTTACCAACCCTAGGCGAGATATGCGACATATCAGACGACGAGACCGGACTGTACGGTAAGTGTTACTGGTTGGTTTCACAGGAGTATGAGCGGGCTTGCTCGTCGATCTTCTGATCGCTCAATACCCGGGTGGCCGTTACGTTTAGCAGACCGCTTGCGGCTTGTGGGTGTTTGATATGATCATCATCTGCTGCCGGCGTATTGACGAGTCTTTAGAGTTCTACACAGAGGTTTCCTGGCTCAAGCGAAACGAAATAGGAGCGCATATGAGATATGTGCGGGACCGAGAATAATGCGTGTATGTGATACCGTATTCTATTCTCGCGATAAATGTATCGACTGGTTGTATGCGATATAACCTAGTTATCGAATTGAGGATTGATTCGATAAATCGATACATTGGATATTAGTCGGTCATATGCGATATGACCGGATCGTTAAATCAAGTGTTGATTTGATGATTTAATGCATAATTATATATATGATATATTACTTTGCATTAACTAGTATTGGTTCACTTAAATTGGATTTTCTCACTTGTAGTGCACATTGTATATGTGATATACTTTTGTACACTAGTTTGTATCATATTTGATGATACATGCTCACTAGGGTTTGTGTAAAGATTAAACCATGGTTGTGAATGGTTAGGGTTTCATTTCATTTTCTTATTCATTTATTTATTTATTTATTCTTTTTGGAAAATGATAAGCATTAAGAGAAAATGGTGGCTAACTTTGTTTGTTGTTGAAACTTCTTGAAGCTTTGACTTAGTGACCATTTTGTCTCATGCTTAACCCTAACCATTCCACTTAACCCTAGTCTATTCTCTACACTTTACCATGGTTGCATTATGATAAGTATTTATTTATTTCCTTTTTGAAATAATACTCATCATAATATTATCTTCTTCTTCTTCATCTTCTACTTGAAGAAAAAGCTTGCCTCATCAATGGCAACTTGATGAAATGAGTGAGAAATCCAATTCTAAAGTGAACCCACCTCCTATTTCTTCATCCTCTACCTCTTGCCAAGTAGTATATGGTGTTTTCTTCACAAGTTTCATGACTTGGTGAAGTTGGAGCTTGATCTTGTGATGCCTCGACGTAAATCATCTTCGGCATCGAAGCCGACGACCAAGTCCGCCCATTTTTCCGATAAAGCCGATGCCAGAGTCCGGGATTCGATTTGGACAGCGGAGGGACATCATCGCAGAGCTATGGAGGTGGAGAACCGGATCTACAAAGGTTGTATTTCCGTTCTCATAGTTATGTTGTTAACTTGTTATCTGTTTCGCCTAAAATTCTAGTTAACGATCTAGTCTAGGGTTTCTCGGCACCTCCAACTTTGAAATTGGCATGGTTGATGCCTTGTGAGACCTCATTAGTGTGCCTAGGAACCCTACAGCTATATGACCTTAACATGGTCAACATATCATAAGTGCTAGTCAAGTTCAACCCGTCATTTCCCGATTGAATTAAACCTACCCGCACGACCCTTAACATGGTCAACAAAGTCGCACGACTACCTTAATCCAATCGCATCTTATGCTTATACAGATAAGCACTAATCAGCTACCGCACACTACTCCTTAACATGGTCAACAAACGTAGCAAGAATACTAACTAGTACTTATCTGAAATGACGGAGGGCTACGACAGGTTCTTAAGAAAACCCTTTGCGTAATGAACTTGATATCGTTGTAGAATCGAGTGATTTTTAATAGGAATGTTTTTGAGGCCTTTTCTAGTTTTGGTAAAGAGGTCACTCCCGGTGAAGGGATCGTCGGCTCTTTGCTCATCGAATAAGGTGCAGGATATTTTACAAATATCGCTATGCAAAGAAAAAACTATAGAAACAATCAAAAGACAAACCGAGTTTGTAGCATCTGCTAGTTTCACTAAAGAAGTCACTCCCGGTGAAGGGATCTTGGCTCTTTCCTTATCGAATAAGGTGCTGGATGTTCTACAAGGAACACCGCTATGCAAAGAAAGAACTAGAGCTGCCAGTTTTTAAACAAGTTTCTACAATATCTTTAGGTTTCTTTTAGTTTCATTAATCTCATTAATGATGTCCCATTTTATTATGCTTCACAAGCATCACATTTGAAACGAAATCTGCAATATAACATATATCTCATATATATAATATAAACATTTGTCTCAGGCAGTAATATGATATCATCACAGAACATTGCAGCAGAAGAACATATATGAAATATTGGATATACTAGGAGGTCCGTGTTTTTAATACGAGCCTGTATAAAACACGGATTACACGGTCGCGATGAATAGCCAAACCCACATCCCTAGACCCCTACGAGAGCGGCAAGCAACACTGCCAATTCTAGGGTTAGGAGACCCGGTCTCGACTCCTCGAGATGGTCTCCTACAGGACCCTAGAACCCGGTTACTTGTGCTCCCCGCCTTGGATCTACCTAATGCGGAAAAGTAAATAATATACAATGGTGACATCATCCTCATCCCGAAAGTGCCCCAATAAAAGAATATTACATACAAATGAATTTTACATGAGTGAAAAAGAAAAAACTCTCATCTCACATAAAACCCTCGGCTATTCAAAACGCGACGATCCAATATAACATATCACAGCAACACATAATATCTCATATCATCAACGTAAGCAAGCATGCGTATCCCAATTGCCGTTGATGTATAGCAACGAAGCCGGCGATACACCACATACTACGCTTACAGTCATAGAAAAGAAAGTGTAAAACTACAAAAGTTGGAATCCGCAACCTCCTTAAACATCGCATGCCTAACCAAATGAATTCCTTAGACATCTCATGCCTAACAATTATAAACCCTGCATTTTAGTCTCAATATAGAAAGCACTTCTCAATATCTACTCGGGCAATTCAACAAGATTCCCGACATCCTGATCGAATGCTCATCGCAAACTTTAGTAGACGGCCGCACCCCCGGATGCCGTCGACGAAGTGCACTAAGGTGGAACACTGCTGCCGCGAGCACTCGAACGGATGCTTTTGGTGACGGGGTTCTCCTACAGTCACTTGGTCGGGGCTATGGTGCGTGGCTATCTATTAAGTTTACTCAGTGAGTATCCGCGTACGCTACGTGATTGCGACGGACTTTTGATCGCATCAAAATCCCGTGGCAACCGAACATCTAAGACTAAACTGCTATGTTTATAACATTCAAATTAGTTATCTCATAACTTTCTGTGGATTCCAAATATTGTATCACATTCCAGATAAATAGACAATATTAAACTTTCCGATCGAATAATCAAACACCCAAGATTTCCCAAATAGCTCAACACTTGAGCGGAGTTCAAAAAGTATCCATCATATGCCACAGTACCGATGGTCCAGCCGTAGAAGGGTCAAGCCAACGCCTCACATGTGGCAACGCCGTACTGCCCCAAACCCTAAGCTTCAGAAGCGGTTCAGACGGTCACATAATCGAGTTAAGGTTTGTGTTCTTCTAGAAGGTCCACCGCGTTACTTGCATGATTTTCCGGAAGTTTCAAACTCGAGAAAAAAATCCAACTTTTGAAAAAAATTTCGACCGGGGAAAACGTGAGTTATTGATATCCGTTCGAACTTTTTAACAGTTTCTAAAATTACCCGGGAAATATTAAACGAAGTTAAACTTTACGATCGAATCAACGAGCTCCCAATACAACCCAGAAAACTCAACACTTGAGTAAAATAAAAATTTCCCAGAAGAATCAAGAATTAGATACGGGTATTACTATGTAAAAACTATCCCTCAATCTACAGTACCTGCCGCGGAACCGCCGCCAATACCCTGGTTTGGTCGCGGTTCCGCGGCGCTTTAATTGATTTAGGGGGTCGTTTTTCACAGGTGTCCATAGAATTCCCTGTTGATTTTTTTGAGTATTTTTAATATGAAAAAATCAACATTTTTGAAAAATTTCCAGAAACTAGGGTTTTACGGGTATTCGGAGTTCGATTGGACTTTAAATTTCGCCTAGACTTCGCCTAAAGCTCTAATTTGGCTCTGATACCACTGTAGGGTTACTAGGCACACGCACAAGGGTCTATAAGGCATCAACCATGCCCGATTTAAAATTCAGCCGTGCCGAACAACCCTAAACCAAGATCTTAGACTAGAGATTAGGCGAAACAAAGCATGTTAAACACATTAACATCTAAGAGATAGGGATTACAACCTTTGTAGTCCGTTCCTTCACTTCTAAAGCTCCGTGTTGTGGTCTCTTTCGCTGCGATCATCAAGTTCCGGACTCTCGAGAGGCTCCATGAAGAGAAAGATGCAAGCTTGCTTCCGATCTTCGATAACAAAGATGATCTACCTTGAAGTTTCATTAACACAAGCTCTCACTCACTAAATGAAGTGAACACACTAATCTAAATGGCTAGGATAGATTAAGATGATGAAATAGGATTTTAGCTCTCATTTATTTTCTTAATCTCACACTAGTCCATCACAAAACCAAAAGCTAGAAAGCTTTGCAAGGAGGAGGAAGAAGAAGAATTGCTTTGTGATGAATAATGAATTGTGTGTATTATTACCAATGCAACCATGATCAAAAATGAAGAGAGTTAACCAATGTAGAGAGTTAACTAGAGTTAAAGGGTGTGGGTTGGGTTTGGAAATATATTGCAAATATCTAAACAAAATATCTTTGCAAGAAACAAAATAAAAGTTTCTAGAAGCTTCTAGAAATGTTTAACCCAAATCAAACCCTAACCTTGTTTAATCTACACTAATCATGTTGCATTAGTAATTATAACTTGTTACAATATTATATATCACATATACAATATTTATTGTAACAAAATAAAATAATACAATTAACATATATCGCATATATATCAATGTATTACCCGAGTGAGAAAAAGAATCTTTTAGTGAGCTTATATTAGTTAATGTAATTTGATATATCAAATATATAATTATACATTAAATTATCGAATCAACACTTGATCCGATAATCCGGCTATTTCATAAATAACCGACTAATATAATCTGTATCAGTTCATCGAATCAACACTTGATCCGATGACCCGGCTATATCACATATACCCGGCCGTTATCTCATATCGCAAGAATCTAATACGGTATCACATACACGTATTGTTCTCGGTCCCGCACATATCACATATGTGCTCCTACACCGTTTGCCCGAGCCAAGAAACCTCTGTGTAGGACTCTAAAGAATCGTCAATACGCCGGCAGTAGGTGATGATCATATCAAACACCCACAAGCTGCAAGCGGTCAGCTAAACATAACAGCCACCCAGGTATTGAGCAATCAGAAGATCAACAAGCAAGCCTGTACATTCTCCCGTGAATCCAACCAGTAACACTTCCATACAGTCCGGTCTCTTCGTCTGATATGTCGCATATCTCGCCTAGGGGTGGTAAACGTCAGACCCCCGTAGCTTGATAAGTCATGTCGATATGAGGTCCTTAACGGTTCGAGAAACTACTGATAACACTTACCAGTAAATCTCAGCAACCCTGGCCAGGGATTTCCAGTTATAGCCAATCGAACACAGCGCAACATCAACTCCCTATACCGGGAGAGACGAATCCCCTCCTATCGGTCATTGCCTCCATGTGATTCTGGACTGTATCCAAAAGCCACCTTTTTGCACGCCCTTTTGGACGTGGTATGATAGAAATCAAAGCACAGTGGGAATCACACAAGTCTCTATGACGATCTCGGGTCTACAGACAAATCTGTACCAGTGTCACCAGAGAACTGCCATCTGACGTGAGGTATAATACCATCTGGGAGTTCTCGGCGAGTCCGTCCAGTGTACCCAGTCTCCACTGAGCACCCGTATACCTTTTCTGATGTCAAACACCAATGGATATGGGATCATCCATCGCCCATCATATGGGTTAAGAAGCGCATACGCTAGTCTATTCTGGAGTATCGATGCCCTGTCTCGGTACTCCACGGACTAGGAACATTTGAAGGATGTGCTTGACGACTACACTGTCCCTACTAGTATGATCCGCATCATAGTCCTGGTAGTCAAGTGCTCATCCTAAGATCTTTATCAACATGTAACATAGAGACAATCAGAGTATATGTTAAGATAAAGAATAACCAGATAGCGTACTATCATGTCGAGCAAGAAAGTCCTCCCTATATATGTCCAAGCATCCACTACAATATACATCGAATGTACAGTAATGGCCTCTAGGGCATACATATAACTAACATATGTGTCATGGTTGGGTTAGAAATATGTAGGGCAAAACAAAAAGGGTGGACTTGGTCAATGGTAATCTACAAGTTTCATGAAGCTTCATCCATGACTCATTTCCGCAATTAGAATTACTTAGATATTTAAACCCAAACATTACATATAGCATAGTATAATTCTCATACATACATGTTGCATGTATAACCTAACATGCTACAATATTATATATCATATATATAATATCTATGCAACAAAAGAAAACAATACAATAAACATATATCACATATATGTTAAATGTATCACAAGTGATAATAATAAATACTTAAGTGAGCAAATAATATATATAAATATATATATATATATATATATATATATATCATTTTTATCGAATCAACACTTGATCCAATAACCCGGCTATATCACATATAACCGGCCGATATCATATATCGCGAGAATAGAATACGGTATCACATATCGTATTAATCTTGGTCCCTGCACATATCACATATGTGCTCCTACTCCGTTTTGCCTGAGCCAGGAAACCTTCGTGTAGGACTCTAAAGACTCGTCAATACGCCAGCAGTAGGTGATGATCATATCAAACACCTACAAGCTGCAAGCGGTCAGCTAAACGTAACAGCCACCCGGGTATTGAGCGACCAGAAGAACAACAAGCAAGCCTGTACATACTCCTGTGAATCCAGTCAGTAACACTACCATAGAGTCTGGTCTCTTCGTCTGATATGTCTCATATCCAGTTTAGGGGTAGTAAACGTCAGACCCCGGTAACCGATAAGTCGTGTCGATGTAAGGCTCATAACGGGTCGAGAAACTACTGATAACTCTTACCAGTAAATTTCCATATCAGCTCTGGCCAGGGAATTCTAGTTATAGCCAATCGAACACAGCGCAACATCAACTCCCAATACCGGGAGAGAAGAAACCCCTCTTATGGCTCATTGCCTCCATGTGATTCGGGACTGTACCCAAATGCCACCATTTTGCACGCCCTCTTAGACGTGGTAAGGTAGAAATCAAAGCACAGTTGGAATCACACAAGACTCTATGACGATCTTGGGTCTACAGACTAACCTGTACCAGTGTCACTAGAGAACTGCTATCTGACGATAGGTATAATACCATCCAGGAGTTCTCGACGAGTCCATTCAGTGTACCTAGTCTCCACTAAGCACCCGTACACCATCTTTGATGTCAAACACCGATGGATATCGGTTCATCCATCGCCCATTATATAGGTCAAGATGCGTATACGCTAGTCTACTCTGGTGTATCGATGCCCTGTCTCGATATACCCTCGACTAGGAACAGTTATAGGATGTACTCGTTGACTACCCTGGCCCCACTAGTATGATCTCATCATAATCCCAGTAGTCATGTATATATCCTAAGGGCTTTATCAACATGTGAGAGCAAGACAGTAATCCAATACATGTCAACATGTTAAGACAAAGTGAAACCAGATAGCATACTATCATATCGAGCAAGAAAGTCCACACTATATATATCCAAGTATCCACTATAATATACATCATATGTACAACAATGGCCTCTAGGGCATATATACAACTAACAATCTCCCACTTGCACTAAGGCCAGCTGTTGAAGTATCTCATACCCAATATCCCGAAGAGTCTCTCGAATTGTATCTGGGGAATGGCCTTCGTAAGTGGATCCGCTGTGTTGTCCTTCGTGTCAACTCTCCTGACCTTGATCTCGCGGCGATCAACTATCTCCCGGATCAGGTGACACCGCCTCAGAATATGTCTGGACTTCTGATGGGACCTGGGTTCCTTAGCCAAAGCTACAGCTCCATTGTTATCACAATATAATGGTATTGGATGCTCAATAGAAGGAACCACACCAAATTCAGTGATGAACTTCTTCATCCAGACAGCCTCTTTGGCAGCATCGTTGGCAGTGATGTATTCAGCCTCTATCGTCGAGTCTGCCACGGTTTCTTGCTTGGAACGCTTCCAACAAACCGCCCCTCCATTTAGGGTAAAGGCAAATCCCGAGTGCGACATAAAGTCATCGTTATCACTTTGGAAGCTTGAATCGGTAAAGGACTCCACCTGGAGTTCTCCGTTACAATACACCAAGAACATCTCCTTAGTCCTGCTCAAGTACTTGAGAATGTTCTTCACAGCTGTCCAGTGATTCTCTCCAGGTTCTGCTTGATACCTACTCACTACACTTAGTGAGTATGCTACATCGGGTCTGGTACATAGCATCACGTACATGATAGAGCCTACTGCCAAAGCATAGGGTATCCCTTACATGCGAGCTCTCTCCAAATCAGTCTTAAGAGACATCTCTTTGGAGAGAGTGAGTCCAAAGATCGTGGGTAAGTTCCCACGCTTGGATTCTTCCATCCTAAATCACTTTAGTATGGTGTCAATGTACCTGGATTGGGACAATCCCAGTATCCATCTAGATCTTAATCCCCAAAATACAGGAGGCATCACCTAGATCTTTCATTAAGAATCTATGTGATAAGAAGAGCTTGACTGAGTGCATCATAGGAATATCATTTCCTATCAAGAGTATGTCATCCACGTACAATACGAGGAAGACAACCTTACTCTCTGCCACCTTCATGTATATACAAGGTTGATCTATGTTTTTGATGAAGTCAAACTCTTTGACTACCACATCAAAACATATGTTTCAACTCTGTGATACCTGCTTCAACCCATAGATGGATTTAAGCAGCTTGCACACCTTTCCGCTGGTCCCACTGTCTACGAAGCCTTCTGGCTGAGTCATGTGCACGCACTTTTCCAAATCACCATTTATAAAGGCGGTCTTAATATCCATTTGCCAGATTTCGTAGTCAAGGTATGCAGTAATAGCAAGTAAGATCCGGATGGACTTAAGCATAGCCATTGGAGAAAAGGTTTCGTCATAATCCACACCTGGTCGTTGACGAAAAACCTTTGCAACAAGTCTAGCTTTGAAAGTCTCAACTTTTCCATCTACACCAAGTTTCTTCTTAAAGATCCATTTGCTCCTAATGGATTTTACCCCTTCAGGAGCAATTTCCAAAGCCATACTTTGTTGGTGTACATGGATTCCATCTCAGATCGCATTGCATCCAGCCATTTCACAGAGTCACCACTCGTGATGGCCTGCTTGAAGCTAGTTGGGTCATCATCTTCCAGGATGCAATCCTCGCTCCCACCATCAATGAGAAAACCGTAGTTTCTCTCAGGTGGATGAGGAACCCTACTAGATCGGCGGAGAGGCTGAGGTTCGTTGAGAGCTATCGAATCCTCTGGTTCCACCAAATCGTCAGTTGTCTCCTGTGCTGCTGGAACTTCTTCCAGTTCTACCTCATTGCCACTTAATTATTTCATAAGAAAACCCTTTTCTAAGAAGGTGGCATGCCGAGAAACAAACACCTTTTGTTCCTCGGAGTGGTAGAAGATATACCCTTGCGAATGCTTGGGATATCCTATAAATTTGCACAGAACCGACCTTACCTTGAGCTTGTCCGGATTTTGTGTTTTCACATATGCCGGACAACCCCATATCTTAACATAATTAACATATGGTCTCTTTCCTTTCCATATCTTAGATGGTGTGGTAGGCACAGATTTGGTAGGAACCATATTCAATAGGTCTGCAGCTGTCTCCAGTGCATATCCCCAAAAGGAAATAGGTAAATCAGCGGTGCTCATCATAGAGCGCACCATATCTAATAGGGTGCAATTCCTCCGTTCCGATACACCATTGTGCTGTGGTGTATAGGGAGGAGTAAGCTGAGAGAGAATCCTATTCTCTTTTAGATAATCCAGGAACTCATTGCTCAAGTATTCTCCTCCTCGATCAGATCGAAGGATCTTAATACTTTACCCGTTTGGTTCTCTACTTCGTTCTTATATTCTCTAAATTTCTCAAAAGCTTCAGACTTGTGTTTCAACAGGAACACATGTCCGTATCTTGAGAGATCGTCAGTGAATGGAATAAAGTATGAGGAACAATTCCTGGCATGTGTAGACATGGGACCGCATACATCACTATGTATCAGTCTCAAGAGTTCCGTAACTCTTTCACCGTGTCCTTTAAACGGAGTTTTGGTCATTTTGCCTTTGAGACATGAATGGCAAGTTTCATATGATGATAATTCGAACGTATTTAATTAACCATATTTATATAACTTAGCAAGTCGTGTAGTATTGATATGACCATGTCTACAATGCCACAAGAAGGATTCGTTCATTTCTGAACTTTTCCTCTTGTGTATGTTTTGTATATTAAGAACTGTGTTTTGATTTAGAACGTATATGCCATTATTTAATGAGCTTGATCCAATCAACTTTTGATTCAGGAAGATGTTCATAATATTATCCTGTACTACAAAATTATACCCTTCTTTACTTAATAAAGAAACTGATATAATGTTGCATATCATGCTCGGTATGTAATAGCATTCGTTCAGAATCAATGTATTACCACTTGGTAATACAAGGTGATATTCGCCAACCACTTTGGCTGCAACATCTGCACCATTCCCTACTCTTACGGAATGATCACTCATTCCCAGTTCTTTACCTCTCTTGAGCCCATGCAATATATTGCATATGTGGGATTCTGATCCGGTATCTAATGCCCAGGATATAGAGTGAACTGAGAAACACTTCTCGGTAACTAACACATCCGAAGAAGATGCATCAACATGTTTATTCTTTGTTTGGGCGGCGTGTGAATTCTGGTATTCCCCTATTTCCTGTCTAGTCTTATAACAATTATAAGAAAGAACGGAACCAACGTTCCCCTGCTCAGTATAATAAGCGGGTTCGGTCAATACATCCATATTATTATCTTGATTAAGTCCTGACATGGTCGCTGCCTGGAGAGAGAGAGAGAAGAAAAACACTTTAGCGTGCGCTCTTGCAAGATTAGATTGGTTATTATCTTATCTAATCAGGATGGCTCCCACTGTTTTAATCAAATCTTCTTTCAAACCCTAAAAGGTAAGATTAGCTGGGATTAATTACACCTTACAAGTTCGTCAATCTTTCAGCCAGATCAGTGTTGGTACTTTGAGGGAGGTTCCTCATGCTTTCACACGGACCTAATTAGAATAAACCCCGTTTTTCCAGAGGCATCACCCCGTTAACACCTTTCTAGACACCTACTTGATCGCTAATTGTCATGTGTAAAACTCTCCCAGGAGTAACTCTTACTCGCAGTGTGTATCGGGATCCATCTATCTCATAGAAGGTATGCAATCTCATTGCAAATTTGAACACTTGAAATTCCCGATAATTATTTTACCCCTAACGATCTATGACCTTGACTAAGTCAATAAACCATAAATCGCAAGTCATGTTCAACCCATACATTTCCCGATTGAATTAAACGCACCCGTACGACCCTTGACTAAGTCAACAAGGCCGTACGACTACCCTAATCTAATCGCATCTCATGCTTTAGCAGATAAACACTATTTAGCTACCGTACACTACGCCTTGACTAAGTCAACAAACGTAGCACGAATACTAAATATTATTTATCTGAAATGACGGAGGGTTATGACAGGTTTTTATAAAAACCTTTTGCGTAATGAACTTATATCGTTGTAGAAACAAGTGATTTTGAAAATGAGTGTTTTTGAGTCTTTTACTAGCTCCGCTAAAGAGGTCACTCTCGGTGGAGGGATCTCGGCTCTTTCCTTATCGAATAAGCTGCTGGATATTCTACAAGGAATACCGCTATGCAAAGCAAGAACTATAGAAGCAGTCAAAAACAAAACCGAGTGAGTTGTAGCATCTGCTAGTTTCGCTAAATACGTCACTCCCGGCGAAGGGATCTCGGCTCTTTCCTTATCAAATAAGGTGCTGAATATTCTACAAGGAACACCGCTATGCAAAGCAAAATCTAGAGCTACCCTTTTTATAAAATTTGATTCTACAACATCTTTTAGGTTTCTTTTCTTCTCATTAATCAAATTAATGAATCCCATCATTTATGCTTCCTGAGCATCACAGAATAAACGAAAGCAATAATATTTATATATCAACATATATATATAGTATAAGCATTCATCTCAGGCAGTAATATGATCTCATCACAGAATATTGCAGTAGAAGTCAACATATGAAATATTGGATATACTAGGACGTCCGTGTTTTATTTTGAGCCTGTATAAAACACGGATTCCATAGTTGCGATGAATAGCCAAACCCACATCCCTAGACCCCTACGAGAGCGGCAAGTAACCCTGCCAATTCTAGGGTTAGGAGACCCGGTCTCGTCTCCTCAAGATGGCCTCCCACTGGACCTTATATCCCCGTTACTTGTGCTCTCGGTCTTGGGTCTATCCTAATACGGAAAAGTAAATAATATACAATGGTGACATCATCCTCAACCCGGAAGTGCCCCAATAAAAGAACATTACATACAAATGAATATTACATGAATGAAAAAGAAAACTCTCATCTCACATAAAACTCCCGGCTATTCAATACACAACGATCCAATATAACATATCACAGTAACACATAACAACACATGTCATCAACGTAAGTAAATATGCCTATCACAATTGTCGTCGATCTATAGCGATGAAAACGGCGATACACCACATATTACACTTACGGTCGTAGAAAAGAAAATGTAAAACTACAATATTCACAATCCCTTTAGACATCATAAACCCGAAATATCACATATTACGGATTTCATGCCTAACTAAATGAATTCCACATATTGTATCAAAACATAGATATCTAGGCGAAGTTATACAATTTGATCGATTCAACGAATTCCAAAAATACCCCAGTGAGCTCAACACTTGAGCAGGAAAATAAAAATTCCCAGAAGTATGCCCTATCACCTACGGGCCGTCGCTGAAGGGCCCGTCCCAAACCTCCATAGTGGCGCCGCGGAACCGCCTCCAAAACTAGGTTTTGGCCGTGGTTGTGCGGTCACTGTAGTGAGTTAGGGACTCGTTCTTCAGGTGGATCAATAGAATTCCCTGCATAATTTTCTGAGTATTTTTAATATGAAAAATTTCAACTTTGAAAAAAATTTCCAGAGAAGGGGTCTCGTTTGGATTTTCGGGCTTCGATCCGACTTTAAATTTTGTCTAGACAACGCCTAATGCTCTAACTTGGCTCTGATACGACTGTAGGGTTAGCTTAGCACCTTAGTAAGGTTTATGAAGGCATCACACATACCATATTGAAATATTTGGGGTGCTAAACAAACCCACCAAGTAATCGAACTAGAGAATTAGGGTTAACTTTGCATGTAAGCAACTTTACATCTAAGAGAGAGGGATTACAACCTTTGTAGTCTGTTCCTTCACTTCATAAGCTCTGAGTAGTAGTCCCTTCACCGTGATCCATGAACTCCCAGACTCTAGAGAGGCTCCACAAATCGAATGATCCATGCTTGCTAGAAGACTTCAAAATCCAAGATGATCTACTTCGAGGAAACACGAACTCAAGCTATGACTTCACTAATTATAAATTAGTAAAGCTAACACACTAATCTATATGGCTAGTATAGAAGGGTATGATGAAGTATGAAATTTGCTCACTTTATTATTTAATTTCTCACTATTTTCTTCTAAATCACAAAAGCTAGAAAGCAAAATGAGAATGAGGAAGAAAAAGAAGAATGAATGAGAGTAAGTTTAGAAATGCAACCATGGGTCAAGTATATCATCCTTAACCATTGTAGAGAGTTAACCATGGCTATGTGTCATGGTTGGGTTAGAAATATCTAGGGCAAAACAAAAAGGGTGGACTTGGTCAATGGTAATCTAAAAGCTTCATGAACCTTCATCCATGACTCATTTCCACAATTTGAATTACTTAGATATTTAAACCCAAACATTACATATAGCATGGTATAATTCTCATACATACATGTTGCATGTATAACCTAACTGTAGGGTTACTAGGCACTAGAACAAGGTTCTACAAGGCATCAACCATGCCAAAATAAAAAAATTTCATGTGCCGAACAACCCCAACCAAGATCTTAAACAAGAGATTAGGCGAAACAAAGTATGTAAACAACTTTACATCTAAGAGTTAGGGATTACAACCTTTGTAGTCCGTTCCTTCACTTCTAAAGCTCCGTGTTGAGGTCCCTTCACTGCGATCATCAAGTACCCGGACTCTTGAGAGGCTCCATGAAGAGAAAGATACAATCTTGCTTCCGATCTTCAATAACAAAGATGATCTACCTTGAAGAAACTCAAACCCAAGCTCTTGCTTTGCTAATCAAGTATTAGCAAAGCAAACACCCTAATCTAAGTGGCAAGAATATATGAGGAAGATGAAGTAGGAATTTAGCTCTAATTTGTTTTCTATTTCTCACTCATTTTCGTCACATTAGAAAAAGCTAGAAAGCTTTTCTCAAAGGAAGAGGAAGAAAATTACTTTGTGATAAATAATGAAATCATTTGTTATGGTTACCAATCAACCCTTGGTTAAGAAACAAAAGACTTAACCATTGTAGAGAATAAACCATGGTAAAGGGTTTGGGTTGGGTTAAGTAAATATCTTCAAAATATCATAACAAAATATCTTTGCTTAAAACAAAACATAAAGCTTCTAGAAGCTTCATGAAAGTCCTAACCCAAATCAAAACCTAATCATGTTTAATCTCCGCAAATCATGTTGCACTAGTAATCATAACTTGTTACAATATTATATATCACATATACAATATTTATTGTAACAAAATAAAAAAATACAATTAACATATATCACATATATATCAATATATTACCCGAGTGAGAAAAAGAATCTTTAAATGAGCTTATATTAGTTAATGTAATTTAATATATCAAATATATAATTATACATTAAATTATCGAATCAACACTTGATCCAATAATCCGGCTATTTCACAAATAACCGACTAGTACAATCTGTATCAGTTCATCGAATCAACACTTGATCCGATGACCCGGCTATATCTCATATACCCGGCCGATATCTCATATCGCGAGAATCTAATACGGTATCGCATACACGTATTATTCCCGGTCATGCACATATCATATACGTGCTCCTACTCCGTTTTGCCTGAGCCAGGAATCCTCTGTGTAGGACTCTAAAGAATCGCCAATACGCCGGCAGTAGGTGATGATCATATCAAACATCCACAAGCTGCAAGCGGTCAGCTAAACATAACAGCCACCCAGGTATTGAGCAATCAGAAGATCAACAAGCAAGCCTGTACATTCTCCCGTGAATCCAACCAGTAACACTTCCATACAGTCCGGTCTCTTCGTCTGATATGTCGCATATCTCGCCTAGGGGTGGTAAACGTCAGACCCCCGTAGCTTGATAAGTCATGTCGATATGAGGTCCTTAACGGTTCGAGAAACTACTGATAACACTTACCAGTAAATCTCAGCAACCCTGGCCAGGGATTTCCAGTTATAGCTAATCGAACACTGCGCAACATCAACTCCCTATACCGGTAGAGATGAAACCCCTCCTATCGCTCATTGCCTCCATGTGATTCGGGACTGTACCCAAAAGCCACCTTTTTGCACGCCCTCTTAGACGTGGTATGATTGAAATCAAAGCACAGTAGGAATCACACAAGACTCTATGACGATATCGGGTCTACAGACTAACCTGTACGAGTGTCACCAGAGAACTGCCATCTGACGTGAGGTATAATACCATCTGGGAGTTCTCGGCGAGTCCGTCCAGTGTACCCAGTCTCCACTGAGCACCCGTATACCTTCTCTGATGTCAAACACCATTGGATATGGGATCATCCATCGCCCATCATATGGGTCAAGAAGCGCATACGCTGGTCTACTCTGGAGTATCGATGCCCTATCTCGGTACTCCCACAACTAGGAACATTTGAAGGATGTACTTGGCGACTACACTGTCCCCACTAGTATGATCTGCATCATAGTCCTGGTAGTCAAGTACTCATCTTAAGGGCTTTATCAACATGTGATATAGAGACAATTAGAGTACATGTTAAGATAAAGGGCAACCAGATAGCATACTATCATGTCGAGCAAGAAAGTCCTCCCTAGATATGTCCAAGCATCCACTACAATATACAACATATGTACAGTAATGGCTTCTAGGGCATACATATAACTAACAATCTCCCACTTGCACTAGGGCCATCTGTTGTAGTATCTCATACCCAACAATAAGCTGTGGTTGAAGTATCTCATACTCAACCATCCCATAAAAGTCTCTACTAGGAAATATGCCTTTGTGAGTGGATCCGCGCTGTTGTCCTCTGTGTCTACTCTCCTAACCTCGATCTCCCTGGAGATCAAACATCTCCATGATCAGGTGATACTGCCTAAGAATATGTCTGGATAACAGATGGGACGGGTGTTCCTAGGCCTAAGCCACAACTCCATTGTCACACAATGGTAGGAACGAAATTCATCTCATGAACTCATATTTATCCAGACCGCCTCTTTGGTAGCATTCTTGGTAACGATGTATCTTGACTTTAACCGTCTAGTAAGTCACGGTATCTAGCTTGGAACTCTTCCAACATACCGTCCCTCCACTGAGGGTAAAGACAATGCCTGTGACTGACATTCAATCGTCCTTGTCACCCTGGAACCTTTCCAGTGATTCTCCCCAGGATCGATTGATACCACCTCACTACAACTAGTGAGAATCCTAATATCCAATTAGATCTATCTCATAGATCCATAATCCAGGATTTAGGAGGTATCACTTTGATCTTATATAGAGAATCTTTGTGATAAGAGGAGATTGACCGAGCGTAGCATAGGAAACTCCTTCCCTATCAAGAGTATGCCATCCCCGTACTCTACAAGGATCACCACCATACTGTCTACTACCTTTTTGTATATACAAGGTTCATCTACCCTTTTGATGAAGTCAAACTGTTCGACTACCATCAAAACAGACGTTCCAACTCCGCGATGCCTCACTTATCCCATAAAACATCTTGCACACGTTTCCGCTGCTCCCACTGTCTACGAAGCCCTCTAGCTGTATACTAATAGACGCTCTCTTCCAAATCATCATTTTGTAAAGCAGTTATGACACCCAACCACCAGATATCGTAGTCATGGTATCTAGCAGTGGCAAGTAGGATCTGGATAGACTTAAACATAGCTTTGATGTCTCAACTTTTCCATGTACACCAAGTAATCTTCTCAAGATATACTTGCTCCTGGTGGGGATTTAACCCTTCAGATAAAGCAACCAAAGTCCATACTTTGTTGGTGTATAAGGATCCATCTCAGATCACTAAGCATCCAGCCATTCTTACAGAGTCCCCACTCCTGATGGCCTACTCAAAACTAGTTGGGTCATCATCTTATGATGCAATCCTCGCTCCCACTGTCATAGAGAAATCAAAGTATCTCTCAGGTGGATGAGGAACCCTACCAGATCGGCGGAGAGGCCGAGGTTCGTTGGAAACTATTGAATCCTCCGGGTTTACCATATCATCAGCTACAGTTTGTATAGCTGGAACTCCTTCCAGTTCTACCTCATGACCACTAATTTCTTCACAAGAAATTCCCTTTTATTCAAAAAGTGTTATGCCGAGAAATAAAACATCTTTTGTTTCTCGGTGTGGTAGAAGATATTCCCTTGCGAATGCTTGGGATATCCAACAAACTTCCACAGAACTGACCTTGCCTCGAGTTTGTCCGGATTTTGCTTTTGACATAGGCCGGACAACCCCAAATCTTAACATCTTTAAGAGATGGGCTCTTCCCATACCATATCACATATGGAGTGGTAGGCATCTGCATTTGGTTGGAACCCTATTCAATAGGTATGCAACTTCTCAACTGCATAACCCCAAAAGAAAATAGGAGACCCAGTCGTACTCAGCATAGAGCACACTATATCACATAGGGTGCGATTGCTCTGTCCTGATACACCGACGTGCTGTGGTGTATACGGAGGAGTAATGCTGAGAGAGAATCTCATTCTCTTTTAGAATAGTCCAGGAATTCCGTTCTCAAGTATTCTCCTCCTTGATCTCATCAAAGGACGTAATACTTTTATCCATTTATGGTTCTCTACTTGTAACTTATATTCTGTGAATATCTCAAAAGCTTCGGACTTGTGTTTCAACAGGAACATATGTTTGAATCTTGAGAGATCATCAGAGAATGTAATGAAGTATAAAGAACCGGTCCTGGTATATGTAGACAGGGGACTTTTTTACATCAGCATGTATCAATCCTAAGAGTTCAGTAACTCTTTCTCTGTTTCCAATAAACGGAGCTATGGTCATCTTATCTTTGTGACATGACTGACAAGTTTTACAATATATAAATCCAAACTAATTTAAATATGCATCTTTATGTAACTTTAGCTAGTCGGGTCGCATTGATATGACCTAGTCTACAATGCCACAAGAAGGATTCGTTCATTTCTGAACTCTTCCTCTTGTGTGTGCTCTGTACGTTAAGAACCGTGGTTTGATTTAGAACGTCTATGCTTTTAGATAACGTGCATGAACCGATCAACTCTCGATATAGGAAATGTTCAAAATATTATCCAGCAATACAAAATTATATCCTTCTTTACTAATAAAGAGACTGATATGATGTTGTATATCAGGATCGGTATCTAATAACATTCGTTCAGAATCAATGCATTCTAGTAATACAAGGTGATAATTGCCAACAGACTTGGCTGCAACACTTGCATCATTTCCAACTCTTGAAACTTATCGCCCGTTCTCAGTTCTCTATCTATCTGTAGCCCATGTAACAAATTACATTTACGGGATCCTGATCCGGTATCTCATACCCAGGACGTAAAGGATACTGAGAAACAGTTCTCGGTAATGAACACACCCAAGAAGATGCATAAGCATGCACTTTCTTCGTTTGGGCGGCACGGGAATTCTGGCAATCCTCTATTTCCTGCTCTGTCTTATAACAATTATAAGTTGGAGCGAGACCAACGTTCCCTAACGCAGTATAACAAGCGGGTTCGGTCAATACATCCGTATTATTATCTTGATTAAGGCATGACATGGTCGCTACCTGGAGAGAGATAGAAAAAAACACTCAGCGTATGCTCTTGCTAGATTAGATTGGTTATTAATATATCTAATCAGGATGTCTCCCACTGTTTTAGTCAAATCTGTTAGTTGTATGTATGCCCTAGAAACCAGTATTGTACAGATGATGTATATTATATTGGATGCTTGGACATATATAGAGATGACTTTCTTGCTCGATATGATAGTATGCTATCTGGTTGCTCTTTATCTTAACATGTATACTAGTCTCTTTATACTGTCTTATAGTTACATGTTGGTAAAGCCCTTAGGATGTGTACATGACTACCTGGACTATGATGCAGATCATACTAGTGGGGACATGGTAGTGCATAAGTACATCCTTCAAGGTCCCTAGTCGTAGGTGTATCGAAATGGGGCATCGATATACCAGTGTAGACTAGCGTATACGCTTCTCGACCCATGAGATAGGCGATGGATGATCCCATATCCATTGGTGTTTGACATCAGAGATGGTATACGGGTGCTCAGTGGAGACTGGGTACACTGGACGGACTCGCCGAGAACTCCCAGATGGTATTATACCTCACGTCAGATGGCAGTTCTCAGGTGACACTTGTGCAGGTTAGTCTGTAGACCCAAGATCGTCATAAAGTCTTGTGTGATTCCCACTGTGCTTTGATCTCCACCTTACCACGTCCATTAGGGCGTGAAAAACGGTGGTTTTTGGGTACAGTCCCGAGTCATATGGAGGCAATGAGCGATAGGAGGGGTTTCGTCTCTCCCGGTATTGGAGGTTGATGTTGCGCTGTGCTCGATTAGCCGTAATAGGGAAGTCCCTGGCTAGGGCTGATTCAGAGATTTGCTGGTAAGTGTTACCAGTAGTTTCTCGACCCGTTATGAGCCTCACATCGGCACGACTTATCGGTTATTGGGGTCTGACGTTTACCACCCCTAGACTTGATATGCGACATATCAGACGAGGAGACCGGACTGTACGGGAAGTGTTGCCGATTAGCTCGATGGGAGTTGTAGCAGGTTCGCTTGTTCTCTTCTGATCGCTCAATACCCGGGTGGCCGTTACGTTTAGCTGACCGCTTGCGGCTTGAGGGTGCTTGATATGATCAACACCCACTGCCGGCATATTGACGAGTCTTAGAGTCCCACAAAGGAGTTTCCTAGTCCAGGCGAAACGTTGTGGTGCGCGTATGCGATATGCGCATGGACCTGATTAAAATGCGCGTATAGGACACCGTATATTGGTCGGGAGGCTTGCTTTTGGTAGGGGTCATATGTGATATGACCGGATTGATAAATTAAGTGTTTATTTATTATTTAACCATTAGCTTCTCACTTGAAATCCTTTCTTGAGTATGATGGATGTATAGTTTCTTTATAGATTCATGCACATATGGATGTGCATACATACATACATACATACATACATCATCAATTATGGTTGTTTATACAAAGAAAATGGTGGCAATATAAGACTCACACCATGGTTTTTTTTATATGGAATATTATTGTATTTAAGCTAAAAACAAAAGGAAAAAGAAAAGGGTTAGTTTTGGATTGTTTCCACACTCTTCTTGACCTAACCTTACTCACCCACCATTTAACCATGGTTTACTCTTCCTTTTAGTTTTTAACTCAAGTACAATAATGATTCAACCATAGTTTGAGATGAGAGATAAAAAATATATTTTGATATATTTTTTATTTTCTTTTAGGGGTTGAACTTATCTTCTTCTCAAATTGCCATCATCTTCTTCTTCCTCTCTCATTTTGCTCTCTAGTTTTTTTGTGGTGAGCAATATACACATCAAGATTGGATTTTAAAGTGAGAATAAGAACCACAACATCATTCTACACAAGTTTAGCCAACTTGTTTAGAGTGTTAGCTTCATTTCGTTCACTTGATCGGATAAAGTTGCAAGCTTGGACAAAGCGGACTCCGGGTGGATCATCGGTGACCTCGAGGAGTTCAAGCGGAGCTTTTTCAAACCCCAAGTTGCCGAGGAGTCTAGCGCAGGGAGCTACAAAGGTTTTACTCTCTAAACCTTAGCTTTTCTTTCATGAGATGATGTGAAAAATTTAGAAACCCTAATTTTCTAGGAACGATCCGATGTTTGTTAACTTAGCACCCTAAAGACTCCACCTTTGGCACATGTGATGCTTCCAAACCCTTCATGAGGTGCTAGGCCAACATTTCATTGGTATCAGAGCCGACCTAGAACATTAGGCGACACTTTAGCGAAGTAAAAAACTCCAATCGAACCGAAATACGGATTTTTTGGCGCTCTCTGGTCGTTTTTTCAAAACTGCTGTTTTTCAGAATTAAAAATATGTAAAAAATTTAGCAGGTAAATATAAGAATTACTGTATAAAAATTATGCGATGAACAGTTATTCGTGCCTCGGAAACGCGGCCTAGGCTTGCTTAGGCTGCGGTTCCGCGGCCATATACATCAATCAATGCATCATTTTTATACAGTAATGCTGGGTTCTGCTTGTATATTTTTTAGGGTATTTTTAATCTGAATTTAGTGCTGAAAATTCTGGAGATGGTTTTGGACTCGACGATTCGATCGGAATTTTATTTCGTATCTTTTCGGGATAAATTAGAAAGTATTGAGGTGTTTGAACGAGTATCATTTGCTCACTTTTCACGGGGTTTCAATATTCTGGAGATACGTGCAAGTTTTGTGATGGACCCTCTAGAAGACAACAAACCTTAACTCGATTATGTGACCGTCTTGAACTGCCCTTTGAACCTTAGGGTTTGGGGCAGTACGGCGTGCCACATGTGAGGCGTTGGCTTGACCCTTCTACGGCTGGACCGCTACTACTGTGTCACACTCCGGGTTTTTGAACTCCGATCAAGTGTCGAGCTGTAGGGAATCTTGGGTATTTGATCGTTCGTTCGAAAACTTTAATACTGTCTGTTTATCTGGAATGTGATGCAATGTATGGAATTCATATTATAAGACATGAAATACGAGGTATGTGATACTTCGCATTTACGATGTCTAAAGAGAATGTGGATTCCAAATATTGCAGTTTTACACTTTCTTTTCTGTGACCGCAAGTGTAGTATGTATTTACCGATTTTCGTTGCTATACGTCGATGAAAATCGGTGTATGCATACTTACTTACGTTGATGATATGAGATATTATGTGTTGCTGAGATATGATGTGCAGGATTGTCGCGATTGAATAGCCGGGGTTTTTTATGTGAGATGAGAGTTTTATATTTTCATTCATGTAAATTTAAATGTAATGTAATATTCTTTTATTTGGGACACTTCCGGGTTGAGGTTGATGCCACCAGTGTTGTATATTATTACTTTTCCGCATTAGGATGGACCCAAGGAGGGGAGCACGAGTGACCGGGTTCTGGCGTTCAGTGGGAGGCCATCTCGAGGAGTCGAGACCGGGTCTCCTAAACTCCAGAATTGGTATGGTTGCTTGCCGCTCTCGTAGGGGTCCAGGTTGTGGGCTTGGCTATTCATCGCGGCTGTGGAATCCGTATTTTCTATTGCTGGCTAAATACTAAATACGGACGTCCTAGTATATTCCACATTATATCTATGTTTCTGCTGCGATATCTGTGATGTGATCATTTGATATGTTCTGATGGATATAGTATATAGTATATATGATATATTATATAGACATTACTTATGTTTTGCACCCGCACTAGCCCTGCCCTGCTCTGTCGTTAGTTACCTAACCTAACGGTGCACGAGGGGACATCGAGGCGAATGCGGATGGCATAAGTGTACGTCGTATTTATCTGTGATGTTTAGGTGACTTAAATGATGGGACTTCATTAATGTGATTAATGAACGAAAAGAAACCTAAAAGATGTTGTAGAATCAAATTTTAAATAAAAAGGGTAGCTACAGTTTTGCTTTGCATAGCGGTATATATGATATACCCTGCCCCTTATTCGATGAGGAAAGAGCCGAGATCCCTTCACCGGGAGTGACCTCTTTAGTGAAACTGGCAGATGCTACAACACTCGGTTTGACTTTTGACGGCTTTTGGAGTTTTGCTTTGCACAGTGATATATATGATATGTCCCGCACCTCATTCGACGAGGAAAGGGCCGACGATCCCTTCACCGGGAGTGACCCCTTTAGCAAAACTAGAAAAGCCTCAAAATCACTCCATTTCAAAACTTCACTTGATTCTACAACGATATCAAGTTCATTATGCTCATAGTTTTTCTGAAAAAACCTGCGTAGCCCTCCGTCATTTCAGATAGATATTATTTAGTATTCGTGCTATGTTTGTTGACTTAGTCAAGGCGTAGTGTACGGTAGCTAAATAATGTTTATCTGTTACAACATGAGATGTGATTGGATTAAGGCATTCGCACGGCCTTGTTGACTCAGTCAAGGGTCGTACGGGTGGGTTTAATTCAATCGAGAAATGTACGGGTTGAACTTGACATGCGATTTATGGTTTGTTGACTTAGTCAAGGTCATAGATCGCTAGGGGGAAAAGCATTATCGGGAATTTCAAGTGTTGAAATTTGCAATGAGATTGCATACCTTCTATGAGATAGTTGGATCCCGATACCCACTGCGAGTAATTGTTACTCCTGGGAGAGTTATACACAGGACAATTAGCCGATCAAGTAGGTGTCTAGAAAGGTGTCAACGGGGTTACGCCTCTGGGAAAACGAGCTTTACTTTAATTAGGTCCGTGCGAAAGCACGGGGAACCTCCCTCAAAGTACCGATACTGGCCTGGCCGAAAGATCGACGAAGTTGTAGGGTGTAATTAATCCCGGCTAGTCTTTCCTTTTAAGGTTTGAAGGAAGATTTGATAAAAACCAGTGGGAGCCATCCTGATTAGATAAGACAATTACTAAACTGATCTTGCAAGAGCATACGCTAAAGTGTTTTCTTCTCTCTCTCTCCAGGATTGCGACCATGTCATGCCCTAATCAAGATAATAATATGGATGTATTTACCCAACCCGCATGTTATACTGTGCAAGGGAATGTTGGACCCGTTCTATCTTATAAGTGTTATAAGACTGAACAAGAAACAAGAGAATGTTTGGATTCTCACGCCGCCCAAACGAAGAACATGCATGTTGATGCACCTTCTACAGGTGTGTTTGTTATTGAGAACTGTTTTTCAGTTCACCCTACGTCCTGGGTATTAGATACCGGATCATGATCCCACATATGTAAGCGGTTACATGTTCTACGGAAAGGTAGAGAACTGGGAAAAGGTGATCATTCCATTCAAGTAGGGAATGGGGCAAATGTTGCAGCCAAAGCTGTTGGCAAATATCACCTGGTATTACCAAGTGGTGATACACTAGTTCTGAATGAATGCTATTATATACCGAATATGATGTGCAACATTATATCAGTTTCTTTATTAAGTAAAGAAGGCTATAATTTTGTAGTAAAGGATAATGTTATGAACATATTCCTAGATCAAAAGTTGATTGCATCAGGCTCGTTACATAATGGCATATTCATTCTCAATCAAAATACAGTCCTCAATATACAAAACACACACAAGAGGAAAAGCTCAGAAATGAACGAATCCTTCTTGTGGCACTGTAGACTTGGCCATATCAATGAGACACGGCTGGCTAAGTTACATAAGAATGGATATTTGAATTCATTCGAATTATCATCTTATGACACTTGCCATTCATGTCTCAAAGGAAAGATGACCAAAACTCCGTTTAGTGGACAAGGAGAAAGAGTTACTGAACTCTTAGGAATGGTACATAGTGATGTATGCGGTCCTATGTCTACACACGCCAGATACGGTTCTTCCTACTTCATTACATTCACTGACGATCTCTGTAGATACGGGCATGTGTTTCTGTTGAAACACAAGTCTGAAGCTTTTGAGAAATTCAGAGAATATAAGCACGAAGTAGAGAACCAAACGGGCAAAAGTATTAAGATTCTTCGATCTGATCGAGGAGGTGAATACTTAAGCATTGAATTCTTAGATTATCTAAAAGAGAATGGGATTCTCTCTCAGCTTACTCCTCCTTATACACCACAGCACAACGGTGTATCGGAACGAAGGAATCGCACCCTATTAGATATGGTGCGCTCAATGATGAGCAATGCTGAGTTACCTATTAACTTTTGGGGGTATGCGCTTGAGACAGCCATATACCTATTGAATCTGGTTCCGTCTAAATCTGTACCTACCACACCATATGAGATATGGAGTGGGAAGAGACCATATTTTAAACGAATTAAGATATGGTGTTGTCCGGCCTATGTCAAAAAGAAAAATCCGGACAAACTCGAGGCACGATCAGTTCTTTGCAAGTTTGTGGGATATCCAAAGAATTCTCAAGGATATTTTTTCTACCAAGCTGAGGAACAAAGTGTGTTTGTTGCTCAACATGCCACCTTTTTGGAAAGGGAATTTCTTGCAAAAGAAATTAGTGGCAAAGAGGTAGAGCCGGAAGAGGTTCCAGCACCACAAACTATAACTGATGATTTAGTAGAACCAGAGGATTCAGTAGTACCCGACGAACCCCAGCCTCTCCGCCGATCTAGTAGGGTTTCTCGTCCACCTGAAAGATACTACGGTTTTCTCATTGACGGTGGAAGCGAGGATTGCATCATGGAGGATGATGACCCAACTAGCTTCGAGCAGGCCATCACGAGTAGGGACTCAGTGAAATGGCTGGATGCAATACGGTCCGAGATGGAATCCATGTACACCAACAAAGTATGGACTTTGGAAGTTGCTCCTGAAGGGGTAAAACCCATTGGGAGCAAGTGGATCTTCAAGAAAAAACTTGGTGTAGATGGGAAAGTGGAGACTTTCAAAGCTAGACTTGTTGCAAAGGGTTTTCGTTAAAGACCAGGTGTGGACTATGACGAAACCTTTTCTCCAGTGGCTATGCTTAAATCCATCCGGATCATGCTTACCATCGCTGCATATCATGATTACGAAATCTGGCAAATGGATGTTAAGACCTCCTTTCTAACCAGTGATTTAGAAGAGTACGTGTACATGACTCAGCCAGAGGGCTTCATAGATAGTGGGAGTAGCGGGAAGGTGTGCAAGCTGCTTAAATCCATTTATGGATTAAAGCAAGCATCGCGGAGTTGGAACATCTGCTTTGACGTAGTTATCAAAGAGTTTGATTTCGTCAAAAACCCAGATGAACCTTGCATCTACAAGAAGGTGGCAGAAAGTAAGGTTGTCTTCCTCGTATTGTACGTGGACGACATACTCTTGATAGGAAATGACATTCCTATGCTGCAATTGGTCAAGCTCTTCTTATCACAAAGATTCTCAATGAAAGATCTTGGTGATGCCTCCTGCATATTGGGAATTAGGATCTATAGAGATAGATCCAAACGGATATTGGGATTGTCCCAATCCAGGTACATTGACACCATACTAAAGAGGTTTAGTATGAAAGAATCCAAGTGTGGGAACTTACCCACGATCTCTGGAGTCACTCTCTCCAAAGAGATGTCTCCCAAGACTGATTTGGAGAGAGCTCACATGCAAGGGATACCCTATGCTTCAGCTGTAGGCTCTATCATGTACACGATGCTATGTACCAGACCCGATGTAGCATACTCACTAAGTGTAGTGAGCAGGTATCAAGCTGATCCTGGAGAGAGTCACTGGACAGCTGTGAAGAGGATTCTCAAGTACTTATGAAGGACTAAAGAGATGCTCTTGGTGTATGGTAATGGAGAACTCCAAGTGGAGTCCTTTACCGATTCGAGCTTCCAGAGTGATAAGGACGACTCTAAATCGCAGTCGGGATTTGTCTTTACCCTTTACGGAGGGGCGGTTAGCTGGAAGGGTTCCATGCAGGAAACCGTGGCAGACTCGACGATTGAGGCTGAATACATCGCTGCCAACGATGCTGCCAAAGAGGCTGTCTGGATCAAGAAGTTCATTACTGAACTTGGAGTGGTTCCATCCATTGAGCATCCAATACCTTTGTATTGCGATAACAATGGAGCGGCGGCTTTGGCCAAGGAACCCAGGTCCCATCAGCGATCCAGGCATATTCTGAGGCGGTATCACCTGATCCGGGAGATAGTTGATCGCCGGGAGATCGAGGTCAGGAGGGTTGACACGAAGAACAACACAGCGGATCCACTCACGAAGGCCATTCTCCAGATACAGTTTGAGATTCTCTTCGGGATGCTCGGTATGTGATACTACAGCAGCTGGCCCTAGTGCAAGTGGGAGATTGTTAGTTGTATGTATGCCCTAGAGGCTAGTATTGTACAGATGATGTATATTATATTGGATGCTTGGACATATATAGAGATGACTTTCTTGCTCGATATGATTGTATGCTATCTGGTTGCTCTTTATCTTAACATGTATACTAGTCTCTTTATACTGTCTTATAGTTACATGTTGGTAAAACCCTTAGGATGTGTACTTGACTACCTGAACTATGATGCAGATCATACTAGTGGGGACATGGTAGTCCATAAGTACATCCTTCAAGGTCCCTAGTCGTAGGTGTATCGAGATGGGGCATCGATATACCAGTGTATACTAGCGTATACGCTTCTCGACCCATGAGATGGGCGATGGATAATCCCATATCCATTGGTGTTTGACATCAGAGATGGTATACGGGTGCTCAGTGGAGACTGGGTACACTGGATGGACTCGCTGAGAACTCCTAGATGGTATTATACCTCACGTCAGATGGCAGTTCTCAGGTGACACTTGTGCAGGTTAGTCTGTAGACCCGAGATCGTCATAGAGTCTTGTGTAATTCACTGTGCTTTGATCTCCACCTTACCACGTCCATGAGGGCGTTCAAAACGGTGGTTTTTGGGTACAGTCCCGAGTCACATGGAGGCAATGAGCGATAGGAGGGTTTCGTCTCTCCCGGTATTGTGGGTTGATGTTGCGTTGTGCTCGATTGGCCGTAACAGCGAAGTCCCTGGCCAGGGCTGATTCAGAGATTTGCTGGTAAGTGTTATCAGTAGTTTCTCGACCCGTTATGAGCCTCACATCGGCACGACTTATCGGTTATTGGGGTCTGACGTTTACCACCCCTAGACTTGATATGCGACATATCAGACGAGGAGACCGGACTGTACGGGAAGTGTTGCCGATTAGCTCGACGGGAGTTGTAGCAGGTTCAATTGTTCTCTTCTGATCGCTCAATACCTGGGTGGCCGTTACGTTTAGCTGACCGCTTGCGGCTTTGGTGTGCTTGATATGATCAACACCCACTGCTGGCGTATTGACGAGTCTTAGAGTCCCACAAAGGAGTTTCCTAGTCCAGGCGAAACGTTGTGGTGCGCGTATGCGATATGCGTATGGACCCGATTAAAATGCGCGTATAGGATACCGTATATTGGTCGGGCGGCTTGCTTTTGGTAGGGGTCATATGTGATATGACCGGATTGATAAATCAAGTGTTGATTTATCATTTAACCATTAGCTTCTCACTTGAAATCCTTTCCTGAGTATGATGGATGTATGCATGCATGTATAGTTTCTTTATAGATTCATGCACATATGGATGTGCATACATACATACATACATACATACATCAATTATGGTTGTTTATACAAAGAAAATGGTGGCAATATAAGACTCACACCATGGTTTTTTTTATATGGAATATTATTGTATTTAAGCTAAAAACAAAAGGAAAATGAAAAAGGGTTAGTTTTGGATTGTTTCTACACTCTTCTTGACCTAACCTTACTCACCCACCATTTAACCATGGTTTACTCTTCCTTTTAGTTTTTAACTCAAGTACAATAATGATTCAACCATGGTTTGAGATGAGAGATAAAATATATATATTGATATATTTTCTATTTTCTTTTAGGGGTTGAACTTATCTTCTTCTCAAATTGCCATCATCTTATTCTTCCTCTCTCAGTTTGCTCTCTAGTTTTTTGTGGTGAGCAATATACTCATCAAGATTGGATTTTGAAGTGAGAATAAGAACCACAACATCATTCTACACAAAATTAGCCAACTTGTTTAGAGTGTTAGCTTCATTTCGTTCACTTGATCGGATAAAGTTGCAAGCTTGGACAAAGCGGACTCCGGGTGGATCATCGGTGACCTCGAGGAGTTCAAGCGGAGCTTTTTCAAACCCCAAGTAGCCGAGGAGTCTAGCGTAGGGAGCTACAAAGGTTGTACTCTCTAAACCCTAGCTTTTCTTTCTTGAGATGATGTGAAAAATTTAGAAACCCTAATTTTCTAGGAACGCTCCGATGTTTGTTAACTTAGCACCCTAAAGACTCCACCTTTGGCACATGTGATGCTTCCAAACCCTTCATGAGGTGCTAGGCTAACCTTTCAAAATCTTCCTTCAAACCCTAAATTGAAAGACTAGCCGGGATTAATTACACCCTACAAGTTCGCCAATCTTTCAGCCAGGCCAGTGCCGGTACTTTGAGGGAGGTTCCCCGTGCTTTCGCACGGACCTAATTAAAATAAATCTCGTTTTCCCAGAGGCATAACCCTGTTGACACCTTTCTAGAAACCTACTTGATCGGCTAATTGTAATGTGTAAAACTTTCCCAGGAGTAACTCTTACTCGCTGCGGGGATCGGGATCCAACTACTCATAGAAGGTATGCAATCTCATTGCAAATTTCAACTCTTGAAATTCCCAAGAATATTTTGCCTCTAGCGTCCTATGACCTTGACGCAGGCCAACAAACCATAGTCCGCTGGTCAAGTTCAACCCGTACATTTCCTGATTTAATTAAACCCATCCGCACGACCCTTGACGCAGGCCAACAAAGTCGCACGACTACCCTAATCCAATCGCATCGTATGTTGCAGATAAGCACTAGTTAGCTACCGCACACTACGCCTTGACGCAGGCCAACAAACGTTGCACGAATACTAAATACTACTTATCTGAAATGACGGAGGGCTACGACAGGTTTTTTAAGAAAACCCTTTGCGTAATGAACTTGATATCATTGTGGAATCGAGTGATTTTGAATGGAATGTTTTTGAGGCCTTTTCTAGTTTTTCCAAAGAGGTCACTCCCGGTGAAGGGATCTCGGCTCTTTCCCCACCGAATAAGGTGCAGGATATTTTACAAATATCACTATGCAAAGCAAAAACTATAAAAACAATTAAAAGACAAACCGAGTTTGTAGCATCTGCTAGTTTTGCTAAAGAGGTCACTCCCGGTGAACGGATTGTTAGTGTATATGCCCTAGAGGCCATTACTGTATCATACTGGATTGTATATTATTTGATGGAAGCTTGTGATATTCACCTTGTATTGACATTCTTGCTCAAAGTGGTAGTATGCTACTTGGTTTGTTTCTGCTTTAATGTGTGCATGTGTTTCTTTTAGCATATCGCCTTTACACATTAGTGGAGCCCTTAGGATTTTTGCTTGATTACCAGCGTTGTGATGGCAGTCACACTCATGGGGGCTGGGTAATCTATAAGCACATCCTTATGCAGGTCCCTAGTCGCAGGACTATCGAGACAAGGCATAGATACTCCGGAGTAGACTAGCGTATGCGCTTCTCATCCCAGCTTGGGAGACGGCCTGTCCCACAGCCGTCAGTACGTCGTACATGGGATAGTATGCTGGTGCTCGTTAGGTTACGAGTACACTGGACAGGACTCGTCGGGAACTGTTGGTTGGTATTATACCTATCGTCAGTTATCAGTTCCCAGGCGACATGAGTACAGCTTAGTCCGTTGACTTGACACTGTCACTTCGCCTCGAGTGTGTTCCCAGTGTAGTTTGATTACTACCCTACCATGGCTCAAAGGAGTCGTGCAAACAGGTAGTTTTTGGGTGCAATCCCGAAGCACTTGGAGGCAGTGACGGTTAGACAGGATTCGTCTCTCCCGGTATTGGGGGTTGATATCGCGCTGTGTCTAGGAGAGCCATTACACAAAGTCCCTGTCCAGGGCAATCGAGATAGACTGGTAGGTTTCCAGGGTTATCTCAGGTGTTCTGGGCTACACTCCGGCACGACTGGTACCGCTAGTAGGGGAGTGACGTTTACTGCCCCCAAGGCCCGCCATGCGATGTTCTTAGACGAACAGACCGGACTGTACGGAGACTGTCACGACCCAAAGTTTGGCCCGTGACCGGCACTTAACCACGTAACGTCTACAGGCGTAACGCGACTAAGTGAACCGAAAACCCAGAAATCAAACCAGTGAAAGTAAAGAGTGTTATAAGTTTTAAAAGAAAGCACTTACTAACATGATAAGAAATCTAAGTAAACAATCACCAAGATAGTAATATACGACGCCGTAGCGAAGATCAAGATCCACAAGTGGGAACATCACAAATAGGATAAACTGCAAGTACAGTCGGCTCACAACGAGCTCGACACCAGAATACAAATAAAATACATCATCGTCCTCACACTGTCTCTAAGTCAAATACATACATGGTAGATGGAGAATACTAGATACAACAATGTACATACTGAAAGATAAACAGATACCGCACAAAACCCACCTATCAGCAAAAGAGCTAGTACACAAACTATGGGGGTATCTGTATCAAAAGATGCAACCGCAGCCTGCCGCGACTACTCCGAAGGGCAACCTGCAAACACTGTGGCACAACGGGGGTGAGTTGCCAACTCGTGAATAGAGATAACATATAAAGGTAATCGTGAGCATGCACGTACTGCGCTACTCTATCATATGCCAACAGATGATATCAATGTGTGATAAGCAGTATGTGCAATAATCATGCAAATGCTCTATCAGGTAATGTAACTACAGGATGAGGTAGCAAATGCTCTATCAGGTAATGTAACTACAGGATGAGGTACAATAGTAAATGCTGAGCAGGGGCAATATAATATCTACACGGAATGTTAACGTGGAATATATAATCGGTGTCCCTCAATGCACCCAGATCCCCCAAATAGCTCAGGCGCCGGCACTCTCATCGGCCCTCAAATCCTGTACATCTCTGAGAATCCCGAGTGCCCAACATCGGCACCCAAATATCATAAATACTCGTGTCCAGTATCGACAGGCAAATCCTCATCCATCGGGCCCCGTCAGTCCGGGTCAGCCCACAGGCTCCGTCTGCGGTATCGGCCCTCGGCCCCAGCAGTACGGATCACCCCGCATCCATCTATAGACTCTGATCAGTACCCTCCGGATAACTGTCAGGTCCAACCAATCACCGGTAGGTAGTAGTCCCTCTGCCAGGCTCACCGTCTACTACACAGCGAAACCGTTCTCGCCCCGGGGTACCATGCCGGGTCCACCATGTACCCGTAATCGGCCTCAACCAGCTCCTCGATTCGGGTTCGCATATATCACTCTAGCACCGAGAAAACACATGGTGGACGCACCGAAATATCATATCAAGGGAACCGGGTTTTTAAATAATTACATATTTGAAATAGCCACGGTTCCCAAATCCAGAAATCACATGTAATCCAACCCAAAATGCAAGTCAATGATCCGATATGATATGTGCGTCAAATGTAAATATCATGTCAAGTCACATATAGATAAACTACAATATAATGATCCGATGTGATATAGGCATCAAGTATGAATATCATGTCAAGTCACATATAGATATGCTACAATATAATGATCCGATGTGATATAGGCATCAAGTATGAATAGCATGTCAAGTCACATATAGATGAGCTACAATATAATGATCCGATGTGATATAGGCATCAAGTACGAATATCATGTCAAGTCACATATAGATAAGCTACAATATAATGATCCGATGTGATATAGGCATCAAGTATGAATATCATATCAAGTCACATATAGATAAGCTACAATATAATGATCCGATGTGATATAGGCATCAAGTATGAATATCATGTCAAGTCACATATAGATAAGCTACAATATAATGATCCGATGTGAATTCTACAGTGTGAGTGTCATGGCAATTACTAATGGTGTGTGTGTAACATGCAGGATAGTGCTCGTGCAACATGGACCGTTAGTAATGGTGCGGTGTTCTATCAATCCTAGTTTATATCCAAATAGCAGGGAATGCAGCATGCACTAAATAGTAGCCATGAATAGTCAATGTATACAAAGGAAACTATAAGTTCCTATCAGCCCTGACGTAGAACGCCATGCGGGCGATATCCCCGTAGATGTGAAATCTACTCACCGTAGTCTCTCGCTAGGTGTTGCCAACAACTTGTTTTCCCTTCTGCGCGGCGTCCGCCGTATTCGCCTGCGAACCTTCTAAGAACCTTGTAGAACACCAAAAGTTTTAGCTTTCCCCTCTAGTGTGCAGATTTGCTTCAAACACCTCAAAAAGCTCACTTTTCCTAAGGTTTTGTGAAGGAAATGTGTGGTTTTTGTGTAGGATTTGTTTGGGAATCATGGAGAAGTGAAAAGAGATGAGAATATGGAGAAAAATGGAAGGTTGGCTGATGGAAATTTCTGCAGAATTCAGAATGAGGGAAAGAGAGAGAAGAGAGAAGAAAAGGGGTCAAAAGTCAAAGTTTCACCTAACCACCATGCTTCATTGTTTAATAAAATTTTGAATTATGAAAAAGGGTTTTGTTTTGATTAAGGGTGGGGAAAAAAGCTAGCAACCATGCAACAAAAGAATTTGGCTAACACTTAAACCTATGTCTCAAAAGTGGCTAAGTGTGCATGTGTGTACACTACAAAGGAAAATTCCCAATATGCTAACACTAGTAAAATTAACTAATAATCCTAGGAACACATATATATATAATAACACGTACGATCGCTAATTATCATGAAAGACAATCAAACGGAAATTCAAAGTGTTACAATCTACCCCCCTTAAATAAATTCGGTCCCCGAATTTAAAAATCTAACCATACGCACCTTCAAAAAGATAGGGATACCTCTTCCTTATCTCGCTCTCGGACTCCCAAGTGACTTCCTTGCCGCTCTGGCCACGCCAAAGTACCTTGACGGACGGTATCTCCTTCGACCTCAATTTCTTCACTTGTCGATCCAAGATCATCACCGGCTGCTCTGCATAGGAAAGGTCGCGCTCAAGCTGGATCGTCGGGTGCTGAATCGCATGCGAAGGATCATGAAGATATCTGCGGAGCATCGAAACGTGAAATACGGGGTGCACGTCTGGAAAATTGGGCGGAAGGGCTAATCGATACGCAACCGCGCCAATACGCTCAAGGATCTCGAAGGGGCCCACGTATCTGGGGCTAAGCTTCCCCTTCTTCCCAAACCTCATCACGCCTTTCATTGAGGAGACCCTTAAGAAAACATGATCACCAACGGAAAACTCAAGTCTGCGTCGACGACGGTCCGCAAAAGATCTCTGCCTACTCTGGGCTGCTCTCATCCTATCGCGAATCAACTGGATCTTCGCGGTCGTCTCCTCCACAATCTGCGGCCCTAAGATACTGCTCTCACTGAGCTCCATCCAACAGGTGGGCGATCTGCATCTCCTCTCATAAAGAGCCTCAAACGGTGCCATCTGAATGGTCTCCTGGTAGCCGTTGTTGTAGGAGAACTCTACTAAGGGCAAATGATGATCCCAGCTACCTCCGACGTCTAAAACGCATGCTCTGAGCATGTCCTCGAGAGTCTGAATAGTCCGCTCTGACTGCCCGTCGGTCTGCGGATGGAATGCTGTGCTGAAACTCAAGCGAGTGCCCAAAGCCTCCTGAAGCCTCTGCCATGGCCGGCTGGTAAACTGGGTGCCTCTATTAGACACGATGCATGTCGGAACTCCGTGCAGTCGTACAATCTCATCAATATAAATCTGGGCATACTGAGTAAATCCGAAAGTCGTCTTCACCGGTAGGAAGTGAGCCGCTTTCGTCAAATGATCCACGATCACCCAGATGGAGTCATACCCTCGACTAGTCCTGGGTAGACCCACAATGAAATCCATAGATATTTATTCCCATTTCCACTCCGGAATGGGTAACGGCTGTAGCTCTCCCGCGGGCCTCTGGTGCTCAGCCTTGACTTGCTGACAAGTTAGGCATCTCGACACAAAATCTGCAATGTCCGTCTTCATACCGTCCCACCAGTAAGCATCTCTCATATCGTGGTACATCTTGGTGGAACCGGGATGAACACTATATACCGACCGATGTGCCTCCTCAAGAATCTCGCGCCGCAATCCCTCAGCATCTGGTACGCACAGTCTAGCTCCAAATCGTAGTATCCCCTGATCATCGATCACGAACTCGGAAAATCTGCCCTGTCCCATCTGTGTCCTGATCTCTGAACAGCGGTCATCACTGTGCTGTGCCTCATGTATACGGTCAAGCAACTGTGGGCATGCACGAACATGCGCAATCTGTCCTCCGATCGGCGTAAACTCGAACTGTACCCGATTGTCGCATAAGATCTGCCAATCCGCCGACGACTGCCTCTGCACTGTGCTCAAACAGGATAGACTACCCCCGGGCCTCCTGCTCAAAGCATCCGCCACTACATTCGCCCTACCCGGGTGATACAAGATCTCACAATCGTAGTCCTTCACTAACTCCATCCATCGGCGCTGTCTAAGGTTCAGGTCTCGCTGCTGAAATATGTACTTTAAGCTCTTGTGGTCAGTGAATATCTGGCATGACTCTCCATACAGATAATGTCGCTAGATCTTGAGTGCAAAGACCACTGCAGCCATCTCCAGATCATGAGTGGGTAATTCTGTTCATGTGTCTTTAATTGCCGCGAAGCATACGCAATCACCCTGTCATGCTGGATCAAAATGCACCCTAGCCCTACTCGTGAAGCATCGCAGTAGACCATAAATCCGCCTGATCCTGAAGACAATGATAGCACTGGTGTCGTAGTCAGTAGAGCCTGTAGCCGCTGGAAACTGTGCTCACACTCCTCCGTCCAATCGAAGCGAACTCCCTTCCGGGTCAACCCGGTCAAAGGTGTAGCAATGCGAGAGAAGTCCTGCACGAATCGCCTGTAATAGCCTGCCAGCCCTAGAAAGTTGCGATCCTCCGTCACTGACGTGGGTCTAGGCCAACTCCGAACTGCCTCGATCTTCCTAGGGTCGACACATATACCATCTCGTGTAATCACGTGCCCCAAGAAGTCTACGCTGTCTAGCCAGAAGGCACACTTGGAGAATTTGGCGAAAAGCTGATGCTCCCTCAAGGTCTGCAGTGTAATCCGCAGGTGCTGCTCGTGCTCCTCTCTACTCCGAGAATACACTAAGATATCGTCAATAAACACTATAATGAACAGATCAAGATACGGCCGGAAAATACGGTTCATCAAATCCATAAATGCTGTTGGTGCGTTGGTGAGTTCGAACGACATCACCAAAAACTCATAATGGCTGTAACGTGTGCGGAAGGCTGCCCTAGGAATGTCCTCCTGTCGAACCCGCAGCTGATGGTAGCCCGATCGCAAATCGATCCTCAAAAAGTATCCTGCCCCCTGAAGCTGGTCGAACAAATCGTCGATGCGTGGCAAAGGATATCTGTTCCGCACTGTCACCCTGTTCAGCTGGCGGTAGTCGATACACAAACGCATACTGCCGTCGTTCTTCTTGACAAACAGGACTGGAGCACCCCAAGGAGAAACATTGGGTCGAATAAGTCCCTTATCCAGCAAGTCCTGCAACTGGCCCTTCAATTCTCTAAGTTCCGCCGGGGCAATCCGATAAGGCGGTACAGAAATAGGCCCCGTACCAGGAACCAAGTCAATACAGAAAGAAATATCACGCTCGGGCGGTAGCCCAGGAAGCTCATCAGGGAACACATCAGGGAACTCGCTAACAACCGGAACCTGATCCACCGGAACCTCTGTAGCTCTAGTATCACAAACATAGGCGAGAAATCCCTGACATCCCTTCCTCAAAAGCTGTCCAGCGCGAAAAGAAGAAATCACACTGTGAGGGGTGGCACCACGGTCCCCCAACACAACAACCACCGACTCGCCGGGGAAACAAAATCGAACTGTCTTCTCGTGGTAGTCAACAGAAGCATAGCACGTGGCTAACCAATCCATGCCCAAAAGAACGTCGAAGTCCAGCATCTCAAGAAGGATCAAATCGACCGGCAACTCTCTCTCGCCAATACGGACGGTACAGGATCGGAACACGTGCCTAGCAAAAACGACTCTCCCACAGGAGTAGTCACAACAAGCGGCTGGTCAAGCAAACCGGACTCTCTACCCAAACTCGGCACAAAGTGTGTGGATACGTACGAGTGCGTGGATCCGGGATCGAATAACACGTGTGCATCAACCGAATATACAGAAAGGATACCTGAGACCACCGCATTGGACGCCTGTGCGTCCTGATGCGTCAAAGAAAAAACTCGCTCCTGTCCTCCACCTGCAACTAACTGTCCCCTGTCGGCCGCTGGCTGCCCTCTACCTCGGCCACCTCGTCCTCTATGAACAAATCCTCCGCGACCACGACCTCTCTGTGTATGCGTCTGACGTGGAGTAACAGTAGGTACTATCGGCAATGCCGTCTGGGGTGGTGAAGGTGGTAATGTAACATGTGGTGCTGCCGCCCCACTCCGGGGTACCTCAGGACAATCTCGCACACGATGATAAGAACTCCCGCAACGGTAACATCCCGATGACGGTCGCTGACCCTCCTGGGAAAAGGAGCTAAACAATCGGCCTCGTCTCGAATCTCTGCCACCTGCAAGGTGCCTGTCACGACGCCGGAAGGGCCGTCTCTGCACTGACGTATCTGCACGAACTCTCTTCGGACCTGGAACTGCCGAAGTCTCAGCAAAGCGCTCCTCAACTAATAGTGTGGCATCTACTGCTGCTGCGTATGTCTCGTAATGCTGTGCGCTGATAGCAAGGAATAGTGGTGTAAGCAAGCCTCGGACAAATCTCTTGACTCGCAACTCCTCAGTAGCCACTAGATACGGAGCATAAACAGATAGCTCGATGAACAGCACATCGTACTCTGCCACTGACATCTCTGGTGTCTGGCGTAAGGACTCGAACCCGCGTGCTCTAGCATCTCTGACACTCAGGTGAAGAAAGCGGGCAAGGAATAGTGCCACGAACTCTGTCCAGGTCATAGGAGGAAGACCTGCTGCTCTACCTTTCTCGACTGATTCGCACCATTTCTGCGCAAGACCTTCCAAGCGAAAGCTCGCGGACTCAACCCATCTCGCATCTGCGCATCTAAGTGAACGACATATTCGCGCCATCCTATCAATGAAAGACTGTGGATCCTCGGCCACATCGGTGCCTGTGAAGACCGGAGGCTTCAGCCTCATAAACTCTGACAGCGATACTGTGATAACCTCTGTAGTCGCTGGTGCAACTGCCTGAACTGTGGGTACCACCACAGTCTCCGCAACGGGTGGAACTACCCCTGGTCGCTGCGCTCGAAGTGTCTCAACTAGAGATCCCATCATCTGGCGCATCTCCTGCATACTGGATCCCATCGTCTGGCGTATCTCCTGCACACCAGCCCCTAACATAGCAATCTGATCTGTCACGGCAGGAACAGCCTGCTCGGGCACAACCGGTGTACTACCCGGATCAGTCCTCGTCTCGGACGTGTCAACTCGAATCTCGGCCCTCGCGGCCGCTCTCTACGCCCTCGTAGTCTTTGGCGGCATAATGGCTGGAAGGAACAATAGGATTCGATAAGGATACGGAAATCGAATCGCAAGAATGTATATACTCAAGAAGGAATTTACATCAACAAGTCCTAAGGTTGCGTAGGCGGCGTACCGTGTCGTGAGTATGCCGCGGAACATACACACGCTACGCTACCCTGCTGCAGCTACCTACTCCATCATACCAGGGTCATCCTACACTCCGAAAGGTAAAACCTGGCTCTGATACCAACTTTGTCACGACCCAAAGTTTAGCCCGTGACCGGCACTTAACCACGTAACGTCTACAGGCGTAACGCGAGTAAGTGAACCGAAAACCCAGAAATCAAACCAGTGAAAGTAAAGAGTGTTATATGATTTAAAAGAAAGCACTTACTAACATGATAAGAAATCTAAGTAAACAATCACCAAGATAGTAATATACGACGCCGTAGCGAAGATCAAGATCCACAAGTGGGAACATCACAAATAGGATAAACTGCAAGTACAGTCGGCTCACAACGAGCTCGGCACCAGAATACAAATAATATACATCATCGTCCTCACACTGTCTCTAAGTCAAATACATACATGGTAGATGGAGAATACTAGATACAACAATGTACATACTGAAAGATAAACAGATATCGCACAAAACCCACCTATCAGCAAAAGAGCTAGTACACCAACTATGGGGGTATCTGTATCAAAAGATGCAACCGCAGCCTGCCGCGACTACTCCGAAGGGCAACCTGCAAACACTGTGGCACAACGGGGGTGAGTTGCCAACTCGTGAATAGAGATAACATATAAAGGTAATCGCGAGCATGCACGTACTGCGCTACTCTATCATATGCCAACAGATGATATCAATGTGTGATAAGCAGTATGTGCAATAATCATGCAAATGCTCTATCAGGTAATGTAACTACAGGATGAGGTAGCAAATGCTCTATCAGGTAATGTAACTACAGGATGAGGTACAATAGTAAATGCTGAGCAGGGGCAATATAATATCTGCACGGAATGTCAACGTGGAATATATAATCGGTGTCCCTCAATGCACCCAGATCCCCCAAATAGCTCAGGCGCCGACACTCTCATCGGCCCTCAAATCCTGTACATCTCTGAGAATCCAGAGTGCCCAACATCGGCACCCAAATATCATAAATACTCGTGTCCAGTATCGACACGCAAATCCTCATCCATCGGGCCCCGTCAGCCCGGGTCAGCCCACGTGCTCCGTCTGCGGTATCGGCCCTCGGCCCCGGCAGTACGGATCACCCCGCATCCATCTATAGACTCTGATCAGTACCCTCCGGATAACTGTCAGGTCCAACCAATCACCGATAGGTAGTAGTCCCTCTGCCAGGCTCACCGTCTACTACACAGCGAAACCGTTCTCGCCCCGGGGTACCATACCGGGTCCAACATGTACCCGTAATCGGCCTCAACCAGCTCCTCGATTCGGGTTCGCATATATCACTCTAGCATCGAGAAAATACATGGTGGACGCACCGAAATATCATATCAAGGGAACCGGGTTTTTAAATGATTACATATTTGAAATAGCCACGGTTCCCAAATCCAGAAATCATATGTAATCCAACCCAAAATGCAAGTCAATGATCCGATATGATATGTGCGTCAAATGTAAATATCATATCAAGTCACATATAGATAAGCTACAATATAATGATCCGATGTGATATAGGCATCAAGTATGAATAGCATGTCAAGTCACATATAGATAAGCTACAATATAATGATCCGATGTGATATAGGCATCAAGTATGAATAGCATGTCAAGTCACATATAGATGAGCTACAATATAATGATCCGATGTGATATAGGCATCAAGTATGAATATCATGTCAAGTCACATATAGATAAGATACAATATAATGATCCGATGTGATATAGGCATCAAGTATGAATATCATGTCAAGTCACATATAGATAAGCTACAATATAATGATCCGATGTGATATAGGCATCAAGTATGAATATCATGTCAAGTCACATATAGATAAGCTACAATATAATGATCCGATGTGAATTCTACAGTGTGAGTGTCATGGCAATTACTAACGGTGTGTGTGTAACATGCAGGATAGTGCTCGTGCAACATGGACCGTTAGTAATGGTGCGGTGTTCTATCAATCCTAGTTTATATCCAAATAGCAGGGAATGCAGCATGCACTAAATAGTAGCCATGAATAGTCAATGTATACAAAGGAAACTATAAGGTCCTATCAGCCCTGACGTAGAACGCCATGCGGGCGATATCCCCGTAGATGTGAAATCTACTCACCGTAGTCTCTCGCTAGGTGTAGCCAACAACTTGTTTTCCCTTCTGCGTGGCGTCCGCCGTAATCGCCTGCGAACCTTCTAAGAATCTTGTAGAACACCAAAAGTTTCAGCTTTCCCCTCTAGTGTGCAGATTTGCTTCAAACACCTCAAAAAGCTCACTTTTCCTAAGGTTTTGTGAAGGAAATGTATGGTTTTTGTGTAGGATTTGTTTGGGAATCATGGAGAAGTGAAAAGAGATGAGAATATGGAGAAAAATGGAGGGTTGGCTGCTGGAAATTTCTGCAGAATTCAGAATGAGGGAAAGAGAGAGAAAAAAAGAAGAAAAGGGGTCAAAAGTCAAAGTTTCACCTAACCACCATGCTTCATTGTTTAATAGAATTTTGAATTATGAAAAAGGGTTTTGTTTTGATTAAGGGTAGGGAAAAAGCTAGCAACCATGCAACAAAAGAATTTGGCTAACACTTAAACCTATGTCTCAAAAGTGGCTAAGTGTGCAAGTGTGCACACTACAAAGGAAAATTCCCAATATGCTAACACTAATAAAATTAACTAATAATCCTAGGAATACATATATATAATAACACGTACGATCGCTAATTATCACGAAAGACAATCAAACGGAAATTCAAAGTGTTACAGAGACTGTCACATTCAGGCTCAGTAGGAGTTGAGATGGGGTTTACCTCGTCAGTCTTCTTATCGGCATTTACCTGAGGACCGTTACGTACAGCTAGTGCCGCTTGCGGTCTGTGGTTAAACCCAGTGCCAGCGTAGTGTCGAGTCTTTAGAGTCCCACATATAGGGTTATTCGCCTTTAGGCAAAATGAGTAGAGGTCGCATGGTTTTGCGACAGGGTTCGTTCACATCCGCGCACTTGTGCACGTTTGGTGTCCGGACAACTTATACTAGCGGGCTTTGGTTTAAGCCGGATCCTAGTATATGATTTAGGATTGGTTTTATCTCTTTGTATTCGTGTTCCTTGGAACACGGATACGGGTGTATATGCACAGTTGACTGAGACAGAGGCAGAGGACTTTGATTAGGGTTGATGACTATTGTCATTTTTTTAACCCTAATGTTTTGTGTGAATTATGATTTATTAATAATTAGTTAATTATAATTGTGCATGATCAGGGTTGTTGACCATTTGACTTGACTTGACTTGTTGACCTAGGTTGACAAGTTGACCATCATCATTCCATATGAAAGATGCTCTTTGATCCTTGCAAAAGCATTTAATGTGAAATGATAATGGTCATTCCTTGATTAACCATGACAATTATCTTGACTAATTATCTATTATTCATAAATCACATATGTGTGAGAAGATTGAGATTATGCTTCTCACTTTATCATTTCAATTCTCTCTCTTCCCCTTCCTCTCTCTCTAGCTCTCCCCTCTCATGTGTTGAGAACCATTTGAGCTTGAGATAATCCCTCCAAAAACACTCTCTACTCTTTCTAAGGTCCTAGGTCTAGCACACCAAGCACCTTAGTTACTTCTAGTTTGAGGTTGGAGCCAAAGGTTGAGGCCCTCGGGTGGATCTTTCTTCGGCAAGAGAAGCGATAAGGAGAACCCTTTCTTTCACTCCAAGGAGCAAGGAGAGAAGGACTTGAAGCCCTAGGTACAACCCACTTTCCGAGTAGCTAAAGTCTTTAGCTTTGTTAGTTAGTTTTGTTTAGCAAAGATCCCTTCTTTACATAGTTCATGTTGCCTAGAGTTGTAAAAATCAAAATTTTCATAACGTTTCCGCCTCCCCGAAAGCACCGGGGTGGGCAACGTGGACTTACAGTGGTATCAGAGTCTAGCTAAACACAAACTAACTAGTTAGCAAAGTATATAGAACTTCGATCGCAAAAATCGCAAAACTTTTTTTTTCAAAACCCTAACTTTCTGCCGATTTTTAAACCTGGTTTAAAAATAATAAATCATATCATAAAAATCGGCGCAGGCTTTTCTAAGTACAGGCAAGAAAAATGACCCACTGAACCGGCCAACTCACCGTGGTTCCGAGGCAAGAGCTTGCTCTTGCCGCGGATCCGCGGCCGAGTTGACTCGGCCGTGGATCGTTTTTCCTGCAGTTTACTTCTGGGGCTGTTTTATGATTTTTAATATAGTTTGTTTTCCACCCAGATTTTTCAGAGAACAAGTTGGTTTTTGGGGTGGTCACAAATCCGTATTTTTGATTGAACTTCTTTAAACTTTGGCTAATAGGTTATATCTGTGATGTGATATATATTGAACGTCCGCTAATCGCTATACGTCGATTAGTGGGGGTTATACATATCTATGATCTGTAATGTTGATGGTATGTGTATATGAATTCGTTGGATTGTCGCGGATGAATAGCCGGGGGGTTGTGAGATGAGAGTTTTCTTATTCTTTCAATTCTTGTAATATGTAATTTGATGTAATATTATTTGTATGGCCGCACAACCGGGTCGGGGTTGTAGCCGTCATTGTATAATTTCTTTTTACTGTTTTTGCTCCTAGGATAGACCCAAGATGGGGTGCACAAACTACCGGGTATCTCGAAGTGCCGAGTGGCCTACTCACGGTGTTGAGGGGGGTTGCTTCGGTTCGAGTACTTGGCGGGTAGTTTGCCGCACCCGTAGGGGTCTAGGGTGGGGTTTGGCTATTCATCGCGACCGTGTAATCCGCTCTTCGTTACAGGCTCGTACGAATTGCGGATTCCTAGTATATCCAATGTATTCATCTGTGATCTGGAATGGCTATCATTGCTTGTGACGAATGTTTATATATATCTATATGATATCTATTTAGGCGTTGCTTATGTTTTGCATCCGCGCTAGTACAGCCCCCGCTCTGTCGTTAGTTAAGTAACCTAACGGGTGATGACGGGACCCTGTGGCGAATGCGGATGGCATAAGCGTACGTCATATTTTCGTTGTTTTCTGCAATGGTAGGATTAAATGATGGGACGCATTGGAATTAATGCAAGATAAAATAAACCAAGTAAAAGTTGTTGGAACACTTTGAAAACCACTCGGTTCTTTTCAAAACCAAACTTTTATATGCGGAGCTTGAACCACTCCTTTTGAAAGCTATCTCATTCCTTCGATTATATCAAGTTCACTACGTTCACGGTTTCGCCAAAACCATTCGTAACCCTCCGTCGTTTCACATGAATGGTCAATAAGTATTCAAGCTATGTATGTTGGCCAAAGTCAAGGCATAGTGATTGGTAGCTATTGGGTATTCATGTGTAGCATAGATAGATGTGTTGGTTTGGGGAAGTCGTTCTACCATTTTGGCCAAAGTCAAGGGTATGTGCGGGTGGGCTCAAATTAACCTGGAGAATGACGGGTAGAATTTGACATGTGACTTATGATATTTTGGCCAAAGTCAAGATCATAAGAGAATGGGGCAAAAATCCACATCGGGAGTTTCAAAAGAACTGAAACTTGCTAGTGTTGCATACCATTTTGAGTGTGATGATTCTGGTAGGATTCCTTCAGTTTTGTCATGCAATGATATTTGGATCTCGATCCTACTGTGAGTATATGCTACTCCTTCGGAACTTTCTCACTTAACGATCAATGCTATAAACCAAGTAGGTGTCTAGAAAGGTGTTAGCGGGGCTACGCCCACAGGGAAAAGAGGTTACTTAATTAAGCAACTTCGCGAAAGCATTGGAAAACCTCCCTCGAATACCGACACTGGCCTGGCTGAACGGTTAAGCAAGTATTGTACGGTGAGATTGATCCCGACAAGTTCTTCCTTTATGGTTTGAGGAGGGATTTGGGAGACAGTGGGAGCCATCCTGTTTAGACAAATTAAGAACCACTCTAAACTTGCAAGAGCATCATGCTAAAGTGTTTTTCTCTCTCTCCTAATTGTAGCGACCATTTATCATGACTGGACTTAAGTTACTTCTAGATAAAAACATACTTACAGGGCCAAACTACAAAGATTGGCTCAGGAATGTCAAAATGGCAATCACTTATTACAAGTTGGGGTATCTTCTTACCACCAAAGCTCCCCCTGTCCCAGGTCCCAAAACCTGCGTCGTGGATAGGGAAATCCGCAAGACCTGGGAAATCGACTGCGCGAAGGCCAAGTGCCTCGTGCTTGCCTCTATGGACAACGAACATCAAAGGAGGCACGAGAATATGGACCTCGAATCCATATTTCTCCATACAAATGAACAGTATGTAGAGCAATCTCGTATCGCAAGATACGAAGTGTTGAAGAAGTTATTTTCGGCAAGATTGGCCGTCGGATCATCGGTAGCGGAACACGTGCTTAAGATGATTGGCTACATAGAGGAGCTCGCGGACCTTGGGACCACATTGGAGAATGAGCTCTATACGGACTTGATTCTTCAGTCCCTTCCTTCCACTTACAACCAGTTCATCCTGAATTTCAACTTGCAAGAAAAGGAAGTTGAACTTTCAGAGCTCCTCAACATGCTGAGGAGTGCTGAGGGCACCCTACAGAAAGGTAAGGAAACATCCATTTTGTTTGTAGGAGGATCTTCCTCTTCTAGGTCCAAGGCGAAAGCCAAGGGAAAGAAGAAGAAAACCCCCGCTAAACCAAGAGGCGGTGTTAGTAAGGTGGATACGAAGGGAAAGGCAAAAGCAACAAAGGTAGCGGGGAAGCTTGTGGATAAGGAAGAATGCTTTTACTGTCACAAGAGTGGACACTGGAAGAATGATTGCAGGGCTTGGAAAACTAGAACACAGGATCTGAAGCAGGTTGCGGCTTCAGCTTCAGGTGTGTATGTTATTGAAAACCGTCTATCAATAAATTCTACGTCCTGGGTATTGGATACCGGATCAGGATCTCATATCTGTAATTCTTTGCAGGCGTTAAGAAAGCGTAGGTTTTTGAAAGCAGGTGACATGACCCTCAAAGTTGCAAACGGAGCTAGCATGGATGCTGAGGCCGTGGGGGACTATCACCTAGGAATGTCAGATGGACTTGTTTTGGTTCTACGTAATTGCTTTTTTGTACCCAACGCAACTTGTAATATCATTTCTGTATCTTTGATTTCTAAAGATGGTTATGAATTTGCGTTTATAAGTAATGTTGTAAACATTCACCTTAATCAAGTTTTGATTTGGTCAGGTACATTGAGCAATGGTATATACGTATTAAACCAACCACAGGTTTTCAATGTCCAGAATACACACAAAAGAAAGTCTCCGGAAACAAATCAGACTTTCTTCTGGCATTGTAGACTGGGTCACATCAATGAGAGAAGGGTGTCGAAGTTACATACAGAAGGATATTTGGATCCGTTTGAATATCAATCATATGCAACTTGTCAATCCTGTCTCAAAGGAAAGATGACAAAGACTCCGTTCACTGGACACGGAGTAAGAGCGAGCGAGCTCTTGGGACTCGTACACAGCGACGTGTGCGGTCCAATGTCTACGAATGCATGAAGCGGTTATTCTTACTTCATTACTTTTACGGATGACTTTTCAAGGTACGGTTATGTCTTCTTAATGAAACATAAATCCGAAGCCTTTCGAAAATTCCAGGAATATAATAATGAAGTAGAAAAAAAAAACAGGCAAAAGTATTAAGAGATTGAGATCTGATTGAGGTGGTGAATACTTGAGTGCCGAGTTCCTGGATTACTTAAAAGAGAATGGAATTCTCTCTCAGCTTACTCCTCCATACACTCCGCAACATAACGGTGTATCGGAGAGACGGAACCGAACCCTATTGGATATGGTACGGTCCATGATGAGTAATGCTGAGTTACCGCGATCATTCTGGGGATATTGTCACGACCCGAAATTGGCCCGTGACGGCCCTAATACTACGCAATGCCTAAAGACGTAACTTAGTAAAAGAAAGCCAAAACACAGAAATCTAAACCAAGAAAAAACCCGGAAAAGATAATATAAGTTTTTGAAACATTTGAAATCGCAACCCAAATTCTTTAAAAGTCCTACTTTCCTTCTTTAAAATTTTGGCAACACCCCCTTTTTGTAAAAACTAGCCAAGATGAAAACAACACAAAAATATGACGCCGTAGCGAAGAAATAAAGTCAATAGAGAGAAAGCTGTATATAAAAGACAACAAATCCACAATAATATACATTATCGTCCTCATCGAGTCTCTAAATCAACAACATAATAGTAGATGGAGAGTACAAGATACAACGAATGTACAATATGAAATACAGATAATCATCTAACCCACCTAAGCAAAATAGTATACTGTGAGCCGATGCGGTATCTGTAGCAAAAGATGATAGGTGAATAGCTGAATAGCCTGCCTCGACTACTCTGGGGAACAACCTGAAACACCTGTGGCACAACGGGGGTGAGTTGCCAACTCGTGAATAGTAGATAACATATGCAGGTAATCGTAGGAATGTACGTACAACATGAATCTAAGATATGCGAATACAGTAATAAAATGTCATGCAAATGCTGAATAAAGGAAAGTACACTAGCAGGTACAATCAATCTGTGAAGCAATAGTAACATGACAATAATATGCAATAACCATGCAAAAGGGATATGAGAATGTAGATATGTAACTATCATAAGGGTACGCTAACAGGTACTACCAATATATGAAACTGTACATAAAATAGATAAGTGTGAGGTATAGGGTGGAATATGTCATTTCCACGGAAACATGACATCGTGGCAGGATCACAATCCATTAAGACACTCAATCCACAATTCCTCAAATCAGCCCCCAAGTTGGGCTCTCATATCATATAAGTCTCACATCTCCTCAATGTACAATATCGAATAGCTCTCCTATATCTCAAATGTACAAATCAACAATCTCTTTCATATCCAATATCCAATCTCAATGAATCACCTATATCCCAAGTCGAATCTCAAGTAAATTTCTAACATCCTAAAAATATATATATATATACGCAGAAATAAATATGATGGGGGCAATACACATATATTAGCGTCCCATTCCACTAATATAGGTGTAAGAGTATATATAACAACGGCTAAATCCTTTGTTATATATATAAAGGTATTAAAGAAATATCATGAAAATAATGTGCGAAGTATCGACACAGAAATCCTGATAGGTACGTATCATACGCTGTCCCGAAAGCACGAGTGCCTAGCTCTGACCCTCTTCGACGTATGCATATGTGCATGACTCCCAACGGTGTCTCCATGACCCCCGCCGAGTCATCAGTACTGTCACTGGTAGGTAGTAGCCCGCCTCCAGGCTCAATCGGCAAAATCCATCGATCTTCTTGCCGAGGGGAACCATATCGGGCCCCACCATGTACCCTCTACGGCCTCGACGCCTCCTCGTAGGGGTATATATAAAATCAGCACCGATAAAACCCATGGTGGATGCGCAAATATCATATCAAGGAAACCGGTGTAAGTCCACGGGGGCGCCCCGGCCGTCGATCCGACGCCGGAAACGCGGAAACAAAAACTTTGCAAACTATCAAACCGGCACCACCGCGCACTTTTCACCCGGATCGGGCCATTAGCCTAGCTACTAGCAAACTAGAAAAGAGTAGAGAAGCTATACCAAGCGATCCGTGTCCTTCGGTCTTCGTCTCCACTCCGATCTCCTGCGGAAACTCCGTTCATCTCCTCCTCGTCGGAAAGGGCACCACATAGCCGGAATCTTTTACGGGATCCCACCTATTGACCGAGGCAACTCGGGCGCGAAGTTGGCTAGCCGACGCGTCCAAGATGTGCTGTAGAATAGTGTAGTAGTCTATGTCTCTTTGGGGTTTAGTTGCCATGGAGGATGGAGGAAGAGCGTAAAGAAAATTGGTGCTTTCAATTTTCTAGCAATGAAAAATGAGATCAAGAATCATGCTACCACTCCAAAATGAAACTCTCTCATATCCCTCTCAAATTGTGGCCGGCCCCTTTTTTACCATGAAAAATGGTGGAGGGAAAATAAAAAAATCAATAACAAGAAGGGAGGTGATGGTAGTAAAAGCAAAAGGGGTGACCATATCAAAAAGGCAATGATAACAATGTCATTTCCATTCAAATCAACTCTAATCCATTCTAATCAAAAGATAAGATGCAAATGGAATCTAATGATTAAAGAACCATCATGATGCCACAAATTTCAAGAAACCCCTCCACAATAAGTTATTTGCAAACTGCAAATAACCCCCTCCATCGAAAAGTCCGGCCGCGAAAGAACAAAGGAAAACCGGCCGGAACGGAATGCAAACTGGCAACTCCAGAAAACCGATCCCGTAATAAATTACAAGAAAACCCTGCTACTGCATATACAAGCCCGCATTTGTATTCCCACTGAACACAAATGCAAAGAGACAAAACTACACTATCTAATACTAGGATCCGGCTTAAACCAAAGCCGGCTAGTAAAAACCGTCCGATCATGATCCGTGCAATACCGCACGTATCTGATCGAACCCTGCCATATCTCCATACGTCCTCTACAGCGTTTCGCCCGAAACTTGAGTAACTGTATGTGGTGGACTCTAAAGACTCGTCAATACTATGGCTGTGGATTTAACCACTAGCACGTCAGAGGTATCAGCCATACGTGACGGGCCACCAGCTATTGACAAAAAGGGACGTCGATGAGAAAACTCATCCTGACACCCTACTGAGGCTGTCAGTGACAATATCCGTACAGTCCGGTCCGTTCGTCTATGAGCATCGCATGGCGGGCCTAGGGGTTGGTAAAAGTCAGACCCCCAATAGCGGTACAAGTCGTGTCGGAGTGTAGCCCAGAACACCCTGAGATACTACTGGAATACCTACCAGCAAATCTCCTGCCTTGGCCAAGGACTTTTCATGTTCTGGCTCTCCTAGACACAGCGCAACCTCACCCCAAATACCGGGAGAGACGAACCCCTGCAGATCCACTCACTGTCTCCATGTGGCTCGGGACTGTGCCCAACTAAAACCTGTTTGCATGACTCCTTTGAGCCGTGGTAGGGTAGTAATCAAGGCACAGTGGGAACTCACACGAGATAAATGACGATCTCAGGTCGATGAACTAACTTGTACACATGTCACCAGGGAACTGCTATCTGACGTCTGGTATAATCCCAACAAGTAGGTTCCCGGCGAGTCCTGTCCGGTGTACTCATAACCCAATGAGCACCTGTATACATCTTAGGTGAACCAACTGACACCAGTGGCTTGTGAGACCGGCCACCGCCCCTCGTCGGGGTCTCGACTCTATACACTAGTCTACTCTGGAGAATCGATGCCCTGTCTCGAAACTCCCACGACTAGGGACCTTTTAAGGATATGCTTATAGACCCCAGCTCTCACGTATATGATCGCCCTCATACTGCTGGTAGTCAAGAAAGAATCCTAGGGGCTCTATCAACGTGTAATAGCGACTCGTAAGGTCACCTAAAGCAGTACACGATGATAAAGATAAACCAGATAGCATACTATCATCTCGAGTAAGACTGTCTTACCGGCATAGGTCCTCCTCAATCATTGCAATCACGTGCCTGTGATCCAATAATTGACTCTGAGGGCACTATATCCAACAATCTCCCACTTGCACTCAAGGCTAATTATTGCGATGTCGCATACTCACAGCCCGTGTGATACCGAACACCCAACTCCTCTACTAGTCAGTCTCACAAAGCTCGTTTGTGAAACTATTGCGTTCGAGGAATAGCCTCAGTGAGTGGATCCGCTATGGTGTTTCTTTCTTTGTCTCTCTTTATCTCAAGTTCGCGGAGAAAGCCATCTCCCGAAATGAGCAATACCTGTCTTAGAATGTCTGGATGTCTCATGGGACCTAGCTCGTTAATGAACTCCAAATCCAAACTTCTTAGACTGTATCGTCAACTGAACTTAATCAGTATCCTGCGCCATGCCTTCCCTCAGTATCTGCTTGGACCAGCTGTCCAAACTACTGGCCTCATCAGAGGGAAAACTATAACTCTGACAGCCACTCTGCCATCCAGGTCACCTTGGAAGCCTGGAATGATAACTGTCTCCAAAAGGAGGCTGCCGTTATCAAATTCCTAGAACATCCACTTATGTTCTAAAACTGCTTCCGATTGTTTCTCCAGGATTGGATTAATATCAACTTATTGCATCTACTGCAAGAACAACATCTGGTGTGGTACTTGACATCTTATGATTGACTCAATTGCCTAAGCAAGTGATCCGCCAATCATGCGTATTCCTCTCCCCTTTAGTCTGTAAGACACTTTTAGAGAGGGTGACTCCATCACCTGCAGGTACACTACCATGCCAGGAGTCTTCCATTCTAAATACTCTTAGAATGCGATCAAAGTACCCATATTGAGAAACCATCCAAATCTAGATCTAAAACCATAGATCTAGTAACCAGAATGTCTGATATAATATCCAAGTCCTGTGTGGAGAAACCACTGTGTGACGAAAAAGTATAACTGATCGTAGTATAGGAATATCACTTCCTACTCTGTGTATGTCATCCAAATACCAGGACATCACACCCTACTACCTTCTTAACAGATCCATCCCCTATTCTGATGAAGTCAAACCTATGACTGTCATATCAGAAATAGATGATCTATCTCCGCTATATCTGCTTTAGTCTATAAATAGGCATAAGCCAACTGTCCACCAATGCTTCCGCTGCTCCTACTAACTACAACAACCCTCTGGTAGAGTCATATACACGCACGCTTCTAAAGCTAGTTTAGAACGACGCTATACTCATCCTCCTGCCGGGTCTCACAGTCTGGAACAACAGCAATGGCAAGTCTGGGTAAACAAGAACCTCCCTGCCACCGTCCTTGAGCATACCGAAGTACCTCTCAAGTGCCTGAGGTTACCCACTTTATTTGCGGAGTGGCTAATGGAATGTCAAACCAGATTGAATCTTTAGGTTCTTATCAAATCTTCAGTAATCGTTTGCGGTTCTGGAATCACTTCCAGTTCTACTATACTCCCACTACTGTTTTCTGAAAAAAAATCCATTTTTACTAAAACTGTGGCGAGTCAAGAACAATATCACTATTGATCTTCCAGATGGTAGAAAATCAACACTCGTCATAGCCCGGGTCAACCCACAAACAGCCATTACAGAAACGTGCTTTGAGTTGTCCAGAGTCTGGTTTTAAGCATAAGGCGGACAACTCCCCGTATCTTAACAATGTCAAGATATGAACTGTTCTATATCCAATATAGAAACAGAGGCACTGATTTAATTGAACCAGATTCAAATCATGCAGCTGTCTCCAGTGCATGTCAACTAAATGGAAGGAGGCCGATCAGCATTACTCAACTTAGGAATACTTCCAATTATAAGTAACCTGAAAGAGAAGCAAGTTCTCTTAATCATTACTATCAACTGAATACCATACACAAGTATCTACATATTCGATCACTTTGAAGAATCCCGATACTTGCAATACCTGGTTCTCTACTTTACTCATATACCTATAATTTCTCAAAACTTGGACTCTGTGTTTCTACGAAACACCTGTCTAAGAACTAGAGAAGTCATAAGTAAACAGAATATAGTTTGAGGACCAACCCCTCCGTCCTGATAGATACTGGACAATATACAATACTCTGTATAAGTCCCCTGAGTCTAATAACTCATTCCCTGTGTGTCGTAGGTTGAAAACTGTACTTATGGTTAAGAAGAATTACACCGTTGTTCAATGCTCCTTACCTAACCATCCACTGATATAGGTAAATGTCATAGACATAATTTCAAAAAGGTATATCTCACTCTATAAAAATAGACGTACAGATATATCAATTTGAAATTGGTGCATAACAACGGATATTCAAAACCAAATATTTGCCGTCTGGTAAACAACCCAGGTGACTTCCTCAAATATCACCAATTACAACGAATTCCGATATAATGAGGATGATCACCTAATTCCCAATAACTTACTCCCACTCATCCTCTGTAAAACCATACAGATGTGAGAATCATAACTGTTAAATACATACCGTGGAGCAAGTTTCTAATTGGGAAATCATTTTTCTTTAACAGTACACAGTGAAACTGAAACATTGAAATGTTTCAATGGGGTATCCTGATATTCCTAGTAATGCCTCTTCCATTATCCAGATTCACAACTGTAACCGTATAATTCTTTGCCACTTCTCCAAATCCCTTTTTATGTCTTTAGTCATTACCTTCTGTACACCCCTTTAGGCCAAATAGTTTTCTTCCTTCCCTACCGTTCGGCACCAGCCTATGGTTTGGAAGAAGACTATCCAATAAGCATAATGGGTGTACTGTCCTAATCCTAGAAGCACTCGCAATACGAGAGAAGGTGAAGATAAAAGACAACCGAATAAACCTTATTCCTATTTTTCCTGAACCAGGATCCATCCCCGAACTGGAACAAGTTCCTTTCGAGTTCGTATATTACCATACGATGGATTATCCAATAAACTTGGGATCTTCGTAGTGATACGGAGTGTCCTGGAGAAATACAAAGGTGATTTAGGATTGGCGAAGAAATACTTGGTTTGGTCGTGAATAGCAGTCGCAGTTTACTTTGCCCTCTTACTAATCCCTTGCTTTGTCTTAACTTAATACCTTCTGTACACCATTTAGGCTAATTGGTTTTCTTCATTCCCTACCGGTCGGCACCTGCCTATGGTTTGGAAGAAGACTTATCCAATTTGCGTAATAGGTGTACTATCTCCTAAACCAAGGAGTACTCGCAACCTGAGAGAAGGTAAAATGAAAAGACAACTCAATAGTCCTATTCGTTCTCTCCAGAACCGGAAACCATCCTCGAATAAAATCCTTCGAGTTCGTATATAACCATACGATGGTTTTGTCCAATGGAAGTGGACGTTCGTAGTAATACGGGGTGTCCTGGAGAAAAGGGTAAATGTAGGAGTGGCAATGAGGTTTGCAACTCTGACAATCCAAAAGCCTGTGTTAAGAAGGTTCGGTCAACTTGGTCACTGAGTCATAGTCTAGGGTCGGGTCAATGGTCGCTGCCAAAGAGAGAGAGAAAAGAAACACTCAGCGTGCACTCTAACCTAGATCAGAATGGTTATAACTTTATCTAATCTGGAAACCTCCCACTGTAACGTCAAATTCTTCCCCAAACCTGAAAGAAGAATTAGCCAGGATCACCCGAGGAGTAAACCAACTCATCAGTGGGAATCGGGACCCAACTATCATCGCATGATAACGTGACGGAATCCGCTCACGCTATCACACTCCAGAAGGTATGCGCATATCTGGCAAGTTTCAGTTTCTTTAGAAACTCCCGAAGTGGATTTTTGCCCCATGCTCTTATGACCTTGACTTTGGCCAACATATCATAAGTCACATGTCAAGTTCTACCCGTCATTCTCCAGGTTAATTTGAACCCACCCGTACATACCCTTGACTTTGGCCAAAATAGTAGTACGACTGTCCCAAACCAACGCATCTATCTTTGCTGCATATGAATACCCAACAGCTACCAAATACTGTGCCTTGACTTTGGCCAACATACACAGCTTGAATACTATTGACTATCCATATGAAACAACGGAGGGCTGCGAATGGTTTCTGGCGAAAACCTTTAACGTAATGAACTTGATATCGTTGAAGGAACGGATAGCTTTTTAGAAAATATAGTGACGAAAACCTTACTAAAGAGGTCACTCCCGGTGAAGGGATCTCGGCTCTTTCCCCGTAGGATGGGGTGCAGGATATTCCAACTGAATACCACGATGCAAAGCAAAAGTAATTGGCTATAGTGAAGTTATTGCCCTGACGCATACTTTTGTCCAAGGGGTCACTCCCGGTGAAGGGATCTTAGCCCTTGCCTCGTCGACTGAGGAGCAGGATATTCCAACTGAATACCACTGTGCAAAACAAAAGAGAACGCCCTTGCGATAACAGCTTTTTGAAAAAGTGTTCCAACAACATCAGAATAGGTTTGTTTAACTTGCATTGATCCAAATCAACGCTGTCCCATCAATTGATCACACCAAAAAGAACGAAAATATACTGACGTACGTATATGCCATCCGCATTCGCCACTGGGTCCCGTCATCACCCGTTAGGTTAGCTAACTAACGACATAGCGGGGACTGGACTAGCACGGATGCAAAACATATACAACATCTACTAGTATATATATATCAATATATAATTTTCGCTCAAGGCGTGATAAAATACAACATCACAGAAATGTACAGCATCACAGAACAATACAGATATCTGGGATCCCCGGGTTTCATAGAGCCGCTACTGAAACCCGACGTTCCCCTGGTCGTGTGGATAGCCTGTGCAATGAGATCCTAGACCCCTACGGGCGCGGCAAGTTACCCGCCAAAATCTGAAGCGAGGCAGCCCCCTTCAACAACGTGAATGGACCACCCAGCACTTCACGGAATCCGGTAACTTAAGCACCCCTCTTGGGTCAATCCTATACCCCCTACGAGTGCGGCGAATAGCCCGCTAATTCTAGAGTAAAGCCCCCTCCGTCTCAATGCCATGAGATGAGGGCTCGTTGCCCTCTAGAACCCGGCTATCCGTGCACCCCTCCGCGGGGTAATCCTAGTACAGAAAGTAAAATATACATACAACGGTACATCGACCGCAATCTGGTCGTGCCCCAAAAGAATAATACAAACAGGCAGTGACGGCCATCCACATGTCGGACGCTCGCCCCGTAATATCATATGTACATATAAAACAGAACTGTACTAACATTGCAACCAGGCTATCCCCCACGACCGATCCGCAACATCATAGAAAAACACAGAACATTAACGTGAATGTCTCGTTCGCAAATCCGTCTAACCGGGATATAGCAGTCAGCCAGGATTTACCGATCGAGTGACATTCACGGTCGCAGATATAATGTAAATACTGTGAACTAGCATGTTTAAAATATCCGATCGAACAAATTTTCCGAAGTGGGCCCCAAGCAGTACTGTAGCACTTACAGAAAATCTGGGCTCAAAAATAATATCCCAAAACCCCTATTTCCAATTCAAAAGCCAACTGGAAAAATTTGGTTCAGCGATTCCACTTACCCACCGCCGAACCGCGGCCAAACCAGGGGTTTGGCCGCGTTTCCGCGGTCATAGTAAGGAATCAGTGAATCGTATTTTCCCAGAATTCTTAGAATTTCTTGCATGTCTTTCTGCAACGACCTAAAAAATTTTTGGAGCTGGAAAAAATTTCGACAGAAATACGATGCATTGGAAAATACGGTTTTTGGGGATTTTTTTTCGATCGAGTTCTAAACATACTAGAGCAAGCTAGGCTAGGTTAATGGCATGGCTCTGATACCAATGTAAGTCCGCAGGGGCGCCTCGGCCGTCGATCCGAAGCCGGAAACTCGGAAACAAAAACTTTGCAAACTAGCAAACCGGCACCACCGCACACTTTTCACTCGGATCGGGCCATTAACCTAGCTACTAGCAAACTAGAAAAGAGTAGAGAAGCTATACCAAGCGATCCATGTCTTTCGGTCTTCGTCTCCACTCCGATCTCCCGCGGAAACTCCGTTCATCTCCGCTTCGTCAGAAAGGGCACCACGTAGCCGGAATCTTTTATGGGCTCCCACCTCTTGACCGAGGCAACTCGGGCGCGAAGTTGGCTAGCCGACGCGTCCAAGATGTGCTGTAGAATAGTGTAGTAGTCTATGTCTCTTTAGGGTTTAGTTGCCATGGAGGATGGAGGAAGAGGGTAAAGAAAATTGGTGCTTTCAATTTTCTAGCAATGAAAAATGAGATCAAGAATCATGCTACCACTCCAAAATGAAACTCTCTCATATCCCTCTCAAATTGTGGCCGCCCCTTTTTTTACCATGAAAAATGGTGGAGGGAAAATAAAAAAATCAATAACAAGAAGGGAGGTGATGGTAGTAAAAGCAAAAGGGGTGACCATATCAAAAATGCAATTATAACAATATCATTTCCATTCAAATCAACTCTAATCCATTCTAATCAAAGGATAAGATGCAAATAGAATCTAATGATTAAAGAACCATCATGATGCCACAAATTGCAAGAAACCCCTCCACAATAAGTTATTTGCAAACTGCAAATAACCCCCTCCATCGAAAAGTCCGGCCGCGAAAGAACAAAGGAAAACCGGCCGGAACGGAATGCAAACTGGCAACTCCAGAAAACTGATCCCGTAATAAATTACAGGAAAATCCCGCTACTGCATATACAAGCCCGCATTTGTATTCCCACTGAACACAAATGCAAAGAGACAAAACTACACTATCTAATACTAGGATCCGGCTTAAACCAAAGCCGGGTAGTAAAAACCGTCCGATCACGATACGTGCAATATCGCACGTATCTGATCGAACCCTGCCATATCTCCATACGGCCTCTACAGCGTTTCGCCCGAAACTTGAGTAACTGTATGTGGTGGACTCTAAAGACTCGTCAATACTATGGCTGTGGATTTAACCACTAGCACGTCAGAGGTATCAGCTATACGTGACGGGCCACCAGCTATTGACAAAAAGGGACATCGATGAGCAAACTCATCCTGATACCCTACTGAGCCTGTCAGTGACAATATCCGTACAGTCCGGTCCGTTCGTCTATGAGCATCGCATGGCGGGCCTAGGGGGTTGGTAAAAGTCAGACCCCCAATAGCGGTACAAGTCATGTCGGAGTGTAGCCCAGAACACCCTGAGATACTACTGGAATACCTACCAGCAAATCTCCTGCCTTGGCCAAGGACTTTTCAATTCTGGCTCTCCTAGACACAGCGCGACCTCACCCCCAATACCGGGAGAGACGAACCCCTGCAGATCCGCTCACTGCCTCCATGTGGCTCGGGACTGTACCCAACTAAAACCTGTTTGCACGATTCCTTTGAGCCGTGGTAGGGTAGTAATCAAGGCACAGTGGGAACTCACACGAGATGAAGCTTTGAACAAGTCCACCATTCTTGTCTCTTCTCTAACCCTAACCATTCATCTAACCTTAGTTAAATCTCTACACTAAACCATGGTTGAATACATGATAAGTATCATATTGTTTTCTTTTTAAATAATAACTTATCATATATTATCTTCTTCTTCTTCTTCTTCAAGAAGAAAAAGCTTGATAGCTTCAATGGCAACTTGAGCAAATGAGTGAGAAATCCAATTCTAAAGTGAACCCACTTCCTATTTCTTCATCCTCTACCTCTTGCCAAGTAGTATAGGGTGTTTTCTTCACAAGTTTCATGACTTGGTGAAGTGGGAGCTTGATCTTGTGATGCCTCGACGTAGATCATCTTCGGCATCGAAGCCGACGACCAAGCCCGCCCATTTCTCCGATGAAGCCGATTCTAGAGTCATGGATTTGATTTGGACAATGGAGGGACCTCATCACAGAGCCTAGGACGTGGAGGACCGGATCTACAAAGGTTGTAGCTTCTTTCCTTTAGTTAAAATTCGTTTATTTGCATTGCATCGCCTCATTATCTAGTTAACGATCCGTATTAGGGTTTGTAGGCACTTGTAAAATTTGAATTAGCCATGTTTGATCACTTGTGAGACTTCATTAGTGTGCCTAGGAACCCTATAGTGGTATCAGAGCCTACCAAGAGCCTTAGGCGATGCGTAGACGGATTTAGAAGTCCGATCGAACCGAAACCCTAACCCAAAAATTGCTCTCTGTACATTTTTGAAATTTGTGGATTTTTGTGAATTAAAAATATACAGAAAATTAATCAGGATATTATAAGAATTACTGTACAAAACGGAACGCCTAAATCTATTAAGGCGCCGCGGAAGCGCGGCACGAGCATGGCTCGTGCGGCGGTTCCGCGGCCGTACGGTCTGTTCTGCCACTTTATTTTGCACAGTAATTTCACTTTAATATTCCTGAGTTTTCTGGGAATTTTTAATTTGCACTGAAGGGTTGAATTTTCTTGGTTGTATTGGGCACTCGGTGTTTCGATCGGATTGTCTAATTTTGCCAGTGTGTTTTTCCGAGTAATTTTAGAATATGTTAAAAAGTTCGACCGGATATAAATACCCACTTTTTCCCCTGTCGGGAAATTTCCAATTGTTGGATATTTCCGTGGTTTAATAACGTTCTAAGTAGTGCAAGTAACGCAATGGACCCTCTAGAAGATAACAAACCTTAATTCGATTATGTGACCGTCTTGAACTGCCCTTTGAACCTTCGGGTTTGGGGCAGTACGGTGTGCCACATGTGAGGCGTTGGCTTGACCCTTCTACGGCTAGACCGTTGGTACTAAGGCACGAACTGAATGTTTTTAGACTTATTTCATGTGTTGAGCTGTATCGGGAAACCTTGGGTGTTCGATTGATCAATCGGAAAGTTTAACATTTTCTATCTTATCCGGAATGTGATACAATAATTGGAATTCACAAGTAGTTATGAGATAACTGAATGAATGCTATAAATCTAGCGGTTTAGTCTCACTTGATCGGTTGCCACGGAATTTTGATGCGATCAAAAGTCCGTCGCAATCACGTAGCGTACGCGGATACTCGCCGGGTAAACTTAATAGACAGCCTCACTCCATAGCCCCGACCAAGTGACTGTAGGAGAACCCCGTCGCCGAAAGCATCCGTTTGGGTGCTCGCGGCAACGGTGTTCCGCCTTGGTGCACTTTGTCGACGGCGTCGGGGGTGCGGCCGCCTACTAAAGTTTGCAACGAGCATTCGATCATGATGTGGGAATCTTGTTGAATTGCCCGACTTGATATTGAAAAGAGTTTTCGATAATGAGACTAAAATGCGGGGTATATAATTGTTAGGCATGGGATGTCGAAGTATTTCATTTGATTAGGCATGCGATGTCTAAAAAGGTTGCGGATTCCAACTGTTGTAGTTTTACACTTTCTTTTCTGTGACCGTAAGTGTAATATGTGATATCGCCGGTTTCATTGCTATATGTCAACGACAATTGGGATGCGCATATTTACTTACGTTGATGACATGTGATGTTATGTGTTGCTGGATATGAGATATTGGATCGTCGTGTTTGAATAGCCGGGTTTTTTTTATGTGAGATGAGTGTTTTTCATTTTCATTCATGTAAAAACTTGTATGTAATATTTTTTTATTGGGGCACTTCCAGGTTGCGGAAGATGTCACCGTTGATGTATATTATTTACTTTTCCGCATTAGGATAGACCTAAGGAGGGGAGCACAAGTAACCGGGTTCTGGGGTCCAGTGGGAGAGCAACTCGAGGAGTCGAGTCCGGGGCTCCTAACCCTAGAATTGGTAGGGTTGCTTGCCGCTCTCGTAGGGGTCTAGGGGTGTTGGATTGGCTATTCATCACGACCGTGGAATCCGTGTTTTATATTGGCTCGTATTGAAAACACGGACGTCCTAGCATATCCAATATTTCATATGATACTTTCTGCTGCGTTATCTGTGATGTGATCATGTGATGTTCTGTGCTCTGTTCAGATAGATGTAGTATATAGTATATATGATATATTATATAGACGTTGCTTATGTTTACACCCGCGCTAGCCCTGCCTCGCTCTGCCGTTAGTTACCTAACCTAACGGTGTAGACGGGACATCGAGGCGAATGCAGATGGCATAAGCGTACGCTATATTTATCTGTGATGTTTAGGTGGACTTAAATGATGGGATATTCATTAATGAGATTAATGAAAGAAAATAAACCTAAAAGATGCTGTGGAATCGAATTTCAAAATAAAAACAGGTAGCTACAGTTTTTGCTTTGCATCGCGGTGTTCCTTGTAGAACATCCTGCACCTTAATCGATAAGGAAAGGACCGAGATCCCTTCACCGGGAGTGACTCCTTTAGCAATAACTGGCAGATGCTACACACTCGGTTTGTCTTTTGATTGCTTTTATAGTTTCTGCTTTGTACAGTGATATATATGATATATCTCGTACCTCATTCGACGAGGAAAGGGCCGACGATCCCTTCACTGGGAGTGACCCCTTTAGCAAAACTAGAAAAGCCTCAAAAACATTCCATTTAAAAACCATTTGATTCCGCAACGAGATCAAGTTCAAAGCGTTAAAGGCTTTCATAAAAACCATTCGCAACCCTCCGTCATTTTAGGAAGTAGAGTACTTAGTATTCGTGCTGTGTTTGTTGACCATAGTCAAGGCACAGTGTACGGTAGCTAAGTGATGTCTTCCTACACCGCATATGATGCGATTAGATAGGACAGTCGCGTGACTTTGTTGACCTTAGTTAAGGGTCATGTGGGTGGGTCTAATTAATCATGAAATGACGGGTAGAACTTGACTAGTGCATATGATTTGTTGACCATAGTTAAGGTCATAAGTACTAGGGGTAAAAATCATTATTGGGAGTTTCAAGTGTTGAAATTTGCAATGAGATTACATACCTTCTATATGATAGTTGGATCCCGATACCCACTGCGAGTAATTGTTACTCCTGGGAGAGTTTTGCACTTTACAATTAGTCGATCAAGTAGGTGTCTAGAAAGGTGTCAACGGGGTTACGCCTTTGGGAAAACGAGGTTTACTGTAATTAGGTCCGTGCGAAAGCACGGGGAACCTCCCTCAAAGTACCGACACTGGCCTGACTGAAAGATTGGCGAACTTGTAGTGTGTAATTAATCCCGGCTAGTCTTTCCTTTTAGGGTTTGAAGGAAGATTTGATAAAAACAGTGGGAGCCATCCTGATTAGATAAAATATATAACCAATCTAATCTTGCAAGAGCGCACGCTGAGTGTTTTCTTCTCTCTCTCTCCAGGTAGCGACCATATCACGCCTTAATCAAGATAATAATATGGATGTATTGACCGAACCCGCTTGTTATACTGAGCTGGGGAACGTTGGTCCCGCTCCAACTTATAATTGTTATAAGACAGAGCAGGAAATAGGGGAATACCAGGATTCCTATGCCGCCCAAACGAAGAAAGTGCATATGATGCATCTCCTTCGGGTGTGTTCATTATAAAGAACTATTTCTCAGTATCCACTACATCCTGGGTATTTGATACCGGATCAGGATCCCAGATATGTAATCTGTTACATAGAGCTACAAAAAGGTAGAAAAACTGAGAACGGGAGATAAGTTTCATGAGACAGAAAACGGGGCAAGTGTTGCAGCCAAGTCTGTTGGTCACTGTCACCCTGTGTTACCAATACATTGATTCTGAACAAATGCTATTAGATACTGAACCTGATATACAAAATCATATCACTCTCTTTATTTAGTAAAGAAATGTTAAAATTTTGTATTGATGGAAAATGTTTTGAACATTTCCTATATCAAAAGTTGATCGGTTCAGGCACGTTATCTAAAAGCATTGACGTTCTAAATCAAACTACAGTTCCTAGTATACAGAACACACACAAGAGGAAGAGTTCAGAAATGAACAAATCCTTCTTGAGGCATTGTAGACTAGGTCATATCAATGCGACCCGACTGGCTGAAGTTACATTTTAGATGCATATTTAAATCAGTTTGGATTTACATCTTGTGAAACTTGCCAGTCATGTCACAAAGATAAGGTGACCATAGCTCTGTTTATTGGAAACAGAGAAAGAGTTAGTAAACTCTTGGGATTGATACATGATGATGTATGTAAGGTTTCCTGTCTACACATGCCAGGACTGGTTCTTTGTACTTCATTATATTCTCTGATAATCTCTCAAAATTCAGTCATATGTTCCTGTTGAAACATAAGTCCGAAGCTTTTGAGGTATTCACAGAATATAAGTTGGAAGTAGAGAACCAAAATAAGGGTATAAGTATTATGTCCTATGATGAGATCAGGGAGGAGAATACTTGTGCATGGCATTCCTGGACTATTCTAAAGGAAAATGAGATTCTCTCTCAGTATTACTCCTCTGAATACACCACAGCACAACGGTGTATCAGGGCGGAGCAATCGCACCGTATTAGATATGGTGTGCTCTATGATGAGTACTACTGAGTTTCCTATTTCCTTTTAGGGGTTGTGCACTTGAGAAGCTGCATACCTATTGAATTAGGTTCGAATCAAATCTGTGCCTACCACTCCATATGAGATATGGTGTGGGAAGAGCCTATCTCTTAAGTAAGTTAAGATTTAGGATTGTTCGGCCTATGTCTAAAGCAAAATCTGGACAAGATCGAGGCAAGGTCAGTTCTGTAGAACTGGAAAGGTTCCAGCTATACAAAACTGCAGCTGATGATTTGACAGAACCAAAGGATTCAATAGTTCCCGACGAACTTCAGCCTCTCCGCCGATCTGGTAGGGTTCCTCATCCGCCTGAGAGATACCTCGGTTTCTCGATGACAGTGGGAGCACGGATTGCATCATGAGATGATGACCCAACCAGTTTCGAGCAGGCCATCGAGAGTAGGGACTCTGTAAGAATGGCTGGATGCTTAGCGATCTGAGATGGAATCCATGTACACCAGCAAAGTATGGACTTTAGCTGCTATATCTGAAGGGTTAAATCCCCATCAGGAGCAAGTATATCTTGAGAAGATTACTTGGTGTAGATGGAAAAGTTGAGACTTTCAAAGCTAGACTTGTTAAAGTTTTTCGTCATTGACCAGGCATGGATAATGATGAAACCTCTTCCAGGGACTATGCTTAAGTCCATCCAGATCCTACTTACCATTGCTACATACCATGAATACGATATCTGGTGGTTGGGTGCCATGACTACTTTTCTAAATAGTGATTTAGAAGAGAACGTCTATAAGAACACAGCCAGAGGACTTCGTAAACAATGGGAGCAGCGGAAACGTGTGCAAGTTGCTTTATAGAATAAAGCAGGCATCGCGGAGTTGGAACATCTGTTTTGATGTGGTAGTCAAAGTATTTGACTTCATCAAAATAGTAGATGAACCTTGTATATACAAAACGTTAGTAGAGAGTAAGGTGGTCATCCTCGTATTGTACGTGGACAACATACTCTTGATAGGAAAAGAGTTTCCTATACTACGATCGGTCGATCTCCTCTTATCATATTGATTATCCAATAGGATAAAGATGATACTTCCTAAATCCTGAGATTTAGATCTATGAGATAGATCTAAAGGGATGTTAGGGTTCTCACTAGGAATAGTGAGATTGTATCAATCGATCCTGGGGAGAATCACTGGAAGAGTTCCACACTGATAAGCACGACTGAATGTCAGTCACAGGCATTGTCTTTACCCTTGGTAAAGGGACGGTATGTTGGAAGATTTCCAAGCTAGATACCGTGACAAACTAGACGATAAAGGCTGGTAACATCGCTATTAAAGATACTACCAAAGAGGCAGTTTGGGTGTATATTGGTTCATAGGATGAACTAGGTTCCTACCATTGTGTGACAATGGAAGTGTGGCTTTGGCCCTAGAAGCCTGGTCCCATCAGTGACCCAGACATATTCTGAGGCAGCATCATCTGATCAAGGAGATAGTTGATCTCCAGGTTGATCGAGGTTAGGAGAGCAGACTCAGAGGACAACATGGCGGATCCACTCACGAAGGCCTTTTCCCAAAGAGAGACTTTTAGGGGATGGTTGAGTATTAGATACTGCAACTACTGCTACAGATGGCCCTAGTGCAAGTGGGAGATTGTTAGTTATATGTATGCCCTAGAGGCCATTACTGTACATTGGATATATATTGTAGTGGATGCTGGGACATATATAGGTAGGACTTTCTTGCTCGACATGATAGTACGGTATCTGGTTGCTCTTTATCTTAACATGTATACTTTCTGTTTCTCTGTTACATGTTGATAAAGCCCTTAGGATGTGTACTCGACTTCCAGGACTATGATGCAGATCATACTAGTGGGGTCTGGGTAGTCAATGAGTACATCCTTCAACGTTCCTAGTCGTGGGAATATCGAGACAGGGCATCGATATTCCAGAGTGGACTAGCGTATATCTTCTCGACCCATGTGATGGGCGATGGATGATCCCATATCCAATGGTGTTTGACATCGGAGATGGTATGCGGGTGCTCAGTGGAGACTGGGTACACTGAACGGACTCGCCGAGAACTCCCAGATGGTATTATACCTCACGTCAGATGGCAGTTCTCTGGTGACACTGGTACAGCTTAGTCTGTTGACCCGAGATCGTCATAGAGTCTTGTGTGTCTCCCACTGTGCTTTGATTTCCACCCTACCACGGCTCTATTGAGTCGTGCAAACAGGTGGTTTTTGGGTACAGTCCCGATTCACATGGAGGCAATGAGCGATAGGAGGGGATTCGTCTCTCCCGGTATTGGGGGTTGATGTTGCTCTATGCTCGACTGGCCATGACAGGAAATCCCTGGCCAGGGTTGCAGTGATATATTGGTAAGAGTTATCAGTAGTTTCACGATTGTTATGGACCTCACGTCGGCATGACTTATCAAGCTATTGGGGTCTGACGTTTACCACCCCTAGGCGAGATATGCGACATATCAGACGAACAGACCGGACTGTACGGTAAATGTTACTGGTTGGATTCACAGGAGTGTGAGCGGGCTTGCTCGTCGATCTTCTGATCGCTCAATACCCGGGTGGCCGTTACGTTTAGCAGACCGCTTGCAGCTTGTGGGTGTTTTATATGATCATCACCTACTGCCGGCGTATTGACGAGTCTTTAGAGTCCTACACAGAGGTTTCCTGGCTCAAGCGAAACGAAATAGGAGTGCATATGAGATATGTACGGGACCGAGAATAATGCGTGTATGTGATACCGTATTATATTCTCACGATGAATGTATCGATTGGTTGTATACGATATAACCTAGTTATCGAATCGAGGATTGATTCGATAAGCCGATACATTGAATATTAGTCGGTTATATGCGATATGACCGGATCGTTAAATCAAGTATTGATTTAATGATTTAATGCATAATTATATATTTGATATAATGATTTGCATTAACTAATATTGGTTCACTTTAAAAGGATTTTCTCACTTGAAATGCACATTGTATATGTGATATATTTTTGTGCACAAGATTGTATCATGTTTGATGATACATGCTCACTTGGGTTTGTGTAAAGATTAAACCATGGTTGTGTAATGGTTAGGGTTTTCATTTTCTTATCTATTTATTTATTTATTTATTTTAGAAAAGAAGAAAAGAAAATGGTGGCTTGTTTTGTTTGCTTGTTGAAGCTTCTTGAAGCTTTGAACAAGTTCACCATTCTTGTCTCTTCTCTAACCTTAACCATTCATCTAACCTTAGTTAAATCTCTACACTAAACCATGGTTGAATACATGATAAGTATCATATTGTTTTCTTTTTAAATAATAACTTATCATATATTATCTTCTTCTTCTTCTTCTTCAAGAAGAAAAAGCTTGATAGCTTCAATGGCAACTTGAGCAAATGAGTGAGAAATCCAATTCTAAAGTGAACCCACTTCCTATTTCTTCATCCTCTACCTCTTGCCAAGTAGTATAGGGTGTTTTCTTCACAAGTTTCATGACTTGGTGAAGTGGGAGCTTGATCTTGTGATGCCTCGACGTAGATCATCTTCGGCATCGAAGCCGACGACCAAGCCCGCCCATTTCTCCGATGAAGCCGATGCTAGAGTCATGGATTTGATTTGGACAGCGGAGGGACCTCATCACGGAGCCTAGGACGTGGAGGACCGGATCTACAAAGGTTGTAGCTTCTTTCTTTTAGTTAAAATTCGTTTATTTGCATTGCATCGCCTCATTATCTAGTTAACGATCCATATTAGGGTTTATAGGCACTTGTAAAATTTGAATTAGCCATGTTTGATCACTTGTGAGACTTCATTAGTGTGCCTAGGAACCCTACAGCTACAGCTGCTTGCTGCTGATGCTGATGTTGTTTCTGTTGTTGTTGCTTCCTCTGGTTCTGCTGCTGCTACTGCTGCTGCTTCTCCTTGTGCTGGGGCTGCTGCTGCAGGTGAATGTGTGTGTGTGTGTGAGAGTGAGAGAATGAGAGAAAAGAGAATGAGAATGGGAAATGAGAAGGCTAGAACCCCTCCCTCTCTCCTTCTCTCTCATCATTAAATGAGCATGGCCTCAACCATGTAGCACCATGCCTCACACTCTCTCTCTCTCAAGGTCAACATATTCAACCCAAATAAAAATCCTTTTTCAAATTCATTTTCATTTTAAAACAACCATGAACACTTAACAATATTAAAACTAGATTATAGAAATGGTTAGACCACACTTAACAACCTAGTTATCATGCACAAGTGTGTGTGTGCCTAGGAAAATTCTAATAAAATACTCAATAAATAGGATAAAATATTTAAAAACCAAATTTGTAAACTTCTTATTAAAATCCATACATAAAAATATAATTAGCTACAAAACACATTCTAAAGTATTACAATCTTCCCCTTTAAAAGAAATTCGTCCCCGAATTTAAAAAAATATACTGTTACGCGTACCTTCAAAGAGAAGATTAAAATCCTCAAATCTCGCTCGCAGCTTCCCAAGTGACTATCTCACTATACGGCTACGTCCAAGAAAACCCTCCACAGATAGCAAGACCCTTGACCGATGTTCCTCCACCTGCTGAGCCATTAACACAATTGGCTGCTGGTGAACGAAAGATCACGTCTAAGCTAAATGGTCTGTTGCTAAATCATGTGTGAAAGGTCAAGAAGGTAATTGTAGAGTATCATCACAAGGAATACGGGATGAAAATCCAATAATCTGGACGGAAGTGCCAAGTTAAAGGCAACGAAACTAACTCGCTTATAGGATCTCAGAAGGACCTAAATCCTGGGACAAGATTCCCAAAATCCAACACGTCATTCATCGAAAAGTCCATAGGAATACATGATCTGTCCCTGCGAACTCGAGTCTATGACCAACACAGTAGGCATAAGACCTCAGTTCGTAATAGACAATTCCCATCCTGACCTAACACAACTGGACCATCTCCGACGTCTCTAGACTAGCTGGGGTCCAAGGTCCTACTTACGCAGAGTCAGAAAGACAACAGATTGGTGATCGACACGACCTAACCCCTAAACCTAAAGGTGGCCAATTGGAGTGTTTCCTGATAACAGCTATCGAAGGAGAAACCTAACGATGGCGAGTGGCGATCCCCAACCGCTGAGAACAATATAAACAAACACACAACTTAACAAGAAACAACTGAGCACATTGAGTATAACCGGATGACAAGAATCCGAATGGAGTCACACCCTGACTAAACTTGGGTAGAAACCGTAACGAAATTCGTGGAGATCTGCTCCCACTCCTACTTCGGAACGGTTAAAGATTACAACTCTCCAGCCGGCCTCAGATACTCAACCCAAACATACAATAAGACCGACACCTTGAAACGAAACCTGAAACTTCTCCTTACATCCCTGTCCACCCGTAACTATCTCACAAGTCACGCTAAATGTTGGTGGAACTTGAATGCATACAGAGAGTTGACAGATGTGCATGTTCTAGGATTACACGTCTCTACCCGATGATACCAGGTACACAAGCGTGTCCCTAACTTAGCACACCATTTTCATAAATCAAGGTCTCTGAATCATTACCCAGCCGAGTATGCTCAAGTATCACCGACGAACGAGTATCGGTGGGCAGTGTCTCGCGAAAACGATTTAAGGAAAGTGGTCGGGCGCGGACATGAGCAAGCTGTCCCCTCCGTAGAGACGAACTTAAGCTGTACTCAATGATCACACAAGAATTGTAAATCTGTAGAAGACTATCACAACAATCAAAATCCACTGCAGGAAGATGTTCATTAAGCTCTAATGGTCCGTGGAAAATCTGACACGACTCTCAAACAAGTAGTGTCCCCAAATCTCCAATGCAAAACCACCGCGGCCATCTCCAGATCATGAGTGGAATATGTTGGAGATAGTGCCCTCAGAGTCAATTATTGGATCACAGGTACATGATTGCAATGATTGAGGGAGGACCTATCCCGGTAGGACAGTCTTACTCGAGATGATAGTATGCTATCTGGTTTACCTTTATCATCGCGTACTGTTTTAAGTGACCTGACACGTCGCTATTACACGTTGATAGAGCCCTTAGGATTCTTGCTTGACCACCAGCAGTATGAGGGCGATCATATAAGTGGGAGCTGGGGGTCTATAAGCATATCCTTAAAAGGTCCCTAGTCGTGAGAGTTTCGAGACAGGGCATCGATTCTCCATAGTAGACTAGTGTATACAGTCGAGACCCCGACGAGGGGCGGTGGCCGGTCTCACAAGCCACTGGTGTCAGTTGGATCACCTAAGATGTATACAGGTGCTCATTGTGTTATGAGTACACCGGACAGGACTCGCCGGGAACATGCTAGTTGGTCATATACCAGACGTCAGATGGCAGTTCCCTGGTGACATGTGTACAGGTTAGTTCATCGACCTGGGGATCGTCATTTGTCTCGTGTGAGTTCCCACTGTACTTTGATTACTACCCTACCACGGCTCAAAGGAGTCGTGCAAACAGGTTTTAGTTGGGTACAGTCCCGAGCCACATGGAGGCAGTGAGCGTATCTTCAGGGGTTCGTCTCTCCCGGTATTGGGGGTGAGGTCGTGCTGTGTCTAGGAGAGCCATTACACGAAGCCCTCGGCCGAGGCAAGGAGATTTACTGGTAGGTATTCCAGTAGTATCTCAGGGTGTTCTGGGCTACACTCCGACACGACTTGTACCGCTTTTGGGGGTCTGACTTTTACCAACCCCCTAGGCCCGCCATGCGATGCTCATAGACGAACGGACCGGACTGTATGGATATTGTCACTGACAGGCTCAGTAGGGTGTCAGGCTGAGTTCGCTCACAGACGTCCCTTTTTGGTCAATACCTGGTAGCCCGTTATGTATTGGCTTATACCTCTAACGTGCTAGTGGTTAAATCCACAACCAAGGTGTTGATGAGTCTTTAGAGTCCCCCACATTTCAGTTACTCAGCTTTCGGGCGAAAGGTTGTAGAGGCCGTATGGAGATATGGCAAGGTCCGATCAGATACGTGCGGTATTGCACGGATCAGGATCGGACAGTTTGTACTATAGGCCGTATGGTTATATGGCAGGGTTCGATCAGATATGTGCGGTATTGCACAGATCAGGATCGAACAGATATTACTAGCCGGCTTTGGTTTAAGCCGGATCCTAGTATAGTACAGTGTAGACTGTCTCATTGCATTTGTATTTCGGTCGAAATACAGATGCGGGTGTGTATGCACAGTATCGGGGTTTTCCTGTAATTTATTACGGGACCAGTTTTCTGGAGTTGCCAGTTTGCTTTCCGTTTCGGCCAATTTCCTTTGTATCGATCATTGGCCGAAGTTTGGTGGAGGAGGGCTTATTTGCATTGTTGCAAATAAGTGTTTATGGAGGGGGTCTTTGCATATTCTTGAGTCATGATGGTTGCACCATTCCTTGACCTTGACTTCTTGACTTCTCCATCATGGCTTGACTTTCATATGACATGGTTTTCATGATGATTGTGGTGGAGTGAGGTTCTGGTGATCATTTCTTTGCATGATTTGGTTGTTGAGTGTTGGTGTTTCTTTGTGATCACTATTCCTTATGATAACCATTCCTCTCTCTCTCTCTCTTGCATGATTGATATGGTTACCTCCCCCTTGACTTTTCCCTCTCTCTTTGATATACATGGGCCGGCCATCCCTTGTGGGAGGTTGATTGATTTTTGGTGTGGCATTTTTGGTTCTCTTCATGCTCCAAAAATCACACAACAAGACTCTCCAAAATTCCAAGTTCTTTTCCTCCACTAAAAAGGCAATTCCACAAACCCAAAGTGAGACATGGTTCTTCACACATTCTACAGCAAATCTTGGGCACGTCGAGTAGCCGGCTTCGTGCCCGAGTTGCCTCGGCATTGAGGTGGGAGCCCGTAAAAGAAGTAGGCGATGTGGTGCACTTCCGGCGACGAGGAGGAGACGGGACATTCCGCAGGAGATCGGGACGACGACGAGAAGACCGGAGGACTCGGATCTGTCGGTATACTTCTCTTCCCTATCTTGTAGTTAGCTTAGACTTGTTAATGGTTCGATCCGGGTGTTTAGTGCACGGTGGTGCCGGTTTGCTAAGTCCGCAAAATTTAAGTTTATCACCGCTTCCGCATTTGGCCGTCGGATTGACGGCCGGGGCGCCGCCGTGCACTTACAGTGGTATCAGAGACTCGCCATTAACTTAGTCTAGTTGGTTTAATGTGTTTTGCATTTCCGATCGACCAAAACTCCAAAATCTACATTTTTGTTAGCATCAGTTTCTGTTGAAATTTTTTGGTCTAAAAAAATTTTTCAGGTTGTAAAATATTGATGTACTGGAAAATATAAGATCTCTGTAAAAATTCGATGAAGTGAATCCACAGTGGGAGCGCGGAACCGCCGCACATACCCCCTTCCCGCCGCTGTTCCGCCGCACACTGTGGGGATCCCTGCACCAATTTTTTACAGAGGCTTTCTGGGCTTAAAATATGGGTTTTGGAATATTAATTTTAGGCCCATAATTTCTGTGAGTGCTACAGTATTATTTTGGGGCCCACTTGTTAATGTTTGATCGATCGGATATTTTAAACACATTATTTCACAGTATTTACATTATATCTACGACCGTGAATGTTACTCGATCGGTAAATCCGGTCTAACTGCTATAGCCCGGTTAGACGGATTTGCGAACGTGACTTTCACGTTGATGTTCTGTTTTTGCTGTGATGTTGCGGATCGGTCGTGGGGATAGCCTGGATGTAATGCTAGTACAGTTTTGTTGTATTATGTACATTTGATATTGCGGGGCGAGCGTCCGACATGTGGACTGCCGTCACTGCCTGTTTGTATTATTATTTTGGGGCACGACCTGGTTGCGGTCGATGTACCCGGTGTATGTATATTTTACTTTCTGTACTAGGATTGCCCCGCGGAGGGGTGCACGGATAGCCGGGTTCTAGAGGGCAACAAGCCCGCATCTCATGGCATTGGGACGGAGGGGGCTTCACTCTAAGATTGGCGGGCTATTCGCCGCACTCGTAGGGGGTACAGGTTGACCCAGGAGGGGTGCCCAAGTTACCGGATTCCGTGAAGTGCTGGGTGGTCCATTCACGGTGCTGAAGGGGGCTGCCTCGCTTCAGGTTTTGGCGGGTGACTTGCCGCGCCCGTAGGGGTCTAGGATTTCATTGCACAGGCTATCCACACGACCAGGGGAACGTCGGGTTTCAGCAGTGGCTCTGTGAAACCCGGGGATCCCAGATATCTGTATTGTTTCTGTGATGCTGTTCATTCTCTGTGATGTTGCATTTTATTCACGCCTTGAGCGAATATAATATATTGGTATATATATTAGTAGATGTTGTATATGTTTTGCATCCGCGCTAGTCCAGTCCCCGCTCTGTCGTTAGTTAGCTAACCTAACGGGTAATGACGGGACCCAGTGGCGAATGCGGATGGCATATACGTACATCAGTATATTTTCGTTCTTTGTGGTGTGATCAATTGATGGGACTGCGTTGATTCGGATCAATGCAAGTTAAAAACAAACCTAATCTGATGTTGTTGGAACACTTTTCAAAAAGCTGTCATTGCAAGGACGTTCACTTTTGTTTTGCATCGCGGTATTCATTTAGAATATCCTGCTCCTCAGTCGACGAGGCAAGGGCCGAGATCCCTTCACCGGGAGTGACCCCTTGGACAGAAGTTTGCGTCAGGGCAATGACTTCACTATAGCCGATTACTTTTGCTTTGCACCGTGGTATTCAGTTGGAATATCCTGCACCCCATTCTACGGGGAAAGAGCCGAGATCCCTTCACCGGGAGTGACCTCTTTAGCAACGGTTTTCGTCACTATATTTTCAAAAAGCTATCCGTTCCTTCAACGATATCAAGTTCATTACGTTAAAGGTTTTCGCCAGAAACCATTCGTAGCCCTCCGTCGTTTCATATGGGTGGTCAATAGTATTCAAGCTGTGTATGTTGGCTAAAGTCAAGGCACAGTGATTGGTAGCTATTGGGTATTCATATGCAGCATAGATAGATGCGTTGGTTTGGGACAGTCGTACTGCCATTTTGGCCAAAGTCAAGGGTAGGTACGGGTGGATTCAAATTAACCTGGAGAATGACGGGTAGAACTTGACATGTGACTTATGATATGTTGGCCAAAGTCAAGGTCATAAGAGCATGGGGCAGAAATCACATCGGGAGTTTCAAAAGAACTGAAACTTGCCAGATATGCGCATACCTTCTGGAGTGTGATACCGTGAGCGGATTCCGTCACGTTATCATGCGATGATAGTTGGATCCCGATTCCCACTGATGAGTTAGTTTACTCTTCGGGTGACCCCGACTAATTCTTCTTTCAGGTTTGGAGGAGAATTTGAGGTACAGTGGGAGGTTTTCAGATTAGATAAATAGGTAACCATTCTGATCTAGGTTAGAGTGCACGCTGAGTGTTTCTTTTCTCTCTCTCTTTGGCAGCGACCATTGACCCGACCCTAAGACTATGACTCAGTGACCAAGTTGACCGAACATTCTTAACACTGGCTTTTGGATTGTCAGAGTTGCAGACCTCATTGCCACTCCTACTTTTACCCTTTTCTCCAGGACACCCCGTATTACTTCGAACGTCCACTTCCATTGGACAAAACCATCGTATGGTTAGATACGAACTCGAAGGGATTTATTCGAGAATGGTTTCCGGTTCTGGAGAAAACGGATAGGATTATTCAGTTGTCTTTTCCTTTTACCTTCTCTCAGGTTGCGAGTACTCCTTGGTTTAGGAGATAGTACACCTATTACGCAAATTGGATAGTCTTCTTCCAAACCTTAGGCTGGTGCCGACCGGTAGGGAATAAAGAAAACCAATTAGCCTAACGATGGTGTACAGAAGGTATTAAGTTCAGACAAAGCAAGGGATTAGTAAGAGGGCAAAGTAAATTGCAACAGATATTCATGACCAAACCAAATATTTCGTTACCACTCCCACATCACCTTTGTATTTCTCCAGGACACTCCGTATCACTACGAAGATCCACAGTTTATTGGATACTCCATCGTATGGTTATATACGAACTCGAAAGGAACTTGTTCCAGTTCGGGGATGGATTCTGGTCCAGGAGGAATAGGAATAAGGTTTATTCGGTTGTCTTTTATCTTCACCCTCTCTCATTGCGAGTGTTCCTAGGATTGGGACAGTACACCCATTATGCTTATTGGATAGTCTTCTTCCAAACCATAGGCTGGTGCCGAACGGTAGGGAAGGAAGAAAACCATTTGGCCTAAAGGGGTGTGCAGAAGGTAAAGACTAAAGACATATGAAGGGATTTGGAGAGGTGGCAAAGGATTATACGGTTACAGTCGTGAATCTGGAAGAGGCATTACTAGGAATACCGGGATACCCCATCGAAACATTTCAATGTTTCAGTCTCACTGTGTACTGTTAAAGGAAAACTGTTTTCCCAATTAGATACTTACTCCAGGGTATGTTTTTACCAGGTACGATTCTCACATCTGTATGGTTTTACAGATGATGAGTAGGAGTAAGTTATTGGGAATTGGGTGATTATCCTCATTATATCGGGATTCGTTGTAATCGGTGATATTTGAGGAAATCACCTGGGCTGTTTGCCGGTTGGCAAATATTTGGTTTTGAATATCCGCAGTTATGCACCAATTTCAAATTGATATATCTGTACGTCTATTTTCATAGAGTGAGATATACCTTTCTGAAATTATGTCTACGACATTTACCTATATCAGTGGATGGTTAGGTAAGGAGCATTAAACAGCGGTGTAATTCTTCTTAACCATAAGTACAGTTTTCAGCCTACGACACACAGTGAATGAGTTATCAGACTCAAGGGACTTATACAGAGTATTGTATGTTGTCCAGGGTCCATCAGGACAGAGGGGTTGGTCCTCGTACTATATTCGGTTTACGTATGACTTCTCTAGTTTTTAGACAGGTGTTTCGTAGGAAACACAGGGTCCGAATTTGGAGAAGTTATAGGTATTTGAATAGAGTAGAGAACCAGGTATAGCAAGTATCGGGATTCTTCAAAGAGATCGAAGATGTAGATACTTGTGTATGGTATTAAGTTGATAGTAATGATTAAGAGAAATTGCTTCTTTTTCAGGTTACTCATAATTGGAAGCATTCCTAAGTTGAGTAGCGCTGATCGGCCTCCTTCCATTTAGTTGACATGCACTGGAGACAGCTGCATGATTTGAATCTGGTTCAATTAAATCAGTGCCTCTGGTTCTATATTGGATATAGAACAGTTCATATCTTAACGATGTTAAGGTACGGGGAGTTGTCCGGTTTATGCTTAAAACCAGACACTAGACAACTCAAGGCACGTTTCTGTAATGGTTGTTTGTGGGTTGACCCAGGCTATGACGCGGGCTGACTTTCTACCATCTGGATGAACAATAGCAATATTGTTCTAGACTCGCCACAGTTTTAATAAAAATGGATTTTTTCAGAAAACAGTAGTGGGAGTATGGTAGAACTGGAAGTGATTCCAGAACCACAAACGATTACTGAAGATTTGATAGGAACCTAAAGATTCAATCTGGATTGACATTCCATTGGCCACTCCGCAGATAAGGTGGGTAACTTCAGGCACCCGAGAGGTACTACGGTAGCCTCAAGGACGGTGACAGGGAAGTTCTTGTTTACCCACAATTACCATTGCTGTTGTTCCAGGCTGCGAGACCCGGTGGGAGGATGAGTATAGCGTCGTTCTAAACTAGTTTTAGAAGTGTACGTGTATATGACTCTGCCAGAGGGTTGTCGTAGTCAGTGGGAGCAGCGGAAGCATTGGTGGAAAGGTAGCTTATGTCTATTTATAGACTAAAGCAGATGTAGCGGAGATAGATCATCTATTTCTGACGTGAAAGTCATGGGTTTGACTTCATCAGAATAGGGGATGGATCTGTTGAGAAGGTAGTAGGGTGTGATGTCCTGGTATTTGGATGACATACACAGAGTAGGAAAAGAAACTCCTATACTACAATCGGTTATACTTTGGTCGTCACACAGTAGTTTCTCCAAATGGGACTTGGACATTATATCAGACAAACTGGTTACTAGATCTATGGTTTTAGATCTAGATTTGGGTGGTTTCCCAATCAGGGTACTTAGACAGCATTCTAAGAGTATTTATAATGGACGACTCCATGCACGGTAGTGTACCTGCAGAAGATGGAGTCACCCTCTCTAAAGGTGTCTTACAGACTAAAGGGGAGAGGGATGTGCATGATTGGCAGATCACTTGCTCAGGCGATTGAGTCAATCATGAGATGTCAAGTACCACACCAGATGTTGTTCTTGCACTAGATGCAATAAGTTGACATTGATCCAATCCTGGAGAAACGGTCGGAAGCAGTTTTAGAACATAAGTGGATGTTCTAGGGATATGATAACGACAGCCTCATTCGGGAAACAGTTATCATTCCAGGCTTCCAAGGTGACATGGACGACAAGGAGGTTGTCAGAGCTATAGTTTTCCTTCTGATGAGGGGCAGTATTTTGGACAGGTGGTCCAAGGCTATACTGAGGGTGGCATGGCGCAGGATACTGATTAAGTTCAGTTGACGATACAGTCTAAGAAGTTTGGATTTGGAGTTCATTTATGAGCTATGTCCCATCAGACATCCAGACACATTCTAAGACAGGTATTACTCTTTTCGGGAGATGGGTTTCTCCGCGAACTTGAGATATAGAGAGACATGGAAAGAGACAACAAGGCGGATCCACTCACTGAGGCTATTCCTCGAACGCAATAGTTTCGCAAACGAGCTTTGTGAGACTGACTAGTAGAGGAGTTGGGTGTTCGGTATCACACGGGCTGTGAGTATGCGACATCGCAATAATTAGCCTTGAGTGCAAGTGTAGCGTCTTGAAAAGTCGTTTTGGTGTTTTCCTGAAATTCGGTGAAAATTCGGTATTTTTCCGAAAACCGTCTTTCTCGATATTTTGCAGTTTAGGGCTAATTATACTTAAAGTGGATAGGTAATTACTTGTTTTTAGTGACTAATGAGTTAATTATGAAATTTTGGTCATTTAAAAATTTTTCCCTATTTTTCAATTTTTTAATATTATTTTAAGCCGGTAAGAAAATACTTTAAATAAGCGATAAATACAAATTTTTCCGGGCTAAATTTAATCTCTAAAATTATGATAATTATATTCTAGTGATAACATGAATTTTTAGTAATTTATTTTGATTTTTAACCAATTTTTTATAAATTGAAACGAAATTATTGATTTTGGGCTAAAACTTGCAATTTTTGAGTTGTAGGGGGCCTTTTTGCATAAAATTTCTTTTGTAAAACCCCTCTATCTTTTCCCTCAGCCCAAGAACAGCCCAAGTCTTGGCCAAGACCAGAAAATTCTGACCTCTCTCTTTCTTGAGTTGTTTCTTAAGTTATTTGATAGTTTATGGATTTAATTTAAATAAAATGGTTAATATATGATACTTTTGACTTTAGAAACTTGACCAAGACTTTTCCTCACTTGCCCACACCCCCCACCTTACCTCCAACCTGGCCGAAACTGAACCCTCCCCTTCTTCATCTTTTTCCTTTTCATTTTTCTTCAATTTTCTTCAAAAAATTGCAAGAAAATTCAACAAATATCCATAAATCCTTCTCTTTTTCAACACAAAATCCTTATGCTACCTCTTCTCAAGCCTAATATGGTTGAAATCATGTGGAAAGGAGGCATCTTTGGAGGAAACCTTCTTGCTTGATCTAGTGATCAAGAGGTATAAATTTCCATCTTGTTAAATTCCTTGTTTAAGTGCTTATGTGTTATGGGTTAGTGTTAATTTAGTGTAGTTAATCTAGTTTCCTTAGATTTTGTTTGAAAAATGAACTAGGTTTTGAACCATGATAATTTAATTAAGTTGTTATTTTGTTAATCTAGTTGTTAATGACTAATCTATATAGTTACCTTGTTGTTGTAGTTTCAACTTTGCTAAATTAGTTAACTTTTGAAATGTGAAATTGTTATTTTAGGATTTCAAGAAAAGGTTTTTGTATGGAATTGGTATTTGAAACTTGATTAGTGAGTTGTTTAGGGTTTAGAAACCCTTATTTAGTTGATTAAACCTAATTTGTTAACTAGTGTTTTGCTAACCTTAAGCTAAGTGGTTAATTTGCTTATTAGGCTAAATTTTAGTGTTAAAGTAAGGATTTCTTATATAGTTTGAGTTATGTTTGCTATTTATAAAAATCAAGAGAAGGTTTTGTTATGTAAATTAGGTTTTTTAAGCTTAGTTAATGGTTTAGCATTGGTGTTTTGGCTAACTTTTTGGTTAGTTTTGAATGTTGGCGTTGGGTGGGTTGACTTTGTCGCTATATTGTCGATATTTGCATCAAATTGCAATTTCTGCTTACTAGTTTTTATAGAAGTTATGTGATGAGTTAATTGTGGTATCTTGATGATTTTGTTGGCTTGTCCTACGACTTTTAGGATGCGTGAGTGCGGTTTTTGGGTAGTCGGGTTTTAGTTTTGCCGGGTGACCCAAATCGGCGTTTTTCGGCAGTTTTTGCGATTTTCGCGTGTGTCCGCGCACTTTGTGCACGTTGTACCCAGCTAGAGAACTTTAGTAGTTTCGTTGGGGTTTTGCGTCGTTCTTGATATGTAACCTTATATTTGATATAAATTACAGGTTCGGTCGCGGAGACGTCTGACGCGGCGCGAAAGGGAAAGGCGGTGATCGGACACAGCTAGCCAGGAATCCCAGTGAGTAGATTTAACATCTACGGGGGACGATCGTCTGGATGGCGCAAGTCGCCCGATAGATTTAGTAAACTGGAAAATAGTAAAATGGCTAATCACTTGTGACATTAGAATAATAATACTGGCATGATAGTTGCTGCAATTAGGTCAATAGGTTATACCCATATATGCAAACTCAATTGTAGGACACATGCACCATTACCAGGTTTTATATGCAGCACGAGCACTATTCATGTTACACACACACCCTGGTAATTGCCATGCCACCACACTAGATAACCTTTAAATTAAACCTTTTATTAATTGATACTTAAATTGTGTTATTCCCTTAAAATGAAACCCTAGGATTGCTATTCATGTGCATGTACTTCATCATATTCATTGTTCATGCTTAATCCATTTATCACACATCGCAACTTGGTTATTGATATCATACGCATTCATTGTCATTGATATATGCACTTATGAGGATTTTCTTGAGATTTTATGATATTGCTGGATTTCGGGGGAAAGCCGCAAAATTTCCAAACTTATAATATTTTTAAAACATGTAAATTGCGGTTTTCTAGTGATGTAAGTGTCGTCCACCATGAGTTTGCTGTGGCTTTGGAAATCCGTGTCGAGGAGTGGAGGAACCGGCACGGGTACATGGTGGGCCCGGTAAGGTACCCCGGGGCAAGAGGAATGTGGTGATGACGTTGAGCCTGGCAGGGGACGGATTACCTACCGGTGACTGTTTGGGACGGCGGATATCCAGAGGATACCGACCGTGGCCACTAGATGATGAGATATTGATATTTGAGATGGGTCAGCCGGACGGCTGAGGCCAGAGGTACATTTATGAGATTTGAGACAGCTTTTGGGTGTCGTTGCTGGACACCGATTTTCGTCGATTCATTGGCATTATGCTGGCATTCTAAAAGAGTTTCAAAAACAAAAAGAGATAAAATATTTCTTATATATATATACCTATTGAGACCTCAGATTTTCATGTTGCATGCATATTATTACACTGATGTTATATACACACCTGCTAGTGCATCCAGTCTTACCTGTATTTTAGATGCTAGGATGCTTGTGTGCATGCATACGATAGCTTTTGTAGATGTTATTTATTACTCACGAGTTGGCAACTCACCCCCGTTGTGCCACAGTCTTTTGCAGGTCCGCTCCGTCAGTTCAGTAGCGGCGGGCGCACTTGTCTTTTGCCTCTTTTGCCTGAGCTCGAGATTTGCTCATAGGTGGGTTATGTTATATTTTTTGTACCACCTTGTATATTCTTGTATCTAGTGTACTCCATCTACTGTTCTACCAGATATTTGTATATTGACCTAGAGATGAGACTGTGAGGTTTGTGGATTTTATACTGTATTTGGGGTCGAGCTCACTTGAGCCGACATGCTACTTTTCATGCTTCCTTATGCTTCATGATGCTTTATTATGCTTATTGTCATTTACATTGCGTGGGATTTGTGACCGCCTTATGGCGAAGAGCTAGCTCCCGCTTGGGGATGCCCTATTTTGTGGATTCATGTATATATTTTGTTGTACCCATTTTTGGGGGTCAGTATTTACAAAGGAGACTCTGCCGAAATTTTCGGGAAAAATTTGTATTGTTTTTAAAAAGTGTTTTACATGACTTATTTGATAACTCGCTTTCAATTGATTGGGTTTTCTTCACTCTTTTGCTTCATTGGTTTTGTTTTCTGTGCTTTGGCTTACTTATTTTACGGACGCCTTTAGACGTTCCGTAAACTAAAGTGCCAGTCACGTTCCGTACCTTGCGGGTCGTGACAAAGTTGGTATCAGAGCGATAGGTTTTACCTTTTTGAGTGTAGGATGACCCTTGGTAGATGGAGTAAGTGACTTAAGCAGGGTAACGTAGCGTACGTATGTCCGCGGCATACTTACGATACGGTACTCCGCCTAAGTGACTTTAGGATATACTTGCTTGAAAAAAATTCCTTCTTCAATTCCGTGTATCCTATGATCCTATTGCACTGTTCTTACTATCCGTTTTCTTGTGACAGCCACTATGCCGCCGAAGGCTACGAGGGCACAGAGGGCTGCCGCCAGAGACGAGATTCGAGCTGGCTCGTCCGAGACTAGGACTGAGCAGGGTGGTATGCCTACGCCGCAGGGACAGACCGATCCACCTTCCCCAGGCCGTATGGATAGGCTCGAGACGGGTATGGAGGAGTTGCGACAGATGATGGGAGGCATGCAGGAGCTGCGTCAGATGGTAGGATCCCTAGTTGCAGCCAGTCGTACACCGAGGCAGGATGACGTACCTACTACATCACAGACGACCATGATACCTGCTCCTACTACTACCATCGTGTCCATTCCGGTTTCACTACAGGACTTCATGAGGCTGAGACCTCCAGTATTCACCGGCACCGAGGCAGCGGAGGACCCACAGACGTTCCTTGATAGTTTAGCCAGGATCTGCCGTTCGCTGAGATGTTCGGATGATCGATGGGTAGAGCTTGCCAGTTTCCGACTAGAGGGTCTCGCGCAGACATGGTGGGAGTCAGTCTTGAGAGGTCGAGCTGCAGGTCTACCGCCTATGACTTGGGCCGAGTTTACAGCGGTCTTTCTAGCCCGTTTCCTTCCAGAGAGCGTTCGTGACGCCAGAGCTCGCAGTTTCGAGGCCTTAGTCAAGACACCTGGGATGACGGTGTCTGAGTATGACATCCAGTTTACTCAGTTGTCCCGATATGCTCAGTATTTGGTGGATACCGAGGAGAAGATGGTGAAGAGGTTCGTACAGGGACTTGATGCCCAGCTATACCTTGCCATTGGCGCCCAGCACTACGACACTTATTCAGCGGCTATGGATACGGCATTGCGGATGGAGGCACGCATATCACAGACTCCGGCCGTTTCTGGGCCGAAGAGGATGCGCACCGATGTACCATCTCAGAGACAGCGCGCCAGATTCTTTCCGAGAGATAGGCCTGGCAGAGGATTTGGGCGGGGACAGTTATATGGTTCTTATCCCCAGAGGCAGCAGCCGTCACCAGGATGTTTTGGGTGCGGGAGTCTGCATCATCTTGTCAGAGACTGTCCGGTGAGACGACAGGGAGCAGCGACAGTTCCGCACGTGACTCTACCACCATCACCACCCCCTCCTCAGAGAGCCCTACTTCCTACCCCAGGCGATGCTCCACGCCAGTTAGGTGCACCGAGAGGCCGTGGACGCGGCGGTCCTGTTCAGAGAGGACGAGGAGGCAGAGGCCGAGGTCGAGGTCAGCCCGCTATCGGTGGAGGACAGGCCCGAGTCTTTGCTTTGACACCGCAGGATGCGCAGGCATCCAATGCCGTTGTGACAGGTACTTTGCCAGTTTGTTCTTTCGACGCACGGGTGTTATTCGACCCAGGTTCCACACATTCGTACGTATCTATACACTTTGCACCGATGTTGGGCCGTGAGTCGTCGTCGTTAGATCAGCCGCTTGTTGTTGTTACTCCGGTAGGCGAGTCGTTTGTCGCTCGTTTTGTATTTCGTTTGTGTTCCGTTCGTATCGGGGAGAGGGATTCATCAGTTGATTTGATACTCCTCGATACGTTGGACTTTGATGTGCTTCTGGGCATGGATTGGCTAGCCACTTGTTATGCTTCGGTGGACTGCCGTGAGAAGGCAGTCAGATTTAGCTTTCCGGGAGAGCCAGTCCTTGTTATTCAGGGAGACCGCAGTGTCGCCCTTCCCAGCTTAATTTCTTCTCTTCGCGCTGGTCAGCTCTTGCGGAAGGGATGTCAGGGATTCTTAGCGTTTGTTTGTGATACTCGAGCTACAGAGGTTCCGTTGGACCAGGTCCCGGTAGTTTGTGAGTTCCTTGATGTTTTCCCTGATGAGCTACCTGGGCTACCGCCTGAGCGCGATGTTGAGTTCTGCATTGATTTGATTCCCGGTTCGGGGCCTATTTCTATACCACCGTATCGGATGGCCCCGGCAGAGCTTCGAGAGCTGAAGGAGCAGTTGCAGGATTTGTTGGATAAGGGGCTTATTCGACCGAGTGTTTCTCCGTGGGGTGCTCCGGTCCTGTTTGTCAAGAAGAAGGATGGAAGTTTGCGCTTGTGTGTCGACTACCGCCAGCTGAACAAAGTTACCGTTCGGAACAGATATCCGTTGCCGCGCATTGATGATTTGTTCGACCAACTTCAGGGTGCGGGGTATTTTTCGAGGATCGACTTGCGATCAGGATACCATCAGCTGCGAGTTCGACAGGAGGATATACCGAGGACAGCTTTCCGTACACGCTATGGCCACTACGAGTTTTTGGTGATGTCGTTCGGACTCACCAACGCCCCAGCAGCATTCATGGATTTGATGAACCGTACATTCAGGCCGTATCTTGACTTGTTCATCATCGTGTTTATCGACGATATCTTGGTGTACTCCCGGAGCAGAGAGGAGCACGAGCAGCACTTGCGGATTACGTTACAGACTCTGAGGGAGCATCAGCTGTTCGCAAAGTTCTCCAAGTGTGCTTTCTGGCTGGACAGCGTCGGATTCTTGGGTCACGTGGTTACGAGAGACGGCATTTGTGTGGACCCGAAGAAGATTGAGGCCGTTCAGCAGTGGCCCCGACCTACATCGGTTACCGAGATCCGTAGTTTTCTAGGCTTGGCGGGCTACTACAGGCGTTTTGTTCAGGACTTCTCCCGTATAGCTGCACCGTTGACCGGTTTGACCCGGAAGGGAGTCCCTTTCGTCTGGACAGAGGAGTGCGAGCGCAGTTTTCAGCAGCTACGGACATGTTTGACTACGGCGCCGGTATTATCTTTACCTTCGGGATCAGGCGGATTTGTTGTCTACTGTGATGCTTCGCGAGTGGGATTAGGATGCGTTTTGATGCAGCATGGCCGGGTGATCGCTTATGCTTCTCGGCAGTTGAAGAAGCATGAACAGAACTACCCCACTCATGATTTGGAGATGGCTGCAGTGGTCTTTGCACTGAAGATTTGGCGACATTACCTTTACGGCGAGTCATGTCAGATATTCACCGATCACAAGAGCTTAAAGTACATATTTCAGCAGCGAGACCTGAACCTCAGACAGCGTCGTTGGATGGAGTTGGTGAAAGACTACGACTGCGAGATCTTATATCACCCCGGCAAGGCGAATGTGGTGGCAGATGCGTTGAGTAGGAGGCCCGGGGGTAGTTTATCCTTTTTGCGCGCAGTGCAGAGGCAGTCGTCAGCAGATTAGCAGATGTTATGCGACAGCCGAGTTGAGTTCGAGTTCACTCAGACAGGGGGACAGCTCGCGCATGTTCGTGCACGCCCACAGTTGCTTGACCGTATATATGAGGCACAGCGTAGTGACGACCGTTGCTCAGAGATCATGGCACAGATGGGACAGGGCAGATTTTCCGAGTTCATGGTTGACGATCAGGGGATTTTACGATATGGATCTAGACTGTGCGTACCAGATGCTGATGGTTTGCGGCGCGACATTCTTGAGGAGGCACACCGATCAGTGTATAGTGTCCACCCCGGTTCCACCAAGATGTACCATGATATGAGAGAGACCTACTGGTGGGACGGGATGAAGAGGGACATTGCGGAGTTCGTTTCGAGATGCCTGACTTGTCAGCAAGTCAAGGCTGAGCACCAGAGGCCCGCAGGAGAGCTACAGCCGTTACCCATTCCAGAGTGGAAATAGGAGCAGATTTCGATGGACTTCGTTGTGGGTCTACCCAGGACCAGTCGAGGGTACGACTCCATCTGGGTGATCGTGGATAGATTGACGAAAGCGGCTCACTTCCTGCCAGTGAAGACGACTTTCAGCTTCGCTCAGTATGCTCAGCTCTATATTGACGAGATCGTGCGACTACATGGCGTACCGACTTGTATCGTGTCAGATCGAGGCACTCAGTTCACCAGCCGACTTTGGCAGAGACTTCAGGAGGCTTTGGGCACTCGTTTGAGCTTCAGCACAGCGTTTCATCCGCAGACAGACGGACAGTCAGAGCGGACCATTCAGACTCTCGAGGACATGCTCAGAGCGTGCGTTTTAGACTTTGGGGGTAGCTGGGATCGTCATTTACCTCTAGTGGAGTTCTCCTACAACAACAGCTTCCAGGATACTATTCAGATGGTACCTTTCGAGGCATTGTATGGGAGGAGATGCAGATCGCCCGTTTGTTGGACAGAGCTCAGCGAGAGCAGCATTTTGGGGCCGCAGCTTGTTGAGGAGACGACAGCGAAGATACAGTTGATCCGAGACCGGATGAGAGCGGCTCAGAGCAGGCAGAAATCGTATGCAGACAGGCGCCGTCGCAGATTAGAGTTCGCAGTTGGCGACCATGTTTTTCTGAAGGTCTCACCGATGAAGGGCGTGATGCGTTTTGGGCGAAAGGGGAAGCTTAGCCCTAGATTCGTAGGTCCCTTCGAGATCCTCGAGCGTGTCGGCGCTGTTGCATATCGTTTGGCTCTTCCACCCAGCTTTCCCGATGTTCACCCCGTCTTCCGTGTTTCGATGCTCCGCAAGTACCTTCACGACCCTTCGCATGCGATTCAGCACCCGACAGTCCAGCTAGAGCGCGACCTTTCTTTTGCAGAGCAGCCGGTGGCCATCTTGGATCGGCAGGTGAAGAAGTTGAGATCGAAGATTATACCAACCGTCAAGGTCCTTTGGTGTAGCCCGAGCAGCGAGGAGGTTACCTGGGAGACCGAGGGCGAGATGAGGAAGAAATATCCCCATCTCTTTGAAGGTACGCGTAGCTATATTTTTAAATTCGGGGACCGAATTTCTTTAAGGGGGGGAAGATTGTAGCGTCTTGAAAAGTCGTTTTGGTGTTTTCCTGAAATTCGGTGAAAATTCGGTATTTTTCCGAAAACCGTCTTTCTCGATATTTTGCAGTTTAGGGCTAATTATACTTAAAGTGGATAGGTAATTACTTGTTTTTAGTGACTAATGAGTTAATTATGAAATTTTGGTCATTTAAAAATTTTTCCCTATTTTTCAATTTTTTAATATTATTTTAAGCCGGTAAGAAAATACTTTAAATAAGCGATAAATACAAATTTTTCCGGGCTAAATTTAATCTCTAAAATTATGATAATTATATTCTAGTGATAACATGAATTTTTAGTAATTTATTTTGATTTTTAACCAATTTTTTATAAATTGAAACGAAATTATTGATTTTGGGCTAAAACTTGCAATTTTTGAGTTGTAGGGGGCCTTTTTGCATAAAATTTCTTTTGTAAAACCCCTCTATCTTTTCCCTCAGCCCAAGAACAGCCCAAGTCTTGGCCAAGACCAGAAAATTCTGACCTCTCTCTTTCTTGAGTTGTTTCTTAAGTTATTTGATAGTTTATGGATTTAATTTAAATAAAATGGTTAATATATGATACTTTTGACTTTAGAAACTTGACCAAGACTTTTCCTCACTTGCCCACACCCCCCACCTTACCTCCAACCTGGCCGAAACTGAACCCTCCCCTTCTTCATCTTTTTCCTTTTCATTTTTCTTCAATTTTCTTCAAAAAATTGCAAGAAAATTCAACAAATATCCATAAATCCTTCTCTTTTTCAACACAAAATCCTTATGCTACCTCTTCTCAAGCCTAATATGGTTGAAATCATGTGGAAAGGAGGCATCTTTGGAGGAAACCTTCTTGCTTGATCTAGTGATCAAGAGGTATAAATTTCCATCTTGTTAAATTCCTTGTTTAAGTGCTTATGTGTTATGGGTTAGTGTTAATTTAGTGTAGTTAATCTAGTTTCCTTAGATTTTGTTTGAAAAATGAACTAGGTTTTGAACCATGATAATTTAATTAAGTTGTTATTTTGTTAATCTAGTTGTTAATGACTAATCTATATAGTTACCTTGTTGTTGTAGTTTCAACTTTGCTAAATTAGTTAACTTTTGAAATGTGAAATTGTTATTTTAGGATTTCAAGAAAAGGTTTTTGTATGGAATTGGTATTTGAAACTTGATTAGTGAGTTGTTTAGGGTTTAGAAACCCTTATTTAGTTGATTAAACCTAATTTGTTAACTAGTGTTTTGCTAACCTTAAGCTAAGTGGTTAATTTGCTTATTAGGCTAAATTTTAGTGTTAAAGTAAGGATTTCTTATATAGTTTGAGTTATGTTTGCTATTTATAAAAATCAAGAGAAGGTTTTGTTATGTAAATTAGGTTTTTTAAGCTTAGTTAATGGTTTAGCATTGGTGTTTTGGCTAACTTTTTGGTTAGTTTTGAATGTTGGCGTTGGGTGGGTTGACTTTGTCGCTATATTGTCGATATTTGCATCAAATTGCAATTTCTGCTTACTAGTTTTTATAGAAGTTATGTGATGAGTTAATTGTGGTATCTTGATGATTTTGTTGGCTTGTCCTACGACTTTTAGGATGCGTGAGTGCGGTTTTTGGGTAGTCGGGTTTTAGTTTTGCCGGGTGACCCAAATCGGCGTTTTTCGGCAGTTTTTGCGATTTTCGCGTGTGTCCGCGCACTTTGTGCACGTTGTACCCAGCTAGAGAACTTTAGTAGTTTCGTTGGGGTTTTGCGTCGTTCTTGATATGTAACCTTATATTTGATATAAATTACAGGTTCGGTCGCGGAGACGTCTGACGCGGCGCGAAAGGGAAAGGCGGTGATCGGACACAGCTAGCCAGGAATCCCAGTGAGTAGATTTAACATCTACGGGGGACGATCGTCTGGATGGCGCAAGTCGCCCGATAGATTTAGTAAACTGGAAAATAGTAAAATGGCTAATCACTTGTGACATTAGAATAATAATACTGGCATGATAGTTGCTGCAATTAGGTCAATAGGTTATACCCATATATGCAAACTCAATTGTAGGACACATGCACCATTACCAGGTTTTATATGCAGCACGAGCACTATTCATGTTACACACACACCCTGGTAATTGCCATGCCACCACACTAGATAACCTTTAAATTAAACCTTTTATTAATTGATACTTAAATTGTGTTATTCCCTTAAAATGAAACCCTAGGATTGCTATTCATGTGCATGTACTTCATCATATTCATTGTTCATGCTTAATCCATTTATCACACATCGCAACTTGGTTATTGATATCATACGCATTCATTGTCATTGATATATGCACTTATGAGGATTTTCTTGAGATTTTATGATATTGCTGGATTTCGGGGGAAAGCCGCAAAATTTCCAAACTTATAATATTTTTAAAACATGTAAATTGCGGTTTTCTAGTGATGTAAGTGTCGTCCACCATGAGTTTGCTGTGGCTTTGGAAATCCGTGTCGAGGAGTGGAGGAACCGGCACGGGTACATGGTGGGCCCGGTAAGGTACCCCGGGGCAAGAGGAATGTGGTGATGACGTTGAGCCTGGCAGGGGACGGATTACCTACCGGTGACTGTTTGGGACGGCGGATATCCAGAGGATACCGACCGTGGCCACTAGATGATGAGATATTGATATTTGAGATGGGTCAGCCGGACGGCTGAGGCCAGAGGTACATTTATGAGATTTGAGACAGCTTTTGGGTGTCGTTGCTGGACACCGATTTTCGTCGATTCATTGGCATTATGCTGGCATTCTAAAAGAGTTTCAAAAACAAAAAGAGATAAAATATTTCTTATATATATATACCTATTGAGACCTCAGATTTTCATGTTGCATGCATATTATTACACTGATGTTATATACACACCTGCTAGTGCATCCAGTCTTACCTGTATTTTAGATGCTAGGATGCTTGTGTGCATGCATACGATAGCTTTTGTAGATGTTATTTATTACTCACGAGTTGGCAACTCACCCCCGTTGTGCCACAGTCTTTTGCAGGTCCGCTCCGTCAGTTCAGTAGCGGCGGGCGCACTTGTCTTTTGCCTCTTTTGCCTGAGCTCGAGATTTGCTCATAGGTGGGTTATGTTATATTTTTTGTACCACCTTGTATATTCTTGTATCTAGTGTACTCCATCTACTGTTCTACCAGATATTTGTATATTGACCTAGAGATGAGACTGTGAGGTTTGTGGATTTTATACTGTATTTGGGGTCGAGCTCACTTGAGCCGACATGCTACTTTTCATGCTTCCTTATGCTTCATGATGCTTTATTATGCTTATTGTCATTTACATTGCGTGGGATTTGTGACCGCCTTATGGCGAAGAGCTAGCTCCCGCTTGGGGATGCCCTATTTTGTGGATTCATGTATATATTTTGTTGTACCCATTTTTGGGGGTCAGTATTTACAAAGGAGACTCTGCCGAAATTTTCGGGAAAAATTTGTATTGTTTTTAAAAAGTGTTTTACATGACTTATTTGATAACTCGCTTTCAATTGATTGGGTTTTCTTCACTCTTTTGCTTCATTGGTTTTGTTTTCTGGGCTTTGGCTTACTTATTTTACGGACGCCTTTAGACGTTCCGTAAACTTAAGTGCCAGTCACGTTCCGTACCTTGCGGGTCGTGACAGCAAGTGGGAGATTGTTGGAGATAGTGCCCTCAGAGTCAATTATTGGATCACAGGTACGTGATTGCAATGATTGAGGGAGGACCTATCCCGGTAGGACAGTCTTACTCGAGATGATAGTATGCTATCTGGTTTACCTTTATCATCGCGTACTGTTTTAAGTGACCTGACACGTCGCTATTACACGTTGATAGAGCCCCTAGAATTCTTGCTTGACCACCAGCAGTATGAGGGCGATCATATAAGTGGGAGCTGGGGGTCTATAAGCATATCCTTAAAAGGTCCCTAGTCGTGAGAGTTTCGAGACAGGGCATCGATTCTCCATAGTAGACTAGTGTATACAGTCGAGACCCCGACGAGGGGCGGTGGCCGGTCTCACAAGCCACTGGTGTCAGTTGGATCACCTAAGATGTATACAGGTGCTCATTGGGTTATGAGTACACCGGACAGGACTCGCCGGGAACATGCTAGTTGGTCATATACCAGACGTCAGATGGCAGTTCCCTGGTGACATGTGTACAGGTTAGTTCATCGACCTGGGGATCGTCATTTGTCTCGTGTGAGTTCCCACTGTACTTTGATTACTACCCTACCACGGCTCAAAGGAGTCGTGCAAACAGGTTTTAGTTGGGTACAGTCCCGAGCCACATGGAGGCAGTGAGCGTATCTTCAGGGGTTCGTCTCTCCCGGTATTGGGAGTGAGGTCGTGCTGTGTCTAGGAGAGCCATTACACGAAGCCCTCGGCCGAGGCAAGGAGATTTACTGGTAGGTATTCCAGTAGTATCTCAGGGTGTTCTGGGCTACACTCCGACACGACTTGTACCGCTTTTGGGGGTCTGACTTTTACCAACCCCCTAGGCCCGCCATGCGATGCTCATAGACGAACGGACCGGACTGTACGGATATTGTCACTGACAGGCTCAGTAGGGTGTCAGGCTGAGTTCGCTCACAGACGTCCCTTTTTGGTCAATACCTGGTAGCCCGTTATGTATTGGCTTATACCTCTAACGTGCTAGTGGTTAAATCCACAACCAAGGTGTTGATGAGTCTTTAGAGTCCCCCACATTTCAGTTACTCAGCTTTCGGGCGAAAGGTTGTAGAGGCCGTATGGAGATATGGCAAGGTCCGATCAGATACGTGCGGTATTGCACGGATCAGGATCGGACAGTTTGTACTATAGGCCGTATGGTTATATGGCAGGGTTCGATCAGATATGTGCGGTATTGCACGGATCAGGATCGAACAGATATTACTAGCCGGCTTTGGTTTAAGCCGGATCCTAGTATAGTACAGTGTAGACTTTGTCTCATTGCATTTGTATTTCGGTCGAAATACAGATGCGGGTGTGTATAAACAGTATCGGGGTTTTCCTGTAATTTATTACGGGACCAGTTTTCTGGAGTTGCCAGTTTTCTTTCCGTTTCGGCCAATTTCCTTTGTATCGATCATTGGCCGAAGTTTGGTGGAGGAGGGCTTATTTGCATTGTTGCAAATAAGTGTTTATGGAGGGGGTCTTTGCATATTCTTGAGTCATGATGGTTGCACCATTCCTTGACCTTGACTTCTTGACTTCTCCATCATGGCTTGACTTTCATATGACATGGTTTTCATGATGATTGTGGTGGAGTGAGGTTCTCTTTTGGTGATCATTTCTTTGCATGATTTGGTTGTTGAGTGTTGGTGTTTCTTTGTGATCATTATTCCTTATGATAACCATTCCTCTCTCTCTCTCTTGCATGATTGATATGGTCACCTCCCCCTTGACTTTTCCCTCTCTCTTTGATATACATGGGCCGGCCATCCCTTGTGGGGGGTTGATTGATTTTTGGTGTGGCATTTTTGGTTCTCTTCATGCTCCAAAAATTACACAACAAGACTCTCCAAAATTCCAAGTTCTTTTCCTCCACTAAAAAGGCAATTCCACAAACCCAAAGTGAGACATGGTTCTTCACACATTCTACAGCAAATCTTGGGCACGTCGAGTAGCCGGCTTCGTGCCCGAGTTGCCTCGGCATTGAGGTGGGAGCCCGTAAAAGAAGTAGGCGATGTGGTGCACTTCCAGCGACGAGGAGGAGACGGGACATTCCGCAGGAGATCGGGACGACGACGAGAAGACCGGAGGACTCGGATCTGTCGGTATACTTCTCTTCCCTATCTTGTAGTTAGCTTAGACTTGTTAATGGTTCGATCCGGGTGTTTAGTGCGCGGTGGTGCCGGTTTGCTAAGTCCGCAAAATTTAAGTTTATCACCGCTTCCGCATTTGGCCGTCGGATTGACGGCCGGGGCGCCGCCGTGCACTTACAGAATATCCTTCTCGTACTTCCTCCAAATGTAGGGAGGCAAAAATGATGACTCTGTAGTGTCACCTCAGTACACACTCGAGCCCACTCAAGAAACATTACAGTTAAACAACAAAGTCGCCCGAACCAAAGGCAAAGAAAGAACTGATGCAGTTGTTAACCGAATCTCCAACTGCCGAAAACTCTGTACACATGCCTCAGTCCATAGAAAAGAAACCTCCCTTCGGGTCTATTCAGTCGACGGTGCAGCACTACTCTAGTAATCCTGCATGAAATGGCGGTAAAACCTGCTAAGCGCAACAATCTGCGGATATCCGTCTAGCACACAAGTCATGGCCTAAGCTGTACGGCCACGATCTCCCTCCGGACAATACAAAACCATCTCCCATGACTACAAGACCTAGGAGTCAACACAAAACAAGCCTGAAGAAATACTCCGAGAATTTAGCAAACTGCTGCTACTCTCCCAGTATCTGCATAACAAATCCTCAAGTGCTACTACTGTCCCTCAAGACACATTAAGTAGAACAGAATGTCGTAAATAACACAACAGTAACTGGTCGAGGAACGGCCTGAAGAAATCTGGTTCATCACATCTACGAATGCTGCTAGGGCATCAGTGAATTCAACGACTCACAAAAACACACAAAACCCGTCGCACGCATAAGGCAGTCTTTGGAATGCCATTACCCCGAATCCGCAATAATGATGACCTGATCCCGAACAAACTTAGAAAATGTCTCGCCCTGTGGAGCTGATCGAAGAATCGTCACGGTGAGGTGAAGGATACCTATCCGCACCGTAAGCCCGTTCAAGTAACGATCCATCGATACAAAATCCTAAACTGCCGTCCTTCTCCTTGACGAACAGAAATAGAAGATTCCAAAAGTGAAACACTCAGACGCACCAACTCCCCAAACCAAAACTCTGCAGTTGATCCTTAAGCTCCCTAAGCTTCGCCGGCTTATCCGGAACAACGTCGGAAAAAATCTCGCACGAAAGGAATCCGGTCCAACAATCCCACTGTGGCTCCGGTATCACGAATGAACGCCAAGAATCCACGACATCTCCTCAGTAGCCGACTAGCGAAAAAGGCTGAATTCAAGCTGTGAGAGGCGGCACAACTATCCACTTGCACAACAAGAACTGATCTGCCGGGAAAACAAAACTGACTGTTTCCTCACGGTAGTCCACAGACGCCTAGCACGTAATTAATCAGTCCGTGCCCAGGAGAACGTCAAATCCAACATCTCTAGAAGGATCAAAATGACGGACGAAAATCAATCTCCTATCCGATTGGCACACAACTGAAACACGTGTCGCGCAACAAAAGAATCGCTGACAGAAGTTAGCACAACTATATCTAATCTACCCAACCACGGTGCAAGCATGAAAAACAAACGAACACATCAAAAAAACATGCGAAATAAGGATACCTGAAAACTCTGCATTGGACGTCTGCGCGTCCCGATGAGTAGAAGAAAACTCCTGCGTCTGCCCTCTACCAGCAACTGGATGAACTCCTCTGGTAGCCTGAGCCCTCTGAGCGAACCTCCCACTCTCTGAATACGATCATGACGAAGTGCTAAGGAACAATCCCTGACAAAGTGCTGAAGGCTTCCGCATCGAAAACATCCGCGCGCTGACTGCTGACCATCGTGGGGATGAGAGCTGAACGACTGTCCCCGTCCTAAGCCTCTGCTACTCCCGCGACGGCCACAAAATCTGTCTCGATGACCAACCTCTGCCTCTTGGCTGGTACGCTGGTACGAGTCCTCCACTGTCCTGGAATTCTCTGAGCCTCTGGAATATGTGCCTCATCAACTGGAGCTGCAACCACTGGTGCTATGTAGGTGACGGACTGCTGCATGCTGATCGCAAGTGACAACTGAGTAACAGGGGTGACAACCTCCTGTTGTAGCTCCCGAATGACCTCAACCAATGAACTCATCGTCTGGCGGAAGTCCTGCATCTCTGCCAAAAGTCTATCAATAGTATATGTCGTAGGCTGATCCGTCTGCACCTATGCAACTAGAGTGCCATCCTGGTCAGTATTCGTCTCACCCGAGCCAACTCCGACCTCGGTCCTCGCTGCATCACTCTGAGTCCCCATAATCATCGGCGGCAAGGCTGTAAATAGATATAAGATTCAATGAGAATAAGGAATCGAATCTCAAGGATATGAATCATCAAGGAAGGAATTTCAAGCAATTTGTACTTAGGTCACTTAAGGCGAAGTACCGCATCGTGGGTATGCTGCAGACATACACACACTACGTTACTTTGCTTAAGCTACCTACTCCATCATACTAAGGTCATTCTACACTCCGAAAGGTAAAACCTAACGCTCTGATACCAACTTTGTCACGACCCGAAATTGGCCCGTGACGGCCCTGATACTACGCAATGCCTAAAGACGTAACGCTGTAAAAGAAAGCCAAAAACCAGAAATCTAAACCAAGGAAAAAAACGGAAAAGATAATATAAGTTTTTGAAACATTTGAAATCGCAACCCAAATTCTTTAAAATTCCTACTTTCCTTCTTTAAAATTTTGGCAACACCCCTTTTTTTAAAAACTAGCCAAGATGAAAACAACACAAAAATATGACACCGTAGGGAAGAAATAAAGACAATAGAGAGAAAGCGGTATATAAAAGGCAACAAATCCACAATAATATACATTATCGTCCTCACCAAGTCTCTAAGTCAACAACATAATAATAGATGGAAAGTACAAGATACAACGAATGTACAATATGAAATACAGATAATCATCTAACCCACCTAAGCAAAATTGTATACTGTGAGCCGATGCGGTATCTGTAGCAAAAGATGATAGGTGAATAGCTGAATAGCCTGCCTTGACTACTCTGGGGAACAACCTGAAACACCTGCGGCACAACGGGAGTGAGTTGCCAACTTGTGAATAGTAGATAACATATGCAGGTAATCGCAGAAATGTACGTACAGCATGAATCTAAGATATGCGATTACAGTAATAACATGTCATGCAATTGCTGAATAAAGGAAAGTACACTAGCAGGTACAATCAATATGTGAAGAAATAGTAACATGATAATAGTATGCAATAACCATGCAAAAGGGATATGAGAATGTAGATATGCAACTATCATAAGGGTACACTAACAGGTACTACCAATATATGAAACTGTGCATAAAATAGATAAGTGTGAGGTATAGGGTGGAATATTTCATTTCCACAGAAACATGACATCGTGGCAGGATCACAATCCATCAAGACATTCAATCCACAATTCCTCAAATCAGCCCCCAAGTTGGGCTCTCATATCATACAAGTCTCACATCTCCTCAATATACAATACCGAATAGCTCTCCTATATCTCGAATGTACAAATCAACAATCTCTTTCATATCCAATATCCAATCTCAATGAATCACCTATATCCCAAGTCGAATCTCAAGTAAATTTCTAACATCCTAAAAATATATATATATACGCAGAAATAAATATGATGGGGGCAATACACATATATTAGCGTCCTATTCCACTAATATTGGTGTAAGGGTATATATAACAACGGCTAAATCCCCTGTTATATATACAAAGGTATTAAAGAAATATCATGAAAACAATGTGCCAAGCATCGACACAGAAATCCTGATAGGTACGTATCATACGCTGTCCACGAGTGCCTAGCTCTGACCCTCGCCTTTCGACGTAGGCATACGTGCATGACTCCCAACCGTGTCTCCATGACCCCTGCCGAGTCATCGGTACTGTCACCGGTAGGTACTAGCCCACCTCCAGGCTCAATCAGCAAAATCCATCGATCTTCTTGCCGAGGGGAACCATACCGGGCCCCACCATGTACCATCTACGGCCTCGACGCCTCCTCGTAGGGGTATATATAAAATCAGCACCGATAAAACCCATGGTGGATGCGCAAAAATCATATCAAGGAAACCGGGTTTTTCAATGTATGCATAATTTCATGAACTCCCGCGGTTCCCAAATCCAGAAATCATCATATGAAATCCAAATAACAATGCGCAAACCCAGGAACAAATATATGCGATATATCTGAAATGCGAGCATATAAATGAGAATATGTAGCTGAAACCAGATATATGCGAAACCAATAAGGTACAGCTAAGTAACATCAGTAAGGGTAAATATGTAACAGCAACTGAATATGTGTGTAACATACAGGTGTAGCAATGTATAGGTATCTACCTATAAGAACTGATGTCGTATACCCCCCTGGGTATAAGCAAAACATGTAGGATATCCTCCCGGTATAAGTAAAATATGTACAGGGTATACCTGTAGCTGTATCGCAAGGTGTATCTGTACCCATCACTAAAGGTATGATACACTATAGGTATACCGATAAACTAGATGTCATGTGTGATAAGCAATAGTATCTATAATGGTTAGTGTGTGACATGGCAATTATTGACGGTGTGTGTGTACCATAAAATCCGTGCTCGTGCAACATGAACTGTCAATAATGTGTGCAGTGCCCTACGGCTACTAGTCACAGTACAACTATATCTAAGTAAAATAGGGTAAAGGCGCAATTCTAACAATAACGTAGAATATGCGACAAGTATTGAATCCTAGCCCAGACGCATAACGCCATGCGGACGATTCCCCTGTAGATGTTAAATTTACTCACCTACGCTCCACGCTAGGTGAATCCTACCACACGTCTCCCTCGGTAGCAGTGTCAGTAGTCCCTGCCTGCAAACCTGCAAATAAGACATGAAATCATATATAAGCCAAATATTCCGCAAAACGCGATATCGAACCAAAATGAGAAACTCGCGTCGCGAACTGAACGCGCGTGTGCACGATACGCTAAAACGTGTGTATACGCGTATAAAACCATCACGGCACGCCGCGATACACTGGATCACAGAATCCTCTCACGTATCGCGCGTATCGTGCAAACACAACGAACTAGAAATATGGTATTTGATTCCAGATTTTCCTACAGGTCAAATATCACAAAACTAGACATGCCAAAACACTACAAAACATAGCAGACTACAGTACCCAAAACCCCAAGACCCAACTGTTAGTGAATATGCCCTAGAGGCCATTACTGTATCATACTAGTATGTATATTACTTGATGGAAGCTTGGGATATTCACAGTTGTATAGACAATCTTGCTCAATATAGTAGTATGCTACTTGGTTTGTCTCTGCTTTAATGTGTACATGTGTGTTTCTTTATTATATCACCTATACGCATTAGTAGAGCCCTTAGGATCTTTGCTTGATTACCGGTGTTGTGATGACGATCACACTCGTGGGGGCTGGGTAATCCACAAGCACATCCTTATACACGTCCCTAGTCGTGGGATTATCGAGACAGGGCATCGATACTCCAGAGTAGACTAGCGTATGCGCTTCTCATCCCAGCACGGGAGACGGTCTGTCCTACAGCCGTCAGTACGTCGTACTTGAGATAGTATGCGGGTGCTCGTTTGGTTACGAGTACACTGGACAGGACTCGTCGGGAACTGATGGTTGGTATTATACCTATCGTCAGTTATCAGTTCCCAGGTGACATGAGTACAGCTTAGTCCGCTGACTTGACACTGTCAATTCGCCTCGAGTGTATTCCCACTGTTCTTTGATTACTACCCTACCACGGCTCTACTAAGTCGTGCAAACAGGTAGTAGTTGGGTGCAGTCCCGAAGCACTTGGAGGCAGTGACGGTTAGACAGGATTCGTCTCTCCCGGTATTGGGGGTTGACATCGCGCTGTGTCTAGGAGAGCCATTACACGAGTAGTCGCTGGCCAGGGCAAGCGAGATATACTAGTAGGTTTCCAGTATTATCTCAGGGTGTAATGGGCTTCACTCCGACATGACTTGTACCGCTATTAGGGGACTGACGTTTACCGCCCCCCTAGGCCCGCCATGCGATGTATCAGACGAACAGACCGGACTGTACGGAGATTGTCACATACAGGCTCAGTAGGAGTTCGGATGGGCTTTCCTCATCGGCCTTCTTATCGACATCTACCTGGGGACCGTTATGTACAGCTAGTGCCGCTTGCGGTCTGTGGCTAAACCCACTGCCAGCGTAGTGTCGAGTCTTTAGAGTCCAACACAGAGAGTTTCCCTGCACTGAGCGAAACGTGTAGAGACCGTATGGTTTTACGGCAGGGCTGCGATCACTTACGTACACTTATGTGCGTATGGTGTTCGGGCAGGTAGTACCAGTGGGCTTTGGTTTAAGCCGGATCCTAGTATTGCACGGATGGTTTTGTTTTGTTTTCTTCGCATCCGCATTCTACAGAATGCGGATGCAGGTGTGTATGAACAGTTTTCCGGAGCGATGAAGGAGGAGGTGCCTCATCAGGGTTTTGGCAGTTGGTTCGGCCAAAACCGTTATGTGGCTGGCTCATTAGGGTTTTGACAGTTCGTTTGGTCAAAACCATTATGGGCTGCGGACATCATTTACTAATCCTTTTAGTGATAATTTTATGATGGCTAATTGTATTGACCATTTGACCCCATTGACCTCTCTTGACTTTGTTGACCGGTTGACCGTGTTGACCATTGACTTTCAAGAGAGATCTACACTCTTCTTTTCTTTTTCTTTTTCTATTTTGATTATGATAATGGTCATTTCAATGTAGCCATCAAACTTTATCTTGATGGGATTAGTAATGATATTGTTTTTGCATTATTGAACCATGGTTCATTTTTCTTATGCTCATAATTTCTTTCTCATTCTCTCTCTTGCCTTTTCAAGTGAGAAGAAAAAGAAATGAACCATGGTTGCTAGCTCCTCCGTCTTCTTCCTCCTCTTGATTCATCTTTTGATCTCATGTGTTGAGAGATAAAGATCCCACAAAGACAAAACCATTCCTTTATCACTTCTACACAACCTAGGGCTTCTAGATTAGCAATCTCTTTACCCTAGTTACCTCGGCTCGAGGTGGAGCTCGGTGTACATCTCTCGGGTGGATCGTCTTCGACTCAAGGAGGCCGCGGAGGTGACCAAAGTCCGGATCAAGCCTCGGAGCAAGCAAGGAGAAGAACAACAAGAAGAGAAGGAGTTCAAGTTGAGGTATAACCCCTAACCGAGTAGATAAATCTCTAGTTAGGATGCTAGTGTGTTGTTTAGCAAAGATCCGGCATTTACGGTCCATGTTACCAAGTCTAGAATTTTTTTTTTTACCGTTTCCGCAACCCCGAAAGTACCGGAAGAGGTAACGTGGACCTAACAGTGGTATCAGAGCCAGGTTAAACACACCCTAGCATGTTAGCAAAGTATTTAGAATTTCGACCGGACGAAAAACCGCAAAAACCCCCGGATATTTCAAGTTTCTGCCGATTTTCAGATCTGTTACAAAATTAATAAATCATACACTAAAAATCGGCTCAGGCTTTTTATAGAATACTGAAGAAAATTGATCACCCAACTCGTTTAAAGCGCCGCGGTTCCGCGGCATAAGCTTGCTTATGCACCGGAACCGCGGCCGAGTTAACTCAGTTGGGGATCCTGTTTGCTGCAGTATTCTTATATGGGTATTTTGGGATTTTTGAAATATGATTTTTCTGCCCAGATTTTCCAGAAAGAAAAATTTGTTTTTGGGGCTTAAAAATCCGTATTTTTGGTCGATGTTCTGTAGACTTTGGCTAATGGTTATATCTGTAATGTTATATGTGTATTGAACGTCCGCTAATCGCTATACGTCGATTAGTGGGGGTTATACATATCTGTGATCTGTGTTATTGATGGTATGTGTATATGAACTCGTTGGATTGTCGCGGAATAATAGCCAGGGTGGATGTGAGATGACAGTTTCTTTTTCTTTTATTCATGTAATAAATTTGTAAATTGATGTAATATTATTTGTATGACCGCACAACCGGGTCGAGGTTGTAGCCGTCATTGTATAATTCTTTTTACTGTTTTTGCTCCTAGGATAGACCCATCGAGGGGGTGCACAAACTACCGGGTATCTCGAAGTGCCGAGTGGCCTACTCACGGTGTTGAGGGAGGTTGCTTCGCTTCGGGTACTTGGCGGGTAGTTTGCCGCACCCATAGGGGTCTTGGGTGGGGTATTGGCTATTCATCGCGACCGTGTAATCCGCTTTTCGTTGCAGGCTCGAACGAATCGCGGGTTCCTAGTATATCCAAAGTGTTCATCTGTGATCTGGATTGGCTATCATTGCTATATATCTATATATAATAACTATTTAGGCGTTGCTTATGTTTTTCAGCCGCGCTAGCCCAGCCCCCGCTCTGTCGTTAGTTAAGTAACCTAACGGGTGATGACGGGGCCCCGTGGCGAATGCGAATGGCATAAGCGTACGTCATATTTTGGTTGTTTTCTGCAATGGTAGGTTTTAAATGATGGGACGCATTAAAAGAACTAATGCAAGAAAATAAACCTAAAAAAAACGTTGTTGGAACAAGTTTTTCAAAAAGCTGTTATTGCAAGAACGTTCATTTTTGTTTTGCATCGCGGTATTCAGTTATGAATGCCCAACACCTCATTCGACGAGGTAAGGGCCGACATCCCCTCATCGGGAGTGACCCCTTGGACAAAAGTTTGCGTTAGGACGATAACTTCACTATAGTCGATCATTCTTGCTTTGTATCGAGGTATTCATCTTATGAATGCCCAGCACCTCACTCGACGAGGAAAGAGCCGAGATCCCTTCACAGGGAGTGACCTCTTTAGCAAAATTTTTCGCCACTCTATTTTCAAAAGGTCTATCATGTTCCTTCAACTACATCAAGTTCATTACGTTAAAGGGTTTTTCGCCAAAAACCCAGCCGTAGCCCTCCGTCGTTTCAGAAAATTAATGCTTAGTATTCGTGCTGCGTTTGTTGATTATTCGTCAAGACACAGTAAACGGTAGCTAAGTAATAATTCTCTGTTGTACTGATAGATGCGATTAGTTAGGACGGTCGCATGATTTTGTTGATTATTCGTCAAGAATCATGCGAGCGGGTCTAATGCAATCCTGGATAACGACGGGTTGAACTTGACTAGGACCTTTTGATTTGTTGATTATTCGTCAAGGTCACTTGGGTCCTAGGGGCAAAAACCACATCGGGAGTTTCAAAAGAAACTGAAACTTGCAGATTTAGCATACCTTCTGGAGTGTGGTGACTAGAGTGGATTCCATCTAGGTCATCACACAATGACAGTTGGATCCCGATCCCACTGATGAGTTGGATTACACTCGGGAGATTATTTCACTTAACAATCAATGCTATAAACCTAGTAGGTGTCTAGAAAGGTGTTAGCGGGGCTACGCACCCAGGGAAAAGAGGTTCTAAAATTAAAGAACTTCGCGAAAGCATTGGAAAACCTCCCTCGAAGTACCGACACTAGCCTGGCTGAAAGATTAAGCAAGTATTGTGACGTGAATTGAATCCCGACTAGTTCTTCATTTAAAAGGTTTTAGGAAGAATTTGAGGAAACAGTGGGAGACATCCTGGTTAGATAAACTAATAAACCAATCTAATCTTGCAAGAGCGCACGCTGAGTGTTTCTTTTCTCTCTCTCCAGGTAGCAACCATTTCACGTCCTAATCAAGATAATAAAATGTATCGCTTGACCGATCTGAATTCTTATTCGGGGCTGGAGAACGTTGGTTCGGCTCTAACTTTTGACAACAGTCATAAGTATGAGAAAGGGAAAGGGGATTGTACGGATTCCCAGGATACCCAGTTGAAGAAGAAGCATGGTTTTGCATCTACTTCAGGTGTTCTTGTAATTGAGAACTATTTTACGGTCAGCCCTACCTCGTGGGTACTTGATACCGGATCAGGATCTCATATCTGTAATTTATTGCAGGGACTGAGAAAAAGTAGGAAAGTTGCACCGGGTGATATGTCGCTCAGAGTAGCGAACGGAGCACAAGTTAATGCGGCAGCCGTCGGTGAATATCACCTAGTATTGCCAAATGGCAAGACTATGATTTTGAACGATTGCTACTATGTACCCTCCATGGTTTGCAACATCATATCAGTTTCTTTGCTCTATAAAGATGGATATAACTTTGTTCTTGATAGAAATATCATGAACATTTACCTTCATAAGGTACTGGTTGTAGAGGGTACACTGTGTAATGGTATCTACGTTCTAAATCAGAATACAGTTCTCAATATACAAAACACACGCAAGAGGAAGAATTCAGATACGAATGAATCCTACTTGTGGCATTGTAGACTTGGTCATATCGGAGAGAAAAGACTGAGTAAGTTGAATAAAGATGGACTCTTGAATACGTTCGAGTTTTCATCTTATGAAACTTGTCAGTCTTGTCTCAAAGGGAAGATGACCAAATCTCCGTTCATCGGACATGGAGAAAGAGCAGCAGAGCTCTTGGGACTCATACACGGTGATGTATGCGGTCCGATATCTACACATGCAAGGGGTGGGTTCTCCTACTTCATCGCATTCACTGACGATCTCTCTAGGTTTGTATATGTGTATCTGATGAAACACAAATCTAAAGCTTTTGAGAAATTCAAGGAATTCAGAAAGAAAGTAGAGAACCAGATTGGCAAAAGTATCAAGATCCTCCGGTCTGATAGAGGAGGGGAGTACTTAAGCACGGAATTCCTAGATTACTTAAAAGAGAATGGTATTCTCTCTTAGCTTACTCCTCCTTATACACCACAGCACAATGGTGTTTCGGAGCAGAGGAATCGTACCCTATTGGATATGGTTCGCTCCATGATGCGTAGTGCTGAGTTACCTCTTTTATTCTAGGGACATGCGCTTCAGACAGCGGCATACCTTTTGAATCAAGTTCCGTCCAAATCTATGCCTAAAACTCCGTATGAAATATGGAGCAGTAAGAAACCATGTCTTAAATTTATTAAGATATGGGGTTGTCCGGCCTATGTGAAAACACAGAAACCGGAAAAGCTAGAGGCACGGTCAGTTCTGTGTAAATTTGTGGGATATCCTGAAGACTCACTAGGATATCGGTTCTACCACACTGAGGAACAGAAGGTGTTTGTATCTCGCCACGCTACCTTCTTAGAAAGGGAGTTTCTTGCAAAAGAAACTAGTGGGAGTTCGGTAGAACTGGAAGAAATTCAGCGACCATAAAAAATAACTGAAAATTTGGAGGAACCACTAGATTCAATAACACCAAACGAACCTCAGCCACTCCGTAGATCTGGTAGGATTTCTCATCCGCCCGAGAGATACTACGGTTTTCTCATAGACGGGGATCGAGAGGATTGCATCTTGGAAGAAGATGACCCTACCAGTTTCAGGCAGGCCATTATCAGTAGGGACTCTGATAAGTGGCAGGATTCAATGCAATCCGAAATGGAGTCCATGTACGCCAATAAAGTGTGGACCTTGGATATTGCTCCACCTAGGGTAAAACCCGTTGGATGCAAATGGATCTACAAAAGGAAACTTGGTGTAGATGGGCAGGTGGAAACCTATAAGGCGAGACTCGTTGCAAAAGGTTTTCGTCAAAGACCTGGTTTGGACTATGACGAAACTTTTTCTCCGGTGGCTATGCTCAAATCCATTCGGATCTTACTTGCCATTGCTGCCTTCCATGACTATGAAATCTGGCAGATGGATGTTAAAACGGCTTTCCTAAACGGTTGTTTGGAAGAGTGCGTTTACATGGATCAACCAGAAGGTTTCGTAGACAGTGGGAGCAGCAGGAAGGTGTGCAAGTTGCTTAAATCCATTTATGGATTAAAGCAGGCATCGCGGAGCAGGAATATCTGTTTTGATGAGGCAATCAAGGAATTTGATTTCATCAAGAACGAAGATGAACCCTGTGTCTATAAGAAGATTGTAGGACGAACTGTCGTATTCCTAGTTTTGTACGTGGACGACATTCTTTTGATAGGAAATGACATTCCTATGCTACAATCGGTCAAGCTATTTTTGTCACAACGGTTCTCCATGAAGGACCTGGGTGATGCCTCGTACATTCTGGGGATCAAGATCTATAGAGATAGATCCAAGAGACTACTGGGACTTTCGCAGTCCAGGTACATAGAGACCGAACTAAAGAGATTTAGTATGGAGGATTCCAAGCGCGGTAACATACCCGCATTGCACGGAATTACCCTCTCCAAGAAGATGTCTCCTAAGACTGACGAGGAGAGGGTTCGCATGAGCACTATACCCTACACTTCGGCGGTAGGATCTATAATGTATGCGATGCTATGTACAAGACTAGATGTAGCTTACGCGCTGAGCACGGTAAGCCGGTATCAGTCAGACCCAGGTGAGGACCACTGGACAGCAGTGAAGAACATTCTCAAGTACCTGAGAAGGACTAAGGAGATGTTCCTGGTTTACGGTAATGGAGACCTTAGGGTCGAGTCCTTTACCGATTCAAGCTTCCAGAGTGACAAAGATGACAGCAAGTCTGTCTCGGGTTTTGTGTTTACCCTCAACGGAGGGGCGGTATGTTGGAGGTGTTCCAAACAGGATACCGTCGCAGACTCGACGATGGAGGCTGAATACATTGCTGCAAGCGATGCTGCAAAAGAGGCGGTCTGGATGAAGAAGTTCATTAGTGAACTTCAGGTGGTTCCGTCCATTGTTGACCCAATACTTTTGTATTGCGATAACAATGGGGCTATAGCTTTAGCGAAGAAACCAAGGTCCCATCAGAAATCCAGGCACATCTTAAGGCGGTATCACCTGATTAGGGAGATCATTGATCACCAGGCGATCGAGGTGCGGAGAGTGGACACAAAAGACAACACGGCGGATCCATTCACGAAGGCCTTACCCCAGACTTAGTTCGAGCGGCTGAACGAGATGACAGGTCTTCGATACGCCAGTACATGGCCTTAGTGCAAGTGGGAGATTGTTAGTGTATATGCCCTAGAGGCCATTACTGTATCATACTAGTATGTATATTACTTGATGGAAGCTTGGGATATTCCCAGTTGTATAGACAATCTTGCTCAATATAGTAGTATGCTACTTGGTTTGTCTCTGCTTTAATGTGTACATGTGTGTTTCTTTATTATATCACCTATACGCATTAGTAGAGCCCTCAGGATCTTTGCTTGATTACTGGCGTTGTGATGATGATCACATTCGTGGGGGCCGGGTAATCCACAAGCACATCCTTATACACGTCCCTAGTCGTGGGATAATCGAGACAGGGCATCTATACTCCGGAGTAGACTAGCGTATGCGCTTCTCATCCCAGCACGGGAGACCGTCTGTCCCACAGCCGTCAGTACGTCGTACATGAGATAGTATACGGGTGCTCGTTAGGTGTAGGGTTCCTAGGCACGCTAATGAAGTCTCACAAGGCATCAAACATGCCAATTTCAAAATTTTACGGCTGCCGAGAAAACCTAATACGGATCGTTGACTAGAGTTTAGGCGAAAAACGAAACTAGTTAACATCTTAACTAAAGGAGAGAGGCTACAACCTTTGTAGATCCGTTTCTCCACTTCCTTAGCTTCACGTAGGCGTCCTCTCGCTGTCCGTCTCGAATCCCGAACTCAATCGTCGGCTTCATCGGAGAAATGGGCGGGCTAGGTCGTCGGCTTCGTGCCGAAGATGATCTACGTCGAGGTATCACAAGTTCAAGCTCCAACTTCACCAAGTTGTGAAACTTGTGAAGAAAACACCCTATACTACTTGGCAAGAGGTAGAGGGTGAAGAAATAGGAGGTGGGTTCACTTTAGAATTGGATTTCTCACACTTTTGCTCAAGTTGCCATTGATGGACTTAAGCTTTTTCTTGAAGAAGAAGGTGATGAAGAAAATAGAATATGATAAGTGTTAATAAAAATGGAAAAGAAAATGAATACTTATCATATACTAACTATGGTAGAGTGTAGAGAATAGACCATGGTTACTTGGAAGGGTTAGGGTTAAGCATGAAGACAAGAATGGTTACAAAGTCAAAGCTTCATGAAGCTTCAACTAGAAACAAAGAAAGCCACCATTCTCTTCAAAATCTTTTCCAAATTAATCAATAAATAAATAAAAGAATAAGCAAAACCCTAATCATCATCTTAACCATGGCTTTATTCTATACACTTAACCAAAGAAGCATGTATCATCAAACATGATACAAACATGTGAATAAAAGTATATCACATATACAACTTGCACATACAAGTGAGAAAATCCATATAAAGTGAACCAATACTAGGTAATGCAAAATAATATATCAAATATATAATTATACATTAAATCATTAAATCAACACTTGATTCAATGATCCGGTCATGTCGCACATAACCGACTAGTATCCAATGTATCGGCTTATCGAATCAATCCTTGATTCGATATCTAGGTTATATCGCATATAACCAGTCGATACATTCATCGCGAGAATTAAATACGGTATCACATACACACATCATTCTCGGTCCCGCACATATCTCATATGCGCTCCTATTTCGTTTCGCTTGAGCCGGGAAACCTCTGTGTAGGACTCTAAAGACTCGTCAATACGCCGGCAGCAGATGATGATCATATCAATCACCCACAAGCCGCAAGCGGTCTGCTAAACGTAACGGCCACCCGGGTATTGAGCGATCAGAAGATCGACGACCTAGCCCGCTCACACTCCTGTGAATCTAACCAGTAACACTTACCGTACAGTCCGGTCTGTTCGTCTGATATGTCGCATATCAAGTCTAGGGGTGGTAAACATCAGACCCCAATAACCGATAAGTCGTGCCGATGTGAGGCTCATAACGGGTCGAGAAACTACTGGTAACACTTACCAGCAAATCTCTGATCAGCCCTGGCCAGGGACTTCCCTGTTACGGCCAATCGAGCACAGCGCAACATCAACCCCCAATACCGGGAGAGACGAAACCCCTCCTATCGCTCACTGCCTCCATGTGACTCGGGACTATACCCAAAGACCACCGTTTTGCATGCCCTCATGGACGTGGTAAAGTGGAGATCAAAGCACAGTGGGAATCACACAAGACTCTATGACGATCTCGGGTCTACAGACTAACCTGCACAAGTGCCACCTGAGAACTGCCATCTGACGTGAGGTATAATACCATCTAGGAGTTCTCGGCGAGTCCGTCCAGTGTACCCAGTCTCCACTGAGCACCCGTATACCATCTCTGATGTCAAACACCAATGGATATGGGATCATCCATCGCCCATCTCATGGGTCGAGAAGCGTATACGCTAGTCTACACTGGTATATCGATGCCCCGTCTCGATACACCCACGACTAGGGACCTTGAAGGATGTACTTATGGACTACCATGTCCCCACTAGTATGATCCGCATCATAGTCCAGGTAGTCAAGTACACATCCTAAGGGCTTTACCAACATGTAACTACAAGACAGTTTAAAGAGACTAGTGTACATGTTAAGATAAAGAGTAACCAGATAGCATACTATCATATCGAGCAAGAAATCCATCTCTATATATGTCCAAGCATCCAATATAATATACATTATCTGTACAATACTGGCCTCTAGGGCATACATACAACTAACAATCTCCCACTTGCACTAGGGCCAGCTGCTGTAGTATCGCATACCGAGCATCCCGAAGAGTCTCTCAAACTGTTTATGGGGAATGGCCTTCGTGAGTGGATCCGCCGTGTTGTTCTTCGTGTCAACCCTCCTGACCTCGATCTCCCGGCGATCTACTATCTCCCGGATCAGGTGATACCGCCTCAGAATATGCCTGGATCGCTGATGGGACCTAGGTTCCTTGGCCAAAGCCACCGCTCCATTGTTATCGCAATACAAAGGTATTGGATGCTCAATGGATGGAACCACTCCAAGTTCAGTAATGAACTTCTTGATCCAGACAGCCTCTTTAGCAGCATCGTTGGCAGCGATGTATTCAGCCTCCATCGTCGAGTCTGCCACGGTTTCCTTCTTGGAACTCTTCCAGCTAACCGCCCCTCCGTAAAGGGTAAAGACAAATCCCGACTGCGACTTAGAGTCGTCCCTATCACTCTGGAAGCTCGAATCGGTAAAGGACTCCACTTGGAGTTCTCCGTTACCATACACCAAGAGCATCTATTTAGTCCTTCGTAAGTACTTGAGAATGCTCTTCACAGCTGTCCAGTGACACTCTCCAGGATCAGCTTGATACCTGCTCACTACACTTAGTGAGTATGCAACATCGGGTCTGGTACATAGCATCGCGTACATGATAGAGCCTACAGCCGAAGCATAGGGTATCCTTTGCATGCGAGCTCTCTCCAAATCAGTCTTGGGAGACATCTCTTTGGAGAGAGTGACTCCAGAGATCGTGGGTAAATACCCACGCTTTGATTCTTCCATACTAAACCTCTTTAGTATGGTGTCAATGTACCTGGATTGGGACAATCCCAATATCCGTTTGGATCTATCTCTATATATCATAATTCCCAATATGCAGGAGGCATCACCAAGATCTTTCATTGAGAATCTTTGTGATAAGAAGAGCTTGACCTATTGCAGCATAGGAATATCATTTCCTATCAAGAGTATGTTGTCCACGTACAATACGAGGAAGACAACCTTACTCTCTGCTACCTTCTTGTAGATACAAGGTTCATCTGGGTTTTTGACGAAATCAAACTCTTTGATAACGACGTCAAAGCAGATGTTCCAACTCCGGGATGCTTTCTTTAATCCAATAGATTTAAGCAGCTTGCACACCTTCCCGCTGCTCCCACTGTCTACGAAGCCCTCTGGTTGAGTCATGTACACGCACTCTTCTAAATCACCATTTAGAAAGGCGGTCTTAACATCCATTTGCCAGATTTCGTAGTCATGATATGCAGTGATGGCAAGCATGATCCGGATGTATTTAAGCATAGCCACTGGAGAAAAGGTTTCGTCATAGTCCACACCTGGTCTTTGACGAAAACCCTTTGCAACAAGTCTAGCTTTGAAAGTCTCCACTTTCCCATCTACACCAAGTTTCTTCTTGAAGATCCACTTGCTCCCAATGGGTTTTACCCCTTCAGGAGCAACATCCAAAGTCCATACTTTGTTGGTATACATGGATTCCATCTCGGACCGCATAGCATCCAGCCATTTCACTGAGTCCCTACTCGTGATGGCCTGCTCGAAGCTAGTTGGGTCATCATCCTCCATGATGCAATCCTCGCTCCCACCATCCATGAGAAAACCGTAGTATCTCTCAGGTGGGCGAGGAACCCTACTAGATCGGCGGAGAGGCTAAGGTTCATCGGGAACTACTGAATCCTCTGGTTCAACCAAACCTTCTGTTGTAGTCTGTATTGCTGGAACCTCTTCCAATTCTACCTCCTTGCCACTAATCTCTTTGTCAAGAAATTCCTTTTCTAAAAAGGTGGCATGTCGAGAAACAAACACCTTTTGTTCCTCGGTGTGGTAGAAGATATACCCGCGCGAATGTTTGGGATATCCAATAAACTTACACAAAATGGACCTTGCCGCGAGTTTTTCCGGATTTTGCGTTTTTACATATGCCGGACAACCCCATATCTTAACATAATTAAGACATGGTCTCTTTCCTTTCCATATCTCATATGGAGTGGTTGGCACGGTTTTGGTAGGAACCATATTCAATAGGTCTGCAGCTGTTTCCAGTGCATATCTCCAGAGGAAATAGGTAACTCAGCTGTGCTCATCATAGAGCGCACCATATCTAATAGGGTGCGGTTCCTTCGTTCTGATACACCGTTGTGCTGTGGTGTATATGGAGGAGTCAGCAGAGAGAGAATCCCATTCTCTTTTAGGAAGTCCAGGAATTCATTGCTTAAGTATTCTCCTCCTCGATCAGATCGAAGGATTTTAATACTTTTTCCGGTTTGGTTCTCGACTTCTTGTTTATATTCTCTAAATTTCTTAAAAGCTTCTGATTTGTGTTTCATTAGGAACACATATCCGAATCTAGAGAGATCGTCAGTGAATGTAATGAAGTATGAAGAACCATCCCTGGCATGTGTAGACATAGGACTACATACATCACTATGTATAAGTCCCAAGAGTTCGGTAACTCTTTCTCCGTGTCCCGTAAACGGAGTTTTAGTCATCTTGCCTTTGAGACATGACTGGCAAGTGTCATAAGATGAAAATTCAAACGGATTCAAATATCCATCCTTATGCAACTTAGCCAGTCGTGTCACATTGATGTGACCCAGTCTACAATGCCACAAGAAGGATTCGTTCAGTTCTGAACTCTTCCTCTTGTGTGTGTTTGTTACGCTCAGAACTGTTGATTGATTTAGAACATAAATGCCATTGCACAACGTGCCTGATCCAACCAACTTTTGGTTACGGAAAATGTTCATAACATTGTCCTGTAATACAAAATTATATCCCTCTTTACTTAATAAAGAAACCGATATAATGTTGCATATCAGGTTCGGCATGTAATAGCATTCGTTCAGAACCAATGTATTACCAGTTGGTAATGCAAGGTGATATTCCCCGACAGTCTTAGCTGCAACAATTGCACCATTTCCAACCCTAATGTCTTTATCACCTTCTCCAAGTTCTCTACCTTTCCTGAGCCCATGTAACTGATTACATATATGGGATCCTGACCCGGTATCTAATACCCAGGACGTGGAGCAAATGGAGAAACAGTTCTCTGTAACGAACACACCCGAAGAAAATGCATCATCATGTACTTTCTTCATTCGGTGGCATAGGAATCCTGGTATTCCCCTATGTCCTGTTCATTCTTATAACTCTTATAAGAAAGAACGAAACCAACGTTCCCCAGCACAGTATAACATGCGGGTTCGGTCAATACATCCATATTATTATCTTGATTAGGGCATGAAATGGTCGCTACCTGGAGAGAGAGAGAAGAAAACACTTTAGCGTATGCTCGTGCAAGATCAGATTGGTTATTATCTTATCAAATCAGGATGGCTACCACTGTTTTTATCAAATCTTCCTTCAAACCCTAAAAGGAAAGACTAGCCGGGATTAATTACACACTACAAGTTCGCCAATCTTTCAGCCAGGCCAGTGTCGGTACTTTGAGGGAGGTTCCCCGTGATTTCGCACGAACCTAATTAATGTAAACCTCATTTTCCCAGAGGCGTAACCCCGTTGACACCTTTCTAGACACCTACTTGATCAGCTAATTGCAATGTGTAAAACTCTCCCAGGAGTAACTCTTACTCGCAGTGGGTATCGGGATCCAACTATCTCATAGAAGGTATGCAATCTCATTGCAAATTTCAACACTTGAAATTCCCGATAATATTTTGCCCCTAGCGTCCTATGACCTTGACGCAGGCCAACAAACCATAGTGCGCTAGTCAAGTTCAACCCGTCATTTCCTGATTGAATTAAACCCACCCGCACGACTCTTGACGCAGGCCAACAAAGTCGCACGACTACCCTAATCCAATCTGCATCATATGCATAAGCAAATAAATACTAGTTAGCTACCGCACACTACGCCTTGACGCAGGCCAACAAACGTAGCACGAATACTAACTACTACTTATCTGAAATGACGGAGGGCTACGACAGGTTTTTCTGAAAACCTATTGCGTAATGAACTTGATATCGTTGTAGGATCAAATGAAGTTTTGAAATGGAGTGATTTTGTGGCTTTTCTAGTTTTGCTAAAGGGGTCACTCCTGGTGAAGGGATCGTCGGCCCTTTCCTCGTCGAATGAGGTGCGGGATATATCATATATATCACTGTGCAAAGCAGAAACTATAGAAGCAATCAAAAGTCAAACCGGGTGTGTAGCATCTGCCAGTTATTGCTAAAGGAGTCACTCCCGGTGAAGGGATCTCGGTCCTTTCCTCATCGAATAAGGTGCAGGGTATATTATATATACCGCTATGCAAAGCAAGAACTGTAGCTACCTGTTTTGTTTAAAATTTGATTCTACAACATCTTAGGTTTCTTTTTTTTCATTAATCACATTAATGAAGTCCCATCATTTAAATACCTAAACATCACAGATAAATACGATGTATACTTATGCCATCCGCATTCGCCACGATGTCCCCTCATGCACCGTTAGATTAGGTAACTAACGACAGAGCAGGGCAGGGCTAGTGTGGGTGCAAAACATAAGTAACGTCTATATAATATATCATATATACTATATACTATATCTGTCACAGAACATCACATGATCACATCACAGATATCGCAGCAGAAATAACATATGAAACATTGGATATACTAGGACGTCCGTGTTTTCAATACGAGCCAGTATAAAACACGGATTCCACGGTCGTGATGAATATCCAATCCCACACTCCTAGACCCCTACGAGAGCGGCAAGCAACCCTACCAATTCTAGGGTTAGGAGACCCGGACTCGACTCCTCGAGATGGTCTCCTACTGGACCCTAGAACCCGGTTACTTGTGCTCCCCTCCTTGGGTCTATCCTAATGTGGAAAAGTAAATAATATACAATAGGTGACAACTTCCGCAACCTGGAAGTGCCCCAAATAAAAGAATATTACATACAAGTTTTTACATGAATGAAAATGAAAAACACTCATCTCACATAAAAAACCCCGGCTATTCGAACACGACGATCCAATATAACATATCCAGCAACACATAACATCACATGTCATCAACGTAAGTAAATATGCGTATCCCAATTGTCGTTGACATATAGCAACGAAACCGGCGATATCACATATTACACTTACGGTCACAGAAAAGAAAGTGTAAAACTACAACAGTTGGAATCCGCAACCTCTTTAGACATCGCATGCCTAATCAAATGAAATACTTAGACATCACATGCCTAACAATTATAAACCCCGCATTTTAGTCCCATTATCGAAAACTCTTTTCAATATGAAGTGAGACTAAACCACTAGATTTATAACATTCATTCAGTTATCTCATAACTGTGTGTGAATTCCAATTATTGTATCCCATTCCAGATAAATAGAAAATATTAAACTTTCCGATCGAACATTCGAACACCTAAGTTTTCCTGAAACAGATCAACACATGAAATAAGTTCAAAGACATTCACTTCATGCCTCAGTACCAATGGTCCAGCCGTAGAAGGGTCAAGCCAACGCCTCACATGTGGCACGCCGTACTGCCCCAAACCCTAAGGTTCAAAGGGCAGTTCAAGACGGTCACATAATCGAGTTAAGGTTTGTTGTCTTCTAGAGGGACCATCGCGTTACTTGCACTACTCAGAACGTCATTAAACTACGGAAAAGTCCAACAATTGGAAATTTCCCGGCAGGGGAAAGATTGGGTATCTACATCCGGTCGAACTTTTTAACATATTCCAAATGCCCGGAAAACACATAGATGACGTTTGAAATTACCGGTCGAATCATCGAAGCTCTAAAACACCTCAGAAAACTCAACTGTTGAGTGCATATTAAAAATTCCCAGAAAACTCAGCTGCTGAAATGATGAATTACTGTGCAAAAATTACAGGAAAATCCCATTAGTTGGCCGCGGAACCGCCGCAGAAGCCAAGCTTCTGCCGCGGTTCCGCCGCACTATTGACTGTTCATGAGGTAAATTTTGCACCGTAGTTCTTAGAATTCCCTGCTGAATTTTTTAAGCATTTTTAATCTGGAAAAATCCCAGTTTTTGGAAAAAGTCCAGAGAGCATGATGTGTTAGGGTTTCGATGTGTATTCGGGTTTCAAACGTCGTCTAGACTTCGCCTAAGGCTCTAGCTAGTCTCTGATACCACTGTAGGGTTCCTAGGCATGCTAATGAAGTCTCACAAGGCATCAACCATGCCAATTTCAAAATTTTACGGGTGCCGAGAAAACCTAATACGGATCGTTGACTAGAGTTTAGGCGAAAAACGAAACTAGTTAACATCTTAACTAAAGGAGAGAGGCTACAACCTTTGTAGATCCGTTTCTCCACTTTCTTAGCTCCACGTAGGCGTCCTCTCGCTGTCCGTCTCGAATCCCGAACTCAATCGTCGGCTTCATCGGAGAAATGGACGGGCTAGGTCGTCGGCTTCGTGCCGAAGATGATCTATGTCGAGGCATCACAAGTTCAAGCTCCAACTTCACCAAGTTGTGAAACTTCTGAAGAAAACACCCTATACTACTTGGCAAGAGGTAGAGGGTGAAGAAATAGGAGGTGGGTTCACTTTAGAATTGGATTTCTCACACTTTTGCTCAAGTTGCCATTGATGGACTTAAGCTTTTTCTTGAAGAAGAAGGTGATGAAGAAAATAGAATATGATAAGTGTTAATAAAAATGGAAAATAAAATGAATACTTATCATATAGTAACTATGGTAGAGTGTAGAGAATAGACCATGGTTACTTGGAAGGGTTAGGGTTAAGCATGAAGACAAGAATGGTTACAAAGTCAAAGCATCATGAAGCTTCAACTAGAAACAAAGAAAGCCACCATTCTCTTCAAAATATTTTCCAAATAAATCAATCAATAAATAAAAGAATAAGCAAAACCCTAATCATCATCTTAACCATGGTTTTATTCTATACACTTAACCAAAGAAGCATGTATCATCAAACATGATACAAACATGTGAATAAAAGTATATCACATATACAACTTGCACATACAAGTGAGAAAATCCATATAAAGTGAACCAATACTAGGTAATGCAAAGTAATATATCAAATATATAATTATACATTAAATCATTAAATCAACACTTGATTCAATGATCCGGTCATGTCGCACATAACCGACTAGTATCCAATGTATCGGCTTATCGAATCAATCCTTGATTCGATATCTAGGTTATATCGCATATAACCAGTCAATACATTCATCGCGAGAATTAAATACGGTATCACATACACACATCATTCTCGGTCCCGCACATATCTCATATGCGCTCCTATTTCGTTTCGCTTGAGCCAGAAAACCTCTGTGTAGGACTCTAAAGACTCGTCAATACGCCGGCAGCAGATGATGATCATATCAATCACCCACAAGCCGCAAGCGGTCTGCTAAACGTAACGGCCACCCAGGTATTGAGCGATCAGAAGATCGACGAGCTAGCCCGCTCACACTCCTGTGAATCCAACCAGTAACACTTACCGTACAGTCCGGTCTGTTCGTCTGATATGTCGCATATCAAGTCTAGGGGTGGTAAACGTCAGACCCCAATAACCGATAAGTCGTGCCGATGTGAGGCTCATAACGGGTCGAGAAACTACTGGTAACACTTACCAGCAAATCTCTGATCATCCCTGGCCAGGGACTTCCCTGTTACGGCCAATCGAGCACAGCGCAACATCAAACCCCAATACTGGGAGAGACGAAACCCCTCCTATCGCTCACAGCCTCCATGTGACTCGGGACTGTACCCAAAGACCACCATTTTGCATGCCCTCATGGACGTGGTAAGGTGGAGATCAAAGCACAGTGGGAATCACACAAGACTCTATGACGATCTCGGGTCTACAGACTAACCTGCACAAGTGCCACCTGAGAACTGCCATCTGACGTGAGGTATAATACCATCTGGGAGTTCTCGGCGAGTCCGTCCAGTGTACCCAGTCTCCACTGAGCACCCGTATACCATCTCTGATGTCAAACACCAATGGATATGGGATCATCCATCGCCCATCTCATGGGTCGAGAAGCGTATACGCTAGTCTACACTGGTATATCGATGCCCCGTCTTGATACACCCACGACTAGGGACCTTGAAGGATGTACTTATGGACTACCATGTCCCCACTAGTATGATCCGCATCATAGTCCGGGTAGTCAAGTACACATCCTAAGGGTTTTACCAACATGTAACTACATGACAGTTTAAAGAGACTAGTGTACATGTTAAGATAAAGAGTAACCAGATAGCATACTATCATATCGCGCAAGAAAGTCATCTCTATATATGTCCAAGCATCCAATATAATATACATTATCTGTACAATACTGGCCTCTAGGGCATACATACAACTAACATTAGGTTAAGAGTACACTGGACAGGACTCGTCGGGAACTGATGGTTGGTATTATACCCATCATCAGTTATCAGTTTCCAGGTGACATGAGTACAGCTTAGTCCGCTGACTTGACACTGTCACTTCACCTCGAGTGTATTCCCACTGTTCTTTTATTACTACCCTACCACGACTCTACTGAGTCGTGCAAACAGGTAGTAGTTGGGTGCAGTCCCGAAGCACATGGTGGCAGTGACGGTTAGACAGGATTCGTCTCTCCCGGTATTGGGGGTTGACATCGCGCTGTGTCTAGGAGAGCCATTACACGAGTAGTCCCTGGCCAGGGCAAGCGAGATATACTGGTAGGTTTCCAGTGTTATCTCAGGGTGTAATAGGCTTCACTCCGAAACGACTTGTACCGCTATTAGGGGACTGACGTTTACCACCCCACTAGGCCCGCCATGCGATGTATCAGACGAACAGACCGGACTGTACGGAGATTGTCATATACTGGCTCAGTAAGAGTTCGGATGGGTTTACCTCATCGGCCTTCTTATCGATATCTACCTGGGGACCGTTACGTACAGCTAGTGCCGCTTGCGGTCTGTGGCTAAACCCACTGCCAGCGTAGTGTCGAGTCTTTAGAGTCCCACACAGAGAGTTTCCCTGCACTGAGCGAAACGTGTAGAGACCGTAAGGTTTTACAGCAGGGCTGCGATCACTTACGTACACTTGTGTGCGTATGGTGTTCGGGCAAGCAGTACTAGTGGGCTTTGGTTTAAGCCGGATCCTAGTATTGCACGGATGGTTTTGTTTTGTCTTCTGCGCATCTGCATTTTACAGAATGCGGATGCAGGTGTGTATGCACATTTTTCCGGAGCGATGAAGGAGGAGGTGCCTCATCAGGGTTTTGGCAGTTGGTTCAGCCAAAACCGTTATGTGGCTGGCTCATTAGGGTTTTGACAGTTCGTTTGGTCAAAACCATTATGAGCTGTGGACATCATTTACTAATCCTTTTAGTGATAATTTTATGATGGCTAATTGCATTGACCATTTGACCCCATTGACCTCTCTTGACTTTGTTGACCGGTTGACCGTGTTGACCATTGACTTTCAAGAGAGATCTACACTCTTCTTTTCTTTTTCTTTTTCTATTTTGATTATGATAATGGTCATTTCAATGTAGCCATCAAACTTTATCTTGATGAGATTAGTAATGATATTGTTTTTGCATTATTGAACCATGGTTCATTTTTCTTATGCTCACAATTTCTTTCTCATTCTCTCTGTTGCCTTTTCAAGTGAGAAGAAAAAGAAATGAACCATGGTTGCTAGCTCCTCCTTCTTCTTCCTTCTCTTGATTCATCTTTTGATCTCATGTGTTGAGAGATAAAGATCCCACAAAGACAAAACCATTCCTTTATCACTTCTACACAACCTAGGGCTTCTAGATTAGCAATCTCTTTGCCCTAGTTACCTCGGCTTGAGGTGGAGCTCGGTGTACATCTCTCGGGTGGATCGTCTTCGACTCAAGGAGGCCGCGGAGATGACCAAAGTCCGGATCAAGCCTCGGAGCAAGCAAGGAGAAGAACAACAAGAAGACAAGGAGTTCAAGTTGAGGTATAACCCCTAACCGAGTAGATAAATCTCTAGTTAGGATGCTACTGTTGTTTAGCAAAGATCCGGCTTTTACGGTCCATGTTACCAAGTCTAGAAAATTTTTTGTTTTACCGTTTCCGCAACCCTGAAAGTACTGGAAGAGGTAACGTGGACCTAACACCAACCCCTCTTCCTGGCCACAATTTGCGGCCAGATTGAATAAATCGGTGGCCAAGTTTTGGGATGGGTGGCTCATGTTCTGGTGGTGGTATCTAGATCTAGTGTACATGCCCCAGTTTTCTCAATTTTAACCTGAAGATCCCGGGTCAAAAGCAGATCACAGAAACCCAATATATCGCTTTAAAATCACCAATTTGCATAAAAAGCAAACCCTATGGTATTTTAATGAAATCTGGGTTATTTCTCAGTTGAAGTGACCCGAATAACACTAAAATAATCTAGGTTAACTAACTAAATCATCACTTAAACAACATTCCACACAAATCACCTTAATTTGCACTAAACTAGCTAATTTAACACTAATCGAAGCTAATTAACATGCAAGCTAAGCAAACTAAGGAAAGGGTTCAGAAATATACCCTAAAGAACCCTAGAGAGCAGGTGAAGAATAAGATGAGGGGTTGCTACTGCTGCTGGGGATCCTGCTGCTGCTAAGGCTGATGCTGTTGCTGCTACAGCTGCTTGCTGCTGATGCTGATGTTGTTTCTGTTGTTGTTGCTGCCTCTGGTTCTGCTGCTGCCACTGCTGCTGCTTCTCCTTGTGCTGGGGCTGCTGCTGCAGGTGAGTGTGTGTGTGTGTATGTGAGAGTGAGAGAATGAGAATGAGAAATGAGAGCAAGGCTAGAACCCCTCCCTCTCTCCTTCTCTCTCATCATTAAATGAGCATGGCCTCAACCATGTAGCACCGTGCCTCACACTCTCTCTCTCAAGGTCAACATATTCAACCCAAATAAAAATCGTTTTTCAAATTCAATTTCATTTTGAAACAACCATGAACACTTAACAATATTAAAACTAGATTATAGAAATGGTTAGACCACACTTAACAACCTAGTTATCATGCACAAGTGTGTGTGTGTCTAGGAAAATTCTAATAAAATACTCAATAAATAGGATAAAATATTTAAAAACCAAATTGGTAAACTTCTTATTAAAATCCATACATAAAAATATAATTAGCTATAAAACACATTCTACGGTGTTACAGATATGCGCTAGAATCAGCTGCATACCTTTTGAACCGAGTTCCAACTAAGACTGTGCCTACTACACCATATCAGATGTGGTGTGGAAAGAGACCCTATCTTAATCACATTAAGACATGGGGATGTCCAGCTTTTGTCAAAAAGCAGCATGCGGACAAGCTCGAGGCACGCTCAGTACAATGCAAGTTCTTGGGATATCCAAAGAACTCCAAGGGATATTTCTTCTATTGCGAAGAGGAACAAAAGGTATTTGTTTCTCGTCATGCCCACTTCTTGGAAACTCGGTTTTTGGAAAACAGATAAGTGGGAGCGCAATAGAACTGGAAGAAATTCCAGGACCACGAGCTATTACTGAAAGCTTAGTAGAACCAGGGGTTCGAAAGATCAGAACATTCCTACGCCGCTCCGCAGAAGTAGTAGGCAGTCTCATCCGCCCGAGAGATACTATGGTTTTCTCATAGATGGGGATAGAGAGGATTGCATCATTGATAGTGATGAGCCTACTAGCTTCCAGCAGGCCATTCAGAGCGCTGACCTGGTAAAATGGCTGGATGCAATGCGGACCGAAATGGAGTCCATGTACACCAACAAAGTATGGACGTTGGACATTGCTCCAGATAGGGTAAAACCCGTAGGATGCAAGTGGATCTTCAAAAGGAAGATTGGTGTAGATGGACAGGTTGAGACCTATAAAGCTAGACTTGTTGCAAAGGGTTTCCGTCAAAGACCTGGCTTGGACTATGACGAAACCTTTTCTCCAGTGGCTATGCTGAAATCCATTCGGATCCTTCTTGCCATTGCTGCCTTCCACGATTATGAGATCTGGCAGATGGACGTAAAAACCGCTTTTCTAAATGGAAATTTAGAGAAGTGTGTCTATATGGACCAGCCAGAGTGATTCATTCAGAGTGGGAGCAGTGGAAAGATGTGCAAGTTGCTTAAATCCATCTATGGACTAAAGCAGGCATCGCGGAGTTGGAACATCTGTTTTGATGAGACGGTCAAAGAATTTGGTTTTATCAAAAATCCAGATGAACCATGCATCTATAGTAGATTTGTAGCGAGAACTGTAGTATTCCTCGTTTTATACGTGGATGACATTCTCTTGATAGGAAATGACATTCCTATGCTACAATCTGTCAAAGGGTTCTTGTCACACAGGTTCTCCATGAAAGACCTGGGTGATGCCTCTTACATTCTGGGGATCCGGATCTATCGTGACAGATCCAAGAGGATATTAGGACTCTCACAGTCCAGGTACATCGACACTATACTGAAAAGGTTCAGTATGGAAGATTCCAAGCGCGGTAATCTACTGGATTGTCACGGGATCACCCTCTCCAAAGAGATGTCTCCCAAGACTGATTTGGAAAGGGATCGCATGTCTATTATACCCTACGCTTTTGCGGTAGGCTCTATAATGTATGCGATGTTGTGTACCAGACAAGATGTAGCCTATGCACTGAGTGTGGTAAGCCGGTATCAGTCAAACCCTGGGGAGAAGCACTGGATAGCGGTAAAGAACATTCTCAAGTATCTGAGAAGGACTAAGGAGATGTTCTTGGTGTATGGCGGAAAAGACCTCCAGATCGAGGCTTTTGCTGACTCCAGCTTCCAGAGTGACAAGGATGATTCCAAGTCCATGTCGGGTTATGTCTTTACCCTCTATGGAGGGGCGGTGTGTTGGAAGAGTTCCAAACAGGAAACCGTTGCCGACTCGACGATGGAAGCAGAATATATCGCTGCTGCAGATGCCGCAAAGGAAGCTGTCTGGATAAAGAAGTTCCTCACGGAGCTTCAGGTGGTTCCTGTAGGGTTCCTAGGCATGCTAATGAAGTCTCACAAGGCATCAACCATGCCAATTTCAAATTTTATAAGTGCCGAGAAACCCTAATACGGATCGTTAACTAGAATTTTAGGCAAAAAAGGAAACTAGTTATCATCTTAACTAAAAGTGAGATGCTACAACCTTTGTAGATCCGGTTATCCACTTCCTTAGCTCCACGTTGTTGTCCTCTCGCTGTCCATCTTGAATCCCGGACTCTCGCATCGGCTTCATCGGAGAAATGAGCGGAACAGTCGTCGGCTTCGACGCCGAAGATGATCTACGTCGAGGCTTCACAAGATCAAGCTCCAACTTCACCAAGTTGTGAAACTTGTGAAGAAAACACCCTATACTACTTGGCAAGAGGTAGAGGGTGAAGAAATAGGAGGTGGGTTTACTTTAGAATTGGATTTCTCACACTTTTGCTCAAGATGCCATTGATGGAATCAAGTTTTCTTTCTTGATGAAGATGATGAAGAAGAAGAAAAGATATGATAAGTGTGTTAGTTATATGTATGCCCTAGAGGCCATTACTATACATAGGATGTATATTGTAGTGGATGCTGGGACGTATATAGGGAGGACTTTCTTGCTCGACATGATAGTATGCTATCTGGTTGCTCTTTACCTTAACGTGTATACTGATTGTCTCTCTGTTACATGTTGGTAAAGCCCTTAGGATCTATACTTGACTACCTGGACTATGATGCGGATCATACTAGTGGGGACATGGTAGTCTATAAGTACATCCTTCAAAGTCCCTAGTCGTGGGTGTATCGAGACGGGGCATCGATATACCAGAGTAGACTAGCGTGTACCTTCTCGACCCATACAGATGGGCGATGGATGATCCCATATCCATTGGTGTTTGACATCAGAGATGATATACGGGTGCTCAGTAGAGACTGGGTACACTGGACGGACTCGCCGAGAACTCCCAGATGGTATTATACCTCACGTCAGATGGCAGTTCTCTGGTGACACTGGTACAGAGTAGTCTGTTGACCCGAGATCGTCATAGAGTCTTGTGTGGTTCCCACTGTGCTTTGATTTCCATCTTACCACGTCCAAGAGGGCGTGCAAAACGGTGGTTTTTGGGTACAGTCCCGAGTCACATGAAGGCAATGAGCGATAGGAGGGGATTCGTCTCTCCCGGTATATGGGGGTTGATGTTGCGCTGTGTTCGATTGGCTATAACAGGAAATCCCTGGCCAGGGTTCCTGAGATTTACTGGTAAGTGTTACCAGTAGTTTCTCGAACAGTTATAGACCTCATATCGACATGACTTATTGAGCTACTGGGGTCTGACGTTTACCACCCCTAGGCGAGATATGCGACATATCAGACGATCAGACCGGACTGTACGGTAGTGTTACTGGTCGGATTCACTGGAGTGTGAGCGGGCTTGCTCGTCGATCTTCAGATCGCTCAATACCCGGGTGGCCGTTACGTTTAGCAGACCGCTTGCGGCTTGTGGATGTTTGATATGATCATCATCCGCTGCCGGCGTATTGACGAGTCTTTAGAGTCCTACACAGAGGTTTCCTGGCTCAAGCGAAACGAAATAGGAGCGCATATGAGATATGTGCGGGACCGAGAATAATGCGTGTATGTGATACCGTATTCTATTCTCGCGATAAATATATCGAATGGTTGTATGCGATATAACCTAGTTATCGATTCAAGCGTTGATTCGATAAGCCGATATATTAGATACCAGTCGGTTATGTGCGCATGACCGGATCATTGAATCAAGTGTTGATTTAATGATTTAATGCATATTTATATATTTGATATATTGCTTTGCATTAACTAGTATCGGTCTACTTAAGATGGATTTTCTCACTCGGATGTGCGCATTACATATGCGATATGTTTTTGTGCACTTGCTTGTATCATGTTTGATGATGCATGCCTAACTTGGTTAAGTGTAAAGAATGAACCATGGTTATGAATGGGTTAGGGTTTTGATTTTTATTTATTCATTTATCTTTCTTATTTATTCTTTTTTGGAATAAGGAAAAGAAAGATAAATGGTGGCTTATTTTGTTCTTTAGTTGAAGCTTCATGAAGCTTTGTTCAAGTCAACCATACTTATCTCATCCTTAACCCTAACCATTCCCACTAACCATGATTCATTCTCTACACTTAACTCTAGTTAATATTATGATAAGAATTCATTTTCTTTTCATTTTCTATTAACTTATCATAATATCTTTCTTCTTCTTCTTCATTTTTCAAGTGAAGAAAAGCAAAGTTCATCAATGGTAGATTGATGATTAGAGTGAGAAATCCAATTCTAAAGTTAACCCACTTCCTATTTCTTCATCCTCTACCTCTTGCCAAGTAGTAGAGTGTGTTTCCTTCACAAGATTTTAGGGTTTGGTGAAGGTGGAGCTTGATTCATCGATGCCTCGACGTAGATCATCTTCGGCATGGACATCGACGACCTAGCTTGCCCATTCTCCGACGAAGCCGATCCTAGAGCCCGGATTTGATTTGGACAGCGGAGAGGACCTCGTTGCGGAGCTATGGAGGTGGAGCACCGGATCTACAAAGGTTGTATTTCCGTATTTTATTTAGTTAACTGTTAACTAGTTCTTGTTCGCCTAGATATCTAGCAAACGATCCGTACTTTAGGGTTTGTAGGCACCATAATTTTTGAAATTGCCATGGTTGATGGCTTGGGAGACCTCACTAGAGTGCCTAGGAACCCTGCAGTGGTATCAGAGCCTAGCTAGAGCCTTAGGCGAAGTCCAGACGGAAATTGAAGTCCGAACGAACCCGGAACTCCAAAACAAATATGCTCTCTGTACTTTTTTCAAAACAGTGCATTTTTCCACATTAAAAATATTCAGAAAAACATGCAGGAAAATCTAAGAGTAACTGTGCAACCCGTAGCCCTAACTCCATTAAAGCGCCGCGCTTCCGCGGCACGAGCATGGCTCGTGCGGCGGAAGGGCGGCCGTTTTGTCGTCTTCTGTGGTTGGGTTTGCACAGTGACTCCTATTTAGTTGTGCTGAGTTCTCTGGATATTTTTAAAATATTTATTCAAGTGTTGAATAATCTGGAATGTTTTGGAGCTTCGGTGTTTCGATCGGGATATCAAATTTTGTCTGTGTGGCTTTCCGGATAAATTTTAGAATATGTTAAAAAGTTCGACCGGATATAAATACCCAATTTTTCCCCTGTCGGGAAATTTCCAAGTGTTGGATTTTTCCGTAGTTTAACGACGTTCTAAGTAGTGCAAGTAACGCGATGGTCCCTCTAGAAGACACAAACCTTAACTCGATTATGTGACCGTCTTGAACTGCCCTTTGAACCTTCGGGTTTGGGGCAGTACGGCGTGCCACATGTGAGGCGTTGGCTTGACCCTTCTACGGCTGGATCGTTGGTACTGAGGCACGAACGGAATGTTGTTAGACTTGTTTCATGTGTTGATCAGTTTCGGGAAAACTTGGGTGTTCGATTGTTCGATCGAAAAGTTTAGCATTTTCTATTTATCTGGAATGGGATACAATAATTGGAATTCACAATGAGTTATATGATAACTAAATGAATGTTATAAACATAGCAATTTAGTCTCACTTGATCGGTTGCCACAGAATTTTGATGTGATCAAAAGTCCGTCGCAATCACGTAGCGTACGCGGATACTCGCCGGGTAAACTTAATAGACAGCCTCACTCCATAGCCCCGACCAAGTGACTGTAGGAGAACCCCGTCGCCGAAAGCATCCGTCCGGGTGCTCGCGGTAGCGGTGTTCCGCCTTGGTGCATTTCGTCGACGGTATCGGGGGTGCGGCCGCCTACTGAAGTTTGCGACGAGCATTTGATCAGGATGTCGGGAATCTTGTTGAATTGCCCGACTTGATATTGAAAAGTGTTTTCGATTTTGAGACTAAAATGCGGGGTTTATAAATGTTAGGCATGCGATGTCTAAAGAATTCATTTGGTCAGGCATGCGATGTCTGAGGTGATTGCGTATTCCAACTGTTGTAGTTTTACACTTTCTTTTCTGTGACCGTAAGTGTAATATGTGATATCGCCGGTTTCGTTGCTATATGTCAACGACAATTGGGATGCGCATATTCACTTACGTTGATGACATGTGATGTTATGTGTTGCTGGATATGTTATATTGGATCGTCGTGTTTGAATAGCCGGGGGTTTTTATGTGAGATGAGTGTTTTTCATTTTCATTCATGTAAAAACTTGTATGTAATATTCTTTTATTGGGGCGCTTCCAGGTTGCGGGAGTTGTCACCTGTTGTATATTATTTACTTTTCCGCACTAGGATAGACCCAAGGAGGGGAGCACAAGTAACCGGGTTCTGGAGTCCAGTGGGAGACCAACTCGAGGAGTCGAGTCCGGGTCTCCTAACTCCAGAATTGGTAGGGTTGCTTGCCGCTCTCGTAGGGGTCTAGGGGTGTGGGTTTGGCTATTCATCACGACCGTGGAATCCGTGTTTTATACTGGCTCGTATTGAAAACACGGACGTCCTAGTATATCCAATATTTCATATGATTCTTCTGCTGCGATATCTGTGATGAGATCATGTGATGTTCTATGATAGATACAGTATATAGTATATATGATATATTATATAGACGTTACTTATGTTTTACACCCGTGCTAGCCCTGCCCCGCTCTGTCGTTAGTTACCTAACCTAACGGTGCACGAGGGGACATCGAGGCGAATGCGGATGGCATAAGTGTACGTCGTATTTATCTGTGATGTTTAGGTACTTAAATGATGGGACTTCATTAATGTGATTAATGAATTAAAAGAAACCTAAAGATGTTGTAGAATCGAATTTCAAAATAAAACAGGTAGCTACAGTTCTTGCTTTGCACAGCGGTATATGAGATATATCCTGCACCTTATTCGACGAGGAAAGGACCGAGATCCCTTCACCGGGAGTGACTCCTTTAGCAATAACTGGCAGATGCTACAACCCTCGGTTTGTCTTTTGATTGCTTTTAAGTGTTTTTGCTTTGCACAGTGATATATATGATATATCCCGCACCTCATTCGACGAGGAAAGGACCGACGATCCCTTCACCGGGAGTGACTCCTTTAGCAAAACTAGAAAAGCCTCAAAAACACTCCATTTCAAAATTCATTTGATTCTACAACGATATCAAGTTCATTACGCAATAGGTTTTCAGAAAAACCTGTCGTAGCCCTCCGTCATTTTAGGAAGTAGAGTACTTAGTATTCGTGCTACGTTTGTCGACCTTAGCCGAGGCGTAGTGTACGGTAGCTAAGTGATGTCTTCCTACACAGCATATGATGCGATTGAGTTAGGGTAGTCGTGCGACTTTGTTGACCTTAGCCAAGGGTCGTGCGGGTGGGTTTAATTCAATCGGGAAATGACGGGTTGAACTTGGCTAGCACTTATGATTTGTTGACCTTAGCCAAGGTCATAAGCTGCTAGGGGCAAAATATTATCGGGAATTTCAAGTGTTGAAATTTGCAATGAGATTGCATACCTTCTATGAGATAGTTGGATCCCGATACCCGCTGCGAGTAAGTGTTACTCCTGGGAGAGTTTTATACATTACAATTAGCCGATCAAGTAGGTGTCTAGAAAGGTGTCAACGGGGTTACGCCTCTGGGAAAACGAGGTTTACATTAATTAGGTTCGTGCGAAAGCACGGGGGACCTCCCTCAAAGTACCGACACTGGCCTGGCTGAAAGATTGGCGAACTTGTAGTGTGTAATTAATCCCGGCTAGTCTTTCCTTTTAGGGTTTGAAGGAAGATTTGATAAAAAGCAGTGGGAGCCATCCTGATTAGATAAAATAAAAACCAATCTATTCTTGACAGAGCGCACGCTGAGTGTTTTCTTCTCTCTCTCTCCAGGTAGCGACCATATCACGCCTTAATCAAGATAATAATACGGAATATTGACCGAACCCGCTTGTTATACTGAGCTGGGGAACGTTGGTCCCACTCCAACTTATAATTGTTATAAGACAGAGCAGGAAATTGGGGATTACCAGAATTCCCGTGCCGCCCAAACGAAGAGAGTGCATGCTGATGCATCATCTTCGGGTGTGTTCATTATACAAAACTGTTTCTCAGTATCCTTTACGTCCTGGGTATGTGATACCAGATCAGGATCCCAGATATGTAATATGTTACATAGGGCTACAGATAGGTAGAGAACTGAGAACGGGTGATAAGTTTCATGAGGCAGAAAACGGGGCAAATGTTGCAGCCAAGTCTGTTGGTCACTGTCACCCTGTATTACAATACATTGATTCTGAACGAATGTTGTTAGATACCGAACCTGATATACCAAATCATATCACTCTCTTTGTTAGAAAAGAAAGGATATAATTTTGTATTGTTGGATAATGTTTTGAACATTTCCTATATCAAAAGTTGATCGGTTCAGGCACGTTATCTAAAAGCATTGATGTTCTAAATCAAACTACAGTTCTTAGTATAAGGAACACACACAAGAGGAAGAGTTCAGAAATGAACGAATCCTTCTTGAGGTATTGTAGACTAGGTCTGATCAATGCGACCCGACTGGCTAGAGTTACATATAGATGTATATTTAAATCAGTTTGAATTTACATCTTGTGAAACTCGCCAATCATGTCACAAAGATAAGATGACCATAGCTCTGTTTATTGGAAACAGAGAAAGAGATAGTAAACTCTTGGGATGATACATGTTGATGTATGTAAGGTCCCCTGTCTACACATGCCAGGACTGGTTCTTAATACTTCATTACGTTCTCTGATAATCTCTCAAGATTCAGTCATATGTTCTTGATGAAACATGAGTCCGAACCTTTTGAGATATTCACGGAATATAAGTTAGAAGTAGAGAACCAAAATACGGGTATAAGTATTATGTCCTATGATGAGATCAAGGAGGAGAATACTTGAGCACGGAAATACTGGACTATTCTAAAGGAGAATGAGATTCTCTCTCAGCATTACTCCTCTGTATATACCATAGCACGATGGTATATCGGGGCAGAGCAATCACACCCTATATGATATGGTGTGCTCTATGATGAGTATTACTGAGTTACCTATTTCCTTTTTGGGAGTTATGCGCTTGAGAAGCTGCATACCTATTGAATAGGGTTCGAATCAAATCAGTTGCCTACCACTTCATATTTGATATGGAAAGGGAAGAGCCCATGTCTTAAGCTAGTTAAGATTTGGGGTTGACGGCCTATGTCTAAAAGCAAAATCCGGACAAGCTCGAGGCAAAGTCTGTAATGTAGAACTGGAAAGGTTCCAGCTATACAAACTGCAGCTGATGATTTGAAAGAACCAAAGGATTCGATAGTTACCAACGAACCTCAGCCTCTCCGCCGATCTAGTAGGGTTCCTCACCCACCTGAGAGATACTTCGGTTTCTCTATGACAGTGGGAGCGAGGATTGCATCATGAGATGATGACCCAACTAGTTTCGAGCTGGCCATCAGGAGTGGGACTCTGTAAGAATGGCTGGATGTTTAGTGATCTGAGATGGAATCCTTATACACCAACAAAGTATGGACTTTGGTTGCTATATCTGAAGGGTTAAATTCCCATCAGGAGCAGGTATATCTTGAGAAGATTACTTGGTGTAGATGGAAAAGTTGAGACTTTCAAAGCTAGACTTGTTAAAGGTTTTCTTCATTGACCAGGCGTGGATCATGATGAAACCTTTTCAAGGATCTATGCTTAAGTCCATCCAGATCCTACTTACCACGGCTACATACCATGACTACGATATCTGGTGGTTGGGTGTCTTGACTGCTTTTCTAAATGATGATTTAGAAGAGTGCGTCTGTAAGTACACAGCCAGAGGGCTTCGTAGACAGTGGGAGCAGCGGAAACGTGTGCAAGATGCTTTATAGGATAAAGCAGGCATCGCGGAGTTGGAACATCTGTTTTGATGAAGCAGTCAAAGAGTTTGACATCATCAAAATGGTAGATGAACCTAGTATATACAAAAAGGTAGTAGGGAGTATGGTGACGATCCTCGTAGAGTACGTGGATGACATACTCTTGATAAGAAAAGAGTTTCTTATGCTACGCTCGATCAATCTCCGCTTATCACAATGATTCTCCATATAGGATCAAAGTGATACCTCCTAAATCCTGGATTTTGGATCTATGAGATAGATTTAATTGGATGTTAGGATTCTCACTAGTTGTAGTGAGACGGTATCAACCGATCCTGGGAAGAATCACTGGAATTGTTCCAGGGTGATAAAGACGACTGAGTGTCAGTCACAGGCATTGTCTTTACCCTCAGTAAAGGGACGGTATGTTGGAAGAGTTCCAAGCTAGATACCGTGACATACTAGACGATAAAGGCTGGATACATCGCTACTTAAGATGCTACCAAAGAGGCTGTTTGGGTGTATATAGGTTCATGAGATGAACTATGTTCCTCCCATTGTGTGACAATGGAGTTGTGGCTTATCCCGAGGAACGCTGGTCCCATCAGTGATCCAGACTTATTCTAAGGCAGCATCGCCTGATCATGGAGATGGTTGATCTCCAGGGTGATCGAGGTTTGGAGAGTAGATTCTGAGGACAACACAGCGGATCCACTCACAAAGGCCTGTTCCCAGAGAGAGACTTTTAAGGGATGGTTGAGTATGAGATACTGCAACCACTGCTACAGATGGCCCTAGTGCAAGTGGGAGATTGTTAGTTATATGTATGCCCTAGAGGCCATTACTATACATAGGATGTATATTGTAGTGGATGCTGGGACGTATATAGGGAGGACTTTCTTGCTCGACATGATAGTATGCTATCTGGTTGCTCTTTACCTTAACGTGTATACTGATTGTCTCTCTGTTACATGTTGGTAAAGCCCTTAGGATCTGTACTTGACTACCTGGACAATGATGCGGATCATACTAGTGGGGACATGGTAGTCTATAAGTACATCCTTCAAAGTCCCTAGTCGTGGGTGTATCGAGACGGGGCATCGATATACCAGAGTAGACTAGCGTGTACCTTCTCGACCCATACAGATGGGCGATGGATGATCCCATATCCATTGGTGTTTGACATCAGAGATGATATACGGGTGCTCAGTAGAGACTGGGTACACTGGACGGACTCGCCGAGAACTCCCAGATGGTATTATACCTCACGTCAGATGGCAGTTCTCTGGTGACACTGGTACAGAGTAGTCTGTTGACCCGAGATCGTCATAGAGTCTTGTGTGGTTCCCACTGTGCTTTGATTTCCATCTTACCACGTCCAAGAGGGCGTGCAAAACGGTGGTTTTTGGGTACAGTCCCGAGTCACATGAAGGCAATGAGCGATAGGAGGGGATTCGTCTCTCCCGGTATATGGGGGTTGATGTTGCGCTGTGTTCGATTGGCTATAACAGGAAATCCCTGGCCAGGGTTCCTGAGATTTACTGGTAAGTGTTACCAGTAGTTTCTCGAACAGTTATAGACCTCATATCGACATGACTTATTGAGCTACTGGGGTCTGACGTTTACCACCCCTAGGCGAGATATGCGACATATCAGACGATCAGACCGGACTGTACGGTAGTGTTACTGGTCGGATTCACTGGAGTGTGAGCGGGCTTGCTCGTCGATCTTCAGATCGCTCAATACCCGGGTGGCCGTTACGTTTAGCAGACCGCTTGCGGCTTGTGGATGTTTGATATGATCATCATCCGCTGCCGGCGTATTGACGAGTCTTTAGAGTCCTACACAGAGGTTTCCTGGCTCAAGCGAAACGAAATAGGAGCGCATATGAGATATGTGCGGGACCGAGAATAATGCGTGTATGTGATACCGTATTCTATTCTCGCGATAAATATATCGAATGGTTGTATGCGATATAACCTAGTTATCGATTCAAGCGTTGATTCGATAAGCCGATATATTAGATACCAGTCGGTTATGTGCGCATGACCGGATCATTGAATCAAGTGTTGATTTAATGATTTAATGCATATTTATATATTTGATATATTGCTTTGCATTAACTAGTATCGGTCTACTTAAGATGGATTTTCTCACTCGGATGTGCGCATTACATATGCGATATGTTTTTGTGCACTTGCTTGTATCATGTTTGATGATGCATGCCTAACTTGGTTAAGTGTAAAGAATGAACCATGGTTATGAATGGGTTAGGGTTTTGATTTTTATTTATTCATTTATCTTTCTTATTTATTCTTTTTTGGAATAAGGAAAAGAAAGATAAATGGTGGCTTATTTTGTTCTTTAGTTGAAGCTTCATGAAGCTTTGTTCAAGTCAACCATACTTATCTCATCCTTAACCCTAACCATTCCCACTAACCATGATTCATTCTCTACACTTAACTCTAGTTAATATTATGATAAGAATTCATTTTCTTTTCATTTTCTATTAACTTATCATAATATCTTTCTTCTTCTTCTTCATTTTTCAAGTGAAGAAAAGCAAAGTTCATCAATGGTAGATTGATGATTAGAGTGAGAAATCCAATTCTAAAGTTAACCCACTTCCTATTTCTTCATCCTCTACCTCTTGCCAAGTAGTAGAGTGTGTTTCCTTCACAAGATTTTAGGGTTTGGTGAAGGTGGAGCTTGATTCATCGATGCCTCGACGTAGATCATCTTCGGCATGGACATCGACGACCTAGCTTGCCCATTCTCCGACGAAGCCGATCCTAGAGCCCGGATTTGATTTGGACAGCCGAGAGGACCTCGTTGCGGAGCTATGGAGGTGGAGCACCGGATCTACAAAGGTTGTATTTCCGTATTTTATTTAGTTAACTGTTAACTAGTTCTTGTTCGCCTAGATATCTAGCAAACGATCCGTACTTTAGGGTTTGTAGGCACCATAATTTTTGAAATTGCCATGGTTGATGGCTTGGGAGACCTCACTAGAGTGCCTAGGAACCCTGCAAAGTGTTGTTAAAAAGAATAATTAAAATGAATACTTATCATCTTCTAACCTTGGTTAGGTGTAGAGAATAGACCATAGTTAGTGGGAATGGTTAGTGTTAAGGATGAAGACAAAATGGTCACTTTAGTCAAAGCTTTATGAATCTTCAACAAGCTTCATGATAAAAAGAAACCATTTTGTTTTCCTTTATTTATTTGTCAAGAAAGAATGGATAAATAAATAAGTGAGTAAATCAAAACCCTAACCATTATCATAACCATGGTTTAAGTCTTAACACAAAGCCAATGTACATGCATCATCAAACATGACACAATGTAGTGCACAAAAGTATATCACATATACAACTTGCATATCAAGTGAGAAAATCCATTTAAAGTGAACCAATACTAGTTAATGCAAAGCAATATATCAAATATATAATTATACATTAAATCATTAAATCAACACTTGATTTAACGATCCGGTCATATCGCATATAACCGACTAGTATCCTATGTATCGGCTTATCGAATCAATCCTTGATTCGATATCTAGGTTATATCACATATAACCAATCGATACATTCATCGCGAGAATGAAATACGGTATCACATACACGTATTATTCTCGGTCCTGCACATATCTCATATGCGCTCCTATTTCGTTTCGCTTGAGCCAGGAAACCTCTGTGTAGGACTCTAAAGACTCGTCAATACGCCGGTTGCAGATGATGATCATATCAAGCACCCACAAGCCGCAAGCGGTCTGCTAAACGTAATGGCCACCCTGGTATTAAGCGATCAGAAGATCGACGAGCTAGCCCTCTCACACTCCTATGAATCCAACCAGTAACACTTACCGTACAGTCCGGTCTGTTCGTCTGATATGTCGCATATCAAGTATAGGGGTGGTAAACGTCAGACCGCAATAACCGATAAGTCGTGCCGATGTGAGGCTCATAACGGGTCGAGAAACTACTGGTAACACTTACCAGAAAATCTCTGATCAGCCCTGGCCAGGGACTTCCCTGTTACGGCCAATCGAGCACAGCGCAACATCAACCCCCAATACCGGGAGAGACGAAACCCCTCCTATCGCTCATTGCCTCCATGTGACTCGGGACTGTACCCAAAGACCACCGTTTTGCACGCCCTCATGGACGTGGTAAGGTGGAGATCAAAGCACAGTGGAAATCACACAAGACTCTATGACGATCTCGGGTCTACAGACTAACCTGCACAAGTGTCACCTGAGAACTGCCATCTGACGTAAGGTATAATACCATCTGGGAGTTCTCGGTGAGTCCGTCCAGTGTACCCAGTCTCCACTGAGCAACCGTATACCATCTCTGATGTCAAACACCAATGGATATGGGATCATCCATTGCCCATCTCATGGGTCGAGAGGCGTATACGCTAGTCTACACTGGTATATCAATGCCCCGTCTCGATACACCCACGACTAGGGACCTTGAAGGATGTACTTATGGACTACCTTGTCTCCACTAGTATGATCTGCATCATAGTCCAGGTAGTCAAGTACACATCCTAAGGGCTTTATCAACATGTAACTATAAGACAGTTTAAAGAGACTAGTAAACATGTTAAGACAAAGAGCAACCAGATAGCATACTATCATATCGAGCAAGAAAGTCATCTCTATATATGTCCAAGCATCCAATATAATATACATGATCTGTAAAATACTGGCCTCTAGGGCATACATACAACTAACAGTTCCTACCATTGTTGATCCAATACCGCTGTATTGTGACAACAACAGAGCTATAGCTTTAGCGAAGGAACCCAGGTCCCATCAGAAGTCCAGGCACATCTTGAGGCGGTATCACCTGATCAGGGAGATCGTGGGTTGCCAGGAGATCGAAGTTCAGAGAGTTGCTACGGAAGATAACACTGCTGATCCATTCACGAAGGCCTTACCCCAGACTCAGTTCGAGCGGCTGATCGAGATGATAGGTCTTCGATACGCCAGTACATCGCCTTAGAGCAAGTGGGAGATTGTTAGTGTATATGCCCTAGAGGCCATTACTGTATCATACTGGATTGTAAATTACTTGATGGAAGCTTAGGATATTCACCTTGTATTGACATTCTTGCTCAAAATGGTAGTATGCTACTTGGTTTGTTTCTGCTTTAATGTGTTCATGTGTTTCTTTTATCATATCGCCTTTACACATTAGTGGAGCCCTTAGGATTTTTGCTTGATTACCAGCGTTGTGATGGCAGTCACACTCATGGGAGCTGGGTAATCTATAAGCACATCCTTATGAAGGTCCCTAGTCGCAGGACTATCGAGACAGGGCATCGATACTCTGGAATAGACTAGCGTATGCGCTTCTCATCCCAGCTTTGGAGACGGCCTGTCCCACAGCCGTCAGTACGTCGTACTTGGGATAGTATGCGGGTGCTCGTTAGGTTACGAGTATACTGGACAGGACTCGTCGGGAACTATTGGTTAGTATTATACCTATCGTCAGTTATCAGTTTCCAGGTGACATGAGTACAGCTTTGTCCGTTGACTTGACACTTTCACTTCGCCTCGAGTGTGTTCCCACTGTACTTTGATTACTACCCTACCACGGCTCAAAGGAGTCGTGAAAACAAGTAGTTTTTGGGTGCAGTCCCGAAGCACTTGGAGGCAGTGACGGTTAGACAGGATTCGTCTCTCCCGGTATTGGGGGTTGATATCGCGCTGTGTCTAGGAGAGCCATTACACAAAGTCCCTGGCCAGGGCAAGCGAGATAGACTGGTAGGTTTCCAGGGTTATCTCAGGTGTTCTGGGCTACACTCCGGCAAGACTTGTACCGCTAGAAGAGGACTGACGTTTACCGCCCACTAGGCCCGCCATGCGATGTTCTTAGACGAACAGACCGGACTGTACGGAGACTATCACATTCAGGCTCAGTAGGAGTTCAGATGGGGTTTACCTCGTCAGTCTTCTTATCGGCATCTACCTGGGGACCGTTACGTACAGCTAGTGCTGCTTGCGGTCTGTGGTTAAACCCAGTGCCAGCGTAGTGTCGAGTCTTTAGAGTCTCACACAGAGGGTTATTCGCTTTTAGGCAAAATGAGTAGAGGTCGCATGGTTTTGCGACAGGATTCGTTCACATCCACGCACTTGTGCACGTTTGGTGTCCGGACAACTTATACTAGCGGGCTTTGGTTTAAGCCAGATCCTAGTATATGATTTAGGATTGGTTTTATCTCTTTGTATTTGTGTTCCTCGGAACACGGATACGGGTGTGTATGCACAGTTGACTGTGACAGAGCCAGAGGACTTTGATTAGGGTTTATGACTATTGTCATTTTCTTAACCCTAATATTTTGTATGAATTATGATTTATGTATAATTAGTTAATTATAATTGTGCATGGTCAGGGTTGTTGACCATTTGACTTTACTTGACTTATTGACCTCGGTTGACAAGTTGACCATCATCATTCCATATGAAAGATGCTCTTTGATCCTTGCAAAAGCATTTAATGTGAAATGATAATGGTCATTCCTTGATTAACCATGACAATTATCTTGACTAATTATCTATTATTCATAAATCACATATGTGTGAGAAGGTTGAGATTATGCTTCTCACTTTATCATTTCCATTCTCTCTCCTCCTCTTCCTCTCTCTCTAGCTCTCCCCTCTCATGTATTGAGTGTTGGAGATAGTGCCCTCATAGTCAATTATTGGATCGCAGGTACGTGATTGCAATGATTGCGGAGGACCTATACCGGTAGGACAGTCTTACTCGAGATGATAGTATGCTATCTGGTTTGCCTTTATCAGTCGTGTACATGTTCAGGTGACTGATTACATGTTACACTTTGATAGAGCCCTTAGGATCTTGCTTTACCACCAACAGTATGATGGCGATCATATACGTGAGAGTTGGGTGGTTTATACGCATATCCTTAATTGTGGACCCTAGTCGTGGGAGTTTCGAGACAGGGCATCGATACTCCGGAATAGACTAGTGTATACAGTCGAGACCCTGACGAGGGGCGGTGGCCGGTCTCACAAGCCACTGGTGTCAGTTGGTTCACCTAAGATGTATACAGGTGCTCATTGGGTTATGAGTACACCGGACAGGACTCGCCGGGAATCTGCTAGTTAGTACTATACCTATCGTCAGATAGCAGTTCCCTGGTGACATGTGTACAGGTTAGTTCATCAACCTGAGGTCGTCATTTGTCTCGTGTGAGTTCCCACTGTGCTTTGATTTCTACCCTACCACGGCTCAAAGGAGTCGTGCAAACAGGTAGCTTTTGGGTACAGTCCCGAGCCATATGGAGGCACGTGAGCGGATCGGCAGGGGATTCGTCTCTCCCGGTATTGGGGGCGAGGTCGTGCTGTGTCTAGGAGAGCCATTACACATAGTCCATGGCCATGGCAGGAGATTTACTGGTAGGTACTCCAGTAGTATCTCAGGGTGTTATTGGGCTACACTCCGACACGACTTATACTGCTATTGGGGGTCTGACGTTTCTAGCCCCCTAGGCAGATATGCGATACTCATAGACGAACGGACCGGACTGTTAGTTATATGTATGCCCTAGAGGCCATTACTGTACATAGGATGTATATTGTAGTGGATGCTGGGACATATATAGGGAGGACTTTCTTGCTCGACATGATAGTATGCTATCTGGTTGCTCTTTGCCTTAACGTGTATACTGATTGTCTCTCTATTACATGTTGGTAAAGCCCTTAGGATGTGTACTTGCCTACCTGGACTATGATGCGGATCATACTAGTGGGGACATGGTAGTCCATAAGTACATCCTTCAAAGTCCCTAGTCGTGGGTGTATCGAGACGGGGCATCGATATACCAGAGTAGACTAGCGTATACCTTCTCGACCCATACAGATGGGCGATGGATGTGTTAGTTGTATGTATGCCCTAGAGGCCAGTATTGTACAGATTATGTATATTATATTGGATGCTTGGACATATATAGAGATGACTTTCTCGCTCGACATGATAGTATGCTATCTGGTTGCTCTTTATCTTAACATGTACACTAGTCTCTTTATACTGTCTTATAGTTACATGTTGGTAAAGCCCTTAGGATTTGTACTTGACTACCTGGACTATGATGCAGATCATACTAGTGGGGACATGGTAGTCCATAAGTACATCCTTCAAGGTCCCTAGTCGTGGGTGTATCGAGACGGGGCATCGATATACCAGTGTAGACTAGCGTATATGCTTCTCGACCCATGTGATGGGCGATGAATGATCCCATATCCATTGGTGTTTGACATCAGAGATGGTATACGGGTGCTCAGTGGAGACTGGGTACACTGGACGGACTCGCCGAGAACTCCCAGATGGTATTATACCTCACGTCAGATGGCAGTTCTCAGGTGACACTTGTACAGGTTAGTCTGTAGACCCGAGATCGTCATAGAGTCTTGTGTGATTCCCACTGTTCCTTGATCTCCACCTTACCACGTCCATGAGGGCGTGCAAAACGGTGGTCTTTGGGTACAGTCCCGAGTCACATGGAGGCAATGAGCAATAGGAGGGGTTTCGTCTCTCCCGGTATTGGGGGTAGATGTTGCGCTGTGCTCGATTGGCCGTAACAGGGAAGTCCCTGGCCAGGGCTGATCAGAGATTTGCTGGTAAGTGTTACCAGTAGTTTCTCGACCCGTTACTAGCCTCACATCAGCACGACTTATCGGGTTATTAGGGTCTGACGTTTACCACCCCTAGACTTGATATGCGACGTATCTGACGAAGAGACCGGACTGTACGTTAAGTGTTACTGGTCGGATTCGCAGGAGTGTGAGCGGGCTAGCTCGTCGATCTTCTGATCGCTCAATACGCGGGTGGCCGTTACGTTTAGCAGACCGCTTGCGGCTTGTGGATGCTTGATATGATCATCATCTGCTACCGGCGTATTGACGAGTCTTTAGAGTCCTACACAGAGGTTTCCTGGCTCAAGCGAAACGAAATAGGAGCGCATATGAGATATGTGCAGGACCGAGAATAATACGTGTATGTGATACCGTATTCCATTCTCGCGATATATGTATCGAATGGTTATATTCGATATAACCTAGTTATCGAATCGAAGATCGATTCGATAAGCCGATACATTGAATACTAGTCGGTCATGTGCGACATGACCGGATCATTGAATCAAATGTTGATTTAATGATTTAATGTATAATTATATATTTGATATATTACTTTGCATTAACCAGTATTGGTTCACTTTAAACGGATTTTTCTCACTTAGATTGCACATTGTACATGTGATATACTTTTGTGCACTTTTTGTATCATGTTTGATGATACTTGATAATGTGGTTATGTGTAAAGGGTTAAACCATGGTTAAGTGATGATTAGGGTTTTGGTTTTTCATTTATTTATTTGTTTATTTATTTGAAAAGGATTAAGTTAAGAATGGTGGCTTATTTTGGAGCTATGTTGAAGCTTCTTGAAACTTTGACAAAGTCCACCATCCTTATCTCATCCTTAACCCTAACCACTCTAACTAACCTTGGTTTAATCTCTACACTTGACCATGGTCAAGATATGATAAGTATTCATATTAGTTTGATTTTAAAATATGAAGACTTATCTTTCTTTCTTCATCTTCATCTTCTTCTTCTTCTTCAAGCTCAAGGTCCATCAATGGCAACTTGAGTTAAAGTGAGATAAATCCAATTCTAAAGAGAACCCACCTCCTATTTCTTCACCCTCTACCTCTTTCCAAGTTGATTTGGGTGTTTTCTTCACAAGTTTCACAACTTTATGAGGTTGGAGCTTGAGTTTGTGCAACCTCGACGTAGATCGTCTTTGACACGAAGCCGACGACCTATTCCGCACGTTTCTCCGATGAAGCCGTCACGAGAGTCCAAGCTTCAAGATGGACAGCGAGAGGACGCCCTCGTGGAGCTAAGGAAGTGGAAATCCGGATCTACAAAGGTTGTAGCATCTAACCTATAGTTAATTTGTTAACTAGTTTATAGTTTCGCCTAGACATCTAGCGACGATCCGTAGTCAAGTGTTTCTCGGCACCATAATTTTTAAATTTGGCATGTTCGATGCCTTGTGAGACCTCTATAGGGTGCCTAGGAACCTTTCACTGGTATCAGAGCCTAGCTAGAACCTTAGGCGAAGTCTAGACGCGATTTGAAGTCCGATCGACCCGAAACCCAAACCATTACCATGCTCTCTGGACATTTCTGTAATTTGTGGTTTTTTGTCAATTAAAAATGCCTAAAAAAATCAGCAATAAAATCTAAGAATTACTGTGCAAATCGTTTCCTATGAACAGTGTAATGTTGCGCGGATCCGCGGCATATTCCTCATTTCTGCGGCGCTTCCGCGCCTAATTGATGACGTCATCCCCACTTATTTGCACAGTAATACCTGATTTATTATTCTGAGTTTTCTGGGAATTTTAATTTGACTCCAGAGTTAAATTTTCTGCAGTTGTTTTGGGGATTCGGTATTTCGATCGGATTATCAAATTTCGTCTTTTGTGGCTTTCCGGATAATTATTAGAATATGTTAAATAGTTCGACCGGATATAAATACCCAATTTTTCCCCTGTCGGGAAATTTCCAAGTGTTGGATTTTTCCGTAGTTTAACGACGTTCTAAGTAGTGCAAGTAACGCGATGGTCCCTCTAGAAGACAACAAACCTTAACTCGATTATGTGACCGTCTTGAACTGCCCTTTGAACCTTCGGGTTTGGGGCAGTACGGCGTGCCACATGTGAGGCGTTGGCTTGACCCTTCTACGGCTGGACCGTCGGTACTGAGGTACGAACTGAATGTTGTTAGACTTATTTCATGTGTTGAGCTGTATCGGGAAAACTTGGGTATTCGACTGTTCGATCGGAAAGTTTAACATTTTCTGTTTATCTGGAATGTGATACAATAATTGGAATTCAGAAACAATTATGTGATAACTGAATGAATGTTATAAATTTAGCAGTTTAGTCCCATATGATATTGAAAAGAGTTTTCGATAATGAGACTAAAATGCGGGATTTATATCTGTTAAGCATGTGATGTCTAAGTATTTCATTTGATTAGGCATGCGATGTCTAAAGTAGTCGCGGATTCCAATTGTTGTAGTTTTACACTTTCTTTTCTGTGACCGTAAGTGTAGTATGCAGATATCACCGGTTTCGTTGCTATACGTCAACGACAATTGGGGTATGCATACTTACTTACGTTGATGACATGTGATGTTATGTGTTGCTGGATATGTTATATTGGATCGTCGTGTTCGAATAGCCGGGGGTTTTTATGTGAGATGAGTGTTTTTCATTTTCATTCATGTAAAAACTTGTATGTAATATTCTTTCATTTGGGGCGCTTCCAGGTAGCGGAAGTTGTCACCCGTTGTATATTATTTACTTTTCCGCATTAGGATAGACCCAAGGAGGGGAGCACAAGTAACCGGGTTCTGGGGTCCAGTGGGAGACCAACTCGAGGAGTCGAGTCCGGGTCTCCTAACCCTAGAATTGGCAGGGTTGCTTGCCGCTCTCGTAGGGGTCTAGGGGTGTGGGATTGGCTATTCATCACGACCGTGGAATCCGTGTTTTATACTGGCTCGTATTGAAAACACGGACGTCCTAGTATATCCAATATTTCATATGTTTATTCTGCTGCGATATCTGTGTTGTGACTCTGTGATGGATATAGTATATAGTATATATGATATATTATATAGACGTTACTTATGTTTTACACCCGCGCTAGCCCTGCCCTGCTCTGTCGTTAGTTACCTAACCTAACGGTGCACGAGGGGACATCGAGGCGAATGCGGATGGCATAAGTGTACGTCATATCTATCTGTGATGTTTAGGTATTTAAATGATGGGACTTCATTAATGTGATTAATGAAAGGAAAGAAACCTAAGATGTTGTAGAATCAGATTTTAAATAAAACAGGTGGCTACAGTTCTTGCTTTGCATAGCGGTATATATGATATACCCCGCACCTTATTCGATGAGGAAAGGACCGAGATCCCTTCACCGGGAGTGACTCCTTTAGCAATAACTGGCAGATGCTACACACTCGGTTTGCTTTTGACTGCTTTTGCGTTTTTGCTTTGCAAAGTGATATATATGATATATCCCGCACCTCATTCGACGAGGAAAGGGCCGACGATCCCTTCACCGGGAGTGACCCCTTTAGCAAAACTAGAAAAGCCTCAAAATCATTCCATTTTAAAACTTCATTTGATTCTACAACGATATCAAGTTCATTACGCAATAGCTTTTCAGAAAAACCTGTCGTAGCCCTCCGTCATTTCAGATAAGTACTATTTAGTATTCGTGCTGCGGTTGTTTGGCATGCGTCAAGGCGTAGTGTACGGTAGCTAACTAGTATTTATCTGCTTATGCATATGATGCAGATTGGATTAGGGTATTCGCACGGCGTTGTTTGGCATGCGTCAAGGGTCGTGCGGGTGGGTTTAATTCAATCAGGAAATGACGGGTTGAACTTGACTAGCGGACTATGGGTTGTTTGGCATGCGTCAAGGTCATAGCACGCTAGGGGCAAAAGATTATCGGGAATTTCAAGTGTTGAAATTTGCAATGAGATTGCATACCTTCTATGAGATAGTTGGATCCCGATACCCACTGTGAGTAAGAGTTACTCCTGGGAGAGTTTTACACATTACAATTAGCCGATCAAGTAGGTGTCTAGAAAGGTTTTAACGAGGTTACGCCTCTGGGAAAACGAGGTTTACATTAATTAGGTTCGTGCGAAAGCACGGGGGACCTCCCTCAAAGTACCGACACTGGCCTGGCTGAAAGATTGGCGAACTTGTAGTGTGTAATTAATCCCGGCTAGTCTTTCCTTTTAGGGTTTGAAGGAAGATTTGATAAAAAGCAGTGGGAGCCATCCTGATTAGATAAGATAATAACCAATCTGATCTTGCACGAGCTTACGCTAAAGTGTTTTCTTCTCTCTCTCTCCAGGTAGCGACCATTTCATGCCTTAATAAAGATAATAATATGGATGTATTGACCGAACCCGCATGTTATACTGTGCTGGGGAACGTTGGTTCCGTTCTTTCCTATAAGAGTTATAGGAATGAACAGGATATAGGGGAATACCAGGATTCCCATGCCACCCGATTGAAGAAAGTACATGTTGATGCATTTTCTTCGGGTGTGTTCGTTACTGAGAACTGTTTCTCCATTTGCTCTACGTCCTGGGTATTGGATACCGGGTCGGGATCCCATATATGTAATCAGTTACATGGGCTAAGGAAAGGTAGAGAACTTGGAGAAGGTGATAAAGACATAAGAGTAGGAAATGGTGCAATTGTTGCAGCCAAGACTGTCGGGGAATATCACCTTGTATTACCAACTGGTAATACATTGGTTCTGAACGAATGCTATTACATGCCGAACCTGATATGCAACATTATATCGGTTTCTTTATTAAGTAAAGAGAGATATAATTTTGTATTACAGGATAATGTTATGAACATTTTCCGTAACCAAAAGTTGGTTGGATCAGGCACGTTGTGCAATGGCATTTATGTTCTAAACCAATCAACAGTTCTGAGCATAACAAACACACACAAGAGGAAGAGTTCTGAAATGAACGAATCCTTCTTGTGGCATTGTAGACTGGGTCACATCAATGCAACACGACTGGCTAAGTTGCATAAGGATGGATATTTAAATCCGTTTGAATTTTCATCCTATGACACTTGCCAGTCATGTCTCAAAGGCAAGATGACCAAAGCTCCGTTTACGGGACACGGAGAAAGAGTTACCGAACTCTTGGGACTGATACATAGTGATGTATGCGGTCCCATGTCTACACATGCCAGGGATGGTTCTTCATACTTCATTACATTCACTGACGATCTCTCTAGGTTCGGGTATGTGTTCCTGATGAAACACAAATCAGAAGCTTTTGAGAAATTTAGGGAATATAAACAAGAAGTTGAGAACCAAACCGGAAAAAGTATTAAAATCCTTCGATCTGATCGAGGAGGTGAATACTTGAGCAATGAATTCCTGGACTTCCTAAAAGAGAATGGGATTCTCTCTCAGCTGACTCCTCCTTATACACCACAGCACAACGGTGTATCTGAACGGAGAAACCGCACCCTATTAGATATGGTGCGCTCAATGATGAGTACAGCTGAGTTACCTATTTCCTTCTGGGGATATGCGCTTGAGACAGCCATGGACCTATTGAATAGAGTTCCTACCAAATCAGTGCCTACCACTCCATATGAGATATGGAAAGGGAAGAGACCACATCTTAATTATATTAAGATATGGGGTTGTCCAGCCTATGTCAAAAGACAAAATCCGGACAAACTCGAGGCAAGATCTGTCTTATGTAAGTTTGTAGGATATCCCAAAAATTCACAAGGGTATATCTTCTACCACCCCGAGGAACAAAAGGTGTTTGTTTCTCGACATGCCACTTTCTTAGAAAAAAGTTTTCTTATGAAACAGATAAGTGGCATTGAGGTAGAACTGGAAGAGGTTCCAGCGACACAGACGACAACAGAAGATTTGGTTGGACCAGAGGATTCCGTAGTTCCCGATGAACCCCAGCCACTCCGCCGATCTAGTAGGGTTCCTCGCCAACCTGAGAGATACTACGGTTTTCTCATGGATGGTGGGAGCGAGGATTGCATCATGGAGGATGATGACCCAACTAGCTTCGAGCAGGCCATCACGAGTAGGGACTCGGTGAAATGGCTGGATGCTATGCGGTCCGAGATGGAATCCATGTACACCAACAAAGTATGGACTTTGGAAGTTGCTCCTGAAGGGGTAAAACCCATTGGGAGCAAGTGGATCTTCAAGAAGAAACTTGGTGTAGATGGGAAAGTGGAGACTTTCAAAGCTAGACTTGTAGCAAAGGGTTTTCGTCAAAGACCAGGTGTGGACTATGACGAAACCTTTTCTCCAGTGGCTATGCTTAAATTCATCCGAATCATGCTTGCCATTGCTGCCTTTCATGACTACGAAATCTGGCAAATGGATGTTAAGACCGCCTTTCTAAATGGTGATTTAGAAGAGTGCGTGTACATGACTCAGCCAGAGGGCTTCGTAGACAGTGGGAGCAGCGGGAAGGTGTGCAAGCTGCTTAAATCCATTTATGGATTAAAGCAAGCATCGCGGAGTTGGAACATCTGCTTTGACGTCGTTATCAAAGAGTTTGATTTCGTCAAAAATCCAGATGAACCTTGTATCTACAAGAAGGTGGCAGAGAGTAAGGTTGTCTTCCTCGTATTGTACGTGGACGACATACTCTTGATAGGAAATGATATTCCTATGCTGCAATCGGTCAAGCTCTTCTTATCACAAAGATTCTCAATGAAAGATCTTGGTGATGCCTCCTGCATATTGGGAATTAGGATCTATAGAGATAGATCCAAACGGATTTTGGGATTGTCCCAATCCAGGTACATTGACACCATACTAAAGAGGTTTAGTATGGAAGAGTCCAAGCGTGGGAACTTACCCACGATCTCTGGAGTCACTCTCTCCAAAGAGATGTCTCCCAAGACTGATTTGGAGAGAGCTCGCATGCAAGGGATACCGTATGCTTCGGCAGTAGGCTCTATCATGTATGCGATGTTATGTACCAGACCCGATGTAGCATACTCACTAAGTGTAGTGAGCAGGTATCAAGCTGATCCTGGAGAGAGTCACTGGACAGCTGTGAAGAGCATTCTTAAGTACTTGCGAAGGACTAGAGATATGTTCTTGGTGTATGGTAACGGAGAACTCCAAGTGGAGTCCTTTACCGATTCGAGCTTTCAGAGTGATAAGGACGACTCTAAGTCGAAGTCGGGTTTTGTCTTTACCCTTTACGGAGGGGCGGTTAGCTGGAAGAGTTCCAAGCAGGAAACCGTGGCAGACTCGACGATGGAGGCTGAATACATCGCTGCCAACGATGCTGCTAAAGAAGCTGTCTGGATCAAGAAGTTCATTTCTGAACTTGGAGTGGTTCCATCCATTGAGCATCCAATACCTTTGTATTGCGATAACAATGGAGCGGTGGCTTTGGCCAAGGAACCCAGGTCCCATCAGCGATCCAGGCATATTCTGAGGCGGTATCACCTGATCCGGGAGATAGTTGATCGCCGGAAGATCGAGGTCCGGAGAGTTGACACGAAGAACAACACGGCAGATCCACTCACGAAGGCCATTCCCCAGATACAGTTTGAGAGACTCTTCGGGATGCTCGGTATGAGATACTGCAGCAGCTGGCCCTAGTGCAAGTGGGAGATTGTTAGTTGTATGTATGCCCTAGAGGCCAGTATTGTACAGATTATGTATATTATATTGGATGCTTGGACATATATAGAGATGACTTTCTTGCTCGACATGATAGTATGCTATCTGGTTGCTCTTTATCTTAACATGTACACTAGTCTCTTTATACTGTCTTATAGTTACATGTTGGTAAAGCCCTTAGGATTTGTACTTGACTACCTGGACTATGATGCAGATCATACTAGTGGGGACATGGTAGTCCATAAGTACATCCTTCAAGGTCCCTAGTCGTAGGTGTATCGAGACGGGGCATCGATATACCAGTGTAGACTAGCGTATACGCTTCTCGACCCATGTGATGGGCGATGGATGATCCCATATCCATTGGTGTTTGACATCAGAGATGGTATACGGGTGCTCAGTGGAGACTGGGTACACTGGACGGACTCGCCGAGAACTCCCGGAAGGTATTATACCTCACGTCAGATGGCAGTTCTCAGGTGACACTTGTACAGGTTAGTCTGTAGACCCGAGATCGTCATAGAGTCTTGTGTGATTCCCACTGTGCCTTGATCTCCACCTTACCACGTCCATGAGGGCATGCAAAACGGTGGTCTTTGGGTACAGTCCCGAGTCACATGGAGGCAATGAGAGATAGGAAGGGTTTCGTCTCTCCCGGTATTGGGGGTAGATGTTGCGCTGTGCTCGATTGGCCGTAACAGGGAAGTCCCTGGCCAGGGCTGATCAGAGATTTGCTGGTAAGTGTTACCAGTAGTTTCTCGACCCGTTACGAGCCTCACATCAGCACAACTTATCGGGTTATTGGGGTCTGACGTTTACCACCCAAAGACATGATATGCGACGTATCTGACGAAGAGACCGGACTGTACGTTAAGTGTTACTGGTCGGATTCGCAGGAGTGTGAGCGGGCTAGCTCGTCGATCTTCTGATCGCTCAATACCCGGGTGGCCGTTACGTTTAGCAGACCGCTTGCGGCTTGTGGATGCTTGATATGATCATCATCTGCTACCGGCGTATTGACGAGTCTTTAGAGTCCTACACAGAGGTTTCCTGGCTCAAGCGAAACGAAATAGGAGCGCATATGAGATATGTGCAGGACCGAGAATAATGCGTGTATGTGATACCGTATTCCATTCTCGCGATATATGTATCGAATGGTTATATTCGATATAACCTAGTTATCGAATCGAAGATCGATTCGATAAGCCGATACATTGAATACTAGTCGGTCATGTGCGACATGACCGGATCATTGAATCAAATGTTGATTTAATGTATAATTATATATTTGATATATTACTTTGCATTAACTAGTATTGGTTCACTTTAAACAGATTTTTCTCACTTAGATTGCACATTGTATATGTGATATACTTTTGTGCACTTTTTGTATCATGTTTGATGATACTTGATAATGTGGTTAAGTGTAAAGGGTTAAACCATGGTTAAGTGATGATTAGGGTTTTGGTTTTTCATTTATTTATTTGTTTATTTATTTGAAAAGGATTAAGTTAAGAATGGTGGCTTATTTTGGAGCTATGTTGAAGCTTCTTGAAACTTTGACAAAGTCCACCATCCTTATCTCATCCTTAACCCTAACCACTCTAACTAACCTTGGTTTAATCTCTACACTTGACCATGGTCAAGATATGATAAGTATTCATATTAGTTTGATTTTAAAATATGAAGACTTATCTTTCTTTCTTCATCTTCATCTTCTTCTTCTTCTTCAAGGTCAAGGTCCATCAATGGCAACTTGAGTTAAAGTGAGATAAATCCAATTCTAAAGAGAACCCACCTCCTATTTCTTCACCCTCTACCTCTTGCCAAGTTGTTTTGGGTGTTTTCTTCATAAATTTCACAACTTTGTGAAGTCGGAGCTTGAGTTTGTGCAACCTCGACGTAGATCGTCTTTGACACGAAGCCGACGACCTATTCCGCACGTTTCTCCGATGAAGCCGTCACGAGAGTCCAAGCTTCAAGATGGACAGCGAGAGGACGCCCTCGTGGAGCTAAGGAAGTGGAAATCCGGATCTACAAAGGTTGTAGCATCTAACCTATAGTTAATTTGTTAACTAGTTTATAGTTTCGCCTAGACATCTAGCGACGATCCGTAGTCAAGGGTTTCTCGGCACCATAATTTTTAAATTTGGCATGTTCGATGCCTTGTGAGACCTCTATAGGGTGCCTAGGAACCTTTCAGGATGATCCCATATCCATCGGTGTTTGACATCAGAGATGATATACGGGTGCTCAGTAGAGACTGGGTACACTGGACGGACTCGCCGAGAACTCCCATATGGTATTATACTTCACGTCAGATGGCAGTTCTCTAGTGACACTGGTACGGAGTAGTCTGTTGACCCGAGATCGTCATAGAGTCTTGTGTGGTTCCCACTGTGCTTTGATTTCCATCTTACCACGTCCAAGAGGGCGTGCAAAACGGTGGTTTTTGGGTACAGTCCCGAGTCACATGGAGGCAATGAGCGATAGGAGGGGATTCGTCTCTCCCGGTATAGGGAGTTGATGTTGCGCTGTGTTCGATTGGCTATAACAGGAAATTCCTGGCCAGGGTTGCTGAGATTTACTGGTAAGTGTTACCAGTAGTTTCTCGAACAGTTATAGACCTCATATCGACACGACTTATCGAGCTATTGGGGTCTGACGTTTACCACCCCTAGGCGAGATAAGCGACATATCAGACGATCAGACCGGACTGTACGGTAGTGTTACTGGTTGGATTCACTGGAGTGTGAGCGGGCTTGCTCGTCGATCTTCAGATCGTTCAATACCCGGGTGGCCGTTACGTTTAGCAGACCGCTTGCGGCTTGTGGATGCTTGATATGATCATCATCTGCTGCCGGCGTATTGACGAGTCTTTAGAGTCCTACACAGAGGTTTCCTGGCTCAAGCAAAACGAAATAGGAGCGCATATGAGATATGTGCGGGACCGAGAATAATACCAGTATGTGATACTGTATTCGATTCTCGCGATGTGACATTGATCGGTTATATGCGATATAGCCGGGTTATCGGATCAAGTGTTGATTCGATAAGTTGTTACTAATGATACCAGTCGGTTATGTGCGACATGACCGGATCATTGAATCAAGTGTTGATTTAATGATTTAATGCATAATAATATATTTGATATATTACTTTGCATTAACTAGTATCGGTTCACTTTAAATGGATTTTCTCGCTCAGATGTGCGCATTGCATATGCGATATGATTTGTGCACTTGCTTGTATCATATTTGATGGTGCATGCAAAAATGGTTAAGTATAAAGAATTAAACCTTGGTTAAAGGAATGGTTAGGGTTTATTATTTGTTATTCATTTATCTTATTTAATTATCTATTTATTTTTGATAAATGAATAAATGAAAAGATAATGAGGAAAATGGTTGCTTTCTTTTGATCATTCATGAATCTTCATGAAGACTTTGACCATTTTGTCTCATGCTTAACCCTAACCACTTCAATTAACTCAAGTTAATTCTCTATACCTAACCATGGTGAGAATTATGATAAGAATGGATTTTTCCTTTTATTTTTATTCTTATCATAATATTTATCATCTTCTTCCTCTTCTTCTTCTTCATGAAGAGACTTTCCTCCATCAATGGTGATTGATGCAAATGAGTGAGAAATCCAATTCTAAAGTCTACCCACTTCCTATTTCTTCATCCTCTACCTCTTGCCAAGTAGTAGAGTGTGTTCTCTTCACAAGTTTTTGGACTTGGTGAAGTCGGAGCTTGATTTAGCGATGCCTCGACGTAGATCATCTTCGGCACGTCGTCGATGACCTAGCTCGCTTCTTCTCCGATGAAGCTGACGCAAGAGCCCGGATTTCGGATTTGTACAGCGGAGATGACTTCTTCATGGAGCTATGGAGGAGGACAAACGGATCTACAAAGGTTGTATATCCGTATCCCTTAGTTAAGTGTTAACTAGTTAGCTTTTTCGCCTAGTTTTCTAGCAAACGATCCGTAGTCGGGTCTCTCGGCACCTAGAATTTTTGAAATTGGCATGTTCGATGCCTTGTGAGACCTCACTAGGGTACCTAGTGAGACCTCACTAGGGTGCCTAGGAATCCTACAGTGGTATCAGAGCTACTAGGCATTAGATGTCGACCTATGGGGGGTTCTCACTGTGTGACAGTGTGGCGAAGCATAGGCTCTTACCCCCAGGGTGTCCTGAGACCGGAAGGTATTCCGGCGGGTTGTAGTCCTCGCGAGGGGGCATGCGTAAAAAATAGCTGCTGAGGAACCCGTTGGTGCCACGGTGACCCCATTGGATGGGGTGGCTGCCTGACCTACAGTGGTATCAGAGCCTAGCTAGAGCCTTAGGCGAAGTCCAGACGGAATTTGAAGTCCGATCGAACCCGAAAGTCCAAAATTTCCATGCTCTCTGTATATTTTTGAAAACAGTGAGTTTTTCAACATTAAAAATATGCAGAAAATAAAGAAGGGTTTATTATGAAATACTGTGCAAAACGGAGCTGTAACTCCGTCATGACGGCGCGGAACCGCGGCCTAAGCCCACGTGACGCGGCGGTTCCGCGGCGATACTGTTGGCTCTTTGACTTTTGTTTGCATAGTAATTCCTATTTTCTGGTGTTGGATTTTCTGGGTATTTTAAAATTTATTCAAGAGTTGAATTTTCTGGAGTTGTTTTGGGGATTCGGTGTTTCGATCGGAGTATCAAATTTTGTCTGTGTGGCTTTCCGGATAAATTTTAGAATATGTTAAAAAGTTCGACCGGATATAAATACCCAATCTTTCCCCTGACGGAAAATTTCCAAGAGTTGGATTTTTCCGAAGTTTAACGACGTTCTAAGTAGTGCAAGTAACGCGATGGACCCTCTAGAAGACAACAAACCTTAACTCGATTATGTGACCGTCTTGAACTGCCCTTTGAACCTTCGGGTTTGGGGCAGTACGGCGTGCCACATGTGAGGCGTTGGCTTGACCCTTCTACGGCTGGACCGTTGGTACTGAGGCACGAACTGAATGTTGTTAGACTTGTTTCATGTGTTGATCTGTATCGGGAAAACTTGGGTGTTCGATTGTTCGATCGAAAAGTTTAACATTTTCTGTTTATCCGGAATGTGATACAATAATTGGAATTCACAATAAGTTATGAGATAACTGAATGAATGTTATAAACATAGCAGTTTAGTCTCACTTGATCGGTTGCCATGGAATTTTGATGTGATCAAAAGTCCGTTGCAATCACGTAGCGTACACGGATACTCGCCGGGTAAACTTAATAGACAGCCTCACTCCATAGCCCCGACCAAGTGACTGTAGGAGAACCCCGTCGCCGAAAGCATCCGTTCGGGTGCTCACGGTAGCGGTGTTCCGCCTTGGTGCACTTCGTCGACGGTATCAGGGGTGCAGCCGTCTACTAAAGTTTGCGACGTGTATTTGATCAGACTATCGGGAATCTTGTTGAATTGCCCGACTCGATATTGAAAAGTGTTTTCGATAATGAGACTGAAATGCGGGGTTTATAATTGTTAGGCATGTGATGTCTAAGTAATTCATTTGGTCAGGCATGCGATGTCTGAGGTGGTTGCGGATTCCAACTGTTGTAGTTTTACACTTTCTTTTCTGTGACCGTAAGTATAATATGTGATATCGCCGGTTTCGTTGCTATATGTCAACGACAATTGGGATGGACATATTTACTTACGTTGATGACATGTGATGTTATGTGTTGCTGGATATGTTATATTGGATCGTCGTGTTTGAATAGCCGGGGGTTTTTATGTGAGATGAGTGTTTTTCATTTTCATTCATGTAAAAACTTGTATGTAATATTCTTTTATTGGGGCGCTTCCAGGTTGCGGAGGTAGTCACCGTTTGTATATTATTTACTTTTCTGCACTAAGATAGACCCAAGGAGGAGGGCACAGGTAACCGGGTTCTAGGGTCCAGTGGGAGACCAACTCGAGGAGTCGAGTCCGGGTCTCCTAACTCTAGAATTGGTAGGGTTGCTCGCCGCTCTCGTAGGGGTCTAGGGGTGTGGGTTTGGCTATTCATCACGACCGTGGAATCCGTGTTTTATACTGGCTCGTATTGAAAACACGGACGTCCTAGAATATCCAATATTTCATATGATTCTTCTGCTGCGATATCTGTGATGTGATCATGTGATGTTCTGTGATAGATACAGTATATAGTATATATGATATATTATATAGACGTTACTTATGTTTTACACCCGTGCTAGCCCTGCCCCGCTCTGCCGTTAGTTACCAACCTAACGGTGCACGAGGGGACATCGAGGCGAATGCGGATGGCATAAGTGTACGTCGTATTTATCTGTGATGTTTAGGTACTTAAATGATGGGACTTCATTAATGTGATTAATGAAATAAAAGAAACCTAAGATGTTGTAAAATCGAATTTCAAAATAAAACAGGTAGCTACAGTTCTTGCTTTGCACAGCGGTATATATGATATATCCTGCACCTTATTCGATTAGGAAAGGACCGAGATCCCTTCACCGGGAGAGACTCCTTTAGCAATAACTGGCAGATGCTACACACTCGGTTTGTCTTTTGATTGCTTTTAAGAGTTTTTGCTTTGGATAGTGATATATATGATATATCCCGCACCTCATTCGACGAGGAAAGGACCGACGATCCCTTCACCGGGAGTGACTCCTTTAGCAAAACTGGAAAAGCCTCAAAAATGTTAGTTATATGTATGCCCTAGAGGCCATTACTATACATAGGATGTATATTGTAGTGGATGCTGGGACGTATATAGGGAGGACTTTCTTGCTCGACATGATAGTATGCTATCTGGTTGATCTTTACCTTAACGTGTATACTGTTTGTCTCTCTGTTACATGTTGGTAAAGCCCTTAGGATCTGTACTTGACTACCTGGACTATGATGCAGATCATACTAGTGGGGACATGGTAGTCCATAAGTACATCCTTCAAAGTCCCTAGTCGTGGGTGTATCGAGACGGGGCATCGATATACCAGAGTAGACTAGCGTGTACCTTCTCGACCCATACAGATGGGCGATGGATGATCCCATATCCATCGGTGTTTGACATCAGAGGAGATATACGGGTGCTCAGTAGAGACTGGGTACACTGGACGGACTCGCCGAGAACTCCCAGATGGTATTATACCTCACGTCAGATGGCAGTTCTCTGGTGACACTGGTACAGAGTAGTCTGTTGACCCGAGATCGTCATAGAGTCTTGTGTGGTTCCCACTGTGCTTTGATTTCCATCTTACCACGACCAAGAGGGCGTGCAAAACGGTGGTTTTTGGGTACAGTCCCGAGTCACATGGAGGCAATGAGCGATAGGAGGGGATTCGTCTCTCCCGGTATAGGGGGTTGATGTCGTGCTGTGTTCGATTGGCTATAACAGGAAATCCCTGGCCAGGGTTGCTGAGATTTACTGGTAAGTGTTACCAGTAGTTTCTCGAACAGTTATAGACCTCATATCGACACGACTTATTGAGCTATTGGGGTCTGACGTTTACCACCCCTAGGCGAGATATGCGACATATCAGACGATCAGACCGGACTGTACGGTAGTGTTACTGGTCGGATTCACTGGAGTGTGAGCGGGCTTGCTCGTCGATCTTCAGATCGCTCAATACCTGGGTGGCCGTTACGTTTGGCAGACCGCTTGCGGCTTGTGGGTGTTTGATATGATCATCATCCGCTGCCGGCATATTGACGAGTCTTTAGAGTCCTACACAGAGGTTTCCTGGCTCAAGCGAAATGAAATAGGAGCGCATATGAGATATGTGCGGGACGAGAATAATGCGTGTATGTGATACCGTATTCTATTCTCGTGATAAATATATCGAATGGTTGTATGCGATATAACCTAGTTATCGATTCAAGCGTTGATTCGATAAGCCGATATATTGTATACTAGTCGGTTGTGTGCGACATAACCGGGTCATTGAATCAAGTGTTGATTTAATGATTTAATGCGTATTTATATATTTGATATATTACTTTGCATCAACTAGTATCGGTTCACTTTAAAATGGATTTTCTCACTCGGGTGGGCGCATTGTATATGCGATATACTTTTGTGCATTTGATTGTATCATATATGATGATACATGATTGTTTAAGTGTATGTTAAGAATAAACCATGGTTATTTATATGATTAGGGTTTTATTTCCTTTTCTTATTTATTTATCTATTTATTCATTTTGGAAATAATTAGAAAAGGTATAAAAAGGAAATGGTGGCTAATTTTGTTTCATATTGAAGCTTCTTGAAGACTTTGACCTAGTGACCATTTTGTTCTTATCCTTAACCCTAACCATTCTATTAACCATGGTCTTTTCTCTACACTTAACTAAGGTTAAAATTATGATAAGAATTCATTTTCTTTTCATTTTTCTTTTACTTATCATAACCTTTTCCTTCTTCTTCTTCCTTGCTTCAAGTGAAGAAGCTTGAAGTCCATCAATGGTGATTGTTGGAAAAGAGTGAGAAATCCAAAACTAAAGTCTACCCACTTCCTATTTCTTCATCCTCTACCTCTTGCCAAGTAGTAGAGTGTGTTTACTTCACAAGTTTCATGACTTGGTGAAGTTGTGAGCTTGATCTAGCGATGCCTCGACGTAGATCATCTTCGGCATGGACATCGACGACCTAGCTTGCCCATTCTCCGACGAAGCCGATCCTAGAGCCCGGATTTGATTTGGACAGCGGAGAGGACCTCGTTGCGGAGCCGTGGAGGTGGAGCACCGGATCTACAAAGGTTGTATTTCCGTATCTTTTAGTTAAGAGTTAACTAGTTAGCTTGTTCGCCTAGACATCTAGCAAACGATCCGTACTTTAGGGTTTGTAGGCACCATAATTTTTGAAATTGCCATGGTTGATGGCTTGGGAGACCTCACTAGAGTGCCTAGGAACCCTTCAGTGGTATCAGAGCCTAGCTAGAGCCTTAGGCGAAGTCCAGACGGAAATTGAAGTCCGAACGAACCCGGAACTCCAAAACAATCTTGCTCTCTGTACATTTTTCAAAACAGTGCATTTTTCCACATTAAAAATATTCAGAAAAACATGCAGGCAATTCTAAGAAATACTGTAAAATTCGTGGACTCAATTCCTTCAAAGCGCCGCGCTTCCGCGGCATGAGCATGGCTCGTGCGGCGGAAGAGCGGCCGTTTTGTCATTTTGCGTGACTAATTTTGTACAGTAATTCCTCTTTTGCTATGCTGGTTTTCCTGGGAATTTTTAATTGTTTTTCAAGAGTTCAAATATCTGCAGTTGTTTTGGGGATTCGGTGTTTCGATCGGGGTATCAAATTTTGTCTGTGTGGCTTTCCGGATAAATTTTAGAATATGTTAAAAAGTTCGACCGGATATAAATACCCAATTTTTCCCCTGTCGGGAAATTTCCAAGTGTTGGATTTTTCCGTAGTTTAACGACGTTCTAAGTAGTGCAAGTAATGCGATGGTCCCTCTAGAAGACACAAACCTTAACTCGATTATGTGACCGTCTTGAACTGCCCTTTGAACCTTCGGGTTTGGGGCAGTACGGCGTGCCACATGTGAGGCGTTGGCTTGACCCTTCTACGGCTGGACCGTTGGTACTGAGGTACGAACTGAATGTTGTTAGACTAGTTTCATGTGTTGATCTGTTTCGGGAAAACTTGGGTGTTCGATTGTTGGATCGAAAAGTTTAACATTTTCTGTTTATCTGGAATGGGATACAATAATTGGAATTCACAATAAGTTATGTGATAACTAAATGAATGTTATAAACATAGCACTTTAGTCTCACTTGATCGGTTGCCATGGAATTTTGATGTGATCAAAAGTTCGTCGCAATCACGTAGCGTACGCGGATACTCGCCGGATAAACTTAATAGACAGCTTCACTCCATAGCCCCGACCAAGTGACTGTAGGAGAACCCCGTCGCCGAAAGCATCTGTTCGGGTGCTCGCGGTAGCGGTGTTCCGCCTTGGTGCACTTCGTCGACGGTATCAGGGGTGCGGCCGTCTACTTAAGTTTGCGACGAGTATTCGATCAGACTGTCGGGAATCTTGTTGAATTGCCCGACTTGGTATTGAAAAGTGTTTTCGATTTTGAGACTAAAATGCGGGGTTTATAATTGTTAGGCATGTGATGTCTAAGGTATTCATTTGATTAGGCATGCGATGTCTATGCAGATTGCGGATTCCAACTGTTGTAGTTTTACACTTTCTTTTCTGTGACCGTAAGTGTAATATGTGATATCGCCGGTTTCGTTGCTATATGTCAACGACAATTGGGATGGACATATTTACTTACGTTGATGACATGTGATGTTATGTGTTGCTGGATATGTTATATTGGATCGTCGTGTTTGAATAGCCGGGGTTTTTTATGTGAGATGAGTGTTTTTCATTTTCATTCATGTAAAAACTTGTATGTAATATTCTTTTATTGGGGCGCTTCCAGGTTGCGGGAGTTGTCACCTGTTGTATATTATTTACTTTTCCGCACTAGGATAGACCCAAGGAGGGGAGCACAAGTAACCGGGTTCTGGAGTCCAGTGGGAGACCAATTCGAGGAGTCGAGTCCGGGTCTCCTAACTCTAGAATTGGCAGGGTTGCTTGCCGCTCTCGTAGGGGTCTAGGGGTGTGGGTTTGGCTATTCATCACGACCGTGGAATCCGTGTTTTATACTGGCTCGTATTGAAAACACGGACGTCCTAGTATATCCAATATTTCATATGTTTCTTCTGCTGCGATATCTGTGATGTGATCATGTGATGTTCTGTGATAGATACAGTATATAGTATATATGATATATTATATAGGCGTTACTTATGTTTTACAGCCGCGCTAGCCCTGCCCTGCTCTGCCGTTAGTTACCTAACCTAACGGTGCACGAGGGGACATCGAGGCGAATGCGGATGGCATAAGTGTACGTCGTATTTATCTGTGATGATTAGGTATATAAATGATGGGACTTCATTAATGTGATTAATGAAATAAAAGAAACCTAAGATGTTTTAGAATCGAATTTCAAAATAAAAAAAGGTAGCTACAGTTCTTGCTTTGCACAGAGGTATATGTGATATATCCTGCACCTTATTCGATAAGGAAAGGACCGAGATCCCTTCACCGGGAGTGACTCCTTTAGCAATAACTGGCAGATGCTACACACTCGGTTTGTCTTTTGATTGCTTTTAAGTGTTTTTGCTTTGCACAGTGATATATATGATATATCCCGCACCTCATTCGACGAGGAAAGGACCGACGATCCCTTCACCGGGAGTGACTCCTTTAGCAAAAATAGAAAAGCCTCAAAAGCACTCCATTTTAAAATCCATTCGATCCTACAACGATATCAAGTTCATTACGCAAAAGGTTTTCAGAAAAACCTGTCGTAGCCCTCCGTCATTTCAGATAAGTACTAGTTAGTATTCGTGCTACGTTTGTTGACTATGTTAAGGCGTAGTGTGCGGTAGCTGACTATTGGTTATCTGTATTAGCATATGATGCGATTGGATTAGGGTAGTCGTGCGACTTTGTTGACTATGTTAAGGGTCGTGCTGGTGGGTTTAATTCAATCGGGAAATGACGGGTTGAACTTGACTAGCACTTATGATTTGTTGACTATGTTAAGGTCATATAGCTGCTAGGGGCAAAATATTATCGGGAATTTCAAGTGTTGAGATTTGCAATGAGATTGCATACCTTCTATGAGATAGTTGGATCCCGATACCCACTGCGAGTAAGTGTTACTCCTGGGAGAGTTTTATACATTACAATTAGCCGATCAAGTAGGTGTCTAGAAAGTTGTCAACGGGGTTACGCCTCTGGGAAAACGAGGTTTACATTAATTAGGTTCGTGCGAAAGCACCGGGGACCTCACTCAAAGTACCGACACTGGCCTGGCTGAAAGATTGGCGAACTTGTAGTGTGTAATTAATCCCGGCTAGTCTTTCCTTTTAGGGTTTAAAGGAAGATTTGATAAAAAGCAGTGCGAGCCATCCTGATTAGATAAAATAATAACCAATCTATTCTTGACAGAGCGCACGCTGAGTGTTTTCTTCTCTCTCTCTCCAGGTAGCGACCATATCATGCCTTAATCAAGATAATAATACGGAATATTGACCGAACCCGCTTGTTATACTGAGCTGGGGAACGTTGGTCCCGCTCCAACTTATAATTGTTATAAGACAGAGCAGGAAATTGGGGAATACCAGATTTCCCGTACCGCCCAAACGAAGAGAGTGCATGCTGATGCATCATCTTCGGGTGTGTTCATTGCAAAGAACTGTTTCTCAGTGTCCTTTACGTCCTGGGTATATGATACCAGATCAGGATCCCAGATATGTAATATGTTACATAGGGCTACAGATAGGTAGAGAACTGAGAACGGGTGATAAGTTTCATGAGGCAGAATACGGGGCAAGTGTTGCAGCCAAGTCTGTCGGTCACTGTCACCCTGTATTACCAATACATTGATTCTGAACGAATGTTGTTAGATACCGAACCTGATATACCAAATCATATCACTCTCTTTGTTAGAAAAGAAAGGATATAATTTTGTATTGTTGGATAATGTTTTGAACATTTCCTATATCAAAAGTTGATCGGTTCAGGCACGTTATCTAAAAGAGTTGATGTTCTAAATCAAACTACAGTTCTTTAGTATACAGAACACACACAAGAGGAAGAGTTCAGAAATGAACGAATCCTACTTGAGGCATTGTAGACTAGGTCAGATCAATGTGACCCGACTAGCTAGAGTTACATATAGATGCATATTTAAATCAGTTTGAACTTACATCTTGTGAAACTCGCCAGTCATGTCACAAAGATAAGATGACCATGGCTCCGTTTACTGGAAACAGAGAAAGAGTTAGTGAACTCTTGGGATGATACATGTTGATGTATGTAGGTCCCCAGTCTACAAATGCCAGGACTGGTTCTTTATACTTCATTATATTCTCTGATAATCTCTCAAGATTCAGACATATGTTCCAGTTGAAACACAAGTCCGAACCTTTTGAGATATTCACAGAATATAAGTTAGAAGTAGAGAACCAAAACGGGTATAAGTATTATGTCCTTTGATGAGATTAAGGAGGAGAATACTTGAGCACAGAATTCCTGGACCATTCTAAAGGAGAATGAGATTCTCTCTCAGCATTACTCCTCCGAATACACCATAGCATGATGGTATATCGGGGAGGAGCAGATACACCCTATATGATAAGGTGTGCTCTTTGATGAGTACTACTGAGTTACCTGTTTCCTTTAGGGAGTTATGCACTTGAGAAGCTGCATGCCTATTGAATACGGTTCGAATCAAATCAGTTGCCTACCACTTCATATGTGATATGGAATGGGAAGAACCCATGTCTTAAGTTAGTTAAGATTTGGAGTTGTCCGGCCTATGTCTAAATGCAAAATCCGGACAAGCTCGAGGCAAGATCTGTAATGTAGAACTGGAATGGTTCCAGCTATACAAACTACAGCTGATGATTTGATAGAACCAAAGGATTCAGTAGATTCCAACGAACCTCAGCCTCTCCGCCGATCTAGTAGGGTTCCTCACCCACCTGAGAGATACTTCGGTTTCTCTATGATAGTGGGAGTGAGGATTACATCATGAGATGATGACCCAACTAGTTTCGAGCTGGCCATCGAGAGTAAGACTCTGTAAGAATGGATTGATGCTTAGCGATCTGAGATGGAATCCTTATACACCAACAAAGTATGGACTTTGGTTGCTATATCTGAGGGTTAAATCCCCATCAGGAGCAAGTATATCTTGAGAAGATTACTTGGTGTACATGGAAAGGTTGAGACTTTCAAAGCTAGACTTGTTAAAGGTTTTCGTCATCGACCAGGCATGGATAATGATGAAACCTTTTCAAGTGGCTATGCTTAAGTCCATCCAGATCCTACTTGCCACGGCTACATACCATGACTGCGATATCTGGTGGTTGGGTGTCTTGACTGCTTTTCTAAATGATGATTTAGAAGAGAACGTCTATAAGTACACAGCCAGAGGGCTTCGTAGACAGTGGGAGCAGCGGAAACGTGTGCAAGATGCTTTATAGGATAAAGCAGGCATCGCGGAGTTGGAACATCTGTTTTGATGGATTAGTCAAAGAAGTTGACATCATCAAAATGGTAGATGAACCTTGTACAAACAAGAAGGTAGTAGGGAGTATGGTGACGATCCTCGTAGAGTACGTGGATGACATACTCTTGATAAGAAAAGAGTTTCTTATGCTACGCTCGATCAATCTCCGCTTATCACAAAGATTCTCCATATAGGATTAAAGATGATACCTACTAAATCCTGGATTTTGGATCTATGAGATAGATCTAAATGGATGTTAGGACTCTCACTAGTTGTAGTGAGACGGTATCAACCGATCCTGAGGAGAATCACTGGAAGTGTTCCAGGGTGATAAAGGCGACTGAGTGTCAGTCGCAGGCATTGTCTTTACCCTCAGTAAAGGGACGGTATGTTGGAAGAGTTCCAAGCTAGATACCGTGGCATACTAGACGATAAAGGCTGGATACATCGCTACTTAAGATGCTACCAAAGAAGCTGTTTGGGTGTATATAGGTTCATGAGATGAACTATGTTCCAACCATTGTGAGACAATGGAGTTATGGCTTATGCCAAGGAACGTCCGTCCCATCAGTGATCCAGACATATTCTAAGGCAGTATCACTTGATCATGGAGATGGTTGATCTCCAGGGAGATCGAAGTTAGGAGAGTAGATTCAGAGGACAACACAGCGGATCCACTCACAAAGGCCTGTTCCCAGAGAGAGACTTTCATGGGATGGTTGAGTATGAGATACTGCAACCACTGCTACAGATGGCCCTAGTGCAAGTGGGAGATTGTTAGTTATATGTATGCCCTAGAGGCCATTACTATACATAGGATGTATATTGTAGTGGATGCTGGGACGTATATAGGGAGGACTTTCTTGCTCGACATGATAGTATGCTATCTGGTTGATCTTTACCTTAACGTGTATACTGTTTGTCTCTCTGTTACATGTTGGTAAAGCCCTTAGGATCTGTACTTGACTACCTGGACTATGATGCAGATCATACTAGTGAGGACATGGTAGTCCATAAGTACATCCTTCAAAGTCCCTAGTCGTGGGTGTATCGAGACGGGGCATCGATATACCAGAGTAGACTAGCGTGTACCTTCTCGACCCATACAGATGGGCGATGGATGATCCCATATCCATCGGTGTTTGACATCAGAGGAGATATACGGGTGCTCAGTAGAGACTGGGTACACTGGACGGACTCGCCGAGAACTCCCAGATGGTATTATACCTCACGTCAGATGGCAGTTCTCTGGTGACACTGGTACAGAGTAGTCTGTTGACCCGAGATCGTCATAGAGTCTTGTGTGGTTCCCACTGTGCATTGATTTCCATCTTACCACGTCCAAGAGGGCGTGCAAAACGGTGGTTTTTGGGTACAGTCCCGAGTCACATGGACGCAATGAGCGATAGGAGGGGATTCGTCTCTCCCGGTATAGGGGGTTGATGTCGTGCTGTGTTCGATTGGCTATAACAGGAAATCCCTGGCCAGGGTTGCTGAGATTTACTGGTAAGTGTTACCAGTAGTTTCTCGAACAGTTATAGACCTCATATCGACACGACTTATTGAGCTATTGGGGTCTGACGTTTACCACCCCTAGGCGAGATATGCGACATATCAGACGATCAGACCGGACTGTACGGTAGTGTTACTGGTCGGATTCACTGGAGTGTGAGCGGGCTTGCTCGTCGATCTTCAGATCGCTCAATACCCGGGTGGCCGTTACGTTTGGCAGACCGCTTGCGGCTTGTGGGTGTTTGATATGATCATCATCCGCTGCCGGCGTATTGACGAGTCTTTAGAGTCCTACACAGAGGTTTCCTGGCTCAAGCGAAATGAAATAGGAGCGCATATGAGATATGTGCGGGACCGAGAATAATGCGTGTATGTGATACCGTATTTTATTCTCGCGATAAATATATCGAATGGTTGTATGCGATATAACCTAGTTATCGATTCAAGCGTTGATTCGATAAGCCGATATATTGTATACTAGTCGGTTGTGTGCGACATAACCGGGTCATTGAATCAAGTGTTGATTTAATGATTTAATGCATATTTATATATTTGATATATTACTTTGCATCAACTAGTATCGGTTCACTTTAAAATGGATTTTCTCACTCGGGTGGGCGCATTGTATATGCGATATACTTTTGTGCATTTGATTGTATCATGTCTGATGATACATGATTGTTTAAGTGTATGTTAAGAATAAACCATGGTTATTTATATGATTAGGGTTTTATTTCCTTTTCTTATTTATTTATCTATTTATTCATTTTGGAAATAATTAGAAAAGGTATAAAAAGGAAATGGTGGCTAATTTTGTTTCATATTGAAGCTTCTTGAAGACTTTGACCTAGTGACCATTTTGTTCTTATCCTTAACCCTAACCATTCTATTAACCATGGTCTTTTCTCTACACTTAACTAAGGTTAAAATTATGATAAGAATTCATTTTCTTTTCATTTTTCTTTTACTTATCATAACCTTTTCCTTCTTCTTCTTCCTTGCTTCAAGTGAAGAAGCTTGAAGTCCATCAATGGTGATTGTTGGAAAAGAGTGAGAAATCCAAAACTAAAGTCTACCCACTTCCTATTTCTTCATCCTCTACCTCTTGCCAAGTAGTAGAGTGTGTTTACTTCACAAGTTTCATGACTTGGTGAAGTTGTGAGCTTGATCTAGCGATGCCTCGACGTAGATCATCTTCGGCATGGACATCGACGACCTAGCTTGCCCATTCTCCGACGAAGCCGATCCTAGAGCCCGGATTTGATTTGGACAGCGGAGAGGACCTCGTTGCGGAGCCGTGGAGGTGGAGCACCGGATCTACAAAGGTTGTATTTCCGTATCTTTTAGTTAAGAGTTAACTAGTTAGCTTGTTCGCCTAGACATCTAGCAAACGATCCGTACTTTAGGGTTTGTAGGCACCATAATTTTTGAAATTGCCATGGTTGATGGCTTGGGAGACCTCACTAGAGTGCCTAGGAACCCTACAAAAAACACTCCATTTCAAAATCATTTGATTCTACAACGATATCAAGTTCGTTACGCAATAGATTTTCAGAAAAACCTGTCGTAGCCCTCCGTCATTCAGATAAGTGCTGTTTAGTATTCGTGCTGCATTTGTTGGCCTCCATCAAGGCGCAGTGTGCGGTAGCTAACCAGTATTTATCTGCTTATGCATATGATGCAGATTGAGTTAGGATAGTCATGCGACCTTGTTGGCCTCCGTCAAGGGTCGTGCGGGTGGGTTTGATTCAATCAAGAAATGACGGGTTGAACTTGACTAGTAGCCTATGGTTTGTTGGCCTCCGTCAAGGTCATAGGGTGCTAGGGGTAAAATATTATCGGGAATTTCAAGTGTTGAAATTTGCAATGAGATTGCATACCTTCTATGAGATAGTTGGATCCCGATACCCGCTGCGAGTAAGAGTTACTCCTGGGAGAGTTTTACATATTACAATTAGCCGATCAAGTAGGTGTCTAGAAAGGTGTCAACGGGGTTACGCCTCTGGGAAAACGAGGTTAACATTAATTAGGTTCGTGCGAAAGCACGGGGGACCTCCCTCAAAGTACCGACACTGGCCTGGCTGAAAGATTGGCGAACTTGTAGTGTGTAATTAATCCCGGCTAGTCTTTCCTTTTAGGGTTTGAAGGAAGATTTGATAAAAAGCAGTGGGAGCCATCCTGATTAGATAAAATAATAACCAATCTATTCTTGAAAGAGCGCACGCTGAGTGTTTTCTTCTCTCTCTCTCCAGGTAGCGACCATATCACGCCTTAATCAAGATAAAAATACGGAATATTGACCGAACCCGCTTGTTATACTGAGCTGGGGAACGTTGGTCCCGCTCCAACTTATAAATGTTATAAGACAGAGCAGGAAATTGGGGAATACCAGATTTCCCGTGCCGCCCAAACGAAGAGAGTGCATGCTGATGCATCATCTTCGGGTGTGTTCATTATACAGAACTGTTTCTCAGTATCCTCCGCATCCTGGTATATGATACCGGATCAGGATCCCAGATATGTAATATGTTACATAGGGCTACAAAAGGGTAGAAAAACTGAGAACGGGTGATAAGTTTCATGAGACAGAAAACGGGGCAAATGTTGCAGCCAAGTCTGTTGTCACTGTCACCCTGTATTACCAATACATTGATTCTGAACGAATGTTATTAGATACCGAACCGGATATACAAAATCATATCACTCTCTTTGTTTGAAAAGAAAGGATATAATTTTGTATTGATGGATAATGTTTTGAACATTTCCTATATCAAAAGTTGATCGGTTCAGGCACGTTATCTAAAAGCATTGATGTTCTAAATCAAACTACAGTTCTTAGTATACTGAACACACACAAGAGGATGAGTTCAGAAATGAACGAATCATTCTTGAGGTATTGTAGACTAGGTCATATCAATGCGACCCGACTAGCTGAAGTTACATTTAGATGCATATTTAAATCAGTTTGAATTTACATCTTGTGAAACTTGCCAGTCATGTCACAAAGATAAGATGACCAGAGCTCCGTTTACTGGAAACAGAGAAAGAGTTAGTGAACTCTTGGGATGATACATGTTGATGTATGTAAGGTCCCCTGTCTACACATGCCAAGACCGGTTCTTTATACTTCATTACGTTCTCTGATAATCTCTAAAGATTCAGACATATGTTCCTGTTGAAACACAAGTCTGAACCTTTTGAGATATTCACAGAATATAAGTTAGAAGTAGAGAACCAAAATACGGGTATAAGTATTATGTCCTTTGATAGATCAGGGAGGAGAATACTTGAGCACGGAATTCCTGAACTATTCTAAAGGAGTATGAGATTCTCTCTCAGCATTATTCCTCCGTATACACCATAGCATGATGGTATATCGGGGCGGAGCAATTACACCCTATGTGATATGGTGTGCTCTATGATGAGTACTACTGAGTTACCTATTTCCTTTTAGGGAGTTATGCGCTTGAGAAGATGCATACCTATTGAATACGGTTCGAATCAAATCAGTTGCCTACCACTCCATATGAGATATGGTATAGGAAGAGCCCATGTCTTAAGTCAGTTAAGATTTGGGGTTGTCCGGCCTATGTCTAAAAGCAAAATCCGGACAAACTCGAGGCAAGGTCTGTTATGTAGAACTGGAAATGTTCCAGCTATACAAACTGTAGCAGATGATTTGATAGAACCAAAGGATTCAGTAGATTCCAACGAACCTCAGCCTCTCCGCCGATCAAGTAGGGTTCCTCACCCACCTGAGAGATACTTCGGTTTCTCTATGACAGTGGGAGCGAGGATTGCATCATGAGATGATGACCCAACTAGTTTCGAGCTGGCCATCAGGAGTGAGACTCTGTAAGAATGGCTGGATGTTTAGCGATCTGAGATGGAATCCTTATACACCAACAAAGTATGGACTTTGGTTGCTATATCTGAAGGGTTAAATCCCCATCAGGAGCAAGTATATCTTGGGAAGATTACTTGGTGTACATGGAAAAGTTGAGACTTTCAAAGCTAGACTTGTTAAAAGTTTGCATCATTGACCAGGTACGGATAATGATGAAACCTTTTCAAATAGCTATGCTTAAGTCCATCCAGATCCTACTTGCCACGGCTACATACCATGACTACGATATCTGGCGGTTGGGTGCCATGACTGCTTTTCTAAATATTGATTTAGAAGAGTGTGTCTGTAAGTACACAGCCAGAGGGCTTCGTAAACAGTGGGAGCAGCGGAAACGTGTGCAAGATGTTTTATCTGATAAAGCAGGCATCGCGGAGTTGGAACATCTGTTTTGATGAAGTAGTCAAAGAGTTTGACATCATCAAAATGGTAGATGAACCTTGTATAAACAAAAAGGTAGTAGGGAGTATGGTGGTGATCCTCGTATAGTACGTGGATAACATACTCTTGATAAGAAAGGAGTTTCTTATGCTACGCTCGATCAATCTCCGTATATCACAAAGATTCTCCGTGTAGGATCAAAATGATACCTACTAAATCCTGGATTTTGGATCTATGAGATAGATCTAATTGGATGTTAGAATACTCACTAGTTGTAGTGAGATCGTATCAATTGATCCTGGGGAGAATCTATGGAAGGGTTCCAGGGTGATAAAGACGACTGAATGTCAGTCGCAGGCATTGTCTTTACCCTCAGTAAATGGACGGTATGTTGGAAGAGTTCCAAGCAAGATACCGTGGCATACTAGACGATTAAGACTGAATACATCGCTACTTAAGATGCTACCAAAGAGGTTGTCTGGGTGTATATTAGTTCATCAGATGAAGTTAGTTCCTCCCATTGTGTGACAATGGAGTTGTGGCTTATGCCAAGGAACGTCCGTCCCATCAGTGATCCAGACATATTCTAAGGCAGTATCACCTGATCATGGAGATGGTTGATCTCCAAGGGATCGAGGTTAGGAGAGTAGACTCAGAAGAAAAACACAGCGGATCCACTCACGAAAGGCCTTTTCCCAGAGAGAGACTTTTATGGGATGGTTGAGTATGAGATACTGCAACCATTGCTACAGATGGCCCTAGTGCAAGTGGGAGATTGTTAGTTATATGTATGCCCTAGAGGCCATTACTGTACATAGGATGTATATTGTAGTGGATGCTGGGACATATATAGGGAGGACTTTCTTGCTCGACATGATAGTATGCTATCTGGTTGCTCTTTGCCTTAACGTGTATACTGATTGTCTCTCTATTACATGTTGGTAAAGCCCTTAGGATGTGTACTTGACTACCTGGACTATGATGCGGATCATACTAGTGGGGACATGGTAGTCCATAAGTACATCCTTCAAAGTCCCTAGTCGTGGGTGTATCGAGACGGGGCATCGATATACCAGAGTAGACTAGCGTATACCTTCTCGACCCATACAGATGGGCGATGGATGATCCCATATCCATCGGTGTTTGACATCAGAGATGATATACGAGTGCTCAGTAGAGACAGGGTCCACTGGACGGACTCGCCGAGAACTCCCAGATGGTATTATACCTCACGTCAGATGGCAGTTCTCTGGTGACACTGGTACAGAGTAGTCTGTTGACCCGAGATCGTCATAGAGTCTTGTGTGGTTCCCACTGTGCTTTGATTTCCATCTTACCACGTCCAAGAGGGCGTGCAAAATGGTGGTTTTTGGGTACAGTCCCGAGTCACATGGAGGCAATGAGCGATAGGAGGGGATTCGTCTCTCCCGGTATAGGGAGTTGATGTTGCGCTGTGTTCGATTGGCTATAACAGGAAATCCCTGGCCAGGGTTGCTGAGATTTACTGGTAAGTGTTACCAGTAGTTTCTCGAACAGTTATAGACCTCATATCGACACGACTTATCGAGCTATTGGGGTCTGACGTTTACCACCCCTAGGCGAGATATGCGACATACCAGACGATCAGACCGGACTGTACGGTAGTGTTACTGGTTGGATTCACTGGAGTGTGAGCGGGCTTGCTCGTCGATCTTCAGATCGTTCAATACCCGGGTGGCCGTTACGTTTAGCAGACCGCTTGCGGCTTGTGGATGCTTGATATGATCATCATCTGCTGCCGGCGTATTGACGAGTCTTTAGAGTCCACACAGAGGTTTCCTGGCTCAAGCAAAACGAAATAGGAGCGCATATGAGATATGTGCGGGACCGAGAATAATACCAGTATGTGATACTGTATTCGATTCTCGCGATGTGACATTGATCGGTTATATGCAATATAGCCCGGTTATCGGATCAAGTGTTGATTCGATAAGTTGTTACTAATGATACCAGTCGGTTATGTGCGACATGACCGGATCATTGAATCAAGTGTTGATTTAATGATTTAATGCATAATAATATATTTGATATATTACTTTGCATTAACTTGTATCGGTTCACTTTAAATGGATTTTCTCGCTCAGATGTGCGCATTGCATATGCGATATGATTTGTGCACTTGCTTGTATCATATTTGATGGTGCATGCAAAAATGGTTAAGTATAAAGAATTAAACCTTGGTTAAAGGAATGGTTAGGGTTTATTATTTGTTATTCATTTATCTTATTTAATTATCTATTTATTTTTGATAAATGAATAAATGAAAAGATAATGAGGAAAATGGTTGCTTTCTTTTGATCATTCATGAATCTTCATGAAGACTTTGACCATTTTGTCTCATGCTTAACCCTAACCACTTCAATTAACTCAAGTTAATTCTCTACACCTAACCATGGTGAGAATTATGATAAGAATGGATTTTTCCTTTTATTTTTATTCTTATCATAATATTTATCATCTTCTTCCTCTTCTTCTTCTTCATGAAGAGACTTTCCTCCATCAATGGTGATTGATGCAAATGAGTGAGAAATCCAATTCTAAAGTCTACCCACTTCCTATTTCTTCATCCTCTACCTCTTGCCAAGTAGTAGAGTGTGTTCTCTTCACAAGTTTTTGGACTTGGTGAAGTCGGAGCTTGATTTAGCGATGCCTCGACGTAGATCATCTTCGGCACGTCGTCGATGACCTAGCCCGCTTCTTCTCCGATGAAGCCGACGCAAGAGCCCGGATTTCGGATTTGTACAGCGGAGATGACTTCTTCATGGAGCTATGGAGGTGGACAAACGGATCTACAAAGGTTGTATATCCGTATCCCTTAGTTAAGTGTTAACTAGTTAGCTTTTTCGCCTAGTTTTCTAGCAAACGATCCGTTGTCGGGTCTCTCGGCACCTAGAATTTTTGAAATTGGCATGTTCGATGCCTTGTGAGACCTCACTAGGGTGCCTAGGAACCCTACACGGACTGTATATACATTGTCACTGTTAGGCTCAGTAGGGTTTCTGGGTGAGTTCGCTCATCAGCCTCCCTTGAGGTCAGTCCATGGGCAGCCGTTATGCATAGCTAGTGCTGCTGACGGTTTATGGTTAAACCCACTGCCAGGGTACTGATGAGTCATTAGAGTCCCCCACAAACAGTTTCCCAAGTTCGGGCGAAACGTTGTAGAGGCCGTATGGTTTTATGGCAGGGTTCGGAAAATGCACGTGCGTTTACGTACGTGTTATTTTTCGGGCAGTTGATACTGGTCGGCTTTGGTTTAAGCCGGATCCGAGTATTATATTGAGTAGATATAATATCTTTGTCTCAGTTGTATTTGTATTCGGTCGTAATACAAATGCGGGTATATTTATACAGTTACGGGGTTATCCTGAAAGTCGTTTCAGGATCACTTTTGGAAGTTGCCAGTTTCCAGTTTTCTATCAGCCGTCTTTTAACATTCGGTTAAAGACGGATTTATCTTTTCTTGGACGAGGGTGAGTCATGCTTCTAGAAGGTTCTAGAAAATGGTGACAAGGATAATAACTCATGCTTTGATTTCTAAACATTCTTGTTTTCCTTAAGATATTCTTTTGTGTTCACATTATGATATTTTGCTTAAGGTTACTCTCCCCTCTCCTACACTCACCCCCCACTCCTATAAGTGGCCGGCCCCCCCTCCTCTCTCTCACACACTTGATGTTTTCACTTGAAAAGATTATGATAGTATTTGGGGTGCATGGAATTTCACAGCTCATTTCATTCCATCACCCGATTCCCTCGGCAACTTCATTAACCGATCATCCACGAATTTGGACGAAGTGAGACAAAGTCATCTACTCATTCTCTACATCATTCTTGGTCGTCTCTTTTAGCAAACTTGACGACCGAGTTGCCTCGAGTCAGAGGCGGGAGCCCGTTTAAAGAATCAGTGATGTGGTGCCACCTGGACGAGCAGATCAGAGATCGAAGAGATCAGAGCAGCCGCAACGGAGCGTGGGATGATGGTTAAAGAACGAAGGACTCGGATCGTTCGGTATAACTTTTCTACACTCTTTACAGTTTGTTAGTTTAGCAATAATGGAAGATCCGGGTTAAAGTATACGATAGCGCCAGTTAAAAAGTTTTTGTTCCGCATTTGGCGTCTGTAGACGGCCGGGGCGCTAGCGTAGACTTACATTGAGAACCATTTCAGCTTGAGATAATCCCTCCAAAAACACTCTCTACTCTTTCTAAGGTCCTTGGTCTAGCACACCAAGCACCTTAGTTACTTCTAGTTTGAGGTTGGAGCCAAAGGTTGAGGCCCTCAGGTGGATCTTTTTTCGGCAAGAGAAGCGACAAGGAGAACCCTTTCTTTCACTCCAAGGAGCAAGGAGAGAAGGACTTGAAGCCCTAGGTATAACCCACTTTCCGAGTAGCTAAACTCTTTAGCTTTGTTAGTTAGTTTTGTTTAGCAAAGATCCCTCCTTTACATAGTCCATGTTGCCTAGAGTTGTAAAAATCGAATTTTTCATAATGTTTCCGCCTCCCCGAGAGCACCGGGGTGGGAAACGTGGACTTAAAGGGATCTTGGCTCTTTCCTTATCAAATAAAGTGCAGGATATTCGATAAGGAATACCTCTATGCAAAGCAAGAACTAGAGCTACCTGTTTTTGAGACAAGTTTCTACAACATCTTTAGGTTTCTTTTAGTTTCATTAATCTCATTATGAAGTCCCATTTTATTATGCTTCACAAGCATCATATTTGAAACGAAATCAGCAATATAACATATATCTCATATATATAATATAAACATTCGTCTAATGCAGTAATATGATCTCATCACAGAACATTGCAGCAGAAGATAACATATGAAATATTGGATATACTAGGATTTCCGTGTTTTTTGCGAGCCTGTATAAAACGCGGATTCAATGGTCGCGATGAATAGCCAAATCCACATACCCAGACCCCTACGAGATCGGCAAGAAACACTGCCAATTTTAGGGTTAGGAGACCCGGTCTCGACTCCTTGAGATGGTCTCCTACTGGACCCTAGAACCCGGTTACTTGTGCTCCCCGCCTTGGGTCTACCTAATGCGGAAAAGTAAATAATATACAATGGTGACATCATCCTCAGCCCGGAAGTGCCCCAATAAAAGAATATTACATACAATGAATTTGTAAGTCCATGTCACGCACCCCACGAACTCGCGGGGATACGGAATATATGAAAAACGATTATCAAAGCTTCGTAACATGGACTTGAGCGCATGAATCGTTATCTAAACCATTACTAACAAAAAGCTATAGGTTTAACTACTCCGATACGAAGTTATACCTCACGTTACTTGTCCTTCAGGTCTTCATCACGGTCCTCCACTCCTCGTAGGCTCCTTGGAACATCGGCACCTCAACGGCCTCTTTGAATCAAAGATGATCCACTCGAGAGCTCCTACGCCAAGCTAAATCTCAAACTTGAGATAACTAGGTTGCTTAAAGTGCTAATCTAAGCTTCCTAGGGGATATAGAGTGAGGTTATGGAAGTATTAGTCTAGCTAACCCTTGATCTCAACTCATGAGTGGTTAGGGTTAGGGTTTGAAGGGAGAGTGAGCTTGAGGAGAGAGAAGGTGCTAATAATAATGAAATGAGATAATGATCTTATCATGATATATATGAAGCATTATTATTTATCCCAAAATCAAATAATAGAATTAACAACCATGCTTCACAAATATCTTTGAGTGATTCATCTCCATGAGTCATTAAGCATTTATGATTCATTAATGACTTGGATGAATCACACAAATGAGTCACAAACCTCATTTAATGAAATGCCACCTTAACCCCTTAGTCACCACTCTTCTAGAAACTTCCCGACAAATTACGAGAACTCCCCTCCAATCCGTGAAAACACGGAAAAACTTTAGACTGTATAAATCCAGTAACCCGATACTAGAATCTGGCTTAAACCAACGCCGACTAGTAAAAACTGTCCGAAAAGTCGTATGTGCGTAAACACATGTACGCATCCGAACCCTTGTCGTAAAACCATACGACCTCTATATCGTTTCGCCTGGAGCAGGGAAACTCTCTGTGTGGGACTCTAAAGACTCGACACTACGCTGGAAGTAGGTTTAACCACAGACCGCAAGCGGCACTAGCTGTACGTAACGGTCCCCAGGTAGATGTCGATAAGAAGGCCGATGAGGAAAACCATCCGAACCCCTACTGAGCCTGATGTGACAATCCCCGTACAGTGTGGTCTGTTCGTCTAAGACCATTGCATATCAAGCCTAGGGGGCGGCAGGCGTCAGTCCCCTAATAGCTGTATAAGTCGTGTCGGAGTGAAGTCCATTACACCATGAGAAGCTACTGGAACCTAACAGTATATCTCGCTTGCCCTGGCTAGGGACTTTGCGTAATGGCTCTCTGACACAGCGCGATATCAACTCCCAATACCAGGAGAGACGAATCCTATCTAACCTCCGCTGCCTCCAAGTGCTCGGGACTGCACCCAACTGCTACCTGTTTGCACGACTCCTTTGAGCCGTGGTAGGGTAGCAATCTAAGAACAGTGGGACACACTCGAGGCGAAGTAGCAGTGTCAAGTCTGCGGACTATGCTGTACTCATGTCACCTGGGAACTGTTAAATGACGATGGGTATAATACCAACCAATCAGTTCCCCGACGAGTCCTGTCCGGTGTACCCGTAACCTAACGAGCACCTGTATACTATCTCTAGTACAACGTACTGATGGCTGTGGGACAGACCATCTCCCCAATTGGGAAGAGAAGCGTATACACTTATTCTACTCCGGAATATCGATGCACAATCTCGATAATCAAACGACCAGGGACCTGTATAGGATGTTGCTTACAGACTACCCAGCCCCTGTAAGTCCACGTTGCGACCCCCGGTTCTTACGGGGAGGCGGAAACGGTATAAAAATCAAATTTTTAGCGCAAGGGGCAACATGGACTAAGCAAAGTCGGGATCTTTAACTAAACTAAAACTAGCATACTTAGCTAAAGAGAGTTAGCTACTCGAATGAAGATGGTTATACCTAAACTTGAACTCCTTCTTCTTCAAACTTTGTAGAGGTTGATGGTTCTCTTTTTGTCGCCTTCTTCCGTTGAAGATGGATCCACCTCGAGAGTTCAACCTTTGGGCTCTTCCTCGTGCTTTGAGTGAACTAGGGTTTCCGGCTTGCTAAACCTTGAACCTAGAATGAGTAGAGAGTGTCTAAGGGGTGCTTTTCTTTTAAAGAGAAGGATTCTCAACACATGAGAAGGTTTCTCTTTAGCTAGAGGAAGAAGAAGATGAAGTGAAGAGAGAGAATGAATATGATAGAATGAGCTATCCTTTTTCTTTCTTGCAACCATAATGCAAAAGAAAAAGAATTATCAATAATAATAATGAAAATGAAAAGGTTAATGGAAAGTTTTAGAATGACCATTATCATTTCAAACATTAAATGAATTTGCTAGAATCAAAGAGCATCTTTCTTTTGTAATGATGATGGTCAAAACTTCAACCATGGTCAACAAGTCAACCATGGTCAACAAGTCAACAAAAACCAACCATGACACAATTTCATTTTATTATATATTATTAATTGATATAATACAAATCCATTAGGGTTTGGAAAAAGACGACTGTCAACTGTGCATACGCACCCGTTCCGAAACCCTAATGAAAGTCATCTTCCTCTTCTTCAAATAACCGTGCATACACACCTGCATCCTTGTTCCGAGGAACATGAATACTGAGATAAAAGCAACCCCAAAACATATACCGGTATCTGACTCAAACCAGAGCCAGCCAGTAATATCCGTCCGGACTCCAAACGTGCACAAGTGCGCGGATGAGAACGAACTCTGTCGCAAAACCATGCGACCTCTACTCTGTTTTGCCCATAGGCGAATACCCTCTGTGTGGGACTCTAAAGACTCGACACTACGCTGGCAGTGGGTTTAACCACAGACCGCAAGCGGCACTAGCTGTGCGTAACGGTCCCCAGGTAGATGCCGACAAGAAGGCTGACGAGGTGAAACCCCATCTGAACTCCTACTGAGTCTGAATGTGACAGTCTCCGTACAGTCCGGTCTGTTCGTCTGATACATCGCATGTCGGGCCTAGGGGGCGGTAAAACGTCAGTCCCTCAATAGCGGTACAAGTCGTGTCGGAGTGAAGCCCAAAACACCCTGAGATAACACTGGAAACCTACCAGTATATCTCGCTTGCCCTGGCCAGGGACTACTCGTGTAATGGCTCTCCTAGACACAGCGCGATGTCAACCCCCAATACCGGGAGAGACGAATCCTGTCTAACCGTCACTGCCTCCAAGTGCTTCGGGACTGTACCCAACCACCACCTGTTTGCACGACTCCTTTGAGCCGTGGTAGGGTAGTGATCAAAGTGCAGTGGGAACACACTCGAGGCGAAGTGCCAGTGTCAAGTCAGCGGACTAAGCTGTACTCATGTCACCTGGGAACTGATAACTGACGATAGGTATAATACCAACCTGTCAGTTCCCGACGAGTCCTGTCCAGTGTACTCGTAACCCAACGAGCACCCGTATACTATCTCCACTACGACGTACTGATGGCTGTGGGACAGACCATCTCCCACACTGGGATGAGAAGCGCATACGCTAGTCTACTCCGGAGTATCGATGCCCTGTCTCGATAGTCCTGCGACTAGGGACCTGTATAAGGATGTGCTTATAGATTACCCAGCCCCCACTAGTGTGACTGCCATCACAACGCTGGTAATCAAGCAAAGATCCTAAGGGCTCCACTAATGCGTATAAGTGATATACTGAAATAAACACAAGTACACATTGAAGTAGAAACAAACCAAGTAGCATACTACTATATTGAGCAAGATTGTTTATACAAGGTGAATATCCCAAGCTTCCATAAAGTAATATACAAACTAGTATGATACAGTAATGGCCTCTAGGGCATATACACTAACAATCTCCCACTTGCACTAAGGCCATGTACTGGCGTATCGAAGACCTATCATCTCGATCAGCCGCTCGATCTGAGTCTGGGGTAAGGTCTTGGTGAATGGATCTGCAGTGTTCTCTTCTGAAGCAACCCTCCGAACCTCGATCTCCTTGCGATCCACGATCTCCCTGATCAGGTGATACCGCCTCAAGATGTGCCTGGATCTCTGATGGGACCTGGGTTCCTATGCTAAAGCTATAGCCCCGTTGTTGTCGCAATACAGAGGTACTGGGTCAACAATGGACGGAACCACCTGAAGTTCTTTTAAGAACTTCCTTATCCAGACAGCTTCTTTTGCGGCATCAGATGCAGCGATGTATTCCGCTTCCATAGTCGAGTCTGCAACGGTTTCCTGTTTGGAGCTCTTCCAACACACCGCCCCTCTATTGAGGGTAAAGACAAAACCCGACATGGACTTAGAATCATCCTTGTCACTCTGGAAGCTGGAGTCAGCAAAGGCCTCGATCTGGAGGTCTTTTCCGCCATACACCAAGAACATCTCCTTAGTCCTTCTCAGGTACATGAGAATGTTCTTTACCGCTATCCAGTGTTTCTCCCCAGGGTTTGACTGATACCGGCTTACCACACTCAGTGCATAAGCTACATCCGGTCTGGTACATAACATCGCATACATTATAGAGCCTACCGCAGAAGCGTAGGGTATAATAGACATGCGATCCCTCTCCAAATCAGTCTTGGGAGACATCTCTTTAGAGAGTGTGATCCCGTGACAAGCCGGTAGGTTACCGCGCTTGGAATCTTCCATACTGAATCTTTTCAGTACGGTGTCGATGTACCTGGACTGTGAAAGTCCTAATATCCTCTTGGATCTATCACGATGGATCCGAATCCCCAGGATGTATGAGGCATCACCCAGGTCTTTCCTGGAGAACCTGTGTGACAAGAACCCCTTGACAGATTGTAGCATAGGAATGTCATTTCCTATTAAGAGAATGTCATCCACGTATAAAACGAGGAATACTACAGTTCTTGCTACAAATCTACTATAGATGCATGGTTCATCCGGATTTTTGATAAAGCCAAATTCCTTGACCGTCTCATCAAAACAGATGTTCCAACTCCGCGATGCCTGCTTTAGTCCATAGATGGACTTAAGCAACTTGCACACCTTTCCGCTGCTCCCACTCTGAATGAAACCCTCTGGCTGATCCATATAGACACACTCCTCTAAATTTCCATTCAGAAAAGCGGTCTTTACGTCCATCTGCCAAATCTCATAATCGTGGAAGGCAGCAATGGCAAGAAGGATCCGAATGGATTTCAGCATAGCCACTGGAGAAAAGGTTTCGTCATAGTCCAAGCCAGGTCTTTGACGGAAACCCTTTGCTACAAGTCTAGCTTTATAGGTCTCAACCTGTCCATCTACACCAATCTTCCTTTTGAAGATCCACTTGCATCCTACGGGTTTTACCCCGTCTGGAGCAATGTCCAACGTCCATACTTTGTTGGTGTACATGGACTCCATTTCGGTCCGCATTGCATCCAGCCATTTTACCGAGTCAACGCTCTGAACGGCCTGCTGGAAGCTAGTAGGCTCATCATAATCTATGATGCAATACTCTCGATCCCCGTCTATGAGAAAACCGTAGTATCTCTCGGGCGGATGAGACTGCCTACTACTCCTGCGGAGCGGCGTAGGAATGTCCTGTTCTTTTGAACCCTCTGGTTCCTCTAAGCTTTCAGTAATAGCTCGTGGTTCTGGAATTTCTTCCAGTTCTACTGTGCTCCGACTTATCTGGTTTTCCAAAAACTCAGTTTCCAAGAAGTAGGCATGACGAGAAACAAGAACTTTTTGTTCCTCTTCACAGTAGAAGAAATATCCCTTGGAGTTCTTTGGATATCCCATGAACTTACACTGTACTGAGCGTGCCTTGAGCTTGTCCGCATGCTGCTTTTTAACAAAAGCTGGACATCCCCATGTCTTAATGTGCTTAAGATAGGGTCTCTTCCCACTCCACATCTCATATGGTGTAGTAGGCACAGTCTTAGTAGGAACTCGGTTCAAAAGGTACGCAGCTGATTCTAGCGCATACCCCCAGAATGATCGCGGTAACTCAGCGTTACTCATCATGGACCGTACCATATCCAATAGGGTTCGGTTTCGTCTCTCCGATACACCGTTGTGCTGCGGAGTGTATGGAGGAGTAAGCTGAGAGAGAATCCCATTCTCTTTTAAGTAATTTAGGAACTCGGCACTTAAGTATTCTCCACCTCGATCCGATCTTAGAATCTTGATACTTTTGCCGGTCTGTTTCTCTACTTCATTCTTATATTCCTGGAACTTTTCAAAAGCCTCGGACTTATGTTTCATTAAGAAGACATAACCGTACCTTGAAAAATCATCCGTAAAAGTAATGAAGTAAGAGTAACCGCTTCGCGCATGTGTAGACATTGGACCGCACACGTCGCTGTGTACGAGTCCCAAGAGCTCGCTCGCTCTTTCTCCGTGTCCAGTGAACGGAGTCTTTGTCATCTTTCCCATGAGACAAGATTCACAAGTGGCATAAGACTGATACTCGAACGGATCCAAGTATCCTTCTTTATGTAACTTAGTCAACCGTGTCTCATTGATGTGACCCAGTCTACAATGCCATAAGAAAGCCTGATTAATATCTGGTGACTTTCTTTTGTGTGTATTCTGGACATTGAAAATCCGTGGTTGGTTCAATACGTATATACCATTGCTCAGTGTACCTGACCCAATCAGAACTTGATTAAGGTGAATGTTTACAACATTACTTACAAACGCAAATTCATAACCTTCTTTAGAAACCAAAGATACAGAAATGATATTACAAGTTGCGTTGGGTACAAAAAAGCAATTACGCGAAACCAAAACATGCCCATCTGACATTCCCAGGTGATAGTCCCCCACGGCTTTAGCATCCATGCTAGCTCCGTTTGCAACTCTGAGGGTCATGTCACCTGCCTTCAAAACACTACGGTTTCTCAACGCCTGCAAAGAATTACAGATATGAGATCCTGATCCGGTATCCAATACCCAGGAAGTAGAGTTTATAGAAAGACAGTTTTCAATAACATACACACCTGAAGCTGAAGCTGCAACCTGCTTCAGTTCCTGTGTCCTGGCTTTCCAAGCCCTGCAATCTTTTTTCCAGTGTCCACTCTTATGACAATAGAAGCACTCTTCCTTTCCAATAAGCTTCCCCGCAATCTTTGTTGCCTTTTCCTTTCCCTTCGTACCCACTTTACTAACACCGCCTCTTGGTTTGGCGGGGGCTTTCTTCCTCTTTCCCTTGGCTTTTGCCTTGGTCCTAAAGGAAGAAGATCCTCCTACAAACAAAGCGGGTGTATCCCTACCCTTCTGTAGGGTGCCCTCTGCGCTCCTCAGCAGGTTGAGGAGTTCTGAAAGTTCAACTTCCTTTTCTTGCAAGTTGAAATTCAGTATGAACTGGGCGTAAGTGGATGGAAGGGACTGGAGAATTATATCCGTATAGAGTTCACTGTCCAACGTGGTCCCAAGTTCCGCGAGCTCCTCAGTGTAGCCAATCATCTTAAGCACGTGGTCCGCTACCGATGATCCGACGGCCAACTTTGTCGAAAATAACTTCTTCGACACTTCGTATCTTGCGATACGAGACTGCTCTCCATACAGTTCTTTTGTATGAAGAAATATGGATTCCAAATCCATATTCTCGTGCCTCCTCTGATGGTCGTTGTCCATCGAGGCAAGTACGAGGCATCTGGCCTTCGCGCTGTCAATCTCCCAAGTCTTACGGATTTCCTTATCCGCGACGCTGGAGGTGGGACCTGGGACGGGGGGAGCTTTGGTGGTAAGAAGATACCCCAGCTTGTCGTAAGAGATTGCCAATTTGACATTCCTGAGCCAATCTTTGTAGTTTGGCCCTGTCAATATGTTTTTATCTAGAAGTAACTTAAGTCCAGTCATTTCGAATTTGGTCGCTGCAGGGGGGAGAGAAGAAACACTTTAGCACGATGCTCTTGCAAGTTTAGAATGGTTTTTAATTTGTCTAAACAGGATGGCTCCCACTGTCTCTCGAATCCCTCCTCAAACCACAAAGGAAGAATTAGCCGGGATCAATCCCACCGCACAATACTTGCTTAACCGTTCAGCCAGGCCATTGTCGATACTTCGAGGGAGGTTTTCCAACGCTTTCGCGAAGTTCCTTAATTAAATAACCTCTTTTCCCTGGGGGCGTAGCCCCGCTAACACCTTTCTAGGCACCTACTAGGTTTATAGCATTGATCGTTTAGTGAGAAATTTCCCGAGGAGTAGCATATACTCACAGTAGGATCGGGATCCAAATATCATCGCGTGACGAAACTGAAGGAATCCTACCAGAATCACCACACTCCAAATGGTATGCAAATCTAGCAAGTTTCAGTACTTATAAAACTCCCGATGTGGATTTTTGCCCCATGCTCTTATGACCTTGACTTTGGCCAACAAATCATAAGTCACATGTCAAGTTCTACCCGTCGTTCTCCAGGTTAATTTGAATCCACCCGTACCTACCCTTGACTTTGGCCAACAAGGCAGTATGACTGTTCCAAACCAACGCATCTATCTATGCTGCACATGAATACCTAATAGCTACCAATCACTATGCCATGACTTTGGCCAACAAACACAGCTTGAATACTATTGACTATTCATGTGAAACGACGGAGGGCTACGAATGGTTTTGGTAAAACCGTGAACGTAGTGAACTTGATATAATCGATGGAACGAGATAGCTTTTAGAAGGAGTGGCTCAATCTCCGCGTTTAAAAGTTAGTTTTGAAAAGAACCGAGTGGTTTTTCGAAAGTGTTCCAACGATTTTAGCTTGGTTTATTATCTTGCATTAGTTCTTTTAATGCGTGATATTCTTGCATTAGTACTTTTAATGCGTCCCATCATTTAATTCCTACCATTGCAGAAAACAACCAAAATATGACGTACGCTTATGCCATTCGCATTCGCCACGGGGTCCCGTCATCACTCGTTAGGTTACTTAACTAACGACAGAGCGGGGGCTGGGCTAGCGCGGCTGTAAAACATAAGCAACGCCTAAATAGAAAGCAATGATAGACATTACAGATCACAGATGAATACATTGGATATACTAGCAATCCGCAATCCTTTCGAGCCTGGAACGAAAAGCGGATAACACGGTCACGGTGAATAGCCAAATACCCCACCCAAGACCCCTACGGGTGCGGCAAACTACCTGCCAAGTACCCGGCAGTTTGTGCACCCCTCCATGGGTCTATCCTAGGAGCAAAAACAGTAAAAAGAATTATACAATGACGGCTACAACCCCGACCCGGTTGTGCGGCCAAACAAATAATAATTACATCAATTTACATTTACAATGAATGAAAGAAAAAACAAAAGCTCATCTCACATCCACCCCGGCTATTCACCCGCGACAGTCCAACACATTCATATACACAATCCAATATCAAACACAGATCATGTATAACCCCGACTAATCGACCTATAGCGATTAGCCGACGTTCAATACATGCAAACATCACAGATATAACCATCATAGTCAAAGTGCAGTGAAGTTCGGAAAAAATACGGAATTATAGGACCCCAAAAGTGAATTTCAGTTCTGGAAAATCTGGGCACATATAATATATTTTAAAAATCCCAAAACCAACACAGACACACACTGCACGAAAAACGATGCACAGAAGACGACAAACCGCGGCGCTTCCGCGGCACATGCCTACCTCGTGCGGCGGAAGCGCGGCGGTTTGAACGAATCACTGCATCGTTTTTCTTGGGTGTTCACACAAAACCCTGAGCCGAATTTACAAGTGTAAAGTATTTCATTTAGAGCAGAAAAAATTTCAACAGAAACTTAGGGTTTTGTTTTTCCGGTTTTGTGATTTTTTTCGGTTCCGAACTTCGTTACACTTCACTACCAAGCTAGTTTAAGTTTAGTTAGGCTCTGATACCACTGTAAGTCCACGTTGCGACCCCCGGTTCTTACGGGGAGGCGGAAACGGTATAAAAATCAAATTTTTAGCGCAAGGGGCAACATGGACTAAGCAAAGTCGGGATCTTTAACTAAACTAAAACTAGCATACTTAGCTAAAGAGAGTTAGCTACTCGGATGAAGATGGTTATACCTAAACTTGAACTCCTTCTTCTTCAAACTTTGTAGAGGTTGATGGTTCTCTTTTTGTCGCCTTCTTCCGTCGAAGATGGATCCACCTCGAGAGTTCAACCTTTGGGCTCTTCCTCGTGCTTTGAGTGAACTAGGGTTTCCGGCTTGCTAAACCTTGAACCTAGAATGAGTAGAGAGTGTCTAAGGGGTGCTTTTCTTTTAAAGAGAAGGATTCTCAACACATGAGAAGGTTTTTCTTTAGCTAGAGGAAGAAGAAGATGAAGTGAAGAGAGAGAATGAATATGATAGAATGAGCTATCCTTTTTCTTTCTTGCAACCATAATGCAAAAGAAAAAGAATTATCAATAATAATAATGAAAATGAAAAGGTTGATGTAAAGTTTTAGAATGACCATTATCATTTCAAACATTAAATGAATTTGCTAGAATCAAAGAGCATCTTTCTTTTGTAATGATGATGGTCAAAACTTCAACCATGGTCAACAAGTCAACCATGGTCAACAAGTCAACAAAAACCAACCATGACACAATTTCATTTTATTATATATTATTAATTGATATAATACAAATCCATTAGGGTTTGGAAAAAGACGACTGTCAACTGTGCATACGCACCCGTTCCGAAACCCTAATGAAAGTCATCTTCCTCTTCTTCAAATAACCGTGCATACACACCTGCATCCTTGTTCCGAGGAACATGAATACTGAGATAAAAGCAACCCCAAAACATATACCGGTATCTGACTCAAACTAGAGCCAGCCAGTAATATCCGTCCGGACTCCAAACGTGCACAAGTGCGCGGATGAGAACGAACTCTGTCGCAAAACCATGCGACCTCTACTCTGTTTTGCCCATAGGCGAATACCCTCTGTGTGGGACTCTAAAGACTCGACACTACGCTGGCAGTGGGTTTAACCACAGACCGCAAGCGGCACTAGCTGTGCGTAACGGTCCCCAGGTAGATGCCGACAAGAAGGCTGACGAGGTGAAACCCCATCTGAACTCCTACTGAGTCTGAATGTGACAGTCTCCGTACAGTCCGGTCTGTTCGTCTGATACATCGCATGTCGAGCCTAGGGGGCGGTAAAACGTCAGTCCCCCAATAGCGGTACAAGTCGTGTCGGAGTGAAGCCCAAAACACCCTGAGATAACACTGGAAACCTACCAGTATATCTCGCTTGCCCTGGCCAGGGACTACTCGTGTAATGGCTCTCCTAGACACAGCGCGATGTCAACCCCCAATACCGGGAGAGACGAATCCTGTCTAACCGTCACTGCCTCCAAGTGCTTCGGGACTGTATCCAACCACCACCTGTTTGCACGACTCCTTTGAGCCGTGGTAGGGTAGTGATCAAAGTGCAGTGGGAACACACTCGAGGCGAAGTGCCAGTGTCAAGTCAGCGGACTAAGCTGTACTCATGTCACCTGGGAACTGATAACTGACGATAGGTATAATACCAACCTGTCAGTTCCCGACGAGTCCTGTCCAGTGTACTCGTAACCCAACGAGCACCCGTATACTATCTCCACTACGACGTACTGATGGCTGTGGGACAGACCATCTCCCACACTGGGATGAGAAGCGCATACGCTAGTCTACTCCGGAGTATCGATGCCCTGTCTCGATAGTCCTGCGACTAGGGACCTGTATAAGGATGTGCTTATAGATTACCCAGCCCCCACTAGTGTGACTGCCATCACAACGCTGGTAATCAAGCAAAGATCCTAAGGGCTCCACTAATGCGTATAAGTGATATACTGAAATAAACACAAGTACACATTGAAGTAGAAACAAACCAAGTAGCATACTACTATATTGAGCAAGATTGTTTATACAAGGTGAATATCCCAAGCTTCCATCAAGTAATATACAAACTAGTATGATACAGTAATGGCCTCTAGGGCATATACACTAACAGCCCCCACTAGTGTGACTGCCATCACGACGCTGGTAATCAAGCAAAAATCCTATGGGCTCTACTAATATGTATAAGTGATACGTTACAAGAAACATATGCACATATTAAAGTAGACTCAAACCAAGTAGCATACTACTATGTTTAGCAAGACTGTATATACAACTGTGAATATCCCAAGCTTCCATTAAGTAATATATATGCTAGTATGATACAATAATGGCCTCTAGGGCATATACACTAACAATCTCCCACTTGCACTAGGGCCATAAGCTGGCATATCGTAGACCTATCATCTCGAATAGCCTCTCGAACCACGTCTGAGGAATGGACTTTATGAATGGATCAGCAATGTTATTCTCCGTCTTTACTCTCTTCACCTCGATCTCCCGGCGATCTATGATCTCCCTGATCAGGTGATACCGCCTTAAGATGTGTCTGGACTTCTGATGGGACCTGGGTTCCTTTGCTAAAGCTATAGCGCCGTTGTTGTCACAATACAGAGGTATTGGACCAACACTGGAAGGAACCACCTGACGTTCTGTGAGGAACTTCTTCATCCAGACTGCTTCTTTTGCGGCACCGCAAGCAGCTATGTACTCCGCTTCCATCGTTGAGTCTGGACCGGTCTCCTGCTTAGAACTCTTCCAACAGACCGCCCCTCCATTGAGGTTAAAGACATAACCCGACATGGACTTGGAGTCATCTTTGTCACTCTGGAAGCCGGAGTCGGCAAAGGCCTCCATTTGGAGGTCTTTTCCGTCATACACCAAGAACAACTCCTTAGTCCTTCTCAGGTACTTGAGAATGTTCTTTACTGTTATCCAATGATTCTCCCCTGGGTTTGCTTGATACCGGCTTACTACGCTCAATGCGTATGCTACATCTGGTCTGGTACATAACATCACATACATTATAGAGCCTACCGCAGAAGCGTAGGGTATAATCGACATGCGATCCCTTTCCAAATCAGTCTTGGGAGACAAATCTTTGGAAAGGGTGATTCCGTGACAAGCCGGTAAGTTACCGCGCTTAGAATCTTCCATACTGAATCTCTTCACTATGGTGTCTATGTACCTGGACCGCGAAAGTCCCAACATCCTCTTTGATCTATCACGATAGATCCGGATCCCCAGAATGTAGGTGGCATCACCCAGGTCTTTCATGGAGAATTTATGTAACAAGAATCTTTTGACTGACTGTAACATAGGAATATCATTTCCTATTAGGAGAATGTCATCCACGTACAAGACGAGGGATACTACAGCTCTCCCTACAATCTTACTGTATATGCAAGGTTCATCTGGATTTTTGATAAAGTCAAATTCTTTGACAGCATCATCAAAACAGATGTTCCAACTCCGCGATGCCTACTTTAGTCCATAAATGGACTTAAGCAGCTTGCATACTTTACCGCTGCTCCCACTCTGAATGAATCTTTCTGGCTGATCCATATAGACGCTTTCTTCCAAATTACCATTTAGAAAGGCCGTCTTTAAGTCCATCTGCCAGATTTCATAATCGTGGAAGGCAGCAATAGCAAGAAGGACCCGAATAGATTTAAGCATAGCCACTGGAGAAAAGGTTTCGTCATAGTCCAAACCAGGCCTTTGATGGAACCCTTTGCAACAAGTCTAGCCTTATAGGTTTCAACCTGTCTATCTACACCAATCTTCTTTTTGAAGATCCATTTGCATCCTTCGGGTTTTACCCAACTGGAGCAACGTCCAAAGTCCATACTTTGTTAGTGTACATGGACTCCATTTCAGTCCGCATTGCATCCAGCCATTTTACTGAGTCACCGCTCCGAATGGCTTGCTTGAAGCTAGTAGGCTCATCATAGTCAATAGTGCAATCCTCTCTATCCCCGTCTATAAGAAAACCGTAGTATTTCTAGGGCGGATGAGATTTCCTACTACTCCTGTGGAGAGGTGTCGGGATATCCTGTTCTCCTGAACCTTCTTGTTCTACCAAGGTTTCAGTAATAGCTTGTGGTTCTGGAATTTCTTCCAGTTCTACTGCGCTCCCACTCTTCTGATTTTCTAAAAATTCAGCTTCTAAGAAGTGGGCAAGACGAGAAACAAAAACCTTTTGTTCTTCTGCGTAATAGAAGTAATACCCCTTGGAGTTCTTTGGATATCCCACAAACTTACACTGTACTGAGCGTGCCTCGAGCTTGTCTGCATGCTGCCTTTTTACAAAAGCTGGACATCCCCATGTCTTCAGGTACTGAAGATAGGGTTTCTTTCCACTCCACATCTGATATGGTGTGGTAGGCACAGTCTTGGTTGGAACTTTGTTCAAAAGATATGCAGCTGATTCTAGTGCATATCCCCAGAATGATTGTGGTAACTCAGCCTTACTCATCATGGAACGAACCATATCCAATAGGGTTCGATTTCTCCTTTCTGATACACCATTGTGTTGTGGTGTGCATGGAGGAGTAAGCTGAGAGAGAATTCCATTCTCTTTTAAGTAACCCAGGAACTCGGCACTTAAGTATTCACCACCTCGATCAGATCTCAGTGTCTTGATACTTTTGCCTTTTTGGTTTTCTACTTCATTCTTGTATTCCTGGAATTTCTCAAAGGCCTCGGATTTATGTTTCATCAAGAACACATGTCCATACCTAGAGAAATCATCTGTAAAAGTAATGAAGTAGGAATAACCACCTCTCGCATGTGTAGACATTGGACCGCATACGTCACTGTGTATGAGTCCCAAGAGCTCGCTTGCTCTTACTCCGTGTCCAGTAAACGGAGTCTTGGTCAATTTCCTATGAGACAAGATTCACAAGTAGCATAAGATTGATATTTGACCGGATTCAAATATCATTCTCTATGTAACTTAGTCAACCTTCTTTCATTGATGTGACCTAGTCTACAATGCCATAAGAAAGCCTGATTTAATTCCGGAGACCTTCTTTTAAGTGTATTCTGGACATTCAACAACGTGAGTAGGCCACTAAACACTTCGACGTATTCGGTAGTTTACCCCACCTTGGGTCTGTCCTAGGAGCAAAAACAGTAAAAAGAAATAATACAACGGTGGCTACAACCGCAACCTGGATGTGCCCCGCAAAAGAATATACATCAAATTACATTTACATTGAATGAATGAATATTAAACCCATCTCAAACTCCGGCTAATCATCACAACAGTCCAACACAGTTCATATACACAAACAGTAAACATTACAGAAATGTGCAACCCCCTTCCAACCGACATACTAGTAGTTAGGGGAGGTTTACGAACACATTAAACAATCCCGATAAAAACCCAATTAGCAAATATCTTAGAATATCGATCGATAACCATATTCCGTGTTTACCCCAAAAGCCAACCAGAAAAGAAGCAACCTTGGTAGAAACAGAACATACAGGAAGACAAAAACCCAAATATTATGAATTACTGTGAAACTCCGAGTCAACTCGGCGTTGACTTGGCGGCGGATACGCGGCAGAAGCACTATATTGCCGCAGATCCGCGGCCGTTTTACCGAGTCACTAACTCGTATTTTCCCATAACTCATATATTTCCTTGCTGTGAATTTCAAGATATATCAAATAATTTTTCAGACAGGTTTAAAATTAACAGAAACTAAGAATTTTCAGGGTTTTGTTTTCGTGTTTTCCGTCGATCGAACTTCTAATTAGTTGCTAACAAGCTAGTAATGGTTTAGTTGGCTCTGATACCACTGTAAGTCCATGTCACGCACCCCACGAACTTGCGGGGTGGCGGAATATATGAAAAACGATTATCAAAGCTTCGTAACACGGACTTGAGCGCATGAATCGTTATCTAAACCATTACTAACAAAAAGCTAGAGGTTTAACTACTCGGATATGAAGTTATACCTCACGATACTTGTCCTTCGGGTCTTCATCGCGGTCCACCACTCCTCGTAGGCTCCTTGGAATATCGGCACCTCAACGGCCTCCTCGAATCAAAGATGATCCACCCCAGAGCTCCTACGCCAAGCTAAATCTCAAACTTGAGATAACTAGGTTGCTTAAAGTGCTAATCTAAGCTTCCTAGGGGATATAGAGTGAGGTTATAGAAGTATTAGTCTAGCTAACCCTTGATCTCAACACATGAGAGGTTAGGGTTAGGGTTTGAAGAGAGAGTGAGCTTGAGAAGAGAGAAGGTGAGAATAATAATGAAATGAGATAATGATCTTATCATGATATATATGAAGCATTATTATTTATCCAAAAATCAAATAATAGAATTAACAACCATGCTTCACAAATATCTTTGAGTGATTCATCTCCATGAGTCATTTAGCATTTATGATGCATTAATGACTTGGATAAATCACGCAAATGAGTCGCTAATCTCATTTAATGCAATGCCACCTTAACCCCTTAGTCACCACACTTCTAGAAGCTTCCCAACAAATTACGAGAACGCCCCTCCAATCCGTGAAAACACGGAAAAACTTTACACTGTATAAATCCAATAACCCGATACTAGAATCTGGCTTAAACCAAAGCCGACTAGTAAAAACTGTCCGAAAAGTCGTACGTGCGTAAACACACGTACGCATCCGAACCCTTGTCGTAAAACCATACGACCTCTATATCGTTTCGCCTGGAGCAGGGAAACTCTCTGTGTGGGACTCTAAAGACTCAACACTACGCTGGCAGTGGGTTTAACCACAGACCGCAAGCAGCACTAGCTGTACATAACGGTCCCCAGGTAGATGTCGATAAGAAGGCCGATGAGGAAAACCATCCGAACCCCTACTGAGCCTGATGTGACAATCACCGTACAGTCCGGTCTGTTCGTCTATGACTATCGCATATCAAGCTTACGGGGTGGCAAGCGTCAGTCCCCTAATAGCTGTATAAGTCGTGTCGGAGCGAAGTCCATTACACCCTGAGAAGCTACTGGAACCTACCAGTATATCTCGCTTGCCCTGGCCAGGGACTTTGCGTAATGGCTCTCTGACACAGCGCGATATCAACTCCCAATATCAGGAGAGACGAATCCTATCTAACCGCCACTTCCTCCAAGTGCTCGGGACTGCACCCAACTGCTACCTGTTTGCACGACTCTTTCGAGCCGTGGTAGGGTAGCAATCTAAGAACAGTGGGACACACTCGAGGCGAAGTAGCAGTGTCAAGTCTGCGGACTATGCTGTACTCATGTCACCGGGGAACTGTTAACTGACGATGGGTATAATATCAACCAATCAGTTCCCCGGCGAGTCCTGTCCGGTGTACCCGTAACCTAACGAGCACCTGTATACTATCTCTAGTACGACGTACTGATGGCTGTGGGACAGACCATCTCCCCAACTGGGATGAGAAGCGTATACACTTAGTCTACTCCGGAATATCGATGCCCTATCTCGATAATCCAACGACCAGGGACCTGTATAGGATGTTGCTTACAGACTACCCAGCCCCCACTAGTGTGACTGCCATCACGACGCTGGTAATCAAGCAACGATCCTATGGGCTCTACTAATATGTATAAGTGATACGTTACAAGAAACATATGCACATATTAAAGTAGACTCAAACCAAGTAGCATACTACCATGTTTAGCAAGACTGTATATACAACTGTGAATATTCTAAGCTTCCATTAAGTAATATACATGCTAGTATGATACAATAATGGCCCCTAGTATTACACTTACGGTCGCAGAGAAGAAAGTGAAAAACTACAACAGTTCGAATGCGAAACCTCTTTAGACATCTCATGCCTAACAAAATGAATTCCTTAGACATCGCATGCCTAACAATTATAAACCCCGCATTTTAGTCTCGATCTCGAAAACACTTTTCAATATCTAGTCGGGCAATTCAACAAGATTCCCGACATCCTGATGAATGCTCGTCGGAAACTTTTGTAGACGGACGCACTCCCGACGCCGTCGACGAAGTGCACTTAGGCGGAACACCGCTGCCGCGAGCACCCGATCGGATGCTTTTGGCAACGGGGTTCTCCTACAGTCACTTGGTCGGGGCTATGGGGCGTGGCTATCTATTAAGTTTACTCGGCGAGTATCCGTGTACGCTACGTGATTGCGACGGACTTTTGATCACATCAAAATCCCATGGCAATCGATCAAATGAGACTAAACTGCTAGATTTATAATATTCAAATTAGTTATTTTATAACTACTTGTGGATTCCAAATATTGTATCATATTCTAGATAAATAGACAATGTTAAACTTTCCAATCGAATAAACAAACACCCAAGATTTTCCAAATAGTTCTTAACACTTGAAATTAGTTTAAAAGCATCCATCACATGCCACAGTACCAATGGTCCAGCCGTAGAAGGGTCAAACCAACGCCACACATGTGGCAACGCCGTACTGCCACAAACCCTAAGGTTTAGAGGTGGTTCAGACGGTCACATAATCGAGTTAAGGTTTGTGTTCTTCTAGAGGATCCACCGAGTTACTTGCACGACTAAGAATGTTCTTAAACTAAGGAAAAATCCAACACTTGGAAATTTTCCGGCAGGGGAAAAAGTGAGTTATTGATATCTGTTCGAACTTTTTAACACGTTCTAAATTACCTGAAAAACTAAACGATATTAAACTTTCCGATTGAATCATCGAATTCTAAAGGATCCCCAGAACACTCAACACTTGAGTAATATTAAAAATTCCCAGAAGCACTTAGTAACACCTACGGATCAACTGTTGAAAATAGGATCCCTCAATTCTCAAGACTTGCCGCGGAACCGCCGCCAATACCTTGGTTTGGCCGCGGTTCCGCGGTGCTTTGATGGATTCAGGGGTTCGTTTTTCGCCTATATCCATAAAATTACCTGCTTAATTTTCTGAGTATTTTTAATACAGAAAAAATCAACATTTTAAAAAATTTCCAGAGAGGGGGTGTATTTCGACGTTTCGGGGTTCGATCGGACTTTAAATTTCGTCTAGACTTCTCCTAAAGCTCTAGCTTGGCTCTGATACCACTGTAGGGTTACAAGGCACTAGAACAAGGTTCTACAAGGTATCAACCATGCTAAAATCAAATTTTTCATGTGCCAAACAACCCTAACCAAGATCTTAGACTAGAGATTAGGCGAAACAAAGCATGTAAACAACTTTACATCTAAGAGTTAGGGATTACAACCATTATAGTCCATTCCTTCACTTCTAAAGCTCCATGTTGAGCTCCCTTCACTGCGATCATCGAGTACTCGGACTCTTGAGAGGCTCCATGAAGAGAAAGATGCAATTTTGCTTCCGATCTTCAATAACAAAGATGATCTACCTTGAAGAAACTCAAACCCAAGCTCTTGATTTGCTAATCAAGTATTTGCAAAGCAAACACCCTAATCTAAGTGGCAAGAATAGATGAGGATGATGAAGTAGGAATTTTGCTCTCATTTGTTTTCTATTTCTCAATCATTTTCATCACATTAGAAAAAGCTGGAAAGCTTTTCTCAAAAGAAGAAGAAGAAGAAAATTACTTTGTGATGAATAATGAAATCATTTGTTATGGTTACCAATCAACCCTTGGTTAAGAAACAAAAGACTTAACCATTGTAGAGAATAAACCATGGTAAAGGGTTTGGGTTGTGTTAAGTAAATATATTCAAAATATCTTAACAAAATATCTTTGCTTAAAACAAAACATAAAGCTTCTAGAAGCTTCATGAAAGTCCTAATCCAAATCAAACCTTAATCATGTTTAATCTCCATAAATCATGTTGCGTTAGTAATCATAACTTGTTACAATATTATATATCACATATACAATATTTATTGTAACAAAATAAAATAATACAATTAACATATATCACATATATATCAATGTATTACCCGAGTGAGAAAAAAATCTTTAAGTGAGCTTATATTAGTTAATGTAATTTAATATATTAAATATATAATTATACATTAAATTATCGAATCAACACTTGATCCGATAATCCGGCTATTTCACAAATAACCGACTAATACAATCTGTATCAGTTCATCGAATCAACACTTGATCCGATGACCCGGCTATATCTCATATACCCGGCCGATATCTCATATCGCGAGAATCTAATACGGTATCGCATACACGTATTATTCCCGGTCACGCACATATCACATACACGCTCCTACTCCGTTTTGCCTGAGCCAGGAAACCTCTGTATAGGACTCTAAAGAATCGTCAATACGCCGGCACTAGGTGATGGTCATATCAAACACCCACAAGCTGCAAGCGGTCAGCTAAATGTAACAGCCACCCAGGTATTGAGCAATCAGAAGATCAACAAGCAAGCTTGTACATTCTCCAATGAATCCAACCAGTAACACTTCCGTACAGTCCGGTCTCTTCGTCTGATATGTCGCATATCTCACATAGGGGTGGTAAACGTCAGACCCCCGTAGCTTGATAAGTCGTGTCAATATGAGGTCCATAACATTTTGAGAAACTATTGATAACACTTACCAGTAAATCTCAGCAATCCTGACCAGAGATTTCCAGTTATAGCCAATCGAACACTGCGCAACATCAACTCCCTATACCGGGAGAGACGAAACCCCTCCTATCGCTCATTGCGTCCATGTGATTCGGGACTGTACCCAAAAGCCACCTTTTTGCATGCCCTCTTGGATATGGTATGATGGAAATCAAAGCACAGTGGGAATTACACAAGACTCTATGACTATCTCGGGTCTACAGACTAACCTGTACCAGTGTCACCAGAGGACTGCCATCTGACGTAAGATATAATACCATCTGGGAGTTCTCGGCGAGTCCGTCCAGTGTACCCAGTCTCCACTGAGCACCTATATACCTTCTCTGATGTCGAACATCAATAGATATGGGATCATCCATCGCCCATCATATGGGTCAAGAAGCGCATATGCTAATCTTCTCTAGAGTATCGATGCCCTGTCTCGGTACTCCCACGACTAGGAACATTTGAAGGATGTACTTGGCGACTACACTCTCCCCACTAGTATGATCTGCATCATAGTCCTGGTAGTCAAGTACTCATTCTAAGGGCTTTATCAACATGTGACATAGAGACAATTAGAGTAAATGTTAAGTTAAAGGGCAACCAGATAGCATACTATCATGTCGAGCAAGAAAGTCCTCCCAATATATGTCCAAGCATCCACTACAATATACAACATATGTACAGTAATGGCCTCTAGGGCATACATATAACTAACACTAACATGCTACAATATTATATATCACATATATAATTTCTATGTAACAAAAGAAAACAATACAATAAACATATATCATATATATGTTAAATGTATCACAAGTGAGAATAATAAATACTTAAGTAAGCATATAATATACATATATATATATATATATATATAATTTTTATCGAATCAACAATTGATCCAATAACCCGGATATATCGCATATAATCGGCCGATATCATATATCGCGAGAATAGAATACGGTATCACATATCGTATTAATCTCGGTCCCCGCACATGTCACATATATGCTCTTACTCCGTTTTGCCTGAGCCAGGAAACCTATGTGTAGGACTCTAAAGACTCGTCAATACGCCAGCAGTAGGTGATGATCATATCAATCACCTACAAGCTGCAAGCGGTCAGCTAAACGTAACAGCCATCCGGGTATTGAGCGACCAGAAGATCAACAAGCAAGCCTATACATACTCTTGCGAATCCAGTCAGTAACACTATCATACAGTCCGGTCTCTTCGTCTGATATGTCGCATATCCAATCTAGGGGTGGAAAACGTCAGACACCAGTAACCGATAAGTCGTGTCGATATAAGGCTCATAACGGGTCGAGAAACTACTGATAACTCTTACCAGTAAATCTCCATATCATCCCTGGCCAGGGACTTCCAGTTATAACTAATCGAACACAGTGCAACATCAACTCCCAATACCGGGAGAGAAGAAACCCCTCCTATCGCTCATTGCCTCCATGTGTTTCGGGACTGTACCCAAAAGCCACCGTTTTGCACGCCCTATTGGACGTGGTAAGGTGGAAATCAAAGAACAGTGGGAATCACACAAGACTCTATGACAATCTCGGGTCTACAGACTAACCTGTACCAGTGTCACTGGAGAACTGCTATCTGATGATAGGTATAATACCATCCAGGAGTTCTCGGCGAGTCCGTTCAGTGTTCCCAGTCTCCACTGAGCACCCATACACCATCTTTGATGTCAAACACCGATAGATATGGGATCATCCATCGCCCATCATATGGGTCAAGATGCGTATACGCTAGTCTACTCTGGTGTATCGATGCCCTGTCTCGATACACCCTCGACTAGGAACAGTTATAGGATGTACTCGTTGACTACCCTGGCCCCACTAGTATGATCTCATCATAATCCTAGTAGTCAAGTACATATCCTAAGGGTTTTATCAACATGTGAGAGCAAGACAGTAATCCAATACAAGTCAACATATTAAGACAAAATAAAACCAGATAGTATACTATCATATCGAGCAGGAAAGTCCTCACTATATATTTCCAAGCATCCACTATAATATACATCATATGTACAATAATGGCCTCTAGGGCATATATACAACAAACACTACAATGCCACAAGAAGGATTCGTTCATTTCTGAACTCTTCCTCTTATGTGTTTTGTACATTAAGTATTGTAGTTTGATTCAGAACGTATATTCTATTATTTAACGAGCCTGATCCAATCAACTTTTGATTCAGGAAGATGGTCATAACATTATCCTGTATTACAAAGTTACATCCTTCTTTACTCAATAAAGAAACTGATATAAGATTGCATATCAGGGTCGGAATGTAATAGCATTCGTTCAGAATCATTGTATTACCATTTGGCAACACAAGGTGATATTCACCAACAGCTTTGGCTACAACATTTGCACCATTCCCTACTCTTACGGATTGATCACCCTCTCCCAGTTCTCTATCTTTATGTAGCCAATGTTATATATTACATATGTGTGATCCCGATCCGGTATCTAATACCAGGACATAGAGTGAACTGAGAAACAGTTCTCGATAAATAACACACCCGAAGAAGATGCATCAGCATGCTTATTCTTCGTTTGGGCGGCGTGAGAATCCGGATATGTCCCTATTCCCTTCTCGGACTTGTAACAATTATAAGTTAGAGCGGGACCAACGTTCCCCTGCTCAGTATAATAAGCGGGTTCGTTCAATACATCCATATTATTATCTTGATTAAGGCCTGACATTGTCGCTACCTGGAGAGAGAGAGAAGAAAACACTTTAGCGTATGCTCTTGCAAGATTAGATTGGTTATTATATTATATAATCAGGGTGGCTCCCACTGTTTTTATCAAATCTTCCTTCAAACCCAAAATGGTAAGACTAGCCGGGATTAATTACACTTTACAAGTTCGCCAATCTTTCAGCCAGGCCAGTGTTGGTATTTTGAGAGAGGTTCCCCGTGCTTTCGTACAGACCTAATTAGAATAAAGCTCATTTTCCCAGAAGCATAACCCCGTTAACACCTTTCTAGTCACCTACTTGATCGGCTAATTGTCCTGTGTAAAACTCTCCCAGGAGTAACTCTTACTCACAGTGGGTATGAGGATCCAACTATCTCATAGGAGGTATGCAATCTCATTGCAAATTTCAACTCTTGAAACTCCCGATAATGCTTTTACCCCTAGCGTGCTATGACCTTGACGCATACCAAACAACCCATAGTCCGCTAGTCAAGTTCAACCCCGTGCATTTCCTGATTGAATTAAACCCACCCGTACGACCCTTGATGCATAGCAAACAACGCCGTACGAATACCCTAATCCAATCACATGTTATGCTACAGATAAGTACTAATCGGCTACCGTACACTACGCCTTGACGCATGCCAAACTACCGTAGTACGAATACTAAATAATACTTATCTGAAATGACGGAAGGCTACGTAGGTTTTTCAGAAAACCTTTCGCGTAATGAACTTGATATCATTGTAGAAACAAGTGATTTTGAAAAGGAGTGTTTTTGAGGCTTTTTCTAGTTTTGCTAAAGAGGTCACTCCCGGTGAAGGGATCTCGGCTCTTTCCTTATCGAATAAGGTACAGGATATTTCACAAATATCATTATGCAAAGCAAGAACTATAGAAGCAATAAAAAACTAAACTGTAAGTTTGTAGCATCTGCTAGTTTTGCTAAATTGGTCACTCCCAATGAAGGGATCTCGGCTCTTTCCTTATCGAATAAGGTGCTGGATATTCTATAAGGAATACCGCTATGCAAAGCAAAACTAGACCTACCCTTTTTTTTATATTTGATTCAACAACATCTTTTAGGTTTCTTTTCTTTCATTAATCTCATTAATGAATATCATCAATTAAGCTTCCTAAGCATCACAAAAGAAACGAAAATACAACGTACGCTTATGCCATCCGCATTCGCCACTGTGTCCCGTTATGCACCGTTACGTTACTTAACTAACGGCATACCGGGACGGGACTAGCACGGGTGTAAAACATAAGCAACGTTTATTATATATAATATATACAATAATAAAGCATTCGTCTCACGTATATAATATGATCACATCACAGTATATCAGCAGCAGAAGAATCATATGAAATATTGGATATACTAGGAGGTCCGTGTTTTATTTTGAGCCTGTATAAAACATGGATTCCATGGTCGGGATGAATAACCAAACCCACACCCCTAGACCCATACGAGAGCGGCAAGTGACCCTGCCAATTCTAGAGTTTAGGAGACCCGGTCTTGACAACTCGAGATGGCCTCCCACTGAACCCTAGAACTTGGTCACTTGTGCTCCCCTCCTTGGGTCTATCCTAATGCAGAAAAGTAAATAATATACAATGGTGACATCATCCTCAATCCGAAAGTGCCCCAATAAAAGAATATTACATACAATGAATTTTACATGAATGCAAATAAAAACCCTCATCTCACATAAAGCCCCCGGCTATTCAAAACACGACGATCCAATATAACATATCACAGCAACACATAATATCTTATATCATCAACGTAAGCAAGTATGCGTATCCCGATTGTTGTTGATGTATAGCAACGAAGCCGACGATACACCACATACTACACTTACGGTCGCAGAAAAGAAAAGTGAAAAACTATAACATTTGGAATTCACAATCACCTTAGACATCGTAAACTCAAAATATCACATATTACGGATTTCATGCCTAACAATGTGAATTCCACATATTGTATCACATTCATATATATCAAGACGATGTTTAACATTTCGATCGAATCAACATACGCTCACAAATTACCCCGAAAGCTCAACACTTGAGCAAATTCAAAATACTCAAAAACCGTGCAACAATGTCTATGGACTAGCTGTAGAAGGGGTTAACCAATGCCTCACCTATGGCACCACGGAACCACGGCAAACCCTAAGGTTTGATCGCGGTTTCATGGTCATAGAATCGAGTTAAGGTTAGTATATTCTTCTAGAGGGTCCATAAGGGGACTTGCACGATTTTACGAATATAATCGACTTGGGAAAATTACAACACTTAGAAATTTCAGCGAGGTATAAGATGTGGAGTTCAAAATTCGTTCAAATTGCTAAATATTGTCAAGGTTACCAATACAGTGTTAAATTATATGACTATGAAATAATACGAACTAGGCCCTGATCAAATCAATCATCACATGAAAAATTGGGCAAAGCAAACAATACCTGAAACCCTAAATCCTACAGAGCAGACCACAGTAGCAATACGAAGCAACTTGGAGGTGTTCTGGACGAGCAGGCCGGCCAAACAAGAAAATTGCTCGGTTTTTTACAGGTGGATTTGCCCCATATTGCTCCAATGTTTAGTACATCTCATACTTACTTCTGCAGTTGCTAAAAAAAATTTTAAACGACTTTTCAGAAAATTTCCAGAGTGCAATATCAAGGGTTTCAAATACCGTATTTTCGGAGTCGATTTCATTTTCGTAATTGTTTTAACACCGTGTCTAAAATTCTAGATAGGCTCTGATACCACTGTTGGGTTTCCCTTGCACCTAGTCTATGTTAGTTATATGTATGCCCTAGAGGCCATTACTGTACATAGGATGTATATTGTAGTGGATGCTGGGACATATATAGGGAGGACTTTCTTGCTCGACATGATAGTATGCTATCTGGTTGAACTTTACCTTAACGTGTATACTGATTGTCTCTCTGTTACATGTTGGTAAAGCCCTTAGGATCTGTACTTGACTACCTGGAGTATGATGCGGATCATACTAGTGGGGACATGGTAGTCCATAAGTGCATCCTTCAAAGTCCCTAGTCGTGGGTGTATCGAGACGGGGCATCGATATACCAGAGTAGACTAGCGTATACCTTCTCGACCCATACAGATGGGCGATGGATGATCCCATATCCATTGGTGTTTGACATCAGAGATGATATACGGGTGCTCAGTAGAGACTGGGTACACTGGACGGACTCGCCGAGAACTCCCAGATGGTATTATACCTCACGTCAGATGGCAGTTCTCTGGTGTCACTGGTACAGAGTAGTCTGTTGACCCGAGATCGTCATAGAGTCTTGTGTGGTTCCCACTGTGCTTTGATTTCCATCTTACCACGTCCAAGAGGGCGTGCAAAACGGTGGTTTTTGGGTACAGTCCCGAGTCACATGGAGGCAATGAGCGATAGGAGGGGATTCGTCTCTCCCGGTATAGGGGGTTGATGTTGCGCTGTGTTCGATTGGCTATAACAGGAAATCCCTGGCCAGGGTTGCTGAGATTTACTGGTAAGTGTTACCAGTAGTTTCTCGAATAGTTATAGACCTCATATCGACACGACTTATTGAGCTATTGGGGTCTGACGTTTACCACCCCTAGGAGAGATATGCGACATATCAGACGATCAGCCCGGACTGTACGGAAGTGTTACTGGTCGGATTCACTGGAGTATGAGCGGGCTTGCTCGTCGATCTTCAGATCGCTCAATACCCGGGTGGCCGTTACATTTAGCAGACCGCTTGCGGCTTGTGGGTGTTTGATATGATCATCACCTGCTGCCGGCGTATTGACGAGTCTTTAGAGTCCTACACAGAGGTTTCCTGGCTCAAGCGAAACGAAATAGGGGCGCATATGAGATATGTGCGGGACTGAGAATAATACGTGTATGTGATACCGTATTACATTCTCGCGGTGAATGTATCGGAAAGGTTGTATGCGATATAACCTAGTTATCGATTCAAGCGTTGATTCGATAAGCCGATACATTGAATACTAGTCGGTTGTGTGCGACATGACCGGATCATTGAATCTAGTGTTGATTTAATGATTTAATGCATAATTATATATTTGATATGTTACTTTGCACTAACTAGTATTGGTTCACTTTAAACGGATTTTCTCACTTGGATTGTGCACATTGCATATGCGATATGATTTTGTGCACTTGATTGTATCATGTTTGATGATACATGTTTACTTGTGTTTTGTGTAAAGATTAAACCATGGTTATTTAAATGGTTAGGGTTTTGTTTTTCAAATCTATTTATTCATTTATTTATTTATTTTATTTTTGGAAAAAGAAATGAGAAGAATGGTGGCTTTCTTTGTTTTGTAGTTGAAGATTCATGAACCTTTGACTTTGTCCACCATTCTTATCTCATGCTTAACCTAACCATTTGTTTTAACCCTAGTTCAATATCTACACTTTACCATGGTTTAGTTATGATAAGTTTTGATTATTCTTTTCTTTTTCTAATTAACTTATCATAAGCTTCTTCTTCTTCTTCCTTGACTTCAAGAAGAAAAGCTTCACCTCCATCAATGGTGATTGATGCATATGAGTGAGAAATCCAAAACTAAAGTCTACCCACTTCCTATTTCTTCATCCTCTACCTCTTGCCAAGTAGTAGAGTGTGTTTACTTCACAAGTTTCTTGACTTGGTGAAGTTGTGAGCTTGATCTAGCGATGCCTCGACGTAGATCATCTTCGGCATGGACATCGACGACCTAGCTCCCTTTTTCTCCGACGAAGCCGACTCTAGAGCCCGGATTTGATTTGGACAGCGGAGAGGACCTCGTTGCGGAGCTATGGAGGTGGAGCACCGGATCTACAAAGGTTGTATTTCCGTTAAACTTTTAGTTAAGTGTTAACTAGTTAGTTTTTCGCCTAGACATCTAGCCGACGATCCGTAGTTTAGGGTTTGTAGGCACCGTAAAATTATAATATGGCATGTTCGATGCCTTGTGAGACCTCCTTGGGGTGCCTAGGAACCCTACAGTGGTATCAGAGCCTAGCTAGAGCCTTAGGCGAAGTCCAGACGGAATCTGAAACCCGATCGAACCGAAACCCTACCCGCAAAATTGCTCTCTGGACGATTTTGAAATACTGGGATTTTTCCAGATTAAAAATATTCAGAAAACTCAGTAAAATAATATAAGAATTACTGTTGAAATTTGAGGCCTTGATTCATTATAGGGGGCGCGGATCCGCGGCCTCACAGTAGGCTGAGGCGGCGGAACCGCGGCCCTTTTGTCGTATTGTGCAATAATTTCTGCACAGTAATTCTTATATATTATTTATGGTGTTTTTGGGAATTTTTAATATTTTTTCAAGAGTTGAATTTCTGCAGTTGTTTTGGGGATTCGGTGTTTCGATCGGGGTATCAAATTTTGTCTGTTTGGCTTTCCGGATAAATTTTAGAATATGTTAAAAAGTTCGACCGGATATAAATACCCAATTTTTCCCCTGTCGGGAAATTTCCAAGTGTTGGATTTTTCCGTAGTTTAACGACGTTCTAAGTAGTGCAAGTAACTCGATGGTCCCTCTAGAAGACAACAAACCTTAACCCGATTATGTGACCGTCTTGAACTGCCCTTTGAACCTTCGGGTTTGGGGCAGTACGGCGTGCCACATGTGAGGCGTTGGCTTGACCCTTCTACGGCTGGACCGTTGGTACTGAGGTACGAACTGAATGTTGTTAGACTAGTTTCATGTGTTGATCTATATCGGGAAAGCTTGGGTGTTAGAATGTTCGATCGGAAAGTTTAACATTTTCTATTTATCTGGAATGGGATACAATAATTGGAATTCACAAATAGTTATGAGATAACTAAATGAATGTTATAAATGTAGCAATTTAGTCTCACTTGATCGGTTGCCACGGAATTTTGATATGATCAAAAGTCCGTCGCAATCACGTAGCGTACGCGGATACTCGCCGATAAACTTAATAGACAGCCTCGCTCCATAGCCCCGACCAAGTGACTGTAGGAGAACCCCGTTGCCGAAAGCATCCGTTCGGGTGCTCGCGGCAGCGGTGTTCCGCCTTGGTGCACTTCGTCGACGGTATAGGGGGTGCGGCCGCCTACTGAAGTTTGCGACGAGCATTCGATCAGGATGCCGGGAATCTTGTTGAATTGCCCGACTTGATATTGAAAAGAGTTTTCGATTTTGAGACTAAAATTCAGGGTTTATAATTGTTAGGCATGTGATGTCTAAGTAATTCATTTGGTCAGGCATGCGATGTCTGAGGTGGTTGCGGATTCCAACTGTTGTAGTTTTACACTTTCTTTTCTGTGCCCGTAAGTGTAATATGTGATATCGCCGGTTTCGTTGCTATATGTCAACGACAATTGGGATGCGCATATTTACTTACGTTGATGACATGTGATGTTATGTGTTGCTGGATATGTTATATTGGATCGTCGTGTTTGAATAGCCGGGGTTTTTTATGTGAGATGAGTGTTTTTCATTTTCATTCATGTAAAAACTTGTATGTAATATTCTTTTATTGGGGCACTTCCAGGTTGCGGAATTAGTCACCGTTTGTATATTATTTACTTTTCCGCACTAGGATAGACCCAAGGAGGAGGGCACAAGTAACTGGGTTCTAGAGTCCAGTGGGAGACCAACTCGAGGAGTCGGGTCCGGGTCTCCTAAATCCAGAATTGGTAGGGTTGCTTGCCGCTCTCGTAGGGGTCTAGGGGTGTGGGTTTGGCTATTCATCACGACCGTGGAATCCGTGTTTTATACTGGCTATTGAAAATACGGACGTCCTAGTATATCCAATGTTTCATATGATTCTTCTGCTGCGATATCTGTGATGTGATCATGTGATGTTCTGTGATAGATACCGTATATAGTATATATGATATATTATATAGGCGTTACTTATGTTTTACACCCGCGCTAGCCCTGCCCTGCTCTGCCGTTAGTTACCTAACCTAACGGTGCACGAGGGGATATCGAGGCGAATGCGGATGGCATAAGTGTACGTCGTATTTATCTGTGATGTTTAGGTACATAATAGATGGGACTTCATTAATGTGATTAATGAAATAAAAGAAACCTAAGATGTTGTAGAATCGAATTTCAAAATAAAATAGGTAGCTACAGTTCTTGCTTTGTATAGCGGTATATGAGATATATCCTACACCTTATTCGATGAGGAAAGGACCGAGATCCCTTCACCGGGAGTGACTCCTTTAGCAATAACTGGCAGATGCTACACACTCGGTTTGTCTTTTGATTGCTTTTAAGAGTTTTTGCTTTGCACAGTGATATATATGATATATCCCGCACCTCATTCGACGAGGAAAGGACCGACGATCCCTTCACCGGGAGTGACTCCTTTAGCAAAACTAGAAAAGCCTCAAAAACACTCCATTTTAAAATCATTTGATTCTACAACGATATAAAGTTCATTACGCAAAAGGTTTTCTTAAAAACCTGACGTAGCCCTCCATCATTTCAGTTAGGTAATAGTTAGTATTCGTGCTGCGTTTGTTGACTCAGTCAAGGCGTAGTGTGCGGTAGCTGGTTATTGCTTATCTGCAAAGCATATGATGCGATTGGATTAGGGTAGTCGTACGGCCTTGTTGACTCAGTCAAGGGTCGTGCGGGTGGGTTTAATTCAATCATGAAATGACGGGTTGAACTTTACTTGCGGTCTATGGTTTGTTGACTCAGTCAAGGTCATAAATCGCTTGGGGCAAAATATTATCGGGAATTTCAAGTGTTGAAATTTGCAATGAGATTGCATACCTTCTATCAGATAGTTGGATCCCGATACCCGCTGCGAGTAAGAGTTACTCCTGGGAGAGTTTTATACATTACAATTAGCCGATCAAGTAGGTGTCTAGAAAGGTGTCAACGGGGTTACGCCTCTGGGAAAATGAGGTTTACTGTAATTAGGTTCGTGCGAAAGCACGGGGGACCTCCCTCAAAGTACCGACACTGGCCTGGCTGAAAGATTGGCGAACTTGTAGTGTGTAATTAATCCCGGCTAGTCTTTCCTTTTAGGGTTTGAAGGAAGATTTGATAAAAAGCAGTGGGAGCCATCCTGATTAGATAAAATTATAACCAATCTATTCTTGCAAGAGCGCACGCTGAGTGTTTTCTTCTCTCTCTCCAAGTAGCGACCATATCACGCCTTAATCAAGATAATAATACGGATTATTGACCGAACCCGCTTGTTATACTGAGCTGGGGAACGTTGGTCCCGCTCCAACTTATAATTGTTATAAGACAGAGCAGGAAATTAGGGATTACCAGAATTCCCGTGCCGCCCAAACGAAGAGAGTGCATGCTGATGCATCATCTTCGGGTGTGTTCGTTACAAAGAACTGTTTCTCTGTATCCTCTACGTCCTGGGTATGTGATACCAGATCAGGATCCCAGATATGTAATCTGTTACATAGGGCTACAGAAAGGTAGAGAACTGAGAACGGGTGATGAGTTTCATGAGGCAGAAAACGGGGCAAATGTTGCAGCTAAGTCTGTTGGTCACTGTCACCCTGTATCACAGTACATTGATTCTGAACGAATGTTATTAGATACCGAACCTGATATACAAAATCATATCAGTCTCTTTATTAGTAAAGAAATGATAAAATTTTGTATTGTTGGATAATGTTTTGAACATTTCCTATATCAAAAGTTGATCGGTTCAGGCACGTTATCTAAAAGCATTGATGTTCTAAATCAAACTACAGTTCTCAGTATACGGAACACACAAAAGAGGAAGAGTTCAGAAATGAACGAATCCTACTTGAGGCATTGTAGACTAGGTCAGATCAATGTGACCCGACTAGCTAGAGTTACATATAGATGCATATTTAAATCAGTTTGAATTTACATCTTGTGAAACTCGCCAGTCATGTCGCAAAGATAAGATGACCATAGCTCCGTTTACTGGAAACAGAGAAAGAGTTAATGAACTCTTGGGACTGATACATGATGATGTATGTAAGGTCTCCAGTCTACAAATGCCAGGACTGGTTCTTTTTACTTCATTACATTCTCTGATAATCTCTCAAGATTCAGACATACGTTCCTGATGAAACATAAGTCCGAACCTTTTGAGATATTCACAGAATATAAGTTAGAAGTAGAGAACCAATAAGGGTATAAGTATTATGTCCTATGATGAGATCAAGGAGGAGAATACTTGAGCACGGAATTCCTGGATCATTCTAAAGAAGAATGAGATTCTCTCTCAGCATCACTCCTCCGTATACACCATTGCGCGATGGTATATCGAGGCGGAGCAGATACACCCTATTTGATATGGTGTGCTCTATGATGAGTAATACTGAGTTACCTTTTTCCTTTTGGGTGTTATGCACTTGAGAAGTTGCATACCTATTGAATAGGGTTTGAATCAAATCAATGCCTACCACTTCATATGTGATATGGAAAAGGAAGAGCCCATTTCTTAAGTTAGTTAAGATTTGGGGTTGTCTGGCCTATGTCTGAAAAGCAAAATCCGGACAAGCTCGAGGCAAAGTCTGTTATGTAGAACTGGAAAGGTTCCAGCTATACAAACTGCAGCTGATGATTTGGTACAACCAAAGGATTCAGTAGATACCAACGAACCTCAGCCTCTCCGCCGATCTAGTAGGGTTCCTCACCCACCTGAGAGATACTTCTGTTTCTCTATGACAGTGGGAGCTAGGATTACATCATGAGATGATGACCCAACTAGCTTCGAGCTGGCCATCAGGAGTAAGACTCTGTGAGAATGGCTGGATGCTTAGTGATCTGAGATGGAATCCTTATACACCAGCAAAGTATGGACTTTAGCTGCTATATCTGAAGGGTTAAATCCCCATCAGGAGCAAGTATATCTTGAGAAGATTACTTGGTGTACATGGAAAAGTTGAGACTTTCAAAGCTAGACTTGTTAAAAGTTTGCATCATTGACCAGGTACGGATAATGATGAAACCTTTTCAAGTAGCTATGCTTAAGTCCATCCAGATCCTACTTGTCACGGCTGCATACCATGACTGCGATATCTGGTGGTTGGGTGTCTTGACTGCTTTTCTAAATGATGTTTAGAAGAGAGTGTCTATAAGTACACAGCCAGAGGGCTTCGTAGACAGTGGGAGCAGCGGAAACGTGTGCAAGATGCTTTATAGGATAAAGCAGGCATCGCGGAGTTGGAACATCTGTTTTGATGGATTAGTCAAAGAAGTTGACATCATCAATATGGTAGATGAACCTTGTATAAACAAAAAGGGCAGTAGGGAGTATGGTGACGATCCTCGTAGAGTACGTGGATGACATACTCTTGATAGGGAAGGAGTTTCCTATGCTACGCTCGAGCAATCTCCGCTTATCACTATGATTCTCCATATAGGATCAAAATGATACCTCCTAAATCCTGAGTTTTGGATCTATGAGATAGATTTAAATGGATGTTAGGATTCTCACTAGTTGTAGTGAGATGGTATCAATCGATCCTGGGGAGAATCGCTGGAAGGGTTCCAGGGTGATAAAGACGACTGAGTGTCAGTCACAGGCATTGTCTTAATCCTCAGTAAAGGGACGGTATGTTGGAAGAGTTCCAAGCTAGATACCGTGACATACTAGACGATAAAGGCTGGATACATCGCTACTTAAGATGCTACCAAAGAGGCAGTCTGGGTGTATATTGGTTCATAAGATGAACTATGTTCCTCCCATTGTGTGACAATGGAGTTGTGGCTTATGCCAAGGAACGTCCGTCCCATCAGTGATCTAGACATATTCTAAGGCAGTATCACCTGATCATGGAGATGGTTGATCTCTAAGGGATCGAGGTTAGGAGAGTAGACTCAGAAGACAACACAGCGGATCCACTCACAAATGCCTGTTCCCAGAGAGAGACTTTTATGGGATGGTTGAGTATGAGATACTTCAAACCACTGCTACAGATGGCCCTAGTGCAAGTGGGAGATTGTTAGTTATATGTATGCCCTAGAGGCCATTACTGTACATAGGATGTATATTGTAGTGGATGCTGGGACATATATAGGGAGGACTTTCTTGCTCGACATGATAGTATGCTATCTGGTTGAACTTTACCTTAACGTGTATACTGATTGTCTCTCTGTTACATGTTGGTAAAGCCCTTAGGATCTGTACTTGACTACCTGGACTATGATGCGGATCATACTAGTGGGGACATGGTAGTCCATAAGTGCATCCTTCAAAGTCTCTAGTCGTGGGTGTATCGAGACGGGGCATCGATATACCAGAGTAGACTAGCGTATACCTTCTCGACCCATACAGATGGGCGATGGATGATCCCATATCCATTGGTGTTTGACATCAGAGATGATATACGGGTGCTCAGTAGAGACTGGGTACACTGGATCGACTCGCCGAGAACTCCCAGATGGTATTATACCTCACGTCAGATGGCAGTTCTCTGGTGACACTGGTACAGAGTAGTCTGTTGACCCGAGATCGTCATAGAGTCTTGTGTGGTTCCCACTGTGCTTTGATTTCCATCTTACCACGTCCAAGAGGGCGTGCAAAACGGTGGTTTTTGGGTACAGTCCCGAGTCACATGGAGGCAATGAGCGATAGGAGGGGATTCGTCTCTCCCGGTATAGGGGGTTGATGTTGCGCTGTGTTCGATTGGCTATAACAGGAAATCCCTGGCCAGGGTTGCTGAGATTTACTGGTAAGTGTTACCAGTAGTTTCTCGAATAGTTATAGACCTCATATCGACACGACTTATTGAGCTATTGGGGTCTGAGGTTTACTACCCCTAGGCGAGATATGCGACATATCAGACGATCAGACCGGACTGTACGGAAGTGTTACTGGTCGGATTCACTGGAGTGTGAGCGGGCTTGCTCGTCGATCTTCAGATCGCTCAATACCCGGGTGGCCGTTACGTTTAGCAGACCGCTTGAGGCTTGTGGGTGTTTGATATGATCATCACCTGCTGCCGGCGTATTGACGAGTCTTTAGAGTCCTACACAGAGGTTTCCTGGCTCAAGCGAAACGAAATAGGGGCGCATATGAGATATGTGCGGGACCGAGAATAATACGTGTATGTGATACCGTATTACATTCTCGCGGTTAATGTATCGGAAAGGTTGTATGCGATATAACCTAGTTATCGATTCAAGCGTTGATTCGATAAGCCGATACATTGAATACTAGTCGGTTGTGTGCGACATGACCGGATCATTGAATCTAGTGTTGATTTAATGATTTAATGCATAATTATATATTTGATATGTTACTTTGCACTAACTAGTATTGGTTCACTTAAACGGATTTTCTCACTTGGATTGTGCACATTGCATATGCGATATGATTTTGTGCACTTGATTGTATCATGTTTGATGATACATGTTTACTTGTGTTTTGTGTAAAGATTAAACCATGGTTATTTAAATGATTAGGGTTTTGTTTTTCAAATCTATTTATTCATTTATTTATTTATTTTCTTTTTGGAAAAAGAAATGAGAAGAATGGTGGCTTTCTTTGTTTTGTAGTTGAAGATTCATGAACCTTTGACTTTGTCCACCATTCTTATCTCATGCTTAACCTAACCATTTGTTTTAACCCTAGTTCAATCTCTACACTTTACCATGGTTTAGTTATGATAAGTTTTGATTATTCTTTTCTTTTTCTAATTAACTTATCATAAGCTTCTTCTTCTTCTTCCTTGACTTCAAGAAGAAAAGCTTCACCTCCATCAATGGTGATTGATGCATATGAGTGAGAAATCCAAAACTAAAGTCTACCCACTTCCTATTTCTTCATCCTCTACCTCTTGCCAAGTAGTAGAGTGTGTTTATTTCACAAGTTTCTTGACTTGGTGAAGTTGTGAGCTTGATCTAGCGATGCCTCGACGTAGATCATCTTCGGTATGGACATCGACGACCTAGCTCCCTTTTTCTCCGACGAAGCCGACTCTAGAGCCCGGATTTGATTTGGATAGCGGAGAGGACCTCGTTGCGGAGCTATGGAGGTGGAGCACCGGATCTACAAAGGTTGTATTTCCGTTAAACTTTTAGTTAAGTGTTAACTAGTTAGTTTTTCGCCTAGACATCTAGCCGACGATCCGTAGTTTAGGGTTTGTAGGCACCGTAAAATTATAATATGGCATGTTCGATGCCTTGTGAGACCTCCTTGGGGTGCCTAGGAACCCTACAGTCTAGGGTTTAGCAGCATCACTCATGCCACATTAAAATTTAGAGAGATACAAAGCAAACAAACCATGAATTTTTACTAGAATATTTAGGGTAACAACCAATTTTATCACATACAAAGAAGATTCTATCACTAAGTGTAGAGATTACAACTTTTGTAGTCTCCCTTTGGTGACTCCTTGGACCTTTAAAAGTTTGGAACGGATCGCTAGCAACTTTTCTTGTCCACGATGATCCACCCAAAGCCCCTTTGCCCAAAACTCCTTGCTTTACTTGTTCCATGGAAGAAATGTAGCAAACACCCTACACAAATGGGCTAGATGTGTGTAGAATGATGATGTGGTTTGTATTCTCTAATCAAAACCATTTCTTTTTTACTAACTCACTCAAATGAAAACTCAAGGGAGAGAGGAAGAAGAAGATAATGGCAAAGTTTGAGCTTCAAAACTTTTGTGATGAATAATAAAACATAATGAGATGAGAATGAAATAATCAATATTAAATCATTCTCTCCTCAAACCATGGTTAGATAATATCTAGAAATTTTTGATTGAGTTTAAAAGCCAAAAGAGAATTAACTCATGGTTAAAAGTTAGGCCAAGAATGTTCAAAAAGTCAAATGAAGATAAATATTAACCATGAGTGAATAATCTTTAATTTAAACTCAAAAAAGAATATATATATATATATATGTATATATATTAACAACCATGTGAGTCTTGCATTTCACCATATAGTGTATCATCAACCATGATACACATCCATATATGTATGTATGTGTCCATGCACATCAACATGTGCATACATGCATGCATACATCTTCAACAAAGAAAAATGTTTAAATAAAGAATTTAACTAAAAGTCAAATGTTAAATCAACACTTGATTTAACAAACCGGTCATATCACATACGACCTGACCAATAGAAAAACGCCCGATTAACAAACGGTATCACATACTCGCATTCAATCAGGTCCCGCTCATATCTTATATGCACACCACATCGTTTCGTCTGAGCTAGGAAACTCCTGTGTGGGACTCTAAGACTCGTCAATACGCCGGCAGTAGATGATGATCATATCAAACACCTACAAGCCGCAAGCGGTCAGCTAAACGTAACGACCATCCGGGTATTGAGCGATCAGAAGAAAACCAGCGAAGCTGTCAAAACATCCGTCGAGCAAATCAGTTACATTACCCGTACAGTCCGGTCTCTTTGTCTCATATGTCGCATATCCAGTCTAGGGGTGGTGAACGTCAGACCCCAGTAACCGATAAGTCGTGTCGATGTGAGGCTCATACCAGGTCGAGAAACTACTGATAACTCTTACCAGTAAACCTCCATAACAGCCCTGACCAGGGACTTCTAGTTATAGCCAATCGAACACAGCGCAATATCAACTCCCAATACCGGGAGAGACGAAAACCCTCCTGTCGCTCATTGCCTCCATGTGATTTGGGACTGTACCCAAAAGCCACCTTTTTGCACGTTCTCTTAAACGTGGTAAGGTGGAAATCAAAGCACAGTGGGAATCACACAAGACTCTATGACGATTTCGGGTCTACAAACTAACCATTACCAGTGTCACTAGAGAACTGCTATCTGATGATAGGTATAATACTATCTAGGATTTCTCGGTGAGTCTGTTCAGTGTACCCAGTCTCCACTGAGCACCCATACACCATCTTTGATGTCAAACACCGATGGATATAGGATCATCCATCGCCCATCATATGGGTCAAGATGCGTATACGCTAGTCTACTCTGGTGTATCGATGCCCTGTCTCGATACACCCTCGACTAGGAACAGTTATAGGATGTACTCTTGGACTATCCTGGCCCCACTAGTATGATCTTCATCATAGTTCTAGTAGTCGAGTACATATCCTAAGGGCTTTATCAACATGTGAGAGCAAGTCGGTAAACCAATACAAGTCAACATGTTTAGACAAAGTGAAACCAGATATCATACTATCATATCGAGTAAGAAAGTCCTTTCTATATATATCCAAGCATCCACTATAATATACAGCATATGTACAAAAATGGCCTCTAGGGCATATATACAACAAACAGATACCGTATTCTATTCTCGCGATATATGATATTGGTCTGTTATATGTGATATAGCTGGGTTATCAGATCAAGTATTGATTCGATAGGTTGTTACATTTGATATTAGCCGGTTGTATGTGATATAGCCGGATTATTAAATCAAGTGTTGATTTAATAATTTAATGTATAATTATATATTTGATATATTGAATTACATTAACTAATATTAGCTCACTTAAACATTTTTTTTTCTCACTTGTGTTCATAGAGTATATATGTGATATAAATTAATGTATATTTTATTTGTGTCATGCTTGATGCCACATGCTTCATGGGTGTATGAGACTTACACTATACTTAAGATAATATTAGGGTTTTTATTTATCCAAGTAATTCAAAATTGTTGGAAATTTGTCATGGCTAGAAGCTTGGAGAAGTTTATGCTAACCATTGACTTAGTCCACTAACTTTGTTTTACATGAGATATTTATTAACCTAACCATTATCCTTAGCCATAGTTTAGTCTCTACATGAGTTAGTATATGATACAAACTCACCCATGGTTGCTATTCTCACCTCATGAGTTTCATTCTCATCTCCATTTCATCTTCTTCTTCCTCATGAGAAAGTTTTCTAGCTTTTCTCAAGGTGATGAAATATTGTGAGAAAAATAAATCTAAAGTGAGAAAAATTCCTACTTCATCATCCTCTGCTATATTAGCCATTTAGTTTAGGGTGTTTTCTTCACTAATCTACCATTAATGAAGAGGTAGCATGAGCTTGAGTCTCCTCGACGTAGATCATCTTCGGCCTCGAAGACTTCGAGCAAGCTTGTTCATTTCTTCATGTGAACCTTTACTAGAGTTCTGGTGTTCACTACTTGGAGCGAAGGGACTACTAAATGGAGCTTTAGAAGTGAAGGACCGGTCTACAAAGGTTGTATTCCTCATTCACTTATATGTAAAGTTGTTTACATTGATGTTTCGTTTAAATCTCTACTTAAGATTCTAGGGTTAGGGTTCTTTAGTATGGAAATTTTTTGAAATTGGCATGGACGATATCTCCCGAAACCTTGCTGTCGTGCTAGGTAACCCTACAGTGGTATCAGAGCCAAGCTAGAGAATTAGACGATATTTGTTAGATTACGAAACCGAAACTACTCCGAAACATGCAACACAAAAATATAGTTTCTGTCGTTTTTAAAAAGGCCTCTAAAATTTTTTCAACCAACTGCAGAATGTTATATGAGATGTAACATGAACACTACAGAAAATTTAGCCCTTCTCGTCGGAAAATGGCCGGCCACATTGAGTAAACAACTGGCTTTCTCGGTTTTGTTACGAGGTTTTGGGTTGAATTTTTTAGGGTGTTCCAGTCTCTGGGTTTTGGAGTTTTAGGTGTTACTTGTTTTTGCTGAAATTGCATGAGATGTTAACTTTCTGTTAAGGCAATTCGGAGTGTTTCATATTAGTAATTTTAACATTGTTTTGGGTTATTTAGACGACGTTAAAAAGTTCGAACGGATATCAATAACCCAATTTTTCCCTCGCTGGAAATTTTCCAAGAGTTGGATTTTTCCAAGTTTAAAATCTTCAGAAATTCATGCAGGTGATTTTGTGGACCTTCTAGAAGAACGAAACCCTAACTCGATTCTGTGATGTTGGAACCGCCACCAAACCCTAGAGTTTGTGGTAGTTCCGCGGCGCTATAGGTGAGACAAAGGTTGACCCTTCTACGGCTGTTCCATAGGTGCTGTGGCATGTTCTGGGTACCTTTTAAACTCCGCTCAAGTGTTGAGCTCTTTGGGAAATTTTAGGTGGTTGTTTATTCGATCGAAAAGTTTAACATCGTCTAGCTATATGTGATTGTGATAAAATATTTGGAATCCAAAAAATTAGTTATGTGATAACTAGTTTGAATTTTATAAATCTAGCAATTTAGTCTCATTTGATCGGCTACCACTGAATTTTTATGTGGATCAAAAGTCTGTCGCAATTACGTAATATAGGCGGATACTCGCCGGGTAACCTTACTAGATAGCCACGACGCATAACCCCGACCAAGTGACTGTAGGAGAACCCCGTCACCAAAAGTATCCGTTCGGGTGCTCACGGCCGCGGTGTTCCGTCTAAGTGCACTTCGTCGACGGCATCGGGGGTGCAACCGTCTACTAAAGTTTCCGACGAGCATTTGATCAGGTTATCGGGAATCTTGTTGAATTACCCGACAGGTTATTGAAAAGTGTTTTCAATATTGAGACTAAAATGCGGGGTTTATAATTGTTAGGCATGTGATGTCTAGGGAATTCATTTGGTTGGGCATGAAATCCAAAGTATGTGATACATTGAGTTTATGATGTCTAAGATATTTGCGGATTCCAATTGTTGTAGTTTTTCACTTTCTTTTCTGCGACCGTGTATGTAATATGTGGTGTATCGCCAGTTTCGGTGCTATATGTCAACAACAATTAGGATATGCATATTTACTTACGTTGATGACATGTGATGTTATGCGTTGCTGTGATATGTTATATTGGATCGTCGTGTTTGAATAGCCAGGGTTTTTTGCGTGAGATGAGAGTTTTTCATTTTCATTCATGTAAAAGCTTGTATGTAATATTCTTTTATTAGGGCACTTCCGGGTAGAGGATGATGTCACCATTGATATATATTATTTACTTTTCCGCATTAGGATAGACCCAAGGTGGAGAGCACAAGTAACCGGGTTCTAGGGTCCAGTGGGGGACCATCTCGCGGAGTCGAGACCGGGTCTCCTAACTCTAGAATTGGTAGGGTTGCTTGCCGCTCTTGTAGGGGTCTAGGAATGTGGGTTTGGCTATTCATCGCGATTGTGGAATCCGCGTTTTTTACTGGCTTAATTTAAAACACGAAATTCCTAGTATATCCAATATTTCATATGTGTTCTTCTGCTGCTGATATTCTGTGATGTGATCACTTGATATGTTGAGGCGAATGCTTATATTATATATATGATATATAATAAATATTGCTGCTTTCGTTTCTTATGTGATGCTTAGAAAGCATAATTGATGGGACTTCATTAATGAGATTAATGAAATAAAATAAACCTAAAGATGTTGCAGAATCTTGTTTTAAAAACTGGTAGCTCTAGTTCTTGCTTTGCATAGCGGTATTCCTTGTAGAATATCCAGCACCTTATTCGATAAGGAAAGAGCCCAGATCCTTTCACCGGGAGTGACCTCTATAGTGAAACTGGCAGATGCTACAACCCACTCAGTTTTGTCTTTTGATTGCTTATTTTGTTCATGCTTTGCATAATGGTATTTGTGAAATATCTAGTACCTCATTCAATGAGGAAAAAGCCGAGATCCCTTCACCGGGAGTGACCTCTTTAGCAAAACTAGTAAAACCCTAAAAAACACTCCTTTTCAAAATCACTCGATTCTACAACGATATCAAGTTCATTACGCAAAAGGGTTTCTTAAAAACCGGTCGTAGCCCTCCGTCATTTCAGATAAGTAGTATTTAGTATTTGTGCTGCGTTTGTTGACCTTGTCAAGGCATAGTGTGCGGTAGCTGATTTGTGCTTATCTGCAAAGCATATGATGCGATTGGATTTGGGTAGTCGTACGACCTTGTCAAGGGTCGTGCGGGTGGGTTTAATTCAATCATGAAATGTACGGGTTGAACTTGACTTGCGATTTATGGTTTGTTGACCTTGTCAAGATCATAGATCGCTTGGGGAAAAATATTATCGGGAATTTCAAGTCTTGAAATTTGCAATGAGATTGCATACCTTCTATGAGATAGTTGGATCATGATACCCACTGCGAGTAAGAGTTACTCCTGGGAGAGTTTTGCACATTATAATTAGTCAATCAAGTAGGTGTCTAGAAAGGTGTTAATGGGGTTACACCCATGGAAAAATGAGGTTTATTTTAATTAGGTCCGTGTGAAAGCACGGGAAACCTCCCTCAAAGTACCGACACTGGCCTGGCTGAAAGATTGGCGAACTTTTAGCGTGTAATTAATCGCGGCTAGTCTTACCTTTTAAGGTTTGAAGGAAGATTTGATAAAACAGTGGGAGCCATCCTGATTAGATAAAATAACAACCAATCTGATCTTGTAAGAGCGCACGCAGAGTGTTTTCTTCTCTCTCTCTCTCTCTCTCTCCTGGTAGCGACCAAGTTACGCCTTAATCAAGATAAAAATATGGATGCATTGACTGAACCTGGTTATTATACTGAGCTGGGGAACGTTGGTTCCGCTTTATCTTATAATTGTTATAAGTCCGAGCAGGAAATAGGGGAAAATCCGGATTTCTACGCAACCCAAACGAGTAATGAGCATGTTGGTGCATGTTCTTTGGGTGTGTTTGTTACCGAGAACTGTTTCTCAGTATTCTCTACATCCTAGGTATGAGATACTGGATCAGAATCCCACATATGTAAGAGTTACATGGGCTACAGAAAGGTAGAGAACTGGGATTAGGTGATATTTCTCTAAGTGTTAGAGAATGGTGTAATTGTTGCAGCCAAGTCAGTTGGTAAATATCACCTTGTTTTACCAAATGGTAAATACATTGATTCTGAACGAATGTTATTACATACCGAACCTGATATACAACATTACATCAGATTCTTTATTAAGTTAAAGAAGGATATAATTATTTATTGGAGGATAATGTTTTGAACATATTCCTGAATCAAGAGTTGATTGGATCATGCACGTTATATAATAGCATATACGTTCTAAATCAAACTACAGTTCAAAGTATATAGAATACACACAAGAGGAGTAGTTCAGAAATGATCGGATCCTTCTTGTGGCATTGTAGAGTAGGTCATATCAATGCGACACGACTAGCTAAGTTACATAAGGATGAATATAAGAAACTATTTGAATTTTCATCTTATGATACTTTACAGTCTTGTCTCAAAGGTAAAATGACCGATACTCCGTTTACTGGAAAAAGAGAAAGAGTTACTAAATTCTTTGGACGGATACATGATGATGTATACGGTCCTATGTCTACAAATGCCAAGGTTGGTTCTTCGTGTAGGGTTCCTCTCGACGGCAGCGAGGTTTCGGGAGGTATCGTCCATGCCATTTTAAAAAAAATGCTTTTAAAAGGAACTCTAAACTAGAATCATTTGCTAGAATACAATAAGGAAACATATAGTAAACCTTTTACTATCGAAGTGAAAACAAATTACAACCTTTGTAGATCGGTCCTTCACTTCAATAGCTCCTTGTTGTAGTCCCTTCGCTGCGATCGTGGTTCTCCCAGACTCATGCATGGCTTCACGAGGCGAAAGGAGCGACCTTGCTTGAAGTCTTCGAGGCCGAAGATGATCTACGTCGAGGGGATGCCAACTTAAGCTGCTACTTCACAAACTAAAGAATTAGTGAAGCAAACACCTATACTAAACTGCTAATCTAGTAGAGGATGGAGAAATAGGAAGTGGGCTCACTTTAGAATTTGTTTTCTCACTTTTCTTTCTCACTTAATCAAAACCTAGAGAGCTTTTGAGCTCATGGAAGAAGATGTACAAATAATGAGATGAGGATAATGATCAAGTGAGTGAGCTAACCATGGGAGAGTGGGTATCATATACTAACCCATGTAGAGCCATAACCAAGGCTAAGTGTGATGGTTAGGTTACTAAATATCTATGGTAAAAACAAAGTGAGTGGACTTTGTCAAAGCAAACCCTAGCTTCTACAAGCTTCATACTTATGACAAAACCTCCACTTATTTTGTAATTACGTTAAATAAAAAAAACCCACTATCACAATTAGAATGGTGTATGTCTTACACACCCATGAAATATGTATCAACAACCATGATACAATAATCAAAACACAAATTAATATATATCATATATATATTAAGTTGTGCATATGTGAGAAAAACAAATGCTTAAGTGAACCAATGTTAGTTAATGTAAATTAGTATATCACATATACAATTATACACTAAATTATTAAATCAACTCTTGACTTAATAATCCGGCTATATCAAATATAACCGACTAACATCCAATATATCGTTTTATCGAATCAACCCTTGATTCGATGACCCAGCTATATCACATATAACCGACCGATACTGAAAGTCGCGAGAATACAATACGGTATCACATACACGCATTATTCTCGGTCCCGCACATATCACATATGTGCTCCTATTTCATTTTGCCTGAGCCAGTAAAACCTCTATGTAGGACTCTAAAGACTTGTCAATACGCCAGCAGTAGGTGATGATCACATCAAGCACCCACAAGCCGTCAGCGGTACTAGCTGGACATAACGGCTACCCAGGTATTGAGCGATTAGAAGATAAGCAATCAAGATCGCTCCAACTCCTGCAAAAGCCTGACGGTAACACTTGCCGTACAGTCCGGTCTCCTCGTCTGATTTGTCGCATATCAAGTCTAGGGGTGGTAAACGTCAGACCCCAATAACCGATAAGTCATGCCGATGTGAGTCTCATAACGGGTCGAGAAACTACCGGTAACACTTACCAGTAAGTCTTTAAATCAGCACTGGCCAGGGACTTTCCTGTTATTGCTAATCGAGTACAGCGCAACAACAACCCCTAATATCAGGAGAGACGAAACCCCTCCTATCGCTCATTACATCCATGTGAATCGGGACTGTACCCAAAAACCACCGTTTTGCACGCCCTCTTGGACATGGTAAGGTGGAAATCAAAGCACAGTGGGAATCACACAAGACTCTATGACGATCTCGGGTATACAGACTAACCTGTATAAGTGTCACCAGAGAACTACCATCTGACGTAAGGTATAATACCATCTGGGAGTTCTCGTCGAGTCCGTCCAGTGTACCCAGTCTCCACTGAGCACCCGTATACCATCTCTGATGTCAAACACCAATGGATATGGGATCATCCATCGCCTATCTCATGGGTCGAGAAGCGTATACGCTAGTATACTCTGGTATATCGATGCTCTGTCTCGATACACCTACGACTAGGAACGTTAAAGGATGAACTTATGGACTACCATGACCCTACTAGTATGATCTGCATCATAGTCCAGGTAGTCAAGTACACATCCTAAGGGCTTTACCAACATGTAACTATAAGACAGTATCAAGAGACTAGTATACATGTTAAGATAAAGAGCAACCAGATAGCATACTATCATATCGAGCAAGAAAGTCCTCTCTATATATGTCCAAGTATCCAATATAATATACATCATCTGTACAGTACTGGCCTCTAGGGCATACATACAACTAACAATCTCCTACTTGCACTAGGGCCAGCTGCTGTAGTATCGCATACCAAGCATCCCGAAGAGTCTCTCAAACTGAATCTGGAGAATGGCCTTCGTGAGTGGATCCGCTGTGTTGTTCTTCGTGTCAACCCTCCTGACCTCAATCTCCCGGCGATCAACTATCTCCCAGATCAGGTGATGCAACTTCAGAATATGCCTGGATCGCTGATGGGACCTGGGTTCCTTGGCCAAAGCCACCGCTTCATTGTTATCACAATACAAAGGTATTGGATCCTTAATGGATGGAACCACTCCAAGTTCAGTAATGAACTTCTTGATCCAGACAGCCTCTTTGGCAGCATCGTTGGCAGCGATGTATTCAGCCTCCATCGTCGAGTCTGCCACGGTTTCCTGCTTGGAACTCTTCCAGCATACCGCCTTTCCATTGAAGGTAAAGACAAATCCCGAGTGTGACTTAGAGTCGTCCTTATCACCCTGGAAGCTCGAATCGGTAAAGAACTCCACTTGGAGTTCTCCATTACCATACACCAAGAGCATCTCTTTAGTCCTTTTCAAGTACTTGAGAATGCTCTTCACAGCTGCCCAGTGACACTCTCCAGGATCAGCTTGATACTTACTCACTACACTTAGTGAATGTGTTACATCGGGTCTGCTACATAGCATCGTAGCCATGATAGAGCCTACTGCCGAAGCATAGGGTATCCCTTACATGCGAGCTCTCTCCAAATCTCTCTTGGGAAACATCTCTTTTGAGAGAGTGAGTCCAGAGATCGTGGGTAAAAACCCACGCTTGGATTCTTCCATACAAAACCGCTTTAGTATGGTGTCAATGTACCTGGATTGGGACAATCCCAGTATCTGTTTAGATCTATCTCTATAGATCTTAATCCCCAAGATGTAAGAGGCATCCCCTAGATCTTTCATTGAGAATCGTTGTGATAAGAAGAGCATGACCGATTGCAGCAGAGGAATGTCATTTCCTATCAAGAGTATGTCGTCCACGTACAATACGAGGAAGACAACCTTACTCTCTACTACCTTCTTGTATATACAAGGTTCATCTACGTTTTTGACGAAATCAAACTCTTTGATAACGACGTCAAAGAAGATGTTCCAACTCCGCGATGCTTGCTTTAATCCATAAATGGATTTAAGCAGCTTGCACACCTTTCCGCTTCTCCCACTAGCTACGAAGCCTTCTGGCTGAGTCATGTACACGCTCTCTTCTAAATCACCGTTTAGAAAGGTGGTCTTAACATCCATTTGCCAGATTTCATAGTCATGATATGCATCGATGGCATGTATGATCCGGATGGATTTAAACATAGCCACTGGAGAAAAGGTTTCGTCATAATCAACACCTGGTCGTTGACGAAAACCCTTTGCAACAAGTCTAGCTTTGAAAGTCTCCACTTTCCCATCTACACCAAGTTTTTTGTTGAAGATCCACTTGCTCCCAATGGGTTCTACCCCTTCAGGAGCATCTTCCAAAGTCCATACTTTGTTGGTGTACATGGATTCTATCTCGAACCGCATTGCATCCAGCCATTACACTGAGTCACCACTCATGATGGCCTGCTCGAAGCTAGTTGGGTCATCATCCTCCATGATGCAATCCTCGCTCCCACGATCCATGAGAAAACCGTAGTATCTCTCAGGTGGGTGAGGAAGTCTACTAGATCGACGGAGTGGCTGGGGTTCATCGGGAACTACCGAATCCTCTGGTTCTACCAAATTTTTTGTTGTGGTTTGTACAGCTGGAACCTCTTTCAGTTGTAAGTGCACGGCAGCGCCCCGGCCGTCAATCCGTGGCCAAAATGCGGAAACGAAACTTTTCTAAAACTTTAAATCCGGCGCTACCGCACACTAAAAACCCAGATCGGGCCATTAACCTAATGCTAGCAAACTAGAGAATGGGTAGAAAGCTATACCGAGCGATCCGTGTCCTTCGGTCTTCGGCCTCCATCCCGATCTCCTCGCGGAATCTTCGGTCTTCATCTCCTTGTCGTAAAGGGCACCACATCGCTGGGTTCTTTTACGGGCTCCCACCTCTGGACCGAGGCAAATCGGGCACGAAGATGGCAAGCCGACGTGCCCAAGAAAGCTGTAGGCTAGTGTAGAATCACTTGTCTCAAGCGGGTAGTGAAGTTGCCTTTGAAGGAGGGAAGAAGAAAATGAGCTTTTGAGATAGCTATGGATTTTTTGTGGCAAAGCATAATATGAGATGAACAAACTTTCACCACATAACAAAATGAATCACCTCTCCTCAAGAAATGTGGCCGGCCAAGAATAATTGGAGGAGGGAAAGAGGCAAAAGAAAATGTATGATCACAAGAAATATAAGTCACACCAAGGTCTTGTACAAATCCAAATCAACTCTCATTTCCATCTCATTAAATGCACACCATGATGAGAACAAGAAAAGCATCAAAAGATGCTAGAATAATCAAGAACCCTCATGTCACCAAAACCCTCTTCCACAATTGCTTATTTGCACATTTGCAAATAAGCCCCTCCCATCAAAAATTCAGCTAAAGAATGGAAGAAAGAAAAACTGGCTGAAACGGAAAGCAAACTGGCAACTTCAGAAAACTGATCCCATAATAAATTACAGAAAAACCCCGCGACTGTATATACATACCCGCATTTATATTCCCACTGAATACAAATGCAATGAGACAAAATCTACACTGTACAATACTAGGATCCGGCTTAAACCAAAGCCCGCTAGTATTATCCGTCCGATCATGATCCGTGCAATACCGCACGTATCTGATTGAACTCTGCCATATCTCCTTACGGCCTCTACAGCGTTTCGCCCGAAACTTGAGAAAACGGTCTGTGGGGGACTCTAAAGACTCGTCAATACTTTGGTTGTGGATTTAACTACTAGCACGTCAGAGGTATTAGCCATACGTAACGGGAAACCGGGTATTGACCAAAAGGGACGTCAATGAACGAACTGTTAGTTATATGTATGCCCTAGAGGCCATTACTGTACATAGGATGTATATTGTAGTGGATGCTGGGACATATATAGGGAGGACTTTCTTGCTCGACATGATAGTATGCTATCTGGTTACACTTTACCTTAACGTGTATGCTGATTGTCTCTCTGTTACATGTTGGTAAAGCCCTTAGGATCTGTACTTGACTACCTGGACTATGATGCGGATCATACTAGTGGGGACATGGTAGTCCATAAGTACATCCTTCACTGTCCCTAGTCGTGGGTGTATCGAGACGGGGCATCGATACACCAGAGTAGACTAGCGTATACCTTCTCGATCCATACAGATGGGCGATGGATGATCCCATATCCATCGGTGTTTGACATCAGAGATGATATACGGGTGCTCAGTAGAGACTGGGTACACTGGACGGACTCGCCGAGAACTCCCAGATGGTATTATACCTCACGTCAGATAGCAGTTCTCTGGTGACACTGGTACAGAGTAGTCTGTTGACCCGAGATCGTCATAGAGTCTTGTGTGGTTCCCACTGTGCTTTGATTTACATCTTACCACGTCCAAGAGGGCGTACAAAACGGTGGTTTTTGGGTACAGTCCCGAGTCACATGGAGGCAATGAGCGATAGGAGGGGATTCGTCTCTCCCGGTATAGGGGGTTGATGTCGTGCTGTGTTCGATTTGCTATAACAGGAAATCCCTGGCCAGGGTTGCTGAGATTTACTGGTAAGTGTTACCAGTAGTTTCTCGAACAGTTATAGACCTCATATCGACACGACTTATTGAGCTATTGGGGTCTGACGTTTACCACCCCTAGGCAAGATATGCGACATATCAGACGATCAGACCGGACTGTACGGTAGTGTTACTGGTCGGATTCACTGGAGTGTGAGCGGGCTTGCTCGTCGATCTTCAGATCGCTCAATACCCGGGTGGCCGTTACGTTTAGCAGACCGCTTGCGGCTTGTGGATGTTTGATATGATCATCATCCGCTGCCGGCGTATTGACGAGTCTTTAGAGTCCTACACAGAGGTTTCCTGGCTCAAGCGAAACGAAATGGGAGCGCATATGAGATATGTGCGGGACCGAGAATAATGCGTGTATGTGATGCCGTATTCCATTCTCGCGATGAATGTGTCGAATGGTTGTATGCGATATAACCTAGTTATCGAATCAAGGATTGATTCGATAAGCCGATACATTCTATACTAGTCGGTTGTGTGCGACATGACCGGATCATTGAATCAAGTGTTGATTTAATGATTTAATGTATAATTATATATTTGATATATTACTTTGCATTAACTAGTATCGGTTCACTTTAAATGGATTTTCTCACTCGGGTGTGCGCATTACATATGCGATATGATTTTGTGCACTTGATTGTATCATGTTTGATGATACATGTTTACTTGATTAAGTGCAAAGAATAAACCATGGTTAAAAGAATGGTTAGGGTTTCATTTCCTTTATTTATTCCTTTATTTATTTATTTATTCATTTTGGAAAAGAAGAGAAAAGAATGGTTGCTAGATTTGGAGTTTAGTTGAAGCTTCATGAAGCTTTGATAAAGTCAACCATACTTATCTCATCCTTAACCCTAACCATTCACACTAACCATGATTCATTCTCTACACTTGACCATGGTTAAAATTATGATAAGAATTCATTTTCTTTTCATTTTCTTTTAACTTATCATAACATTTTCTTCTTCTTCTTCCTTGCTTCAAGTGAAGAAAAGCTTGAAGTCCATCAATGGTGATTGTTGGAAAAGAGTGAGAAATCCAAAACTAAAGTCTACCCACTTCCTATTTCTTCATCCTCTACCTCTTGCCAAGTAGTAGAGTGTGTTTACTTCACAAGTTTCATGACTTGGTGAAGTTGTGAGCTTGATCTAGCGATGCCTCGACGTAGATCATCTTCGGCATGGACATCGACGACCTAGCTTGCCCATTCTCCGACGAAGCCGATCCTAGAGCCCGGATTTGATTTGGACAGCGGAGAGGACCTCGTTGCGGAGCCGTGGAGGTGGAGCACCGGATCTACAAAGGTTGTATTTCCGTATCTTTTAGTTAAGAGTTAACTAGTTAGCTTGTTCGCCTAAATATCTAGCCAACGATCCGTAGTTTAGGGTTTGTAGGCACCATAATTTTTGAAATTGCCATGCTTGATGGCTTGGGAGACCTCACTTGAGTGCCTAGGAACCCTACAGTGGTATCAGAGACTAGCTAGAGCCTTAGGCGAAGTCCAGACGGAAATTGAAGTCCGAACGAACCCGAAACCCCGATTCAAACATGCTCTCATTCGGTGTTTCGATCGGGGTATCAAATTTTGTCTGTGTGGCTTTCCGGATAAAATTTAGAATATGTTAAAAAGTTCGACCGGATATAAATACCCAACTTTTCCCCTGTCGGGAAATTTCCAAGTGTTGGATTTTTCCATAGTTTGACGACGTTCTAAGTAGTGCACGTAACGCGATGGTCCCTCTAGAAGACACAAACCTTAACTCGATTATGTGACCGTCTTGAACTGCCCTTTGAACCTTCGGGTTTGGGGCAGTACGGCGTGCCACATGTGAGGTGTTGGCTTGACCCTTCTACGGCTGGACCGTTGGTACTGAGGTACGAACTGAATGTTGTTAGACTAGTTTCATGTGTTGATCTGTATCGGGAAAACTTGGGTGTTCGAATGTTCGATCAAAAAGTTTAACATTTTCTGTTTATCTGGAATGGGATACAATAATTGGAATTCACAAAGAGTTATGAGATAACTAAATGAATGTTATAAACACAGCAGTTTAGTCTCACTTGATCGGTTGCCACGGAATTTTGATGTGATCAAAAGTCCGTCGCAATCACGTAGCGTACGCGGATACTCGCCGGGTAAACTTAATAGACAGCCTCACTCCATAGCCCCGACCAAGTGACTGTAGGAGAACCCCGTCGCCGAAAGCATCCGTCCGGGTGCTCGCGGTAGCGGTGTTCCGCCTTGGTGCACTTCGTCGACGGTATCGGGGGTGCAGCCGTCTACTGAAGTTTGCGACGAGTATTCGATCAGGATGTCGGGAATCTTGTTGAATTGCCCGACTTGATATTGAAAAGAGTTTTCGATTTTGAGACTAAAATGCGGGGTTTATAATTGTTAGGCATGTGATGTCTAAGTAATTCATTTGGTCAGGCATGCGATGTCTGAGGAGGTTGCGGATTCCAACTGTTGTAGTTTTACACTTTCTTTTCTGTGACCGTAAGTGTAATATGTGATATCGCCGGTTTCGTTGCTATATGTCAACGACAATTGGGATGGACATATTTACTTACGTTGATGACATGTGATGTTATGTGTTGCTGGATATGTTATATTGGATCGTCGTGTTTGAATAGCCGGGGGTTTTTATGTGAGATGAGTGTTTTTCATTTTCATTCATGTAAAAACTTGTATGTAATATTCTTTTATTTGGGGCGCTTCCAGGTTGCAGAAGTCGTCACCGTTTGTATATTATTTACTTTTCCGCCCTAGGATAGACCCAAGGAGGGGAGCACAAGTAACCGGGTTCTGGAGTCCAGTAGGAGACCAATTCGAGGAGTCGAGTCCGGGTCTCCTAACTCTAGAATTGGCAGGGTTGCTTGCCGCTCTCGTAGGGGTCTAGGGGTGTGGGTTTGGCTATTCATCACGACCGTGGAATCCGTGTTTTATACTGGCTCGTATTGAAAACACGGACGTCCTAGTATATCCAATATTTCATATGATTCTTCTGCTGCGATATCTGTGATGTGATCATGAGATGTTCTGTGATGGATATAGTATATAGTATATATGATATATTATATAGGCGTTACTTATGTTTTACACCCGCGCTAGCCCTGCCCTGCTCTGCCGTTAGTTACCTAACCTAACGGTGCACGAGGGGACATCGAGGCGAATGCGGATGGCATAAGTGTACGTCATATCTATCTGTGATGTTTAGGTACTATAAATGATGGGACTTCATTAATGTGATTAATGAAATAAAAGAAACCTAAGATGTTGTAGAATCGAATTTCAAAATAAAACAGGTAGCTACAGTTCTTGCTTTGCATAGCGGTATATGTGATATATCCTGCACCTCATTCGACGAGGAAAGGACCGAGATCCCTTCACCGGGAGTGACTCCTTTAGCAATAACTGGCAGATGCTATACACTCGGTTTGTCTTTTGATTGCTTTTAAGTGTTTTTGCTTTGCACAGTGATATATGTGATATATCCCGCACCTCATTCGACGAGGAAAGGACCGACGATCCCTTCACCGGGAGTGACTCCTTTAGCAAAACTGGAAAAGCCTAAAAAACACTCCATTTCAAAATTCATTTGATTCTACAACGATATCAAGTTCATTACGCAATAGGTTTTCAGAAAAACCTGTCGTAGCCCTCCGTCATTTCAGATAAGTAGTAGTTAGTATTCGTGCTACGTTTGTTGGCCTGCGTCAAGGCGTAGTGTGCGGTAGCCAACTGGTGCTTATCTGCATAAGCATATGATGTGATTGGATTAGGGTAGTCGTGCGACTTTGTTGGCCTGCGTCAAGGGTCGTGCGGGTGGGTTTAATTCAATCAGGAAATGACGGGTTGAACTTGACTAGCGGATTATGGTTTGTTGGCCTGCGTCAAGGTCATAGGACGCTAGGGGCAAAATATTATCGGGAATTTCAAGTGTTGAAATTTGCAATGAGATTGCATACCTTCTATGAGATAGTTGGATCCCGATACCCGCTGCGAGTAAGAGTTACTCCTGGGAGAGTTTTATACATTACAATTAGCCGATCAAGTAGGTGTCTAGAAAGGTGTTAACGAGGTTACGCCTCTAGGAAAACGAGGTTTACATTAATTAGGTTCGTGCGAAAGCACGTGGGACCTCCCTCAAAGTACCGACACTGGCCTCGCTGAAAGATTGGCGAACTTGTAGTGTGTAATTAATCCCGGCTAGTCTTTCCTTTTAGGGTTTGAAGGAAGATTTGATAAAAAGCAGTGGGAGCCATCCTGATTAGATAAAATAAAAACCAATCTATTCTTGACAGAGCGCACGCTGAGTGTTTTCTTCTCTCTCTCTCCTGGTAGCGACCATATCACGCCTTAATCAAGATAATAATACGGAATATTGACCGAACCCGCTTGTAATACTGAGCTGGGGAACGTTGGTCCCGCTCCAACTTATAATTGTTATAAGACAGAGCAGGAAATTGGGAATACCAGATTTCCCGTGCCGCCAAAACGAAGAGAGTGCATAATGATGCATCATCTTCGGGTGTGTTCATTATACAGAACTGTTTCTCAGTATTCTTTACGTCCTGGGTATGTGATACCAGATCAGGATCCCAGATATGTAATCTGTTACATTGGGCTGCAGAAAGGTAGAGAACTGAGAACGGGTGATAAGTTTCATGAGGCAGAAAACGGGGCAAGTGTTGCAGCCAAGTCTGTCGGTCACTGTCACCCTGTATCACCAGTACATTGATTCTGAACGAATGTTATTAGATACCGAACCTGATATACAAAATCATATCTATCTCTTTATTAGAAAAGAAAGGATATAATTTTGTATAGTTGGATAATGTTTTGAACATTTCCTATATCAAAAGTTGATCGGTTCAGGCACGTTATCTAAAAGCATTAATGTTCTAAATCAAATTACAGTTCTTAGTATACGGAACACACACAAGAGGAAGAGTTCAGAAATGAACGAATCCTTCTTGAGGCATTGTAGACTAGGTCATATCAATGTGACCCGACTAGCTAGAGTTACATATAGATGCATATTTAAATCAGTTTGAATTTACATCTTGTGAAACTCACCAGTCATGTCACAAAGATAAGATGACCATAGCTCCGTTTATTCGAAACAGAGAAAGAGTTAGTGAACTCTTGGGATGATACATGTTGATGTATGTAGGTCCCCTGTCTACATATGCCAGGACTGGTTCTTTATACTTTATTACATTCTCTGATAATCTCTTTAGATTCAGACATATGTTTCTGTTGAAACACAAGTCCGAACCTTTTGAGATATTCACAGAATATAAGTTAGAAGTAGAGAACTAAAACGGGTATAAGTATTATGTCCTTTGATGTGATCAAGGAGGAGAATACTTGAGCACGGAAATCCTGGACTATTCTAAAGGAGAATGAGATTCTCTCTCAGCATTACTCCTCTGTATACACCATGGCACGTTGGTATATCGGGGCGGAGCAGATACACCCTATTTGATATGGTGTGCTCTATAATGAGTACTACTGAGTTACCTTTTTCCTGTTGGGTGTTATGCACTTGAGAAGCTGCATACCTATTGAATAGGGTTCGAATCAAATCAGTTGCCTACCACTTCATATATGATATGGTATGGGAAGAGCCCATGTCTTAAGTCAGTTAAGATTTGGGGTTGTCCGGCCTATGTCTAAAAGCAAAATCCGGACAAGCTCGAGGCAAGGTCTGTAATGTAGAACTGAAAATGTTCCAGCTATACAAACTGCAGCAGATGATTTGAAAGAACCAAAGGATTCGATAGTTGCCAACGAACCTCAGCCTCTCCGCCGATCTAGTAGGGTTCCTCACCCACCTGAGAGATACTTCGGTTTCTCTATGACAGTGGGAGCGAGGATTGCATCATGAGATGATGACCCAACTAGCTTCGAGCTGGCCATCAGGAGTAAGACTCTGTAAGAATGGCTGGATGTTTAGCGATCTGAGATGGAATCCTTATACACCAACAAAGTATGGACTTTGGTTGCTATATCTGAAGGGTTAAATCCCCATCAGGAGCAAGTATATCTTGAGAAGATTACTTGGTGTACATGGAAAAGTTGAGACTTTCGAAGCTAGACTTGTTAAAGGTTTTCATCATCCAGGCGTGGATAATGATGAAACCTTTTCAAGTAGCTATGCTTAAGTCCATCCAGATCCTACTTGCCACGGCTACATACCATGACTACGATATCTGGTGGTTGGGTGTCTTGATTGCTTTTCTAAATGATGATTTAGAAGAGAGCGTCTATAAGTACACAGCCAGAGGGCTTCGTAGACAGTGGGAGCAGCGGAAACGTGTGCAAGATGCTTTATAGGATAAAGCAGGCATCGCGGAGTTGGAACATCTGTTTTGATGGATAAGTCAAAGAGTTTGACATCATCAAAATGGTAGATGAACCTTGTATAAACAAAAGGGTAGTAGGGAGTATGGTGACGATCCTCGTAGAGTACGTGGATGACATACTCTTGATAGGGAAGTAGTTTCCTATGCTACGCTCGGTCAATCTCCGCTTATCACAAAGATTCTCCATATAGGATTAAAGTGATACCTACTAAATCCTGGATTTTGGATTTATGAGATAGATCTAAATGGATGTTAGGATACTCACTAGATGTAGTGAGATGGTGTCAATCGATCCTGAAGAGAATCACTGGAAGGGTTCCAGGGTGATAAAGACGACTGAGTGTCAGTCGCTGGCATTGTCTTTACCCTCAGTAAAGGGAGGTATGTTGGAAAAGTTCCAAGCTAGATACCGTGACATACTAGACGATAAAGGCTGGATACATCGCTACTTAAGATGCTACCAAAAAGGCTGTTTGGGTGTATATTGGTTCATGAGATGAACTATGTTCCTCCCATTGTGTGACAATGGAGTTGTGGCTTATGCCAAGGAACGCCGGTCCCATCAGTGATCCAAACATATTCTAAGGCAGTATCACTTGATCATGGAGATGGTTGATCTCCATGGTGATCGAGGTTTGGAGAGTAGACTCAGAGGACAACACAGCGGATCCACTCACAAAGGCCTGTTCCCAGAGAGAGACTTTTATGGGATGGTTGAGTATGAGATACTTCAAACCACTGCTACAGATGGCCCTAGTGCAAGTGGGAGATTGTTAGTTATATGTATGCCCTAGAGGCCATTACTGTACATAGGATGTATATTGTAGTGGATGCTGGGACATATATAGGGAGGACTTTCTTGCTCGACATGATAGTATGCTATCTGGTTACACTTTACCTTAACGTGTATGCTGATTGTCTCTCTGTTACATGTTGGTAAAGCCCTTAGGATCTGTACTTGACTACCTGGACTATGATGCGGATCATACTAGTGGGGACATGGTAGTCCATAAGTACATCCTTCACTGTCCCTAGTCGTGGGTGTATCGAGACGGGGCATCGATACACCAGAGTAGACTAGCGTATACCTTCTCGATCCATACAGATGGGCGATGGATGATCCCATATCCATCGGTGTTTGACATCAGAGATGATATACGGGTGCTCAGTAGAGACTGGGTACACTGGACGGACTCGCCGAGAACTCCCAGATGGTATTATACCTCACGTCAGATAGCAGTTCTCTGGTGACACTGGTACAGAGTAGTCTGTTGACCCGAGATCGTCATAGAGTCTTGTGTGGTTCCCACTGTGCTTTGATTTCCATCTTACCACGTCCAAGAGGGCGTGCAAAACGGTGGTTTTTGGGTACAGTCCCGAGTCACATGGAGGCAATGAGCGATAGGAGGGGATTCGTCTCTCCCGGTATAGGGGGTTGATGTCGTGCTGTGTTCGATTGGCTATAACAGGAAATCCCTGGCCAGGGTTGCTGAGATTTACTGGTAAGTGTTACCAGTAGTTTCTCGAACAGTTATAGACCTCATATCGACACGACTTATTGAGCTATTGGGGTCTGACGTTTACCACCCCTAGGCAAGATATGCGACATATCAGACGATCAGACCGGACTGTACGGTAGTGTTACTGGTCGGATTCACTGGAGTGTGAGCGGGCTTGCTCGTCGATCTTCAGATCGCTCAATACCCGGGTGGCCGTTACGTTTAGCAGACCGCTTGCGGCTTGTGGATGTTTGATATGATCATCATCCGCTGCCGGCGTATTGACGAGTCTTTAGAGTCCTACACAGAGGTTTCCTGGCTCAAGCGAAACGAAATGGGAGCGCATATGAGATATGTGCGGGACCGAGAATAATGCGTGTATGTGATGCCGTATTCCATTCTCGCGATGAATGTGTCGAATGGTTGTATGCGATATAACCTAGTTATCGAATCAAGGATTGATTCGATAAGCCGATACATTCTATACTAGTCGGTTGTGTGCGACATGACCGGATCATTGAATCAAGTGTTGATTTAATGATTTAATGTATAATTATATATTTGATATATTACTTTGCATTAACTAGTATCGGTTCACTTTAAATGGATTTTCTCACTCGGGTGTGCGCATTACATATGCGATATGATTTTGTGCACTTGATTGTATCATGTTTGATGATACATGTTTACTTGATTAAGTGCAAAGAATAAACCATGGTTAAAAGAATGGTTAGGGTTTCATTTCCTTTATTTATTCCTTTATTTATTTATTTATTCATTTTGGAAAAGAAGAGAAAAGAATGGTTGCTAGATTTGGAGTTTAGTTGAAGCTTCATGAAGCTTTGATAAAGTCAACCATACTTATCTCATCCTTAACCCTAACCATTCACACTAACCATGATTCATTCTCTACACTTGACCATGGTTAAAATTATGATAAGAATTCATTTTCTTTTCATTTTCTTTTAACTTATCATAACATTTTCTTCTTCTTCTTCCTTGCTTCAAGTGAAGAAAAGCTTGAAGTCCATCAATGGTGATTGTTGGAAAAGAGTGAGAAATCCAAAACTAAAGTCTACCCACTTCCTATTTCTTCATCCTCTACCTCTTGCCAAGTAGTAGAGTGTGTTTACTTCACAAGTTTCATGACTTGGTGAAGTTGTGAGCTTGATCTAGCGATGCCTCGACGTAGATCATCTTCGGCATGGACATCGACGACCTAGCTTGCCCATTCTCCGACGAAGCCGATCCTAGAGCCCGGATTTGATTTGGACAGCGGAGAGGACCTCGTTGCTGAGCCGTGGAGGTGGAGCACCGGATCTACAAAGGTTGTATTTCCGTATCTTTTAGTTAAGAGTTAACTAGTTAGCTTGTTCGCCTAAATATCTAGCCAACGATCCGTAGTTTAGGGTTTGTAGGCACCATAATTTTTGAAATTGCCATGCTTGATGGCTTGGGAGACCTCACTTGATTGCCTAGGAACCCTACACGAACTCATCCTGACACTCTACTGAGCCTGTCAGTGACAATATCCGTACAGTCCGGTCCGTTCGTCTATGAGCATCGCATGGCGGGCCTAGGGGGTTGGTAAAAGTCAGACCCTCAAAAGCGGTACACATCGTGTCGGAGTGTAGTCCAGAACACCCTGAGATACTACTGGAATACCTACCAGTAAATCTCCTGCCTTGGCCAAGGACTTCGTGTAATGGCACTCATAGACACAGCGCGACCTCACCCCCAATACCGGGAGAGACGAACCCCTGAAGATCCGCTCACTGCCTCCATGTGGCTCGGGACTGTACCCAATTAAAACCTGTTTGCACGACTCCTTTGAGCCGTGCTAGGGTAGTAATCAAAGCACGGTGGGAACTCACACGAGACAAATGACTATCTCAGGTCGATGAATTAACCTGTACACATGTCACCAGGGAACTGCTATCTGACGTCAGGTATAAAACCAACTAGCATGTTCCCGGCAAGTCCTATCTGGTGTACTCGTAACCCAATGAGCACCTGTATACATCTTAGGTGAACCAACTGACACCAGTGGCTTGTGAGACCGGCCACCGCCCCTCGTCGGGGTCTCGACTGTATACACTAGTCTACTCTGGAGTATCGATGCCCTGTCTCGAAAACTCCCACGACTAGGGACCATTTAAGGATGTGCTTATAGACCCCAGCTCCCACGTATATGATCGCCCTCATACTGCTGCAGTCAAGCAAGAGTCCTAAGGGCTCTATCAACGAGCAATAGTGACTTGTAAGGTCGCCTAAAGCAGTATACGATGATAAAGATAAACCAGATAGCATACTATCATCTTGAGTAAGACTGTCCTACCGGCATAGGTCCTCCCTCAATCATTGCAATCACGTGCCTGTGATCCAATAATTGACTCTGAGGGCACTATTTCCAACAATGTCCCACTTGCACTCAAGGCTAATTATTGCGATGTCGCATACTCACAGCCCGTGTGATACCGAACACCCAACTCCTCTACAAATCAGTCCCACAAAACCTGTTTACAAAACTAATGCGTTCGTGGAATAGCCTTAGTGAGTGGATCCGCTCAGATGTTTCTTTTTATGTCTCTCTTTATCTTATGTTCGCGGAGAAAACCATCTCCCGAAATGAGCAATGCCTATCTTAGAATATGTCTGGATATCTGATGGGACCTTGCTCATAAATGAACTCCAAATCCTAACTTCTTAGACTGTATCGTCAACTGAACTTAATCAGCATCCTGCGCCATGCCTCCCTCGGTATCCGCTTGGACCACCTGTCCAAACTACCGCCCCTCATCAGAGGGAAAACTATAACTCTGACAGACACTCTGTCATCCAGGTCACTTTGGAAGCCTGGAATGATAACCGTCTCCTAAAGGAGGCTGCCGTTATCGTATCCCTAGAACATTCACTTATGTTCTAAAACTGCTTCCGAATGTTTCTCCAGGATTGGATCAATATCAACTTATTACACCTACTGCAAAAACAACATCTGGTGTGGTACTTGACATCTCATGATTGACTCAATTGCCTAAGCATGTGATCTTCCAATCATGCACATGCCTCTCCCCTTTAGTCTGTAAGACTCCTTTAGAGAGGGTGACTCCATCACCTGCAGGTATACTACCGTGCCAGGAGTCGTCCATTCTAAAAACTCTTAGAATGCTGTCTAAGTACCCAGATTGGGAAACCACCCAAATCTAGATCTATAGATCTAGTAAACAGAATGTCTTGATATTATATCCAAGTCCCATGTGAAGAAACCACTGTGTGACAACCAAAGTATAACCGATTGCAGTATAGGAACATCACTTCCTACTCTGTGTATGTCATCCAAATATCAGGACATCACACCCTACTACCTTCTTAATAGATCCATCCCCTATTCTGATGAAGTCAAATCTGTGACTGTCACATCAGAAATAGATGATCTATCTCCGCTATATCTGCTTAAGTCTTATGAATAGACATAAGCCACTTGTCCACTATGCTTCCGCTGCTCCCACTGACTACAACAACCCTTTGGCAGAGTCATATACATGTACACTTCTAAAGCTAGTTCAGAACGACACTATACTCATCCTCCTGCCGGGTCTCACAGTCTGGAACAACAGCAATGACAAGTCTGGGTAAACAAGAACCTCCCTGCCACCGTCCTTGAGCATACCGAAGTACCTCTCGAGCGCCTGAGGTTACCCACCACATCTGCGGAGTGGCCAATGGAATGCCAATACAGATTGAATCTTTAGGTTCCGATCAAATTTTTAGTAATCGTTTGCGATTTTGGAATCACTTCCAGTTCTACCATACTCCCACTACTGTTTTATGAAAAAATCCATTTTTATTAAAACTGTGGCAAGTCAAGAACAATATCACTATTGATCTTCCAGATGGTAGAAAGTCAACCCTCGTCATAGCCTGGGTCAACCCACAAACAGCCATTACAGAAACGTACCTTGAGTTATCCAGAGTCTGATTTTAAGCATAAGCTGGACAACTCCCCGTACCTTAACAATGTCAAGATATAAACGGTTCTATATCCAATATAGAAACAGAGGCACTGATTTAATTGAACCAGATTCAAATCATGCAGCTGTCTCCAGTGCATGTCAACTAAATGGAAGGAGGCCGATCAGCGTTACTCAACTTAGGAATGCTTCAAATTATGAGTAACCTGAAAGAGAAGCAAGTTCTCTTAATCATTACTATTAAATGAATACTATACACAAGTATCTACATCTTCGATCACCTTGAAGAATCCCGATACTTGCAATACCTGGTTCTCTACTTTATTCATATACCTATAACTTCTCAAAACTTAACCTTGTATTTCTACGAAACACATGCCTAAGAACTAGAAAAGTCATAAGTAAATAGAATATAGTACGAGTACCATCCCCTTTGCCCTCACGGACACTGGACAAAATACAATACTTTGTATAAGTCCCTTGAGTCTAATAACTCATTCTCTGTGTGTCGTAGGGGGTTGAAAACTGTACTTATGGTTAGAAGAAATTACACCACTGTTCAATGCTCCTTACCTAACCATCCACTGATATAGGTAATGTCATAGATATAATTTCAAGAAGGTATATCTCACTCTATAAAAATAGACGTACAGATATATCAATTTGAAATTGGTGCATAACAACGGATATTCAAAATCAAATATTTGCCGTCCGGAAAACAACCAAGGTGACTTCCTCAAATATCACCAATTACAACGAATCCCGATATAATGAGGATGATCACCTAATTCTAATAACTTACTCCCACTCATCATCTGTAAAAACCATACAGATGTGAGAATCATACTTGGTAAATCATACCCTGGAGCATGTGTCTAATTGGGAAGTCAGTTTTCGTTTAACAGTACACAGTGAAACTGAAACATTGAAATATTTCGCTGGGGTATCCTGGTATTCCTAGTAATGCCTCTTCCATTATCCAGATTCACAACTGTAACCGTATAATTCTTTGCCATCTCTCCAAATCCCTTTATATATCTTTAGTCACAACCTTCTGTACACCCTCTTAGGCTAAATGGTTTTCTTCCTTCCCTACCGTTCGGCACCAGCCTATGGTTTGGAAGAAGACTATCCAATAAGCATAATGGGTGTACTTTCCTAATCCCTGGAGCACTCGCAATGCGAGAGAAGGTGAAGATAAAAGACAACCGAATAAACCTTATTCCTATTTCTCCTGAACCAGAATCCATCCCCGAACTGGAACAAGTTCCTTTCGAGTTCGTATATAACCATACGATGGAGTATCCAAATAAACTGTTGATCTTCGTAGAGATATGGAGTGTTCTGGAGAAATCCAAAGGTGATTTAGGATTGGCGAAGAAATACTTGGTTTTGTCGTGAATAGCACTCGCAATTTACTTTGCCCTCTTACGAATCCCTTTATTTGTCTTAACATAATACCTTCTGTACACCATCGTTAGGCTAATTGGTTTTCTTCATTCCCTACCGTTCGACACCTGCCTATGGTTTGGAAGAAGACTATCCAATTTGCGTAATAGGTGTACTGTCCTAATCCAAGGAGCACTCGCAACCTGAGAGAAGGTAAAAAGAAAAGACAACTGAATAATCCTATTCATTTCCTTCAGAACCAGAAACCATCCTCGAATAAATTCCTTCGAGTTCGTATATAACCATAAGATGGTTTTTGTTGGAGATAGTGCCCTCATAGTCAATTATTGGATCGCAGGTACGTGATTGCAATGATTGCGGAGGACCTATACCGGTAGGACAGTCTTACTCGAGATGATAGTATGCTATCTGGTTTGCCTTTATCAGTCGTGTACATGTTCAGGTGACTGATTACATGTTACACTTTGATAGAGCCCTTAGGATCTTGCTTTACTACCAACAGTATGATGGCGATCATATATGTGAGAGTTGGGTAGTTTATACGCATATCTTAATTGTGGTCCCTAGTCATGGGAGTTTCGAGACAGGGCATCGATACTCCGGAGTAGACTAGTGTATACAGTCAAGACCCCGACGAGGGGCGGTGGCCGGTCTCACAAGCCACTGGTATCAGTTGGATCACCTAAGATGTATACAGGTGCTCATTGGGTTATGAGTACACCGGACAAGACTCGCCGGGAACCTGCTAGTTGGTATTATACATATCGTCAGATAGCAGTTCCCTGGTGATATGTGTACAGGTTAGTTCATCGACCTGAGGTCGTCATTTGTCTCATGTGAGTTCCCACTGTGCTTTGATTTCTACCCTACCACGGCTCAAAGGAGTCGTGCAAACAGGTAGCTTTTGGGTACAGTCCCGAGCCATATGGAGGCACGTGAGCGGATCGGCAGGGGATTCGTCTCTCCCGGTATTGGGGGCGAGGTCGTGCTGTGTCTAGGAGAGCCATTACACAAAGTCCATGGCCATGGCAGGAGATTTACTGGTAGGTACTCCAGTAGTATCTCAGGGTGTTATTGGGCTTCACTCCGACACGACTTATACTGCTATTGGGGGTCTGACGTTACTAGCCCCTGTTGGAGATAGTGCCCTCAGAGTCAATTATTAGGTCACAGGTACGTGATTGTAATGATTGAAGGAGGACCTATCCCGGTAGGACAGTCTTACTCGAGATGATAGTATGCTATCTGGTTTACCTTTATCATCGTGTACTGTTTTAAGTGACCTGACACGTCGCTATTACACGTTGATAGAGCCCCTAGGATTCTTGCTTGACCACCAGCAGTATGAGGGCGATCATATAAGTGGGAGCTGGGGGTCTATAAGCATATCCTTAAAAGGTCCCTAGTCGTGGGAGTTTCGAGACTGGGCATCGATACTCCATTAGTAGACTAGTGTATACAGTCGAGACCCCGACGAGGGGCGGTGGCCGGTCTCACAAGCCACTGGTGTTAGTTGGATCACCTAAGATGTATACAGGTGCTCATTGGGTTATGAGTACACCGGACAGGACTCGCCGGGAACATGCTAGTTGGTCATATACCAGACGTCAGATGGCAGTTCCCTGGTGACATGTGTGCAGGTTAGTTCATCGACCTGGGGATCGTCATTTGTCTCGTGTGAGTTCCCACTGTACTTTGATTACTACCCTACCACGGCTCAAAGGAGTCGTGCAAATAGGTTTTAGTTGGGTACAGTCCCGAGCCACATGGAGGCAGTGAGCGTATCTTCAGGGGTTCGTCTCTCCCGGTATTGGGGGTGAGGTCGTGCTGTGTCTAGGAGAGCCATTACACAAAGTCCTTGGCCAAGGCGAGGAGATTTACTGGTAGGTATTCCAGTAGTATCTCAGGGTGTTCTGGGCTACACTCCGACACGACTTGTACCGCTTTTGGGGGTCTGACTTTTACCAACCCCCTAGGCCCGCCATGCGATACTCATAGACGAACGGACCGGACTGCACGGATATTGTCACTGACAGGCTCAGTAGGGTTGTCAGGCTGAGTTCACTCACAGACATCCCTTTTAGTCAATACCTGGTAGCCCGTTACGTATTGGCTTATACCTCTGACGTGCTAGTGGTTAAATCCACAACCAAGGTGTTGACGAGTCTTTAGAGTCCCCCACATTCAGTTACTCAGCTTTCGGGCGAAAGGTTATAGAGGCCGTATGGAGATATGGCAAGGTCCGATCAGATACGTGCGGTATTGCACGGATCAGGATCGGACAGTTTGTACTATAGGCCGTATTGGTATATGGCAGGGTTCGATCAGATACGTGCGGTATTGCACGGATCAGGATCGAACAGATATTACTAGCCGGTTTTGGTATAAGCCGGATCCTAGTATAGTACAGTGTAGATTTTATCTCATTGCATTTGTATTTCGGTCGAAATACAGATGCGGGTGTGTATGCACAGTATCGGGGTTTTCCTGTAATTTATTACGGGACCAGTTTTTGGAGTTGCCAGTTTGCTTTCCGTTTCGGCCAATTTCCATTGTTCCGTTCATTGGCCGAAGATTGGTGGAGGAGGGCTTATTTGCATTGTTGCAAATAAGTATTTGTGGAGGGGGTATTTGCTTATTGTTGTATCATGACATCTTTTCATTGACCTTGACTTCCTCTTGTCATGATGGCATGACTTTTGGCTCATCATGGTTGTTGATGATGAGGTTGGTGGTTGGTGTTGGAGTGTTAGACTTTCCTTGCTATCATTTCTTTTGCATGATAGCTTTCCTCTCTCTCTTTGGGATTAGTAGAGAATGGCTCCCTCTTTTGGTCTCTCTCTTGACTCTCCATTCTCACCCTCCTCTCATGGCCGGCCACTTGTGAGGTGGTGGGGTTTTTCTTTTGGTTGTGAGAAAAATGTCATTCTCATTCTTTTGCATGATACATTTTTCCTCACCTCTCTCAAAGTTCTTTTTTCCTCCACAAAAAGGCAACTCCACAATCCCAAAAAGAGACACAAGCTCACTACATATTCTACAACGAACCTTGGGCACGTCGAGTAGCCGGCTTCGTGCCCGAGTTGCCTCGGCATAGAGGTGGGAGCCCGTAAACGAAGAAGGCGATGTGGTGCACTTCCGGCGACGAGGAGGAGACGGGACTTTTCCGCAGGAGATCGGGACCATGACGAGAAGACCGGAGGACTTGGATCGTCGGTATATCTCTAACCCATCTTCTAGTTAGCTTAGACTTGTTAATGGTTACGATCCGGGTGTTTAGTGCGCGGTGGTGTCGGTTTGCTAAGTCCGCAAAATTTAAAGTTATTCACCGCTTCCGCATTCCGGCGTCGGATCGACGGCCGGGGCGCCGCCGTGCACTTACAGTGGTATCAGAGCCTCGCCATTAACTTAGTCTAGCTTTGTGTAATGTGTTTGCATTTCCGATCGATCAAAAAGTTCCAAAACTGCATTTTAGTTCGCATCAGTTTCTGTTGAAAATTTTTGGTCTCGAAAAATTTTTCAGGTTATAAAATATTGATGTACTGGAAAATCTAAGAATTCTGTAAAAATTTGATGAAGTAACTCCACAGTTGGAGCGCGGAACCGCCGCGAAAACCCCATTTGTGCGGCCCTTCCGCCGCGCACTATTCACATCACTTCACCAATTTTTTACAGAGGCCTTATGGGCTTAAAATATGGGTTTTGGAATATTAAAATTGGGCCCAGGATTTCTGTGAGTGCTACAGTTTTGATTGGGGGCCCACTTGTTAATTGTTTGATCAATCGGAAAATTTTAAACACATTTTTCACAGTATTTACATTATATCTGCGACCGTGAATGTCACTCGATCGGTAAATCCTGTCTAACTGCTATAGCCCGGTTAGACGGATTTGCGAACGTGACTTTCACGTTGATGTTCTATGTTTATGCTGTGATGTTGCGGATCGGTCGTGGGGGATAGCCTGGATGCAATGCTAGTTCAGTTTTTGTTGTATTATGTACATTTGATATTGCGGGGCGAGCGTCCGACTTGTGGACTGCCGTCACTGCCGGATTGTATTATTCTTTTGGGGCACGACCTGGTTGCGGTCGATGTACCCGGTGTATGTATATTTTACTTTCTGTACTAGGATTGCCCCGCGGAGGGGTGCACGGATAGCCGGGTTCTGGAGGGCAACAAGCCCGCATCTCATGGCATTGAGACGGAGGGGGCTTCACTCTAGGATTGGCGGGCTATTCGCCGCACTCGTAGGGGGTACAGGTTGACCCAGGAGGGGTGCCCAAGTTGCCGGATTCCGTGAAGTGCTGGGTGGTCCATTCACGGCGCTGAAGGGGGCTGCCTCGCTTCAGGTTTTGGCGGGTGACTTGCCGCGCCCGTAGGGGTCTAGGATTTCATTGCACAGGCTATCCACACGACCAGGGGAACGTCGGGTTTCAGTAGTGGCTCTGTGAAACCCGGGGATCCCAGATATCTGTATTGTTTCTGTGATGCTGTACATTTCTGTGATGTTGCATTTTATTCACGCCTTGAGCGAAATACTATATATTGGTATATATATTAGTAGATGTCGTATATGTTTTGCATCCGCGCTAGTCCAGTCCCCGCTCTGTCGTTAGTTAGCTAACCTAACGGGTAATGACGGGACCCAGTGGCGAATGCGGATGGCATATACGTACATCAGTATATTTTCGTTCTTTTTGGTGTGATCAATTGATGGGACTGCATTGATTCGGATCAATGCAAGTTAAAACAAACCTAATCTGATGTTGTTGGAACACTTTTCAAAAAGCTGTTATTGCAAGGACGTTCATTTCTGTTTTGCATCGTGGTATTCATTTGGAATATCCTGCTCCTCAGTCGACGAGGCAAGGGCCGAGATCCCTTCACCGGGAGTGACCCCTTGGACAGAAGTTTGCGTCAGGGCATTAACTTCACTGTAGCCGATTACTTTTGCTTTGCACCGTGGTATTCATTTGGAATATCCTGCACCTCATTCTACGGGGAAAGAGCCGAGATCCCTTCACAGGGAGTGACCTCTTTAGCAACGGTTTTCGTCACTATATTTTTAAAAGCTATCCGTTCCTTCGACGATATCAAGTTCATTACGTTAAAGGTTTTCGCCAGAAACCATTCGTAGCCCTCCGTCGTTTCATATGGGTGGTCAATAGTATTCAAGCTGTGTATGTTGGCCAAAGTCAAGGCACAGTGATTGGTAGCTATTGGGGTATTCATATGCAGCATAGATAGATGCGTTGGTTTGGGACAGTCGTGCTGCCATTTTGGCCAAAGTCAAGGGTATGTACGGGTGGATTCAAATTAACCTGGAGAATGACGGGTAGAACTTGACATGTGACTTATGATATGTTGGCCAAAGTGAAGGTCATAAGAGCATGGGGCAGAAATCACATCGGGAGTTTCAAAAGAACTGAAACTTGCCAGATATGCGCATACCTTCTGGAGTGTGATACCGTGAGCGGATTCCGTCACGTTATCATGCGATGATAGTTGGATCCCGATTCCCACTGATGAGTTAGTTTACTCCTCGGGTGACCCCGACTAATTCTTCTTTCAGGTTTGGAGGAGAATTTGAGGTACAGTGGGAGGATTCCAGATTAGATAAATTGGTGACCATTTTGATCTAGGTTAGAGTGCACGCTGAGTGTTTCTTTTCTCTCTCTCTTTGGCAGCGACCATTGACCCGACCTTAAGACTATGACTCAGTGACCAAGTTGACCGAACCTACTTAACACTGGCTTTTGGATTGTCAGAATTGCAGACCTCATTGCCACTCCTACTTTTACCCTTTTCTCCAGGACACCCCGTATTACTACGAACGTCCACTTCCATTGGACAAAACCATCGTATGGTTAGATACGAACTCGAAGGAATTCGAGGATGGTTTCCGGTTCTGGAGAAAACGGATAGGATTATTCAGTTGTCTTTTCTTTTCACCTTCTCTCAGGTTGCGAGTACTCCTTGGTTTAGGGGTAGTACACCTATTACGCAAATTGGATTGTCTTCTTCCAAACCTTAGGCTGGTGCCGACCGGTAGGGAATGAAGAAAACCAATTAGCATAACGATGGTGTGCAGAAGGTATTAAGTTCAGACAAAGCAAGGGATTAGTGAGAGGGCAAAGTAAATTGCAACAGATATTCACGACCAAACCAAATATTTCGTTACCACTCCCACATCACCTTTGTATTTCTCCAGGACACTCCGTATCACTACGAAGATCCATAGTTTATTTGGATACTCCATCGTATGGTTATATACGAACTCGAATGGGACTTGTTCCAGTTTGGGGATGGATTCTGGTTCAGGAGAAATAGGAATAAGGTTTATTCGGTTGTCTTTTATCTTCACCCTCTCTCATTGCGAGTGTTCCTAGGATTGGGACAGTACACCCATTATGCTTATTGGATAGTCTTCTTCCAAACCATAGGCTGGTGCCGAACGGTAGGGAAGGAAGAAAACCATTTGGCCTAAAAGGGTGTGCAGAAGGTAAAGACTAAAGACATATGAAGGGATTTGGAGAGGTGGCAAAGAACTATACGGTTACAGTCGTGAATCTGGAAGAGGCATTACTAGGAATACCAGGATACCCCAACGAAACATTTCAATGTTTCAGTTTCACTGTGTACAGTTAAAGGAAAACTGATTTCCCGATTAGACACTTGCTCCAGGGTATGTATTTACCAAGTATGATTCTCACATCTGTATGGTTTTACAGATGATGAGTGGGAGTAAGCTATTGGGAATTAGGTGATTGTCCTCATTATATCGGGATTCGTTGTAATCGGTGATATTTGAGGAAGTCACCTGGGTTATTTGCCGGACGGCAAGTATTTGGTTTTGAATATCCGCCGTTATGCACCAATTTCAAATCGATGTATCTGTACGTCTATTTTCATAGAGTGAGATATACCTTTTTGAAATTATGTCTATGACATTTACCTATATCAGTGGATGGTTAGGTAAGGAGCATTAAACAGCGGTGTAATTCTTCTTAACCATAAGTACAGTTTTCAACCTACGACACACAGTGAATGAGTTATCAGACTCAAGGGACTTGTACAGAGTATTGTATGTTGTCCAGGGTCCATCAGGACTGAGGGGATGGTCCTCGTACTATATTCGGTTTACTTATGACTTCTCTAGTTTTTAGACAGGTGTTTCGTGGAAACACAGGGTCCGAATTTTGAGAAGTTATAGGTATTTGAATAGAGTAGAGAACCAGGTATAGCAAGTATCGGGATTCTTCAAAGAGATCGAAGATGTAGATACTTGTGTATGGTATTCAGTTGATAGTAATGATAAAGAGATCTTGCTTCTCTTTCAGGTTACTCATAATTGGAAGTATTCCTAAGTTGAGTAACGCTGATCGGCCTCCTTCCATTTAGTTGACATGCGCTGGGGACAGCTGCATGATTTGAATCTGGTTCAATTAAATCAGTACCTCTGTTTCTATATTGGATATAGAACAGTTCATATCTTAACGATGTTAAGGTACGGGGAGTTGTCCGGTTTATGATTAAAACCAGACACTGGACAACTCAAGGCACGTTTCTGTAATGGCTGTTTGTGGGTTGACCCAGGCTATGACGCGGGTTGACTTTCTACCATCTGGAAGATCAATAGCAATATTGTTCTTGACTCGCCACAGTTTTAAATTAAAAATGGATTTTTTCAGAAAACAGTAGTGGGGGTATGGTAGAACTAGAAGTGATTCCAGAACCACAAACGATTACTGAAGATTTGATAAGGAACCTAAAGATTCAATCTGGATTGACATTCCATTAGCCACTCCGCAGATAAGGTGGGTAACTTCAGGCACCCGAGAGGTACTACGGTAGCCTCAAGGACGGTGACAGGGAAGTTCTTGTTTACCCACAATTGCCATTGCTGTTGTTCCAGGTTGCGATACCCGGCGGGAGGATGAGTATAGCGTCGTTCTAAACCAGTTTTAGAAGTGTGCGTCTATATGACTCTGCCAGAGGGTTGTCGTAGTCAGTGGGAGCAGCGGAAGCATTGGAGGACAGGTTGCTTATGTCTATTTATAGACTAGAGCAGATGTAGCGGAGATAGATCATCTATTTCTGACGTGACAGTCATAGGTTTGACTTCATCAGAATAGGGGATGGATCTGTTGAGAAGGTAGTAGGGTGTGATATCCTGGTATTTGGATGATATACACAGAGTAGGAAAGGAAACTCCTACACTACGATCGGTTATACTTTGGTCGTCACACAGTTGTTTCTCCATAAAGGAAATGGATTTTATATCAGACATACTGGTTACTAGATCTATGGTTTTAGATCTAGATTTGGGTGGTTTCCCAATCAGGGTACTTGACAGCATTCTAAGAGTATTTAGGATGGACGACTCCTGGCACGGTAGTGTACCTGCAGGTAATGGAGTCACCCTCTCCAAAGGTGTCTTACAGACTAAAGGGGAGAGGGACGGGCATGATTGGCAGATCACTTGCTCAGGCAATTGAGTCAATCGTGAGATGTCAAGTACCACACCAGATGTTGTTCTTGCACTAGATGCAATAAGTTGACATTAATCCAATCCTGGAGAAACAGTCGGAAGCAGTTTTAGAACATAAGTGGATGTTCTAGGGAGATAATAACGACAGCCTCATTCAGGAGACAGTTATCATTCCAGGCTTCCAAGATGACATGGACGACAAGGAGGTTGTCAGAGTTATAGTTTTCCTTCTGATGAGGGGCAGTATTTTGGGCAGGTGGTCCAAGGCAATACTGAGGGAGGCATGGCGCGCAGGATACTGATTAAGTTCAGTTGACGATACAGTCTAAGAAGTTTGGATTTGGAGTTCATTTATGAGCTATGTCCCATCAGACATCCAGACACATTCTAAGACAGGTATTGCTCTTTTCGGGAGATGGGTTTCTCCGCGAACTTGAGATATAGAGAGACATAGAAAGAAACAACAAAGCGAATCCACTCACTGAGGCTATTCCTCGAACGCAATAGTTTCGCAAACGAGCTTTGTGAGACTGACTAGTAGAGGAGTTGGGTGTTCGGTATCACACGGGCTGTGAGTATGCGACATCGCAATAATTAGCCTTGAGTGCAAGTGGGAGATTGTTGGAGATAGTGCCCTCAGAGTCAATTATTAGGTCACAGGTACGTGATTGTAATGATTGAAGGAGGACCTATCCCGGTAGGACAGTCTTACTCGAGATGATAGTATGCTATCTGGTTTACCTTTATCATCGTGTACTGTTTTAAGTGACCTGACACGTCGCTATTACACGTTGATAGAGCCCCTAGGATTCTTGCTTGACCACCAGCAGTATGAGGGCGATCATATAAGTGGGAGCTGGGGGTCTATAAGCATATCCTTAAAAGGTCCCTAGTCGTGGGAGTTTCGAGACTGGGCATCGATACTCCATTAGTCGACTAGTGTATACAGTCGAGACCCCGACGAGGGGCGGTGGCCGGTCTCACAAGCCACTGGTGTCAGTTGGATCACCTAAGATGTATACAGGTGCTCATTGGGTTATGAGTACACCGGACAGGACTCGCCGGGAACATGCTAGTTGGTCATATACCATACGTCAGATGGCAGTTCCCTGGTGACATGTGTGCAGGTTAGTTCATCGACCTGGGGATCGTCATTTGTCTCGTGTGAGTTCCCGCTGTACTTTGATTACTACCCTACCACGGCTCAAAGGAGTCGTGCAAACAGGTTTTAGTTGGGTACAGTCCCGAGCCACATGGAGGCAGTGAGCGTATCTTCAGGGGTTCGTCTCTCCCGGTATTGGGGGTGAGGTCGTGCTGTGTCTAGGAGAGCCATTACACAAAGTCCTTGGCCAAGGCGAGGAGATTTACTGGTAGGTATTCCAGTAGTATCTCAGGGTGTTCTGGGCTACACTCCGACACGACTTGTACCGCTTTTGGGGGTCTGACTTTTACCAACCCCCTAGGCCCGCCATGCGATACTCATAGACGAACGGACCGGACTGCACGGATATTGTCACTGACAGGCTCAGTAGGGTTGTCAGGCTGAGTTCACTCACAGACATCCCTTTTAGTCAATACCTGGTAGCCCGTTACGTATTGGCTTATACCTCTGACGTGCTAGTGGTTAAATCCACAACCAAGGTGTTGACGAGTCTTTAGAGTCCCCCACATTCAGTTACTCAGCTTTCGGGCGAAAGGTTGTAGAGGCCGTATGGAGATATGGCAAGGTCCGATCAGATACGTGCGGTATTGCACGGATCAGGATCGGACAGTTTGTACTATAGGCCGTATTGGTATATGGCAGGGTTCGATCAGATACGTGCGGTATTGCACGGATCAGGATCGAACAGATATTACTAGCCAGTTTTGGTATAAACCGGATCCTAGTATAGTACAGTGTAGATTTTGTCTCATTGCATTTGTATTTCGGTCGAAATACAGATGCGGGTGTGTATGCACAGTATCGGGGTTTTCCTGTAATTTATTACGGGACCAGTTTTTGGAGTTGCCAGTTTGCTTTCCGTTTCGGCCAATTTCCATTGTTCCGTTCATTGGCCGAAGATTGGTGGAGGAGGGCTTATTTGCATTGTTGCAAATAAGTATTTGTGGAGGGGGTATTTGCTTATTGTTGTATCATGACATCTTTTCATTGACCTTGACTTCCTCTTGTCATGATGGCATGACTTTTGGCTCATCATGGTTGTTGATGATGAGGTTGGTGGTTGGTGTTGGAGTGTTAGACTTTCCTTGCTATCATTTCTTTTGCATGATAGCTTTCCTCTCTCTCTTTGGGATTAGTAGAGAATGGCTCCCTCTTTTGGTCTCTCTCTTGACTCTCCATTCTCACCCTCCTCTCATGGCCGGCCACTTGTGAGGTGGTGGGGTTTTTCTTTTGGTTGTGAGAAAAATGTCATTCTCATTCTTTTGCATGATACATTTTTCCTCACCTCTCTCAAAGTTCTTTTTTCCTCCACAAAAAGGCAACTCCACAATCCCAAAAAGAGACACAAGCTCACTACATATTCTACAACGAACCTTGGGCACGTCGAGTAGCCGGCTTCGTGCCCGAGTTGCCACGGCATAGTGGTGGGAGCCCGTAAACGAAGAAGGCGATGTGGTGCACTTCCGGCGACGAGGAGGAGACGGGACTTTTCCGCAGGAGATCGGGACCATGACGAGAAGACCGGAGGACTTGGATCGTCGGTATATCTCTAACCCATCTTCTAGTTAGCTTAGACTTGTTAATGGTTACGATCCGGGTGTTTAGTGCGCGGTGGTGCCGGTTTGCTAAGTCCGCAAAATTTAAAGTTATTCACCGCTTCCGCATTCCGGCGTCGGATCGACGGCCGGGGCGCCGCCGTGCACTTACAGCCCCCTAGGCAGATATGCGATACTCATAGACGAACGGACCGGACTGTATATACATTGTCACTATTAGGCTCAGTAGGGTTTCTGGATGAGTTCGCTCATCAGCCTCCCTTGAGGTCAGTCCATGGGCAGCCGTTACGCATAGCTAGTGCCGCTGACGGTTTGTGGTTAAACCCACTGCCAGGGTACTGACGAGTCATTAGAGTCCCCCACAGACAGTTTCCCAAGTTCGGGCGAAACGTTGTAGAGGCCGTATGGTTTTATGGCAGGGTTCGGAAAATGCACGTGCATTTACGCACGTGTTATTTTTCGGGAAGATGATACTGGTCGGCTTTGGTTTAAGCCGGATCCGAGTATTATATTGAGTAGGTATAATATCTTTGTCTCAGATGCATTTGTATTCGGTCGTAATACAAATGCGGGTATATTTATACAGTTACGGGGTTATCCTGAAAGTCGTTTCAGGATCACTTTTGGAAGTTGCCAGTTTCCTGTTTTCTATCAGCCGTCTTTTAACATTCGGTTAAAGACGGATTTATCTTTTCTTGGATGAGGGTGAGTCATGCTTCTCGAAGGTTCTAGAAAGGGTGACTTGACATGGTGATTCATTAGTGCTTTAATGGAGCCATTAATGCAATTGTGACTAGGTTAATGAATCACCATTTGCATTAATGATGTTTTGTTTGCTTAAGGATATTTTTCTTGTGTTCACACATGATATTTCTTTCTTAAGGTCACCCTCTTCTCTCCTACACTCACCCCCTTCCCTATATATGGCCGGCCCCTCCTCTCTCACATACTCACTTGATGTTTTCATTTGGTTACAAAAGATATGATAGATTTTGGGGTGTATGGAACTTCACAGCTCATTTCATTCCATCACCCGATTCCCACGGCAACTTCATTAACCGTTCGTCCATGGTTTTGGACGAAGCGAGACAAAGTCATCTACTCATTCTCTACATCATTCTTGGTCGTCTCTTTTAGCAAACTTGACGACCGAGTTGCCTCAAGTCAGAGGCGGGAGCCCGTTTAAAGAATCGTTGATGTGGTGCCACCTGGATGTGCAGATCGGAGATCGACGAGATCGGAGCAGCCGCAACGGAGCGTGGGATGATGGTTAAAGATCGTTCGGTATAACCTTTCTACACTCTTTACAGTTTGTTAGTTTAGCAATAATGGCAGATCCGGGTTAAAGTATACGATAGCGCCAGTTAAAAGTTTTTGTTCCGCATTTGGCGTCTGTAGACGGCCGGGGCGCTACCGTAGATTTACAGTGGTATCAGAGCCTCACCATTTTGCTATACTAACTTATGCTAACGCGTTTAGAACATCGATCGAACCGGAAATCAAAAACCGCATTTTTTCAATTTGACAGTTTCTGTTGATTTTAAATGGTGTCCTAAAAATATTCCACATATCACAGAAATCTGTGCAGGGTTTTATAAGAGTACCGACAAAATTTGGGCACGTGATTCCACCAAACCGCCGCGAAAACGCGGCCAAACCCATGGTTTGGCCGCGCATCCGCGGCCATTTGGTAAGATCATGTTCCCAAATTTGTACAGTGTGTTCTCCTCTGGAAATTGGGGTTTTTGGTATATATCTTTTGGGCCCAGATTTTGTTACTGTTCACCAGTTGTTCGTGGGGCCCACTTTGTGATATTTTGTCGATCGAAATTTAAACATGTTAGTTTTCAGTACTTACATTATATCTCCGACCGGGAATGTCATTTGATCGATAAACCGCGTCTGATTTCTATAGTTCTTTTAGACGGGTTTGCGAACGTGACATTCGCGTTGATGTTCTGTGTTGTGCTGTGATGTTGCGGATTTGTCGTGGTGGATAGCAGTGTGCAATGATAGTGCAGTTTGAATTTATTTGTACATTTGATATTGCGGGGCGAGCGTCCAACTTGTGGACTGCCGTCACTGCCTGTTGTATAATATTCTTTTGGGGCACGACCAGGTTGCGGTCGATGTACCTGTTGTACTATTTTTCATTACTGTACTAGGTTTTGCCCCGAGACGGAGTGCACGGATAGCCGAGTTCTGGAGGGCAACGGGTCCGCATCTCATGGCTTTGAGAGGCAGAGGGGCCCCACTCTAAAATTGGCAGACTATTCGCCGCACTCGTAGGGGGTACAGGTTGACCCAAGGAGGGATGCCCAAGATTACCGGATTCCGTGAAGTGCTGGGTGGTCCATTCACTTTGCTGTAAGGGGCTGCCTCACTTCAGGTTTTGGCGGGTAACTTGCCGCACCCGTAGGGGTCTAGGTTTCATTGCACAGGCTATCCACACGACAGGGGAACGTCGGGTTTCAGCAGCGGCTCTGTGAAACCCGGGGATCCCAGATTATCTGTATTGTTCTGTGATGCTTATTACTTTTCTGTAATGTTGCATATTATCACGCCTGGAGCGATTATTGTATATTGGTTTATATACTATTAGATGTTCTAAATGTTTTACACCCGCGCCAGTCCAGTCCCCGCTCTGTCGTTAGTTAAGTAACCTAACGGGGGATGACGGGACCCAGTGACGAATGCGGATGGCATATACGTATATTTTATTTTCGTTCTTTTCTGGTGTGATTTATTGATGGGACTGCGTTGATTCTGATCAATGCAAAGTAAAACAAACCTGTTTTCAGTTGTTGGAACAAATTTAAAAAAGTGTTATTGCAAAGACGTTTCCTTTTGTTTTGCAAAGCGGTATTCAGTAGAATATCCTGCACCTCATTCGACGGGGCAAGGGTTGATATCCCTTCACCGGGACTGACCCCTTGGGCAGAAGTTTGGATCAGGGTAATAACTTCACTATAGTCAATTACAAGTTGCTTTGCACCGCGGTATTCAGTGGAATATCCTGCACCTCATTCCACGAGGAAAGAGCCGAGATCCCTTCACCGGGAGTGACCTCTTTAGCAAAAGTTTTCGCCACTATATTTTAAAAAGCTATCAGGTTCCTTCAGCGATATCAAGTTCACTACGTTAAAGGTTTTTCGCCAAAAACCAGCCGTAGCCCTCCGTCACTTCTTTTGGGTATTCAGTAGTATTCAAGCTATGTATTTTGACCTAACGCCAAGGCATAGTGTTTGGTAGCTGCTGGGTATTCATTTGTTGCATAGGTAGATGAGTTGGTTTGGGACAGCCGTTCTGCCATTTTGACCTAACGCCAAGGGCATGTGCGGGTGGGTTCAAATTAACAAGATAGTGATGGGTAGAACTTGGCATGTGACTTATGACATTTTGACCTAACGCCAAGGTTATAAGAGCTTGGGGAAAAAATCATATCGGGAGTTTCTAAAGAAACTGAAACTTGCCAAGTATGCGCATACCTTGTGGAGTATGAGTAACGTAGATGCATTCCATCACGTTATCATGCGATGAGAGTTGGATCCCGATTCCCACTGATGAGTTGGTTTACTCTTCGGGTGATCCCGATTGATTCTTCTCTCTGGTTTGGAGGAGAATTTGACAGGACAGTGGTAGGTTTCTGGATTAGATAAAGTGATAACCATTCTGATCTAGGTTAGAGTGCACGCAGAGTGTTTCTTTTCTCTCTCTCTTTGGCAGCGACCTTTGACCAACCCTAGACTATGACTCAGTGACCAAGTTGACCGAACCTTCTTAAAATACTGGCTTTTGGATTGTCTATGTTGCATAAGTCATTGCCACTCCTTCTTTTACCCTTTGCATTTCTCAGAACACCCGTTTTACTACGGATATCCACTTCCATTGGATAGATCCATCGTATGGTTATATACGAACTCGAAGGGACTTCTTCGAGGATGGATCCAGGTTCAGGAGAAATAGAATTGGTTTATTCAGTTGTCTTTTATTATCACATTCTCTCAGGTTGCGAGAGCTCCTTGGTTTAGGAGAGTACACCTATTACGCTTATTGGATAGTCTTATTCCAAACCATAGGCAGGTGCCGAAAGGTAGGGAATGAAGAAAACCAATTAGCCTAAGTAGGGTGTGCAGAAGGTAATATGTAAAGACAAAATAAAGGGATTAGAAAGAGGGCAAAGTAAATTGCGACCGATATCATTCACGACCAAAACCGCGTACGTCATCGCCACTCCTATTTCACCTTTAAAGGAATAAGGTATTATTCAGTTGTCTTTTATCGTCACCTTCTCTCAAGATACGAGTACTCCTTGGTTTAGGAGGGTACACCTATTATGCTTACTGGATAGTCTTCTTCCAAACCGTAGGCTGGTGCCGAACGGTAGGGAAAGAAGAAAACCATTTAGCCTAACGATGGTGTACAGAAGGTAACGACTAAAGACAAATAAAGGGATTTGGAGATATGACAATAAAATATATGGTTGAAGTCATGAATTGGATTATAGAAGAGGCATTGCTATGAATACCAAGATACCCCTACGAAACATTTTCATGTTTCAGTGCACTGTTAAAAGAAAACTATTTTCCCGATTAGACACTTACTCCAAGGGTATATATTTACCAGGTTTCATTCTCATATCTGTATGGTTTTACAGATGATGAGTAGGAGTAAGTTATTGGGAATTAGGTGATTATCCTCATTATATCGGAATTCGTTGTAATTGGTGATATTTGAGGAAATCGCCAGGGTACAGTTTTCAACCTACGACGCACAAGTTTTGAGTTGTTCAACTCAGCAGACTTATACAGAGTATTGTATGTTGTCCAAGTGTCCATCAGGACAAAGGGGTAGGTCCTCGTAGTATGTTCTGTTTACTTATAACTTCTCTAGTTTTTAGACAAGTGTTTCGTAGAAATACAAGGTCTAAGTTTTGAGAAGTTGTGGGTATAAGAATTAAGTAGAGAACCGGGTATCACATGTATCGGGATTCTTCAAAGAGATCGAAGATGTAGATTCTTGTGATTGGTATTCAGATGATAGTGATGGTTTTGAGAAACGTGTTTCTCTTTCAGGTTACTCATAATTGGATGGATTCCTAAGTTGAGTAATGCTAATTAGCCTCTTTCCATTAAGTTGATATGCACTGGAGACAGCTGCATGATTTGAATCTGGTTCCAATTAAATAAGTGCCAAAGTTTCTATATTGGATATAGAATGGTTCGTACCTTAAAAGATGTTAAGGTATGGGGAGTTGTCCAGCTTATGCTTAAAACCAGACTCTGGATAACTCAGGGCACGTTTCTGTAATAGCTGTTTGTGGGTTGACCCTGGCTATGACGAGGGTTGATATTCTACCATTTGGAAGATCAATAGTGATATTGTTCTTGACTCGCCACAGTTTTAGTAAAATGGATTTTTTCAGAAAACAGTAGTGGGAGTATGGTAGAACTGGAAGTGATTCCAGAACCGCAAACGATTACGGAAAATTTAATAGGACCTATATATTCAATCAGGTTTGACATTCCAATAGCCACTCCGCAGATATGGTGGGTGACCTCAGACACCCGAGAAGTACTCCGGTAGCCTCAAGGACGGTGACAGGGAGTTTATTATCTACCCAGACTTGACACTACTGTTGTTCCAGGATATGAGACCCGGTAGGAGGGTTGTCGTAGTCAGTGGGAGCAGCGGAAGTTTAGTGGGCAAGTAGCTTATGTCTATTTATAGACCTGAGCAGTTATAGCGGAGATAGATCATCTATTTTTGATGTGACAGTCATGGTTTTGACTTCAATCAGAATAAGGATGGATCTGTTAAGAAGGTAGTAGGGTGTGATGTCATAGTATCTGGATGACATACACAAAGTAGGAAGTAAAATTCCTATACTACGATCGGTTGTACTGTGGTCGTCACACAGTTGTTTCTCCAAACAGGATATGGATATAATATCAGACATTATGGATTCTAGATCTATGGTTTTAGATCTGGATTTGGGTAGTTTCCCAATGTGGGTACTTTGACAGTATTCTAATGGTTTTTAGAATAGTTGACTCCTAGCATGGTGGTGTACCTGCAGGAGATGGAGTCACCCTCTCTAAAAATGTCTTACAGACTAAAGGGGAGAGGGATGGGCATGATTGGCAGATCACTTGCTTAGGCAATTGAGTCAATCATGAGATGTCAAGTACCACACCAGATGTTGTTTTTGCACTAGATGCAATGAGTTTGTATTAATCCAATCCTGGAGAAACATAAGGAAGCAGTTTTAGAACATAAGTACATGTTCTACGGATTTGATGACGGCAGCCTCCTTCAGGAGACGATCATCATTCCAGGCTTCAAAGGTGACATGGATGACAGAGTGATTGTCAGAGTTATAGTTTTTCCTCTAACGAAGAGGGACAGTATTATGGACAGGAGGTCCAAGAGGATACTGTGGGTGGCATGGTGCCGGATACTGATTAGGTTCAGTGATCGATACAGTCTAAGAAGTTTGGATTTGGAGTTCATTTATGAACTAGGTCCCATCAGATATCCAGACATATTTTAAGACAGGTATTACTCGATTCGGGAGATGGCTTTCTCCGCGAACTTGAAATTTAGAGAGATATAGAAAGAAACTTTTAGGCGGATCCACTCACTGAGGCTATTTCTCGAACACAATAGTTTTACAAACGGGCTTTGTGAACTGATTAGTAGAGGAGTTGGATGTTCGGTTTCACACGGGCTGTGAGTAGTCGACATCGCAATAATTAGCCTTGAGTGCAAGTGGGAGATTGTTGGAGATAGTGCCCTCATAGTCAATTATTGGATCGCAGGTACGTGATTGCAATGATTGCGGAGGACCTATACCGGTAGGACAGTCTTACTCGAGATGATAGTATGCTATCTGGTTTGCCTTTATCAGTCGTGTACATGTTCAGGTGACTGATTACATGTTACACTTTGATAGAGCCCTTAGGATCTTGCTTTACTACCAACAGTATGATGGCGATCATATATGTGAGAGTTGGGTAGTTTATACGCATATCTTTAATTGTGGTCCCTAGTCGTGGGAGTTTCGAGACAGGGCATCGATACTCCGGAGTAGACTAGTGTATACAGTCAAGACCCCGACGAGGGGCGGTGGCCGGTCTCACAAGCCACTGGTGTCAGTTGGATCACCTAAGATGTATACAGGTGCTCATTGGGTTATGAGTACACCAGACAGGACTCGCCGGGAACCTGCTAGTTGGTATTATACATATCGTCAGATAGCAGTTCCCTGGTGACATGTGTACAGGTTAGTTCATCGACCTGAGGTCGTCATTTGTCTCATGTGAGTTCCCACTGTGCTTTGATTTCTACCCTACCACGGCTCAAAGGAGTCGTGCAAACAGGTAGCTTTTGGGTACAGTCCCGAGCCATATGGAGGCACGTGAGCGGATCGGCAGGGGATTCGTCTCTCCCGGTATTGGGGGCGAGGTCGTGCTGTGTCTAGGAGAGCCATTACACAAAGTCCATGGACATGGCAGGAGATTTACTGGTAGGTACTCCAGTAGTATCTCAGGGTGTTATTGGGCTTCACTCCGACACAACTTATACTGCTATTGGGGGTCTGACGTTACTAGCCCCCTAGGCAGATATGCGATACTCATAGACGAACGGACCGGACTGTATATACATTGTCACTGTTAGGCTCGGTAGGGTTTCTGGATGAGTTCGCTCATCAGCCTCCCTTGAGGTCAGTCCATGGGCAGCCGTTACGCATAGCTAGTGCCGCTGACGGTTTGTGGTTAAACCCACTGCCAGGGTACTGATGAGTCATTAGAGTCCCCCACAGACAGTTTCTCAAGTTCGGGCGAAACGTTGTAGAGGCCGTATGGTTTTATGGCAGGGTTCGGAAAATGCACGTGCATTTACGCACGTGTTATTTTTCGGGCAGATGATACTGGTCGGCTTTGGTTTGAGCTGGATCCGAGTATTATATTGAGTAGGTATAATATCTTTGTCTCAGATGCATTTGTATTCGGTCGTAATATAAATGCGGGTATATTTATACAGTTACGAGGTTATCCTGAAAGTCGTTTCAGGATCACTTTTGGAAGTTGCCAGTTTCCTGTTTTCTATCAGCCGTCTTTTAACATTCGTTTAAAGACGGATTTATCTTTTCTTGGATGAGGGTGAGTCATGTTTCTAGAAGGTTCTAGAAAGGGTGACTTGACATGGTGAGTCATTAGTGCTTTAATGGAGCCATTAATGCAATTGTGACTAGGTTAATGAATCACCATTTGCATTAATGAGATTTTGTTTGCTTAAGGATATTTTTCTTGTGTTCACACATGATATTTCTTTCTTAAGGCCACCCTCTTCTCTCCTACACTCACCCCCGTTCCCTATATATGGCCGGCCCCTCCTCTCTCTCATACTCACTTGATGTTTTCATTTGGTTACAAAAGATATGATAGATTTTGTGGTGTATGGAACTTCACAGCTCATTTCATTCCATCAGCCGATTCCCACGGCAACTTCATTAACCGTTCGTCCATGGTTTTGGACGAAGCGAGACAAAGTCATGTACTCATTCTCTACATCATTCTTGGTCGTCTCTTTTAGTAAACTTGACGACCGAGTTGCCTCAAGTCAGAGGCGGGAGCCCGTTTAAAGAATCGTTGATGTGGTGCCACCTAGATGTGCAGATCGGAGATCGACGAGATCGGAGCAGCCGCAACGGAGCGTGGGATAATGGTTAAAGAACGAAGGACTCGGATCGTTCGGTATAACCTTTCTACACTCTTTACAGTTTGTTAGTTTAGCAATAATGGCAGATCCGGGTTAAAGTATACGATAGCGCCAGTTAAAAGTTTTTGTTCCGCATTTGGCGTCTGTAGACGGCCGGGGCGCTACCGTTGACTTACAGTTTTGTCCAATGGAAGTGGACGTTCGTAGTTATACGGGGTGTCCCGGAGAAAAGGGTAAAAGTAGGAGTGGCAGTGAGGTTTGCAACTCCGACAATCCAAAAGCCAGTGTTTAAGAAGGTTCGGTAAACTTGGTCATTGAGTCATAGTCTAGGGTCGGGTCATGGTCGCTGCCAAAGAGAGAGAGATAAGAAACACTCAGCGTGCACTCTAACCTAGATCAGAATGGTTATCAATTTATCTAATCTGGAAACCTCCCATTGTAACGTCAAATTCATCTCCAAACTTGAAAGAAGAATTAGTCGGGATGACCCGAGGAGTAAACCAACTCATCAGTGGGAATCGGGATCCAGCTATCATCGCATGATAACGTGACAGAATCTGCTCACGTTATTACACTCCAGAAGGTATGCGCATATCTGGCAAGTTTCAGTTTCTTTAGAAACTCCCGATGTGAATTTTGCCCCATTCTCTTATGACCTTGACTAAGGCCAACAAATCATAAGTCACATGTCAAGTTCTACCCGTCGTTGTCCAGGTTAATTTGAACCCACCCGTACAAGCCCTTGACTAGGGCCAATAAGGCTATACGACTGTCCCAAACCAACGCATCTATCTATGCAGCAGAAAGGTAACAAGCAGCTACCATATACTATACCTTGACTTAGGCCAACAAACATAGCATGAATACTACGTGTTACCCGTCTGAAATGACGGAGGGCTACGAATAGTTTCTGGCGAAAAACTTTTAACGTAATGAACTTGATATCGTTGAAGGAACTGGATAGCTTTTAAAAATATAGTGGCAAAAACCTTTGGTCACTCCCGGTGAAGGGTGTTAGTGTATATGCCCTAGAGGCCATTACTGTATCATACTAGTTTGTATATTACTTAATGGATGCTTGGGATATTCACCTTGTATGTACAATCTTGCTCAAAATAGTAGTATGCTACTTGGTTTGTTTCTACTTCAATGTGTACATGTGTTTATTTTTGTATATCGCCTATACACATTAGTAGAGCCCTTAGGATCTTTGCTTGATTACCAGTGATGTGATGGCCGTCACACTAGTGGGGCTGGGTAATCTATAAGCACATCCTTATGCCGGTCCCTGGTCGCAGGACTATCGAGACAGGGCATCGATACTCCGGAGTAGACCAGCGCATGCGCTTCTCATCCCAGTGTGGGAGACGGTCTGTCCCACAGCCGTCAGTACGTCGTACTTGAGATAGTATGCGGGTGCTCGTTAGGTTATGGGTACACTGGACAGGACTCGTCGGGATCTGACTAGTTGGTATTATACCTATCGTCAGTTATCAGTTCCCAGGTGACATGAGTACAGCTTAGTCCGCTGACTTGACACTGTCACTTCGCCTCGGGTGTGTTCCCACTGTACTTTGATCACTACCCTACCACGGCTCAAAGGAGTCGTGCAAACAGGTGGTGGTTGGGTGCAGTCCCGAAGCACTTGGAGGCAGTGACGGTTAGACAGGATTCGTCTCTCCCGGTATTGGGGGTTGACATCGCGCTGTGTCTAGGAGAGCCATTACACGAGTAGTCCCTGGCCAGGGCAAACGAGATATACTGGTAGGTTTCCAGTGTTATCTCAGGGTGTTTTGGGCTTCGCTCCGGCACGACTTGTACCGCTATTGGGGGACTGACGTTTACCGCCCCCTAGGCCCGCCATGCGATGTATCAGACGAACAGACCGGACTGTACGGAGAATGTCACACTCAGGCTCAGTAGGAGTTCAGATGGGTTTCGCCTCGTCGGTCTTCTTGTCGGCATTACCTGGGGACCGTTACGCACAGCTAGTGCCGCTTGCGGTCTGTGGTTAAACCCACTGCCAGCGTAGTGTCGAGTCTTTAGAGTCCCACACAGAAAGCTTTTCGCCTTTAGGCAAAAGAGTAGAGGTCGCATGGTATTGCGACAGGTCGCATGGTTTTGCGACAGGGTTCGGTCACATCCGTGCACTTGTGCACGTACAGTGTCCGGACAGTTTACACTAGCGGGCTTTGGTTTAAGCCAGATCCTAGTGTACCTTATGGGATTGGATTTATCCAGTTTGCATTCGTGTTCCTCGGAACGCGGATGCGGGTGTGTATGCACAGTTGACAGGGAGGCAGAGGCTGCGGATTCTCATTAGGGTTGTTGACAGTTGACCGTTGACTATTTGACTTTATGCTCAACCCTAATGAGAATATGATATGTGATTAACTATTATATTAATTAAGTATTATGGTGATATGGTTGTTGACTTGTTGACTTTTGTTGACTTGTTGACTTTGTTGACTTGTTGACTTTTGTTGACTTGTTGACCGGTTGACTAGGCTTGACTAGTTGACCATCATGATAACCATGGTTATCATTTCATGCCAAAGACTTTTTCTTGCTTGCTCATTTGAGCAAAATGAGTGCATGACATGATAAGGTTATGGTTGCTTCTAACCATCACATAAGACTTTTTTGATATGATGAGTTATGATCACTTTGGATTATGAGAGGGTGAAAGACAAAAGAGTTGCTCATTCTTTCTTACTCATTCTCTCTCTTGTTCTTGAGCTCTCCTCTTGCTCTCACCCTCAACCTCTTGCTCCCTCTCTTGATCTATGGTTCTCTTGTCTCATGAGTTGAGAATCAAGAACCATAGATAAAATCCCATTCTAAATCATCTCTACTCATTCTAGTTCACTAGGTTTAGCAAACCAAGTGAACTAGTTTCTTCAAAGAACGAAGAAGGAGCTAAAGGTTGGAGCTTTCAAGTGGATCTATCTTCGGCGTACGGAGACAACGAGAAGGAGCCATCGAACCACCATCGGAGCTTGAAGAGAAGGAGTTCAAGTTTAGGTATAACCATCTTCATCCGAGTAGCTAAATATCTTTAGCTTAGTATGCTAGTTTTAGTTTAGGTAAAGATCCCGACCTTGCTTAGTCCATGTTGCCTCTTGCGTTAAAATTTTGATTTTATACCGTTTCCGCCTCCCCGTAAGAACCGGGGGTCGCAACGTGGACTTACAGTGGTATCAGAGCCTAACTAAACTTAAACTAGCTTGGTAGTAAAGTGTAACGAAGTTCGGAACCGAAAAAAATCCAAAAACCTAACTTTTGCAAAACCTGAGTTTCTGTTGAAATTTTTTTGGCTCAAAATGAAAAACTTTACACTTGTAAATTCGGCTCAGGGTTTTGTGTGAACACCCAAGAAAAACGATACAGTAATTCGTCCAAACCGCCGCCCTTCCGCCGCGCGAGCTAGGCATCCGCCGCGGAACCGCCGCGTTTTGTCGTCTTCTGTGCATCGTTTTTCGTGCAGTGTGTGTATGTGTTGGTTTTGGGATTTTTGAAATATATTATATGTGCCCAGATTTTCCAGAAAAGAAATTTCCTTTTGGGGTCCTATAATTCCGTATTTTTCCGAACTTCACTGCACTTTGACTATGATGGTTATATCTGTGATGTTTGCATGTATTGAACGTCGGCTAATCGCTATAAGTCGATTGGTCGGGGTTATACATGATCTGTAATGTGCTGGAATGTGTATATAAATATGTTGGATTGTCGCGGGTGAATAGCCGGGGGTTGTGAGACGAGAGTTTTCTTTTCTTGCAATTCATGTAAATTTGTAAATTGATGTAATAATTATTTGTATGGCCGCACAACCGGGAAGGGGTTGTAGCCGTCATTGTATAATTTCTTTTTACTGTTTTTGCTCCTAGGATAGACCCATGGAGGGGTGCACAAACTACCGGGTATGCCGAAGTGTCGAGTGGCCTACTCATGGAGATGAGGGAGGTTGCTACGCTTCGGGTACTTGGCGGGTAGTTTGCCGCACCCGTAGGGGTCTTGGGTGGGGTTTTGGCTATTCACCGCGACCGTGTAATCTGTTTTTGTTACAGGCTCGTACAAATTACAGATTCCTAGTATATCCAATGTATTTATCTGTGATCTGAAATGTTTATCATTGCAGTATATCTATATATGATACTATTTAGGCGTTGCTTATGTTTTACAGACGCGCTAGCCCAGCCCCCGTTCTGTCGTTAGTTAAGTAACCTAACGGGTAATGACGGGGCCCCGTGGCGAATGCGAATGGCATAAGCGTACGTCATATTTTGGTTGTTTTCTGCAATGGTAGGATTAAATGATGGGACGCATTAAAAGAACTAATGCAAGAATATCACGCATTAAAAGAACTAATGCAAGATAATAAACCAAGTTAAAGTCGTTGGAACACTTTCGAAAAACCACTCGGTTCTTTTCAAAAACAACTTTTAGATGCGGAGCTTGAGCCACTCCTTTTAAAAGCTATCTCGTTCCATCGACCATATCAAGTTCACTACGTTCACGGTTTTGCCAAAACCATCCGTAGCCCTCCGTCGTTTCGCATGAATAGTCAATAGTATTCAAGCTGTGTATGTTGGCCAAAGTCAAGGCACAGTGATTGGTAGCTATTGGGTGTTCATGTGTGGCATAGATAGATGCGTTGGTTTGGGACAGTCGTACTGCCATTTTGGCCAAAGTCAAGGGTAGGTACGGATGGATCCAAATTAACCTGGATAATGACGGGTAGAACTTGACATGTGACTTATGATATTTTGGCCAAAGTCAAGGTCATAAGAGCATGGGGCAAAAATCCACATCGGGAGTTTCATAAGTACTGAAACTTGCTAGATTTGCATACCATTTGGAGTGTGATGATTCTGGTAGGATTCCTTCAGTTTCGTCACGCAATGATATTTGGATCCCGATCCTACTGTGAGTATATGCTACTCCTCGGGAAATTTCTTACTTAACGATCAATGCTATAAACCTAGTAGGTGCCTAGAAAGGTGTTAGCGGGGCTACGCCCCCAGGGAAAAGAGGTTCTTTAATTAAGGAACTTCGCGAAAGCGTTGGAAAACCTCCCTCGAAGTACCGACACCGGCCTGGCTGGACGGTTAAGCAAGTATTGTACGGTGGGATTGATCCTGACTAATTCTTCCTTTATTGTTTGAGGAGGGATTCGAGAAACAGTGGGAGCCATCCTGTTTAGACAAACTAAAAACCACTCTAAACTTGCAAGAGCATCATGCTGAGTGTTTCTTCTTCTCTCTCCTAATTGCAGCGACCAATCAACATGACTGGACTTAAGTTACTCCTAGATAAAAACAAACTGACAGGGCCAAACTACAAAGATTGGCTCAGGAATGTCAAGATAGCAATCACTTATGACAAGCTGGGGTATCTTCTTACCACCAAAGCTCCCCCTGTCCCTGGTCCAACTTCCAGCGTCGCGGATAAGGAAATCCGTATGACTTGGGAGATTGATAGCGCGAAGGCCAAATGCCTCCTGCTTGCCTCGATGGACAACGAACATCAGAGGAGGCATGAGAATATGGACATGGAGTCCATATTGCTCCATACAAAAGAACTGTATGGAGAGCAATCACGTATCGCAAGATACGAAGCGTCGAAAAAGTTATTTTCGACAAGAATGGCCGTCGGATCATCAGTAGCCGAGCACGTGCTAAAGATGATCGGCTACATTGAGGAGCTCGCTGACCTAGGGATCACATTGGAGAGTGAGCTATATACGGATATAGTTCTCCAGTCCCTTCCTTCCACTTACGCCCAGTTTATACTGAACTTCAACCTACAAGAAAAAGAGGTTGAACTATCAGAGCTCCTCAACATGCTGAGGAGCGCAGAGGGCACCCTACAGAAAGGTAGGGAAACATCCACTTTGTTTGTAGGAGGATCATCTTCTTCTAGGTCCAAGGCGAAAGCCAAGGGAAAGAAGAAGAAGGCCCCCGCCAAACCAAGGGGCGGTGTTAGTAAAGTGGATACGAAGGGAAAAGGTAAAGCAACAAAGATAGCGGGGAAGCTTGTGGATAAGGAAAGAATGCTTCTATTGTCATAAGAAAGGACACTGGAAGAATGATTGCAGGGCCTGGAAGGCCAGAACACAGGAATTGAAGCAGGTTGCAGCTTCAGCTTCAGGTGTGTATGTTATTGAAAACTGTCTTTCAATAAACTCTACTTCCTGGGTATTGGATACCGGATCAGGATCTCATATCTGTAATTCTTTGCAGGCGTTGAGAAACCGTAGGGTTTTGAAGGCAGGTGACATGACCCTCAGAGTTGCGAACGGAGCTAGCATGGATGCTAAAGCCGTGGGGGGACTATCACCTGGGAATGTCAGATGGACATGTTTTGGTTTTGCGTAATTGCTTTTTTGTACCCAACGCAACTTGTAATATCATTTCTGTATCTTTAGTTTCTAAAGAAGGTTATGAATTTGCGTTTGTAAGTAATGTTGTAAACATTCACCTTAATCAAGTTTTGATTGGGTCAGGTACATTGAGTAATGGTATATACGTGTTAAACCAACCACAGATTTTCAACGTCCAGAATACACACAAAAGAAAGTCTCCAGAACTAAATCAGACTTTCTTATGGCATTGTAGATTGGGTCACATCAATGAGAGAAGGTTGACTAAGTTACATACAGAAGGGATATTTGAATGCGTTTCGAATATCAATCATATGCCACTTGTCAATCTTGTCTCAAAGGAAAGATGACAAAGACTCCGTTTACTGGACATGGAGTAAGAGCGAGCGAGCTCTTGGGACTCGTACACAGTGACGTGTGCGGTCCAATGTCTACACATGCCCGAAGCGGACATTCTTACTTCATTACTTTACGGATGACTTCTCAAGGTACGATTATGTCTTCTTAATGAAACATAAGTCCGAGGCCTTTGGAAAATTCCAGGAGTATAAGAATGAAGTAGAGAAACAGACCGGCAAAAGTATTAAGATTCTAAGATCGGATCGAGGTGGAGAATACTTAAGTGCCGAGTTCCTGGACTATTTAAAAGAGAACGGAATTCTCTCTCAGCTTACTCCTCCATACACCCCGCAACATAACGGTGTATCGGAGAGACGGAACCGCACCCTATTGGATATGGTGCGGTCCATGATGAGTAACGCTGAGTTACCGCGATCATTCTGGGGGTATGCACTAGAATCAGCGCATACCTTTTGAACCGAGTTCCCACTAAGACTGTGCCTACCACGCCATTTGAGATGTGGTGTGGGAAGAGACCCCATCTTAATCACATTAAGATATGGGGAAGTCCAGCTTTTGTCAAAAAGCAGCATGCGGACAAGCTCGAGGCACGCTCAGTACTGTGCAAGTTTGTGGGATATCCAAAGAATTCCAAGGGATATTTCTTCTACTGTGAAGAGGAACAAAAAGTTCTTGTTTCTCGTCATGCCCACTTTCTAGAACACCAGTTCATAGAAAAAGAAATAAGTGGGAGCGCAGTAGAACTGGAAGAAATTCCAGAACCACAGACTGTTACTGAAAGCTTGGTGGAACCAGAGGGTTCAACAGAACAGGACATTCCTACGCCGCTCCGCAGGAGTAGTAGGCAGTCTCATCTGCCCGAGAGATACTACGGTTTTCTCATAGACGGGGATAGAGAGGATTGCATCATAGATTATGATGAGCCTACTAGCTTCCAGCAGGCCGTTCAGAGCGTTGACTCAGTGAAATGGCTGGATGCAATGCGGACCGAAATGGAGTCCATGTACACCAACAAGGTATGGACGTTGGACATTGCTCCAGACGGGGTAAAACCCGTAGGATGCAAGTGGATCTTCAAAAGGAAGATTGGTGTAGATGGACAGGTTGAGACCTATAAAGCTAGGCTGGTAGCAAAGGGTTTTCGTCAAAGACCTGGCTTGGACTACGACGAAACCTTTTCTCCAGTAGCCATGCTGAAATCCATTCGGATCCTTCTTGCCATTGTTGCCTTCCACGATTATGAGATCTGGCAAATGGACGTAAAGACAGCTTTTCTAAATGGAAATTTAGAGGTGTGTGTCTATATGGACCAGCCAGAGGGTTTCATTCAGAGTGGGAGCAGCGGAAAGGTGTGCAAGTTGCTTAAGTCCATCTATGGACTAAAGCAGGCATCGCGGAGTTGGAACATCTGCTTTGATGAGACGGTCAAAGAATTTGGCTTTATCAAAAATCCAGATGAACCATGCATCTATAGTAGATTTGTAGCGAGAACTGTAGTATTCCTCGTTTTATACGTGGATGACATTCTCTTAATAGGAAATGACATCCCTATGCTACAATCTGTCAAGGGGTTCTTGTCACACAGGTTCTCCATGAAAGACCTGGGTGATGCCTCATACATTCTGGGTATCCGGATCTACCGTGACAGATCCAAGAGGATATTAGGACTTTCGCAGTCCAGGTACATCGACACCATACTGAAGAGGTTCAGTATGGAAGATTCCAAGCGCGGTAACCTACCGGCTTGTCACGGGATCACCCTCTCTAAAGAGATGTCTCCCAAGACTGATTTGGAGAGGGATCGCATGTCTATTATACCCTACGCTTCTGCGGTAGGCTCTATAATGTATGCGATGTTGTGTACCAGACCGGATGTAGCTTATGCACTGAGTGTGGTAAGCCGGTATCAGTCTAACCCTGGGGAGAAACACTGGATAGCGGTAAAGAACATTCTCAAGTACCTGAGAAGGACTAAGGAGATGTTCTTGGTGTATGGCGGAAAAGACCTCCAGATCGAGGCCTTTGCTGACTCCAGCTTCCAGAGTGACAAGGATGATTCCAAGTCCATGTCGGGTTTTGTCTTTACCCTCAATGGAGGGGCGGTGTGTTGGAAGAGTTCCAAACAGGAAACCGTTGCAGACTCGACGATGGAAGCGGAATACATCGCTGCATCTGATGCCGCAAAAGAAGCTGTCTCGATGAGGAAGTTCTTGAAAGAACTTCAGGTGGTTCCGTCCATTGTTGATCCAATACCTCTGTATTGCGACAACAACGGGGCTATAGCATTAGCGAAGGAACCCAGGTCCCATCAGAGATCCAGGCACATCTTGAGGCGGTATCACCTGATCAGGGAGATCGTGGATCGCCAGGAGATCGAGGTTCGGAGAGTCGCTTCAGAAGACAACACTGCAGATCCATTCACCAAGGCCTTGCCCCAGACTCAGTTTGAGCGGCTGATCGAGATGATAGGTCTTCGATACGCCAGTACATGGCCTTAGTGCAAGTGGGAGATTGTTAGTGTATATACCCTAGAGGCCATTACTGTATCATACTAGTTTGTATATTACTTAATGGATGCTTGGGATATTCACCTTGTACGTACAATCTTGCTCAAAATAGTAGTATGCTACTTGGTTTGTTTCTACTTCAATGTGTACATGTGTTTATTTTTGTATATCGCCTATACACATTAGTAGAGCCCTTAGGATCTTTGCTTGATTACCAGCGATGTGATGGCCGTCACACTAGTGGGGCTGGGTAATCTATAAGAACATCCTTATGCCGGTCCCTGGTCGCAGGACTATCGAGACAGGGCATCGATACTCCGGAGTAGACCAGCGCATGCGCTTCTCATCCCAGTGTGGGAGACGGTCTGTCCCACAGCCGTCAGTACGTCGTACTTGAGATAATATGCGGGTGCTCGTTAGGTTACGGGTACACTGGACAGGACTCGTCGGGAACTGACTAGTTGGTATTATACCTATCGTCAGTTATCAGTTCCCAGGTGACATGAGTACAGCTTAGTCCGCTGACTTGACACTGTCACTTCGCCTCGGGTGTGTTCCCACTGTACTTTGATCACTACCCTACCACGGCTCAAAGGAGTCATGCAAACAGGTGGTGGTTGGGTGCAGTCCCGAAGCACTTGGAGGCAGTGACGGTTAGACAGGATTCGTCTCTCCCGGTATTGGGGGTTGACATCGCGCTGTGTCTAGGAGAGCCATTACACGAGTAGTCCCTGGCCAGGGCAAACGAGATATACCGGTAGGTTTCCAGTGTTATCTCAGGGTGTTTTGGGCTTCGCTCCGGCACGACTTGTACCGCTATTGGGGGACTGACGTTTACCGCCCCCTAGGCCCGCCATGCGATGTATCAGACGAACAGACCGGACTGTACGGAGAATGTCACACTCAGGCTCAGTAGGAGTTCAGATGGGTTTCGCCTCGTCGGTCTTCTTGTCGGCATTACCTGGGGACCGTTACGCACAGCTAGTGCCGCTTGCGGTCTGTGGTTAAACCCACTGCCAGCGTAGTGTCGAGTCTTTAGAGTCCCACACAGAAAGCTTTTCGCCTTTAGGCAAAAGAGTAGAGGTCGCATGGTATTGCGACAGGTCGCATGGTTTTGCGACAGGGTTCGGTCACATCCGTGCACTTGTGCACGTACAGTGTCCGGACAGTTTACACTTGCGGGCTTTGGTTTAAGCCAGATCCTAGTGTACCTTATGGGATTGGATTTATCCAGTTTGCATTCGTGTTCCTCGGAACGCGGATGCGGGTGTGTATGCACAGTTGACAGGGAGGCAGAGGCTGCGGATTCTCATTAGGGTTGTTGACAGTTGACCGTTGACTATTTGACTTTATGCTCAACCCTAATGAGAATATGATATGTGATTAACTATTATATTAATTAAGTATTATGGTGATATGGTTGTTGACTTGTTGACTTTTGTTGACTTGTTGACTTGTTGACTTTTGTTGACTTGTTGACCGGTTGACTAGGCTTGACTAGTTGACCATCATGATAACCATGGTTATCATTTCATGCCAAAGACTTTTTCTTGCTTGCTCATTTGAGCAAAATGAGTGCATGACATGATAAGGTTATGGTTGCTTCTAACCATCACATAAGACTTTTTTGATATGATGAGTTATGATCACTTTAGATTATGAGAGGGTGAAAGACAAAAGAGTTGCTCATTCTTTCTTGCTCATTCTCTCTCTTGTTCTTGAGCTCTCCTCTTGCTCTCACCCTCAACCTCTTGCTCCCTCTCTTGATCTATGGTTCTCTTGTCTCATGAGTTGAGAATCAAGAACCATAGATAAAATCCAATTCTAAATCATCTCTACTCATTCTAGTTCACTAGGTTTAGCAAACCAAGTGAACTAGTTTCTTCAAAGAACGAAGAAGGAGCTAAAGGTTGGAGCTTTCAAGTGGATCTATCTTCGGCGTACGGAGACAACGAGAAGGAGCCATCGAACCACCATCGGAGCTTGAAGAGAAGGAGTTCAAGTTTAGGTATAACCATCTTCATCCGAGTAGCTAAATATCTTTAGCTTAGTATGCTAGTTTTAGTTTAGGTAAAGATCCCGACCTTGCTTAGTCCATGTTGCCTCTTGCGTTAAAATTTTGATTTTATACCGTTTCCGCCTCCCCGTAAGAACCGGGGGTCGCAACGTGGACTTACAAAGGGATCTCGGTTCTTTCCCCGTAGAATGAGGTGCAGGATATTCCAACTGAATACCACGATGCAAAGCAAAAGTAAATGACTATAGTGAAGTTATTGCCCTGATGCAAACTTCTGTCCATGGGGTCACTCCCGGTGAAGGGATCTCGTCCCTTGTCTCGTCGACTGAGGTGCTGGATATTCATAACCGAATACCACTGTGCAAAACAAAAGAGAATGCCCTTGCAATAACAGATTTTTGAAAAATGTTCCAGCAACATCAGAATAGCTTTGTTTAGCTTGCATTGATCCGAATCAACGCAGTCCATTCAATTGATCACACCACAAAAGAACGAAAATAATGATGTACGTATATGCCATCCGCATTCACCACTGGGTCCCGTCATCACCCGTTAGGTTACTTAACTAACGACAGAGCGGGGACTGGACTAGCGCGGATGCAAAACATATACAACATCTACTAGTATATATATCAATATATAATATTCGCTCAAGGCGTGATAAAATGCAACATCACAGAAATGTTACCAGTATCACAGAACAATACAGATATCTGGGATCCCCGGGTTTCATAGAGCCGCTACTAAAACCCGACGTTCCCCTGGTCGTGTGGATAGCCTGTGCAATGAAATCCTAGACCCCTACGGACGCGGTAAGTTACCCGCCAAAACCTGAAGCGAGGCAACCCCCTTCAGCAACGTGAATGGACCACCCAGCACTTCACGGAATCCGGTAACTTGAGCACCCCTCCTTGGGTCAACCTATACCCCCTATGAGTGCGGCGAATAGCCCGCCAATTCTAGAGTTAAGCCCCCTCCGTCTCAATGCCATGAGATGCGGTCCCGTTGCCCTCTAGGACCCGGCTATCCTTGCACCCTTCCGCGGGGTAATCCTAGTACAGAAAGTAAAATATACATACAACGGGTACATCGTCCTCAGCCCGGTCGTGCCCCAAAAGAATAATATACAAACAGGCAGTAACGGCAGTCCACATGTCGGACGCTCGTCCCGCAATATCAAATGTACATAAAATACCAAACTGTACTAACATTGCATACAGGGTATCCACCATGACAAATCCGCAATATCACAGCGCAACACAGAACATCAACGTGAATGTCACGTTCGTAAATCCGTCTAAAAGGGCTATAGTAGTTAGACAGGATTTACCGATCAAATGACATTCACGGTCGCAGATATAGTGTAAATACTGTGAACTAACATGTTTAAAATTTTCGATCGATCAAATTTCACGAAGCGGGCCCCAAGCACAACTGTAGCACTCAAAAACATCTGGGCCCAAAAAGAATATACCAGAAACCCTATTTCCATGTCATAAAGCCACTGTAAAAATTTGATGCATTGAAGCCAAATTTCGGCGGCGGATCCGCGGCCAAAACGTGATTTTGGCCGCTGATCCGCCGCGCTACAGTAACTTCAGCCTACCAAATTTTCACAGAATGCATAAAAAACCCTCCATGTAGTTTTCCAATGTACCAAATAATTTTTAGAGCACAGAAAAATTCGACAGAAAGTACGACATGGAAACGCGGTTTTTGGAAAATCCGTTCGATCGAACTTGTAAACGCGTTAGAGCAAGCTAGACTAGGTTAATGGCGTGGCTCTGATACCAATGTATGTGCACGGCAGCGCCCCGGCCGTCAATCCGAGGCCAAAATGCGGAAACGAAAACTTTTCTAAAACTTTAAATCCGGCGCTACCGCACACTAAAAACCCGGATCGGGCCATTAACCTAATGCTAGCAAACTAGAGAATGGGTAGAAAGCTATACCGAGCGATCCGTGTCCTTCGGTCTTCGGCCTCCATCCCGATCTCCTCGCGGAATCTCCGGTCTTCATCTCCTCGTCGTAAAGGGCACCACATCGCCGGGTTCTTTTACGGGCTCCCACCTCTGGACCGAGGCAACTCGGGCACGAAGTTGGCGAGCCGACGTGCTAAAGAATGCTGTAGGCTAGTGTAGAATCACTTGTCTCAAGCGGGTAGTGAAGTTGCCTTTGAAGGATGGAAGAAGAAAATGAGCTTTTGAGATAGCTATGGATTTTTTGTGGCAAAGCATAATATGAGATGAACAAACTTTCCCCACATAACAAAATGAATCACCTCTCCTCAAGAAATGTAGCCGGCCAAGAATAATTGGTGGAGGGAAAGAGGTAAAAGAAAATGTATGATCACAAGAAATATATGTCACACCAAGGTCTTGTACAAATCCAAATCAACTCTCATTTCCATCTCATTAAATGCACACCATGATGAGAACAAGAAAAGCATCAAAAGATGCTAGAATAATCAAGAACCCTCATGTCACAAAAAAACCCTTCGACAATTGCTTATTTGCACATTTGCAAATAAGCCCCTCCCATCAAAAATTCTGCCAAAGAATGGTAGAAAGAAAAACTGGCTGAAACGGAAAGCAAATTGGCAACTTCAGAAAACTGATCCCGTAATAAATTACAGGAAATCCCCGCGACTGTATATACATACCCACATTTGTATTCCCACTGAATACAAATGCAATGAGACAAAATCTACACTGTACAATACTAGGATCCGGCTTAAACCAAAGCCCGCTAGTATTATCCGTCCGATCATGATCCGTGCAATATCGCACATATCTGATCGAACCCTGCCATATCTCCATATGCTCTCTACAGCGTTTCGCCCTAAACTTGAGAAAACGGTATGTGGGGGACTCTAAAGACTCGTCAATACTTTGGTTGTGGATTTAACCACTAGCACGTCAGAAGTATTAGCCATACGTAACAGGCAACCAGGTATTGACCAAAAGGGACGTCGATGGGCGAATTCATCCAGACACCCTACTGAGCCTGTCAGTGACAATATCCGTACAGTCCGGTCCGTTCGTCTATGAGCATCGCATGGCGGGCCTAGGGGGTTGGTAAAAGTCAGACCCCCAAAAGCGGTACAAGTCGTGTCGGAGTGTAGTCCAGAACACCCTGAGATACTACTGTAATACTTACCAGTAAATCTCCTGCCTTGGCCAAGGACTTCTTGTAATGGCACTCCTAGACACAGCGCGACCTCACCCCCAATACCGGGAGAGACGAACCCCTGAAGATCCGCTCACTACCTCCATGTGGCTCGGGATTGTACCCAACTAAAACCTATTTGCACGACTCCTTTGAGCCGTGGTAGGGTGGTAATCAAAGCACAGTGGGAACTCACACGAGACAAATGACGATCTCAGGTTGATGAACTAACCTGTACACATGTCACCAGGGAACTGCTATCTGACGTCAGGTATAAGACCAACTAGCATGTTCCCGGGGAGTCCTGTCCGGTGTACTCATAACCCAATGAGCACCTGTATACATCTTAGGTGAACCAACTGACACCAGTGGCTTGTGAGACCGGCCACCGCCCCCCGTCGGGGTCTCGACTGTATACACTAGTCTACTCTGGAGTATCGATGCAATGTCTCGAAAACTCCCACGACTAGGGACCATTTAAGGATGTGCTTATAGACCCCAGCTCCCATGTATATGATCGCCCTCATACTGCTGGCAGTCAAGCAAGAATCCTAAGGGCTCTATCAACGCGCAATAGTGACTTGTAAGGTCACCTAAAGCAATACACGATGATAAAGATAAACCAGATAGCATACTATCATCTTGAGTAAGACTGTCCTACCGGCATAGGTCCTCCCTCAATCATTGCAATCACGTGCCTGTGATCCAATAATTGACTCTGAGGGCTCTATATCCAACACTAGTACTACCTCAAAGCCACTAATCTCTTTTGCAAGAAATTCCTTTTCTAAAAAAGTGGCGTGTTGAGCAACAAACACCCTTTGTTCCTCACTGTGGTAGAAAATATACCCTCGCGAATGCTTAGGATATCCAACAAACTTACACAAACAGACCTTGCCTTGAGTGTGTTCGGTTTTTGTCTTTTGACATAGGCCGGGCAACCCCATATCTTAATAAAATTAAGATACGGTCTCTTTCCCTCCCATATCTCATTTGGGGTGGTAGGCACAGATTTGGTAGGAAGTCTATTCAGTAGGTATGCCGCTTTCTCCAGTGTATACCCCCAGAAGGAAATAGGTAACTCAGATATGCTCATCAAAGAGCGCACCATATCTAATAGGGTGCGGTTCCTTCATTCCGATACACCGTTGTGCTGTGGTGTATATGGAGGAGTCAGTTGAGAGAGAATCCCATTCTCTTTTAAGAAGTCCAGGAACTCATTGCTTAAGTATTCACCTCCGCGATCTGATCAAAGGATTTTAATACTTTTCCCGGTTTGGTTCTCGACTTTTTGTTTTTATTCTCTAAATTTCTCAAAAGCTTCTGATTTGTGTTTCATCAGGAACACATATCCAAATCTACAGAGATCATCAGTGAATGTAATGAAGTACGATGAACCATCACTGGCAAGTTAGACATGGGGCAACATACATCACTATGTATCAGTCCTAAGTGTTCAGTAACTCTTTCTCCGTGTCCAGTAAATAGAATTTTGGTCATCTTGCCTTTGAGACATGACTAGCAAGTGTCATAAGATGAAAATTCGAACGGTTTCAAATATCCATCTTTATGCAACTTAGCTAGCCGTGTCGCATTTATGTGATATAGTCTACAATGCCACAAGAAGGATTCGTTCATTTATAAACTCTTCCTCTTGTGTGTGTTTGTTATGCTCAGAACCGTTGATTGATTTAGAACATAAATGCTATTGCACAACGTGCCTGATCCAACCAACTTTTGGTTCAGGAAAATGTTCATAACATTATCCTGTAATACAAAATTATATCCCTCTTTACTCAACAAAGAAACCGATATAATGTTGCATATCAGGTTCGGCATGTAATAGCATTCATTTAGAATCAGTGTATTACCAGTTGGTAATACAAGGTGATACTCACCGACGGTTTTTGCTGCTACAATTGCACCATTTCCAAGCCTTCTGTCGTTATCACCATCTCCAAGTTCTCTACCTTTTCTCAGCCCATGTAACTGATTACATATATGGGATCCTGACCCAGTATCTAATACTCAGGACGTAGAGCAAATGGAGAAACAGTTCTCTGTAACGAACACACCCGAAGAAAATGCATCAACATGTACTTTCTTCATTCGGGTGGCATAGGAATCCTGGTATTCCCCTATATCCTGTTCAGTCTCATAACTTTTATATGAAAGAACGGAACCAACGTTCCCCAGCACAGTATAACATGCGGTTCGGTCAATACATCCATATTATTATCTTGATTAAGGCATGATATGGTCTCTACCTTGAGAGAGAGAGAAGAAAATACTTTAGCGTACGCTCTTGGAAGATCAGATTGGTTATTATTTTATCTAATCAGGATGGCTCCCACTGTTTTTATCAAATCTTCCTTCAAACCCTAAAAGGAAAGACTAGCCGGGATTAATTACACACTACAATTTCGCCAATCTTTTAGCCAGGCCAGTGTCGGTACTTTGAGGGAGGTTCCCCATGCTTTCGTACGGACCTAATTAAAATAAACCTCGTTTTCCCAGAGGCATAACCCCGTTGATACTTTTCTAGACACCTATTTGATCGGCTAATTGTCCTGTGTAAAACACTCCCAGGAGTAACAATTACTCGCAGTGGGTATCGGGATCCAACTATCTCATAGAAAGTATGAAATCTCATTGCAAATCTCAACATTTGAAATTTCCGATAATATTTTGCCCCAAGCATCCCATGACCTTGACGGAGGTCAACAAACCTTAGGATGCAAGTTAAGTTCAACCCGTCATTTCTTGATCGAATCAAACCCACCCGCACGACCCTTGACGGAGATCAACAAGGTCGTATGACTACCCTAATCCAATCCGCATAATATGCATAAACAGATAAATACTAGTTAGCTACCACACATACTACGCCTTGACGGAGGTCAACAAATGTAGCACGAATATTAAGTAGGACTTATCTGAAATGACGGAGGGCTACGACAGGTTTTTCAGAAAACCTATTGTGTATTGAACTTGATATCGTTGTAGAATCGAGTGAATTTTGAAATGGAGTGTTTTTGAGGCTTTCACTAGTTTTGCTAAAGTGGTCATTCCCGGTGAAGGGATCTCGGCTCTTTTCTCATCGAATAAGGTGCGGGATATATCATTTATATCACAATGCAAAGCAAAGCTCCAAAAGCAATCAAAAGACAAACCGGGTGTGTAGCATCGGTCAGTTTTTCTAAAGAGGTCACTCCCGGTGAAGAGATCTCGGCTCTTTCCTCATCAAATAAGGTGCGGGATATATCATATATATCATAATGTAAAGCAAAACTGTAGCTACCCTTTTTGAATAATTTGATTCTACAACATCTTTTAGGTATCTTTTTTACATTAATCACATTAATGAAGTCCCATAATTTAAGTCACCTAAACATCACAGATAAATACGACGTACACTTATGCCATCCGCATTTGCCTCGATGTCCCGTCATGCACCGTTAGGTTAGGTAACTAACGGCAGAGTGGGGCAGGGCTAGCGCGGGTGTAAAACATAAGTAACGTTTATATAATATATCATATATACTATATACAGTATCCATCTCAAGATATCAAGTGATCACATCACAGATATCGCAGCAGAAGAAACATATGAAATATTGGATATACTAGGAGGTCCATGTTTTAATTTTTAGCCTATATAAAACACGGATTCCACAGTCGCGATGAATAGCCAAACCGACATCTCTAGACCCCTACGAGAGCGGCAAGCAACCCTACCAATTTTAGAGTTAAGAGACCCGGACTCGACTCCTCGAGTTGGTCTCCCACTGGACTCTAGAACCCGGTTACTTATGCTCTCCTCCTTGGGTCTATCCTAATGCAGAAAAGTAAATAATATACATCAATGGTGACATCAATCTCAACCCGGAAGTGCCCCAATAAAATAATATTACATACATTTAATTTTACATGAATGAAAATAAAAACTCTCATCTGACATAAAACCCCCGGCTATTCAAAACGCGATGATCCAATATAACATATCCAGCAGCACATAACATCACATGTCATCACAGGAGATAAAAACTAGACAATGTTAAACATTCTAATCGAATCATCGAACACCCAAGATTACCCAGAAAACTTAACACTTGAGCACAATTTAAAGTAATTCAGCACACGCCACAACACCAATGAACCAGCCGTAGAAGGGTCAAACCAACGCCTCATATATGAAACGCTAAACTACTACAAACCCTAGGGTTCAAGTTGCGGTTTTGACATCCACATAATCGAGTTAAGGTTTACGTGGTCCATCGAATAACTTGCATGATCTTTAAAAGCTTTTTAACTACGGAAAAAATCCAACACTTGGAAATTTTCCCGGCAAGGGTTAAAGCGTGTATTTGACATCCGATAGAACTTTTTAACAACGTCTAAAGTTATCCGAAAACAGTTAAAATATGACTACGAAACACTCCGAGTTGTTATTATAGTAAATTAACATCACATGACAATTTAGCAAGAATAAACAATACCTGAAGCACCAAAACCCATGTAACAGAACACTAAAAATCTGGAGGTGGGGGCTCGGAATTGGCCGGTAGGGGGGTCTCTCCGTCCCAAAAGTTTTCAAATGCCTCCAAATTTCATCAGTGTTCATGTAATCACATATATATGACTCTGTACTTATTTAAAAAAATTTTAGGGATCGTTTTAAAATCGACAGAAACATGGATTTTAGGGTTTCAAGTTCGGAGTTTGTTTAGTGTTCATAATCTAACAAAATCCGTATAATTTCCTAGTTAGGCACTAATACCACTGTAGGGTTCCTCTCGACGGCAGCGAGGTTTCGGGAGGCATCCTCCATGCCATTTTTAAAAATATGCCGTTAAAAGGAACTCTAAACTAGAATCGTTAGCTAGAATACAATACAGAAACATATAATAAACCTTTTACTATCCAAGTGAAAACGAAATACAACCTTTGTAGATCGGTTATTTACTTCAATAGCTCCTTGTTGTAGTCCCTTTGCTGCGATCGTGGTTCTCCCGGACTCATGCATGGCTTCACAAGGCGAAAGGAGCGACCTTGCTTGAAGTCTTCGAGGCCGAAGATGATCTACATCGAGGGGATGCCAACTCAAGCTGCTACTTCACTAACTAAAGAATTAGTGAAGAAAACACCCTATACTAAAATGCTAATCTAGTAGAGGATGGAGAAATAGGAAGTGGGCTCACTTTAGAATTTGTTTTCTCACTTAATCAAAACCTAGAGAGCTTTTGAGCTCATTGAAGAAGATGAACAAATAATGAGATGAGAATAATGATCAAGTGAGTGAGCTAAACATGGGTGAGTGGGTATCATATACTAACCCATGTAGATCCATAACCATGGCTAAGTGTGATGGTTAGGTTACTAAATATCTAAGGTAAAAACAAAGTGAGTGGACTTTGTCAAAGCAAACCCTAGCTTCTACAAGCTTCATGCTTGTGACAAAACCTCCACTTATTTTGTAATTACCTTAAATAATAAAACCCCACTATCACAATTAGAATGGTGTATGTCTTACATACCCATGAAAGATGTATCAACAACCATGATACAATAATCAAAACACAAATTAATATATATCACATATATATTAAGTTGTGCATAAGTGAGGAAAAAAATGCTTAAGTGAACCAATGTTAGTTAATCTAAATTAGTATATCACATATACAATTATACACTAAATTATTAAATCAACTCTTGACTTAATAATCCGGCTATATCACATATAACCGACTAACATCCAATGTATCGTCTTATCGAATCAACCCTTGATTCGATGACCCGGCTATATCATATATAACCGACCGATACTGAAAGTCACGAGAATACAATACGGTATCACATACACGCATTATTCTCGGTCCCGCATATATCACATATGTGCTCCTATTTCATTTTGCCTGAGACAGTAAAACCTCTATATAGGACTCTAAAGACTCGTTAATATGCCGGCAGTAGGTGATGATCACATCAAGCACCAACAAGCCATCAGCGGTACTAGCTGGACGTAACAGCTACCCGGGTATTGAGCAATCAGATGATCAGCAAGCAAGCCCGCTCCAACTCCTGCAAAAGCCTGACGGTAACACTTGCCGTACAGTCCGGTTTCCTTGTCTGATATGTCGCATATCAAGTCTAGGGGTGGTAAACGTCAGACCTCAATAACTGATAAGTCATGCCGATGTGAGGCTCATAATGGGTCGAGAAACTACCGGTAACACTTACCGGTAAATCTCTAAATCATCCCTGGCCAGGGACTTCCCTGTTATGGCCAATCGAGCACAGCGCAACATCAACCCACAATATCGGGAGAGACGAAACCCCTGCTATCGCTCATTGCATCCATGTGACTCGGGACTGTACCCAAAACCCACCGTTTTGCACGCCCTCTTGGACATGGTAAGGTGGAAATCAAAGCACAGTAGGAATTACACAAGACTATATAATGATCTCGGGTCTACAGACTAACCTGTATAAGTGTCACCAGAGAACTGCCATCTAACGTGAGGTATAATACCATCTGGGAGTTCTCAGCGAGTCCGTCCAGTGTACCCAGTCTCCACTGAGCAACCGTATACCATCTCTGATGTCAAACACCAATGGATATGGGATCATCCATCGCCCATCTCATGGGTTGAGAAGCGTATACGCTAGTCTACTCTGGTATATCGATGCCCTGTTTCGATACACCCATGACTAGGAACATTAAATGATGAACTTATGGACTACCATGGCCCCACTAGTATGATCTGCATCATAGTCTTGGTAGTCAAGTACACATCCTAAGGGCTTTACCAACATGTAACTATAAGACAGTATCAAGAGACTAGTATACATGTTAAGATAAAGAGCAACCAGATAGCATACTATCATATCGAGCAAAAATGTCCTCTCTATATATGTCCAAGCATCCAATATAATATACATCATCTGTACAGTACTGGCCTCTAGGGCATACATACAACTAACAATCTCCCACTTGCACGAGGGCCAGCTGCTGTAGTATCGCATACCAAGCATCCCGAAGAGTCTCTCAAACTGTATCTGGGGAATGGCCTTCGTGAGTGGTTCCGCTATGTTGTTCTTCGTGTCAACCCTCCTGACCTCAATCTCCCGGCGATCAACTATCTCCCGGATCAGGTGATACCGCCTCAGAATATGCCTGGATCGCTGATGGGACCTGGGTTCCTTGGCCAAAGCCACCGCTCCATTGTTATCACAATACAAAGGTATTGGATCCTTAATGGATGGAACCACTCTAAGTTCAGTAATGAACTTCTTGATCCAGACAGCCTCTTTGGTAGCATCGTTGGCAGCGATGTACTTAGCCTCCATCGTCGAGTCTGCCACGGTTTCCTGCTTGGAGCTCTTCCAGCATACCGCCCATCCATTGAGGGTAAAGACAAATCCCGAGTATGACTTATAGTCGTCCTTATCACTCTGGAAGATCGAATCGGTAAAGGACTCCACTTGGAGTTCTTCATTACTTCGTACTTCATTATATTCACTGATCATCTTTTTGGATTCAGACATATGTTCCTGTTGAAACACAAGTCTAATACTTTTGAGAAATTCAAATAATATAAGCTTGAAGTTGTAGGGTTACTAGGCACACTAACGAGGCGCTACAAGGAATCGACAATGCCAAAATTTAATTATTATGTGCCGAATAACACTAAGCAAGATCGTAAACTGGAGTTTAGGCGAAACAAATTGCAAGTAAACAACTTTACGCTAAAGGGAACGCGATATACAACTTTTGTAGATCTGTCATCCACTTCTAAAGCTCTTTGATGATGTCCCTTTGCTGCGATCAAGGTTCTCCCGGGCTCTTGCATGGCTTCACGACGCGAAGGATGCGACCTTGCTTGAAGTCTCCGAGGCCGAAGATGATCTACGTTGAGGGAATTCCTACTCAAGCTCCTACTTCACTAACTAGAGAATTAGTGAAGTAAACACCCTAAACTAAAGTGCTAGTCTACTAGAGGATGGAGAAATAGGTAGTGGGTTCTCTTTAGAATTTTGTTTCTCACTTTCTTTCTCACTTTAGATCAAAACCTAGCAAGCTTTTCTCTTGCTCAATAAAGAAGAAGATGATGAACAAAAGAAAAGAAAATGAGGATAATGATTAAGTGATAATGCTAACCATGGTGAGAGAGTATCATATACTAACCCTTGTAGAGACTTAACCCTAGGCTTATCTTTATGGTTGGGTTAAGAAATATCCATAGTAAAAATAAAACCAAGTTGAATTAGTCAATGAATCCACAAGCTTCCACAAGCTTCATGCATTTTCTAATCCTCCTCTTGATTTTGTAATTACTTTAGACATTAAAAACCCAAAATAAAAATTAGCATAGTGTAAGTCTCATACGCCCATATATAGTGTATCATCAACCATGATACAAAAATATAACACATTTTCATATATATCATATATATAGTAAAAATGTGTACAAGTGAGAAAAAACCCTAAGTGAACTTGTGTTAGTAAATGTATACTACTATATCTAATATACAATTATACACTTAATTATTAAATTAACACTTGACTTAAAAATCCGGTCATATCTCATATAACCGACTAACTTTCACCGTATCGACTTATCGCAATCCTGCACAAGTGTCACCAGAGAACTGCCATCTGACGTGAGGTATAATACCATCTGGAAGTTCTCGGCGAGTCCGTCCAATGTACCCAGTCTCCACTGAGCACCCGTATACCATCTCTGATGTCAAACACCAATGGATATGGGATCATCCATCGCCCATCTCATGGGTCGAGAAGCGTATACGCTAGTCTACTGTGGTATATCGATGCCCGGTCTCGATACACCCACGACTTGGGACCTTGAAGGATGTACTTATGGACCACCATGTCCCCACTAGTATGATCCGCATCATAGTCCAGGTAGTCAAGTACACATCCTAAGGGCTTTACCAACATGTAACGATAAGACAGTATAAAGAGACTATTATACATGTTAAAGCAAAGAGCAACCAGATAGCATACTATCATATCGAGCAAGAAAGTCCTCTCTATATATATCCAAGCATCCAATATAATATACATCATCTGTACAATACTGGCCTTTAGGGCGTACATACAACTAACAATCTCCCACTTGCACTAGGGCCAGCTGCTGTAGTATCGCATACCGAGCATCCCGAAGAGTCTCTCAAACTGTATCTGGGGAATGGCCTTCGTGAGTGGATCCGCTGTGTTATTCTTCTTGTCAACCCTCCAGACCTCGATCTCCCGGCGATCAACTATCTCCCGGATCAGGTGATACCGCCTCAGAATATGCCTGGATCGCTGATGGGACCTGGGTTCCTTGGCCAAAGCCACCGCTCCATTGTTATTGCAATACAAAGGTATTAGATGCTCAATGGATGGAACCACTCCAAGTTCAGTAATGAACTTCTTGATCCAGACAGCCTCTTTGGCAGCATTGTTGGCAGCGATGTATTCAGCCTCCATCGTCGAGTCTGCCACGGTTTCCTGCTTGGAACTCTTCCAGCTAACCGCCCCTCCGTAAAGGGTAAAGATAAAACCTGACTGCGACTTAGAGTCGTCCTTATCACTCTGGAAGCTCGAATCGGTAAAGAACTCCACTTGGAGTTCTCCATTACAATACACCAAGAGCATCTCTTTAGTCCTTCGTAAGTACTTGAGAATGCTCTTCACAGCTGTCAACTGACTCTCTCCAGGATCAGCTTGATACCTACTCACTACACTTAGTGAGTATGCTACATCGGGTCTGGTACATAGCATTGCGTACATGATAGAGCCTACAGCCGAAGCATAGGGTATCCCTTGCATGCGAGCTCTCTCCAAATCAGTCTTGGGAGACATCTCTTTGGAGAGAGTGAGCCCTGAGATCATGGGTAAAAACCCACGTTTGGACTCTTCCATACTAAACCTCTTTAGTATGGTGTCAATGTACCTTGATAGGGACAATCCCAATATCCGTTTAGATCTATCTTTTTACATCCTTATTCCCAATATGTAGGAGGCATCACTTAGATCTTTCATTGAGAATCTTTGTGATAAGAAGAGCTTCACCGATTGCAGCATAGGAATGTCATTTCCTATCAAGAGTATGTCGTCCACATAGTGCAGGGTTCCTAGGCACTCTAGTGAGGTCTCCCAAGCCATCAACCATGGCAAATTAAAAAATATGGTGCCTACAAACCCTAGTGTACGGATCGATAACTAGATGTCTAGGCGAAAAGAAAGCTAGCTAACAACTTAGCTAATGAGAATACGGAAATACAACCTTTGTAGATCCGGTGCTCCACCTCCATAGCTCCGCAACGAGGTCCTCTCCGCTGTCCAAATCGAATCTGGGCTCTAGGATCGGCTTCGTCGGAGAATGGGCAAGCTAGGTCGTCGATGTCCATGCCGAAGATGATCTACGTCGAAGCATCGATGAATCAAGCTCCACCTTCACCAAGTCATGAAACTTGTGAAGGAAACACACTCTACTACTTGGCAAGAGGTAGAGGATGAAGAAATAGGAAGTGGGTAGACTTTAGAATTGGATTTCTCACTCATTTTGATCACTTGCCATTGTTGAAGTGAAGGTTTCTTCACTTGAAGCAAGGAAGAAGAAGCAAGTTATATTATGATAAGTTTTTAAAATGAAAAGAATAATTAAATCATACTTATCATAACATAACCATGGTTATGTGTAGAGAGCAAACCCTAGTTAGGTGAATGGTTAGGTTAGGCATGAAACAAAAATGGTTGACTTTTCAATCCTTCATGAAACTTCAAGATAGAAACAAAATAAAGCAACCATTTTTTCTTTTGCCAAAATGCAATAAATAAATTAATAAATGATTAAAATAATTAAACATAACCTTAACCATTTACTTAACTAAGGTTTAGACTAAACCTACACACAAACATGCATGTACCATCAAATATGATACAAGTAAGTGCACAAATCATATCGCATATGCAATGCGCACACCCGAGTGAGAAAATCCATCTTAAGTGAACCGATACTAGTTAACGCAAAGTAATATATCAAATATATAATTATGCATTAAATCATTAAATCAACGCTTGATTTAATGATCCGGTCATGCGCACATAACCGACTGGTATCAATAGTAACATCTTATCGAATCAACACTTGATCCGATAACCCGGCTATATCGCATATAACCGATCAATGTCACATCGCGAGAATCGAATACAGTATCACATACTCGTATTATTCTCGGTCCCGCACATATCTCATATGCGCTCCTATTTCGTTTCGCTTGAGCCAGGAAACCTCTGTGTAGGACTCTAAAGACTCGTCAATACGCCGGCAGCAGATGATGATCATATCAAACACCCATAAGCCGCAAGCGGTCTGCTAAACGTAACGGCCACCCGGGTATTGAGCGATCTGAAGATCGACGAGCAAGCCCGCTCACACTCAAGTGAATCCGACCAGTAACACTACCGTACAGTCCGGTCTGATCGTCTGATCTGTCGCATATCTCGCCTAGGGGTGGTAAACGTCAGACCCCAATAGCTCAATAAGTCGTGTCGATATGAGGCTCATAACGGGTCGAGAAACTACTGGTAACACTTACCAGCAATTCTCTGAGCAGCCCTGGCCAGGGACTTCCTGTTATAGCCGATCGAACACAGTGCAACATCAACCCCCATATACCGGGAGAGACGAATCCCCTCCTATCGCTCATTGCCTCCATGTGACTCGGGACTGTACCCAAAAACCACCGTTTTGCACGCCCTCTTGGACGTGGTAAGATGGAAATCAAAGCACAGTGGGAACCACACAAGACTCTATGACGATCTCGGGTCAACAGACTACTCTGTACCAGTGTCACCAGAGAACTGCCATCTGACGTGAGGTATAATACCATCTGGGAGTTCTCGGCGAGTCCGTCCAGTGTACCCAGTCTCTACTGAGCACCCGTATATCATCTCTGATGTCAAACACCGATGGATATGGGATCATCCATCGCCCATCTGTATGGGTCGAGAAGGTATACGCTAGTCTACTCTGGTATATCGATGCCCCGTCTCGATATACCCACGACTAGGGACTTTGAAGGATGTACTTATGGACTACCATGTCCCCACTAGTATGATCCGCATCATAGTCCAGGTAGTCAAGTACAGATCCTAAGGGCTTTACCAACATGTAACAGAGAGACAATCAGCATACACGTTAAGGTAAATATCAACCAGATAGCATACTATCATGTCGAGCGAGAAAGTCCTCCCTATATACGTCCCAGCATCCACTACAATATACATCCTATGTATAGTAATGGCCTCTAGGGCATACATATAACTAACAATCTCCCACTTGCACTAGGGCCATCTGTAGCAGTGGTTGCAGTATCTCATACTCAACCATCCCATAAAAGTCTCTCTCTGGGAACAGGCCTTTGTGAGTGGATCCGCTGTGTTGTCCTCAGAATCTACTCTCCAAACCTCGATCACCCTGGAGATCAATCATCTCCATGATCAAGTGATACTGCCTTAGAATATGTCTGGATCACTGATGGGACCGGCGTTCCTTGGCATAAGCCACAACTCCATTGTCACACAATGGGAGGAACATAGTTCATCTCATGAACCAATATACACCCAAACAGCCTCTTTGGTAGCATCTTAAGTAGCGATGTATCCAGCCTTTATCGTCTAGTATGTCACGGTATCTAGCTTGGAACTCTTCCAACATACCGTCCCTTTACTGAGGGTAAAGACAATGCCTGTGACTGACACTCAGTCGTCTTTATCACCCTGGAACACTTCCAGTGATTCTCCCCAGGATCGATTGATACCATCTCACTACAACTAGTGAGAATTCTAACCTCCAATTAAATCTATCTCATAGATCCAAAATCCAGGATTTAGTAGGTATCACTTTGATCCTATATGGAGAATTCTAATGATAAGCGGAGATTGATCGAGCGTAGCATAGGAAACTCCTTCCCTATCAAGAGTATGTCATCCACGTACTCTACGAGGATCGTCACCATACTCCCTATTACCTTCTTGTTTATACAAGGTTCATCTACCATTTTGATGATGTCAAACTCTTTGATTGCTTCATCAAAAACAGACGTTCCAACTCCGCGATGCCTGCTTTATCTTATAAAGCATCTTGCACACGTTTCCGCTGCTCCCACTGTCTACGAAGCCCTCTGGCTGTGTACTTATAGACGCTCTCTTCTAAATCATCATTTAGAAAAGCAGTCAAGACACCCAACCACCAGATATCGCAGTCATGGTATGTAGCCGTGGCAAGTAGGATCTGGATGGACTTAAGCATAGTCACTTGAAAAGGTTTCATCATGATCCACGCCTGGTCAATGACGAAAACCTTTAACAAGTCTAGCTTTGAAAGTCTCAACTCTTCCATATACACCAAGTAATCTTCTCAAGATATACTTGCTCCTGATGGGGATTTAACCCTTCAGATCTTGCAGCTAAAGTCCATACTTTGCTGGTGTATAAGGATTCCATCTCAGATCATAAAGCATCCAGCCATTCTTACAGAGTCTTACTCCTGATGGCCAGCTCGAAACTAGTTGGGTCATCATCTCATGATGTAATCCTCGCTCCCACTGTCATAGAGAAACCGAAGTATCTCTCAGGTGGGTGAGGAACCCTACTAGATCGGCGGAGAGGCTGAGGTTCGTTGGTATCTACTGAATCCCTTGGTTCTATCAAATCATCTGCTGTAGTTCGTATAGCTGGAACACTTCCAGTTCTACATAACAGACCTTGCCTCGAGCTTGTCCGGATTTTGCTTTTAGACATAGGCCGGACAACCCTAAATCTTAACTAACTTAAGACATAGGCTCTTCCCTTTCCACATCACATATGAAATGGTAGGCAACTAATTTGATTCGAACCCTATTCAATAGGTATGCAGCTTCTCAAGTGCATAACTCCCAAAAAGGAAAAAGGTAACTCAGTATTACTCATCATAGAGCACACCATATCATATAGGGTGTGATTGCTCCGCCCCGATATACCATCGTGCTATGGTGTAATCGGAGGAGTAATGCTGAGAGAGAATCTCATTCTCCTTTAAAATAGTCCAGGATTTCCGTGCTCAAGTATTCTCCTCCTAGATCACATCAAAGGACATAATACTTTTTCCCGTATATCTGGTTCTCTACTTCTAACTTATATTCTGTGAATATCTCAAAAGGTTCGGACTTGTGTTTCAACAGGAACATATGTCTGAATCTTGAGAGATTATCAGAGAATGTAATGAAGTACAAAGAACCGGTCTTGGCATATGTAGACAGGGGACCTACATACATCAACATGTATTATCCCAAGAGTTCAGTAACTCTTTCTCAGTTTCCAGTAAACGGAGCTATGGTCATCTTATCTTTGTGACATGACTGGCGAGTTTCAGAAGATGTAAATTCAAACTGATTTAAATATACATCTATATGTAACTCTAGCCAGTCGGGTCGCATTGATCTGACCTAGTCTACAATACCTCAAGAAGAATTCGTTCATATCTGAACTATTCCTCTCGTGTGTGTTCCGTATATTAAGAACTGTAGTTTAATTTAGAACATTAATGCTTTTAGATAACGTGCCTGAACCGATCAACCTTTGATATAGGAAATGTTCAAAACATTATCCAACAATACAAAATTATATCCTTTCTTTTCAGATAAAGAGACTGATATGATTTTGTATATCAGGTTCGGTATCTAACAACACTCGTTCAGAATTAATGTATTGGTAATACAGGATGACAGTGACCGACAGACTTGGCTGCAACACTTGCCCCGTTTTCTGCCTCATGAAACTTATCACCCGTTCTCAGTTCTCTACCTTTCTGTAGCCCTATGTAACAGATTACATATCTGGGATCCTGATCTGGTATCACATACCCAGGACGTAAAGGATACTGAGGAACAGTTCTGTATAATGAACACACCCGAAGATGATGCATCAGCATGCACTCTCTTCGTTTGGGCGGCACGGGAAATCTGGTATTCCCCAAATTCCTGCTCTGTCTTATAACAATTATAAGTTGGAGCGGGACCAACGTTCCCCAGCTCAGTATAACAAGCGGGTTCGGTCAAATATCCATATTATTATCTTGATTAAGGCGTGATATGGTCGCTACCAGGAGAGAGAGAGAAGAAAACACTCAGCGTGCGCTCTGTCAAGAATAGATTGGTTATTATTTTATCTAATCAGGATGGCTCCCACTGCTTTTTATCAAATCTTCCTTCAAACCCTAAAAGGAAAGACTAGCCGGGATTAATTACACACTACAAGTTCGCCAATCTTTCAGCCAGGCCAGTGTCGGTACTTTGAGGGAGGTCCCCCGTGCTTTCGCACGAACCTAATTAATGTAAACCTCGTTTTCCCAGAGGCGTAACCCCGTTAACACCTTTCTAGACACCTACTTGATCGGCTAATTGTAATGTATAAAACTCTCCCAGGAGTAACACTTACTCGCAGCGGGTATCGGGATCCAACTATCTCATAGAAGGTATGCAATCTCATTGCAAATCTCAACACTTGAAATTCCCGATAATATTTTGCCCCTAGCGTCCTATGACCTTGACGCAGGCCAACAAACCATAGTCCGCTAGTCAAGTTCAACCCGTCATTTCCTGATTGAATTAAACCCACCCGCACGACCCTTGACGCAGGCCAACAAAGTCGCACGACTACCCTAATCCAATCACATCATATGCTTATGCAGATAAGCACCAGTTAGCTACCGCACACTACGCCTTGACGCAGGCCAACAAACGTAGCACGAATACTAACTACTACTTATCTGAAATGACGGAGGGCTACGACAGGTTTTTCTGAAAACCTATTGCGTAATGAACTTGATATCGTTGTAGGATCGAATGATTTTTGAAATGGAGTGCTTTTGAGGCTTTTCTAGTTTTGCTAAAGGAGTCACTCCCGGTGAAGGGATCGTCGGTCCTTTCCTCGTCGAATGAGGTGCGGGATATATCATATATATCACTGTGCAAAGCAAAAACTCTTAAAAGCAATCAAAAAACAAACCGAGGGTTGTAGCATCTGCCAGTTATTGCTAAAGGAGTCACTCCCGGTGAAGGGATCTCGGTCCTTTCCTCATCGAATAAGGTGCAGGATATATCACATATACCTCTGTGCAAAGCAAGAACTGTAGCTACCTGTTTTATTTTGAAATTCGATTCTACAACATCTTAGGTTTCTTTTATTTCATTAATCACATTAATGAAGTCCCATCATTTAAGTACCTAAACATCACAGATAGATATGACGTACACTTATGCCATCCGCATTCGCCTCGATGTCCCCTCGTGCACCGTTAGGTTAGGTAACTAACGGCAGAGCAGGGCAGGGCTAGCACGGGTGTAAAACATAAGTAACGTCTATATAATATATCATATATATACTATATACTATATCCATCACAGAAACATCACATGATCTCATCACAGATATCGCAGCAGAATAAACATATGAAATATTGGATATACTAGGACGTCCGTGTTTTCAATACGAGCCAGTATAAAACACGGATTCCACGGTCGTGATGAATAGCCAAACCCACACCCCTAGACCCCTACGAGAGCGGCAAGCAACCCTACCAATTCTAGAGTTAGGAGACCCGGACCCGACTCCTCGAGTTGGTCTCCCACTGGACTCCAGAACCCGGTTACTTGTGCTCCCCTCCTTGGGTCTATCCTAGTGCGGAAAAGTAAATAATATACAACAGGTGACAACTCCCGCAACCTGGAAGCGCCCCAATAAAAGAATATTACATACAAGTTTTTACATGAATGAAAATGAAAAACACTCATCTCACATAAAAACCTCCCCGGCTATTCAAACACGACGATCCAATATAACATATCCAGCAACACATAACATCACATGTCATCAACGTAAGTAAATATGTCCATCCCAATTGTCGTTGACATATAGCAACGAAACCGGCGATATCACATATTACACTTACGGTCACAGAAAAGAAAGTGTAAAACTACAACAGTTGGAATCCGCAACCACCTCAGACATCGCATGCCTGACCAAATGAATTACTTAGACATCGCATGCCTAACAATTATAAACCCCGCATTTTAGTCTCAAAATCGAAAATACTTTTCAATATCTAGTCGGGGAATTCAACAGGATTCCCGACAGTCTGATCGAATACTCGTCGCAAACTTCAGTAGACGGCTGCACCCCCGATACCGTCGACGAAGTGCACCAAGGCGGAACACCGCTACCGCGAGCACCCGTACGGATGCTTTCGGCGACGGGGTTCTCCTACAGTCACTTGGTCGGGGCTATGGAGTGAAGCTGTCTATTAAGTTTACCCGGCGAGTATCCGCGTACGCTACGTGATTGCAACGGACTTTTGATCACATCAAAATTCCGTGGCAACCGATCAAGTGAGACTAAACTGCTATGTTTATAACATTCATTTAGTTATCATATAACTCATTGTGAATTCCAATTATTGTATCCCATTCCAGATAAACAGAAAATGTTAAACTTTCCGATCGAACAATCGAACACCCAAGTTTTCCCGAAACAGATCAACACATGAAACAAGTCTAACAACATTCCGTTCGTGCCTCAGTACCAACGATCCAGCCGTAGAAGGGTCAAGCCAACGCCTCACATGTGGCACGCCGTACTGCCCCAAACCTGAAGGTTCAAAGGGCAGTTCAAGACGGTCACATAATCGAGTTAAGGTTTGTGTCTTCTAGAGGGACCATCGCGTTACTTGCACTACTTAGAACGTCGTCAAACTGTGGAAAAATCCAACACTTGGAAATTTCCCGACAGGGGAAAAGTTGGGTATTTATATCCGGTCGAACTTTTTAACATATTCTAAAATTTATCCGGAAAGCCACACAGACAAAATTTGATATCCCGATCGAAACACCGAATCCCCAAATCAACTCAGAAAAATTCAACTCTGGAAAATATATTAAAAATACCCAGGAATACCAGCACTAATAATAATGAGATACTGTGTAAAAATTATAGAATAAAGTGGTCGTACCGCCGCGCAACCGCCGCACGAGCCTTGCTAGTGCCGCGGAAGCGCGGCAGTATAAAGGATTCAGGGGTACGAATTTTACAGAACCTCATATATTCACCTGCTGATTTTTCTGAACATTTTTAATGTGGAAAAAGACCAGATTTTAAAAATTGTACAGAGAGCATATATGTTTTGGAATTCCGGGTTCGATCGGACTTCAATTTCCGTCTGGACTTCGCCTAAGGCTCTAGCTAGGCTCTGATACCACTGCAGGGTTCCTAGGCACTCTAGTGAGGTCTCCCAAGCCATCAACCATGGCAAATTAAAAAATATGGTGCCTACAAACCCTAGTGTACGGATCGATAACTAGATGTCTAGGCGAAAAGAAAGCTAGCTAACAACTTAGCTAATGAGAATACAGAAATACAACCTTTGTAGATCCGGTGCTCCACCTCCATAGCTCCGCAACGAGGTCCTCTCCGCTGTCCAAATCGAATCTGGGCTCTAGGATCGGCTTCGTCGGAGAATGGGCAAGCTAGGTCGTCGATGTCCATGCCGAAGATGATCTACGTCGAAGCATCGATGAATCAAGCTCCACCTTCACCAAGTCATGAAACTTGTGAAGGAAACACACTCTACTACTTGGCAAGAGGTAGAGGATGAAGAAATGGGAAGTGGGTAGACTTTAGAATTGGATTTCTCACTCATTTTGATCACTTGCCATTGTTGAAGTGAAGGTTTCTTCACTTGAAGCAAGGAAGAAGAAGCAAGTTATATTATGATAAGTTTTTAAAATGAAAAGAATAATTAAATCATACTTATCATAACATAACCATGGTTATGTGTAGAGAGCAAACCCTAGTTAGGTGAATGGTTAGGTTAGGCATGAAACAAAAATGGTTGACTTTTCAATCCTTCATGAAACTTCATGATAGAAACAAAATAAAGCAACCATTTTTCCTTTTGCCAAAATGCAATAAATAAATTAATAAATGATTAAAATAATTAAACATAACCTTAACCATTTACTTAACTAAGGTTTAGACTAAACCTACACACAAACATGCATGTACCATCAAATATGATACAAGTAAGTGCACAAATCATATCGCATATGCAATGCGCACACCCGAGTGAGAAAATCCATCTTAAGTGAACCGATACTAGTTAACGCAAAGTAATATATCAAATATATAATTATGCATTAAATCATTAAATCAACGCTTGATTTAATGATCCGGTCATGCGCACATAACCGACTGGTATCAATAGTAACATCTTATCGAATCAACACTTGATCCGATAACCCGGCTATATCGCATATAACCGATCAATGTCACATCGCGAGAATCGAATACAGTATCACATACTCGTATTATTCTCGGTCCCGCACATATCTCATATGCGCTCCTATTTCGTTTCGCTTGAGCCAGGAAACCTCTGTGTAGGACTCTAAAGACTCGTCAATACGCCGGCAGCAGATGATGATCATATCAAACACCCACAAGCCGCAAGCGGTCTGCTAAACGTAACGGCCACCCGGGTATTGAGCGATCTGAAGATCGACGAGCAAGCCCGCTCACACTCCAGTGAATCCGACCAGTAACACTACCGTACAGTCCGGTCTGATCGTCTGATCTGTCGCATATCTCGCCTAGGGGTGGTAAACGTCAGACCCCAATAGCTCAATAAGTCGTGTCGATATGAGGCTCATAACGGGTCGAGAAACTACTGGTAACACTTACCAGCAATTCTCTGAGCAGCCCTGGCCAGGGACTTCCTGTTATAGCCGATCGAACACAGTGCAACATCAACCCCCATATACCGGGAGAGACGAATCCCCTCCTATCGCTCATTGCCTCCATGTGACTCGGGACTGTACCCAAAAACCACCATTTTGCACGCCCTCTTGGACGTGGTAAGATGGAAATCAAAGCACAGTGGGAACCACACAAGACTCTATGACGATCTCGGGTCAACAGACTACTCTGTACCAGTGTCACCAGAGAACTGCCATCTGACGTGAGGTATAATACCATCTGGGAGTTCTCGGCGAGTCCGTCCAGTGTACCCAGTCTCTACTGAGCACCCGTATATCATCTCTGATGTCAAACACCGATGGATATGGGATCATCCATCGCCCATCTGTATGGGTCGAGAAGGTATACGCTAGTCTACTCTGGTATATCGATGCCCCGTCTCGATATACCCACGACTAGGGACTTTGAAGGATGTACTTATGGACTACCATGTCCCCACTAGTATGATCCGCATCATAGTCCAGGTAGTCAAGTACAGATCCTAAGGGCTTTACCAACATGTAACAGAGAGACAATCAGCATACACGTTAAGGTAAATATCAACCAGATAGCATACTATCATGTCGAGCGAGAAAGTCCTCCCTATATACGTCCCAGCATCCACTACAATATACATCCTATGTATAGTAATGGCCTCTAGGGCATACATATAACTAACACATAGAATACGAGGAAGACAACCTTACTCTCTTCCACCTTCTTGTAGATACAAGGTTCATCTATGTTTTTGACGAAATCAAACTCTTTGATAACGACGTCAAAGAAGATGTTCCAACTCCGCGATGCTTGCTTCAATCCATAAATGGATTTAAGAAGCTTGCACACCTTCCCGTTGCTCCGACTATCTACGAAGCCCTCTGGCTGAGTCATGTACACGCACTCTTCTAAATCACCGTTTAGAAAGGCGGTCTTAACATCCATTTGCCAGATTTGGTAGTCATGATATGCAGCGATGGCAAGCAAGATCCCGATGGATTTAAGCATAGCCACTAGAGAAAAGGTTTCGTCATAGTCCACACCTGGTCTTTGACGAAAACCTTTTGCAATAAGTCTAGATTTGAAAGTCTCCACTTTCCCATCTACACCAAGTTTTTTCTTGAATATCCACTTGCTCCCAATTGATTTTACCCCTTCAGGAGCAACTTCCAAAGTCCACACTTTGTTGGTGTACATGGATACCATCTCGGACCGCATTGCATCCAGCCATTTCACTGAGTCCCCACTCGAGATGGCCTGCTCGAAGCTAGTTGGGTCATCATCAACCATGATGCAATCCTTGCTCCCACCATCCATGAGAAAACCGTAGTATCTCTCAGGTGGGTGAGGAATCCTACTAGATCGGTGGAGAGGTTGAGGTTTGTTGGGAACTACCGAATCCTCTGGTTCCACTAAATCTTCAGTTGCAGTTTGTGTTTCTGGAACCTCTTCCAGCTCTACCACTTTGCCACTAATTTCTTTTACAAGAAATTCCTTTTCTAAAAAGGTGGCATGTTGAGCAACAAACACCTTTTGTTCCTCACTGTGGTAGAAAAAATACCCATATGAGTTCTTTGGATATCCTATAAACTTGGAAAGAACTGACCGTGCCGTGTGTTTGTCCGGATTTTGTTTTTTGACGTAGGCCGGAAAACCCTATATCTTAACTCGTTTAAGATATGGTCTCTTCCCACTCCATATCTCATATGGTGTTGTAGGTACAGATTTAGTTGGAACTTGATTCAATAGGTATGCTGCTGTCTCCAGCGCATACCGCCAGAAGGAAATAGGTAACTCAGCTGTGCTCATCATAGAGCGCACCATATCTAATAGGGTGCGGTTCCTCCATTCAGATACACCGTTGTGCTGTGGTGTATATGGAGGAGTCAGCTGAGAGAGAATCCCATTCTCTTTTAGAAAGTCTAGGAATTCATTGCTCAAGTATTCACTTTCTCGATCAGATCGAAGGATTTTAATACTTTTCCCGGTTTGGTTCTCGACTTCTTGTTTATATTCTCTAAATTTCTCAAAAGTTTCTGATTTGTGTTTCATTAGGAACACATATCCGAATCTAGAGAGATCGTCAGTGGATGTAATGAACTACGCAGAACCATTCTTGGCATGTGTAGACATGGGGCCACATACATCACCATGTACCAGTCCCAAGAGTTCCGTAACTCTCTCCGTGTCCCGTAAACAGAGTTTTGGTCATCTTGCCTTTGAGACATGATTGGCAAGTGTCATAAGATGAAAATTCAAACGGATTCAAATATCAATCTTTATGCAACTTTGCTAGTCGTGTCGCATTGAAGTGACCCAGTCTACAATGCCACAAGAAGGATTCGTTCATTTCTGAACTCTTCCTCTTGTGTGTGTTTGTTATGCTCAGAACTGTTGATTGATTTAGAACATAAATGCCATTGCACATCATGTCTGATCCAACTAACTTTTGATTTAGGAAAATGTTCATAACATTATCCTATAATACAAAATTATATCCCTCTTTACTCAACAAAGAAACCGATATAATGTTGCATATCAGGTTCAGCATGTAATAGCATTTGTTCAGAATCAATGTATTACCAGTTGGCAATACAAGGTGATACTCCCCGACGGTTTTAGCTGCAACAATTGCACCATTTCCAACTCTTATGTCTTTATCACCTTCTCCAAGTTCTCTACCTTTCCGAAGCCCATGTAACTGATTACATATATGCGATCCTGACCCGGTATCTAAAACCCAGGACGTAGAGGAAATGGAGAAACGGTTTTCTGTAACGAACACATCCGAAGAAAATGCATCAACATGTACTTTCTTCATTTGGGTGGCATGAGAATCCTGGTATTCCCCTGTATCCTGTTCAGTCTTCTAACTCTTATAAGAAAGAACGGAACCAACGTTCCCCAGCACAGTATAACATGCGGGTTCGGTCAATACATCCATATTATTATCTTTATTAAGGCATGATATGGTCGCTACCTGGAGAGAGAGAGAAGAAAACACTTTAGCGTATGCTCTTGCAAGATCAGATTGGTTATTATCTTATCTAATCAGGATGGCTTCCACTGTTTTTATCAAATCTTCCTTCAAACCCTAAAAGGAAAAACTAGCCGGGATTAATTACACACTACAACTTCGCCGATCTTTCAGCCAGGCCAGTGTCTGTACTTTGAGGGAGGTTCCTCGTGCTTTCGCACGGACCTAATTAAACTGAACCTCGTTTTCCCAGAGGCGTAACCCCGTTGACACCTTTCTAGACACCTACTTGATCGGCTAATTGTCCTGTGTAAAACTCTCCCGGGAGTAACAATTACTCGCAATGGGTATCGGGATCCAACTATCTCATCGAAGGTATGCAATCTCATTGCAAATTTCAACATTTGAAATTCCCGATAATATTTTGCCCCAAATGATCTATGACCTTGACAAGGTCAACAAACCATAGACCGTAAGTCAAGTTCAACCGGTCATTTCTTGATTGAATTAAACCCACCCGCACGACCCTTGACAAGGTCAACAAGGCCGTACGACTACCCTAAAACAATCCGCATCATATGCATAAACAGATAAACACTGGTCAGCTACCGCACACTACGCCTTGACAAGGTCAACAAACGCAGCACGAATACTAAGCAGGATTTATCTGAAATGACGGAGGGCTACGACATGTTTTTCTGAAAACCTATTGCGTAATGAACCTGATATCGTCGTAGAATCGCACGAATTTTGAAATGTAGTGATTTTGAGGCTTTTATTAGTTTGCTAAAGAGGTCACTCCCGGTGAAGGGATCTCGGCTCTTTCCTTATGGAATAAGGTGCAGGATATATCATATACATCACTATGCAAAGCAAAACTTCAAAAGCAGTCAAAATTCAAACCGAGTGTTGTAGCATCTGCGAGTTTTGCTAAAGTGGTCACTCCCGGTGAAGGGATCTCGGCTCTTTCCCCATCGAATAAGGTGCAGGGTATATCATATATACCGCTATGCAAAGCAAAACTGTAGCTACCCTTTTTATTTGAAAATTTGATTCTACACCATCTTTTAGGTTTCTTTTCTTTCATTAATCACATTAATGAAGTCCCATCATGTAAGTCACTTAAACATCACAGATAAATACGACGTACACTTATGCCATCCGCATTCGCCTCGATGTCCCCTCGTGCACCGTTAGGTAAGGTAACTAACGGCAGAGCAGGGCAGGGCTAGCGCGGGTGTAAAACATAAGTAACGCCTATATAAAATATCATATATACTATATACAGTATTTATCACAGAACATCAAATGATCGCATCACAGATATCGCGGCAGAAGAAATATACGAAACATTGGATATACTAGGACGTCCGTGTTTTATTTTGAGCCTCTATAAAACACGGATACGGTCGCGATGAGTAGCCAAACCCACACCCCTAGACCCCTACGAGAGCAGCAAGCAACCCTACCAATTCTAGAGTTAGGAGACCCGAACTCGACTCCTCGAGTTGGTCTCCCATTGGATTCCAGAACCCGGTTACTTGTGCTCTCCTCCTTGGGTCTATCCTAGTGCGGAAAATTAAATAATATACAAATGGTCACAGCAACCTCATCCCGGAAGTGTCCCAATAAAAGAATATTACATACATTTTATTTTACATGAATGAAAAAGAAATCTCTCATCTCACATAAAACCCCCGGCTATTCAGAACGCGACGATCCAATATAACATATCCAGCAACACATAACATTACATGTCATCAACGTAAGTAAATATACGCATCCCAATTGTCGTTGACATATAGCAACGAAACCGGTGATATCACATATTACACTTACGGTCACAGAAAAGAAAGTGTAAAACTACAGCATTAGGAATCCACAATCTCTTTAGACATCGTAAATCCGAAATATCACATATTTCGCATTTCATGCCTAACTTGTATGAATTCCACATATTGTATCACATTCCAAATAAATAGACAGTATTAAACTTTCCGATCGAATAATCAAATACACGAGATTTCCTAAATAGCTCAACACTTGAGCGGAGTTCAAAAATTCCAGAATACATCACAGTAGCAACGGTCCAGCCGTAGAAGGGTCAAGCCAACGCCTCACATGTGGCACGCCGTACTGCCCCAAACCCTAAGGTTCAAAGGGCAGTTCAAGACGGTCACATAATCGAGTTAAGGTTTGTTGTCTTCTAGAGGGTCCATCGCATCACATGCACGTTTTTCCGAAATATTTAAACCCGAGAAAAATTCAACACTTAAATGTTTTTCGTGCCGGGAAAAATTGAGTTAATGATATCCGTTCGAACATTTTAATACTTCCTAAATTATCCGGAATAACAGAACAAAATTAAATTCTCCGATCGAATCGACGATTTCAAAATAAACCCCAAAATACTCAACCCTTGAGTCAGATAAAAATGCCCAGAAAAATATCAGGAAATTGAATAGTAACATTACTGTGCAAACAGTTAAAGGTGACGTCACAATATGGCCGCGGAACCGCCGCACGAGCCATGCTCGTGCCGCGGATCCGCGGCGGTTTGGGCTCTAAACAGTGTCGTTTTGCACAGTATTCCTTATATTTTCCTGCCAATTTTTTAAAGCATTTTTAATTTGGAAAAATCCCAGATTTTAAAAATTGTACAGAGAGGGTTTAATTTCGACGTGTTCGGGTTCGTTCAGAGTTTTAACTTCGTTAACACATCGCCTAATGCTCTAGCTAGGCTCTGATACCACTGTAGGGTTACTAGGCACACTAACGAGGCTCTACAAGGTATCGACCATGCCAAAATTAAATTTTTATGTGCCGAATAATACTAAGCAAGATCGTAAACTAGAGTTTAGGCGAAACAAATAGCAAGTAAACAACTTTACGCTAAAAGGAACGCGATATACAACCTTTGTAGATCGGTCCTCTGCTTCTAAAGCTCCTTGATGAAGTCCCTTCGCTAAGATCAAGGTTCTCCCGGGCTTTTGCATGGCTTCACGACGCGAAGGATGCGACCTTGCTTGAAGTCTCCGAGGCCGAAGATGATCTACGTCGAGGGAATTCCGACTCAAGCTCCTACTTCACCAACTAGAGAATTAGTGAAGTATCACCCTAAACTAAAGTGCTAGTCTAGTAGAGGATGGAGAAATAGGAAGTGGGTTCTCTTTAGAATTTTGTTTCTCACTTTCTTTCTCACTTTAGATCAAACCCTAGCAAGCTTTTCTCTTGCTCAATGATGAAGAAGATGATGAACAAAAGAAAAGAAAATGAGGATAATGATTAAGTGAGAATGCTAACTATGGTGAGAGAGTATCATATACTAACCCATATAGAGACTTAACCCTAGGCTTATCATTAAGGTTGGGTTAAGAAATATCCATAATAAAAACAAAACCAAGTTGAATCAGCTAATGCATCCACAAGCTTCCACAAGCTTCATGCATTTTCTAATCCTCCTCTTGATTTTGTAATTACTTTAGATATTAAAAACCCAAAATAAAAATTAGCATAGTGTAAGTCTCATACACCCATGTATAGTGTATCATCAACCATGATACAAAAATATAACACATTTTCATATATATCATATATATAGTAAAAATGTGTACAAGTGAGAAAAAACCCTAAGTGAACATGTGTTAGTAAATGTAAACTAGTATATCTAATATACAATTATACACTTAATTATTAAATCAATACTTGACTTAATAATCCGGTCATATCTCATATAACCGACTAACTTTCATCGTATCGACTTATCGAATCAACACTTGATTCGATAACCCGGTCATATCATATATAACCGACAGATACAAAAAGTCATGAGAATTGAATACGGTATCACATACACGCATTATTCTCGGTCCCGCACATATCACATATGCGCTCCTATTTCGTTTTGCCTGAGCCAGTAAAACCTCTATGTAGGACTCTAAAGACTCGTCAATACACCGGCAGTAGGTGATGATCACATCAAGTACCCACAAGCCGTCAGCGGTACTAGCTGGACGTAACGGCTACCCGGGTATTGAGCGATCAGAAGATCAGCAAGCAAGCCCGCTCCAAGTCCTGTAAAAGCCTGCCGGTAACACTTCCCGTACAGTTCGGTCTCCTCGTATGATATGTCGCATATCAAGTCTGTAAGTCCATGCTACCTCTCTCGGTACTTTCGGGCATGCGGAATTAGGTGAAAAACAATTTTCTAGAGGTGGTAACATAGACTCAAAACCGGATCTTTGTTAAACATCTAACTAACAACCTAACTAGGAGTGGTAAACTACTCGGTTAGGGGGTTATACCTTTCTTTCTTGAACTCCTTCGTCTTCAAGCCTCGATGGTTGTCCAGATCGGCTTCACCCCGTCGTCTCCTTGCGCCGAAGATCGATCCACCTGAAAGCTTCTACCTTTAGCTTCTTCTTCGGTCTTTGAAGAAAACTAGTTCACTTGGTTTGTTAAACCTTATGAACTAGAGTGAGTAGAGAAGAGTGTGTTGGGATTTTCTCTATGGTTCTTGGTTCTCAACACATGAGACAAGTGAACCATAGACTAAGGAGAGGGAGAGCAAGAGGAAGAAGATGAGAGCTCAAGAACAAGAGAGAGAATGAAAATGATAGAATGAGAAAAGACTTTTCTCTCTTGGCTCTCATAATCCAAAGCCATCATCTCAAAAATAGTAATCAAGTATTGTGTAAATGGTTTAAGTCAAAATGGCTATATCATTTCATGCACTCATATTGCACAAGAGAACAAGCAAGTGAAAAGTCTTTGCCATGAAATGATAGCCATTGTCATCATGATGGTCAACTAGTCCAACCTAGTCAACCGGTCAACAAAGTCAACAAGTCAACAAAGTCAACCCCTCAATAAACAAGTAACCACAATACTTAATTAATATTATTGTTAATCATATATCATATTCTAATTAGGGTTGAGCAAAAAGTCAATAGTCAACAGTCAACGGTCAACAACCCTAATGAGAATCCTCTGCCTCTGTCTCTCCGTCAACTGTGCATACACACCCGCATCCGCGTTCCGAGAAACACGAATACATACTGGATAAAACCAATCCCAATACGTACACTAGGATCTGGCTTAAACCAAAGCCCGCTAGTGTAAACTGTCCGGACACTAAACGTGCACAAGTGCACGGATGTGACTGAACCCTGTCGCAAAACCATGCGACCTGTTGCAAAACCTTGCGACCTCTACTCTTATGCCTAAAGGCGAATAGCTTTCTGTGTGGGACTCTAAAGACTCGACACTACGCTGGCAGTGGGTTTAACCACAGACCGCAAGCGGCACTAGCTGTGCGTAACGGTCCCCAGGTAGATGCCGACAAGAAGACTGACGAGGTGAAACCCATCTGAACTCCTACTGAGCCTGAATGTGACAGTCTCTGTACAGTCCGGTCTGTTCGTCTGATACATCTCATGGCGGGCCTAGGGGGCGGTAAACGTCAGTCCCCTAATAGCGGTACAAGTCGTGTCGGAGTGAAGCCCAATACACCCTGAGATAACACTGGAAGCCTACCAGTATATCTCGCTTGCCCTGGCCAGGGACTACTCGTGTAATGGCTCTCCTAGACACAGCGCGATGTCAACCCCAAATACCGGGAGTGACGAATCCTGTCTAACCGTCACTACCTCCAAATGCTTCGGGACTGCACCTAACTACTAACTGTTTGCACGACTACTTTGAGCCGTGGTAGGGTAGTAATCAAAGTACAGTGGGAACACACTCGAGGCGAAGTGACAGTGTCAAGTCAGCGGACTAAGCTGTACTCATGTCACCTGGGAACTGATAACTGACGATAGGTATAATACCAACCGGTCAGTTCCCGACGAGTCCTGTCCAGTGTACTCGTAACCTAACGAGCACTCGCATACTATCTCCAGTATGACGTACTAACGGCTGTGGGACAGACCGTCTCCCACACTGGGATGAGAAGCGCATGCGCTAGTCTACTCCGGAGTATCGATGCCCTGTCTCGATAGTCCTGCTACTAGGGACCTGCATAAGGATGTGCTTATAGATTACCCAGCCCCCACTAGTGTGACTGCCATCACAACGCTGGTAATCAAGCAAAGATCCTAAGGGCTCCACTAATGTGTATAGGTGATATTCTAAAATAAACACAAGTACATATTGAAGTAGAAACAAACCAAGTAGCATACTACTATTTTGAGCAAGATTGTATATACAAGGCGAATATCCCAAGCTTCCATTAAGTAATATACAAACTCGTATGATACAGTAATGGCCTCTAGGGCATATACACTAACAATCTCTCACTTGCACTAAGGCCGTGTACTGGCGTATCGAAGACCTATCATCTCGATCAGCCGCTCGAACTGAGTCTGGGGTAAGGCCTTGGTGAATGGATCTGCAGTGTTATCTTCTGAAGCGACCCTCCGAACCTCAATCTCCTGGCGATCCACGATCTCCCTGATCAGGTGATACCGCCTTAAGATGTGTCTGGATCTCTGATGGGACCTGGGTTCCTTCGCTAAAGCTATAGCCCCGTTGTTGTCGCAATACAGAGGTATTAGATCAACAATGGACGGAACCACCTGAAGTTCTTTCAAGAACTTCCTCATCCAGTCAGCTTCTTTTGCGGCATCAGATGCAGCGATGTATTCCGCTTCCATCGTCGAGTCTGCAACGGTTTCCTGTTTGGAACGCTTCCAACACACCGCCCGTCCATTGAGGGTAAAGACAAAACCCGACATGGACTTGGAATCATCCTTATCACTCTGGAAGCTGGAGTCAGCAAAGGCCTCGATCTGGAGGTCTTTTCCGCCATACACCAAGAACATCTCCTTAGTCCTTCTCAGGTACTTGAGAATATTCTTTACCGCTATCCAGTGTTTCTCCCCAGAGTTTGATTGATACCGGCTTACCACACTCAGTGCATAAGCTACATCCGGTCTGGTACACAACATCGCATACATTGTAGAGCCTACGGCAGAAGCGTAGGGTATAATAGACATGCGATCCCTCTCCAAATCAGTCTTGGGAGACATTTCTTTAGAGAGGGTGATCCCGTGACAAGCCGGTAAGTTACCGCGCTTGGAATCTTCCATACTGAATCTCTTCAGTATGGTGTCAATGTACCTGGACTGTGAAAGTCCTAATATCCTCTTGGATCTATCATGATGGATCCGGATCCCCAGGATGTATGAGGCATCACCCATGTCTTTCATGGAGAACCTGTGTGATAAGAACCCCTTGACAGATTGTAGCATAGGAATGTCATTTCCTATTAAGAGAATGTCATCCACGTATAAAACGAGGAATCCTACAGTTCTCGCTACAAATCTACTATAGATGCATGGTTCATCTGGATTTTTGATAAAGCCAAATTCCTTGACCGTCTCATCAAAACAGATGTTCCAACTCCGCGATGCCTGCTTTAGTCCGTAGATAGACTTAAGCAACTTGCACACCTTTACTCTCCTCCCACTCTGAATGAAACCCTCTAGTTGGTCCATATAGACACACTCCTCTAAATTTCCATTTAGAAAAGCGGTCTTTACGTCCATCTGCCAGATCTCATAATCGTGGAAGGCAGCAATGGCAAGAAGGATCCGAATGGATTTCAGCATAGCCACTGGAGAAAATGTTTCGTCATAGTCCAAACCAGGTCTTTGACGAAAACCCTTTGCAACAAGTCTAGCTTTATAGGTCTCAACCTGTCCATCTATAACAATCTTTATTTTGAAGATCCACTTGCATCCAACGGGTTTTACCCCGTCTGGAGCAATGTCCAACGTCCATACCTTGTTGGTGTACATGCACTCCATTTCGGTCCGCATTGCATCCAGCCATTTTACCGAGTCAATGCTCTGAACGGCCTGCTGGAAGCTAGTAGGCTCATCATAATCTATGATGCAATCCTCTCTATCCCCGTCTATGAGAAAACCGTAGTATCTCTCGGGCGGATGAGACTGCCTACTACTCCTGCGGAGTGGCGTAGGAATGTCCTGTTCTTTTGAACCCTCTGGTTCCACTAAGCTTTCAGTAATAGTCTGTGGTTCTGGAATTTCTTCCAGTTCTACTGCGCTCCCACTAATTTCCTTTTCCAAGAACTGGTGTTCTAGAAAGTGGGCATTACGAGAAACAAGGACTTTTTGTTCCTCTGCGTGGTAGAAAAGATACCTCCTGGTGTTCTTTGGGTATCCCACAAACTTGCACAGTACTAAGCGCGCCTCGAGTTTGTCCGCATGCTGCTTTTTGACAAAAGTTGGACATCCCCGGATCTTCAGATATTGAAGATAGGGTTTCTTCCCACTCCATAACTCATATGGTGTGGTAGGCACAGTCTTAGTGGGAACTCGGTTCAAAAGGTATGCGGCTGATTCTAGCGCATACCCCCAGAATGATCGCGGTAACTCAGCGTTACTCATCATGGACCGTACCATATCTAATAGGATTCGGTTCCGTCTCTCTGATACACCGTTATGTTGCGGAGTGTATGGAGGAGTAAGCTGAGAGAGAATTCCGTTCTCTTTTAAGTAGTACAGGAACTCGGCACTTAAGTATTCTCCACCTCGATCCGATCTTAGGATCTTGATACTTTTGCCGGTTTGTTTTTCTACTTCATTCTTATATTCCTGGAATTTTCCAAAGGCTTCGGACTTATGTTTCATTAAGAAGACATGTCCGAATCTTGAAAAGTCATCCGTAAAAGTAATGAAGTAAGAAAAACCGCTTCGCGCATGTGTAGACATTGGACCGCACACGTCGCTGTGTACGAGTCCCAAGAGCTCGCTCGCTCTTACTCCGTGTCCAGTGAACGGAGTTTTTGTCATCTTTCCTTTGAGACAGGATTGACAAGTGGCATACGATTGATATTCGAACGCATTCAAATATCCTTCTGTATGTAACTTCGTCAACCTTCTCTCATTGATGTGACCCAGTCTACAATGCCACAAGAAAGTCTGATTTATTTCCGGAGACTTTCTTTTGTGTGTATTCTGGACATTGAAAATCTGCGGTTGGTTTAATACGTATATACCATTGCTTAATGTACCTGATCCAATCAGAACTTGATTAAGGTGAATGTTTACAACATTGCTTACAAACGCAAATTCATAACCTTCTTTAGAAACCAAAGATACAGAAATGATATTACAAGTTGCGTTGGGTACAAAAAAGCAATTACGCAAAACCAAAACATGTCCATCTGACATTCCCAGGTGATAGTCCCCCACGGCCTTAGCATCCATGCGAGCTCCGTTTGCAACTTTGATGGTCATGTCACCTGCCTTCAAAACCCTACGGTTTCTCAACGCCTGCAAAGAATTACAGATATGAGATCCTGATCCGGTATCCAATACCCAGGAAGTAGAGTTTATTGAAAGACAGTTTTCAATAACATACACACCTGAAGCTGAAGCCGCAAGCTGCTTCAGATCTTGTGTTCTGGCTTTCCAAGCCCTGCAATCATTCTTCCAGTGTCCCTTCTTATGACAATAGAAGCATTCTTCCTTATCCACAAGCTTTCCCACTTTCTTTGTTGCTTTTGCCTTTCCCTTCGTATCCCTTTACTAACACCGCCCCTTGGTTTGGCGGGGGCTTTCTTCTTCTTTCCCTTGGCTTTCGCCTTGGACCTAGAAGAGGAAGATCCTCCTACAAACAAAGTGGATGTTTCCCTACCTTTCTGTAGGGTGCCCTCTGCGCTCCTCAGCATGTTGAGGAGTTCTGAAAGTTCAACTTCCTTTTCTTGTAAGTTGAAGTTCAGGATAAACTGGGCGTAAGTGGAAGGAAGGGACTGGAGAATCAAGTCCGTATAGAGCTCATTCTCCAACGTGGTCCCAAGGTCCGCGAGCTCTTCTATGTAGCCAATCATCTTAAGCACGTGTTCCGCTACCGATGATCCGATGGCCAACCTTGCCGAAAATAACTTCTTCGACACTTCGTATCTTACGATACGAGACTGCTCTCCATACAGTTCTTTTGTATGGAGAAATATGGATTCGAGGTCCATATTCTCGCGCCTCCTCTGATGTTCGTTGTCCATAGATGCAAGCACGAGGCACTTGGCCTTCGCGCAATCTAGTTCCCAGGTCTTACGGATTTCCTTATCCGCGACGCTGGTTTTGGGACCTGGGACAGGGGGAGCTTTGGTGGTAAGAAGATACCCCAGCTTGTCGTAAGTGATTGCCATCTTGACATTCCTGAGCCAATCTTTATAGTTTGGCCATGTCAGTATGTTTTTATCTAGAAGTAACTTAAGTCCAGTCATGTCGATTAGTCGCTGCAATTAGGAGAGAGAAGAAACACTCAGCATGATGCTTTTGCAAGTTTAGAATGGTTTTCAGTTTGTCTAAACTGGATGGCTCCCACTGTTTCTCGAATCCCTCCTCAAACCAAAAAGGAAGAATTAGTCAGGATCAATCTCACCGTACAATACTTGCTTAACCATTCAGCCAGGCCAGTGTCGGTACTTCGAGGGAGGTTTTCCAACGCTTTCGCGAAGTTCCTTAATTAAATAACCTCTTTTCCTTGGGGGCGTAGCCTCGCTAACACCTTTCTAGACACCTACTTGGTTTATAGCATTGATCGTTAAGTGAGAAATTTCCCGAGGAGTAGCATATACTCACAGTAGGATCGGGATCCAAATATCATTGCGTGACAAAACTGAAGGAATCCTACCAGAATCATCACACTCCAAATGGTAGGCAACACTAGCAAGTTTTAGTTCTTTTGAAACTCCCGATGTGGATTTTTTCTAGGTCAAAATGTCATAAGTCACATGTCAAGTTCTTCCCATCATTATCCAGGTTAATTTGAACCCACCCGTACTTACCCTTGACGTAGGCCAAAATGGCAGTACGTCTGTCCCAAACCAACGCATTCTATCTATGCAACAGATAAATATCCGGCAGCTACCAATCACTATGCCTTTGCGTGAGTTCAAAATACATAGCTTGAATACTACCGAATACTTAACTGAAATGATGGAGGGCTACGGATGGTTTTGGCAAAACCGTGAACGTAGTGAACTTGATATAATCGATGGAACGAGATAGCTTTTAAAAGGAGTGGCTCAAGCTCCGCATTTAAAAGTTGGTTTTGAAAAGAACCGAGTGGTTTTTCAAAAGTGTTCCAACGACTTTAATCTTGGTTTATTTTCTTGCATTAGTTCTTTTAATGCGTGATATTCTTGCATTAGTTCTTTTAATGCGTCCCATCATTTAATCCTACCATTGCAGAAAACAACCAAAATATGACGTACGCTTATGCCATTCGCATTCGCCACGGGGCCCCGTCATTACCCGTTAGGTTACTTAACTAACGACAGAGCGGGGGCTGGGCTAGCGCGGCTGTAAAACATAAGCAACGCCTAAATAATATCATATATAGATATATTGCAATGATAGCCATTTCAGATCACAGATGAACACATTGGATATACTAGGAACCCGCAATTCGTACGAGCCTGTAACGAAAAGCAGATTACACGGTCGCGGTGAATAGCCAATACCCCACCCAAGACCCCTACGGGTGCGGCAAACTACCCGCCAAGTACCCGAAGCGAAGCAACCTCCCTCAACTCCGTGAGTAAGACACTCAGCACTTCGGCATACCCGGTAGTTTGTGCACCCCCTCCATGGGTCTATCCTAGGAGCAAAAACAGTAAAAAGAAATTATACAATGACGGCTACAACCCCGACCCGGTTGTGCGGCCATACAAATAATTATTACATCAATTTACATATTTACATGAATTGAAAGAAAAGAAAACTCTCGTCTCACAACCCCCGGCTATTCACCCGCGACAATCCAATGAATTCATATACACATTCCAATAACATTACAGATCACAGATTTGTATAACCCCCACTAATCGACAAATAGCGATCAGCAGACGTTCAATACAAATATCACATCACAGAAAAACCCGTCAGCTTAAGTCTTTTAGAAGTTCGATCAAAAATATGGATTTTTAGGCTCCAAACACAAAATTTTCGTTCTGGAAAATCTGGGCAGAAAATACATATTCCAAAAATCCCAAAATACCCCTATGAACAAACTGCAAAAATAAAACCCCACGACCGAGTCGACTCGGCCGCGGTTCAGCGGCGGGAGAAAGCTCCCGCCGCGGAAACGCGGCGCGTTGATCGATTCAGTGGGTCGAATTTTTGCAGTTTCTTCTAAAAACCCTAAGTTGATTTTTGGTATATCTCAAATAATTTTTCAGCACTTTGAAAATCGACAGAAAGTTTGAAATCCGGGTGTATTTCGCCACTTTTTCTCCGATCGAATTTTTAGTTACTATGCTAACATGTTAGGTAGTGTTTAACTAGGCTCTGATACCACTGTAAGTCCATGCTACCTCTCCCGGTATTTTCGGGCATGCGGAATTAGGTGAAAAACAATTTTCTAGAGGTGGTAACATGGACTCAAAACCGGATCTTTGTTAAACATCTAACTAACAACCTAACTAGGAGTAGTAAACTACTCGGTTAGGGGGTTATACCTTTCTTTCTTGAACTCCTTCGTCTTTAAGCCTCGATGGTTGTCCGGATCGGCTTCACCCCGTCGTCTCCTTGCGCCGAAGATCGATCCACCTGAAAGCTTCTACCTTTGGTTTCTTCTTCGGTCTTTGAAGAAAACTAGTTCACTTGGTTTGCTAAACCTTATGAACTAAACCTTATGAACTAGAGTGAGTAGAGAAGAGTGTGTTGGGATTTTCTCTATGGTTCTTGGTTCTCAACACATGAGAAAATTGAACCATAGACTAAGGAGAGGGAGAGCAAGAGGAAGAAGATGAGAGCTCAAGAACAAGAGAGAGAATGAAAATGATAGAATGAGAAAAGACTTTTCTCTCTTGGCTCTTATAATCCAAAGCTATCATCACAAAAATAGTAATCAAGTATTGTGTAAATGATTTATGTCAAAATGGCTATATCATTTCATGCACTCATATTGCACAAGAGAACAAGCAAGTGAAAAGTCTTTGCCATGAAATGATAGCCATTGTCATCATGATGGTCAACTAGTCCAACCTAGTCAACCGGTCAACAAAGTCAACAAGTCAACAAAGTCAACCCCTCAACAACCATGTAACCACAATACTTAATTAATATTATTGTTAATCATATATCATATTCTCATTAGGGTTGAGCAAAAAGTCAATACTCAACAGTCAACGGTCAACAACCCTAATGAGAATCCTCTGCCTCTGTCTCTCCGTCAACTGTGCATACACACCCGCATCCGCGTTCCGAGGAACACGAATACATACTGGATAAAACCAATCCCAATACGTACACTAAGATCTGGCTTAAACCAAAGCCCGCTAGTGTAAACTGTCCGGACACTAAACGTGCACAAGTGCACGGTTGTGACTGAACCCTGTCGCAAAACCATGCGACCTGTCGCAAAACCATGCGACCTCTACTCTTATGCCTAAAGGCGAATAGCTTTCTGTGTGGGACTCTAAAGACTCGACACTACGCTGGCAGTGGGTTTAACCAAAGACCGCAAGCGGCACTAGCTGTGCGTAGCGGTCCCCAGGTAGATGCCGACAAGAAGACTGACAATGTGAAACCCATCTAAACTCCTACTGAGCCTGAATGTGACAGTCTATGTACAGTCCGGTCTGTTCGTCTGATACATCGCATGGCGGGCCTAGGGGGCGGTAAACGTCAGTCCCCTAATAGCGGTACAAGTCGTGTCGGAGTGAAGCCCAATACACCCTGAGATAACACTGGAAGCCTACCAGTATATCTCGCTTGCCCTGGCCAGGGACTACTCGTGTAATGGCTCTCCTAGACACAGCGCGATGTCAACCCCCAATACCGGGAGAGACGAATCCTGTCTAACCGTCACTTCCTCCAAGTGCTTCGGGACTGCACCCAACTACTACCTGTTTGCACGCCTCCTTTGAGCCGTGGTAGGGTAGTAATCAAAGTACAGTGGGAACACACTCGAGGTGAAGTGACAGTGTAAAGTCAGCGGACTAAGCTGTACTCATGTCACCTGGGAATTGATAACTGACGATAGGTATAATACCAACCGGTCAGTTCCTGACGAGTCCGGTCCAGTGTACTCGTAACCTAACGAGCACCCGCATACTATCTCCAGTACGACGTACTAACGGCTGTGGGACAGACCGTCTCCCATACTGAGATGAGAAGCGCATGCGCTAGTCTACTCCGGAGTATCGATGCCCTGTCTCGATAGTCCTGCGACTAAGGACCTGCAGAAGGATGTGCTTATAGATTACCTAGTCCCCACTAGTGTGACTGCCATCACAACGCTGGTAATCAAGCAAAGATCCTAAGGGCTCCACTAATGTGTATAGGTGATATTCTAAAATAAACACAAGTACACATTGAAGTAGAAACAAACCAAGTAGCATACTACTATTTTGAGCAAGATTGTATATACAAGGTGAATATCCCAAGCTTCCATTAAGTAATATACAAACTAGTATGATACAGTAATGGCCTCTAGAGCATATAAACTAACAAAGTCTAGGGGTGGTAAACGTCAGACCCCAATAACCGATAAGTCATGCCGATGTGAGGCTCATAACGGGTCAAGAAACTACTGGTAACACTTACCAGTAAATCTCTAAATCAGCCCTGGCCAGGGACATCCCTGTTACGGCCAATCGAGCACAGCGCAACATCAACCCCAAATACCGGGAGAGACGAAACTCCTCGTATCGCTCATTGCCTCCATGCTACTCGGGACTATATCCAAAGACCACCGTTTTGCATGCCCTCATGGACGTGGTAAGTTGGAAATCAAAGCACTGTGGGAATCACACAAGACTCTATGACGATCTCGGGTCTACAAACTAACCTGCACAAGTGTCACCAGAGAACTGCCATCTGACGTGAGGTATAATACCATCTGGGAGTTCTCGGCGAGTCCGTTCAGTGTACCCAGTCTCCATTGAGCACCCGTATACCATCTCTGATGTCAAACACCAATGGATATGGGTTCATCCATCGCCCATCTCATGGGTCGAGAAGCGTGTACGCTAGTCTACTCTGGTATATCGATGCCCGGCCTCGATACACCCACGACTAGGGACCTTGAAGGATGTACTTATGGACCACCATGTCCCCACTAGTATGATCCGCATCATAGTCCAGGTAGTCAAGTACACATCCTAAGGGCTTTACCAACATGTAACGATAAGACAGTATAAAGAGACTAGTATACATGTTAAAGCAAAGAGCAACCAGATAGCATACTATCATATCGAGCAAGAAAGTCCTCTCTATATATGTCCAAGCATCCAATATAATATACATCATCTGTACAATACTGGCCTCTAGGGCATACATACAACTAACAGAAGTTGAGAACCAGACGGGTAGAAGTATTATAGTCCTTCGATGTGATCGAGGAGGTGAATACTTGGGCATGGAGTTCCTGGATTTTCTAAAAGGAGAATGGGATTCTCTCTCAGCTTACTCTTTCGTATACACTGTAAGTCGACGTTACACACCCCACAAGATGCGGGGAGGAGGAATAGGTAAAACAATCATTTTGTTTAAGGTAACATCGACTAACTTTACGGATCTTTGCTAAACTCTAACTAACAAACTATCTAGAAGTGTTAAACTACTATGATGGATGATTGTACCTCAAGATACTAGTCCTTCTTGTTCATGTTGTTCACCTCCTTGTCGGCCTCCTCGATGTGATAGAAGATCCACCCGAGAGTTCCTTCTTCAAGCTTTAACCTCTCACTTGAGGTAACTAAGTGGCTAGAATTGCTAATCCAAGTGACCTAGAAGATATAGAACTGGATTAAGGATCTATTAGTCTTTCTAACCCTTGGGATATCAACACATGAGAGGATTAGGGTTAGGTTGAAGAAGAGGAGAGAGAGTGTGTATGTGAGAATCGAATGAAAATATAACTTATTTCTATATATTATGAAGTATAATAATTATCAAATAAATCATATGAGATAATTACAACCATGCTTCATTTAAAACAAATGAATGAATCATCTCATGAGTCATTAAAACAATTAATGCTTCATTAACTCACTTGGATGAATCATCTCATGAGTCACTAATTCATTTAATGCAAATAACACATAAGCTCTCCACCTCATTTAGTTTAATTTATAAATGAATTGAATCTAAATGAGTCACCTTTCTTCTAGAAGCTTCTCGGCTGATTACGAGAATGCCCCTTCCATCCGTATTTACGAAAAACACGGATATACTGAGACTGCAAAAATCCAATAATCCAATACTAGAATCTGTCTTAAACTAAAGCCCGCTAGTATAATCTGTCCGAACATCATACGTGCACAAGTACACGTATATGTCCGAACCCTGTCGTAAAACCATACAACCTCTATATCGTTTCGCCTGAAGCAGGGAAACTCTCTGTGTGGGATTCTAAAGACTCGACACTACGCTGGCAGTGGGTTTAACCACAGGCCGCAAGCGGTACTAGCTGTACGTAACGGTCTCCAGGTAGATGTCGAGAAGAAGGCCGATGAGGAAACCCATCCGAACTCATACTGAGCCTGATGTGACAATCTCCATACAGTTCGGTCTGTTCGTCTAAGTCTATCGCATATCGGGCCTAGGGGGCGGCAAGCGTCAGTCCCCTAAAAGCGGTATAAGTCATGTCGGAGTGAAGCCCATTACACCTTGAGAAGCTACTGGAAATCCTACCAGTAAATCTCGTTTGCCCTGGCCAGGGACTTTGCGTAATGGCTCTCCAAACACAGTGCGGTATCAACTCCCAATACCGGGAGAGATGAATCCTTTCTAACTGCCACCGCCTCCAAGTGCTTCGGGACTGCACCCAACTGCTACCTGTTTGCATGACTTCTTTGAGCCGTGGTAGGGTAGCAATCTAAGAACAGTGAGAACACACTCGAGACGAAGTAGCGGTATCAAGTCAACGGACTATGCTGTACTCATGTCACCTGGGAACTGTTAACTGACGACGGGTATAATACCAACCAATAGTTCCCTGCGAGTCCTGTCCGATGTACCCGTAACCCAACGAGCACCTGCATACTATCTCCAGTACAACGTACTAATGGTTGTGGAACAGACCATCTCCCCTGCTGGGATGAGAAGCATATACACTAGTCTACTCTGGAGTATCGATGCCCTGTCTCGATAATCCTACGACTAGGGACCTAAAAAAAAGGATGTGCTTATAGACTACCCAGCTCCTACTAGTGTGACTGCCATCACAACGCTGGTAGTCAAGCAAGATCCTAAGGGCTCTATCAATATGTATTCGCGATATGCTAAAAGAAACATATAAACATATTAAGATAGATATAAACCAAGTAGCATACTACTATGTTAAGCAAGACTGTTAATACAATTGTGAATATCCCAAGCTTCCATTAAGTAATATACAAGCTAGTATGATACAATAATGGCCCCTAGGGCATATACACTAACATACACCACAGCACAACGGTGTGTCGGGACGGAGGTATCGCACCCTATGAGATATGGCGCGCTCTATGATGAGTACTGCTGAGTTGCCTGTTTCCTTTTGGTGTTATGCACTTGAGAAGTTTCATACTTATTGAATAGGGTTCCATCCAAATCAGTGCCTACCACTCTATATGAGATATGGTATGGGAAGAGACCATCTCTAAAACGAGTTAAGATATGAGGTTGTCCGGCCTGTGCTGAAAATCAAAATCCGGACAAACTCGAGGCAAGGTCAGTTCTGTATAAGTCTGTTGGATATCCCGAATATTCGCGAGGGTATATCTTCTACCACACTGAGAAGTAAAAGGTGTTTTGTTTCTCACCATGCTACCATTTTAGAAATGGAATTTCTTGTAGGGTTACTTAGCGCGGCAGCAAGGTTTCGGGAGGCATCGTCCATGCCGTTTTCAAATTTTTTGTCGTTCTAAAGAACCCTAACCATAGAATCTTAACTAGAGATTTAGACGAAACGATATGTAAAAAAATTTAAAACTAAGTGAATGCGGAATACAACCTTTGTAGACCGGTCCTTCACTTCAAATGCTCTGTGTAGAAATCCCTTCGCTGCGAGCAATGATCTCCCGAACTCTTGAGAGGATCCACAAGGTGAAAGATGCAAACTTGCTTGAAGTCTTCAAAGCCGAAGATGATCTACGTCGAGGAGACTCAAGCACATGATACCTCTTCATTAAATTAGGGTTTAGTGAAGCAAACGCCCTAAAATAAATGGCTAATAGTAGAGGATGATGAAGTAGAAAATGGGCTCACTTTAGATTTATTTTTCTCACAATATTTTCTTACCTTGAGAAAAGCTAGCAAGCTTTCTCAATGAAGAAGAAGATGAAGAATGAAGATGAGAGAATGAACTCATAAGGTGAGAATAACAACCATGGGTGAGTTAGTGTCATACACTAACTCATGTAGAGAATAAACCATGGCTAAGCAATAATGGTTAGGTTAATAAATATCTACAAGCAAAACAAAATTAGTGGACTTGGTCAATGGTTCCACAAGCTTCTACAAGTTTGAACCATGTGACTAATTACCATTAATTTTGATTAACTTTAAATAAATAAAACCCTTCATTATATCAAGCATGGTGTAAGTCTCATACACCTATGAAGCATGTGGTATCAAGCATGACACATTAAAATGTACATTAATATATATCACATATATACTAAAGCACAAAGTGAGAAAAAGAAATGTTTAAGTGAGCTAATATTAGTTAATATAAATCAATATATCAAATATATAATTATACATTAAATTATCAAATCAACACTTGATTTAATAATCCGGCTATATCACATACAACCTACTAATATCATATGAATCAACTTATTGAATCAACACTTGATCAGATAACCCGGCTATATCTCATATAATCGTCCGATATCACATATCACGAGAATAGAATGCAGTATCACATATGCGCATTAATCTCAATCCCGCACATATCACATATGTGCCCCTACTTTGTTTCGCATGGACCAGGAAACCTCTGTATAGGACTCTAAAGACTTATCAATACGCCGGCAGTAGGTGATGACCACATCAAAAACCCACAAGCTGCAAGAGGTCTACTAAACGTAACGGCCACCCGGGTATTGAGCGATCAGAAGATCAACAAGCAATCCTGCTCATACTCCTACGAATTCAATCAGTAACACTATCGTACAGTCCGGTCTCTTCATCAGATATGTCGCATATCACCGCCTGGGCGTGGTATAACGTCAGAACCCAGTAGCCTGATAAGTCATGCCGATGCTGTTGGATATAGTGCCCTCAAATTCAATTATTGGATCGCAGGCACGTGATTGCAATGATTGAGGGAGGACCTATGCCAGTAGGGCAGTCTTACTCAAGATGATAGTATGCTATTTGGTTTATTTTTATCATCGTGTACATGCTTTAGGTGATGTTACAGGTCACTATTGAACGTTGATAGAGCCCTTAGGATTCTTGCTTGACTACCAGCAGTATGATGGCGATCATATACGTGAGAGTTGGGTAGTCTATAAGCACATCCTTAAATTGGTCCCTAGTCGTGGTAGTTTCGAGACAGGGCATCGATACTCCAGAGTAGACTAGTGTATACAGTCGAGACCCCGACGAGGGGCGGTGGCCGGTCTCACAAGCCATTGGTGTCAGTTGGATCACCTAAGATGTATACATGTGCTCATTAGGCTATGAGTACACCGCACAGGACTCACCGGGAACATGCTAGTTTGTACTATACCTGACGTCAGATAGCAGTTCCCTGGTGACATGTGTAAATGTTAGTTCATCGACCTGAGATCGTCATTTGTCTCGTGTGAGTTCCCACTGTGCTTTGATTACTACCCTACCACGGCTCAAAGGAGTCATGCAAACAGATTTTAGTTGGGTACATTTCCGAGCCACATGGAGGCAGTGAGCGGATCGGCAAGGGTTTCGTCTCTCCCAGTATTGGGGGTGAGATCACACCGTGTCTATGAGAGCCATTACACGAAGTCCTTGGCCAAGGCAGGAGATTTACTGGTAGGTTTTCCAGTAGTATCTCAGGGTGTTCTAGGCTATACTCTGACACGACTTGTACCGCTTTTGGGGGTCTGACTTTTACCAACCCCTAGGCCCGACATGCGATGCTCATAGATGAACGGACCGGACTGTATGGATATTGTCACTAACAGGCTCAGTAGGGTGTCAGGATGAGTTCGCTCATCGACCTCCCTTTTAGTCAATACCTGGTAGCCCGTTACGTACGGCTAGTACCACTGATGTGCTGGTGGTTAAATCCACAGCCAATGTATTGACGAGTCTTTAGAGTCCCCCACAGACAGTTTCTCTAGTTTCGGACGAAACGTTGTAGAGGCCGTATGGTATTATGGCTGGGTTCGATCATATACATGCAATAGTGCACGGATCATGATTGGACGGATCGTACTAGTGGGCTTTAGTTTAAGCCGGATCCTAGTATTAGATTTGTTGGATTACTTTAGTCTCATTGCATTCGCATTCAGTCGGAATGCGGATGCAGGTATGTATATACAGGTGAGGGGTATCCTTGTGATCCGTCACGCGTTTACTTTAGTAGATGTCATTCTCTTTTTATTGTTGCAAACATTTGGATTAATGTTTGCAAATGGAAATTGTGAGCTCAAAGTCATGATTAAGAGCATTAATTGTGACACATGCACAAGTGATGACTCATGGTCTCTTTATTTGTGCATGTGTCACATTATTGTTTGATTTATGTGTTGAAATGATAAGAAGAGAGAGAGGGGGCAGCCAAGGGGAAAGGGTTTGCTCTTGTGTTTATCATTCTAGCTCACTCTCATTTTATCATACAACACAAAAGAAAGCTTTGCTTCTTCCTCCTTTCTTGAGCTCACTATCTCCATTAATGGCATCCACTTCAACCTCCATCCATACACTCTCATGCATTGAGAATCAATGGATGCTTGAGACAAAGTTAAACACACACATTCTCTACATCACCTTAGACACGTCGGCTAGCAAACTTCGTGTCCGAGTTGCTTCGGATGAAGCGGGAGCCCGTAAAAAGACTCATTGATGTGGTGCCCTTCCGACGAGGAGACCGGAGATCGGAGATGCTGCGAGGAGCTTAGGATGGTGGCCAAACACCGAAGGACACGGATCGATCGGTATAGCCACTCTCACTTCTTAGTAGTTAGCTAGTTTTGCGTTAATGGTTCGATCCGGGTGAAAGAATATGATAGCGCCGGTTTCCTAAAAAGTTTTTGTTTCTGCATTTGGCCTCGGATCGACGGCCGGGGCGCTACCATAGACTTACAGATGCAAGGTCCATAACGGTTCAAGAAACTACTGATAACACTTACCAGTAAATCTCAGCAACCCTGGCCAGGGATTTCCTGTTATGGCCAATCAAGTATAGCGCAACATCAACTCCCAATACCGGGAGAGACGAATCCCCTCCTATCGCTTATTTCCTCCATGTGACTCGGGACTATACCCAAAACCATCTTTTTGCATGATCTCTTGACCGTAGTATGGTGGAAATCAGAGCACAGTGGGAATCACACAAGACTCTATGACGATCTCAGGTCGACAAACTAACCTGTACCAGTGTCACCAGATAACTGCTATCCGACGATAGGTATAATACCATCTAGGAGATCTCGATGAGTCCGTTCAGTGTACCCAGTCTCTACTGAGCATCCATATACCATCTTTTATTTCAAACACCAATGGATGTGGGATCATCCATCGCCCATCATATAGGTCAAGATGCGTATACGCTAATCTACTCTGGAATATCGATGCCCTCCCTCTATACACCCTCAACTAGGAACAATTATAGGGTGTACTTGTGGACTAACCTTGGCCCCATTAGTATGATCTCCATCATAGTCCTGGTAGTCAAGTATACATCCTAAGGGCTTTATCAACATGTGAGAGTAAGACAACATCACTTATACAACTCAACGTGTTAAGAGAAAGTGTAACCAGATAGCATACTATCACGTCGTGCAAGAAAGTCCTCCCTATATATGTCCAAGAATCCATTATAATATACATCTCATGTACAATAATGGCCTCTAGGGCATACAAATAACTAACAATCTCCCACTTGCACTAAGGTCATCTGTTGTAATATCCAATAACCAACAATATAGCAGTAGTTATAGTATCCCATACTCAACCATCCCAAAATCTCTCAAATAGTATTTGGGGAAGTAGACCTTGGTGGGTGGATTCGCCATGTTAACCTCAAAATCTACTCTCCTTACCTCGATCCCTTAGAGATTAACCATCTCCCGGATCAGGTGATAATTGCCTCAGAATATGTCTGGAATGCTGATGGGACCTGCGTTCTTAGGCTAAAGCCACAAATCCATTGTTGCCACAATAACTGTTATTGGTCGCTTAATGGTAGGAACCTTGTTCATCTCATGGACAAGAAATGTCCAGACAACCTCTTTGGTAGTATCGTTGGTAGCGATGTATTCAGCCTTTATCGTCTAGTTATGTCACGGTATATAACTTGGAACTCGTCCAACATATCGTCCCTCCACTGAAGGTAAAGACAATGCCTGTGACTGACTCTCAGCCAACCTTATCACTCTGGAAGATCGAACCAAGAACATTCATTTAGTGCTTCTCAAGTACTTAAGAACATCCTCCACAGCTGTCCAGTGATTCTCCCAAGATCCGATTGATTCCTGATCACTACACCTAGTGAGTCATCTACATCTGGTCTGGTACATAACATCTCATACATGATAGAGCCTACTACCGAAGCATAGGGTATCCCTTGCACATGAGCTCTCTCCAAATCAGTCCTTGGAAACATCTTTTTGGAGAGAGTGATTCCTGAGTAAGTGGGCAAACTACTATGCTTAGAATCCTCCATACTAAACCCCTTTAGTATGGTGTTAATGTACCTGGATTTAGGACACTCCCAATATCAACTTAGATCTATCACCATAGATCATAATCCATAAGATGTAGTAGGTATCATTCAGATCTTCTATTGAGAATCCTCGTGATAAGAGGAGCTTGACCGAGTGTAGCAGAGGAAACTATTTCCTATCAAGATTATGTCATCTACGTACAATACGTGTAAGGCAACCTCACTCTCTACAACCTTCTTGTATATACAAGGTTCATATACCATTTTGATGAAGTCAAACTCTTTGACTGCCACACCAAAACAGATGTTCCAACTCCGCGATGCTTGCTTTAATCCTGATGGACTTAAGCATAGCTTTGAAAGTCTCAACTTTTCCATCTACACTAAGAATCTTCTCATGATCCATTTCCTTCCAATGGGTTTTACCCCTTCAGGTGCAACATTCAAAGTGACACTTTGTTGGTGTATATCGATTCAATCTTTGATCGTTGTTCACACCATAATATTGTATTATTATATTCCCCATTCTTATTCGTTTTATAAATAAACAGGTGCTTTTGACGCATATCTGCTGCATATTACACGTTACAGGTTCTTGGACAGAAAACAGTGAAAACGATAAAAAGATGATGCAAAAGTGGACTTTGACCAACAAACAGAAGACTTTTGATCAAGCCTACATCAAAGATAAAATTCACAAAGTACAAGACAATGAAAGGTCAAAGATTACAAAGCGAACGGTTAAAAGTCGACCGCAATTATTCACTGGAGATCTGGAAGAAACATAGAAGCTATTTTAATAAGGAAGCCCAAAGACAGAAGAGCCAACAAAGGAAATTTCAAGGCCCAATACTTCCTTTTAAAGAGACAGAGACATAAAATTTTACCAAAGCTTGGAGTCTATTTTGACTAGGTCTTCCTAAGGATATTTTGGTAAATGTAGACATACGAATCAATTGTAACCTAGGGTTTCCTATTCTCTATAAATAGGAACTCTAAATCATTGTAAAGGATATGCCTCCTTATGCCTCTTTTCAATGAAATAAAATTCATATTCAATTCAGTGGGAAGAGCATCGTTTCTGTAAGTTCTTATTTTAATTTCTGCCTTAGTTGATAATTAAATTCTTGCCCTAGATTAATTAAACTTTTTCCTTAAGTTAAATCTAGTGTAGCATTCTCTTAAACTGCAGTAGGTAATTAATCCCATAGATCTAAAAATACACACACAAAAATGATATTTTTAATAGATCCCTTAATGCGTGAGTAACTTCCTCGCTTGTTAGGGTTAGAATTAAGGGAGGGATTGAGAGATGAATATCTCTCATCTATTTCAAGCCCAATAATTTATAATAACTAGAACTTCATGCACGAATGCATGATCCGCTTCCTACGGCACCCCACCCACGAGGTGACGGTGAAACCGTAGTATAAAGGACCGGACATGCATGACGTCCATGAAGGTTAGAGCAATTAGTAGGAAAGAACGGACAAGGATCTAGAGGAAGGAACTCCGTTTCTTCCTAATCATCTTAATCCCCTTTACTAATAATTGCTATAACTTCTAAAAGATTTAATTTAGGGCATTGACAGAGGTGTGACATTTAATCTTACCAAACCCTACCTTAGACCTAACCCTAGCAAGTTTCTTATCCATCGTATAACTTAGTTTTTTTAGATTAAATTAAAAGACCAAACACCCATTGGAATCAGCTCGTAAGAACACTTAGGAAAATTACACATCCTTGTGGACCGACCCGTATTCACCTGCAAGCTTCATGCGACGCCGTTCTTGATTGCGGTAAATATTTTTGATCTATAAAATCCATACTAATCAATCGCATAGCATCCAGCCATTTCACAGAGTCCCCACTCGTGATGGCCTGCCTGAACCTAGTTGGGCCATCATCTTCCATGATGCAATCCTCGCTCCCATTGTCACCGAGAAGACCGTAGTATCTCTTAAGTGGATGAGGAACCCTACCAGATTCACGGAGAGGCTGAGGTTCGTTAGAGACTATTGAATCCTTTGGTTTAACCAAATCATCAGTTGTTAGTTTGTCTAGCTGGAACTCCTTCCAGTTCTACCTCATTACCACTAATTTCTTCATAAGAAATTCATTTTCTAAAAAAGTGGCATGCTGAGAAACAAAACACCTTTTGCTCCTCAGTGTGGTAGAAGATATTCCCTCGCACATGTTCGGGATATCCAACAAACTTATACAGAACTGACCTTACCTCGAGTTTGTCCGGATTTTGCTTTTCAACATAGGCCGGACAACGCCATATCTTATCTCCTTTAAGATATGGTCTCTTCCCATTTCATATCTCATATGCAGTGGTAGGCACTGATTTGGATGGAACCCCATTCAATAGGTTTGCAGCTTCCCAACTGGATAACTCCAAAAGGAAACAGGTAACTCTGCAATATTCATCATAGAGTGCACCATATCTCACAGGGCGTGATACCTCCATCCCGATACACCGTTGTGCTGTGGTGTACACGAAGGAGTAAGCTGAGAGAGAATCACATTCTCCTTTTCGAAAATCCAGGAACTCCATTCCAAAGTATTCGCCTACTCGATCACATCGAAGGTCTTAATACTTCTACCCGTCTGGTTCTTAACTTCAAGCTTATATTCATTGAAATTCGCAAAAGTTTCAGACTCGTGTTTCAACAGGAACACATGTCCCAATCTTGAGAGATAGTCGATGAATATAATGATGTACAAAGAACCAACCTTGGCTTTTGTAGACATAGGACCGTATACATCATCATGTTTCCGTCCCTAGAGTTCAATAACTCTTACTTTGTTTCCAGTAAACAGAATATTGGTAATTTTACCTTTGAGACAAGACTGGAAAGTATGATAAGATGAAAATTTGAATAGATTCTCATATTCATCCTTATGTAACTTAGCTGGTCATGTCGCATTGGTATGACCTAGTCTACAACACCACAAGAAGGATTCGTTCATTTCTGAACTACTCCTCTTATGAGTGTTCTAGATACTTTGAACTGTGGTTTGATTTACAACGTATATGCTATTATATAACCTGCCTGATCCAATCAACTCTTAATTCAGGAAAATATTCACAACATTATCCTCCAATACAGAATTATATCCTTCTTTAACTCATTAAAGAAACCGATGTAATATTGTATATAAGGTTCAGTATGTAATAAATGTTAGTTATATGTATGCCCTAGAGGCCATTACTGTACATACGATGTATATTGTTGTGGATACTTGGACATATATAGTGAGGACTTTCTTGCTCGACATGATAGTATGCTATCTGGTTTCTCTTTATCTTAACATGTACTCTGATTGTCTCTAGGTTACATGTTGATAAAGCCTTTAGGATGAGTACTTGACTACCGGGACTATGATGCAGATCATACTAGTGGGGACATTGTAGTCGCTAAGTACATCCTTCAAACATTCCTAGTCGTGGGTGTATCGAGACTAGGCATCGATATACCACAGTAGACTAGCGTATAGCTTCTCGAACCATACAGATGGGCGATGGATGATCCCATATCCATTGGTGTTTGACATTAGAGATAGCATACGGGTGCTCAGTGGAGACTGGGTACACTGAGCGGACTCGCCGAGAACTCCAAGATTGTATTATACCTAACGTCAGCTGGCAGTTCTCTGGTGACACTGGTACAGGTCAGTCTGTAGACCCGAGATCGTCATAGAGTCTTGTGTGATTCCCACTGTGCTTTGATTTCCACCTTACCACGTTCAAGTGAACTTGCAAAACGGTGGCTTTTGGGTACAGTCCCGAGTCATATAGAGGCAATGAGCGATAGGACGGGTTTCGTCTCTCCCGGTATTGTGAGTTGATGTTGCGCTGTGCTCTATTGGCTATAACAGGAAGTCCTTGGCCAAGGCTGCTTCATAGATATACTGGTAAGTGTTATCAATAGTTTCTCGACCCATTATAAGACTCATATCGACATGACTTATCGGGTTACTGGGGTCTGACGTTTACCACCCCTATACGAGATATGCGACATATCAGACGAAGAGACCAGACTGTACGGTTATGTTACTGATTGGATTCGCAGGAGTGTGAACAGGCTTGCTTGTTGATCTTCTGATCGCTCAATACCCTGGTGTCCGTTACGTTTGGCAGACCGCTTGCGGCTTGTGGGTGTTTGATATGATCATCACCTACTGCCGGCGTATTCACGAGTCTTTAGAGCCCTACACTGGGGTTTCCTGGCTCAAGCGAAACGGAGTTGGAGCATATATGTGATATGTGTGGGACCGAGATTAATACGATATGTGATACCGTATTCCATTCTCGTGATTTGTGACATCGGTCGGTTATATGCGATATAGCCGGGTTATCGGATCAAGTGTTGATTCGATAAGTTGTTACACATGATATTAGTCGGTTATATGAGATATTGCCGGACTATCAAATCAAGAGTTGATTTGATAATCTAATGTATAATTATATATTTAATATATTACATTACATTAACTAGTATTAGCTCACTTATGATTCTTTTATCACTAGATTGTGCATAAGTGTATATGTGATATATATTTGTGTACATAATTATGTGTTATGCTTGATGATACATGCAAAAATGGTGTGTGTACGACTTACACCATGTATAGTTTAATTGCTAGGGTTTTATTTATTTTGGTAATTACAAAACTAATTGATTTTGTCATGGTTGATAAGCTTGTAGAAGCTTGTAGTTCTTTGACTAAGTCTTCATGTTTTGTTTTACCTAAGATATTTGTTAACCCTACCAGTTAACCTAGCCTTGGTTAAGTCTCTACGAAGGTTAAGTATATGATACTTAACTCACCATGGTTGCTTTACTCTCTTGATAATTCATCATCTTCTTCATGAGCTCAAAAAGAAAAGAGTTTTCTAGGGTTTGAGTTTGTGATAAAAAATGTGAGAAAATGAAATCTAAAGTGAGCCCACTTCCTACTTCATCATCCTATACTACTTGCCATTTAGTATAGGGTGTTTGCTTCACTAATTTTATAATTAGTGAAGAGATAGCTTGTGTTAGTGTCTCTTTGACGTAGATCATCTTCGGCCTCGAAGTCTTCGAAGCTAGCATGTTTGTTTCTTCATGGGAGCCTCTCAAGAGTCCGGAGTTCACGATCGTAGCGAAAGGGACTACTACACAGAGCTATTGAAGTGAAGGACTGGTGTACAAAGGTTGTATTCCTTGCTCACTAGACTTGCAAAGTGTTTGCATTTATATTTCCATCGATTTCTAGTTAACGATTCTTTGTTAGGGTTAACTAAAACGGCAAATTTTTGAATTTGGTATGGACGATGCCTCCCGAAACCTTACTGTCATCTTAGGTAACCCTGCAGTGGTATCAGAGCCATGCTAGAAATTTATACGGATTTTCTTAAGATTACGAAACCGAAATACTCTGAAACTTGAAACGCGAAAACCATGTTTCTGTCGTTTTTAAATATTTGTCAAATTTTTTTTTAAATAAGTACATAGTGATGTATGAGATATATCAAGAACACCATGAAAATTTCAGGAGAATCTAACATTTTTTGGCCGGCCACATAGTACATGATCTCGGCCAAAACCGAGCAGAATACCCTAAAATTTTTTGTGTGTTTAAGTGACTTGGTTTAGATGTTTCAGGTGTTGTTTGTTTTTGCTAATTTTGCATGCGATGTAATCTTACACCATAAATAATTCGGAGTGTTTCGTATTCGTATTTTTAACATTGTTTCGGGTTATTCGCATGTTGTCTAGAAGAGGTTAAAAAGTTCGATCGAATGTCAAAAACCCAATTTTCTAAGTTTAACGTAGTCGGAAAAACATGCAAGTAATCCTATGAACCCTCTAGAAGAATGAAACCCTAACTCGACTTTTTGGATCGCGGAACCGAGGTCAAACCCTAGAGTTTGCTGTAGTTCCGTGGCGACATGAGTGAGGCTTGGGTTTGCCCTTCTACGGCTGATGCATAGGTACTGTGGCATATTCTGGCTATTATTAAAACTGTGCTCAAGTGTTGAGCTGTTGGGAAATTGTGGGACTTTGATGAACCGATCGAAAAGTTTAACGTTCGTCCGGGTATTATGTGATAGGATACAATATTTGGAATCCACATGTAGTTATGAGATAACTAATTTGAATGTTATAAATCAAGCAATTTAGTCTCATTTGATCGGTTGCCACGGGATTTTGATATGATCAAAAGTCCGTCGCAATCACGTAGCATACGCGGATACTCGCCGGGTAAACTTAATAGATAGCCACGGCCCACATCCCCGACCAAGTGACTGTTGAAGATCCCCATCGCCAAAAGCATCCGTTCGGGTGCTCGCAGCAGCGGTGTTCCGCCTTAGTGCACTTCATCGACGGCATCGGGGGGTGCGGCCATCTACTAAAGTTTCCGACGAGCATTCGATCAGGATGTCGGGAATCTTGTTGAATTGCCCGACTAGATATTGAAAAGTGTTTTCGAGATCAAGACTAAAATTCTGGGTTTATAATTGTTAGGCATGCGATATCTGTGGAATTCATTTGGTTAGGCATGAAATCAAAAGTATGAGATACGTTGGGTTTATGATGTCTAAGGTGGTTGCGGATTCTAACTGTTGTAGTTTTTCACTTTATTTTTTGCGACCGTAAGTGTAATATGTGGTGTAGTGCCGGTTTCGGTGCTATATGTCAACGACAATTAGGATACACATATTTTACTTACGTTGATGACATGTGATGTTATGTGTTTCTGTGATATGTTATATTGGATCGTAGTGTTTTGAATAGCAGGGGGTTTTATGTGAGATGAGAGTTTTTCATTTTCATTCATGTAAAATTCATTGTATGTAATATTCTTTTATTGGGGCACCTCCGGGTTGAGGATGATGTCACCATTGTATATTATTTACTTTTCCGTATTAGAATAGACCCAAGGCGGGGAGTACAAGTAACCGGGTTCTATGGTCCAGTTGGAGACCATCTCGAGGAGTCGAGACCGGGTCTCCTAACTCTAGAATTGGGAGGGTTGCTTGCTGCTCTCGTAGGGGTATAGAGATGTGTATTTGGCTATTCATCATGACCGTAGAATCCGAGTTTTATACAGTCATAATATAAAACCCGAAAATCCTAGTATATCCAATATTTCATATGTTGATTTCTGCTGCGATATCTGTGATGTGATCATTTGATATGTTGAGATAGATACTGGATATAGTATATGTGATATATTATATAGACATTTCTTATGTTTTACACCCGCGCTAGCCCTTCCCTGCTCTGCCGTTAGTTACTTAACCTAACGGTGCACGAGGGGACATCGAGGCGAATGTAGATGGCATAAGCATACGTTGTATTTATCTGTGATGTTTAGGTAACTTAAGATGATGGGAGCGAGGTGTTAGTTATTTGTATGCCCTAGAGGCCATTACTGTACATACGATGTATATTGTAGTGGATGCATAGACGTATATAGGGAGGACTTTCTTGCTTGACATGATAGTACGCTATCTGGTTACTCTTTATCTTAACATGTACTCTGATTGTCTCTATGTCACATGTTGATAAAGCCCTTAGGATGAGTACTTGACTACCAGGACTATGATGCGGGTCATACTAGTGAGAACAGTGTAGTCGCCAAGTACATCCTTCAAACGTTTCTAGTCGTGGGAGTACCAAGATAGGGCATCGATACTCCAGAGTAGACTAGCGTATGCGCTTCTTGACCTATATGATGGACGATGGATGATCTCATATCCATTGGTGTTTGACATCAGAGAAGGTATGCGGGTGCTCAGTGGAGACTGGGTACACTGGACGGACTCGCCGAGAACTCCCAGATTGTATTATACCTCACGTCAGATGACAGTTCTCCGGTGAAACTGGTACAGGTTAGTCTGTAGACCCGAGATCGTCATAGAGTCTTGTGTGTTTCCCACTATGCTTTGATTTCCATCATACCACGTCCAAGAGGGCGTGCAAAAAGGTGGCTTTTAGGTACAGTCCCGAATCACATGGAGGCAATGAGCAATAGGAGGGGATTCATCTCTCCCGGTATAAGGAGTTGATGTTGTGCTATGTTCGATTGGCTATAACTGGAAATCCTTGGCCAGGGTTGCTGAGATTTACTGGTAAGTGTTATCAGTAGTTTCTCGAACGTTTATAAACCTTATATCGACATGACTTATCAAGCTACTGGGGTCTGACGTATACCACCCCTAGGCGAGATATGCGACATATCAGACGACGAGACCAGACTATACGGGAGTGTTAGTGACTGGATTCACAGGAGAATGTACATGCTTGCTTGTTGATCTTTTGAGCGCTCAATAACTGGGTGCTGTTATGTTTAGTTGACTGCATGCAGCTTGTGGGTGTTTGATATGATCATCACATACTGCCGGCGTATTGACGATTCTTTAGAGTCCTACACAGAGGTTTCTTGACTCAGGCAAAACGGAGTAGGGGGACATGTGTGATATGTTCGGGACCGAGAACAATACATGTATATGATACCGTATTAGATTCTCGCGATATGAGATATCGGCCGGGTATATGTGATATAGCCGGGCCATCGGATCAAGTGTTGATTCGATGAACTTATACAGATTATATTAATCGGTTATTTATGAAATAGCCGGATTATCGGATCAAGTGTTGATTCGATAATTTAATGTATAATTATATATTTGATATATTAAAGTACATTAACTGATATAAGCTCACTAAAAGATTCTTTTTCTCACTCGGGTAATACATTGATATATATGCGATATATGTTAATTTTATTATTTTATTTTGTTACAATAAATATTGTATATGTGATATATAATATTGTAACATGTTAGGGTTATTAATGCAACTTGTTTAGTGGAGATTAAACATGGTTAGGGTTTGATTTGGGCTAATGTAACGTTTTGAAAATCGTTTCGGTGGAATTTCGAAAAAACGGTAAAATAAGGGGGTTTTCTGTAAAAAGTCAAAATACAAATATCTTATTATAAAAATTAAATATACATATTCTAGCTATGTAATTGCTATTATTTGGTGTTTATTGGGCCGCTGGTGAAATTTCAAATTTTCTGAAAAAAAAAATATTATTTTATTATTATTTTAAGCCGTCACTAATACATTTAATTAGGGAAAATTACAAATTGGAATGAGTTGAAACAAATTTTGTGCATCATAAAACATTAAATAAAAATTTATCATGTGGTTTTTGGAACGAAATCATTTGCCAAAACGGTTTGGAAATTATTGAAGAAAAAAGGCTTTTTTTTAGCGTAAATGGATATTTGGGGTATTGTATTTATCATTTTTCATCACCCCACAACCGTGCCCACACCCACACACCCCCACTTACCCTTCCCCTTATCCAAATTCAGCAGCCCTCACTTTTTCCCCACTTGGTTTGCAAAGGAAAGAAAAGGAAAAGAAAAGAAAAGAAAAGAGTAGAAAATGATATATTTTGAGTTGACTTTGACTTGAAACAACTTTCCCCACCTCACTCTCTCTCCTCACTCACCCACCCCCCTCAAATCTGGCCGAAATCTTATCCTTAGACCAGCAGCCCCCCTCCCCCAAGTTCTCACTCAATTTTGCATCAAAAAACTCCACAAAATGCTTCAAAATCAACACAAATTCAAAGCAAAATTCAAATCCAACTCCTACCCATTATTTCTTTGCCTTGGCTAGCATGAATCAAGGAGCAAGATGATGATTTGGGAGGCTAAGATTTCATGCTAAATCTCAAGATTCTAGGAGGTATAAATCATAACCCTATAATGAAATTGTTAGTTTTTGCTTAAAGCAAATTGATTTAAGTGTTAATTATAGCTTAATTTCATGTTTTGGAAATTTAAGAGAAGGGTTTAAATACTAAGTTAGGATTTAGGTCAATTGATCATGATCTAATTGTGTGGTTAATATCTAGTGGGCTTGCTAAAGCAAAGCTAATTACTAGGTTACTAATTGTTTTATTAAATTGTTCTAATTATGCTAATTTGCTAACTAGGTTTTAATGAAATACTTATATAATGGAGATTAAAATCTAATTAGGTTTTGCATGGTATTAATAACATTTTAAAGTGTAGTTTAATACTTTATTTCATGCAAATCCAAACTAGTTTGTTGTATGTGCATTTTGCAATAAAATGGTCGAAATTGGTTAATATTGCAAACTAGTTTTTGTAAATATTGTGTTAAATCGAGAATTAAAATATGGTTAGGGTTTCATCATATCTTAAAAATTACATTGAGTGGTTTAACCATTTAAAATATGCAAAACCAAGTTTAATTGTAAAATTATGAAATTTTACATTAAAAAGTGTTAAAATTGATATTTTTGCAAACTAGGATTTTGGAAATTATGCAAATTTATGTGATTAAATTATGGAAATGGTTTTATTGACTTATTTAAGTTATTTAATAAGTATTATGGCCGCTACAATTGTTTAAACATCGAGTTTTGTACTAAAACGGGTAATTTTGCTTGCTAGTTTTTCGGAAAAACGGCTTTAGAGTGAATTTGGGGTTTTCGTGAGTTTTAACCTATTTTATATTAAAATTAGTGTTCGTGAATGTGCAAATGAGTGTATTTGGGTTTTTCTCGATGGTCTGGCGTTTATACGCCGACGTTGAGGGTTTTTGGGTCGATTTGTGAAAGCAACCCTAGGTTTTGACCTATGTGGGATTCGTGCGTCGTTTTGATCGTGAGTCGGATTTTAACGAGATATGGTGCGTTATGATATGTAGGTACCCCCATGTGGACTTCGAGACGACAAGCAAGCGCGTGGTGACATCGATTTCGGCAAGTGAGGACCAAGTGAGTAGATTTATATCTACGGGGAGAAGTCGGGTGGATGGCGTATAGCACCCCCGCAGTCCGTGGTGGTGTATACGGATGCGTATACACACCAACATTTATTGTATGTTATTTGGGATTAATAACGTTGCTTAGGATGGATATTGGCGTGTTGGATTACCTTAGTGTTGTGAACCCTACGGTAGTGTTGCACACACATACACACATACATACTTGCATACATTCCTATTGATATGTGCTCATGGGATTCTTTATAGTGATGTGTTCACATAGGTATGGGACTATGTGTTCACATACGGATGGAGGTTGATACTTGGGATTGAGCTGAGTCGATGAGATTCGATTTGAGACCGTGAGATCGGTGATATAGCAGGGTTCGTATCTTAGATACGACATGACGTTGTAGCGGGTCCTTGACGTAGTGTTTCACACACGTCCATGCTTACGTAGGCGGTATTAGTATGGTACTAGACGTAGATCAGTACCCCGATCATGATATTTGATAAAGAAGATACCAGGTGAATAGTATGATGAATGTGATATTGACCCGTACCCAGATTTGGGGATGCCGTACGACGGATTTACGTACGAGCTATATTTTGATGATTGATCCGCACTCTTGACTTGGGATGTCTGGTTATGGATATAATATTATTGAGGCGGGATCACCGACTGTATATATACAGGTATGTATATATATCGACTCAGATGATAGGCGGTTTCCTTACCTGTAGTTCAGCTTGTTAGTTCAGCCGTATAGTTTAGTGTAGTTGTTAGATTAGATTAGACTCCTTACCTATTTCAAAAACTAACGAATCGTGGGCATTTTTAAAAACAGTTCAAGGGAATCTACGGATATTTCAAAAACGACGTATCTTTTCATAAAAACACCGTAGCCCCTATTTTCAAAACCCCATGTTTCGTGTTATTTCAAAAGACACCATTCGTAGGACTTATATTGGATTATTGTAGATTAGTTATCGTTGTGTCTAGTATTCAGCTCCCGCACATTATTGCTGTTCGCTCTGCCTCGCATATTTATTTTGCTGCATATTCCATTACTGATATCATGCTGTTAGGACACCAGCACTATTACCGATGATGCGTATGTACCATGTACACCTTCTTGCCGGCTCACACACATCTTCATCGGTAATTGCCATGTCACGTACACTTTAGAGAATATAATTGCTTGACTTAGATTGTTAGCTAGTAGTGTTGACATGATATTAGTGTACTTCCCTTATATGTCATATTAGACATTGTAGTTATTACCTACCACTTCATGCATACTGTTATTCAGTTGTTCATGCCTAGTTCATTATCATTGACATATGCACTTGTGATGATTTCTTGAGATTTATGATATTTCTGGATTTCGGGGAAAGCCGCAAAATTTACAACTTATGATCTTTTAAAATATAAAATGTTGCGGTTTTCTAGTGATGTAAAGTGTCGTCCACCATGAGTTTGCTGTGGTTTTGGAGATCCGTGTCGAGGAGTGGAGGAACCGTCACGGGTACATGGTGGGCCCGGTATGGTACCCCGGGACAAGAGGAATGTGGTGTTGACATTGAGCCTGGCTGAGGAGCACTACCTACCGGTGATATTACCCGACGCGTCGGATATCCGGAGGATACCGTCGTGGTCTTGAGATGGATGGTAGGGGCCGGTCCGGACTGACGGCGCCCTAGATATTGAGCTTGAGACTTTGATATTTCGAAACAGTGAGATTCATGTTTTGTGTCGATGCTAGACACTGTTGATACTGATTTCATTATGATACCTCAGTTTTAAAAATACGAAGGAAATCTCACTAATTTATGAAAACAGTTTCTTCATTTACATGTATTCTGTTCCATGCATTCATACCTCATTCATTTGATATATTGCTACCTGAGGCACTGACACGGGCACATGAAATTATACTCGGGTTAGATATTACCCTAGACATTGTCATAGGCTGCCTGTTATACTTATATTTGAGGATATATTATGATCATTGACCTAGGATTGCGTTATTTATGCGATTTCTGTGCGTAGATGTTTTTCTATTCACGAGTTGGCAACTCACCCCCGTTGTGCCCCAGTTTCTTGCAGATTTGCCGTACAGGTTTCATTACGGCTTGCGGGCTCAGTTTCATTCGGGTGATTTGCTAGTAGGTGGGTTTACTTGTATCATACCCCCATTATATACTTTGTATATACTATTCATGTTGTATCCCGTTTGGGGGCCAGTATTTACAAAGGAGACTCTGCCGAAATTTTCAGTAAAATTTTGATGTTTTAAAAACCGCATAATTCGGCTTATGCTTTTGAAATTACTTGCTTAAGTTGGTTTTTCCTGCACTCTACTACTTTTCTTGGTTTGGATTTCTGGGTTTTCGGTTTACTTAGATTACTTACGTCTCGAGACGTTCGTAGTTTAAGTGCCGGTCACGTTCCGTACTTTCGGGTCGTGACAAAGTTGGTATCAGAGCGTTAGGTTTTAACCTTCGGAGCGTAGGATGACCCTTGGTTGATGGAATAGGTGACTAAAGTAGAGTGACGTACCGTTGGTATGTTCCGCGGCATATTTACGACACGCCACTCCACTTATGAAGCCTTAGGATGTACATTTCCTTGTTCAGTATTATATTCCTTCCTGATCTAGCCTCGTCGGTACCAGTTTGGTTTTGCTGCTACGGTTACCGGCAGGGAGAGCTACGGCTAGAGTTGCGGTCAGCACAAGCTCGTCACGAACGAGGACTGACCAGGACGAAATTCCGACGACACACGATTGCAGAGATGTGTCTTCTTACTGTGTTTCCGTGCCACGAGCGTTTGGCGGATCACCTTTATGAGGGTACTCGGATGTGCTGATCAACATTAGAGGATTAAGCTAATGATAGAGGCCAGCCAGATCTTGATGACCGTTGGTGTGTTGCCTATTCATGATGATTGAGGCACGGTTCAGCGTGCAGACGAGTGAGCCCGTTATTGCTGCGAACGACGAGATATCGCCCCAGATGTTGGAGCTATTGCAGTACGAGTTGTACTAAGAGATGATTGAAGGTCGCTAGTCACCGAGGATGAATGACTAGGACATGTGGTTCGTTCGCTACCCCGATGCGAGGTCATCAGATAGATTGATTCCAGCTAGAGACGACTTCACGCGGAGACGTTGGGAGTCGACAGAGACGATCGAATGTCAGAAACCTACTATTCCAAGTTTAAAGTATTCGGAAAGACATGCAGGCAATTCTATGGTCCCTCTAGAAGAATGAAACCCTAACTCGACTTAATGACCGTATGAAAGCCTTTGAACCTTAGGGTTTGCGGCAGTTCTGCGGCGCCATTAGTGAGGCTTGGGTTTGCCCTTCTACGGCTGGACCACCGATGCTGTGGTATGTACTCGATACTATTAAACTGTGCCCAAGATGTTGAGCTCTTGGGGGATTATGAGGTTTTGACGACTCGATCGGATGGCTCGACTTAATTCGGATGCTAGGTGGTGAGGTGCATTCTTGGGAGACTCCAGATACGATGATAGTCGTTGGAGCTCAGTCCATGCAGCCGCGACGAGACGAGTCCAAAGCAGACGACATTAGAGAAAAGTGAAGTAAGAGGTTCGTACCAGATCTAGATGAGATGACGTTCCACTCCGCCGACATCAGAGATGCGATGCACATGCCGAGGCAGAGTACTGGATATACCTTCCAGAAGGAGTCGCGATGGGTATGCAGCCGTTACAGGGCAAAGATGCAGATATAGGAAAGGACAATGACTTCCGGACAGTTGGCAGAAGGCGAGACATGGAAGAGACCGTGAGCAGGATTCCTTCTAGGACACTGCTGCAATGATACTTGCACCCAGGATCAGATGTGTCACGTACATTCAGAGAGCCAGAGGCCGACGCCAGTGATATGCTGCCTCACGAGTGGTCGCGATGATTGACCAAGAGATGACCAGAGGAGTGCCAGAACGGAATCGTCCCCGTTAGCACACCTGACAGGGCCGATGAGCCGATGGACCGAAAGATTGGTAATTCACAGTGAAAACTTTGACCCAGGAGTGGTCATGGTTACGCACCGCAGCAGGACAGAGTTCGTGATCATCGACGAGACGTCCCACTAGTGACCGCGACAGTTGGCCGAGATTCTTAGAGGATGCGCTGGAGCGGTACTATTCCGTCATTATTGATTCCGATGTTTTGGGTGATTTATTCGTATGATTTGATTTTGATGATTGAGGATTTACGATCTTTGCATAGTGTTGCACTTGATATCGTTTTCGTGCTTGGGTTCCACATGTTTGTGATTTTATGGTTTTAGACATTTGAGTTGATTTTGTGCATATGCACGCACACGATTTGGTTCCTGCACTCTGTATAGTTTATATATGCTTGCAGTGCAGTGATACGCCTTTTGTGCACTTAGATGCACTGGACTTTGATTTCGATTGTGATACTCGATATTTGTTTTGTGCACCTTGTGCACCTGAGTGATTTTGCGCACGTTCGTCGCTTGATATTGGATTTCATGATTTCGTGCACGATGGATGCACCTGATTTAGATTTTCGCGCATGTTGAGCGCATGTCTTGAGATGCGATTTTGGTGCACACCAGATGCACTAAATCGAGATTTTTCGTGCATGTCAGATGCACCTGATTTTGCTGTCAGGCACACCCGTTGCCTACGACAGATGTTTCGTGCACACCCGATGCACTTAGATGTTGTTTCTGTGCGCATGTATGGCACATTCATGGATTTTGATTTCCGTGCGCACCAGACGCACGTAGTATTCATGTGCATATTTTGGGATTGATTTCTTATAGAGCAGTACGTTTTTATGATATTGCTATGTGTTTTCGTACTGAGCAGGACTAGTCAGAGGACAGTACCTGAATACATTTTGCATGCATTGATAGTTATTGAAGGGATTTCCAAAAAGCGAGCTATAGCCTCAGTATTTACCTACGTGTCTAATATGACACGAAATGTTTAAAATAAGGAGACCCTTCTAAATTGTTTCCAAAACGGCGGAACGTACATTTCAAACAAAAGTATATATGTATATAGTTATTTTCTTCTGGTAGACGTCCGCCACTGTGCAGTGTTATACGCGTTGCACAGCGACTTAAAGAGATTTGGCATGCATTTCCTTCAGATGCTTAAAGATATAGATTCGATATTTACATTTATAGTTTCGAGTTATATCATATTGGTTTTGATTTGGATTTGGCATTGATGTCTTCTCCACGACTCCGATGATCGCGGGATGCTTGGAGGAGTTTTGATATGAGTTATATACTCATTTTTCAAGCGCATGCGCTGCGCTACGAACTGTTTTATGTATTTACAATTTCGGAGCCCCGACGACTTGATGGGTTTTCTTAGATGTTTTAGTATTTGGGGGAGTTTGAATTTAAATTCGGGGACCGAATTTCTTTAAGGGGGGAAGATTGTAACGTTTTGAAAATCGTTTCGGTGGAATTTCGAAAAAACGGTAAAATAAGGGGGTTTTCTGTAAAAAGTCAAAATACAAATATCTTATTATAAAAATTAAATATACATATTATAGCTATGTAATTGCTATTATTTGGTGTTTATTGGGCCGCTGGTGAAATTTCAAATTTTCTGAAAAAGAAAATATTATTTTATTATTATTTTAAGCCGTCACTAATACATTTAATTAGGGAAAATTACAAATTGGAATGAGTTGAAACAAATTTTGTGCATCATAAAACATTAAACAAAAATTTATCATGTGGTTTTTGGAACGAAATCATTTGCCAAAACGGTTTGGAAATTATTGAAGAAAAAAGGCTTTTTTTTAGCGTAAATGGATGTTTGGGGTATTGTATTTATCATTTTTCATCACCCCACACCCGTGCCCACACCCACACACCCCCACTTACCCCTCCCCTTATCCAAATTCAGCAGCCCTCACTTTTTCCCCACTTGGTTTGCAAAGGAAAGAAAAGGAAAAGAAAAGAAAAGAAAAGAGTAGAAAATGATATATTTTGAGTTGACTTTGACTTGAAACAACTTTCCCCACCTCACTCTCTCTCCTCACTCACCCACCCCCCTCAAATCTGGCCGAAATCTGATCCTTAGACCAGCAGCCCCCCTCCCCCAAGTTCTCACTCAATTTTGCATCAAAAAACTCCACAAAATGCTTCAAAATCAACACAAATTCAAAGCAAAATTCAAATCCAACTCCTATCCATTATTTCTTTGCCTTGGCTAGCATGAATCAAGGAGCAAGATGATGATTTGGGAGGCTAAGATTTCATGCTAAATCTCAAGATTCTAGGAGGTATAAATCATAACCCTATAATGAAATTGTTAGTTTTTGCTTAAAGCAAATTGATTTAAGTGTTAATTATAGCTTAATTTCATGTTTTGGAAATTTAAGAGAAGGGTTTAAATACTAAGTTAGGGTTTAGGTCAATTGATCATGATCTAATTGTATGGTTAATATCTAGTGGGCTTGCTAAAGCAAAGCTAATTACTAGGTTACTAATTGTTTTATTAAATTGTTCTAATTATGCTAATTTGCTAACTAGGTTTTAATGAAATACTTATATAATGGAGATTAAAATCTAATTAGGTTTTGCATGGTATTAATAACATTTTAAAGTGTAGTTTAATACTTTATTTCATGCAAATCCAAACTAGTTTGTTGTATGTGCATTTTGCAATAAAATGGTCGAAATTGGTTAATATTGCAAACTAGTTTTTGTAAATATTGTGTTAAATCGAGAATTAAAATATGGTTAGGGTTTCATCATATCTTAAAAATTACATTGAGTGGTTTAACCATTTAAAATATGCAAAACCAAGTTTAATTGTAAAATTATGAAATTTTACATTAAAAAGTATTAAAATTGATATTTTTGCAAACTAGGATTTTGGAAATTATGCAAATTTATGTGATTAAATTATGGAAATGGTTTTATTGACTTATTTAAGTTATTTAATAAGTATTATGGCCGCTAGAATTGTTTAAACATCGAGTTTTGTACTAAAACGGGTAATTTTGCTTGCTAGTTTTTCGGAAAAACGGCTTTAGAGTGAATTTGGGGTTTTCGTGAGTTTTAACCTATTTTATATTAAAATTAGTGTTCGTGAATGTGCAAATGAGTGTATTTCGGTTTTTCTCGATGGTCTGGCGTTTGTACGCCGACGTTGAGGGTTTTTGGGTCGATTTGTGAAAGCAACCCTAGGTTTTGATCTATGTGGGATTCGTGCGTCGTTTTGATCGTGAGTCGGATTTTAACGAGATATGGTGCGTTATGATATGTAGGTACCCCCATGTGGACTTCGAGATGACAAGCAAGCGCGTGGCGACATCGATTTCGGCAAGTGAGGACCAAGTGAGTAGATTTATATCTACGGGGAGAAGTCGGGTGGATGGCGTATAGCACCCCCGCAGTCCGTGGTGGTGTATACGGATGCGTATACACACCAACATTTATTGTATGTTATTTGGGATTAATAACGTTGCTTAGGATGGATATTGGCGTGTTGGATTACCTTAGTGTTGTGAACCCTAGGGTAGTGTTGCACACACATACACACATACATACTTGCATACATTCCTATTGATATGTGCTCATGGGATTCTTTATAGTGATGTGTTCACATGGGTATGGGACTATGTGTTCACATACGGATGGAGGTTGATACTTGGGATTGAGCTGAGTCGATGAGATTCGATTTGAGACCGTGAGATCGGTGATATAGCAGGGTTCGTATCTTAGATACGACATGACGTTGTAGCGGGTCCTTGACGTAGTGTTTCACACACGTCCATGCTTACGTAGGCGGTATTAGTATGGTACTAGACGTAGATCAGTACCCCGATCATGATATTTGATAAAGAGGATACCAGGTGAATAGTATGATGAATGTGATATTGACCCGTACCCAGATTTGGGGATGCCGTACGACGGATTTACGTACGAGCTATATTTTGATGATTGATCCGCACTCTTGACTTGGGATGTCTGGTTATGGATATAATATTATTGAGGCGGGATCACCGACTGTATATATACAGGTATGTATATGTATCGACTCAGATGATAGGCAGTTTCCTTACCTGTAGTTCAGCTTGTTAGTTCAGCCGTATAGTTTAGTATAGTTGTTAGATTAGATTAGACTCCTTACCTATTTCAAAAACTAACGAATCGTGGGCATTTTTAAAGACAGCTCAAGGGAATCTACGGATATTTCAAAAACGACGTATCTTTTCATAAAAACACCGTAGCCCCTATTTTCAAAACCCCATGATTCGTGTTATTTCAAAAGGCACCATTCGTAGGACTTATATTGGATTATTGTAGATTAGTTATCGTTGTGTCTAGTATTCAGCTCCCGCACATTATTGCTGTTCGCTCTGCCTCGCATATTTATTTTGCTGCATATTCCATTACTGATATCATGCTGTTAGGATACCAGCACTATTACCGATGATGCGTATGTACCACGTACACCTACTTGCCGGCTCACACACATCTTCATCGGTAATTGCCATGTCACGTACACTTTAGAGAATATAATTGCTTGACTTAGATTGTTAGCTAGTAGTGTTGACATGATATTAGTGTACTTCCCTTATATGTCATATTAGACATTGTAGTTATTACCTACCACTTCATGCATACTGTTATTCAGTTGTTCATGCCTAGTTCATTATCATTGACATATGCACTTGTGATGATTTCTTGAGATTTATGATATTTCTGGATTTCGGGGAAAGCCGCAAAATTTACAACTTATGATCTTTTAAAATATAAAATGTTGCGGTTTTCTAGTGATGTAAAGTGTCGTCCACCATGAGTTTGCTGTGGTTTTGGAGATCCGTGTCGAGGAGTGGAGGAACCGTCACGGGTACATGGTGGGCCCGGTATGGTACCACGGGGCAAGAGGAATGTGGTGTTGACGTTGAGCCTGGCTGGGGAGCACTACCTACCGGTGATATTACCCGACGCGTCGGATATCCGGAGGATACCGTCGTGGTCTTGAGATGGATGGTAGGGGCCGGTCCGGACTGACGGCGCCCTAGATATTGAGCTTGAGACTTTGATATTTCGAGACAGTGAGATTCATGTTTTGTGTCGATGCTAGACACTGTTGATACTGATTTCATTATGATACCTCAGTTTTAAAAATACGAAGGAAATCTCACTAATTTATGAAAACAGTTTCTTCATTTACATGTATTCTGTTCCATGCATTCATACCTCATTCATTTGATATATTGCTACCTGAGGCACTGACACGGGCACATGAAATTATACTCGGGTTAGATATTACCCTAGACATTGTCATAGGCTGCCTGTTATACTTATATTTGAGGATATATTATGATCATTGACCTAGGATTGCGTTATTTATGCGATTTCTGTGCGTAGATGTTTTTCTATTCACGAGTTGGCAACTCACCCCCGTTGTGCCCCAGATTCTTGCAGATTTGCCGTACAGGTTTCATTACGGCTTGCGGGCTCAGTTTCATTCGGGTGATTTGCTAGTAGGTGGGTTTACTTGTATCATACCCCCATTATATACTTTGTATATACTATTCATGTTGTATCCCGTTTGGGGCCAGTATTTACAAAGGAGACTCTGCCGAAATTTTCAGTAAAATTTTGATGTTTTAAAAACCGCATAATTCGGCTTATGCTTTTGAAATTACTTGCTTAAGTTGGTTTTTCCTGCACTCTACTACTTTTCTTGGTTTGGATTTCTGGGTTTTCGGTTTACTTACATTACTTACGTCTCGAGACGTTCGTAGTTTAAGTGCCGGTCACGTTCCGTACTTTCGGGTCGTGACAGCTAATCTTTTCTAGAACCTTCTAGAAGGTTTTATTTTGTTTTGTGCAAAGATATTTGTGTTGATATTTTGCATAGATATCTGTTTAACCCAACCAAACCTTTAACCATGATTCAATCTCTACAAGGGTTAGTTCTTCTCACATAAACCATGGTTGCATTTCTAACCTTACGCTAGAGTTATTCATTATTCATCACAAAAGGATTCTTCTTCTTCTTCCATGAGTTCTTGATGAAAAAGCTTACTGGCACTTTCATTAGTGATGATTTTGAGTGAGATTATGAGAACAAATGAGAGCTAAAATCCTACTTCATCATCCTAATCTATCCTAGCCATTTAGATTAGGGTGTTCACTTCATTTATGAGTGAGTGCTTGTGTTAATGAAACTTCAAGGTAGATCATCTTTGTTATTGAAGATCGGAAGCAAGCTTGCATCTTTCTCTTCGTGGAGCCCCTCGAGAGTCCGGAACTTGATGATCGCAGCGAAGGGACCATAACACGGAGCTTGTGAAGTGAAGGACCGGACTACAAAGGTTGTAATCCCAAACTCTTAGATGTTAAAGTGTTTAACATGCTTTGTTTCGCCTAATCTCTAGTCTAAGATCTTGGTTTAGGGTTGTTCGGCACGGCTAAATTTTAAATCGGGAATGGTTTATGCCGTATACACCCTTGTGTGTGTGCCTAGTAACCCTACAGCGGTATTAGAGCCAAACTAGAGCTTTAGACGAAGTCTAGGAGAAATTTAAAGTCCGATCGAACTCTGAATACACGTAAAACCCTAGTTTCTAGAAATTTTTCAAAAAGTTGATTTTTTTTCATATTAAAAATGCTCAAAAAATTCAGCAGGTAAATTTATAGACAGGTGTGAAAAACGACACCTTAAATCCCTCAAAGAGCCGCGGAACCACGGCCAAACTAGGGTATTGGCGGCGGTTCCGCGGTAGGACTTGGGAATTAAATGTTAGATTTTGCTACCGTTGATCCGTCTGTACTTCCTGATTCTTCTGGGAATTTTTAATTTTTACTCAAGTGTTGAGTTTTCTGGGTTGTATTCGGAGCTCGTTGATTCGATCGGATAATTTCACTTCGTTTAAGTTTTTCCGGATAATTTTAGAACGTGTTAATGTTGGATATATGTATGCCGTAGAGGCCATTATGTGATAGTGGATGTATTTATACATGTATATATATATATTCAGTATACATTCTTGCTCGACATGATAGTATGCTATCTGGTTCTTCTTTATCTGACATGTTGATTTGATCATGCTTTTATTCATTCATACATGTTGATAAAGCCTTGGGGATATAGGCTTGACTACTGTGATTATGATGGAGATCATACTAGTGGGACATCTGTAGTTTATAAGCATATCCTGGAATATCCCTAGTCGTAGGTGTATCAAGACGGGGCATCGATATACCAGAGTAGACTAGCGTATATGATACTAGACCCATATGATGGGCGATGGATGTTCCCACATTCATCGATGTTTGACATCGAGATCGTATATGGGTGCTCAGTGGTGACTGGGTACACTGCACGGACTCGCCGAGAACTCCTATATGGAATTATATCTATCGTCGGATAGCAGTTCTTAGGTGACACTAGTGCAGGTTAGTCTGTAGACCCGAGATCGTCATAGAGTCTTGTGTGTTCTCCCACTGTACTTTGATTAACACCCTACCGTGGCTCTACTGAGTCGTGCAAACAGGTGGCCGTTGGGTACAGTCCCGAGACACACGAAGGCGATGAGCGATAGGAGGGGTTTCGTCTCTCCCGGTATTGGGAGTTGATGCTGTGCTGTGCTCGACTGGCTATATCAGTAAGTGCCTGGCCAGGGCTGTTGAGATTTACTGATAAGTGTTATCAGTAGTTTCTCGATCTGTTATAGACCATTCATCGGCACGACTTATTGAGTTATTGGGGTCGATGTTACCATCCCTAGACTCGATATGCAGCATATCTGATGAAGATACCGGACTGTACGGTAGTGTTGCTGGTTGGCTCGACAGGAGTTGTAACAGGTTCGCTTGTTTTCTTCTGATCGCTCAATACCCGGATGGCCGTTACGTTTAGCTGACCGCTTGCGGCTTGTAGGTATTTGATATGATCATTACCTACTGCCGGCGTATTGACGAGTCTTAGAGTCCCACAATGAAGTTTCCTGGCTCAGGCGAAAAGATGTGGTGTGCATATGAGATATGCGCGGGGACCCGATTAAATATGGATATGTGATACCGTATATTAATCGGGCGGCTTGCTTTTGGTCGGGTCGTATGTGATATGACCAGGTTACTAAATCAAGTGTTGATTTATCATTTAACCATTAGTTTCTCACTAGAAATCCTTTTCTTGTCTTTTTTGGATGTATGCGTGCATGTATGCATTCATTCTTGTTCATGCACATATGGATGTGCATGCACACATGCATGCATACATCATTCTATCATGGTTGTATATATAGAAGATGGTGGAAATATAAGACTCACACCTTATGATTATATATATGGATATATATTGTATTGTTTTAAAAGAAAAGAAAAGAAAAAGATTAATCCATGGTTATCTTCTACACTCTTCTTTAATCTAACCATTGTTCACCCTCTTTTTAACTATGAGTTAATCTTCCTTTTGTCTTTTAACTCAAGTACAATAATATCTTTATATTATAACCATGGTTTGAGATGAAGAGTAGAAAATATATATACTTATATTTTCTATTTTTCACATTAAGCTTATCATTATCTTGAGCTTAGAAAGCCCTCATCTTCTTCCTCCTTTCTCTCTTACTCTCTAGTTCCTTCAAGAAAGCAAAAGAGTAATCAAGTTAGGATTTTGAAGTGAGAAAACAAACCACATCATCATACTACACACATCTAGCCGGTTTGTGTAGGGTGTTTGCTCTACTCCATTGATACATCGAGTAAAGCAAGGAGCTTTGGGCAAAGGAGCTTCGGGTGGATCGTCGTGGACATTAGAAGATCTCAAGCGAACCTTTTTCCAACCCTCAAGTGGCCAAGGAGTCTAGCGTAGCGAGCTACAAAGGTTGTACTCTCAAAATCCTAGCCTTTGTTACTTGTGATGTTGTTCAAGTTATGAAACCCTAATTTTCTAGTGATGATTCTTTGTATGTTCACTTAGCACCTTAAAAATTTAATTTTGAGACATGTGATGCTTTCAAACCCTTCATTAGGTGCTAGGTAAACCTAACATTGGTATCAGAGCCGACCTAGAACTTTAAGCGATGCTTTAGCAAAGTTAAAACTCCGATCGAACCAAAATACGGACTTTTAGAACCCTCTCTTGACTTTTTTTCAAACCTGTATTTTTCCAGAATTAAAAATATGTAAAAAATTCAGCTGGGAAATCTAAGCACCACTGTGAAAAACGAAGCAATGAACAGTACTTGAAACCGCGGAACCGCGGCCATAGCTTTCTTGGGCCGCGGCTCCGCGGCCGTACAGAGGTATCATTGGCTCGTTTTTATACAGTGTTATTCCTACCTGCTTGTATATATTTTTGGGTATTTTTAATCTAATACAAGTATTGCATGTTCAGGGGATTGTTTTGGGTTCGGTGATTCGATCGGCATTTCAATTTCGTGCCTTTTTCGGACAATTTAGAAAGTATTAAAAAGTTCGAACGGATATCATTAACTCGCTTTTTCCCGACACAAAAAATTTTCAAGTGTTGAATCTTTTCTCGAGTTTAAATCTTTCGGAAATGCGTGCAAGTTTTGTGGTGGACCCTCTAGAAGACAACAAACCTTAACTCGATTATGTGACCGTCTTGAACTGCCTTTTGAATTTTAGGGTTTGAGACAGTACGGCGTGCCACATGTGAGGCGTTGGCTTGACCCTTCTACGGCTGGACCGCTACTACTGTGACACATTCTGGGTTTTTTGAACTCCGCTCAAGTGTTGAGCTTTAGGAAATTTTTGGTATTTGATTATTCGATCGAAATGTTTAATACTGTCTATTTATCTGGAATGTGATACAATATGTGGAATTCATATAGTTAGGCATGAAATGCGAAGTATGTGATATTTCGGATTTACGATGTCTAAAGAGAATGTGGATTCCAAATGTTGTGGTTTTACACTTTCTTTCCTGTGACCGTAAGTGTAGTATGTCGCATATCGCCGGTTTCGTTGCTATACATCAACAACAATCGGGGTACGCATACTTACTTATGTTGATGATATATGATATTATGTGTTGCTGAGATATGATGTGCAGGATTGTCGCGATTGAATAGCCGGGGGTTTTATGTGAGATGAGAGTTTTATTTTCATTCGTGTAAAATTCAAATGTAATGTAATATTCTTTTATTTGGGGCACTTCCGGGTTAAGGTTGATGTCACCAGTGTTGTATATTATTTACTTTTCCGTATTAGGATAGACCCATGTAGGGGAGCACTAGTGGCCGGGTTTTGGGGTTCAGTGGGAGGCCAACTGGAGGAGTCGAGACCGGGTCTCCTAAACTCCAGGATTGGTAGGGTCACTTGTCGCTCTCGTAGGGGTCTAGGGATGTGGGCTTGGCTATTCATCGCGACTGTGGAATCCGTATTTTCTATTGTTGGCTAAATACTATATACGGACGTCCTAGTATATCCCACATTATATATATGTTTCTGCTGCCTGTGTTCTGTGATATCTCAGACGAATGATATATTATATATGAGATATATAGTTGACGTTGCTTATGTTTTACACCCGCGCTAGTCCCGTCCCGGTATGCCGTTAGTTAAGTAACCTAACGGTGTATAACGGAACATTGCGGCGAATGCGGATGGCATAAGCGTACGTTGTATTTTTGTTTCTTTTCTATGATTGGCTTAAGGACTTAAATGATGGGATTATATTAATATGATTAATGTAAAGAAAATAAACCTAAAAAGATGTTGTAGAATCGGATTTGAAAACAACTCGGCTCTTTATGAAAAAGCTATATTTCAAAACTGCGGACCACAAGCCACGCCTTTTGAAAACCATTCGATTCTACGACGATATCATGTTCAAAGCGTTAAAGATTTTCTTAAAAATCATCCGCAACCCTCCGTCATTTTAGGAAGTAGAGTACTTAGTATTCGTGCTACGTTTGTTTACTTTAGTTAAGGCGTAGTGTACGGTAGCTAAGTGATGTCTTCCTATACTGCATATGATGGAGATTAATTAGGACATTCATGCGACTTTGTTGACCATAGTTAAGGGTCATATGGGTAGGTCTAATTAATCAAGAAATGATGGGTAGAACTTAACTGGTGCTTATGATTTGTTGACCATAGTTAAGGTCATAAGTACTAGGGGTAAAAATCATATCGGGAATTTCAAGTGTTGAGATTTGCAATGAGATTGCATACCTTCCATATGATGGTTGGATCCCGATCCCACTGTGGGCAATAGTTGCTCCCAGGAGAGTTTTGCAGTTTACAATTAGCTAACTCATTAGGTGTCTAGAAAGGTGTTAACGGGCTACGTCTCTGGGAAAACGAGGTTTACTTTAATTAGGTCCGTGCGAAAGCACGGGGAACCTCCCTCAAGTACCGACACTGGCCTGGCTGAACGATTAGCGAAGTTATAGACTGTAATTAATCCTGGCTAGTTTTCTTTTTAAGGTTTGAAAGAAAAACTTGATAAAAGCAGTGGGAGACATCGATTAGACAAGATAATAACCAATCTGATCTTTGCCAAAGCTTTCGCTGAGTGTATTCTTTTCTCTCTCTTAATAGCAGATACCAATGACTGGACTCAAGCTTCTACTAGATAAAAATAAACTGAATGGGACCAATTATAAAGACTGGCTGAGGAATCTGAAAATATCCTTGACTTATGATAAAGTATCATATGTCCTCACGGCTTTAGCCCCGCCCGTCCCAGGTCCAAAATCCTCAGTTGCGGACAAAGAAGTCCGCAAGACATGGGAAGCTGATTGTGCCACGGCCAAATACCTCGCGCTTGCATCGATGGACAACACACATCAAAAGCAGCACAAGAATATGGACATTCAAGCCATATTTCTCCAAACAAAGGAGTTGTATGGAGAGCAATCCCGCGTATTACGATACGAAGCATCAAAGAAATTGTTTCAGATGCGAATGGCCCCTGGCACATCAGTAGGAGACCATGTTCTGAAGATGATAGTTCTCATAGAAGAGCTTGAGGACCTCGGATGGACAATGGACAATGAACAATATACGGATATTATTCTGCAGTCCCTCCCCTCGACCTTTGCTCAATTCATAGTTAACTTCAACATGCATAACATGGAGAGGGAACTACCTGAACTCCTTAATATGTTAAGGAGTGCAGAAAGCACACTGAAATCAGTGAAAACTCCCGTTATGACTGTTGGACAATCTTCCTATTCTCGCCCAAAGGCTAAGGCCAAGGGAAAGAAAAAGAAGAAGCCCATCAATCCTAAGGGTGGAGTTAAAAAGGATAAGGGGAAGGAAAAGTCTAAAGCTGGAGAATCGGGGAAAGGTGAATGTTTTCATTGCCACAAAGCAGGACATTGGAAGCGCAACTGTACGGAGTACTTAAATCTCAAGAAGAAGCATGGGGATGCTTTCGCTTCAGGGGCTGAGAAATAGCAAGGTTTTGAAGACAGGAGACCATACTCTCTGCTTTGGAAATGGTTCCAATGTACATACAGTCGCAGTGGGAGAGTATCACTTGGAGTTGCCATCTGGGTGTATATTGGTTTTGAACCCATGTTATTTTGTACCAAGTATGCTATGTAATATAATATCTGTTTCTTTGTTAGACAATAAAGGATATAACTTTATATTGCAGAACAATGTTATGAACATTCACCTGAATCAAATGTTGGTTGGGTATGGTACACTTAATAACGGGATATACGTCCTAAATCAACACACAGTTTTCAGCATACAACACACTAATAAAAGAAAACTTTCAGAAATAAATGAAGCTTTTCTTTGGCACTGTAGACTTGGTCATATTAACGAAACAAGACTAAACAAGTTACACAAAGATGGATATTTAAACTCCTTTGAATATAAATCTTATGCGACTTACCGGTCTTGTATCAAGGGTAAAATGACCGAAACTCCGTTTACCAAACACGGAGAAAGAGCTACCGAGCTCCTAGGACTCATACATAGCGATGTATGTGGGCCAATGTCTACACAGGCTAGAGGCGGTTTTTCTTACTTCATTACTTTCACTGACGATTTCTCAAGATTCGGTCATGTATTTTTATTAAAGCACAAATCCGAAGCTTTCAAGAAATTCTCTGAATATAAACAAGAAGTAGAAAAACAAACCGGCTTGAGTATCAAGATGCTTCGATCAGATTGAGGTGGAGAGTATCTCAGTACAGAATTTACAAACTTCCTAAAAGAGAATGTGATTCTCTCTCAGCTCACTCCTCCTTACACACCACACAACAACGGTGTGTCAGAACGACGGAATAGGACCCTATTAGATATGGTCCGTTCCGTGATGAGTGATGCTGAGTTACCTGTCTCATTTTTGGGGCACGCATTGGAGACTGCAGCATTTCTACTGAACAGGGTTCCAACCAAAACCGTGTCTACCACGCCATATGAGATATGGCATAGGAAGAGACCATCCCTTAAGAGAATTAAGATTTGTGGATGCCCGACCTATGTTAAAAAGCAGAATCCGGACAAACTCGAGACACGGTCAGTCATGTGTAACTTTGTGGGATATCCATGGAACTCTTATGGATATCTATTCTACCACAAGGAGGAACAAAATGTGTTTGTTTCTCAGTATGCCTCATTCTTAGAAAAAGAGTTTTTCACAGATAAAGATGATGGCAAGGTAGTGGATCTAGAAAAGGTTCTAGAGACACAAACTACAAATGACGACTTGGTTGAACCGGCTGTTGCAGTAGAAACTGAGGAACCTTGGCCACTCCGAAGGTCTGGTAGGACTTCTCGCCTACCTGAGAGGTACTACGGTTTCCTCATTGATGGTGACAGAGAAGACTGCATCATGGAGGATGATGATCCTACCAGTTTTCAGCAAGCTATCACGAGTGGTGACTCTGTGAAGTGGCCGGATGCCATGAGATCCGAAATTGAGTCTATGTACACGAACAAAGTATGGACTTTGGACGTTGTACCCCCTAGGTAAAACCTGTGGGGTGCAAATGGATCTTTAAAAGAAAGATTGGTGTAGATGGGCAAGTAGAGACCTATAAGGCAAGACTTGTGGCGAAGGGTTTTCGTCAAAGACCAGGTTTGGACTATGACGAGACTTTTTCGCCCGTAGCCATGCTTAAATTCATTCGGATCCTACTTGCTATTGCTGCTCACTACGACCATGAAATCTGGCAGATGGACGTTAAAACGGCATTTCTAAATGGCGATTTAGAAGAATGCGTTTATATGGATCAGCCAAAAGGCTTCATTGACAGTGGGAGCAGCGGGAAAGCATGTAGATTGCTTAAATCCATATATGAGTTAAAGCAGGTATCACGGAGTTGGAACATCTGTTTCGATGATGTTATCAAAGAGTTTGATTTCATCAAAAATCCAGATGAACCTTGTGTTTATAAGAAGGCTGTAGGAAGAGCTGTCACATTCCTCGTATTGTACGTGGATGACATTCTTCTGATAGGAAATGATATTCCTATGCTACAGTCGGTCAAATCTTTCTTATCACTAAGGTTCTCCATGAAGGACCTGGGTAATGCCACATACATTCTGGGAATAAGGATCTATAGGGATAGATCCAAGAGGTTATTGGGATTGTCCCAAACCAGGTACATTAACACCATCCTAAAAAGGTTTAGTATGGAAGATTCCAAGCGGGGAGCCTTACCCGCTTGCCATGGGGTCACACTCTCCAAGGATTCTTGCCCAAAGACCGATGAAGAGAGAGCTCGCATGAGCATTATACCCTATGCTTCGGCAGTAGGATCTATAATGTATGCAATGTTATGTACATGCCCAGATGTAGCTTATGCACTTAGTGTTGTAAGCGGGTATCAATCTAATCCAGGGGAGAATCACTGGATAGCTGTGAAGAACATTCTTAGGTAGTTGCGAAGGACTAAAGAATTTTTCTTGGTGTATGGCAATGGAGATCTCCAAATGGAGGCCTTTACCGATTCGAGCTTCCAGAGCGATAAGGACGACAACAAATCTATCTCAGGGTTTGTATTTATCCTCAATGGAGGGGCGGTAAGTTGGAAGAGTTCCAAACAGGATACCGTTGCAGACTCTACGATGGAGGCTGAGTACATTGCTGCAAATGATGCCGCCAAGGAAGCCGTCTGGATGAGGAAGTTCATCTCGGAGCTAGGAGTAGTTCCAACCATTATTGATCCAATACCATTGTATTGTGATAATAATGGGGCTATGGCGTTAGCCCAGGAGCCCAGGTCCTATCAGCAGTCCAGACACATCCTGAGGCGCTTTCATTTGATCCGGGAGATTGTAGATCGCCGCGAGATCGAGATTAAAAGAGTAGACTCAAAGAATAACGTCGTGGATCCACTCACCAAGGCCCTCCCTCAGCCGCAGCATGAGCGACTTTTTGAGATGTTGGGTATGAGATACGCCAATAACTGGCCTTAGTGCAAGTGGGAGATTGTTGGATATATGTATGCCCTAGAGGCCATTATGTGATAGTGGATGTATTTATACATGTATATATATATATATATATATTCAGTGTACATTCTTGCTTGACACGATAGTATGCTATCTGGTTCTTCTTTATCTGACATGTTGATTTGATCATGCTTTTATTCATTCATACATGTTAATAAAGCTCTGAGGATATAGGCTTGACTACTGTGATTATGATGGAGATCATACTAGTGGGACATCTGTAGTTTATAAGCATATCCTGGAATGTCCCTAGTCGTAAGTGTATTGAGACGGGGCATCGATATACCAGAGTAGACTAGCGTATATGATACTAGACCCATATGATGGGCGATGGATGTTCCCACATTCATCGATGTTTGACATCGAGATCGTATACGGGTGCTCAGTGGTGACTGGGTACACTGGACGGACTCGCCGAGAACTCCTATATGGAATTATATTGTAACACATTGAATTTCCGTTAGAATGTTTTTCATGATAATTAGTAATTGTGTGTGTTATTTTATATGTGTACATAGGATTATTAGTTATTTTAGTCGGGTTTACCCTAATTGGAAAATTTCATGTTAGTGTACACTTGCACACTTAGCCATTTTTGACCTAGGTTAAAGTGTTAGCCATTTCTTTTCTTTTGTTACATGGTTGATAACTTATCCCTATCATTTTAATCAAGTCATATCCCTTTTTGAATATCAAAATCCAAATAAACAAATGAGGCATGGGGGTTAGGTAAAGAGCTTGACTTTTGACCCATTTTCTTCCTCTCTTCTCTCTCTTTCCCTCATTCTGAGTTTCCTGCAGAAAAACAGCAACAACCATGGCATTTTATTCATCTCCTCTTCTTCTTTTCATGTCCCTTTGATCCCTACACAAAACCCTATACAAATCAACACATTTCCTTTACAAAACCTTAGAAAAAGGGGCTTTTTGAGGTGTTCAAAGGCAAATCTGCACACTTAAGGGAAAAGCTGAGACTTTTGGTGTTTTACAAGGTTCTTAGAAGTTATAAACCCATTTTTTAACCTCTTTTTCCATAACTTGTAGTATTCTTTAGCAAAGATCTCATTTTTGTGCATTTTTAGTGATATTAAAGGATATTTGTGAAGTATATGTTAGATTGGTGTTCTCATAATTTAGTTAACTCCTTTAAGTGTTATTAGAGCTATTTTAACCAGGTTGTACTTCTGGTTTGCACAAAAATACCATAAAGTTCCATTTTAGCGTAAAAGTGTGGATTTTAGCTTGATTTAAGGCTCTGTAGGATCTGCTACTACCCGAGATGTCCCAGAACAAAACTAGATATTACTGTAGCATGTATGGGGGGTGTAGAGTGCACACACTGGGAACCCAATTCCCTACCCAGGCTGCCGAAATAAGCATTCTGGCCGCAAATTGCAGCCAGATAGGGATGTTTTGGGTTGGGGTTTGGGGTGTTGGTGTCTGCTGCTATGTGGGTTATTTTGGTATATATAGTTTTACAATATCTTTTCTGTATCAAAATCTGGAGGTGATTACCTATTTACCCGTATTTTTAATCTTTCGCGACACGCGTGATACGTGTGTATGGGTTTTGGGATTTTGCGTATCGCGACGCGTCGGAGTGGCTTCAGGCGCGTAATCACATGTTTTAGCGTATCGGGCACACGCGCGCCTGGTTCACGACATGAGTTACTTGTTCGGCCTTAATGTCGTGTTTGTGTGACTTCAAGCTTATGTATAATATATTGGGTAATTCTAGGTTCACAGGCGAGTGCGGCGGACGCCGCGCAGAAGGGGAAACAAGTTGTTGGCTATACCTAGCGAGAAACTACGGCGAGTAGATTTAACATCTACGGGGATATCGCCCGCATGGCATTCTACGTCAGGGCTGATAGGACATTATAGCTACATTTACATACATTGACTGTGCCTGGTTACTATTTAGTGCATACTGCATTCCCTGCTATATGGATATAAACTAGAATTGATAGAACACCGCACCATTACTAACGGTCCATGTTGCACGAGCACTATCCTGCATGTTACACACACACCGATAGTAATTGCCATGACACACACACTGTAGAATTCACATCGGATCATTATGTTGTAGCTTATCTATATGTGACTTGACATGATATTCATACTTGATGCATATATCACGTCGGATCGTTATGTTGTAGCTTATCTTTATGTGACTTGACATGATATTCATATTTGATGCACATATCATATCGGATCATTGACTTGCATATTGGTTTGGATTATATGTGATTTCTGGATTTGGGAAACGTGGCTATTTCAAATGTGTAATCATTTAAAAACCCGGTTCCCTTGTTATGATATTTCGGTGCGTCCACCATGTGTTTCCTCGGCGCTAGAGTGATATATGTGAACCCGAATCGAGGAGCTGGTTGAGGCCGATTACGGGTACATGGTGGACCCGGTATGGTACCCCGGGACGAGAACGGTTTTGCTGTGTAGTAGACGGTGAGCCTGGCAGAGGGATTACTACCTACCAGTGATTGGTTGGACCTGACAGTTATCCGGAGGATACTGATCAGAGTCGATAGATGGATGTGGGGTGATCCGTACTGCCGGGACCGAGGGCCGTTACCGCAGACGGAGCCCATGGGCTGACCCGGACTGACGGGGCCCGATGGATGAGGATTTGCGTGTCGATGCTGGAAACGAGTATTTATGATATTTGGGTGCCGATGTTGGGCACTCGGGATTCTCAGAGATTTACAGGATTTAAGGGCCGATGAGGGTGCCGGCGTCTGAGCTATTTGGGGGATCTGGGCGCATTGATGGACACCGATTATATATTCCACGTTGACATTCCGTGTAGATATTATATTGCCCATACTCAGCATTTATTATTGTACCTCATCCTATAGTTATATTACCTGATAGAGCACTTGCATGATTATTACACATACTGCTTATCACACATTGATATCATCTGTTGGCATATGATAGAGTAGTGCAGTACGTGCATGCTCGCGATTACCTTTATATGTTATCTCTATTCACGAGTTGGCAACTCACCCCCGTTGTGCCACAGTGTTTGCAGGTTGCCCTTCGGAGTAGTCGCGGCAGGCTGTGTTTTGCATCTTTTGACACAGATACCCCTGGAGTTGGTGTACTAGCTCTTTTGCTGATAGGTGGGTTTTGTGCGGTATCTGTTTATCTTTCAGTTATGTACATTGTTGTATCTAGTATTCTCCATCTACCATGTATGTGTTTGACTTATAGACAGTGTGAGGACGATGATGTATATTATTTGTATTCTGGTGTCGAGCTCGTTGTGAGCCGACTGTACTTGCAGTTTATTCTATCTGTGTTGTTCCCACTTGTGGATCTTGATCTTCGCTACGGCATCGTATATTGCTATCTTGGTGATTGTTTACTTAGATTTCTTAACATGTTAGTAAGTGCTTTCATTATAAACTTATAACACTCTATACTTTTACTGGTTTGATTTCTGGGTTTTCGGTTCACTTAGTCGCGTTACGCCTGTAGACGTTACGTAGTTAGGTGCCGGTCACGGGCCAAACTTTGGGTCGTGACAAAGTAGGTATCAGAGCGTAGGTTTTACCTTTCGGAGTGTAGGATGACCCTGGTATGATGGAGTAGGTAGCTGCAGCAGGGTAGCGTATCGTGTGTATGTTCCGCGGTATACTCACGACACGGTACTCCGCCTACGCGACCTTAGGACTTGTTGATTTAAATTCCTTCTTGAGTATATACATTCTTGCGATTCGACTTCCGTATCCTTATCGAATCCTATTGTTCCTTTCAGCCATTATGCCGCCAAAGTCTATGAGGGCGCAGAGAGCGGCCGTGAGGGCCGAGATTCGAGTTGACTCGTCGGAGACGAGGACTGATCCGGGTAGTACACCGGTTGTGCCCGAGCAGGCTGTTCCTGCCGTGACATATCAAATTGCTATGTTAGGAGCTGGGGTGCAGGAGATACGCCAGACGATAGGATCCAGTATGCTGGAGATGCGCCAGATGATGGGATCTTTAGTTGAGACACTTCGAGCGCAGCGACCAGAGGTAGTTCCACCCGTTGCAGAGACCGCGGTGGTACCCACAGTTCAGGCAGTTGCACCTGCGACTACAGAGGTTATTACAGTATCGCTGTCAGAGTTTATGAGGCTGAAGCCTCCGGTCTTCACAGGCACCGATGTGGCCGAGGACGCACAGACTTTCATTGATCAGACGGCGCGGATATGTCGTTCACTTAGATGCGCAGATGCGAGATGGGTTGAGTTCGTGAGCTTTCGCCTGGAAGGTCTTGCGCAGAAATGGTGCGAATCAGTCGAGAAGGGTAGAGCAGCAGGTCTTCCTGCTATGACCTGGACAGAGTTCGTGGCGCTATTCCTTGCCCGCTTTCTTCCCCTGAGTGTCAGAGGTGCTAGAGTACGCAGATTTGAGTCCTTGCGCCAGATGCCAGAGATGTCAGTGGTAGAGTACGATGTGCTGTTCACCGAGCTATCAGTTTATGCTCCGTATCTAGTGGCTACTGAGGAGTTGTGAGTTAAGAGATTTGTCCGAGGCTTGCTTACACCACTGTTCCTTGCTATCAGCGCGCAGCATTACGAGACATACGCAGCAGCAGTAGATGCGGCATTATTAGTTGAGGAGCGCCTTGCTGAGACTTCGGCAGTCCCAGAGCCGAAGAGAGTTCGTGCAGATACGTCAGTGCAGAGACAGCCTTTTCGGCGACGTGACAGGCACCTTCTAGGTGGCAGAGATTCGAGGCGAGGCCGATTATTTAGCTCCTATTCCCAGGAGGCTCAGCGACCATCATCGGGATGTTACCGTTGCGGGAGTTCTTATCATCGTGTGCGAGATTGTCCGGAGGTACCCCGGAGTGAGGCGGCAGCACCGCATGTTACATTACCACCTTCACCACCCCAGACGGCATTGCCGATAGTACCTACTGTTACTCCGCGTCAGACGCAAGCACAGAGAGGTCGTGGTCGCGGAGGATTTGTTCATAGAGGACGAGGTGACCGAGGCAGAGGACAGCCAGCGGCCGGCAGGGGACAGTCAGTCGCAGGTGGAGGACAGACACGAGTTTTTGCTTTGACGCATCAGGACGCGCAGGCGTCCAATGCGGTGGTCTCAGGTATCCTTCCAGTATGTTTGGTTGATGCACACGTGTTATTCGATCCCGGATCCATGCACTCGTACGTATCCACACACTTTGTGCCGAGTTTGGGTAGAGAGTCCGGTTTGCTTGACCAGCTGCTTGTTGTGACTACTCCTGTGGGAGAGTCGTTTGTTGCTAGGCACGTGTTCCGATCCTGTACAGTCCGTATTGGCGAGAGAGAGTTGCCGGTCGATTTGATCCTTCTTGAGATGTTGGACTTCGACGTTCTTTTGGGCATGGATTGGTTAGCCACGTGCTATGCTTCTGTTGACTGCCGCGAGAAGACAGTTCGATTTTGTTTTCCCGGCGAGTCGGTTGTTGTTGTGTTGGGGGACCGTGGTGCCACCCCTCATTGTGTGATTTCTTCTTTTCGCGCTGGACAGCTTTTGCGGAAGGGATGTCAGGGATTTCTCGCCTATGTTTGCGATACTAGAGCTACAGAGGTTCCGATGGAGCAGGTTCCGGTTGTTAGCGAGTTCCCAGATGTGTTCCCTGACGAGCTTCCTGGGCTACCGCCCGAGCATGATATTTCTTTCTGTATTGATTTGGTTCCTGACGCGGGGCCTATTTCTGTACCGCCTTATCGGATGGCCCCGGCGGAATTTAGAGAATTGAAGGGTCGGTTGCAAGATTTGCTGGATAAGGGACTTATTCGACCCAGTGTTTCTCCTTGGGGTGCTCCAGTCCTGTTTGTCAAGAAGAAGGACGGCAGTATGCGTTTTTGTATCGACTACCGCCAGCTGAACAGGGTGACAGTGCGGAACAGGTATCCTTTGCCACACATCGACGATTTGTTCGACCAGCTTCAGGGGGCAGGATACTTTTCGAGGATTGATTTGCGATCAGGCTACCATCAGCTGCGGGTTCGACAGGAGGACATATCTAGGACAGCTTTCCGCACGCGTTACGGCCATTATGAGTTTTTGGTGATGTCGCTCGGACTCACCAACGCGCCAGCAGCATTTATGGATTTGATGAACCGCATTTTCCTGCCGTATCTTGATCTGTTCATCATAGTGTTCATTGACGATATCTTGGTGTACTCTCGGAGTAGAGAGGAGCACGAGCAGCACCTGCGGATTACACTGCAGACCTTGAGGGAGCATCAGCTTTTCGCCAAATTTTCGAAGTGTGCTTTCTGGCTAGACAGCGTAGACTTCTTGGGGCACGTGATTACACAAGATGGTATATGTGTAGACCCAAGGAAGATCGAGGCAGTTCGGAGTTGGCCTAGACCCACGTCAGTGACGGAGGTTCGCAGCTTTCTAGGGCTGGCAGGCTATTACAGGCGATTTGTGCCGGACTTCTCTCGCATTGCCACACTTTTGATCGGGTTGACCGGGAAGGGAGTTTGCTTCGATTGGACGGAGGAGTGTGAGCACAGTTTCCAGCAGCTACGGGCTCTACTGACTATGACACCAGTGCTATCGTTGCCTTCAGGATCAGGCGGATTTGTGGTCTACTGTGATGCTTCACGAGTGGGGCTAGGGTGCGTTTTGATGCAGCATGACAGGGTGATCATGTATGCTTCGCGGCAATTAAGGAAACATGAACAGAATTACCCCATTCATGATCTAGAAATGGCTGCGGTGGTCTTTGCACTTAAGATCTGGCGACATTATTTGTATGGAGAGTCATGCCAGATATTCACTAACCACAAGAGCTTAAAGTATATATTTCAGCAGTTAGACCTGAACCTTAGACAGCGCCGATGGATGGATTTATTGAAGGACTACGATTGTGAGATCTTGTATCACCCGGGCAGGGCGAATGTAGTGGCGGATGCTTTGAGCAGGAGGCCCGGGGGTAGTCTATCTTGTTTGAGCACAGTGCAGAGGCAGTCATCGCCAGATTAGCAGATCTTATGCGACAGCCGGGTATAGTTCGAGTTTACGCCAATCGGAGGACAGATTGCGCATGTTCGTGCACGTCCACAGTTGCTTGACCGTATACGTGAGGCACAGCACAGTGATGACCGCTGTTCAGAGATTAGGACACAGATGGGACAGGGCAGATTTTCCGAGTTCGTGATCGATGATCACGGGATACTACGATTTGGAGCTAGACTGTGCGTACCAGATGCTGAGGGATTGCGGCGCGGGATTCTTGAGGAGGCACATCGGTCGGTATATAGTGTTCATCCCGGTTCCACCAAGATGTACCATGACTTGAGAGGTGCTTACTGGTGGGACGGAATGAAGATAGACATTGCAGATTTTGTGTCGAGATGCCTGACTTGTCAGCAAGTCAAGGCTGAGCACCAGAGGCCCGCGGGAGAGCTACAGCCGTTACCCATTCCGGAGTGGAAATGGGAGCAGATATTTATGGATTTCATTGTGGGTCTACCCAGGACTAGTCGAGGGTATGACTCCATCTGGGTGATCGTGGATCGTTTGACGAAGGTGGCTCACTTCCTACCGGTGAAGACGACTTTCGGATTTGCTCAGTATGCCCAGATTTACATTGATGAGATTGTACGACTACACGGATTTCCGACATGTATCGTGTCCGATAGAGGCACCCAGTTTACCAGCCGGTTATGGCAGAGGCTTCAGGAGGCTTTGGGCACTCGCTTGAGTTTCAGTACAGCATTCCATCCGCAGACCGACGGACAGTCAGAGAGGACTATTCAGACTCTCGAGGACATGCTCAGAGCATGCGTATTAGACTTCGGAGGTAGCTGGGATCATCATTTGCCCCTAGTAGAGTTCTCCTACAACAACAGCTACCAGGAGACCATTCAGATGGCACCGTTTGAGGTTCTTTATGGGAGGAGATGTAGATCGCCCACCTGTTGGACGGAGCTCAGTGAGAGCAGTATCTTAGGGCCGCAGATTGTGGAGGAGACAGTCGTGAAGATCCAGTTGATTCGCGATAGGATGAGAGCAGCCCAGAGTAGGCAGAGATCTTATGCAGACCGTCGTCGGCGCAGACTTGAGTTTTCTGTTGGTGATCATGTTTTCTTGAGGGTCTCCCCAATGAAAGGCGTGATGAGATTTGGGAACAAGGGAAAGCTTAGTCCCAGATATGTGGGCCCCTTCGAGATCCTCGAGCGTGTTGGTGCGGTTGCGTATCGATTAGCCCTTCCGCCCAGTTTTCCAGATGTGCACCCCGTATTTCACGTTTCGATGCTCCGCAAATATCTTCATGATCATTCGCATGCGATTCAGCACCCGACGATCCAGCTTGAGCGTGACATTTCCTATGCAGAGCAGCCGGTGATGATCTTGGATCGACAAGTGAAGAAATTGAGGTCGAAGGAGATACCGTCCGTCAAGGTACTTTGGCGTGGCCAGAGCGGCGAGGAGGTCACTTGGGAGACCGAGAGCGAGATGAGGAAGAGGTATCCCCATCTTTTTGAAGGTGCGTATGATTAGATTTTTAAATTCGGGGACCGAATTTCTTTAAGGGGGGTAGATTGTAACACTTTGAATTTCCGCTAGAATGTTTTTCGTGATAATTAGTAATTGTGCGTGTTATTTTATATGTGTACATAGGATTATTAGTTATTTTAGTCGGGTTTACCCTAATTGGAAAATTTCGTGTTAGTGTACACTTGCACACTTAGCCATTTTTGACCTAAGTTAAAGTGTTAGCTATTTCTTTTCTTTTGTTGCATGGTTGATAACTTATCCCCACCATTTTAATCAAGTCATAACCCTTTTTGAATATCAAAATCCAAATAAACAAATGAGGCATGGGGGTTAGGTAAAGAGCTTGACTTTTGACCCATTTTCTTCCTCTCTTCTCTCTCTTTCCCTCATTCTGAGTTTCCTGCAGAAAAACAGCAACAACCAAGGCATTTTCTTCATCTCCTATTCTTCTTTTCATGTCCCTTTGATCCCTACACAAAACCCTATACAAATCAACACATTTCCTTCACAAAACCTTGGAAAAAGGGGCTTTTTGAGGTGTTCAAAGGCAAATCTGCACACTTGAGGGAAAAGCTGAGACTTTTGGTGTTTTACAAGGTTCTTAGAAGGTATAAACCCATGTCTTAACCTCTTTTTCCATAACTTGTAGTATTCTTTAGCAAAGATCTCATTTTTGTGCATTTTTAGTGATATTAAAGGATATTTGTGAAGTATATGTTAGATTGATGTTCTCATAGTTTAGTTAACTCCTTTAACTGTTATTAGAGCTATTTTAACCAGGTTGTACTTCATGTTTGCACAAAAATACTATAAAGTTCCATTTTAGTGCAAAAGTGTGGATTTTAGCTTGATTTAAGGCTCTGTAAGATCTGCTACTACCCGAGATGTCCCAGAACAAAACTAGATGTTACTGTAGCATGTATGGGGGGTGTAGAGTGCACACACAAAACCTGAGAGCCCAATTCCCTACCCAGGCCGGCGAAATAAGCATTCTGGCTGCAAATTGCGGCCAGATGGGGGTGTTTTGGGTTGGGGTTTGGGGTGTTGGTGTCTGCTGCTATGTGGGTTATTTTGGTATATATAGTTTTACAATATCTTTTCTGTATCAAAATCTGGAGGTGATTACCTATTTTTCCGTATTTTTAATCTTTCGCGACACGCGTGATACGTGTGTATGGGTTTTGGGTTTTTGCGTATCGCGACGCGTCGGAGTGGCTTCAGGCGCGTAATCACACGTTTTAGCGTATCGCGCACACGTGCGCTTGGTTCACGACATGAGTTACTAGTTCGGCCTTAATGTCGTGTTTATGTGACTTCAAGCTTATGTGTGATATATTGTGTAATTCTAGTTTTGCAGGCGAGTACGGTGGACGCCGCGCAGAAGGGGAAACAAGTTGTTGGCTATACCTAGCGAGAGACTACGGTGAGTAGATTTAACATCTACGGGGATATCGCCCGCATGGCGTTCTACGTCAGGGCTGATAGGACTTTTTAGCTACATTTACGTACATTGACTGTGCCTGGTTACTATTTAGTGCATACTGCATTCCCTGCTATATGGATATAAACTAGAATTGATAGAACACCGCACCATTACTAACGGTCCATGTTGCACGAGCACTATCCTGCATGTTACACACACACTGTTAGTAATTGCCATGACACTTACACTGTAGAATTCACATCGGATCGTTATGTTGTAGCTCATCTATATGTGACTTGACATGATATTCATACTTGATGCATATATCACGTCGGATCGTTATGTTGTAGTTCATCTTTATGTGACTTGACATGATATTCATATTTGATGCACATATCATATCGGATCATTGAATTGCATATTGGTTTGGATTACATGTGATTTCTGAATTTGGGAACCGTGGCTATTTCAAATATGTAATCATTTAAAAACCCGGTTCCCTTGATATGATATTTCGGTGCGTCCACCATGTGTTTTCTCGGTGCTAGAGTGATATATGTGAACCTGAATCGAGGAGCTGGTTGGGGCCGATTATGGGTACATGGTGGACCCGGTATGGTACCCCGGGGCGAGATCGGTTTCGCTGTGTAGTAGACGGTGAGCCTGGCAGAGGGACTACTACCTACCGGTGATTGGTTGGACCTGACAGTTATCCGGAGGATACTGATCAGAGTCGATAGATGGATGTGGGGTGATCCGTACTGCCGGGGCCGAGGGCCGATACCGCAGACAGAGCCCGTGGGCTGACCCGGACTGACGGGGCCCGATGGATGACGATTTGCGTATCGATGCTGGACACGAGTATTTATGATATTTGGGTGCCGATGTTGGGCACTCGGGACTCTCAGAGATTTACAGGATTTGAGGGCCGATGAGGGTGCCGGCGCCTGAGCTATTTGGGGGATCTGGGTGCATTGATGGACACCGATTATATATCCCACGTTGACATTCCGTGTAGATGTTATATTGCCCATGCTCAGCATTTATTATTGTACCTCATCCTGTAGTTATATTACCTGATAGAGCACTTGCATGATTGTTGCACATACTGCTTATCACACATTGATATCATCTGTTGGCATATGATAGAGTAGCGCAGTACGTGCATGCTCGTGATTACCTTTATATGTTATCTCTATTCATGAGTTGGCAACTCACCCCCGTTGTGCCACAGTGTTTGCAGGTTGCCCTTCGGAGTAGTCGCGGCAGGCTGCGTTTTGCATCTTTTGACACAGATACTCCTGGAGTTGGTGTACTAGCTCTTTTGCTGATAGGTGGGTTTTGTGCGGTATCTTTTTATCTTTCAGTTATGTACATTGTTGTATCTAGTATTCTCCATCTACCATGTATGTGTTTGACTTAGAGACAGTGTGAGGACGATGATGTATATTATTTGTATTCTGGTGTCGAGCTCGTTGTGAGCCGACTGTACTTGCAGTTTATTCTATCTGTGTTGTTCCCACTTGTGGATCTTGATCTTCGCTACGGCATCGTATATTGCTATCTTGGTGAATGTTTACTTAGATTTCTTAACATGTTAGTAAGTGCTTTCATTATAAACTTATAACACTCTATACTTGTTTGATTTCTGGGTTTTCGGTTCACTTAGTCGCGTTACGCCTGTAGACGTTACGTGGTTAGGTGCCGGTCACGGGCCAAACTTTGGGTCGTGACATATATCTATCGTCGGATAGCTGTTATCAGGTAACACTGGTGCAGGTTAGTCTGTAGACCCGAGATCGTCATAGAGTCTTGTGTGTTCTCCTACTGTACTTTGATTACCACCCTACCACGGCTCTACTGAGTCGTGCAAACAGGTGGCCGTTGGGTACAGTCCCAAGACACACGAAGGCGATGAGCGATAGGAGGGGTTTCATCTCTCCAGGTATTGGGAGTTGATGCTGTGCTGTGCTCGACTGGCTATATCAGTAAGTCCCTGGCCAGGGCTATTGAGATTTACTGATAAGTGTTATCAGTAGTTTCTCGATCTGTTATAGACCATTCATCGGCACGACTTATTGAGTTATTGGGGTCGACGTCAACATCCCTAGACTCGATACGCAGCATATCTGACGAAGAGACCGGACTGTACGGTAGTGTTGCTGGTTGGCTCGACGGGAGTTGTAATAGGTTCGCTTGTTTTCTTCTGATCGCTCAATACCCGAGTGGCCGTTACGTTTAGCTGACTGCTTGCGGCTTGTAGGTATTTGATATGATCATTACCTACTGCCGGTGTATTGACGAGTCTTAGAGTCCCACAATGAAATTTCCTGGCTCAGGCAAAATGATGTGGTGTGCATATGAGATATGCGCGAGGACCCGATTAAATATGGATATGTGATACCGTATATTAATCGGGCGGCTTGCTTTTGGTCGGGTCGTATGTGATATGACTGGGTTGCTAAATCAAGTGTTGATTTATCATTTAACCATTAGTTTCTCACTAGAAATCCTTTTCTTGTCTTTTTTGGATGTATGCATGCATGTATGCATTCATTCTTGTTCATGCACATATGGATGTGCATGCGCAAATACATGCATACATCATTCTATCATGGTTGTATATATAGATGATGGTGGTAATATAAGACTCACACCTTATGAATATATATATATATATATGGATATATATTTAAAACAAAAGAAAAGAAAAAGATTAATCCATGGTTACCTTCTACACTCTTCTTTAATCTAACCATTGTTCACCCACTTTTTAACCATGAGTTAATCTTCCTTTTGTCTTTTAACTCAAGTACAATAATATCTTTATATTATAACCATGGTTTGAGATGAAGAGTAGAAAATATATATACTTATATTTTCTATTTTTCACATGAAGCTTATCATTATCTTGAGCTTAGAAAGCCCTCATCTTCTTCCCCCTTTCTCTCTTGCTCTCTAGTTCCTTCAAGTAAGCAAAAGAGTATTCAAGTAAGGATTTTGAAGTGAGAAAACAAACCACATCATCATACTACACACATCTAGACGGTTTGTGTAGGGTGTTTGCTCTACTCCATTGATACATCGAGTAAAGCAAGGAGCTTTAGGCAAAGGAGCTTCGGGTGGATCGTCGTGGACATTAGAAGACCTCAAGTAAACCTTTTTCCAACCCTCAAGTGGCCAAGGAGTCTAGCGTAGGGAGCTACAAAGGTTGTACTCTCAAAAGCCTAGCCTTTGTTACTTGTGATGTTGTTCAAGTTATGAAACCCTAATTTTCTAGTGATGATTCTTTGTATGTTCACTTAGCACCTTCAAAATTTAATTTTGAGACATGTGATGCTTTCAAACCCTTCATTAGGTGCTAGGTAAACCTGACAGTTAAAAAGTTCGAACGGATATCAATAACTCACTTTTCCCCTGTCGGAAAATTTTTCAAAAGTTAGATTTTTCTCAAGTTTGAAACTTCCGGAAAATCATACAAGTAACGCGGTGGACCCTCTAGAAGAACACAAAACTTAACTCGATTATGTGACCGTCTGAACCGCCTCTGAAACTTAGGGTTTGGGGCAGTACGGCGTTGCCATATGTGAGGCGTTGGATTGACCCTTCTACGGCTGGACCACTGGTACTGTGGCATGTGATGGATATTTTTTTGAACTCCGCTCAAGTGTTGAGCTATTAGGGAAATCTTGGGTGTTTGTTTATTCGATCTGAATGTTTACCATTATCTATTTATCTGGATTGTGATACAATATTTGGAATCCATAGGTAGTTATGAGATAACTAATTTGAATGTTATAAATCTAGCAGTTTAGTCTCAGATGATCGGTTGACGTGGGATTTTGATGCGATCAAAAGTCCGTTGCAATCACGTAGCTTACGCGGATACTCGCCGGGTACACTTAATAGACATCCATGACACATAGCCCCGACCAAGTGACTGTAGGAGAACCCCGTCGCCAAAAGCATCCGTTCGGGTGCTCGCGGCAGCGGTGTTTCGCCTTAGTGCACTTCATCGACAGCATCGGGGGTGAGGCCGTCTACTAAAGTTTGCGACGAGCATTCGATCAGGATGTCTGGAATCTTGTTGAATTGCCCGACTTGATATTGAAAAGAGTTTTCGATAATAAGACTAAAATGCGGTGTTTATAATTGTTAGGCATGCGATGTCTAAGGAATTCATTTGGTTAGGCATGCGATATCTAAGGAGGTTGCGGATTCCAACTGTTGTACTTTTACACTTTCTTTTCTGTGACCGTAAGCGTAGTATGTGATGTATCGCCGGCTTCGTTGCTATACATCAACAACAATAGGGATACGCATACTTGCTTACGTTGATGATATGAGATATTATGTGTTGTTGTGATATGTTATATTGGATCGTCGTGTTTTGAATAGCCCGGGGTTTTATGTGAGATGAGAGTTTTTCTTTTTCATTCATGTAAAATTCATTTGTATGTAATATTCTTTTATTAGGGCACTTCCGGGCTGAGGATGATGTCCCCATTGTATATTATTTACTTTTCTGCATTAGGTAAATCCAAGGCGGGGAGCATAAGTAACCGGGTTCTAGGGTCCAGTGGGAGACCATCTCGAAGTGTCGAGACCGAGTCTCCTAACCCTAGAATTGGCAGTGTTACTTGCCACTCTCGTAGGGGTCTACGGATGTGGGTTTGGCTATTCATCGTGACTGTGTAATCCGTGTTTTATACAGGCTCGTATTAAAAACACGGACCTCCTAGTATATCCACTATTTCATGTATGTTCTTCTGCTGCAATGTTCTGTGATGAGATCATATTACTGCCTGAGACGAATGTTTATATTATATATATGAGATATATGTTATATTGCAGATTTCGTTTCAAATATGATGCTTGTGATGCATAATAAAATGGGACTTTATTAATGAGATTAATGAAATAAAAGAAACCTAAGATGTTGTAGAAACTTGTTTAAAAACTGGTAGCTCTAGTTTTTGCTTTGCATAGCGGTGTTCCTTGTAGAACATCCAGCACCTTATTCGATAAGGAAAGACCCGAGATCCTTTCACCGGGAGTGACCTCTTTAGTGAAACTAGCAGATGCTACAAACTCGGTTTATCTTTTGATTGTTTCTATAGTTTTTTTTTTGCATAGAGATATTTGTGAAATATCCTGCACCTTATTTAATGAGGAAAGAGCCGACGATCCCTTCACCGGAAGTGACCTCTTTAGCAAAACTAGAAAAGGACTCAAGAACATTCCATTTAAAATCACTCGATTCTACAATGATATCAAGTTCATTACGCAAAGGGTTTTCTTAAAAACCTGTCGTAGCCCTCCGTCATTTCAGATAAGTACTAGTTAGTATTCGTGCTACATTTGTTGACCATGTTAAGGTATAGTGTGCAGTAGCTGATTAGTGCTTATCTGTATAAGCATATGATGCAAATGGATTAGGGTAGTCGTGCGACTTTGTTGACCATGTTAAGGGTCGTGCGGGTGGGTTTAATTCAATTGGGAAATGACGGTTTGAACTTGACTAGCACTTATGATTTGTTGACCATGTTAAGGTCATATAGCTGCTAGGGGTAAAATATTATTGGGAATTTCAAGTGTTGAAATTTGCAATGAGATTGCATACCTTCTATGAGATAGTTGGATCCCGATACCCGCTGCGAGTAAGAGTTACTCCTGGGAGAGTTTTACACATTACAATTAGCCGATCAAGTAGGTGTCTAGAAAGGTTTCAACGGGGTTACGCCCCCTGGGAAAACGAGGTTTATTTTAATTAGGTCCGTGCGAAAGCGCGGGGAACCTCCCTCAAAGTACCGGTACTGGCCTGGCTGAAAGATTGGCGAACTTGTGGAGTGTAATTAATCCCAGCTAGTCTTTCCCTTTAGGGTTTGAAGGAAGATTTGACTAAAACAGTGGGAGCCATCCTGGTTAGATAAAATAATAACCAATCTAATCTTGTAAAAGCACACGCTGAGTGTTTTCTTCTCTCTCTTTCCTGGTTACGACTATGTCACGCCTTAATCAAGGTAATAATACGGATGTATTGACCGAACCCGCTTGTTATACTGCACTAAGGAACGTTGGTCCCGCTCCAACTTATAATTGTTATAAGACAGAGCAGGAAATTAGGGATTACCAGAATTCCCGTGCCGCCCAAACGAAGAAAGTGCATGCTGATGCATCTTCTTCGGGTGTGTTCATTATAAAGAACTGTTTCTCAGTATCCTTTACGTCCTGTGTATGAGATACCGGATCAGGATCCCGCAAATATAATTTGTTAGATAGGACTACAGATAGGTGGAGAACTGAGAACGGGTGATAAGTTTCACGAGTTGGAAATGATGCAAGTGTTGCAGCCAAGTCTGTTGGCAGATATCACCCTGTATTACCAGAATACATTGATTCTGAACGAATGTTATTAGATACCGAACCTGATATACAACATCATATCAGTCTCTTTATTAGTAAAGAAAGGATATAATTTTGTATTGTTGGATAATGTTTTGAACATTTTCTATATCAAGAGTTGATCGGTTCAGGCGTGTTATCTAAAAGCATAGACGTTCTAAATCAAACTACAGTTCTTAATGTACAGAACACACACAAGAGGAAGAGTTCAGAAATGAACGAATCCGTCTTGAAGCATTGTAGACTAGGTCATATCAATGCGACCCGACTAGTTGAAGTTACATAAAGATGCATATTTAAATTAGTTTGAATTTACATCTTGTGAAACTTGCCGGTCATGTCACAGAGATAAGATGACCACAGCTCCGTTTATTAGAAATAAAGAAAGAGTTAGTGAACTCTTAGGATTGATACATGCTGATGTATGAAGGTCCCCTGTCTACACATGCCAAGACCGGTTCTTTGTACTTCATTACATTCACTGATTATCTCTCAAGATCCGGACATATGTTCCTGTTCAAACACAAGTCTGGAACTTTTGAGAAATTCAATGAATATAAGTTAGAAGTAGAGAACCAAAAACGGGTATAAGTATTATGTCCTTTGATGAGATCAAGGAGGAGAATACTTGAGCACGAAAATCCTGGACTAATCTAAAGGAGAATGAGATTCTCTCTCAGCATTACTCCTCCGTATACACCATAGCACGATGGTATATCGGGGCGGAGCAATTGCTCCCTATGTGATATGGTGTGCTCTATGATGAGTACTACTGAGTTTCCTATTTTCCTTTTGGGAGTTATGCACTTGAGAAGCTGCATACCTATTGAATAGGGTTCAAATCAAATCAGTTGCCTACCACTTCATATGTGATATGGAAAGGGAAGAGCCCATATCTTAAGTTTGTTAAGATTTGGGGTTGTCCGGCCTATGTCTAAAAAGCAAAATCCGGACAAGCTCGAGACAAAGTCAGTTCTGTGGAAGTTTGTTGGATAGCCCAAGCATTCGCAAGGGAATATTTTCTACCAAACCGAGGAACAAAAGTTGTTTTGTTTCTCAGCATGCCACCTTTGTGAAAGGGAATTTCTTATGAAGAAATTATTGGTCATGAGGTAGTACTGGAAAGAGTTCCAGCTATACAAACTGCAGCTGTTTATTTGGTAGAACCAAAGGATTCAATAGTTTCCAATGAACCTCAGCCTCTCCGCCGATCTGGTTGGGTTCCTCACCCACTTGAGAGATACTTCGGTTTCTCTATGACAGTGAGAGCGAGGATTGCATCATGAGATGATGACCTAACTATTTTCGAGCTGACCATTAGGAGTGGGACTCTGTAAGAATGGCTGGATGCTTAGCGATCTGAGATGGAATCCTTATACACCAACAAAGTATGGACTTTGGTTGCTTTATCTGAAGGGTTAAATCCCCATCAGGAGCAAGTATATCTTGAGAAGATTACTTGGTGTACATGGAAAAGTTGAGACTTTCAAAGCTATGCTTAAAGTCCATCCAGATCCTACTTGCCACGGCTACATACCATGACTACGATATCTGGCGGTTGGGTGTCATGACTGCTTTTCTAAATAATGATTTGGAAGAGAGCGTCTATAAGTACACAGCCAGAAGGCTTCGTAGACAGTGGCAGCAGCGGAAACGTGTACAAGATGTTTTATATGATAAATCAGGCATCGCGGAGTTGGAACATCTTTTTTGATGTGGTAGTCAAAGTGTTTGACTTCATCAAAATAGTAGATGAACCTTGTATATACAAAAAGATAGTAGGGAGTATGGTGGTGAACCTCGTAGAGTACGTGGATGACATACTCTTGATAGGGAAGGAGTTTCCTATGTTACATTCGGTCAATCTCCACTTATCATAAAGATTCTATATATAGGATCAAGGTGATACTTCCTAAATCCTAGGTTTTATATCTATGAGATAGATCTAAATGGATGTTAGGATTCTCACTAGTTGTAGTGAGATGGTATCAATGGATCCTGGGGAGAATCGCTGGAAAGGTTACAGGGTGATAAGGACGACTGAATGTCAGTTGCAGGCATTGTCTTTACCCTCAGTGGAGGGACGGTATGTTGGAAGAGTTCCAAAGCTAGATACCGTGACTTACTAGACGATTAAAGGCAAGATACATCGTTACCAAGGATACTACCAAATAGGCAGTCTGGATAGATATAAGTTCGTGAGGTGAACTTCGTTCCTACCATTGTGTGACAATGGAGTTGTGGCTTATGCCAAGGAACCCCCGTCCCATCAGAGATCTAGATATAATTCTTAGGCAGTATCAACTGATCGTGGAAATGGTTGATCTCCAGGGAGATCGAGGTTAGGAGATTAGACAGAGAGGACAACAGCGTGGATCCACCTAGAAAGTCCTTTTCCCAGTAAAGACTTTTATGGGATGGTTGAGTATGAGATACTTCAACCACAGCTGATTATTGGGTATGCGATACCACAACAGATGGCCCTAGTGCAAGTGGGAGATTATTAGTTATATGTATGCCCTAAAGGCCATTACTGTACATACGATGTATATTGTAGTGGATGCTTGGACATATATAGGGAGGACTTTCTTGCTCGACATGATTGTACGCTATCTGGTTACTCTTTATCTTAACATGTACTCTGATTGTCTCTATGTCACATGTTGATAAAGCACTTAGGATGAGTACTTGACTACCAGTACTATGATGCGGATCAAATTAGTGAGAACAGTGTAGTCGCCAAGTACATCCTTCAAACGTTCCTAGTCGTGGGAGTACCGAGACAGGGCATCGATACTCCAGAGTAGACTAGCGTATGCGCTTCTTGACCCATATGATGTGCGATGGATGATCTCATATCCATTGGTGTTTGACATCAGAGAAGGTATACGGGTGCTCAGTGGAGACTGAGTACACTGGACGGACTCGCCGAGAACTCCCAGATGGTATTATACCTCACGTCAGATGGCAGTTCTCCGGTGACACTGGTACAGATTAGTCTGTAGACCCAAGATCATCATAGAGTCTTGTGTGATTCCCACTGTGCTTTGATTTCCATCAGACCATGTCCAAGAGGGCGTGCAAAAAGGTGGCTATTGGGTACAGTCCCGAATCACATGGAGGCAATGAGCGATAGGAGGGGATTCGTTTCTCCCAGTATAGGGAGTTGATGTTGTGCTGTGTTCGATTGGCTATAACTGGCAATCCCTGGCCAGGGCTGCTGAGATTTACTGGTAAGTGTTAACAGTAGTTTCTCGAACTGTTATAGACCTCATATCGACACGACTTATCAAGCTACTGGGTCTGACGTATACCACCCCTAGGCGAGATATGCAACATATTAGACGACAAGACCGGTTTGAAGGGGAGTGCTACTGACTGGATTCACAGGAGAATGTACAGGCTTGCTTGTTGATCTTCTGAGAGCTCAATACCTGGGTGGCTGTTATGTTTAGCTGGCCGCTTGCAGCTTGTGGGTGTTTGATATGATCATCACCTACTGCCGGCGTATTGACGATTCTTTAGAGTCCTACACAGAGGTTTCTTGACTCAGGCAAAACGGAGTATGGGAACATATGTGATATGTGCGGGACCGAGAAAAATACGTGTATATGATGACGTATTAGATTCTCGCGATATGAGATATCGGTCGGATATATGTGATATAGCCGGGTCATCGGATCAAGTGTTGATTCGATGAACTGAAACAAATTATATTAGTCGGTTATTTGTGAAATAGCCGGATTATCGGATCAAGTGTTGATTCGATAATTTAATGTATAATTATATATTTGATATATTAAATTACATTAACTGATATAAGCTCACTAAAAGATTCCTTTTCTCACTCAGATAATACATTGATATATATGCGATATATGTTAATTGTATTATTTTATTTTGTTACAATAAATATTGTATATGTCATATATAATATTGTAACATGTTATGGTTATTAATGCAACATGTTTAATGGAGATTAAACATGGTTAGGGTTTGATTTGGGTTAATCTTTTCTAGAACCTTCTAGATGGTTTTATTTTGTTTTGTGCAAAGATATTTGTGTTGATATTTTGCATAGATATTTGTTTAACCCAACCAAACCTTTAACCATGATTCAATCTCTACAAGGGTTCACTAGTAAAATAGGGGGTTGCCCCTACGGATGGAAATATCCGTAGGGGCATATTTAACTTGGCCCTACGGATTAATCCGTAGGGCTAAAAGGTTGCCCCTACGGGCACAGACGTCCAAGAATAAAAATATTAATTCTTAATTTGGTGTTTGCCCCTACGGAGCCGCAAACAAAGGACCTACGGGTATATCCGTAGGGGCAAGTAAATATCGTTTTAAAATAAAGCCAGATCGAAAAGCCTACGCTCATTTTCTCTCTCTCCCTCAACGCGCGCGAAAAACCCCAAATCGCCACCGTCGCGTCGCCACCGTCGTTGGGCAGAGTCGCCACCGTCGTCGCCACCGCCGATTTCGTCGCCACCGTCGTTGGGCAGAGTCGCCACCGTCGTCGCCACCGCCGATTTCGTCGCCACCGTCGTCGCCACCGCCGGTTTCGTCGCCACCGTCGTCACCACCGCCGGTTTCTTCGCCAATTCGCCACCGTCGTCGCTCCAGCCCACCAGCGCACCCGTTCAGGTATAAATCTCGAGGTAAATTAAAACATTTTTGGATTATTCATGGCTGGGTCTGGGTTGCGCGCGCGAGAGTTGGGTTTGGGCAGGGGCGCGGTGGCGGTCGGGGTCGGGGTCGGGGTCGGGGTAGGGTTAGGGTTGGGGTTCGGCTGCTGCTGGGGTGGGGCTGGGGTTAGGGTTAAGGTGGGGCTGGGGTTAGGGTTACTGTGGGGCTGGGGTAGGGTTACGGTGGGCTGGGGTTAGGGTTGGGGCTGGGGTTAGGGTTACTGTGGGGCTGGGGTTAGGGTTATGAGAGGCATGTCAGCATATTTATATGTAATAATTGAGAGGATCAAGCTAAGTTCTATGAAAGCAGTCCCTCAGAATACATAGATAGCTAGCCTTACATTTTAAATTAACATATTCCATAGTTGTCTTAATGGTAAGGCAGATACCCATATTGTGTAAGAGCTGACATTAATACAACCATAGGGAGCTGACAGATTATACATCTCATGTGGCATTAAAATCTATAAATGGACATACGAGATAATGTAAAGAAAGAGCAATAGATCAAGACTCAATCAACTTTCCTATGCTTTATGATTTCAGCGGATAGCTCAAGTTTAGTTTCAACTTTATATTCTTATTTTTCTCTCTTTTTTCTTTAGTGCTTCTTCCTCCATTTCTTTGAAGAGTCTCTCACAGCGAAATACACTCCAATTGCTGTTGAAGATTTTAGAATATATCCAGAATTTAAGAAAAAAATGTTGTGCCCCTTATGCTTCTGTTATTCAACTCCTTCCATACACTCTGGACTTCTCAAATTTAAAAACTATTAGAAGTGTACTTGTTTATCATACATTGAACACACCATGCATGCTATTTCTTTCACTCTATTGTGGCATGATATTGATAGTTTATGTGAGAGTAAGACCATAACAAACATAGAAAATATTTCAACTAAGATATGAGAGACCGCACCTAAAGAAAAACTAAAAGAGGTTAACAATGTAAAGATCAATTCCTATTCATTCTTTTCAATGTATAAAAAAAATCACATTTTTTTAACATTACAAATCTTTGCACAAGCGTGCAGCCGCACACAAATATCCGTGTCCCTAACTAATATGTAACCACGACACATGGCAGATGGGTGTCTCATAACTCAATATTAGCGATTTCCATGATCACGACACGTGGCAGATGAGGTGTCTCATAACGCTTTATGATATCAGTATCCTATATTTATAGTTTTAATTGTTGATTGTTATAGATGTATACCATTGCAATAATAGTTTTTGGTTGATGAATGCTATTGCAATGTAGGATGATCAGTTCTATCAATCTTGATCTCAATGGTTTAAAATCATGTTACACATACAACCCGAATGCACAACAAACGCATAATTAGAGAGCGACTCGAGATATTCGGGTTAAAACCAATATATGATACTCGATGATGATATGAAACCTTCATATTCCCATCGATACCCGTATATGAAACTAAAAGCGCCACTTAGTTCCCGTCTATCGGTTAACATACGTGCGATGCTCGTCGTGACCTAGAACTATACGAAGGTTGTTAAATATCGGACAGTATAGCTCGATACTAACAACCGTCGTATAGTCTACGCGACGAGAAAATTCAATCGTATGGTAACCCATAGATTTGTCCCGTGTGGACAAGTTAAGAATGTATAAAGCAAACGCCTTCATTCACTTGTGTTTTCATCCGTTTCGAGATATTTCGTCGGTACCTTTCCGCTGGTTCTCCGTGTACAAAGATAGATTAGATGTTCATTTCAACGTTGTTTCACAGCTTTGAAATGATTATCTATTCTATTACAGTGTACTCGGAGAACAGCGGGGAGGTGCTGCCGAAATTTACTCGAAACGGTTGAAAGCACAAGTGATGGGCGTTCGCTCTATACATTCTTAATAGGATAGAAGCCTACCCCCGACAGCCGGAACACATACATACAAACGCATAATTAGAGAGCGATTCGAGATGTTCGGGTTAAAACCAATATATGATACTCGATGATAATATGAAACCTTCATATTCCCATCGATACCCATATATGAAACGAAAAGCGCCACTTAGTCCCCATCTATCGGTTAACATACGTGCGATGCTCGTCGTGACCTAGAACTATACGAAGGTTGTTAAATATCGGACAGTATAGCTCGATACTAACAACCGTCGTATAGTCTACACGACGAGAAAATTCAATCGTATGGTAACCCATAGATTTGTCCCGTGTGGACAAGTTAAGAATGTATAAAGCAAACGCCTTCATTCACTTGTGTTTTCATCCGTTTCGAGATATTTCGTCGGTATCTTTCCGCTGGTTCTCCGTGTACAAAGATAGAATAGATGTTCATTTCAACGTTGTTTCACAGCTTTGAAATGATTATCTATTCTATTACAGTGTACTCGGAGAACAGCGGGGAGGTGCTGCCGAAATTTACTCGAAACGGTTAAAAGCACAAGTGATGGGCGTTCGCTCTATACATTCTTAATGGGATAGAAGCCTACCCCCGACAGCCGGAACACATACATACAAACGCATAATCAGAGAGCGATTCGAGATGTTCGGGTTAAAACCAATATATGATAATATGAAACCTTCATATTCCCATCGATACCCATATATGAAACTAAAAGCGCCACTTAGTCCCCGTCTATCGGTCAACATAACGTGCGATAATTTATTCTTTTCAACGACAAACGCACACACAAAGCATATACATAGATTTTCTCCTTTGTCAGTAACTATCCCGTTCTTATATTTCTCAATATAGTCAGCATAACCTACAATTTATATGTTATTCAGTCAAACATGGCCCATGAGTACGTCAGAGTTAAGGACTGGATGTATGTGGATTGGAAACAACGTATGCAACCTAAGTTTGTCGCAGGAGTTGCTGCTTTCCTTGAATTTGCACGAGCACATAATAAGATCATAATAGAGAAGATTCTCTGTCCGTGCGATAGATGTGGCAATAAGTACTGGCAGAAGGTAGAATTGGCAGAGCTTCATATTGTAAAACATGGGTTTACTAGACTTTATTCAACTTGGAAATATCACGGGGAAGGAGAAGAATGCAGTACTGCGGTAGAAGAAGGAGAACACGATAATGCGGCAGGAGAAGAAGAAGAATTCGGTAATACGGCAGGATACGGAAATTTATTTCCATCAGAAGAAATGGAGGATATGGTAGAGGCTGCCCTAGGTGAATCTATTCGTACCGAAGATGACATTCCTTCCGGTCAAGGACCGCGTGCGGATAAATATGAAAATTTCATGAATGATGCTAGGAAACCAATTTATGAGAATGCGAAGTATTCCACCCTCTCATGGTTCGTCCAACTTTTCCAAATTAAGTGCCTAAATGGATGGAGCAACAAGTCATTCACAATGCTTCTTTCGTTCTTGAAAGATTCTATGCCTCAGGGAAATAATGTGCCCGAAAGCTGGTACGAAGCCCAGAAAATGATGTCTGATTTGGGTCTAAAGTGCGAGAAGATTCAAGCATGTCCTAAAAATTGCGTGTTGTACCGGAAAGAGAATTCAGATTTGAAAGAGTGTCCAACATGCGGAGAGGCCAGGTATAAGCCGAAAGATTCTGATAAGAAGCCTGATATACCTGTGAAGATAGCACGATATTTTCCCATAACACAGAGGCTACAGAGGCTATTCAGGTACAAGAAAACAGCCGAGGCAATGATTTGGCATCACCGTGCTCCTCCAAGCGAAAATGGAAAAATGAGCCATCCAAGAGATTCACCGGCATGGAAGGATTTCGATAGGAGGCACGCAATATTCAGTAGCGATCCTCGCAATGTCCGGCTCGGACTGGCTGCCGATGGCTTCTGCCCATTCAACTATATGGCTGGAAGTCACAGTACATGGCCCATTGTAATGATAATTTATAATCTGTCGCCTTGGTTGGCTATGGACCAATCATACTTTATGATGCCTCTTCTTATCGACGGACCAAACTCACCGGGGAACAATATCGACGTCTATCTCCGACCTCTGATTGAGGAGCTGAAAACTTTGTTCATTGATAGTGTAGAGACATATGATTCAAACACAAATACAACCTTCATACTGCGTGCGGCTTTAATGTGGACAATTAATGACTTTCCTGCGTATGGAATGCTTTCAGGTTGGTCCGTACATGGTCACAAAGCATGTCCTCATTGCCATGAACACACAACATCAAAATTTTTGAATTTTAGCAGGAAGGTTTGTTATTGCGGCCATCGACGTTTTCTGCCTCCAGACCACCCCTATAGGTTAGACACGGTTCACTTTGATGGTCATCAGGAGCTTCTTGGGCCTCCATCCCCATTGTCCGGAGAGGACGTGACTGCTAAATGGGATGGTTACAATAACGTGACCTTCGGGATGGATCCGACGAGACAGGTCAAACCACAATATTGGAACAAGTTAAGCATTTTCTTCGAGCTTCCGTACTGGTCTACAAATTCAGTGCGTCATTGTTTGGACGTCATGCATATAGAGAAGGGAGTATCAGAGCACATACTTAACTTGCTTCTGTGTAAAGACGGGAAATCGAAAGACAACATGAATGCCCGGATGGATCTACAAGAGTGGGGAATAAGAAGTGAACTGCACCCTAAACCGGTAGCGGGTAAACCGGGCAAGTTTGTACTTCCCAATGCCGCTTATCATATGTCACAACCGGAGAAGAAAAGATTCCTGCAGGTGTTGCATGATTTGAAAGTCCCCACAGGGTTCTCAGGATCATTCAGCAAGAAAATAAAAATTGTGAAGGGCAAGATCGATGGGCTGAAAAGTCATGACCACCATGTTATCGTGGAGCACCTTCTTCCATTAGCCCTCAGGACTTCTCTCCCCAACTCGGTTGGTCTAGTAATCAACGACCTATGTTGTTTTTTCAGGGAGTTGTGTGCTAAAACGCTGGAGGTTGCGACGCTGGATAAACTAGAAAATTCTATTGCGTTGATACTTTGCAAGTTTGAGCGTATTTTCCCACCGTCATTCTTCGATATCATAATACACTTGACGGTTCATCTTGCAACTGAGGCGAAGTTAGCCGGACCGGTACAATATCGATGGATGTATCCCGTCGAGAGGTACGTGTAATTTTTCGTTTCGCGCAATTTATAAATTTATTTTTGTCATGTATGCCCGTGTTTATTTATTCAACATATTCTCATTAGGTACCTTTACACTCTTAAGAAGTATATACGCAATAAAAATCGACCAGAGGGTTCTATCATGCAAGGTTATCTTCTTGATGAAGCAACCACATTTTGTTCCCGCTATCTGGACGAGAACATTGAGACAAGGCTTAACCGACCACGAAGAATTCAAGACGGGCCATATGGTAAAGCCGAGTATAAGAGGGTAGACACTATGTTTATCAACAAGATATACCGGTTTATCTTGCTTAATTGCGTATGTCTTGAACAAATTAGAGAGTAAGTTCTTTTGGATTAATTGTTATATCTGTGTTTGTGTGTGTATGAAATGACATAATATTAATGTCACAATTATTTGTCGAAAACAGAACTCATTTTAACGAGGTACGTGAGGGGCATCCTGATTGGAACGAAGAGCGTTTGGAAAAATACCATCAGGATAATTTTTGTGATTGGGTCACAGAGCATGTAAGTTATTCGAATTACATTTTATTGCTATCAGTTTTAATCTAAACTTGTATCGTTATGTATTTATCGTAAAATTTATTTTGTTAGATCCACGATCCGAACTTGTCTGCATCATTTGAGAGTGATTCAAGATGTTTAGCTCAATTTCCTAGTATGGAGGTTGCACATTACAAAGGATTTGGTGTCCTTGGATACAAATTCGAAGTTAAGGACATAGAAACATCTAGAATCACTCAGAATAGTGGGATTGCTGTAAGTCCACGTTGCGACCCCCGGTTCTTACGGGGAGGCGGAAACGGTATAAAAATCAAATTTTTAGCGCAAGGGGCAACATGGACTAAGCAAAGTCGGGATCTTTAACTAAACTAAAACTAGCATACTTAGCTAAAGAGAGTTAGCTACTCGGATGAAGATGGTTATACCTAAACTTGAACTCCTTCTTCTTCAAACTTTGTAGAGTTTGATGGTTCTCTTTTTGTCGCCTTCTTCCGTCGAAGATGGATCCACCTCGAGAGTTCAACCTTTGGGCTCTTCCTCGTGCTTTGAGTGAACTAGGGTTTCCGGCTTGCTAAACCTTGAACCTAGAATGAGTAGAGAGTTTCTAAGGGGTGCTTTTCTTTTTAAAGAGAAGGATTTTCAACACATGAGAAGGTTTCTCTTTAGCTAGAGGAAGAAGAAGATGAAGTGAAGAGAGAGAATGAATATGATAGAATGAGCTATCCTTTTTCTTTCTTGCAACCATAATGCAAAAGAAAAAGAATTATCAATAATAATAATGAAAATGAAAAGGTTGATGGAAAGTTTTAGAATGACCATTATCATTTCAAACATTAAATGAATTTGCTAGAATCAAAGAGCATCTTTCTTTTGTAATGATGATGGTCAAAACTTCAACCATGGTCAACAAGTCAACAAAAACCAACCATGACACAATTTCATTTTATTATATATTATTAATTGATATAATACAAATCCATTAGGGTTTGGAAAAAGACGACTGTCAACTGTGCATACGCACCCGTTCCGAAACCCTAATGAAAGTCATCTTCCTCTTCTTCAAATAACCGTGCATACACACCTGCATCCTTGTTCCGAGGAACATGAATACTGAGATAAAAGCAACCCCAAAACATATACCGGTATCTGACTCAAACCAGAGCCAGCCAGTAATATCCGTCCGGACTCCAAACGTGCACAAGTGCGCGGATGAGAACGAACTCTGTCGCAAAACTATGCGACCTCTACTCTGTTTTGCCCATAGGCGAATACCCTCTGTGTGGGACTCTAAAGACTTGACACTACGCTGGCAGTGGGTTTAACCACAGACCGCAAGCGGCACTAGCTGTGCGTAACGGTCCCCAGGTAGATGCCGACAAGAAGGCTGACGAGGTGAAACCCCATCTGAACTCCTACTGAGTCTGAATGTGACAGTCTCCGTACAGTCCGGTCTGTTCGTCTGATACATCGCATGTCGGGCCTAGGGGGCGGTAAAACGTCAGTCCCCCAATAGCGGTACAAGTCGTGTCGGAGTGAAGCCCAAAACACCCTGAGATAACACTGGAAACCTACCAGTATATCTCGCTTGCCCTGGCTAGGGACTACTCGTGTAATGGCTCTCCTAGACACAGCGCGATGTCAACCCCCAATACCGGGAGAGACGAATCCTGTCTAACCGTCACTGCCTCCAAGTGCTTCGGGACTGTACCCAACCACCACCTGTTTGCACGACTCCTTTGAGCCGTGGTAGGGTAGTGATCAAAGTGCAGTGGGAACACACTCGAGGCGAAGTGCCAGTGTCAAGTCAGCGGACTAAGCTGTACTCATGTCACCTGGGAACTGATAACTGACGATAGGTATAATACCAACCTGTCAGTTCCCGACGAGTCCTGTCCAGTGTACTCGTAACCCAACGAGCACCCGTATACTATCTCCAGTACGACCTACTGATGGCTGTGGGACAGACCATCTCCCACACTGGGATGAGAAGCGCATACGCTAGTCTACTCCGGAGTATCGATACCCTGTCTCGATAGTCCTGCGACTAGGGACCTGTATAAGGATGTGCTTATAGATTACCCAGCCCCCACTAGTGTGACTGCCATCACAACGCTGGTAATCAAGCAAAGATCCTAAGGGCTCCACTAATGCGTATAAGTGATATACTGAAATAAACACAAGTACACATTGAAGTAGAAACAAACCAAGTAGCATACTACTATATTGAGCAAGATTGTTTATACAAGGTGAATATCCCAAGCTTCCATCAAGTAATATACAAACTAGTATGATACAGTAATGGCCTCTAGGGCATATACACTAACAATCTCCCACTTGCACTAAGGCCATGTACTGGCGTATTGAAGACCTATCATCTCGATCAGCCGCTCGAACTGAGTCTGGGGTAAGGCCTTGGTGAATGGATCTGCAGTGTTCTCTTCTGAAGCAACCCTCCGAACCTCGATCTCCTTGCGATCCACGATCTCCCTGATCAGGTGATACCGCCTTAAGATGTGCCTGGATCTCTGATGGGACCTGGGTTCCTTTGCTAAAGCTATAGCCCCGTTGTTTTCGCAATACAGAGGTACTGGGTCAACAATGGACGGAACCACCTGAAGTTCTTTTAAGAACTTCCTTATCCAGACAGCTTCTTTTGCGGCATCAGATGCAGCGATGTATTCCGCTTCCATAGTCGAGTCTGCAACGGTTTCCTGTTTGGAGCTCTTCCAACACACCGCCCCTCCATTGAGGGTAAAGACAAAACCCGACATGGACTTGGAATCATCCTTGTCACTCTGGAAGCTGGAGTCAGCAAAGGCCTCGATCTGGAGGTCTTTTCCGCCATACACCAAGAACATCTCCTTAGTCCTTCTCAGGTACTTGAGAATGTTCTTTACCGCTATCCAGTGTTTCTCCCCAGGGTTTGACTGATACCGGCTTACCACACTCAGTGCATAAGATACATCCGGTCTGGTACATAACATCGCATACATTATAGAGCCTACCGCAGATGCGTAGGGTATAATAGACATGCGATCCCTCTCCAAATCAGTCTTGGGAGACATCTCTTTAGAGAGGGTGATCCCGTGACAAGCCGGTAGGTTACCGCGCTTGGAATCTTCCATACTGAATCTTTTCAGTACGGTGTCGATGTACCTGGACTGTGAAAGTCTTAATATCCTCTTGGATCTATCACGATGGATCCGGATCCCCAGGATGTATGAGGCATCACCCAGGTCTTTCATGGAGAACCTTTGTGACAAGAACCCCTTGACAGATTGTAGCATAGGAATGTCATTTCCTATTAAGAGAATGTCATCCACGTATAAAACGAGGAATACTACAGTTCTTGCTACAAATCTACTATAGATGCATGGTTCATCCGGATTTTTGATAAAGCCAAATTCCTTGACCGTCTCATCAAAACAGATGTTCCAACTCCGCGATGCCTGCTTTAGTCCATAGATGGACTTAAGCAACTTGCACACCTTTCCGCTGCTCTCACTCTGAATGAAACCCTCTGGCTGATCCATATAGACACACTCCTCTAAATTTCCATTCAGAAAAGCGGTCTTTACATCCATCTGCCAAATCTCATAATCGTGGAAGGCAGCAATGGCAAGAAGGATCCGAATGGATTTCAGCATAGCCACTGGAGAAAAGGTTTCGTCATAGTCCAAGCCAGGTCTTTGACGGAAACCCTTTGCTACAAGTCTAGCTTTATAGGTCTCAACCTGTCCATCTACACCAATCTTCCTTTTGAAGATCCACTTGCATCCTACGGGTTTTACCCCGTCTGGAACAATGTCCAACGTCCATACTTTGTTGGTGTACATGGACTCCATTTCGGTCCGCATTGCATCCAGCCATTTTACCGAGTCAACGCTCTGAACGGCCTGCTGGAAGCTAGTAGGCTCATCATAATCTATGATGCAATCCTCTCGATCCCCGTCTATGAGAAAACCGTAGTATCTCTCCGGCGGATGAGACTGCCTACTACTCCTGCGGAGCGGCGTAGGAATGTCCTGTTCTTTTGAACCCTCTGGTTCCTCTAAGCTTTCAGTAATAGCTCGTGGTTCTGGAATTTCTTCCAGTTCTACTGTGCTCCCACTTATCTGGTTTTCCAAAAACTCAGTTTCCAAGAAGTAGGCATGACGAGAAACAAGAACTTTTTGTTCCTCTTCACAGTAGAAGAAATATCCCTTGGAGTTCTTTGGATATCCCACGAACTTACACTGTACTGAGCGTGCCTCGAGCTTGTCCGCATGCTGCTTTTTAACAAAAGCTGGACATCCCCATATCTTAATGTGCTTAAGATAGGGTCTCTTCCCACTCCACATCTCATATGGTGTAGTAGGCACAGTCTTAGTAGGAACTCGGTTCAAAAGGTACGCAGCTGATTCTAGCGCATACCCCCAGAATGATCGCGGTAACTCAGCGTTACTCATCATGGACCGTACCATATCCAATAGGGTTCGGTTCTGTCTCTCCGATACACCGTTGTGCTGCGGAGTGTATGGAGGAGTAAGCTGAGAGAGAATCCCATTCTCTTTTAAGTAATTTAGGAACTCGGCACTTAAGTATTCTCCACCTCGATCCGATCTTAGAATCTTGATACTTTTGCCGGTCTGTTTCTCTACTTCATTCTTATATTCCTGGAACTTTTCAAAAGCCTCGGACTTATGTTTCATTAAGAAGACATAACCGTACCTTGAAAAATCATCCGTAAAAGTAATGAAGTAAGAGTAACCGCTTCGCGCATGTGTAGACATTGGACCGCACACGTCGCTGTGTACGAGTCCCAAGAGCTCGCTCGCTCTTTCTCCGTGTCCAGTGAACGGAGTCTTTGTCATCTTTCCCATGAGACAAGATTCACAAGTGGCATAAGACTGATACTCGAACGGATCCAAGTATCCTTCTTTATGTAACTTAGTCAACCGTGTCTCATTGATGTGACCCAGTCTACAATGCCATAAGAAAGCCTGATTAATATCTGGTGACTTTCTTTTGTGTGTATTCTGGACATTGAAAATCTGTGGTTGGTTCAATACGTATATACCATTGCTCAGTGTACCTGACCCAATCAGAACTTCATTAAGGTGAATGTTTACAACATTACTTACAAACGCAAATTCATAACCTTCTTTAGAAACCAAAGATACAGAAATGATATTACAAGTTGCGTTGGGTACAAAAAAGCAATTACGCAAAACCAAAACATGCCCATCTGACATTCCCAGGTGATAGTCCCCCACGGCTTTAGCGTCCATGCTAGCTCCGTTTGCAACTCTGAGGGTCATGTCACCTGCCTTCAAAACACTACGGTTTCTCAACGCCTGCAAAGAATTACAGATATGAGATCCTGATCCGGTATCCAATACCCAGGAAGTAGAGTTTATAGAAAGACAGTTTTCAATAACATACACACCTGAAGCTGAAGCTGCAACCTGCTTCAGTTCCTGTGTCCTGGCTTTCCAAGCCCTGCAATCTTTCTTCCAGTGTCCACTCTTATGACAATAGAAGCACTCTTCCTTTCCAATAAGCTTCCCCGCAATCTTTGTTGCCTTTTCCTTTCCCTTCGTACCCACTTTACTAACACCGCCTCTTGGTTTGGCGGGGGCTTTCTTCCTCTTTCCCTTGGCTTTTGCCTTGGTCCTAGAGGAAGAAGATCCTCCTACAAACAAAGTGGGTGTATCCCTACCCTTCTGTAGGGTGCCCTCTGCGCTCCTCAGCAGGTTGAGGAGTTCTGAAAGTTCAACTTCCTTTTCTTGCAAGTTGAAATTCAGTATGAACTGGACGTAAGTGGATGGAAGGGACTGGAGAATTATATCCGTATAGAGTTCACTGTCCAACGTGGTCCCAAGTTCCGCGAGCTCCTCAGTGTAGCCAATCATCTTAAGCACGTGGTCCGCTACCGATGATCCGACGGCCAACTTTGTCGAAAATAACTTCTTCGACACTTCGTATCTTGCGATACGAGACTGCTCTCCATACAGTTCTTTTGTATGAAGAAATATGGATTCCAAATCCATATTCTCGTGCCTCCTCTGATGGTCGTTGTCCATCGAGGCAAGTACGAGGCATCTGGCCTTCGCGCTGTCAATCTCCCAAGTCTTACGGATTTCCTTATCCGCGACGCTGGAGGTGGGACCTGGGACGGGGGGAACTTTGGTGGTAAGAAGATACCCCAGCTTGTCGTAAGAGATTGCCAATTTGACATTCCTGAGCCAATCTTTGTAGTTTGGCCCTGTCAATATGTTTTTATCTAGAAGTAACTTAAGTCCAGTCATTTCGAATTTGGTCGCTGCAGGGGGGAGAGAAGAAACACTTTAGCACGATGCTCTTGCAAGTTTAGAATGGTTTTTAATTTGTCTAAACAGGATGGCTCCCACTGTCTTCTCGAATCCCTCCTCAAACCACAAAGGAAGAATTAGCCGGGATCAATCCCACCGCACAATACTTGCTTAACCGTTCAGCCAGGCCAGTGTCGGTACTTCGAGGGAGGTTTTCCAACGCTTTCGCGAAGTTCCTTAATTAAATAACCTCTTTCCCTGGGGGCGTAGCCCCGCTAACACCTTTCTAGGCACCTACTAGGTTTATAGCATTGATCGTTTAGTGAGAAATTTCCCGAGGAGTAGCATATACTCACAGTAGGATCGGGATCCAAATATCATCGCGTGACGAAACTGAAGGAATCCTACCAGAATCACCACACTCCAAATGGTATGCAAATCTAGCAAGTTTCAGTACTTATGAAACTCCCGATGTGGATTTTTGCCCCATGCTCTTATGACCTTGACTTTGGCCAACAAATCATAAGTCACATGTCAAGTTCTACCCGTCGTTCTCCAGGTTAATTTGAATCCACCCGTACCTACCCTTGACTTTGGCCAACAAGGCAGTATGACTGTTCCAAACCAACGCATCTATCTATGCTGCACATGAATACCCAATAGCTACCAATCACTATGCCTTGACTTTGGCCAACAAACACAGCTTGAATACTATTGACTATTCATGTGAAACGACGGAGGGCTACGAATGGTTTTGGTAAAACCGTGAACGTAGTGAACTTGATATAATCGATGGAACGAGATAGCTTTTAGAAGGAGTGGCTCAATCTCCACGTTTAAAGTTAGTTTTGAAAAGAACCGAGTGGTTTTTCGAAAGTGTTCCACGATTTTAGCTTGGTTTATTATCTTGCATTAGTTCTTTTAATGCGTGATATTCTTGCATTAGTACTTTTAATGCGTCCCATCATTTAATTCCTACCATTGCAGAAAACAACCAAAATATGACGTACGCTTATGCCATTCGCATTCGCCACGGGGTCCCGTCATCACTCGTTAGGTTACTTAACTAACGACAGAGCGGGGGCTGGGCTAGCGCGGCTGTAAAACATAAGCAACGCCTAAATAGAAAGCAATGATAGACATTACAGATCACAGATGAATACATTGGATATACTAGCAATCCGCAATCCTTTCGAGCCTAGAACGAAAAGCGGATACACGGTTGCGGTGAATAGCCAAATACCCCACCCAAGACCCCTACGGGTGCGGCAAACTACCTGCCAAGTACCCGCAGTTTGTGCACCCCTCCATGGGTCTATCCTAGGAGCAAAAACAGTAAAAAGAATTATACAATGACGGCTACAACCCCGACCCGGTTGTGCGGCCAACAAATATAATTACATCAATTTACATTTACAATGAATGAAAGGAAAAACAAAAGCTCATCTCACATCCACCCCGGCTATTCACCCGCGACAGTCCAACACATTCATATACACAATCCAATATCAAACACAGATCATGTATAACCCCGACTAATCGACCTATAGCGATTAGCCGACGTTCAATACATGCAAACATCACAGATATAACCATCATAGTCAAAGTGCAGTGAAGTTCGGAAAAAATACGGAATTATAGGACCCCAAAAGTGAATTTCAGTTCTGGAAAATCTGGGCACATATAATATATTTTAAAAATCCCAAAACCAACACAGACACACACTGCACGAAAAACGATGCACAGAAGACGACAAACCGCGGCGCTTCCGCGGCCATGCTACCTCGTGCGGCGGAAGCGCGGCGGTTTGAACGAATCACTGCATCGTTTTTCTTGGGTGTTCACACAAAACCCTGAGCCGAATTTACAAGTGTAAAGTATTTCATTTAGAGCAGAAAAAATTTCAACAGAAACTTAGGGTTTTGTTTTTCCGGTTTTGTGATTTTTTTCGGTTCCGAACTTCGTTACACTTCACTACCAAGCTAGTTTAAGTTTAGTTAGGCTCTGACACCACTGTAAGTCCACGTTGCGACCCCGGTTCTTACGGGGAGGCGGAAACGGTATAAAAATCAAATTTTAGCGCAAGGGGCAACATGGACTAAGCAAGTCGGGATCTTTAACTAAACTAAAACTAGCATACTTAGCTAAAGAGAGTTAGCTACTCGGATGAAGATGGTTATACCTAATCTTGAACTCCTTCTTCTTCAAACTTTGTAGAGGTTGATGGTTCTCTTTTGTCGCCTTCTTCCGTCGAAGATGGATCCACCTCGAGAGTTCAACCTTTGGGCTCTTCCTCGTGCTTTGAGTGAACTAGGGTTTCCGGCTTGCTAAACCTTGAACCTAGAATGAGTAGAGAGTGTCTAAGAGGTGCTTTTCTTTTTAAAGAGAAGGATTCTCAACACATGAGAAGGTTTCTCTTTAGCTAGAGGAAGAAGAAGATGAAGTGAAGAGAGAGAATGAATATGATAGAATGAGCTATCCTTTTTCTTTCTTGCAACCATAATGCAAAAGAAAAAGAATTATCAATAATAATAATGAAAATGAAAGGTTGATGGAAAGTTTTAGAATGACCATTATCATTTCAAACATTAAATGAATTTGCTAGAATCAAAGAGCATCTTTCTTTTGTAATGATGATGGTCAAAACATCAACCATGGTCAACAAGTCAACCATGGTCAACAAGTCAACAAAAACCAACCATGACACTATTTCATTTTATTATATATTATTAATTGATATAATACAAATCCATTAGGGTTTGGAAAAAGACGACTGTCAACTGTGCATACGCACCCGTTCCGAAACCCTAATGAAAGTCATCTTCCTCTTCTTCAAATAACCGTGCATACACACCTGCATCCTTGTTCCGAGGAACATGAATACTGAGATAAAAGCAACCCCAAAACATATACCGGTATCTGACTCAAACCAGAGCCAGCCAATAATATCCGTCCGGACTCCAAACGTGCACAAGTGCGCGGATGAGAACGAACTCTGTCGCAAAACCATGCGACCTCTACTCTGTTTTGCCCATAGGCGAATACCCTCTGTATGGGACTCTAAAGACTCGACACTACGCTGGCAGTGGGTTTAACCACAGACCGCAAGCGGCACTAGCTGTGCGTAACGGTCCCCAGGTAGATGCCGACAAGAAGGCTGACGAGGTGAAACCCCATCTGAACTCCTACTGAGTCTGAATGTGACAGTCTCCGTACAGTCCGGTCTGTTCGTCTGATACATCGCATGTCGGTCCTAGGGGGCGGTAAAACGTCAGTCCCCCAATAGCGGTACAAGTCGTGTCGGAGTGAAGCCCAAAACACCCTGAGATAACACTGGAAACCTACCAGTATATCTCGCTTGCCCTGGCCAGGGACTACTCGTGTAATGGCTCTCCTAGACACAGCGCGATGTCAACCCCCAATACCGGGAGAGACGAATCCTGTCTAACCGTCACTGCTTCCAAGTGCTTCGGGACTGTACCCAACCACCACCTGTTTGCACGACTCCTTTGAGCCGTGGTAGGGTAGTGATCAAAGTGCAGTGGGAACACACTCGAGGCGAAGTGCCAGTGTTAAGTCAGCGGACTAAGCTGTACTCATGTCACCTGGGAACTGATAACTGACGATAGGTATAATACCAACCTGTCAGTTCCCGACGAGTCCGGTCCAGTGTACTCGTAACCCAACGAGCACCCGTATACTATCTCCAGTACGACGTACTGATGGCTGTGGGACAGACCATCTCCCATACTGGGATGAGAAGCGCATACGCTAGTCTACTCCGGAGTATCGATGCCCTGTCTCGATAGTCCTGCGACTAGGGACCTGTATAAGGATGTGCTTATAGATTACCCAGCCCCCACTAGTGTGACTGCCATCACAACGCTGGTATTCAAGCAAAGATCCTAAGGGCTCCACTAATGCGTATAAGTGATATACTGAAATAAACACAAGTACACATTGAAGTAGAAATAAACCAAGTAGCATACTACTATATTGAGCAAGATTGTTTATACAAGGTGAATATCCCAAGCTTCCATCAAGTAATATACAAACTAGTATGATACAGTAATGGCCTCTAGGGCATATACACTAACAATTGCGACGGTAGGATCGGACGGTGTGATTTACTATGGGTACTTAAATTGTATACTCGGCATCCACTATCCCGGACGATCAGAACCCTTTTATATATTCCACTGTAGTTGGTACGATCCGCGAACCGATACAGACAGGTGGAGAAGCAGTCTTGGGACTTAGAAAGATGAATATGGATTGACCAGTGTGAACACACTTCGATTTTACGGTCAGGACGATCCGTTTATCTTTCCGAACCAAGCGTTCCAAGTATACTACTCACAGTGTTTGAAGCATCCGGGGTGGAGTGTTGTATGCCGATGGAAACCTAGAGATGTCTACGATGTCCCAGAATACGAGGACAGCGATGAGGACGAAGAAGAGAGAAGGCTTAAAGTGCCCCGACCGTCTGTTTCGAAGGACGGGTTGTCTTCGACCGATCATGAAGTTACGTGGGTTAGAAATGACATCGACGATGAAATCCAAGTAGATATGTATGATGCGCCCACGAAACGAAAAAGGTTATCAATAATGTTATATTATTACTTCACATTTTACGCTCTAGATCATATATAGTCAATACTTTTAATGATTGTCTAATGCGTCCACGAACCGTTTATCTAGATTTGATGACGATGTCGGGAGCAGCGAGGGGCGGCAGGAGCTGCAGCCGCGGCAGAGGCAGAGGCAGAGGCAGAGCGGTTCTGCCGCCCGGAGAGCTTCAGAGGGCCGGTCTTGCACCCAGATTGGAGACCCCTTCGGATGCCTCCTTCCGTGTGGATTTTGCCACACCTCCAGGTATACTGCACGCATATCCATTTTCAATGTAATATTATAGATATTCATGCATGTTTATGTCAAAATTACTTATATTGTCAATGTTTGATTGTCTAGTTGTTGGTCCTGCGTCCACATCTTGGGACAGAGGCCACCCCCGCTCCTCCAGGTATGTTTATATATCATATAGTCTATGTATATTGATTTAGAATGCTATATCATAAATATACACATTCCTTTTGCTCTTACTTAGCAATTTTTATTATTGTCTAGCTGTAGCTGGTGACACCACCGCACCTGCGGGTATGTTTATATGTCCTATAGTGCATGCATATTGATTTAGAACGTTATATTATTGATCTACACATTCTTTTTGCAATTACTTATAAAATCTATTTTTAATTGTCTAATTATAGGTGGTGCGTCCACACCTTCCACAGGGGCCACTCCTGCCGCTTCCATACCCTCCGCATCGTCTGCAGGTTAGTATGAATAAATTTAAAATATTTATTTATTTTACATATGCTATATAGAATAATATGAACGTCATGGAGATTTAGCGTCGATGTTTATTTTATAGTTGGAGGGGATGCGTCCGGGTCCAGGACCCCGGTTGTTCCTCACCGGAGGAACTATCGTCCCGCTCGTGTTGCTGCTCGGGCCCAGGCTCGTGCGCTAATCACCGGAGGTATATATCACACTTGAATTTTTGTTTAACTTGATTTCTTAATACAACTATGTCTTATTATTGATTGTCTTGATATTTCGTGCAGACACAGGGCCTCTCCATCCCCAGAGGGGGACTCGAGGCCCGAATCAGTCCCATAGGCTGAGGCCTGATAGAGCTAGGGGGGAGGCAGCATTCCCCCTATTTTTTACCCTTGACTATCGCTATACCGGTCCTCATGCCGAGAGGTTCGGCCGGTATTTGGGGGACGAGAGCCGGATCGTGAAGAACTATCCACTTCACGTTGAGTGGGGCGAGCAGCACCAGCGCTCATTCGCCCTCTTCTTTGATCAGGCTCGGGTATGTATTAATATATATTTTCATTTGATCTATCCAATATATTTATTATTAACACTTGCAATCTAATAACAATGTTTTTTTTTGTATTTTCAGTTGGATTACGATTTTCAGCCTGTAGCCGACCCTGATCACTCAGGGAGGGTGCTCGACCTTCATGCTCTGTACAATGGCCTGATGAAGAACATGCAGGCCAAGGTCCGATACAACAGGAATGAGCTGAAGGCCGACTGCTACTCCCTGTGGATAGCGACCCCCGAGACAGAGAGAGCGGCCCTCCTATCTACTCCGGCGTTTGCGAGAGTCGACGTAGAGACATGGCCTCTATTGTGCGCTTATTTCGACTCCGAACGCAAACAAGTATGTATTTTAAATTTAATTCATTATTTATGATGTAATTTATTTCTTTGTGTTTCTTAATTAGAAAACTAAATGTTAATGCGTTGTGCAGAAACAGGCCGCTCAGAATATGGAGAACAGGAAGTCGGCGAAGAGGGGTCGCCCCACTTACACAGGTGGCTCGAGGAACATTACTCGAGCCATGGAGTTATCGGTAAATTAAGAGTTATTCTCTAATATTCTGCAATATTAAGAGTTATTCTCTAATATTTCTAATATTAAGAGTTACTTTCTAATATTGCAGACATCTCGGACCGTAGCGTCAGGTGGTACACCGAGCGTGCTGTCCGCATATCTTGCCGTCCACGGCACCTCGACAGATCCCGCCACGGGCGAGCTTCGATGTCCCGACGTCGCTACCCAGGAGTACTGCGTAAGTGTTAATATTTTTTCTACCCAAATTTGAAATTTTAGTTTTGGAAGGTTCAAGTTTAAATTTTATACTTATACTTTACTGCTTAATGTGGGTGTAGGAGCGGGTGGTTGAGCAGGCCCAGGCCTCGGGGATCGATTTTACCGGACAGAACGATCCGAGGCTGCTGACCCCAGTTCTGGACGCCGCACACGGAGGGCACCACGGAGGTTGGGAGAGAGGCCGGGGATTGGGCCCTAGCAGGGCCCATATGAGGTTGGACTCCACCCCGGCGGTTACTTCCTCCGTCTCCAGTGACCGGCATGTCCATCAGGAACTGGATAGCTTGAGGGCCACTGTTCAGGAGTTGAAGGAGATGCTGGTATGTATACTACTTTATAGTAAAATATCATTTCATATTATATACATATCAACATATCCATAATTAGTACGTAGCTTGAGCTTATTTGGTTTTAGACTTAAGTTTGATTAATCATACATACATATGTAATTAAAATAAACAACGCTTTTCCAAACTAGATATCCAAACAGGGTTTCGAAATAACTTAATAATGAAACGAATTCGAATAATACACAGTTCTTACACGCTTCTTACACACGTTATGTCCAGACGCGACAGGGTAGATCGGCCGAGCCTCCACATGCATCTCCTTCGGCTGCGGCTCCGCAAGCTACTACATCGGCTGCGGTTCCGCAGACAGCTCCTGTAGCTCCACCGCCCACTCAGACTCCCGCAGCCGCGGCTCCGCAAGCGACTACCTCGACGGCGGCTGCGCAGACCACATCGCCAGCTCCACATGCCGCTCAGACTCCCTTATATGTAGCATTGCAGAGTGTATTGACCGAGGAGCAGGCGCGCGTTATTCTAACGTTATTCGGAGGTGGAGCTGGACCGAACTAGGGTAGCTTTTTGGTTCTTATTTTTTTGAAACATGTATTTATATCACATTGTACTACATTTTGAAACGATATTGATATTGGTTTGTATTTATATCATATTCAGTTTTTGGGTTTCTTTTGTATATTATATATATGCGTGAGATGTGATTATGAATACTGCAATATATGATTTGATTGATGTATATAGTATTGTACACAGGGCGGGAAAAAATCTAGCAGCCCATTTTTAAAAAAAAAATACAGACAATATGTACCTACGGATTAAGCCGTAGGTACATATGTTGCCCCTACGGCGTTATCTGTAGGGGCAAACTATCAGGAAACCTGATATTTTCCCACCTGATATCAGTGCAGGGTGTTGGGGGTGCCCCTACGGATATGTCCGTAGGGGCCACTGTTTATCCCCTACGGATAAATTCGTAGGGGCAAAATATCAGTTTTCCTGATATTTTCCCCCCGATCTCAGTGCAGGGTGTTGGGAGTGGCCCCTACGGACTTATCCGTAGGGGCTACTTTATATCCCCTACGGAGGTATCCGTAGGTATATACAATATATTCAAAAAAAAAAATTAAATATATGATTTTATTACCCCTACGGGGTACTCCGTAGGGGCTATAACACCTACCGAGATATCCGTAGGGGCATGAATTTGTCCGTAGGGGCAAGTTCAGGGCCTCAACTTGCACCTGCGGCCTTTGCACCTACGGGTCTTTTTTCGCCCCTACGTATATATCCGTAGGGGCAGTGGGTTGCCCCTACCGATAAATCCGTAGGGGCAACCCTTATTTGTAGTAGTGGTTAGTTCTTCTCACATAAACCATGATTGCATTTCTAACCTTACACTAGAGTTATTCATTATTCATCAGAAAAGGATTCTTCTTCTTCTTCCTCCTTGAGTTCTTGATGGAAAAGCTTACTAGCTCTTTCATTAGTGATGATTTTGAGTGAGATTATGAAAACAAATGAGTGCTAAAATCCTACTTCATCATCCTAATCTATCCTAGCCATTTAGATTAGGGTGTTCACTTCATTTGTGAGTGAGAGCTTGTGTTAATGAAACTTCAAGGTAGATCATCTTTGTTATCGAAGATCGGAAGCAAGCTTGCTTCTTTCTCTTCATGGAGCCTCTCGAGAGTCCGGAACTTGATGATCGCAGTGAAGGGACCACAACGCGGAGCTTGTGAAGTGAAAGACCGGACTACAAAGGTTGTAATCCCAAACTCTTAGATGTTAATGTGTTTAACATGCTTTGTTTCGCCTAATCTCTAGTCTAAGATCTTGGTTTAGGGTTGTTCGGCACGGCTAAATTTTAAATCGGGCATGGTTGATGCTGTATAGACCCTTATACGTGTGCCTAGTAACCCTACATGAAGATTGCATCATGAGATGATGAGCTAACTAGTTTCAAGCAGGCCATCAAGAGTGGGGTCTCTATGAGAATGGCTGGATGCTAAGCGATCTGAAATGGAATCTGTATGCACCAACAAAGTATGGACTTTGGTTGCTTTATTTGAAGGGTTAAATCCCTATCAGACGCAAGTATATCTTGAGAAGATTACTTGGTTTAGATGGAGAAGTTGAGACTTTCAAAGCTAGACTTGTTGCAAAACGTTCTCCTCATCAACCAAGTGTGGTTTATGATGAAACCTTTTCTCCAGTAGCTATGCTTAAGTCCATCCGGATCCTACTTGCCATTGCTACATACCATAACTACGATATCTGGCGGTTGGGTGTCATGACTGCTTTTCTAAATAATGATTTAGAAGAGTGCGTCTATAAGTACACAGCCAGAGGGCTTCGTAGACAGTGGGAGCAGCGGAAACGTGTGCAAGTTGCTTTATAGGTTAAAGCAGGCATCGCGGAGTTGGAACATCTGTTTTGATGTGGTAGTCAAAGAGTTTGACTTCATCAAAATGGTAGATAAACCTTGTATATACAAAAAGGTAGAAGGGAGTATGGTGATGATCCTCGTATTGTATATGGATGATATACTCTTCATAGGAAAGGAGTTTCTGTAACCCTTCGAAAATCGTTTAGGCAGTTTTTCGGTAATCGGCAAATTTTTCGGCTTTTTCCGTAAAAAGTCAAAATAGGTATTTTTCTTTGTAGACCTAATTATACAAAATTTAGATAAGATATTACTATAATTTTGTCACTAAAATGTCATTTATAAGTTTCTAGTTAAATAAAAAAATTTTCGTAATTAATTATTTTTTTATTATTTTAAGCCTTTTTAAATACATTTAATTAGGGATAAATACAAATTTAATTAGGTAAATTTCTTAATTAGGAGTCTTTATAAGCTAAAATATGGTGTTAATAAAATTATATCATGTCTTGCAAACTTTTAGATTTTTGGTGGAAAAATTATGAAAAAAAAATGGCTTAAAAAGGGTTTTTTTTTGTAAAAAGGTTGATATGAAAGCTTGAAATGATATCATATAATGTTTGTTTGACCTAGAAACTTCTCAAAAAGTCCACAAACCCCCTCCTCAAGCTCAGGCCGAGCCTCCTCTCCTTCAGCCCTCATTTTTTTCCATTTTTTTCCCTTCAAAAATCCATGAAAATGTGCACAAAATCCACAAAAATGCACATTTTTCTTCTCTAATTCAAATCAAAACCCTAAGCCACCTCTTTCCCACCCTAAATTGTTTCAAAACAAGGTGAAAAGAGGTTTCTTTCAAGGGCAAGTGCAATTTGGGGTTCACTTGGGAGGTATAATCCTAAACTAGTTGTTAATTTGTAGTTTAATTAAGCTAGTTTAGTATTTTAAAATGATTAATTTCATTGAAATGGTTAGTTTTGAAAATTCAAGTAAGGGATTTGATTATGGATTAGGGTTTGAAGCATAGGGTTAGAGTTAAATTAGGGCTTTGGGTTTCTAATTGATTAGAATGGTTAATGGTGTAATTATGTGCTTGCTAAATCGATAAATTTCGATGTTTGTAGCGAATCGGTAAGAAAATCGCTTACTAGATTTTCGTAGAAAATAGAATGCGTTCAATTTGCATTAGGTTAGCAATATTATTAGTTTCGTATAGGATTATTAGAATGCGTGAACGCGGGGTTTTGTCTAGCCGGGTTTTAGTTTTGTCGATTTCCCCGAAATGACGATTTTAGCTAAAAATTAGCGATTTTCGTGCGTTTTCCCGCGCGCCGAGGGCGTGCTATGATTAAATTGAGAGCGTCGATAATTGTATATAGTGACTTGCATCGTTTTAGGTGTTGTAACCTTATGCTTGGTATTGTGCAAATATAGGATCGGTCGGAGAAACATCGGACACGGCGCGCAAAGGCAAAGCGGTGGCCGGATCAGATTAGCGGGGATTTCTGGTGAGTAGATATATTCATCTACGGGGGAATCGTCTGGATGGCGCGAGGCGCCCCCCCTTAGTTAGGATTACCCTACTTTACGCAATAATTATATTGTTAGCTAGCCTATCAATTTATGTACATTGCATACCCTTACAGCTAACCCTATACTAGATTGCATGGACATTCATATGACATTCATATATACATATGTGATATCATTTCGTAGGACACGAACACCTTACCATTGGCATCTATTGCACGCGCACTATTCATGTGACACACACGCCTTTGGTATTTGCCATGCCACGTGCACTATAAAAACCTGTTTAGCTTAGTAACACCATTGCATTAATGCATGATATTTGAGATTGTATCGCACGCATATACCTCGCATTACTATCATATTTACATAGATTTCTAGCCAAACTCTCACATCATATACATTGATATCATAGACACTTATCATATATAACATGTGGACATTATGATTTCTTGAGGATTTCAGTTTGCTGCGATTTCTGGATTTTTTTGGGGAAAACCGCAAGAATTTAACAAAGCTTATATTTATCATTTTTAAAACAAAGTTGCGGTTTTCTCATGATGTATGTGTCGTCCACCATGAGTTTTCATGTTTTCTGTTGGATTTCGAGACCCGATTCGGGGAGTGGATGAACCGTCTCGGGTACATGGTGGGCCCGGTATGGTACCTCGGGGCAAGAAGTTCGAGTTGTAGACGATGAGCCTGGCAGGGGAAGACTACCTACCGGTGATGTCTGGCGCGGCGGATATCCGGAGGATACCGACCGTTGTCGTGAGATTTATGATATGGGCCGATCCGGACTGACGGAGCCCGATATTGAGACAGATATGATTCCTTTTTGGTGTCGATGCTTGACACAGGTTTTCAGATGATTTCTCGATGATATTTAGCTACTATACAGATGTTCATGTTTTAAAGTTAGGAATTCAATAACCTTAGCATTTAAAACACTTAAAGACTTAATAATGACATTGCATACCTGCGCATACATACTAGAGATATTATAGCACATATGGACATACATGTTGTTCCGCATTGCGTGCATTCTTACGATTGCCTTATTAGATGTTATATTTACTCACGAGCTGGCAACTCACCCCCGTTGTGCCACAGTGTCTTGCAGGTCGGACCCGTCATCTTTGTAGCGGCGGGCTATCTTATCATCAGCTCATTTTGCTCAGACTCGCGACTTCGCCCGTAGGTGGGTTGCGAGCATATTTTATTTCTTTTGCTTTATCATTGTATCTAGTATTCTCCATCTACCATTTCACATTGTATATGCGACCTAGTGATGAGACTGAGAGATTTGTATATTTGTGGTTCCTTTTGGGTCGAGCTCACTTGAGCCGACGTGTGTTTTCTGGTATTTGCATCTCTTTTGTGCTCTTTTTCTTGATTATTACTATTATATTGCATGTGGTTGTGATCCGCCTTGGGCGAAGAGCTAGCTCCCGCTTGGGGATGCCATTTTTATGATTTCATATATATTATCTTGTTGTACCCATTTTGGGGATAGAAATTACAGGGGAGACTCTGCCGAAATTTTCAGAAATTTTTGATGTTTTAAAAGGGATTCTTTGCAACTCAATTGATTTCAAAACCGTTTTCATTTTAGGTTTTCCTTCACTCTCTTTGATTTTGGGTTAGATTTCTGGGCTTTGGCTGACTTAGGTTACGGTACGCCTTTAGACGTCTCGTAATCTAAGTGCCAGTCACGTTCCGTACTTTCGGGTCGTGACAAAGTTGGTATCAGAGCGTAGGTTTTACCTTTCTGAGTGTAGGACGACCTTGGTAGATGGAGTAGGTGACTTAAGCAGAGTGGCGTAGCGTGGGTATGATCCGCGGCATACTTACGATACGGTACTCCGCCTAAGTAACCTTAGGACATAATTGCTTGTATTTCCTTTCTTGATTCCTTGCATTCCTTGATTCAATTGCAATGTCCTTATCAGTTCTATTTCTTATTCTAGCTTCGATGCCGCCAAAGACTACGAGAGCTCAGCGGGCTGCCGCTAGGGATGAGATTCGGGCGGGCCCGTCTGAGGCGAGGATCGAGCGGGAGGATACGCCTACCCCTCAGGGTCCTACTGATCTGCCTCATCTTGACCGTATTGCCAGATTAGAGGCCGGCATGCAAGAGTTGCGGCAGATGATGGGATCTTTAGTTGAGTCCAGCCGGGCACAGAGATCCGAGGACGTTCCTTCCACCCCACAGACCACGATCGTACCTGCTGCACAGATGGTCACTCCTGCTGCTACTACGGAGACTATTCCTGTTTCACTACAGGAGTTTATGAGATTGAGACCTCCAGCTTTTACCGGTACAGATGCGACAGAGGATCCACAGACATTTCTCGATAGGATGGCACGGATTGGCCGTTCGTTGAGGTGTTCTGAGGATAGATTGGTGGAGTTTGCGAGTTTTCGTCTGGAGGGTCTTGCCCAGACATGGTACGACTCAGTAGAGAGAGGCCGAGCTGCAGGTCTGCCTTCTATGACCTGGGATGAGTTTACAGCTGCATTTCTTGCCCGTTTTCTTCCGGAGAGTGTCCGAGATGCTCGAGCCCGTAGTTTCGAGTCTCTGCGCAAGACTCCTGGGATGACAGTGTCGGAGTATGATATACAGTTTACCCAGTTGTCTCGATATGCACCGTACCTAGTCGACACAGAAGAGAAGAGGATAAAGAGGTTTGTACGAGGGCTTGATACACAGCTATTCCTTGCCATCGGCACCCAGCACTTTGATACATACGCAGCCGCGATGGATGCAGCCTTACTTTTGGAGGAGCGTATTTCTGAGACTCCGGTCGCTTCTGGGCCGAAGAGGATCCGTACTGATACGCCAGCTCAGCGGCAGATGGGCAGACATCGTGATAGATTATTTCCGGGAGATGGCGGAGGCAGAGGATTGAGACGAGGTCAGTTATTTGGTTCATATCTACAGACCCAGCAGTCGTCTCCAGGATGTTTTCGGTGCGGGAGTCAGTACCACCGTATCAGAGACTGTACCATGGGGCGTCCGGGCGCAGCGACAGTCCCGCATGTGACTTTACCACCCTCACCACCTTCGCAGAGAGCTTTACTTCCTACTCCTGATGATGCTTCACGCCAGCCAGATGCTTCCAGAGGCCGTGGGCGTGGCGGTCCAGTTCAGAGAGGACGAGGCGACAGAGGCAGAGGCAGAGGCCGAGGTAGAGGCAGAGCACAGCCAGCTATTAGTGGTGGACAGGCCCGAGTGTTCGCGTTGACTCCTCAGGATGCACAGGCATCCAATGCCGTCGTGACAGGTACTCTGCCAGTATGTTCTTTTGATGCACGGGTATTATTTGATCCAGGCTCCACACATTCCTATGTTTCCACGTATTTTGCACCGAGGTTGGGCCGGGAGTCTTCTCCGTTAGATCAGCCGCTTGTCGTTATTACCCCGGTAGGCGAGTCTTTTGTTGCCCGTTTTGTGTACCGATCTTGTTCCGTTCGTATCGGGGAGAGAGATTCTTCAGTAGATTTGATTCTCCTCGATATGCTCGACTTTGACGTTCTTCTTGGTATGGACTGGCTAGCCACCTGTTATGCATCTGTGGACTGCCGTGAAAAGGCAGTCAGATTCAGTTTTCCTGGTGAGCCGGTTCTTATTATTCAGGGAGATCGTAGTGCTACCCTTCCCAGCTTGATTTCTTCTCTTCGCGCTGGTCAGCTCTTAAGGAAAGGGTGTCAGGGATTCTTAGCCTATGTTTGTGATACTAGCTCCACAGAGGTTCCGTTGGACCAGGTCCCTGTTGTGAGAGAGTTTCCTGATGTATTCCCTGACGAGCTGCCTGGTCTGCCACCAGAGCGCGAGATTGAGTTCTGTATTGACTTGATCCCTGGCACGGGGCCTATTTCTATACCTCCTTATCGGATGGCCCCGGCAGAGCTGAGAGAGCTAAAGGATCAGTTACAGGACTTGCTGGACAAAGGGCTTATCCGACCGAGTGTGTCACCTTGGGGTGCACCCGTCCTGTTTGTTAAGAAGAAGGACGGAAGTATGCGTTTATGCATTGATTATCGTCAGCTGAACCGGGTTACTGTGCGGAACAGGTATCCCCTACCTCGCATTGATGACTTATTTGATCAGCTCCAGGGTGCAGGGTTCTTCTCGAAGGTTGATTTACGATCAGGTTATCACCAGTTGCGGGTTCGGAAGGAGGATATTCCGAAGACAGCTTTCCGTACTCGATATGGTCATTATGAGTTCTTGGTGATGTCGTTCGGGCTCACCAATGCCCCGGCAGCTTTTATGGATTTGATGAACCGAGTATTCAGGCCGTATCTCGATCAGTTCATCATTGTGTTCATTGACGACATCTTGGTTTATTCTCGGAGCCGAGAGGAGCATGAGCAGCACTTACGTATCACATTACAGACTTTGAGGGAGCATCAGCTGTTCGCCAAATTCTCCAAGTGCGCATTCTGGTTAGACAGTGTCGACTTCTTGGGTCATGTGGTGACGAGAGATGGTATTTGCGTGGACCCGAAGAAGATCGAGGCAGTTCAGCGTTGGCCTAGACCGGTATCAGTCACAGAGGTCCGCAGTTTTCTAGGTCTGGCCGGCTATTATCGACGTTTTGTCCAGGATTTCTCCCGCATTGCTGCACCGTTGACCGGGTTGACCCGGAAGGGGGTTCCTTTTGATTGGACCCAGGCATGTGAGGATAGCTTCCAGCAGTTGAAGACTCGTCTGACTACTGCTCCAGTGTTAGCATTGCCTTCAGGATCAGGCGGGTTCGTGGTATATTGTGATGCTTCTAGAGTGGGGCTGGGATGTGTATTGATGCAGCACGACAGAGTTATCGCGTATGCTTCTCGGCAGCTGAGGAAACACGAGCAGAACTACCCCACCCATGATTTAGAGATGGCTGCAGTGGTGTTTGCACTCAAGATCTGGAGACATTACCTATACGGTGAGTCGTGCCAGATATACACTGACCACAAGAGTTTGAAGTATATTTTCCAGCAGCGAGACCTGAACCTGAGACAGCGCCGTTGGATGGAGTTGGTGAAAGATTATGACTGCGAGATTCTATACCATCCGGGCAAGGCGAATGTGGTGGCAGATGCTTTGAGTAGGAGGCCCGGAGGTAGCATATCTTGTTTGAGCGCAGTACAGATGCAGTCGACGGCGGATTGGCAGGTTTTATGTGATAGCAGAGTGCAGTTCGAGTTTACTCCTACAGGGGGACAGCTGGCCCATTTCAGAGCACGCCCACAGTTACTTGATCGTATCCACGAGGCACAGTCCGGCGATGCCCGTATCTTAGAGATTATTGAGCAGATTCGACAGGGCAGAGTTTCGGAGTTCGTGATTGATGATCAGGGGATACTTCGATTTGGGACTCGACTGTGTGTGCCAGATTCAGAGGGACTGAGGCGTGATATTCTCGAGGAGGCACATAGATCAGTATACAGTGTTCACCCAGGTTCCACCAAGATGTACCGTGATTTGAGAGAAATTTACTGGTGGGACGGGATGAAGAAGGATATTACAGATTTTGTGTCGAGGTGCCTGACTTGTCAGCAAGTCAAGGCCGAGCACCAGAGGCCAGCCGGCGAGTTGCAGCCTTTGCCCATCCCTGAGTGGAAGTGGGAGCAGGTCTCCATGGACTTCGTTGTGGGTCTACCCAGGACCAGTCGAGGGTACGACTCTATTTGGGTGATTGTCGATCGACTGACGAAAGCGGCTCACTTCCTGCCAGTGAAGACCACTTTTGGATTTTCTCAGTACGCCCAGGTTTATATTGATGAGATAGTGCGACTGCATGGCGTTCCGACTTGCATCGTGTCCGACCGTGGCACCCAGTTTACCAGCCGATTGTGGCAGAAGCTACAGGAAGCTTTGGGCACCCGATTGAGTTTTAGCACAGCCTTTCATCCTCAGACTGACGGTCAGTCGGAGCGTACGATTCAGACTCTTGAGGACATGCTCAGAGCTTGTGTTTTAGATTTCGGTGGTAGCTGGGATCGTCATTTGCCTCTGATCGAGTTTTCCTACAATAATAGCTTCCAGGAGACGATTCAGATGGCACCTTTCGAGGCTTTATATGGGAGGAGATGCCGATCGCCGGTATGTTGGACAGAGCTCAGGGAGAGCAGTATTTTGGGGCCTCAGATCGTACAGGAGACGACCGAGAAAATACAGCTGATTCGGGACAGGATGAGAGCGGCACAGAGCAGGCAGAAATCTTATGCTGACAGGCGTCGTCGCCGACTCGAGTTCGTTGTTGGCGATCATGTTTTCCTGAAGGTCTCTCCGATGAAGGGTGTGATGAGATTTGGGCGGAAAGGGAAGCTGAGTCCTAGATATGTTGGTCCTTTCGAAATCCTAGAGCGTGTTGGTCCAGTCGCTTATCGGTTAGCTCTTCCGCCCAGCTTCCCCGATGTTCACCCCGTATTCCATGTCTCGATGCTCCGCAAGTACCTTCATGATCCTTCCCAGGCGATTCAGCACCAGACGGTCCAGTTAGAGCGTGATCTTTCTTTCACCGAGCAGCCGGTGGTCATCTTGGATCGGCGGGTGAAGAAATTGAGGTCGAAGGTCATACCGTCTGTCAAAGTCCTTTGGCGTGGCCCGAACAGCGAGGAGGTCACCTGGGAGACCGAGGTCGAGATGAGGAAGAGATATCCCCATCTTTTTGAAGGTACGCGTAGTTAAATTCTAAATTCGGGGACCGAATTTCTTTAAGGGGGGAAGATTGTAACCCTTCGAAAATCGTTTAGGCAGTTTTTCGGTAATCGGCAAATTTTTCGGCTTTTTCCGTAAAAAGTCAAAATAGGTATTTTTCTTTGTAGACCTAATTATACAAAATTTAGATAAGATATTACTATAATTTTGTCACTAAAATGTCATTTATAAGTTTCTAGTTAAATAAAAAAATTTTCGTAATTAATTATTTTTTTATTATTTTAAGCCTTTTTAAATACATTTAATTAGGGATAAATACAAATTTAATTAGGTAAATTTCTTAATTAGGAGTCTTTATAAGCTAAAATATGGTGTTAATAAAATTATATCATGTCTTGCAAACTTTTAGATTTTTGGTGGAAAAATTATGAAAAAAATGGCTTAAAAAGGGTTTTTTTTGTAAAAAGGTTGATATGAAAGCTTGAAATGATATCATATAATGTTTGTTTGACCTAGAAACTTCTCAAAAAGTCCACAAACCCCCTCCTCAAGCTCAGGCCGAGCCTCCTCTCCTTCAGCCCTCATTTTTTTCCATTTTTTTCCCTTCAAAAATCCATGAAAATGTGCACAAAATCCACAAAAATGCACATTTTTCTTCTCTAATTCAAATCAAAACCCTAAGCCACCTCTTTCCCACCCTAAATTGTTTCAAAACAAGGTGAAAAGAGGTTTCTTTCAAGGGCAAGTGCAATTTGGGGTTCACTTGGGAGGTATAATCCTAAACTAGTTGTTAATTTGTAGTTTAATTAAGCTAGTTTAGTATTTTAAAATGATTAATTTCATTGAAATGGTTAGTTTTGAAAATTCAAGTAAGGGATTTGATTATGGATTAGGGTTTGAAGCATAGGGTTAGAGTTAAATTAGGGCTTTGGGTTTCTAATTGATTAGAATGGTTAATGGTGTAATTATGTGCTTGCTAAATCGATAAATTTCGATGTTTGTAGCGAATCGGTAAGAAAATCGCTTACTAGATTTTCGTAGAAAATAGAATGCGTTCAATTTGCATTAGGTTAGCAATATTATTAGTTTCGTATAGGATTATTAGAATGCGTGAACGCGGGGTTTTGTCTAGCCGGGTTTTAGTTTTGTCGATTTCCCCGAAATGACGATTTTAGCTAAAAATTAGCGATTTTCGTGCGTTTTCCCGCGCGCCGAGGGCGTGCTATGATTAAATTGAGAGCGTCGATAATTGTATATAGTGACTTGCATCGTTTTAGGTGTTGTAACCTTATGCTTGGTATTGTGCAAATATAGGATCGGTCGGAGAAACATCGGACACGGCGCGCAAAGGCAAAGCGGTGGCCGGATCAGATTAGCGGGGATTTCTGGTGAGTAGATATATTCATCTACGGGGGAATCGTCTGGATGGCGCGAGGCGCCCCCCCTTAGTTAGGATTACCCTACTTTACGCAATAATTATATTGTTAGCTAGCCTATCAATTTATGTACATTGCATACCCTTACAGCTAACCCTATACTAGATTGCATGGACATTCATATGACATTCATATATACATATGTGATATCATTTCGTAGGACACGAACACCTTACCATTGGCATCTATTGCACGCGCACTATTCATGTGACACACACGCCTTTGGTATTTGCCATGCCACGTGCACTATAAAAACCTGTTTAGCTTAGTAACACCATTGCATTAATGCATGATATTTGAGATTGTATCGCACGCATATACCTCGCATTACTATCATATTTACATAGATTTCTAGCCAAACTCTCACATCATATACATTGATATCATAGACACTTATCATATATAACATGTGGACATTATGATTTCTTGAGGATTTCAGTTTGCTGCGATTTCTGGATTTTTTTGGGGAAAACCGCAAGAATTTAACAAAGCTTATATTTATCATTTTTAAAACAAAGTTGCGGTTTTCTCATGATGTATGTGTCGTCCACCATGAGTTTTCATGTTTTCTGTTGGATTTCGAGACCCGATTCGAGGAGTGGATGAACCGTCTCGGGTACATGGTGGGCCCGGTATGGTACCTCGGGGCAAGAAGTTCGAGTTGTAGACGATGAGCCTGGCAGGGGAAGACTACCTACCGGTGATGTCTGGCGCGGCGGATATCCGGAGGATACCGACCGTTGTCGTGAGATTTATGATATGGGCCGATCCGGACTGACGGAGCCCGATATTGAGACAGATATGATTCCTTTTTGGTGTCGATGCTTGACACAGGTTTTCAGATGATTTCTCGATGATATTTAGCTACTATACAGATGTTCATGTTTTAAAGTTAGGAATTCAATAACCTTAGCATTTAAAACACTTAAAGACTTAATAATGACATTGCATACCTGCGCATACATACTAGAGATATTATAGCACATATGGACATACATGTTGTTCCGCATTGCGTGCATTCTTACGATTGCCTTATTAGATGTTATATTTACTCACGAGCTGGCAACTCACCCCCGTTGTGCCACAGTGTCTTGCAGGTCGGACCCGTCATCTTTGTAGCGGCGGGCTATCTTATCATCAGCTCATTTTGCTCAGACTCGCGACTTCGCCCGTAGGTGGGTTGCGAGCATATTTTATTTCTTTTGCTTTATCATTGTATCTAGTATTCTCCATCTACCATTTCACATTGTATATGCGACCTAGTGATGAGACTGAGAGATTTGTATATTTGTGGTTCCTTTTGGGTCGAGCTCACTTGAGCCGACGTGTGTTTTCTGGTATTTGCATCTCTTTTGTGCTCTTTTTCTTGATTATTACTATTATATTGCATGTGGTTGTGATCCGCCTTGGGCGAAGAGCTAGCTCCCGCTTGGGGATGCCATTTTTATGATTTCATATATATTATCTTGTTGTACCCATTTTGGGGATAGAAATTACAGGGGAGACTCTGCCGAAATTTTCAGAAATTTTTGATGTTTTAAAAGGGATTCTTTGCAACTCAATTGATTTCAAAACCGTTTTCATTTTAGGTTTTCCTTCACTCTCTTTGATTTTGGGTTAGATTTCTGGGCTTTGGCTGACTTAGGTTACGGTACGCCTTTAGACGTCTCGTAATCTAAGTGCCAGTCACGTTCCGTACTTTCGGGTCGTGACAGTTTCCTATGCCGCACTCTGTCAATCTCCTCTAATCACAAGGATTCTCCATATAGGATCAAAGATGATACCTCCTAAATCCTGGGTTTTGGATCTATGAGATAGATCTAAATGGATGTTAGGTTTCTCACTAGCTGTAGTGAGATGGTATCAATCGATCCTGGGGAGAATCACTAGATGGCTTCCACGGTGGTAAGCTCGACTGAATGTCAGTCACAGGCATTGTCGTTACCCTCAATGGAGGGATGGTATGTTGGAAGAGTTCCAAGCTAGATACAGTAGCAAACTAGATGATAAAGGAAGGATACAGCACTACCAAGGATGCTACCAAAGAGGTAGTCTGGATGTATATAAGTTCATGAGATGAACTTCGTTCCTACCATTGTGTGACAATGGAGTTGTGGCTTAGGCCTAGGAACCCCCATCCCATCAGTGATCCATACATATTCTTAGGCAGTATCACCTGATCATGTAGATGGTTGATGTCCAGGGAGATCGAGGTTAGGAGAGTAGACACAGAGGAGAACAGGACGGATCCACTCACAAAGGCCTATTCCCAAGAGAGACTTTTATGTGATGGTTGAGTATGTGATACTTCAACCACTGCTGATTGTTGGGTATGAGATACTACAACAGATGGCCCTAGTGCAAGTGGGAGATTGTTAGTTATATGTATGCCCTAGAGGCCATTACTGTACATACGATGTATATTGTATTGGATGCTTAGACATATATAGTGAGGACTTTCTTGCTCGACATGATAGTATGCTATCTGGTTGCTCTTTATCTTAACATGTACTCTGATTGTCTCCATGTTACATGTTGATAAAGCCCTTAGGATGAGTACTTGACTACCAAGACTATGATGCAGATCATACTAGTGGGGATAGTGTAGTCGCTAAGTACATTCTTCAAACGTTCCTGGTCATGGGTGTATCGAGACAGGGCATCGATATACCAGAGTAGACTAGTGTATAGCTTCTCGACCCATACAGATGGGCGATGGATGATCCCATATCCATTGGTGTTTGACATCAGAGATAGTATGCGGGTGCTCAGTGGAGACTGGGTACACTGAACGGACTCCCCAAGAACACCCAGATGGTATTATACCTAACGTCAGATGGCAGTTCTCTGGTGACACTGGTATAGGTTAGTCTGTAGACCAAAGATCTTCATAGAGTCTTGTGTGATTCCCACTGTGCTTTGATTTCCACCTTACCACGTTCAAGAGAACGTGCAAAACGGTGGCTTTTGGGTACAGTCCCGAGTCAATGGAGGCAATGAGCGATAGGAGGGGTTTCATCTCTCCTAGTATTTGGAGTTGATGTTGCGCTGTGCTCGATTGGCTATAACAGGATGTCCTTGGCCAAGGCTGCTTCAGAGATATACTGGTAAGTGTTATCAATAGTTTTTCGACCCGTTATGAGCCTTATATCGACACGACTTATCGAGTTACTGGGGTCTGACGTTTACGACTGTATGGTTAGCTTAGCACCTTAGCAAGGTTTTGGAAAGTATCAAACATGCTTCTTTAAATTTTTTTGGGTGCTAAACAAACCCTAACCAAGATCTTACCTAGAGAATTAGGGTTAACTATGCATGTAAACAACTTTACATCTAAGAGAGAAGAATTACAACCTTTTTAGTCCATTCTTTCGGTTCATAAGCTTCGAGTAGTAGTTCCTTTGCTGCGATCCATGATCTCCCGGACTCAAGAGAGGCTCCACAAGTCGAATGATCCATTCTTGCTTGAAATCTTCCTTTTCGAAGATAATTTACCTTGAAGAATCTCAAGATCAAGCTTTCACTTCTCTAATCAAGTATTAGTGAAGTGAACACCTTAATCTATGTGGCTAGAATAGATGAGGATGATGAAATAGGAATTTTTCTCTCTTTTGTTTTCATTTTCTCATTTTAAATCATCACAAGTCAAAAAGCTAGAAAGCTTTGTCAAGAAGGTGGAAGAAGAAGAAAGCTTTTGTGATGAATAGTAAATTATTGTTATGGTTACAATTGCAACCCTTGGTTAAGAATGAAAGGCCTAACCATTGTAGAGAATAAACCATAGGTAAAGGGTTTGGGTTGGGTAAACAAATATCTACACAAAATATCAAGCTAAATAACAAAAGAAAGCTTCATGAAGCTTCATGAAAAAGCTAACCCAAATCCAAAACCTAACTTTGTTTAAACTTAACTACCATGTTGCATTTGTAACCCTAACTTGTTACAATATTATATATCACATATACAATATATTTTGTAACAAAAGAAAATAATACAATTAACATATATAGCATATATCTCAATGTATTACCCAGTGAGAAAATGAATCAATAAAGAGAGCTTATATTAGTTAACGTAATGTAATATATCACATATATAATTATACATTAAATTATCGAATCAACTCTTGATCCGAAAATCCGGCTATATTGCATATAACCGACTAATATAACATGTACCAATTCATCGAATCAACACTTGATCCGATGACCCGGCCATATCAAATATACCCGGCCGATATCTCATATCGCGAGAATAGAAAACGGTATCTCATATCGTATTATTCTCGGTCCCGCACACATCACATATGTGCTCCTACTCCATTTTTCCTGAGCCAGGAAACCTCTGTGTAGGACTCTAAAGAATCTTCAATACGCCGGGAGCAGGTGATGATCATATCAAACACCCACAAGCTGCAAGCGGTCAGCTAAACGTAACAGCCACCCGTGTATTGAGCAATAAGGAGATCAACAAGCAAGCATGTACATTCTACTGCAAATCCAATCAGTAACACTCCCGTACAGTCCGATCTCTTCGTCTGATATGTTGCATATCTGGTCTAGGGGTGGTAAACGTCAGACCCTAATAATCGATAAGTCGTGTCGATATAAGGCTCATAATGGGTCGAGAAACTTCTGATAACTCTTACCAGTAAATCTCCATATCAGCCCTGGACAGGGACTTCCAGTTATAGCTAATCGAACACAGCACAACATCAACTCCCTATACCGGGAGAGACGAAACCCCTCCTATCGCTCATTGCCTCCATGTGATTCGGGACTGTACCCAAAAGCCACCGTTTTGCATGCCCTGCTGGACGTGGTAAGGTGGAAATCAAAGCACATGGGGAATCACACAAGACTTTATGACGATCTCGGGTCTACAAACTAACCTGTACCAGTGTCACCGGAGAACTGCTATCTGACGATAGGTATAATACTATCCAGGAGTTCTCAGCAAGTCCGTTCAGTGTACCTAGTCTCTACTGAGCACCCATACACCATCTTTGATGTCCAACATCAATGGATATGTGATCATCCATCGCCCATCATATGGGTCAAGATGTGTGTACGCTAGTGTACTCTGGAGTATCGATGCTCTGTCTCGATACACCCTCGACTAGGAACAGTTATAGGATGTACTCGTTGACTACCCTGGCCCCACTAGTATGATCTCATCATAGTCCTAGTAGTCAAGTACATATCCCAAGGGCTTCATCAGCATGTGATCACAAAACAGTATTTATTAACACGTTAAGATAAAGTGAAACCAGATAGCATACTATCATATCGAGCAAGAAAGTCCTCTCTCTATATATCCAAGCATCCACTATAATATACATCATATGTACAACAACGGCCTCTAGGGCATATACATAACTAATAATCTCCCACTTGCACTAAGGCCAGCTGTTGTAGTATCTCATACCCAACATCCCGAAGAGTCTCTCAAATTGTATCTGAAGAATGACCTTTGGGAGTGGATCCGCAGTGTTGTCCTTCGTATCAACTCTCCTAACCTCGATCTCCCGACGATCAACTATCTCCCGGATCAGGTGATACCGCCTCAGAATATGTCTGGACTTCTGATGGGACCTGGGTTCCTTAGCCAAAGCCACAGCTCCATTGTTATCACAATACAGAGGTATTGGATGCTCAATGGACTGAACCACACCAAGTTCAGTGATAAACTTCTTTATCCAGACAGCCTCTTTGCCAGCATCGTTGGCAGCGATGTATTCAGCCTCCATCGTCGAGTCTGCCACGGTTTCCAGTTTGTAACTCTTCTAACACACCGCCCTCCATTGAGGGTAAAGACAAAACCCGAGTGCGACTTAGAGTCGTCCTTATCACTTTGGAAGCTGGAATCGGTAAAGGACTCCACCTGGAGTTCTCCGTTACCATACACCAAGAGCATCTCTTTAGTCCTTCTCAAGTACTTGAGAATGTTCTTCATAGCTGTCCAATGATTCTCTCCAGGATCTGCTTGATACCTACTCACTACACTTAGTGAGTATGCTACATCGGGCCTGGTACATAGCATCGCGTATATGATAGAGCCTACTGCCGAAGCATAGGGTATCCCATGCATGCGAGCTCTTTCCAAATAAGTCTTGGGAGACATCTCTTTGGAGAGAGTGAGTCCAGAGATCGTGGATAAATTCCCACGCTTGGATTCTTCCATACTAAACCTCTTTAGTATGGTGTCAATGTACCTGGATTGGGACAATACCAGTATCCGTCTAAATCTTTCTTTATATATCTTAATCCCCAGAATGCAAGAGGCATCACCTAGATCATTCATTGAGAATCTATGTGATAAGAAGAGCTTGACCGAGTGCAGCATAGGAATATCATTTCCTATCAGGAGTATGTCATCTACGTACAATACGAAGAAGACAACTTTACTCTCTGCCACCTTCTTGTATATACAAGGTTCATCTATGTTTTTGATGAAGTGAAACTATTTGACTACCACATCAAAACAGATTTTCGAACTCCGCGATGCCTGCTTTAACCCATAGATGGATTTAAGCAGCTTGCACACCTTCCTGTTGCTCCTACTGTCTATGAAGCCCTCAGGCTGAGTCATGTACACACACTCCTCTAAATCACCATTTAGAAAGGCGGTCTTAACATCCATTTGCCAGATTTAGTCATGGTATGCAGCAATGGCAAGTAAGATCCGAATGGATTTAAGCATAGCCACTGGAGAAAAGGTTTCGTCATAATCCACACCTGGACGTTGACGAAAACCCTTTGCAATAAGTCTAGCTTTGAAAGTCTCAACGTTTCCATCTACACCAAGTTTCTTCTTAATGGTCCATTTGCTCCCAATGGGTTTTACCCCTTCAGGAACAAGTTCCAAAATCCATACTTTGTTGGTGTACATGGATTCCATCTCAGATTGCATTGCATCCAGCCATTTCACAGAGCCCCCACTCGTGATGGGCTGCTTGAAGCTAGTTGGGTCATCATCTTCCATGATGCAATACTCACTCCCACCATCTGTTAGTAATATGTATGCCCTAGAGGCCATTACTGTACATTGGATGTATATTGTAGTGGATGCTGGGACATATATAGGCAGGCCTTTCTTGCTCGACATGATAGTACGCTATCTGGTTGCTCTTTATCTTAACATGTATACATGCTGTCTCTCTATTACATGTTGATAAAGCCCTTAGGATGTGTACTCGATTTCCAGGACTATGATGTAGATCATACTAGTGGGGCCTGGGTAGTCCATGAGTACATCCTTCAATGTTCCTAGTCGTGGGAATATCGAGACGGGGCATCGATATTCCAGAGTAGTCTAGCGTATATCTTCTCGACCCATGTGATGGGCGATGGATGATCCCATATCCATTGGTGTTTGACATCAGAGATGGTATGCGGGTGCTCAGTGGAGACTGGGTACACTGAACGGACTCGCCGAGAACTCCCAGATGGTATTATACCTCACGTCAGATGGCACTTCTCTGGTGACACTGGTACAGCTTAGTCTGTTGACCCGAGATCGTCATAGAGTCTTGTGTGTCTCCCACTGTGCTTTGATTTCCACCCTACCTCGGCTCTACTGAGTCGTGTAAACTGGTGGTTTTTGGGTACAGTCCCGACTCACATGGAGGCAATGAGCGATAGGAGGGGATTCGTCTCTCCCGGTATTGGGGGTTTATGTTGCGCTATGCTCGACTGGCCATAACAGGAAATCCCTGGCCAGGGTTGCAGTGATATATTGGTAAGAGTTATCAGTAGTTTCATGATTGTTATGGAACTCACGTCGGCATGACTTATCAAGCTATTGGGGTCTGACGTTTATCACCCCTAGGCGAGATATGCGACATATCAGACGAACTGACCGGACTGTACGGTAAGTGTTGCTGGTTGGATTCCCAGGAGTGTGAGCGGGCTTGCTCGTCGATCTTCTGATCGCTCAATACCCGGGTGGCCGTTACGTTTAGCAGACCGCTTGCGGCTTGTGAGTGTTTGATATGATCATCACCTGCTGCCGGCGTATTGACGGGTCTTTAGAGTCCTACACAGAGGTTTCCTGGCTCAAGCGAAACGAAATAGGAGCGCATATGAGATATGTGCGGGACCGAGAATAATACCAGTATGTGATACTGTATTCTATTCTCGCGATATGTATCATGGGACGGTTATATGTGATATAGCCGGGTTACCGAATCAAATGTTGATTCGATACATTGATACATATGATATTAGTCGGTTATATGTAGTATGACCGGATCATTAAATCAAGTGTTGATTTAATGATTTAATGTATAATTATAAATTTGATATATTACTTTGCATTAACTAGTATTGGTTCACTCAAGATTGATTTTCTCACTTGAAGTGCACAAGTTGTATATGTGATATATTTTTGTGCACTTATTTGTATCATGTTTGATGATACATGCAAACTTGGGTTTGTGTTTACTTTAAACCATGTTTAAGTGAATGGTTAGGGTTTTATTATCTTCTCTTGATTATTTATTTTATTTATTTATTTTTGGGCAAGAAAAGAAATGGTTGCTTCTTTTGTTTGTTTCCTTGAAGCTTCAAGAAGCTTTGACCATTCTTGTTTCTTTCCTAAACCTAACCATTCACCTAACCTTAGTTTATTCTCTACACTAAACCATGGTTGCTAAAATGATAAGAATCACTTTATTTCCATTTTATTAATAATTCTTATCATATTCTTCTTCTTCTTCTTCTTCTTCAAAAAGAAAGATGCTTGCTAGTTTCAATGGTGACTTGAGAAAAAGAGTAAGAAATCCAATTCTAAAGTGAACCCACTTCCTATTTCTTCATCCTCTACCACTTGCCATGTAGTATAGGGTGTTTTCTTCACAAGTTTCATGACTTGGTGAAGTTGGAGCTTGATCTTGTGTTGCCTCGACGTAGATCATCTTCGGTATCGAAGTCGACGACCTAGCCCGATCATTTCTCCGACGAAACCATCGCCAGAGTCCGGGATCCGATGATCGCAGCGGAGGGACGTCATCACGGAGCTAAGGAGGTGGAGGACCGGATCTACAAAGCTTGTAATCACTTTCCTTTTTAGTTAAAGTTGTTAACTTGCATTGCATCGCTTTACCTCTAGTTAACGATCTATATTAAGGTTCTTTGGCACACATAAATTTTTGAAATAGACATGTTTGATTAGTTGTAGAACCTCATGGGTGTGCCTAGGAACCCTACAGTGGTATTAGAGCCTAGCTAGAGCCTTAGGCGATGTGTAGACGATGTTTTACGTCCGATCGAAACACGAAACCCTAATCCGACCCCTTCTCTGTACAATTTTTAAAACAGTGAGATTTTCTATATTAAAAATATGCAGAAAAATAAGCATGGTTTTCTAAGAAATACTGTGTAAAACGATACCCTGAATCGATTAAAGCGCCGCGGAACCGCGGCACTAGCATGGCTTGTGCGGCGGTTCCGCGGCCGTATGGTCACCTTTTGCATTAGTTTTTGCACAGTAACTTCTTTCTTTCATTGCTGTGTTTTCTGGGAATTTTTAATGTTTACGCAAGAGTTGAGTTTTCTGGGTTGTATTGGGAGTTCGTAGATTCGATCGGATTATCAAACTTTGTCTATGTGTTTTCCGGGTAATTTTATAATATGTTAAAAAGTTCGACCGGATATAAATACCCATTTTTTCCCCTGCCGGGAAATTTCCAATTGTTGGATTTTTCCGTAGTTTAATGACGTTCTAAGTAGTGCAAGTAACGCGATGGTCCCTCTAGAAGACAACAAACCTTAACTCGATTATGTGACCGTCTTGAACTGCTCTTTGAACCTTAGAGTTTGGGGCAGTACGGCGTGCCATATGTGAGGCGCTGGCTTGACCCTTCTACGGCTGGACCGTTGGTACTGAGGCGTGAAATGGATGTTTTTGAACTTAATTCATGTGTTGAGCTATTTTGGGAAAACTTGGGTGTTCGATTGTTCGATCGGAAAGTTTAACATGTTCTATTTATCCGGAATGTGATACAATATTTGGAATCCACAAGTAGTTATGAGATAACTGAATGAATGTTATAAACATAGTGGTTTAGTCTCACTTGATCGGTTGCCACGGAATTTTGATGTGATCAAAAGTCCGTCGCAATCACGTAGCGTACGCGGATACTCACCGGATAAACTTAATAGACAACTATACCCCATAGCCCCGACCAAGTGACTGTAGGAGAACCCCGTCGCCGAAAGCATCCGTTCGGGTGCTCGCGGCAGCGGTGTTCCGCCTTAGTGCACTTCGTAGACGGCGCCGGGGGTGCGGCCGTCTACTAAATTTTGCGACGAGCATTCGATCAAAATGTCGGGAATCTTGTTGAATTGCCCGACTTGATATTGAAAAGAGTTTTTGATAATGAGACTAAAATGCGGGGTTTATAATTGTCAGGCATGCGATGTCTAAGGAATTCATTTGGTTAGGCATTCGATGTCTATGCAAGTTGCGGATTCCAACTGTTCTGTGACCGTAAGTGTAATATGTGATATCGCCGGTTTCGTTGCTATATGTCAACGACAATTGGGATACGCATGTTTACTTACGTTGATGACATGTGATGTTATGTGTTGCTGGATATGTTATATGGGATCGTCGTGTTTGAATAGCCGGGGGGTTTTATGTGAGATGAATGTTTTTCATTTTCAGTCATGTAAAAACTTGTATGTAATATTCTTTTAGTGGGGCACTTTCAGGTTGTGGATGATGTCACCATTTGTAAATTATTTACTTTTCCGCATTAGGATAGACCTAAGGAGGGGAGCACAAGTAACCGGGTTCTAGGGTCCAGTGGGAGACCATCTCGAGGAGTCGAGTCCGGGTCTCCTAACCATAGAATTGGTAGGGTTGCTTGCCGCTCTCGTAGGGGTTTAGGGGTATGGGATTGGCTATTCATCACGACCGTGGAATCCGTGTTTTATACTGGCTCGTATTAAAAACACGGACGTCCTAGTATATCCAATATTTCATATGATATTTTCTGCTGCGTTATCTTTGATGTGATCATGTGATTTGTTCAGATAGATATGATATATTATATAGAAGTTGCTTATGTTTTACACCCGCGCTAGCCCTGCCTCGCTCTTGCGTTAGTTACCTAACCTAACGGTGCAGACGGGACATCGAGGCGAATGCGGATGGCATAAGCGTACGTTATATTTATCTGTGATGTTTAGGTGGACTTAAATGATGGGACATTCATTAACGAGATTAATGAAAGAAAATAAACCTAAAAGATGTTGTGGAATCGAATTTCAAAAATAAAACAGGTAGCTACAGTTCTTGCTTTGCATCGCGGTGTTCCTTGTAGAACATCCTGCACCTTATTCGATAAGGAAAGGACCGAGATCCCTTCACCGGGAGTGACTCCTTTAGCAATAACTGGCAGATGCTACAACCCTCGGTTTGTCTTTTGATTGCTTCTATAGTTTTCGCTTTGTACAGTGGTATATATGATATATCATTAACCTTATTCGATGAGGAAAGGGCCGACGATCCCTTCACCTGGAGTGACCCCTTTAGCAAAACTAGAAAAGCCTCAAAAACATTCCATTTAAAAACCATTTGATTCCGCAATGAGATCAAGTTCAAAGCATTAAAAGTTTTCTTAAAAACCATCCGCAACCCTCCGTCATTTTAGGAAGTAGAGTACTTAGTATTCGTGCTATGTTTGTTGACCTTAGTTAAGGCACAGTGTACGGTAGCTAAGTGATGTCTTCCTACACCGCATATGATGCGATTAGTTAGGACAGTCACGTGACTTTGTTGACCTTAATTAAGGGTCATGTGGGTGGGTCTAATTAATCACGAAATGACGGGTAGAACTTGACTAGTGCTTATGATTTGTTGACCATAGTTAAGATCATAAGTGCTAGGGGTAAAAACCTTTATCGAGAGTTTCAAGTGTTGAAATTTGCAATGAGATTGCATACCTTCTATATGATAGTTAGATCCCGATACCCACTGCGAGTAATTGGTACTCCTGGGAGAGTTTTGCACTTTACAATTAGCCGATCAAGTAGGTGTCTAGAAAGGTGTCAACGGGGTTACGCCTTTAGGAAAATGAGGTTTACTGTAATTAGGTCCGTACGAAAGCACGGGGAACCTCCCTCAAAGTACCGACACTGGCCTGGCTGAAAGATTGGCGAACTTGTAGAGTGTAATTAATCCCGGCTAGTCTTTCTTTTTAAGGTTTGAAGGAAGATTTGATAAAAACAGTGGGAGCCATCCTGATTAGATAAAATATATAACCAATCTAATATTGCAAGAGCGCACGCAGAGTGTTTTCTTCTCTCTCTCTCCAGGTAGAGACCATATCACGCCTGAATTAAGATAATAATATGGATGTATTGAACGAACCCGCTTGTTATACTGAGCTGGAGAATGTTGGTCCCGCTCCAACTTATAATTTTTATAAGATCGAGCAGGAAATAGGGGAATACCAGAATTCCTATGCCGCCCAAACGAAGAAAGTGCATATGATGCATCTTCTTCGGGTGTGTCCATTACAAAGAACTGTTTCTCAGTATCCTCTACGTCCTGGGTATTTTGATACCAGATCAGGATCCCGGATATGTAATCTGTTACATAGGGCTAGAAAGGTAGAGAACTGAGAACGGGTGATAAGTTTCATGAGACAGAAAACGGGGCAAGTGTTGCAGCCAAGTCTGTTGGTCACTGTCACCCTGTATTACCAGTACATTGATTCTGAACGAATGTTATTAGATACCGAACCTGATATACAAAATCATATCAGTCTCTTTATTAGTAAAGAAACGATATAATTTTTTATTGTTGGATAATGTTTTGAACATTTCCTACATTTCAAAAGTTGATCGTTTCAGGCACGTTATCTAAAAGCATTGACGTTCTAAATCAAACTATAGTTCTCGGTATACAGAACACACACAAGAGGAAGAGTTCAGAAATGAACGAATCCTTCTTGAGGCATTGTAGACTAGGTCATATCAATGTGACCCGACTAGCTTAAGTTACATTTAAGATACATATTTAAATCAGTTTGAATTTACATCTTGTGAAACTTGCCAGTCATGTCACAAAGATTAGATGACCATAGCTCCATTTATTGGAAATAGAGAAAGAGGTAGTAAACTCTTCGGATTGATACATGTTGATGTAAGTAAGGTCCCCTGTCTATACATGTCAGGACCGGTTCTTTGTACTTCATTACATTCTCTGATGATCTCTCAAGATTCAGTCATATGTTCCTGTTGAAACATAAGTCCGAACCTTTTGAGATATTCACAGAATATAAGTTAGAAGTAGAGAACCAAAATACGGGTATAAGCATTATGTCCAATGATAAGATCAGGGAGGAGAATACTTATGCATAGCATTCCTGGACTATTCTAAAGAAGAATGAGATTCTCTCTCAGTGTTACTCCTCTGAATACACCACAGCACAACGGCGTATCATGGCGGAGCAATCACACCATATTAGATATGGTGTGCTCTATGATGAGTACTACTGAGTAACCTATTTCCTTTTTGGGGTTATGCACTTGAGAGGCTGCATACCTATTGAATTGAGTTCCAATCAAATCAGTGCCTACCACTCCATATGAGATATGGTATGGGAAGAGCCTATCTCTTAAGAATGTTAAGATTTGGGATTGTCCGGCCTATGTCAAAAGCAAAATTCGGACAAAATCGAGGCAAGGTCAGTTCTGTAGAACTGGAAAGGTTCCAGCTATACAAACTACAGCTGATTTGACAGAACCAGAGGATTCAATAGTCTCGGACGAACCTCAGCCTCTCCGCCGATCTGGTAAGGTTCCTCATCCGCCAGAGAGATACTTCGGTTTCTCGATGACAGTGGGAGCGAGGAATGCATCATGAGATGATGACCCAACTAGTTTCGAGCAGGCCATCGAGAGTAAGGACTCTGTAAGAATGGCTAGATGCTTAGCGATCTGAGATGGAATCCATGTACACCAACAAAGTATGGACTTTGGATGCTATATCTGAAGGGTTAAATCCCTATGAGGAGCAAGTATATCTTGAGAAGATTACTTGGTGTAGATGGAAAAGTTGAGACTTTCAAAGCTAGACTTGTTAAAGGTTTTCGTCATCGACCAGGCATGGATAATGATGAAACCTTTTCCAGTGGCTATACTTAAGTCCATCCGGATCCTACTTAACATTGCTGCATACCATGACTACGATATCTGGTGGTTGGGTGCCATGACTGTTTTTCTAAAATGATGATTTAGAAGAGAACGTCTATAAGAACATAGCCAGAGGGCTTCGTAAACAGTGGGAGCAGCGGAAACGTGTGCAAGTTGCTTTACAGGATAAAGCAGGCATTGCGGAGTTGGAACATCTGTTTTGATGTGGCAATCAAAGAGTTTGACTTCATCAAAATGGTAGATGAATCTTGTATGTACAAAAAGGTAGTATGGAGTATGGTAATGATCCTTGTAGAGTACGTGGATGACATACTCTTGATAGGAAAGGAGTTTCCTATGCTACGCTCGATCAATCTCCGCTTATCACAAGGATTCTCCATATAGGATCAAAGTGATACTTCCTAAATCCTGGGTTTTAGATCTATGAGATAGATCTAAATGGATGTTAGGATTCTCACTTGCTGTAGTGAGATGGTATCAGTTGATCCTGGGGAGAATCACTTGAAAGGTTCCAGGGTGATAAGGACGACTGAATGTCAGTCGCAGGCAATGTCTTTACCCTCTATGGAGGGACGGTATGTTGGAAGAGTTCCAAACTAGATACCGTGGCAAACTAGACGATAAAGGCTGATAACATCACTATTAAAGATACTACCAAAGAGGCAATTTGGGTGTATATTGGTTCATGAGATGAACTAGGTTCCCACCATTGTGTGACAATGGAAGTATGGCTTTGGCCCAGGAACCCTGTTCCCATCAGTGACCCAGACATATTCTGAGGCAGCATCACCTGATCATGGAGATAGTTGATCTCCAAGGTGATCGAGGTTAGGAGAGTAGACTCAGAGGACAACACGGCGGATCCACTCACAAAGGCTTTTTCCCTGAGAGAGACTTATAGGGGATGGTTGAGTATGTGATACTGCAACCACTGCTACATATGGCCCTAGTGCAAGTGGGAGATTGTTAGTTATATGTATGCCCTAGAGGCCTTTTCTGTACATTGGATGTATATTGCAGTGGATGCTGGGACATATATAGGTAGGACTTTCTTGCTCGACATGATAGTACGCTATCTGGTCGCTCTTTATCTTAACATGTATACATGCTGTCTCTCTATTACATGTTGATAAAGCCCTTAGGATGTGTACTCGACTTCCAGGACTATGATGTAGATCATACTAGTAGAGCCTGGGTAGTCCATGAGTACATCCTTCAATGTTCCTAGTCGTGGGAATATTGAGACGGGGCATCGATATTCCAGAGTAGACTTGCGTATATCTTCTCAACCCATGTGATGGGCGATGGATGATCCCATATCCATGTGTGTTTGACATCAGAGATAGTATGCGGGTGCTCAGTGGAGACTGGATACACTGAACGGACTCGCCGAGAACTCCCGGATGGTATTATACCTCACGTCAAATGGCAGTTCTCTGGTGACACTGGTACAGCTTAGTCTATTGACCCGAGATCGTCATAGAGTCTTATGTGTCTCCCATTGTGCTGTGATTTCCACCCTACCACGGTTCTACTGAGTCATGCAAACAGGTGGTTTTTGGGTACAGTCCTGATTCACATGGAGGCAATGAGCGATAGGAGGGGATTCGTCTCTCCCGGTATTGGGGGTTGATGTTGCGCTATGCTCGACTGGCCATAACAGGGAATCCCTGGCCAGGGTTGCAGTGATATATTGGTAAGAGTTATCAGTAGTTTCACGATTGTTATGGACCTCACGTCGGCATGACTTATCAAGCTATTGGGGTCTGACGTTTACCACCCCTAGGCGAGATATGCGACATATCAGACGAACAGACCGGACTGTACGGTAAGTGTTGCTGGTTGGATTCACAGGAGTGTGAGCGGGCTTGCTCATCGATCTTCTGATCGCTCAATACCCGGGTGGCCGTTACGTTTAGCAGACCGCTTGCGGCTTGTGAGTGTTTGATATGATCATCACCTGCTGCCGGCGTATTGACGAGTCTTTAGAGTCCTACACAGAGGTTTCCTGGCTCAACCGAAACGAAATAGGAGCGCATATGAGATATGTGCGGGACCGAGATTAATACCAGTATGTGATACTGTATTCTATTCTCGCGATATATATCATGGGACGGTTATATGTGATATAGCCGGGTTACCGAATCAAATGTTGATTCGATACATTGATACACATGATATTAGTCAGTTATATGCAGTATGACCGGATCATTAAATCAAGTGTTGATTTAATGATTTAATGTATAATTAAAAATTTGATATATTACTTTGCATTAACTAGTATTGGTTCACTCAAGATTGATTTTCTCACTTGAAGTGCACAAGTTGTATATGTGATATATTTTTGTGCACTTGTTTGTTTCATGTTTGATGATACATGCAAACTTGGGTTTGCGTTTACTTTAAACCATGTTTAAGTGAATGGTTAGGGTTTTATTATCTTCTCTTGATTATTTATTTTATTTATTTATTTTTGGGCAAGAAAAGAAATGGTTACTTCTTTTGTTTGTTTCCTTGAAGCTTCAAGAAGCTTTGACCATTCTTGTTTCTTTCCTAAACCTAACCATTCACCTAACCTTAGTTTATTCTTTACACTAAACCATGGTTGCTAAAATGATAAGAATCACTTTATTCCCATTTTATTAATAATTCTTATCATATTCTTTTTCTTCTTCTTCTTCTTGTTCAAGAAGAAAGAAGCTTGCTAGCTTCAACGGTGACTTGAGAAAAAAAGTGAGAAATCCAATTCTAAAGTGAACCCACTTCCTATTTCTTCATCCTCTACCACTTGTCATGTAGTATAGGGTGTTTTCTTCATAAGTTTCATGACTTTGTGAAGTTGGAGCTTGATCTTGTGTTGCCTCGACATAGATCATCTTCGGCATCGAAGTCGACGACCTAGCCCGATCATTTCTCCGACGAAACCATCGCCAGAGTCCAGGATCCGATGATCGCAGCGGAGGGACATCATCATGGAGCTAAGGAGGTGGAGGACCGGATCTACAAAGGTTGTAGTCACTTTCCTTTTTAGTTAAAGTTGTTAACTTGCATTGCATCGCTTTACCTCTAGTTAACGATCTATATTAGGGTTCTTTGGCACGCATAAATTTTTGAAATAGACATGTTTGATCAGTTGTAGAACCTCATGGGTGTGCCTAGGAACCCTACACTATCGATAAGAAAACTGTAGTATCTCTCAGGTGGATAAGAAACCCTACTAGATCGGCGGAGAGGCGGGGGTTCGTCGGGAACTACTGAATCGTCTGGTTCCATTAAATCTTCAGTTGCAGTTTGTGCTGCTGGAACTTCTTCCAGTTCTACCTCTTCGCCACTAATTTCTTTTGCAAGAAATTCCTTTTCCAAAAATGTGGCATATTGAGAAACAAACACCTTTTGTTCCTCAGTGTTGTAGAAAATATATCCTTATGAATTCTTAGGATATCCCACAAACTTGCAAAGAACTGATCGTGCCTCGAGTTTGTCCGGATTTTGCCTTTTGACATAGGCCGGACAACCCCATATCTTAACTCGTTTAAAATATGGTCTCTTCCTACTCCATATCTCATATGGTGTGGTAAGTACAGATTTAGATGGAACTTGATTCAATAGGTATGCTGCTGTCTCCAGCGCATAACCCCAAAAGGAAATAGGCAACTCAGCGGAGCTCATCATAGAGCGCACCATATCTAATAGGGTGCGATTCCTTCACTCCGATACACCGTTGTGCTGTGGTGTATAAGGAGGAGTAAGCTGAGAGAGAATCCCATTCTCTTTTAAATAGTCTAGAAACTCATTGCTCAAGTATTCTCCTCCTCGATCAGATCGAAGGATCTTACTACATTTGCCCGTTTGGTTCTCTACTTCGTGCTTATATTCTCTGAATTTCTCAAAAGCTTCAGACTTGTGTTTCAACAGGAACACATATCCGTATCTTGAGAGATCGTCAGTGAATGTAATGAAGTAGGAAGAACCGTTCCTGGCATGTGTAGACATGGGACCACATACATCACTATGTATCAGTCCTAAGAGTTTCGTAACTCTTTCTCCGTGTCCACTAAACGGAGTTTTGGTCATCTTGCCTTTGAGACATGACTGGCAAGTGTCATAAGATGAAAATTCGAACGGATTCAAATATCCATCCTTATGTAACTTAGCTAGTCATGTCGCATTGATATGACCTAGTCTATAATACCACAAGTAGGATTCGTTCATTTTTGAACTCTTCCTCTTGTGTGTGTTCTGTATATTAAGAATTGTGTTTTGATTTTGAACGTATATGCGATTACGTAACGAGCCTGATCCAATTAACTTTTGATTTAGGAAGATATTCATAACATTATCCTGTATTACAAAATTATATCCTTTTTTACTTAATAAAGAAACTGATATAATGTTGCATATCATGTTCGGTATATAATAGCATTCGTTCAGAATCAATGTATTACCACTTGGTAATACAAGGTGATATTCGCCAACTGTTTTGGCTGCAACATTTGCACCATTCCTCACTCTTACGGAATGATCACCCATTCCCAGTTCTCTACCTCTCTTCAGCTCATCCAATATATTGCATATGTGGGATCCTTATCCGGTATCTAATGCCCAGGACGTAGAGTGAACTGAGAAACAGTTCTTGGTAACTAACACACCCGAAGAAGATGCATCGACATGCTTATTCTTTGTTAAGGAGGCGTGAGAATCCAGATATTCTACTATTCCCTGCTCGGACTTATAACAATTATAAGCAGGAGCGGGACCAACGTTCCCCTGCTCAGTATAACAAGCGGGTTAAGTCAATATATCCATATTATTATCTTGATTAAGGCCTGACATGGTCGCTACCTAGAGAAGAGAGAAGGAAAACACTTTAGCGTGCGCTCTTGCAAGATTAGATTGGTTATTATCTTATCTAATCAGGATGGCTCCCACTGTTTTAATCAAATCTTCCTTCAAACCCTGAAAAGTAAGATTAGCCGGGATTAATTACACCTTACAAGTTCGTCAATCTTTCAGCCAGATCAGTGTTGGTATTTTGAGGGAGGTTCACCGTGCTTTCGCACAGACCTAATTAAAATAAACCTCATTTTCCCAGAGGCAGAACCCAGTTAACACCTTTCTAGACACCTACTTGATCGGCTAATTGTCCTGTGATAAATTCTCCCAGGAGTAACTCTTACTCTCAGTGGGTATCGGGATCCATCTATCTCATAGAAGGTATGCAATATCATTGCAAATTTCAACATTTGAAATTCCCAATAATGCTTTTGCCCCTAGCAACTTATGACCTTAACATAGTCAACAAATCATAATTGCTAGCCAAGTTCAACCCGTCATTTCCCGATTGAATTAACCCCACCTGCACGACCCTTAACATAGTCAACAAAGTCATACAACTACCCTAATCCAATCACATCTCATGTTTTAACAGATAAGCACTAATTAGCTACTGCACACTACGCCTTAACATAGTCAACAAACGTAGCACGAATACTAAGTAGAACTTATCTGAAATGACGGAGGGCTACGCAGGTTTTTCAGAAAACCATAATCGTAGTGAACTTGATATCGTTGTAGAAACAAGTGATTTTGAAAAAGGAATGTTTTTGAGGCTTTTCTAGTTTCGCTAAAGAGCTCACTCCCGGTGAAGGGATCTCGGCTCTTTCCTCATCGAATAAGGTGCAGGATATTTCATAAATACCGTTGTGCAAAGCAAGAACTATAGAAGCAATCAAAAACTAATCCGTGAGTTTGTAGCATCTGCCAGTTTTGCTAAAGAGGTCACTCCCGGTGAAACGATCTCGGCTCTTTCCTTATTGAATAAGGTGCTGGATATTCTTCAAGGAATACCGCTATGCAAAGCAAAAACTGTAGCTACCCTTTTTGAAAATTTTATTCTACAACATCTTTTAGGTTTCTTTTCTTTTATTAACCTCATTAATAAAACCCATCAGTTAAGCTTCCTAAGCATCATAGAAGAAACGAAAGCAGCAATATTTATATATCAACATATAGTATAAGCATTCGTCTCAGGCAGTAATATGATTTCATCACAGAACATTGCAGCAGAAGTCAACATATGAAATATTGGATATACAAGGACATCCGTGTTTTAGTTTGATCCTGTATAAAACACGGATTCCACAGTCGCGATGAATAGCCAAACCCACATCCCTAGACCCCTACAAGTGTGGCAAGTAACCATGCCAATTCTAGATTTAGGAGACCCGGTCTCGACTCCTCGAGATGGCCTCCAACTGGACCCTAGAACCCGGTTACTTGTGCTCTCCGTCTTGGGTGTATCCTAATGCGGAAAAGTAAATAATATACAATGGTGACATCATCCTCAACCCGGAAGTGCCCCAATAAAAGTATATTACATACAAATGAATTTTACATGAATGAAAAAGAAAACTCTCATCTCACATAAAACCCCAAGCTATTCAATACACAACGATCCAGTATAACATATCACAGCAACACATAAACATCACTGATAACTAGGCGAAGTTAGATAATTCAACAGACACAACGAATTCCTAAAATATCCCAGTGAGCTCAACACTTGAGTAGAAAATAAAAATTCCCAGTAGCATGCCCCTGCACCTATGGACCGTCGCTGAAGTGCCCGTCCCAAGCCTCCACAGTGGCGCTACGGAACCATTGCCAAAACCAGGTTTTGGCCGCGGTTACGCGGTCACTGTAGTGAGTTAGGGACTCTTTCTTCAGGTGGGTCCATAAAATTCCCTGCATGATTTTCTGAGTATTTTTAATATGAAAATTTTCAACTTTTGAAAAAATTTCCAGTAAGGGGTCAATTCTCGGTGTTTCGGGGTTCGATCGGACTTCTAATTTCGTCTAGACAACTCCTAATGCTCTAACTTGGCTCTGATACCACTGTAGGGTTAGCTTAGCACCTTAGCAAGGTTTTGGCAAGCATCAAACATGCTTCTTTAAAAAATTTTGGGTGCCAAACTGTAGGGTTACTGGGCACTCTAATAAGGTTCTACAATGCATCAACCATGCCCGTTTAAAATTTTAGCCGTGCCGAATAACCCTAAACAAGATCGTTGCTAGAAAATTAGGGTTTCATATGCTAGTAAACTACGTTTACGACTAAGTGAATACGAAATACAACCTTTGTAGATCGGTCCTTCACTTCTTTAGCTCCTTGTTGAAGTCCCTTCACTGCGATCGTGGTTCTCCCAGTCTCTTGCATGGCTTCACGAGGCTAAAGGAGCGTTCTTGCTTGAAGTCTTCGAGGCCGAAGATGATCTACGTCGAGGGGATGCCAGCTCAAGCTTCTACTTCACTAACTTGAGAATTAGTGAAGCAAAAACCCTAAACTAAAGTGATAGTCTAGTAGAGAATGGAGAAATAGGAAGTGGGTTCTCTTTAGAATTTTATTTCTCACAATCTTTCTCACTTTTTGATCAAACCCTAGCAAGCTTTTTCTTTTTAACAAAGAAGAAGAAGATGAACAAAAGAAAGAGATGAGGATAATGATCAAGTGAGTAAGCTAACTATGGTGAGTGAGTATCATATACTAACTCATGTAGAGACATAACCATAGCTAATTCAAAATGGTTAGGTTAATAAAAATCTAAAGTAAAACAAATTTAGTGGACTTTATCAAAGCATCCACAAGCTTCTACAAGCTTCATGCTTATGACCTAAGCTTCACTAATTTGTAATTACCTTAAATAAATATTAACCACCATCTAAAATAGTATGGTGTATGTCTTGCACACCCATGTATGATGTATCATCAACCAAGATACAAAAAGAAAACACATTTTAATATTTATCACATATATATTAAAGTTGTGTACATATGAGAAAATACCTAAAGCGAACAAGTATTAGTTAATGTAAACAAGTATATCAAATATACAATTATACAATAAATTATCAAATCAACACTAGACTTAATAATCCGGTCATATCACATATAACCGACTAACATCCAATGTATCGACTTATCGAATGAACACTTGATTCGATAATCCGGCTATATCATATATAACCGACCGATACATAAAGTCGCGAGAATAGAATACGGTATCACATACACGCATTATTCTAGGTCCCGCACATATCACATACGTGCTCCTATTTCGTTTTGCCTGAGCCAGTAAAACCTCTATATAGGACTATAAAGACTCATCAATACGCCGGCAGTAGGTGATGATCACATCAAGCACCCACAAGCCGTCAGCGGTACTAGCTGGACGTAACGGCTACCCGGGTATTGAGCGATCAGAAGATCAGCAAGCAAGCCCGCTCCAACTCCTGTAAAAGCCTGCAGGTAACACTTCCCGTACAGTCCGGTCTCCTCGTCTGATATGTCGCATATCAAGTCTAGGGGTGGTAATCGTCAGACCCCAATAACCGATAAGTCGTGCCGATGTGAAGCTCGTAACGGGTCGAGAAACTACTGGTAACACTTATCAGTAAATCTCTAAATCAGCCTTGGTCAGGGACTTCCCTGTTACGGCCAATCGAGCATAGCGCAACATCAACCCCCAATACCGGGAGAGATGAAACCCCTCCTATCGCTCATTGCCTCCATGTGACTCGGGACTGTACCCAAAAACCACTGTTTTGCACGCCCTCATGGACGTGGTAAGGTGGAAACCAAAGTACAGTGGGAATCACATAAGACTCTATGACGATCTCGGGTCTACAGACTAGCCTGGACAAGTGTCACCAGAGAACTGCCATCTGACGTAAAGTATAATACCATCTGGGAGTTCTCGGCGAGTCCGTCCAGTGTACCCAGTCTCCACTGAGCACCCGTATACCATCTCTGATGTCAAACACCAATGGATATGGGATCATCCATTGCCCATCTCATGGGTCGAGAAGCGTATACGCTATTCTACTCTGGTATATCGATACCCTGTCTCGATACACCCACGACTAGAGACCTTGAAGGATGTACTTATGGACTATTATGTCCCCACTAGTATGATCCGTATCATAGTCCAGGCAGTCAAGTACACATCTTAAGGGCTTTACCAACATGTAACTATAAGACAGTATAAAGAGACAAGTATACATGTTAAGATAAAGAGCAACCAGATAGCATACTATCATGTTGACCAAGGAAGTCATCTCTATATATGTCCAAGCATCCAATATAATATACATCATCTGTACAATACTGGCCTCTAGGGCATACATACAACTAACGTAAACAAACCCTAACCAAGATCTTAACAGGAGAATTTGGGTTAACTATGCATGTAAACAACTTTACATCTAAAGGAGAGGGATTACAAGCTTTTTAGTAAGCTCTGAGTAGTAGTCCCTCTGCTGCGATCCATGATCTCCCGGACTCAAGAGAGGCTCCACAAGTCGAATGATCCATTCTTACTTGAAGTCTTCCTCTTCGAAGATGATCTACCTTGAAGAATCTCAAGATCAAGCTTTCACTACTCTAATCAAGTATTAGTGAAGTAAACACCCTAATCTAAGTGGCTAGAATAGATGAGGATGATGAAGTAGGAATTTTGCTCTCTTTTTTTTTCATTTTCTCACTTTAAATCATCACAAGTCAAAAAGCTTGAAAGCTTTTTCAAGGAGGAAGAAGAAGAAGAAAGCTTTTGTGATGAATAATGAATTATTGTTATGGTTACAATTGCAACCCTTGGTTAAGAATGAAAGGCTTAACCATTGTAGAGAATAAACCATAGGTAAAGGGTTTGGGTTGGGTTAACAAATATCTACACAACATATCAAGCTAAATGACAAAAGAAAGCTTCATGCAAAAGCTAACCCAAATCCAAAACCTAACTTTGTTTAAACTTAACAACCATGTTGCATTTGTAACCCTAACTTGTTACAATATTATATATCATATATACAATATATTTTGTAACAAAAGAAAATAATACAATTAACATATATCGCATATACATCAATCTATTACCCAGTGAGAAAATGAATCAATAAAGCGAGCTTATATCAGTTAACGTAATGTAATATATCACATATATTATTACACATTAAATTATCGAATCAACTCTTGATCCGACAATCTGGCTATATTGCATATAACCGACTAATATAACATGTACCAATTCATCGAATCAACACTTGATCCGATGACCCGGCCATATCCAATATACCCGGCCGATATCTCATATCGCGACATTAGAATTCGGTATCTTATATCGTATTATTCTCGGTCCCGCACATACCACATATGTGCTCCTACTCCGTTTTTCCTGAGCCAGGAAACCTCTGTGTAGGACTCTAAAGAATCGTCAATACGCCGGCAACAGGTGATGATCATATCAAACACCCACAAGCTGCAAGCGGTCAGCTAAACGTAATAGCCACCCGTGTATTGAGCAATCAGAAGATTAACAAGCAAGCCTATACATTCTCCTACAAATCCAATCAGTAACACTCCCGTACAGTCCGATCTCTTTGTCTGATATGTTGCATATCTAGTCTAGGGGTGGTAAACGTCATACCCCAGTAACCGATAAGTTGTGTCGATGTAAGGCTTATAAAGGGTCAAGAAACTACTGATAACTCTTACCAGTAAATCTCCATATCAGCCCTGTCCAGGGACTTCCAGTTATAGCCAATCGAACACAGCACATCATCAACTCACTATACTGGGAGAGACGAAACCCCTCCTATCGCTCATTACCTCCATGTGATTCGGGACTGTACCTAAAAGCCACCGTTTTGCACGCCCTGTTGGACGTGGTAAGGTGGAAATCAAAGCACAGTGAGAATCACACAAGACTCTATGACGATCTCGAGTCTACAGACTAACCTGTACCAGTGTCACCGGAGAACTGTGATCTGACGATAGGTATAATACCATCCAGGAGTTCTCGGCGAGTCCGTTCAGTGTACCCAATCTCCACTGAGCACCCGTACACCATCTTTGATGTCCAAAATCAATGGATATGGGATGATCCATCGCCCATCATATGGGTCAAGATACGTGTACGCTAGTCTACTCTGGAGTATCGATGCCCTGTCTCGATACACCCTCGACTAGGAACAGTTATAGGATGTACTCGTTGACTACCTTGGCCCCACTAGTATGATCTCATCATAGTCCTAGTAGTCAAGTACATATCCCAGGGGCTTCATCAACATGTGATCACAAAACAATATTTGTTAACACGTTAAGATAAAGTGAAACAAGATAGCATACTATCATATCGAGCAAGAAAGTCCTCTCTATATATATCCAAGCATCCACTATAATATACATCATATGTAAAATAATGGACTCTAGGGCATATACATAACTAATAACCACCCCTAGACGAAATATGAGACATATCAGACGAAGAGACCGGAGTGTACGGTAGTGTTACTAATTAGATTCGCAGGAGTGTAAGCAGGCTTGTTTGTTGATCTTCTGATCGCTCAATATCCGGGTGTCCGTTACGTTTGGCAGAACGCTTGCAGCTTGTGGGTGTTTGATATGATCATCACCTACTGCCGGCATATTGACGAGTCTTTAGAGTCCTACACAGGCGATTCCTGGCTCAAGCGAAACGGAGTAGGAGCACATATGTGATATGTGCGGGACCGAGATTAATACGATATATGATACTGTATTCCATTCTCGCGATTTGTGACATCGGTCGATTATATGCGATATGGCCGGGTTATCAGATTAAGTGTTGATTCGATAAGTTGTTACACATGATATTAGTCAGTTATATGAGATATAGCCGGATTATCAAATCAAGTGTTGATTTTATAAACTAATGTATAATTATATATTTGATATATTACATTACATTAACTAGTATTAGCTCACTTATGATTCTTTTCTCACTAGATTGTGCATAAGTGTATATGTGATATATATATTTGTGTATAAATTATGTGTCATGCTTGATATTACATGCAACAATGGTGTGTGTATGACTTACACCATGTATGGTTTAATTGCTAGGGTTTTATTTATTTTGGTAATTACAAAACTAATCGATTTTTTCATGGTTGATAAGCTTGTAGAAGCTTGTAGTTCTTTAACTAAGTGTTCATGTTTTGTTTTACCTAAGATATTTATTAACCCTACGTACCAATTAACCTAGCCTTGGTTAAGTCTCTACAAAGGTTAAGTATATGATACTTAACTCACCATGGTTGCTTTGCTCTCTTGATAATTCATCATCTTCTTCATGAGCTAAAAAAGAAAAGAGTTTTCTAGGGTTTGAGTTTTTGATAAATAAAATATGAGAAATTGAAATCTAAAGTGTGCCCACTTCCTAATTCTTCATCCTCTACTACTTGCCATTTAGTATAGGGTGTTTGCTTCACTAATTTTATAATTAGTGAAGAGATAGCTTGTGTTAGTGTCTCCTCGACGTAGATCATTTTCGGTCTTCAAGTTTTCGAAGCTAGCATGTTCGTTTCTTCATGGGAGCCTCTCAAGAGTCCAGAGTTCACGATCGCAGCGAAAGGGACTACTACACGGAGTTATTGAAGTGAAGAACCGTTCTACAAAGGTTGTATTCCTTGAACACTAGACTTGCAAAGTGTTTGCATTTATATTTCTGTCGATTTCTAGTTAACGATTCTTTGTTAGGGTTAGCTAAAACGGCAAATTTTTGAATTTGGCATGGACGATACCTCCCAAAACCTTGCTGCCATCTTAGGTAACCCTATAATAATATTCATTCAGAATCAATGTATTAATACAAGGTGATATTTGCCAACTGATTTTGCTGCAACACTTGCACTATTCTCTACACATAGAGACATATCACCCATTCCTAGTTCTCTATCTATCTGTAGCCCATGTAACATATTACATATCCGGGATCCTGATATGGTATCACATACCCAGGACATAGAGGATACTGAGAAAAAGTTCTCAGTAATGAACACACCCGAAGAAGATGCATCAACTTGCACTTTTCTTCGATTGTGTGGCATAGGAATCCGGATATTCCCCAATATTCTGCTCGTACTTATAACAATTATAAGATAGAGCGGAGCCAATGTTCCGCAGCTCAGTATAATAAGCATGTTCGGTCAATGCATCCATATTATTATCTTGATTAAGACGTGACATGGTCGCTACCAGGAGAGAGAGAGAGAAGAAAACACTCTGTGTGCGCTCTTGCAAGATCAGATTGGTTATTATTTTATCTAATCAGGATGGCTCCCACTGTTTTTATCAAATCTTCCTTCAAACCCTAAAAGGTAAGACTAGCCGGGATTAATTACACCCTACAAGTTCACCATTTTTTCGGCCAGGCCAGTGTCGGTACTTTGAGGGAGATTCTAATTAAAATAAACCTCGTTTTCTCAGGGGAGTAATCCCGTTAACACCTTTCTAGACACTTACTTGATCGACAAATTGTAATGTGTAAAACTCCCCCAGGAGTAACTCTTACTCGCAGTGGGTATCGGGATCCAACTATTTTATAGAAGGTATGCAATCTCATTGCAAATTTCAACACTTCAAATTCCCGATAATACTCTGCCCCTAGCGTCCTATGACCTTGACGAAAGCCAACAAACCATAGTCCACTAGTCAAGTTCAACCCGTACATTTCATGATTGAATTAAACCCACCCGCATGACTCTTGACGAAAGCCAACAAAGTCGTACGACTACCCAAATCCAATCGCATCACATGCTTAAGCAGATAAGCACTAATCAGCTACCGCACACTACGCCTTGACGAAAGCCAACAAACGTAGCATGATTACTAAATACTACTTATCTGAAATGACGGAGGGCTAAGACAGGTTTTTAAGAAAACCTTTTGCGTAATGAACTTGATATCGTTGTAGAATCGAGTGAATTTTAAAAGGAGTGTTTTTTAGGCTTTTACTAGTTTTGCTAAATAGGTCACTCACGGTGAAGGGATCTCGGCTTTTTCCTCATCAAATGAGGTGCAGGATATTTCACAAATACCACTATGCAAAGCAAAAACTATAGAAGCAATCAAAAGAAAAACCGAGTGGGTTGTAGCATCTGCCAGTTTCGCCAAAGAGGTCACTCCCGGTGAACAGATCTCGACTCTTTCCTTATCGAATAAGGTGCTGGATATTCTACAACGAATACCACTATGCAAAGCAAGAACTAGAGATACCAGTTTTTTAAAAATAAGTATCTACAACATTTTTAGGTTTTTTTTTCTTTCATTAATCTCATTAATGAACTCCCATTAAATTATGCTTCACAAGCATCACAGAAGAAACGAAAGCATCAATAGTTATTATATATCATACATATAATATAGGCATTCGTCTCAGAATATATCAAGTGATCACATCACATAATATCAGCAGCAGAAGAACATATATGAAATATTAGATATACTAAGAATTGTAAGTCTACGGTAGCGCCCCGGCCGTCTGGACGAGGCCAAAATGCGGAAATGAAAATTTTTCAAAACTTGAAACCGGCGCTATCGTATGCTTAAAACCCGTATCGAACCATTAACCTACAACTAGCTATCTAGAGAAGGTTTGGAAAGCTATACCGATCGATCCGTGTACTTCGGTCTTTGGCCACCATCCCAAGCTCCTCGCGGCATCTCCGGTCTTGATCTCCTCGTCGGAAAGGGCACCACATCATCGATTCTTTTTACGAGCTCCCGCTTCATCCGAAGCAACTCGGGCACGAAGTGTGCTAGCCGACGTGTCCAAGGTGATGCAGAGAATGTTTGTGATCACTTTGCCTCTTGCATCCATAGAATGGATGGAGGTTAGAGATGAAGCCATTGATGGAGATTATGAGCTAGAGGAAGAAGAAGGAGGAGAAGAAGCTTTCTCTTCTTTTCTTTTTTTTTGTTAGAATGATAAAATGAGAGAGTGTGAGTTTCAAAAATACAAAACCAAACTCTAGATCATGGCAGCCCCCCTCTCTCTTCTCATCATATTAACACAAATCAATCTCATATTATGACATTTACACACAAAAAGAGACCATGAGTCACCATATATGTCCATGTCACATTTAATGCATCTCATGATGAATTCTAGCTCACAATTTCCATTTACAAACATTAATCCAAATGTTTGTAACAATAAAAAGATACGGCAACATCTAAAGTAAACTCGTGACGGATCACAAGGATAACCCTCACCTGTATATACATGCCTGCACCCGCATTCCTACTGAATGCGAATGCGATGAGACTAAAGTAATCCAACAAATCTAATACTAGGATCAAGCTTAAACCAAAGCCCACTAGTATGATCCGCCTGATCATGATCCGTGCACTACCGCACGTATATGATCGGACCCTGCCATATATCATACGGCCTCTACAACGTTTCGCCCGAAACTTGAGAAACTGTCTGTGGGGGACTCTAAAGACTCATCAATACTTTGGTTGTGGATTTAACCACTAGCATGTCAGAGGTATTAGTCGTACGTAACGGGCTACCAGGTAATGACCAAAAGGGTGGTCGATGAGCGAACTCATCCTGACACCCAACTAGGCTCATCCTGACACCCAACTGAGCCTGTCAGTGATAATATCCGTACAGTCCGGTCCGTTTGTCTATGAGCATCGCATGTCGGGCCTAGGGGTTGCTAAAAGTCAGACCCCCAAAAGAGGTACAAGTCGTTTCGGAGTGTAGCCCAGAACACCCTGAGATACTACTGGAATACCTACCAGTAAATCTCCTGCCTTGGCCAAGGACTTCGTGTAATGGCTCCCCTAGACACAACGCGATCTCACCCCTAATACCGGGAGAGACGAAACCCCTGCCGATCCGCTCACTGCCTCCATGTGGCTTGGGACTGTACCCAACTAAAACCTGTTTGCACGACTCCTTTGAGCCGTGGTAGGGTACTAATCAAAGTACAGTGGGAACTCACATGAGACAAATGACGATCTCAGGTCGATGAACTAACCTGTACACATGTCACCAGGGAACTGCTATCTGACTCTAGGTATAATACCAACTAGCATATTCCGGCGAGTCCTGCCCAGTGTACTCATAACCTAATGAGCACATGTATACATCTTAGGTGATCCAATTGACACCAGAGACCGGCCACCGTCCCTCGTCGGGGTCTCGACTGTATACACTAGTCTACTAATGGAGTATCGATGCCCAGTCTCGAAACTCCCACGACTAGGGACCTTTTAAGGATGTGCTTATAGACCACCCAACTCTCACGTATATGATCGCCATCATACTGCTGGTAGTCAAGCAAGAATCCTAAGGGATCTATCAACGTGTAATAGCGACCTGTAAGGTCACCTAAAGCAGTGCACGATGATAAAGACAAACCATGGTAGCATACTATCTCTATCAACGTGTAATAGTGAACTACAATGTCACCTAAAGCAGTACACGATGATAAAGGCAAACCAGATAGTATACAAACCTCTCGAGTAAGACTGTCCTACCGGTACAGGTGCTCCCTCAATCATTGCAATAACGTGCCTGCGATCCAATAATTGACTCTGAGGGCACTATATCCAACAATCTCCCACTTGCACTCAGGGCTAATTATTGCGATGTCGCATACTCACAGCCCGTGTAATACCGAACACCCATCTCCTCTACTAATCAGTCTCACAAAGCCCATTTGCGAAGCTGTTGCGTTCGAGGAATAGCCTTAGCTAGTGGACCCGCCCTGATGTTTCTTTCTATGTCTCTCTTTATCTCAAGTTTGCGGAGAAAGCTATCTCCCGAAATGAGCAATACCTATCTTAGAATATGTCTGGATATCTGATGGGACCTAGTTCATAAATGAACTCCAAATCCAAACTTCTTAGACTATATCGTCAACTGAAACCAATCAGTATTCTGTGCCATGCCTCCCTCAGTATCCGCTTAGACCTCCTATCCAAAATACTGCCCCTCGTCAGAGGAAAAACTATAACTCTGACAGACACTCTGTCATCCAGGTCACCTTGAAGCCCGGAATGATAACCGTCCCCAAAAGACGATGTCGTTATCATATCCCTAAAACATCCACTTATGTTCTAAAACTGCTTCCGAACGTTTCTCCAAGATAGGATTAATATCAACTTATTGCATCTCATACAAAGACAACATCTGGTGTGGTACTTGACATCTCATAATTGACTCAATTGCCTAAGCAAGTGATCTGCCAATCATGCACATCCTTCTCCCCTTTAGTCTGTAAGACATCTTTAGAGAGGGTGACTCCATCACCTGCAGGTACACTACCGTGCCAGGAGTCGTCCATTCTAAAACACCTTTAGAATGCTGTCTAAGTACCCAGATTGGGAAACTATCCAAATCTAGATCTAAAACCATAGATCTAGTAACCAGAATATCTGATATAAAATCCATGTCCTTTGTGGAGAAACCACTGTGTGACAACCAAAGTATAACCGATTGTAGTATACGAATTTTACTTCCTATTCTGTGTATGTCATCCAAATACCAGGACATCACACCCTACTACCTTCTTAACAGATCCATCCCATATTCTGATGAAGTCAAACCTATGACTGTCACATCAGAAATAGATGATCTATCTCCGTTATATCTGCTTCAGTCTATAAATAGACATAAGCTACTTGTCCACTATGCTTCCGCTGCTCCCACTGACTACGAAAACTCTCTGGCAGAGTCATATACACGTACACTTCTAAAGCTAGAACGACGCTATACTCATTCTCCTGCCCGGTCTCACAGTCTGGAACAACAGCAATGGCAAGTCTGAGTAAACAAGAACCTCCCTGTCACCGTCTTTGAGCATACCGAAGTACCTCTCGAGTGCCTGAGGTTTCCCACCATATCTGTGGAGTGGCTAATGGAATGTCAAACCAGATTGAATCTTTAGGTTCTTATTAAATTTTTAGTAATCGTTTGCGGTTCTGGAATCACTTCCACTTCTACCATACCCCCACTACTGTTTTCTGAAAAAAAATCCATTTTACTAAAACTGTGGTGAGTCAAGAACAATATCACTATTGATCTTTCAAATGGTAGAAAGTCAACCCTCGTCATAGCCCGGGTCAACCCACAAACAACCATTATAGAAACGTTCCTTGAGTTATTCAGAGTCTGGTTTTAAGCTAAAGCCGGCCAACTCCCCGTATCTTAACATTGTTAAGATATGAACTATTCTATATCCAATAAAGAAACATAGGCACTGATTTAATTGGAACCAGATTCAAATCATGCAGCTGTCTCCAGTGTATGTCAACTAAATGGAGAGAGGCCGATCAACATTACCCAACTTAGGAGTGCTTCCAATTATGAGTAACCTGAAAGAGAAGTAAGTTCTCTTAATCATTACTATCAACTGAATACCATACACAAGTATCTACATCTTTGATCACCTTGAAGAATCCTGATACTTGTAATACCTGGTTCTCTACTTTATTCTTATAGCTATAACTTCTCAAAACTTAAACCTTGCATTCCTACGAAACACATGTCTAAGAATTAGAGAAGTCACAAGTAAACAGAATATAGTACAAGTACCAACCCCTCTGTCCTCATGGACACTGGACAAAATACAATACTCTGTATAAGTCCCTTGAGTCTAATAACTCATTCCCTGTGTGTCGTAGGTTCAAAACTGTACTTATGGTTAAGAAGAATTACACCGCTGTTTAATGCTCCTTACCTAACCATCCACTGATATAGGTAAATGTCATAGACATAATTTCAAAAAGTTATATCTCACTTTATAAAAATAAACGTACAGATATATCAATTTGAAATTGGTGCATAACAACGGATATTCAAAACCAAATATTTGCCATCCGGCAAACCCAGGCGAATTCCTCAAATATCACCAATTACAACGAATCCCGATATAATGAGGATGATCGCCCAATTCCCAATAACTTACTCCCACTCATCATCTGTAAAACCATACATATGTGAGAATCAAACCTGGTAAATACATACCCTGGAGCAAGGGCTAATTGGAAAATCAGTTTTCTTTTAACAATACACAGTGAAACTGAAACATGTAAATGTTTCGAAGGCGTATCCGGGTATTCCTAGTAATGACTCTTCCATTTTCCAGATTCAGGGCTATAACTATATATTTCTTTGCCATCTCTCCAAATCCCTTTATATGTCTTTAGTCGTTACCTTCTGCACACCACTATAGGCCAAATGGTTTTCTTCCTTCCCTACCGTTCGGCACAAGTCTATGGATTGGAAGAAGACTATACAATAAGCATAATGGGTGTACCGTCCTAACCCTAGGAGTACTCGTAACCTGAGAGAAGGTGAAGATAAAAAAACAACTGAATAAACCTTATTCCTATTTCTCCTGAACCAGAATCCATCCATAAACTGGAACAAGTTCCTTCGAGTTCGTATATAACCATACGTTGGAGTATCCAAATAACTGTGGATCTTCGTAGTGATACGGAGTGTTCTGGAGAAATACAAAGGTGATATAGGAGTGGCGATGAAATACTTGGTTTGGTCGTGAATAGCAGTCGCAGTTTACTTTGCCCTCTTACTAATCCCTTTATTTGTCTTTACTTAATACCTTCTGTACACCATCGTTAAGCTAATTGGTTTTCTTCATTCCCTACCGTTCGGCACCTGCCTATGATTTTGAAAAAGACTATCCAATTAGCGTAATAGGTGTACTGTCCTAATCCAAGGAGCACTCGCAACCTGAGAGAAGGTAAAAGGAAAAGACAACTGAATAGTCCTATTCATTTTCTCCAGAACCGGAAACCATCCTCGAATCTGGAATAAGTTCCTTCGAGTTCGTATATAACCATACGATGGTTTTATCCAATGGAAGTGGATGTTTATAGTAATACGGGGTGTTTTGGAGAAAAAGGTAAAAGTAGGAGTGGCAATGAGGTTTGCAACTCAGACAATCCAAAAGCCAGTGTTCTAAGAAGGTTCGGTTAACTTGGTCACAGAGTCATAGTCAAGGGTCGGGCCATGGTCGCTGCTAAAGAGAGAGAAAAGAAACACTCAGCGTGCACTCTAACCTAGATCAGAATGGTTATCAATTTACCTAATCAGGAAACCTCCCATTGTAACGTCAAATTCTCTTTCAAACCTGAAAGAAGAATTAGTCGGGATCACCCGACGAGTAAACCAACTCATCTGTGGGAATCGGGATCCAACTATCATCGCATGATTACGTGATGGAATCCACTCACGTTATCATACTCCAGAAGGTATGCGCATATCTGGCAAGTTTCAGTTTCTTTAGAAACTCCCGATGTGATTTTTACCCCATGCTCTTATAACCTTGACGAAGGCCAACATATCATAAGTCACATGTCAAGTTCTACCCGTCATTGTCCAGGTTAATTTGAACCCACCCGTACATACCTTTGACGAAGGCCAAAATAGTAGTACGACTGTCCCAAACTAACGCATCTATCTATGCAGCAGAAAAGTAACAAATAGCTACCATACACTATGCCTTGACGAAGACCAACATACATAGTATGAATACTAAGTGCTACCCTTCTGAAATGACGGAGGACCACGGATGGTTTTTGGCGAAAAACCTTTAACGCAATGAACTTGATATCGTTGAAGGAACCGGATAGCTTTTTATAAAAATACAGTGGCGAAAACCTTTGCTAAAGAGGTCACTCCCGGTGAATGGATCTCGCTTTTTCCCCGTAGAATGAGGTGCTGGATATTCATAAACGAATACCACGATGCAAAGCAAAAAGTAATCGACTATAATGAAGTTATTACCCTGACGCAAACTTCTGTCCAAGGGGTCACTCCCGGTGAAGGGATCTTGGCCCTTGCCTCATCGACTGAGGTGCTGGATATTCATAACCGAATACCACTGTGCAAAACAAAAGAGAACGTCCTAGCAATAACAGGTTTTTGAAAAATGTTCCAACAACATCAGAATAGGTTTGTTTAGCTTGCATTGATCCGAATCAATGCAGTCCCATCAATTAATCACACCACAAAAGAACGAAAATATGATATACGTATATGCCATCCGCATTCGCTACAGGGTCCCGTCATCACCCGTTAGGTTACTTAACTAACGACCGAGCGGGGACTGGACTAGCACGGGTGTAAAACATATACAACATCTACTAGTATATATATATCAATATATAATATTCGCTCAAGACGTGATAAAATGCAACATCACAGAGAGGTAATAAGCATCACAGAATAATACAGATAATCTGGGATCCCCGGGTTTCATAGAGCCGCTACTGAACCCGACGTTCCCCTGGTCGTGTGGATAGCCTGTGTAATGAAGCCCTAGACCCCTACGGGCGTAGCAAGTTACCCACCAAAACCTGAAGCGAGGCAGCCCCCTTCAACAATGTGAATGGACCACCCAGCACTTCATGGAATCCGGTAACTTGAGCACCCCTCCTTGGGTCAACCTGTACCCCCTACGAGTGCGGCGAATAGCCTGCCAATTTTAGAGTGAAGCCCCCTCCGTCTCAAAGCCATGATATGCGGGCTCGTTGCCCTCTAGAACCCGGCTATCCGTGCACCCCACCTTGGGGTAATCCTAGTACAGAAAATAAAATATACAATGGGTACATCGACTTCAGCCCGGTCTTGCCCCAAAAGAATAATATACAAACAGGCAGTGACGGCAGTCCACATGTCGGACGCTCGCCCCGCAATATCAAATGTACAAGTACAACCAAACTGTACTACCACTGCATCCAGGCTATCCACCACGACAAATCTGCAACATCACAGCACAACACAGAACATCAACGTGAATGTCACGTTCGCAAATCCGTCTAAAAGGGCTATAGCAATTAGACAGGATTTACCGATCAAATGACATTCACGGTCGCAGATATAATGTAAATACTGTGAACTAACATGTTTAAATTTTCGATCGACAAAATTTTCCGAAGTGGGCCCCAAGCACAATACCCAGTACTCAGACAAATCTGGGCCCAAACAAAAAATACCAGAAACCACATTTCCAAATCAGAGACCACCTCAGAAAATTTCGTGCACTGTGGCTACAGTACTGCGGCGGATCCGCGGCCAAAACGTGGGTACGGCCGCGGATCCGCCGCGCTACAGTGAAATCAGCCCACCAAATTTTCTCAGTTCTCTTGAAAAACCCTGCCTGTTTTTCTGCAGCACACAAAATAATTTTTTGACCACTGGAAAAATTCGACAGAAACTGATGACTTGGAAATGCAGTTTTTGAAAATTTCGTTCGATCGAACTTCTAAACACGTTAGACAAAGCTAGTAAAGGTTAATGGCATGGCTCTGATACCATGTAAGTCTACGGTAGCACCCCGGCCGTCTGTACGAGGCCAAAATGCGGAAACGAAAACTTTTCAAAACTTGAAACCGATGCTATCGTATGCTTAAAACCTGGATCGAACCATTAAGCTACAACTAGCTATCAAGAGAAGGGTTGGAAAGCTATACCGATCGATTCGTGTCCTTAGGTCTTTGGCCACCAACCCAAGCTCCTCGCGGCATCTCCGGTCTTGATCTTCTCGTCGGAAAGGGCACCACATCATCGATTCTTTTTATGGGCTCCCGCTTCATCCGAAGAAACTCGGGCACGAAGTGTGCTAGCCGACGTGTCCAAGGTGATGTAGGGAATGTTTGTGATCACTTTGCCTCTTGCATCCATAAAGTGGATGGGGGTTAGAGATGAAGCCATTGATGGAGATTATGAGCTAGAGGAAGAAGAAGAAGGAGGAGAAGCTTTCTCTTCTTTTCTTTTCTTGTGTTAGAATGATAAAATGAGAGAGCGTGAGTTTCAAAAATACAAAACCAAACTCTAGATCATGGAAGCCCCTCTCTTTCTCTTCTCATCATATTAACACAAATCAATCTCATAATGTGACATTTACACACTAAAAGAGACCATGAGTCACCATATATGTCCATGTCACATTTAATGCATCTCATGATGAATTCTAGCTCACAATTTCCATTTACAAACATTAATCCAAATGTTTGCAACAATAAAAAGATACGACAACATCTTAAGTAAACTCGTGACGGATCATAAGGATACCCCTCACCTGTATATACATACCTGCACCCGCATTCCGACTGAATGCGAATGCGATGAGATTAAACTAATCCAACAAATCTAATACTAGGATTCGGCTTAAACCAAAGCCCACTAGTATGATCCGCCCGATCATGATCCATGCACTACCGCACGTATATGATCGGACCCTGCCATATATCATACGGCCTCTACAACGTTTCGCCCGAAACTTGAGAAACTGTCTGTGGGGGACTCTAAAGACTCGTCAATACTTTGGCTGTAGATTTAACCACTAGCATGTCGGAGATATTAACCGTACGTAACGGGCTACCAGGTATTGACCAAAAGGGTGGTCGATGAGCGAACTCATCCTGACATCCTACTGAGCCTGTCAGTGACAATATTCGTGCAGTCCGGTCCGTTTGTCTATGAGCATCGCATGTCGGGCCTAGGGGTTGGTAAAAGTCAGACCCCCAAAAGCGGTACAAGTCGTGTCGGAGTGTAGCCCAGAACACCCTGAGATACTACTGGAATACCTACCAGTAAATCTCTTGCCTTGGCTAAGGACTTCGTGTAATGGCTCTCCTAGACACAGCGCGATCTCACCCACAATACCGGGAGAGACGAAACCCCTGCCGATCCACTCACTGTCTCCATGTGGCTCGGGATTGTACCCAACTAAAACCTGTTTCCACGACTTCTTTGAGCCGTGGTAGGGTAGTAATCAAAGTACGGTGGGAACTCACATGAGACAAATGACGATCTCAGGTCGATGAACTAACCTGTACACATGTCACCAGGGAACTGCTATCTGACGCTAGGTATAATACCAACTAGCATGTTCCCGGCGAGTCCTGTCCGGTGTACTCATAACCCAATGAGCACATGTATACTTCTTAGGTGATCCAACAGACACCAATGTCTTGTGAGACCGGCCACCGCCCCTCGTCGTGGTCTCGACTGTATACACTAGTCTACTAATGGAGTATCGATGCCCAGTTTCGAAACTCCCACGACTAGGGACCTTTTAAGGATGTGCTTATAGACCACCCAACTCTCACGTATATGATCGCCATCATACTGCTGGTAGTCAAGCAAGAATCCTAATGGCACTATCAACGTGTAATAGCGACCTGTAAGGTCACCAAAAGCAGTACACGATGATAAAGATAAACCATGGTAACATACTATTCTCCATCAACGTGTAATAGTGAACTACAATGTCACCTAAAGCATGTACACGATGATAAAGGCAAACCAGATAGTATAAAAACCTCTTGAGTAAGACTGTCCTACCGGTACAGGTCCTCCCTCAATCATTGCAATCACGTGCCTGCGATCCAATAATTGACTCTGAGGGCACTATATCCAACAGGAATTCCGTGTTTTAAATTAAGCTAGTATAAAATACGGATTCCACGGTCACGATGAATAGCCAAACCCACATCCTTAGACCCCTACGAGAGCGGCAAGCAACCCTCCCAATTCTAGAGTTAGGAGACCCGGTCTCGACTCCTCGAGATGGTCTCCCACATGACCCTCGAACCAGGTTACTTTTGCTCTCCTCCTTGGGTCTATCCTAATGCGGAAAAGTAAATAATATACATCAATGGTGACATCATCCTCAACCCGGAAGTGCCCCAATAAAAGAATATTACATACAAGCTTTTACATGAATGAAAATGAAAAACTCTCATCTCACATAAAAACCCCCAGCTATTCAAAACACGACGATCCAATATAACATATCACAGCAACACAGAACATCACATATCATCAACGTATATAAATATGCGTATCCCAATTGTAGTTGACATATAGCAACGATACCGGCGAAACACCACATATTACACTTATGGTCGTAGAAAAGAAAGTGAAAAACTACAACAATTGGAATCCACAACCACCTTAGACATCATAAACCCAATGTATCACATACTTTGGATTTCATGCCTAACCAAATGAATTCCTTAGACATCACATGCCTAACAATAATAAACCCCGCATTTTAGTCTCGATATTGAAAAAACTTTCTAATAACTTGTCGGGTAATTCAACAAGATTTCCGATAATCTGATCGAATGCTCATCGGAAACTTTAGTAGACGGGCTCACCCCCGATGCTGTCGATGAAGTGCACTAAGGAGGAACACCGCAGCCGCGAGCACCTGAACGGATGCTTTTGGCGACGGGGTCTCCTACAGTCACTTGGTCGGGGCTATGGGCATGGCTATCTAGTAAGGTTACACGAAGAGTATCCGCGTACACTACGTAATTGCGACGGACTTTTTATCCACATCAAATTCCATGGCAACCGATCAAATGAGACTAACTTGCTAGATTTATAAAATTCAAACTAGTTATCACATAACTATTTATGGATTTCAAATATTGTATCACAATCATAGATAGCTAAACGATTTTAAACTTTTCGATCGAATAGACAAACCCCCAAAATTTCCCAAAGAGCTCAATACTTGAGCGGAGTTCAAAAAGTACCCAGAACATGCCACAGCTCCTATGAACCATCCGTCAAAGGGCCGACCCATGCCTCACTCATGTCGCCACAGAACCGCCGCAGACCCTAAGGTTTGACCGCGGTTCCGTGATCCAAAAAGTCAAATTTGGGTAACGTTCTTTTAGAGGGTCCACAGAATCTCTTGCATGATTTTCTAAAAATTTCAAACTTTGGAAAAATCCGACTCTTGGAAAATTTCGAGCGAGGGAAAATATGAATTATTGATATCCGTTCGAACTTTTTAACGTCGTCTAAATAACCCGAATACATGTAAGAATTACGACTACGATACACTCCGAATTGCCTTTGCAGAAAGTTAACATCACATGCAAATTTAGCAAAAACAAGCAACACAAGAAACACCAAAACCCAAAGACTGGAACACCCTAAAAATTTGAACCCATTCCTGCACAAATGAATCGATCTGGCCGGTTTTATGATCAATGTGGCCGGCCACTTTTCAACAAAAATGCTTCAAATTTCTATGGTGTTCATGTTATATCACATACAACATTCTGCAGTTGCTAAAAAAATTTTTATAGGCCATTTAAAATTCGACAGAAACTAGGTTTTCTTATCGGGTGTTTCGGAGTTGTTTCAGTTTCGTAATTCTAACAAACATCGTTTAAATCTCTAGCTTAGCTCTGATACCACTGTAGGGTTACTTAGCGCGGCAGCAAGGTTTCGGGAGGCATCGCTCATGCCGTTTTCAAATTTTGTTCCGTTCTAAAGAACCCTAACCCTAGAATCTTAACTAGAGATTTAGACGAAACGATATGTAAACAACTTTACAACTAAGTGAACGAAATACAACCTTTGTAGACCGGTCTTTCACTTCAAATGCTCTGTGTAGAAATCCCTTCGCTGCGAGCAATGATCTCCCGAACTCTTGAGAGGATCCACAAGATGAAAGATGCAAACTTGCTTGAAGTCTTCAGAGCCGAAGATGATCTACGTCGAGGAGACTCAAGCTCATGCAACCTCTTCACTAAATTATGGTTTAGTGATGCAAACACCCTAAACTAAATGGCTAATAGTAGAGAATGATGAAGTAGGAAATGGGCTCACTTTAGATTTATTTTTCTCACAATATTTTCTCAACTTGAGAAAAGCTAACAAGCTTTCTCAATGAAGAATGAAGATGAGAGAATGAACTCATAAGGTGAGAATAGCAACCATGGGTGAGTTAGTGTCATACACTAATTAATATAGAGAATAAACCATGGCTAAGCAATAATGGTTAGGTTAATAAATATCTACAAGCAAAACAAAATTAGTGGACTTGGTCAATGGTTCCACAAGCTTTTACAAGCTTGAACCATATGACTAATTACCATTAATTTTGATTAACTTTAAATAAATAAAACCCCTCATTATATCAAGCATGGTGTAAGTCTCATACACCTATGAAGCATGTGGCATCAAGCATGACACATTAAAATGTACATTAATATATATCACATATATACTAAAGCACAAAGTGAGAAAAAGAAATGTTTAAGTGAGCTAATATTAGTTAATGTAAATCAATATATCAAATATATAATTATACATTAAATTATTAAATCAACACTTGATTTAATAATCCGGCTATATCACATACAACCGACTAATATCATATGAACCAACCTATCGAATCAACACTTGATCCAATAACTCGGCTATATCTCATATAACCGTCCGATATCACATATCGCGAGAATAGAATACGGTATCACATGCGTGCATTAATATCGGTCACACACATATCACATATATGCTCCTACTTCGTTTCGCATGGACCAGGAAACCTCTGTGTAGGACTCTAAAGACTCGTCAATACGCCGGCAGTAGTTGATGATCATATCAAACACCTACAAACCGCAAGCGGTTTGCTAAACGTAATGGCCACCCGGGTATTGAGCGATCAGAAGATCAACAAGCAAGCCTGCTCATACTCCTACGAATCCAATCAGTAACACTTCCGTACAGTCCGGTCACATCGTCAGACATGTCGCATATCACAGCCTAGGGGTGGTATAACGTCAGACCCCAATAGCCTGATAAGTCATGCTGATGCAAGCTCCATAACGGTTTAAGAAACTACCGATAACACTTACCAGTAAATCTCAGCAACCCTGGCCAGGGATTTCCTGTTATGGCCAATCAAGCATAGCGCAACATCAACTCCTAATACCGGGAGAGACGAATCCCCTTCTATCGCTCATTGCCTCCATGTAACTCGGGACTGTACCAAAAAACCAACTTTTTGCATGATCTCTTGACCGTGGTATGGTGGAAATCAAAGCACAGTGGGAATCACATAAGACTCTATGACGATCTCCGGTCGACAGATTAACCTGTACCAGTGTCACCAGAGAACTGCTATTCGATTATAAGTATAATACCATCTAGGAGTTCTCGGCGAGTCCGTTCAGTGTACCCAGTCTCCACTTAGCACCCATATACCATCTTTGATTTCAAACACCAATGGATGTGGGATCATCCATCGCCCATCATATGGGTCAAGATGCGTATACTCTAGTCTACTCTGGAATATCAATGTCCTGTCTCGATACACCCTCGACTAGGAACAATTATAGGGTGTACTTATGGACTACCCTTGGCCCCACTAGTATGATCTCCATCATAGTCCTGGTAGTTAAGTATACATCCTAAAAGCTTTATCAACATGTTAGAGCTAGACATCATCACTTATACAAGTCAATATGTTAAAACAAAATGCAACCAGATAGCATACTATCATGTCGAGCAAGAAAGTCCTCCCTATATATGTCCAAGCATCCATTATAATATACATCTCATGTACAATAATGGCCTCTAGGGCATACATATAACTAACATTTTGATTGGAAGAATTTAAAGTTAACCGCAATCAAGACGGTGTCGCTTTGCAGCTAGCCGCGATGAGTACGGGTCGATCCATAGGGAGACGGAGCATTTTAAGGTTCTTGTCGTAACCAGCTAATGCGCATGGGCGGAAAGTTCTTTATCTACCCTAAGTGTTATTGTAACGTTTTGAAAATTGTTTAGGTGAAATTTCGGAAAATCGGTAAAAAATACGGGTGATTTCCGTAAAAATCAAGATATAAATATCTTTTAATATAAAATTAAATATACATATTCTAGCTATGTAATTGCTAGTATTTGGTGTTTATTGAGCCACTTGTAAAATTTCTAAATTTTTGAAAAAAAATTTCCGAAATTAATTATTTTAATATTATTCTAAGCCATCACTAATACATTTAATTAGGGAAAATTACAAATTAGAATGGGTTAATGCAAATTCTATGAACCATGACAAGCTAGAATCTAGTTTGTAACATATTCATTCTTCAAAATTTTTCCTTATGGTTCTAGATGTTTTAAAATGCTAGATTAAATAATTTAAATAGAGATGGATGTAAAATGCAATAATGAGTGTTGAAGGTGTTTTCTTGACTTGGGAAATGTTACACACACCCACACCCACTTTTTCCCATGGCTGGCCGAACCATGGGCTGCCCCCATTCCCAAAATGCCCACTCCAAAATTGGATAAGGAAACAAAGGAAAAAAAACAATAAAAAAAACTAAAGATATATGGTGCATGTCATGTGAGGTATGGGTTGATTATTGACTTGTACACTCTCTCTCTTCCTCTTCCCACTCCTAATGCTCGGCCATTCCAACAGCAGCCCTCCCATTTCTTTTTTCCTCTCATTTCCATGGCTAAAAAGCCTCATTTCCTTATCAAAAATCCACAAATTTAACCCCAAATTCTAGCCAAATTATCATCACAAATTCTTGGTTCAAAGCTAGGTTGGATACTTGAAGCAAGAAGCCATTTTGGGAGACCAAGTTTACATGTTGATCTCATGATTTTGAGGTATAAGTCTTCACCTTATAGTTGCCTTGTTAGCTAGTTTCTTAAATCTTAATTAATTAAGCATTTAAATTGGTTCAATTTCAAACTTGAAATTTCAAGAGAATGGGTTGTGAATTAAAGTTAGGGTTTTGTTGTGTAATTATGGTTGCAAATTGTAATTCATCATAATATGAAATGAAAAACCTATTCTAATTGCTAGTTTGCAAATTGTTAATTTAAAGTTGTAATAATTAATCTATATTGCAAACTAGGTTTTAAAATTTAATCAAATTGTAAGATTAAAAATCTAATTAGGGTCTTCATGACATTATTAATATTATAAATTGTAGTTTACCACCTTAAATCGTGCAAACCTAGTCTAGTGGTTGATTGAGTATTGTTGCTTTAAAATTGTTAAAATTGGTTGTTTTTGCAAACTTGAATTTCGAGTTAATGATAATTAGTGAGAATAAAAATATGGAAGTGATTTGTATGACCTAATTATGTTATTAAGTGTGAATTTTGGCCATTAGAATTGTTAAAACATCAAGTCTTTGTGAATTTTGCTTGCTAGGTTTTCGGAAAAATAGCTTTTAAAGTGAGTTTGGGGTTTTTATGAATTCTAACCTATTTCATATTATAATTAGTGTTTGTGAATGTGCATATGGGTGCGTTTGGGTTCTTCTCAATGGGTTGATATTTATACATCGATATCGAGAGTTGGTTTGGCTATTCTTGCATGCGTAGGCGATAGGTTTTGACCTATACGTGATACGCGTGCCGATTTGGTTTTCGTATGCCGTTTCGATTTTGAATTGGGTTTTTATGCGATACGATACGTTGTGAAATGTAGGTACCCCCATGTGGACATTGAGACAACAAGCAAGCACGTGGCGACGTCGGCACCGGCGAGCGAAGATCGGGTGAGTAGATTTATATCTACGGGGAGAAGTCGGGTGGATGGCATATAACACCCCCGCAAAGTTATGAGAAATGATATGATATGGTAACGATATACTTTTATAGGATAATGAGAGATATGTACCCCTAGTAAGAAAAGCCTTAGGAGCTTATGGATTAGTGTTAGTGAGGAACAGAGGAAGGTTTTGGTTGGTTTCTAAATCGCAACCCTAGAGTAAGGATTTGCATACATGCATACATATACACTTGCATACATCATTTTCTTGTGCGTATATGGGAATGTGTATATATGTATATACGCATGGGTATATACATTGCATATATATACATTCATATACACATGCATGAATGTTGAGGATATTATATGATATTTGGAGATGAGTAAATGAGATTGGGCTTGAGGCCATGAGATCGGTGATGGGATATGGTCCGTATTTGAGGTACGACAAGATATTTTAGCGGGTTCTTTAGGCATGGTGTTTTCATACACACACATGCATTTCATAGATGGTATCAGTATTGAGCTAGACGTAGTTAAGTACCCCGATCATTATATTTGATAAAGAGGATACCAGATGATTAATGTGACAGATGTGACATTTGACCCGTACCCAGATTTGGGATGCCTTACGATAGATTTACCGTACGAGCTATATATTGATGATAGATCCGCACTCTTGACTCGAGGATGGTATATTATAGATATTGTATCATATGGGATACTATTGAGGCAGGATCACCGACTATTATATGTATATATATGTGTCGATGTTAGGCAGTTTCCTTACCTTTCGATCAGCCTGTTTAGTTTGGCCCTGTAGTGTACTTGTAAATGATAGATTAGGTTCGACTCATACCTATTTAAAAAACTAACGAATCGTGTGTATTTTAAAGACGGGACAAGGGATTCTACGGATATTTCAAAGTACATATATTTTCTTAAAAACACCATAGTCCTTATTTTCAAAACACCATGATTTGTGTTATTTCAAAAGGCACCACTGTATGACTTATATTTATATAATTGCAGATTAATTATCATTGTGTTTACCATTCAGCTCCCACATATTATTACTGTTCGCATCGTATTTGCATGTTTATATTGTACTTCCATATGCCATTATTGAGATTATGCCGTCAGGTTACCAGCACCCTTACCGATGATGCGTATGTTCTACATACACTTACTTGCCGGCTCACACACATCAGCATCGGTAATTGCCATGTCACGTACACTGTAGAAAATACTATTTCAGTGACATAGCTTGCTAACTGATAGTTGCTACATGTTATAGCTTTCATATGCTAGTTTAATTATTGCATGATATCAGATGCATCCATATATTCATTGGTTATGCGGTATTATGGAGATTTATGCCGGTTTTCATTGTTATTGACATGGTGACTTGATGATTTCGGATTCTTCTTGATATTTTCTGGATTTGGAAACCGCATGTGAAATTTTTGCAAATTGATAAACTATTTTAAAGAGAAAAAATGCGGTTTTTCCTTGATATGATGAGTAGTGTCCACCATGATGTTTTCTCGGTTCTGAGATAGTTTTCGAGACCTGATTCGAGGAGTTGGATGAACCGTCTGCATGTACATGGTAGACCCGGTATGGTACCCCAAGGCAAGAAGTTCGAGTAGTAGACGATGAGCCTGGCAGGGGCAGACTACCTACCGGTGATTTTACCGGGCACGGGGGATATCCGGAGGATACCGTTCGTGGTCGTGAGATTGATGATATGGGCTGATCCGTTCTGCCGGAGCCCGCGGGCCGATCCCGCAAGTGATACGGATGCCTGAGATATTGATATTATAGATTTGAGATTTGAGATATTGAGATTTGATACTGAGATACTGAGACTTATATTTTATGTCGATGGTTGACACTGATTTCTCTGTTGCATTCATTGATGATACGTGATTGATATACATATAGAAATCTCATTGATTAAAGAAAACAGTTGTCTCACTCTTGATATATTCTGTTTCCATTCGTAATGCATTCATACATCATATATCGGATACGTTGCTATCTGGGGAACTAACACGAGCAGGTAGTATTACACTTTACATAGCTGGACCAAGATTTTTATTTGAGGATATGACCTGATATGACCAAGGATAGCGTTATGCATGCGATTTCTACTCGTAGATATTTTCTACTCAAGAGTTGGCAACTCACCCCCGTTGTGCCACAGTTCCTTGCAGGTTTTGCCGTACAGGTTTTGTTACGGCTTTGCTGGCACACTGTTCCTTCCAGGTGATTGCTTTGGTAGGTGGGTTCTTTTGCATCAGGACCACCATCGTTTATTTATTATTTCAGTTGTATGTAGAAACTCCATCAACCAGATTGTATATTTGATAGTGATATAAGACCGGACTTATTATTTTTCGACCTTAGAGTTGCGCGTTGTATTATTATGGTTTTCATGCTGATTTGAGTTTTCTTTTGAGTTTTTGATCGTCTCCCTTCGGCGTTGTATATTATATTGCTTGCGTGCTTGTATTGAGGCGGGATCACCGACTATTATATGTATATATATGTGTCGACTCAGATGTTAGGCAGTTTCCTTACCTTTCGATCAGCATGTTTAGTTTGGCCGTGTAGTGTACTTGTAAATGATAGATTAGGTTCAACTCATACCTATTTCAAAAACTAACAAATCATGTGTATTTTAAAGACGGGACAAGGGATTCTACGGATATTTCAAAGGACATATATTTTCTTAAAGACATCGTAGCTCTTATTTTCAAAACACCATGATTTGTGTTATTTCAAAAGTCACCACTGTATGACTCATATTTATATAATTGTAGATTAGTTATCATTGTGTTTATCATTCAGCTCCCGCATATTATTATTGTTCGCATCGTATTTGCATGTTTATATTGTACTTCCATATGCCATTATTGAGATCATCCCGTCAGGACACCAGCACCCTTACCGATGATGCGCATGTTCAACATACACTTACTTGCCGGCTCACACACATCATCATCGGTAATTTCCATGTCACGTATACTGTAGAAAATACTATTTCAGTGACATAGCTTGCTAACTGATAGTTGCTACATGTTATAGCTATGCTAGTTTAATTATTGCATGATATCAGATACATCCATATATTCATTGATTATGCGGTATTATGGAGATTTATGCCGGTTTTCATTGTTATTGACATGGTGACTTGATGATTTCGGATTCTTCTTGATATTTTCTGGATTTGGAAACCGCATGTGAAAGTTTTGTAAACTGATGAACTATTTTAAAGAGAAAAAATGCGGTTTTTCCTTGATATGATGAGTAGTGTCCACCATGATGTTTTCTCGGTTCTGAGATAGTTTTCGAGACCCGATTCGAGGAGTTGGATGAACTATCTGTGGGTACATGGTGGACCCGGTATGGTACCCCGAGGAAAGAAGTTCGAGTAGTAGACGATGAGCCCGGCAGGGGTAGACTACCTACCGGTGATTTTACCTGGCGTGGGGGATATCCGGAGGATACCGTTCATGGTCGTGAGATTGATGGTATGGGCTGATCCGTTCTGCCGGCGCCCGTGGGCCGATCCCACAGATGATACGGTTGCCTGAGATATTGATATTATAGATTTGAGATTTGAGATATTGAGATCTGATACCGAGGCTTATATTTTGTGTCGATACTTGACACTGATTTCTCTGTTGCATTCATTGATGATATGTGATTGATATACATATAGAAATCTCATTGATTAAAGAAAACAGTTGTCTCACTCTTGATATATTCTGTTTCTATTCGTAATGCATTCATACATCATATATCGGATACGTTGCTATCTGTGGAACTGATATGAGCAGGTAGTATTACACTTTACATTGCTGGACCAGGATTTTTATTTGAGGATATTACCTGATATGACCTAGGATAGCGTTATGCATGCGATTTCTACTCGTAGATATTTTCTACTCACGAGTTGGCAACTCACCCCTGTTGTGCCACAGTTCCTTGCAGGTTTTGCCGTACAGGTTTCGTTACGGCTTTGCTGGCACACTGTTCCTTCCAGGTGATTGCTTTGGTAGGTGGGTTCTTTTGCATCAGGATCACCATCGTTTATTTATTATTTCAGTTGTATCTAGAAAATCCATCAACCAGATTGCATATTTGATAGTGATAGAAGACGAGACTTGTTATTTTTCGACCTTAGAGTTGCGCGTTGTATTATTATGGTTTTTATGCTGATTTGAGTTTTCTTTTGAGTTTTTAATCCTCGCCCTTCGGCGTTGTATATTATATTGCTTGCGTGGTTGTGACCATCGATTGACGAAGAGTTAGCTCCCGCTTGGGGATGCCTTTTTGTATTCCGTATATTATTCATGTTGTATCCCGTTTGGGGGCCAGTATTTACAAAGGAGACTCTGCCAAAATTTTCAGAAAATACTTGATATTTTAAAAATACATACTTCGGCCTATGTTGATTTAAAACTACTTGTTTTAAATTGGTTTTCCTTCACTCTACTGCGTCTTTGGTTTTGATTTCTGGGTTTTGGCTTAGATTACGTATGCCTCGAGACGTTTCATAATTTAAGTGCAGGTCATATCCGTACTTTTCGGGTCGTGACAAAGTTGGTATCAAAGAATTAGGTTTTACCTTCGGAGTGTAGGATGACCCTTGGTTGATGGAGTAGGTAGCTTGAGTAGAGTGACGTACCGTACGTATGTTCCGCGGCATACTTACAATACCCTACTCCGCTTAAGAAGTCTTAGGATGTACATTTCTTTGCACAGCATTATATTCATTCCTATGATCTTGCTTCATCGGTACTAGTTTATGGTTTTGTTATCACGGTGGTATGGGCAGAGAGAGCTACAGCTAGAGTTGCAGTCAGCATGAGCTCGTCATGGACGAGGACTGACCAGGGCATGATTCCCGGGACATACGGTTACATAAGGAGGCGTCGTTTTATTGCGTTTCCGTGCTACGAGCGTTTGATGGATCGCTTTTACGAGATTTCTCGGACGTGCAGATCAGCACCAGAGGATTGGGCCACTTCAAGAGGCCAGCCAGATTGTGATGACCGTCAGAGCACAGATTATTTTGATGATTGAGATACTGTTCAGCGTGCGGATGAATGAGCCAGTGATTTTGGCAAATGAAAAGATATTTCCCTAAATGTTTGAAGCTAACGCCGCATGAGTTATACTTCGAGATATGATAGAAGATCGCTAGTCACCTGAGGATGAATGACTAAGACATGTGATTCATTGCCTACCCCGATGTGAGGTCCTCAGATTGATTGATTCCAGCTAAAGACGACTTCACACTGATACGTTGAGAGTCGATAGAGACGATCGAATGTCAGGGACCCATTTTTCAAGTTTAAAGTATTCGGAAAACAATGCAAGCGATTCTACAGACCCTCTAGAAGAATGGAACCCTAACTCAACATAATGACCATGGAACGCCGGTGAACCTTCGGGTTTGCGGCAGTTCAGCGGTGCCATTAGTGAGGCTTGGGTCTGCCCTTCTACGATTGGTCCATAAGTGCTGTGGTATATATTCGATACTATTAAACTGTATCCAAGATGTTGAGCTCTTGGGGGATTATGAGGTTTCGACGAATCGATCGAAAAGTTCGACATCATTCGGATATCATATGATGGGATACATTGCTTAAGAGACTCCAGGTACGAGTATAGCCGCTGGAGCGCAGTCCATACAGCCACGAGGAGACGAGTCTGAATCAGTCGACATTAGAGAAAAGTGAAGTAAGAGATTCGTACGGGATCTTGATGAGATGACGTTCCACTCCACCGACATCAGAGATGTGATACGCAAGTAGAAGCGTTGACTATGGATATATCTTCCAGGAGGAGTCGTGATGAGTATGCAGCTATTCCAGAATAAGAAATAGATACAGTAAGAGGATGATAACTTCCAGGAAGTTCGGCAGAAACGAGACTTGGGAGAGACTTCGACGAGACCTTTCTGGAAATACTGAACGAGAAGACCTGGACCCAGGAGCGGTCATATGACGCACACCCAGCAGGCCAGAGTTCACCACCATCGACGAGACATGTTATGAGTGACCATAAGAGTTGGCTAGAGATCTTTAGAGAATGTTCCAGAGCGGACTACTTCCATTATCGTTTCTATATTGGACCGTTGAACCGAGGAGCTATGTACTTAGCAATCTGTAGTGAGAGACGAGAGCCTAAAGGCACTAGGCGACAGGCTATTATCAGAAGGCAAGTAGATCTCTTGCTCTGCTAGCGTTTGATGCACCGACACCTTCTTGACTTTGAAGGACGGACAAATCGACGACAACATTTATGATTTGTGATTTTATGATTGACTATCACGTATCCGTCACATTGGATTTCAGTATTTTTGGGTGATTTATTTCATGATTGAGTTTTGATGACCGAGTTTCATGATATTTGATTTCATGCCTAGGGCATGCATATGATCAGACTTATGCTTTCGGCATAGTTTTCATGCACTTTTAGTATTTGATTTGCTTTTGTGCACGCCGATGCACAAGATGTGAGATTTTATACCACGGTATACCTGATTGGGATTTTGATTGAAATGTGTTGTATACTGTCGATTTTGATTGTGATATTCGATATTCGTTTTCGTGCACATTGTGCACTTGATTTGGATTTTGCGCATACTTAAGGCGCTTGATGCGATTTAGGTGCACACTAGATGCACTAAATCGAGATTCTTCATGCATATCAGATGCACCTGGTTTTGCTATCAGGCACACACGTTGCCTTTGACAGGTGTTTTCGTGCACACCCGTTGCACTAAGATTTTGTTTCCGTGCACATGTATGGCACATTCATGGATTTCGATTTCCGTGCGCACCAGACGCACATGGCATTCATATATATATTTGGGATTGATTTCTTTTGGAGCAGTATATTTTATGATATTTACTATTTCGTTTAGTACTGAGCAGGACTAGTCAGAGGACAGTACCTGAGTATATTTTTCCATGCATTGATAGTTATCGAAGAGAATTTCCAAAGAGGAGCTATAGTCTCAGTATTTACCTACGTATCCGTGATGACACGAAACTTTTTACAAGGGAAACCCTTCTAAAGTGCTTTCAAAACGGTAGGACGTGCATATTAAACAAAGGATATATATATATATATATATATATATATATATATATATATTCCTTACAATAGACGCCCGCCATTATGCAGTGTTGCGAACACCGCAAGGCGATTTGAAAAAGATTTGGCATGCATTACTTCCAGATGTTTTAATGATGTTACATGTATAGTTCTGACGTTTACATGTATAGCTTTGATGTATATCATATTGATTTTCGTTTTGGATCTTGACATTGGTGTCTTCACCCTAACTACGATGATTTGCGGGATGCTTGACGGAGTTTTGATTTTGGTTTATATATCTGTTTTTCATGAGCATGCATTGCGCTACGAAGTGTTTTATGTATTTATGATTTTGAAGCCCCGACGACATGATGGTTTTGCTGAAATATTTTAGTATTTGGGGGGAGTTTTAATTTAAATTCGGGGACAGAATTTTTTTAAGGGGGAAGATTGTAACATTTTGAAAATCGTTTAGGTGAAATTTCGGAAAATCGGTAAAATAACGGATGATTTCCGTAAAAATGAAGATATAAATATCTTAAAATATAAAATTAAATATAAATATTCTAGCAATATAATTGCTAGTATTTGGTGTTTATTGAGCCACTTGTAAAATTTCTAAATTTCTGAAAAAAAATTCGAAATTATTTATTTTAATATTATTTTAAGCCGTCACTAATACATTTAATTAGGGAAAATTACAAATTGGAATGGGTTAATGCAAATTTTATGAACCATGACAAGCTGAAATCTAGTTTGTAACATATTCATTCTTCAAAATTTTTCCTTATGGTTCTAGATGTTTTAAAATGCTAGATTAAATAATTTAAATAGAGATGGATGTAAAATGCAATAATGAGTGTTGAAGGTGTTTTCTTGACTTGGGAAATGTTACACACACCCACACACACCTTTCCCATGGTTGGCCGAACCATGGGCTGCCTCCATTCCCAAAATGCCCACTCCAAAATTGGATATGGAAACAAAGGAAAAAAAACAATAAAAAAACTAAAGAAGTATGGTGCATGTCATGTGAGGTATGGGTTGATTATTGACTTAGACACTCTCTCTCTTCCTCTCCCCACTCCCAATGCTCGGCCATTCCAACAGCAGCCCTCCCATTTCTTTTTTCCTCTCATTTCCATAGCCAAAAAGCCTCATTTCTTTATCAAAAATCCACAAATTTAACAACAAATTATAGCCAAATTATCATCATAAATTCTTGGTTCAAAGCTAGGTTGGATCCTTGAAGCAAGAAGCCATTTTGGGAGACCAAGTTTACATGTTGATCTCATGATTTTGAGGTATAAGTCTTCACCTTATAGTTGCCTTGTTAGCTATTTTCTTGAATCTTAATTAATTAAGCATTTAAATTGGTTCAATTTCAAACTTGAAATTTCAAGAGAATGGGTTGTGAATTAAAGTTAGGGTTTTGTTGTGTAATTATGATTGAAAAGTGTAATTCATCATATTATAAAATGAAAAAGCTAATCTAATTGCTAGTTTGCAAATTGTTAATTTAAAATTGTAATAACTAAGCTATATTGCAAACTAGATTTTAAAATTTAATCAAATTGTAAGATTAAAAATCTAATTGGGGTCTTCATGACATTATTAATATTATAAATTGTAGTTTACCACCTTAAATCATGCAATCCTAGTCTAGTGATTGATTGAGTATTGTTGCTTTAAAATTGTTAAAATTGGTTATTTTTGCAAACTTGAATTTCGAGTTAATGATAATTAGTGAGAATAAAAATAAGGAAGTGATTTGTATGACCTAATTATGTTATTAAGTGTGCATTTTGGCCATTAGAATTGTTGAAACTGTAAGTCCACGTCACCTCTCCCGATTCTAACAAGCTTGCGGAAACGATGAAAAACGATTTTTAGGGTTTAGGTAACATGAACTATAAAATACGGATCATGGCTAAAAAACACACTAGCAACTAACACGAGAGTTATCTACTCAGTTAGGGGTTATACCTCAACTTGAACTCCTTCTTGGACTCGTTGTAGTGGTCGGATGGTGCTTTCCTCGTTGCCTTCTCTTGTCGAAGATGGATCCACCTGAGGGTTTCTAGCTTGAGCTCCTTTCTCGATCTTGAGAGAACTAAAGTTTCCGGCTTGCTAGACCTTCAACCTTAGGATGAGTAGAGTGTGTCCAAGGAAAGGTTTCTCAACTCATGAGAATGATTCTCCTTGAACTAGAGGAGGAGGAAGATGAAAGGAAGAGAGAGAATGGTTATGATAGAAAGAGAATAGTTTTTACAACCATAACAATATATGTGAATTATCTAATTAATAATATTAATCCAAAATGAAAAAGGTGATGGTTGGTTTGATGAGACCATTATCATATCACATTAATTTTTTTTTGCAAAGATCAAAGAGCATCTTGAAAAACAATGATGATGGTCAATGTTTCAAACATGGTCAACTAGTCAACCTTGGTCAACAAGTCAACAACCCTAACCATGACACAATTTCATTTAATTAATATTATTAATTGATATTTCACATATCCATTAGGGTTTGGAAAAAGACAACTGTGAACTGTGCATACACACCCGTTCCGAAACCCTAATGAAAAACCTCTTCCTCCACCTCAATCAATTGTGCATAAACACCCGCATTCGTGTTCCGAGGAATATGATTACAATGAGATAAAACTAACCCCAAAACATATACTAGGATCCGGCTCAAACAAGAACCCGCTAGTAATGACTGTCCGGACACCAAACGTGCACATGTGCGTGGATGTGAACGAACCCTGTCGCAAAACCATGCGACCTCTACTCTGTTTTGCCCAAAGGCGAATAACCCTCTGTGTGGGACTCTAAAGACTCGACACTATGCTGGCAGTGGGTTTAACCACAGACCGCAAGCGGCACTAGCTGTGCGTAACGCTCCCCAGGTAGATGCCGATAAGAAGACTGACGAGGTAAACCCATCTGAACTCTTACTGAGCCTGAAAGTGACAGTCTCTGTACAGTTAGGTCTATTCGTCTAAGAACATCGCATGGCGGGCCTAGGGGCGGTAAACGTCAGTCCCCTAATAGCGGTACAAGTCGTGCCGGAGTGTAGCCCAGAACACCCTGAGATAACACTGGAAACCTACCAGTCTATCTCGCTTGCCCTGGCCAGGGACTTTGTGTAATGTCTCTCCTAGACACAGCGCGATATCAACCCCTAATACCGGGAGAGACGAATCCTGTCTAACCGTCACTGCCTCCAAGTGCTTCGGGACTGCACCCAAAAACTACCTGTTTGCACGACTCCTTTGAGCCGTGGTAGGGTAGTAATCAAAGTACAGTGGAAACGCACTCGAGGCGAAGTGACAGTGTCAAGTCAACGGACTAAGCTGTACTCATGTCATCTGGGAACTGATAATTGATGATAGGTATAATACCAACCAACAGTTCCTGACGAGTCCTGTCCAGTGTACTCGTAACCTAACGAGCACCCGCATACTATCCCAAGTACGACGTACTGACGGCTGTGGGACAAGCCATCTCCCAACCTGGGATGAGAAGCGCTTACGCTAGTCTACTCCGGAGTATCGATGCCCTGTCTCGATAGTCCTACGACTAGGGACCTGCATAAGGATGTGCTTGTAGATTACCCAGCCCCCATGAGTGTGACTGCCATCACAACACTGGTAATCAAGCAAAGATCCTAAGGGCTCCACTAATGTGTAAAGGCGATATGCTAAAAGAAACACATGCACACATTAAAGCAGAAACAAACCAAGTGGCATACTACTATTTTGAGCAAGATTGTCAATACAAGGTGAATATCCCAAGCTTCCATCAAGTAATATACATACTAGTATGATACAGTAATGGCCTCTAGGGCATATACACTAACAATCTCCCATTTGCACTAAGGCCATGTACTGGCGTATCGAAGACCTATCATCTTGATCAGCCGCTCGAACTGAGTCTGGGGTAACGCCTTCGTCAATGGATCAACAGTGTTATCTTCCGTAGCAACTTTCCGAACCTCGATCTCCAGGCGACCCACGATCTCCCTGATCAGGTGATACCGCCTCAAGATGTGTCTGGACTTCTGATGGGACCTGGGTTCCTTTGCTAATGCTATAGCCCCGTTGTCGCAATACAGAGGTACTGGATCAACAATGGACGGAACCACCTGAAGTTCTGTTAGGAACTTCCTTATCCAGACGGCTTCTTTTGCGGCATCTGCAGCAGCGATGTATTCCGCTTCCATCGTTGAGTCAACAACGGTTTCCTGTTTGGAACTCTTCCAACACACCGCCCCTCCATAGAGGGTAAAGACATAAACCGACATCGACTTGGAATCATCTTTGTCACTTTGGAAGCTGGAGTCAGCAAAGGCCTCGATCTGGAGGTCTTTTCCGCCATACACCAAGAACATCTCCTTAGTCCTTCTTAGGTACTTGAGAATGTTCTTTACCGCTATCCAGTGTTTCTTCCCAGGGTTTGACTGATACCGGCTTACCACACTCAGTGCATAAGCTACATCTGGTCTGGTACACAACATCGCATACATTATAGAGCCTACCGCAGAAGCGTAGGGTATAATAGACATGCGATCCCTTTCCAAATCAGTCTTGGGAGACATCTCTTTGGAGAGGGTGATCCCATGACAAGCCGGTAGATTACCGTGCTTGGAATCTTCCATACTGAATCTTTTCAGTATGGTGTCGATGTACCTGGACTGTGAGAGTCCTAATATCCTCTTGGATCTGTCACGATAGATCCGGATCCCTAGAATGTATGAGGCATCACCCAGGTCTTTCATGGAGTACCTGTGTGACAAGAACCCTTTGACAAATTGTACTATAGGAATGTCATTTCCTATCAAGAGAATGTCATTCACGTATAATACGAGGAATACAACAGTTCTTGCTACAAATCTACTATAGATGCACGGTTCATCTGCATTTTTGATAAAGCCAAATTCTTTGACCGTCTCATCAAAACAGATGTTCCAACTATGCGATGCTTGCTTTAGTCCATAGATGGACTTAAGCAACTTGCACACCTTTCCGCTGCTCCCACTCTGAATGAAACCCTCTGGCTGATCCATATAGACACACTCCTCTAAATTTCCATTTAAACAAGCGGTCTTTACGTCCATCTGCCAGATCTCATAATCGTGGAAGGCAGCAATGGCAAGAAGGATCCGAATAGATTTCAGCATAGCCACTGGAGAAAAGGTTTTGTCATAGTCCAAGCCAGGCCTTTGACGGAAGCCCTTTGCAACAAGTTTAGCTTTATAGGTCTCAACCTGTCCATCTACACCAATCTTCCTTTTGAAGATCCACTTGCATCCTACGGGTTTTACCCCATCTGGAGCAATGTCCAACGTCCATACTTTGTTGGTGTACATGGACTCCATTTCGGTCCGCATTGCATCCAGCCATTTTACCGAGTCAACGCTCTGAATGGCCTGCTGGACGCTAGACGGCTCATCACTATCAACGATGCAATCCTCTCTGTCCCCGTCTATGAGAAAACTGTAGTATCTCTCGGGCGGATGAGACTGCCTACTACTTCTGCGGAGCGGCGTAGGAATGTCCTGATCTTTCGAACCCTCTGGTTCTACTAAGCTTTCAGTAATAGCTCATGGTTCTGGAATTTCTTCCAGTTCTACTGCGCTCCCAGTTATCTGATTTTCCAAAAAACTCAGTTTTCAAGAAGTGGGCATGATGAGAAACAAAAACTTTTTGTTCCTCGTCGCAATAGAAGAAATATCCTTTGGAGTTCTTTGGATATCCCACAAACTTGCACTGTACTGAGTGTGCCTCGAGCTTGTCCGCATGCTGCTTTTTGACAAAAGCTGGACATCCCCATGTCATAATATGATTAAGATAGGGTCTCTTCCCACACCACATCTGATATGGTGTAGTAGGCACAGTCTTAGTTGGAACTCGATTCAAAAGGTATGCAGCTGATTCTAGTGCATATCCCCAGAATGATCGCGGTAACTCAGCGTTACTCATCAAGGACCGTACCATATCCAGTAGAGTTCGGTTCTGTCTCTTCGATACACCATTATGTTGCGGAGTGTATGGAGGAGTAAGGTGAGAGAGAATTCCATTCTCTTTTAAGTAATCCAGGAACTCGGCACTAAAGTATTCACCACCTCGATCAGATCTCAGTGTCTTGATACTTTTGCCTGTTTGTTTTTCTACTCCATTCTTATATTCCTGGAATTTTCCAAAGGCTTCGGGTTTATGTTTCATCAAGAAGACATACCCGTACCTTGAAAAGTCATCCGTAAAAGTAATGAAGTAAGAATAACCGCTTCGTGCATGTGTAGACAATGGACCGCACATGTCGCTGTGTACGAGTCCCAAGAGCTCGCTCGCTCTTACTCCGTGTCCAGTGAACGGAGTCTTTGTCATCTTTCTTTTGAGACAGGATTGACAAGTTGCATATGATTGATATTCGAACGGATCCAAATATCCTTCTGTATGTAACTTCGTCAACCTTCTCCCATTGATGTGACCCAGTCTACAATGCCATAAGAAAGTCTGATTTGTTTCCGGAGACTTTCTTTTGTGTGTATTCTGGACATTGAAAATTTGTGGTTGGTTTAATACGTATATACCATTGCTTAATGTACCTGACCCAATCAGAACTTGATTAAGGTGAATGTTTACAACATTACTTACAAAGGCAAATTCATAACCTTCTTTAGAAATCAAAGATACAGAAATGATATTACAAGTTGCGTTAGGTACAAAAAAGTAATTACGTAAAACCAAAACATGTCCATCTGACATTCTCAGGTGATAGTTCCCCACGGCCTCAGCATCCATGCTAGCTCCGTTTGCAACTTTGAGGGTCATGTCACCTGCCTTCAAAAACCTACGCTTTCTCAACGCTTGCAAAGAATTAAAGATATGAGATCCTGATCCGGTATTCAATACCCAGGACGTAGAGTTTATTGATAGACAGTTTTCAATAACATACACACCTGAAGCTGAAGCCGCAACTTGCTTCAGATCCTGTGTTATGGCCTTCCAAGCCCTGCAATCTTTCTTCAAGTGTCCACTCTTGTGACAGTAAAAGCCTTATCCACAAGCTTCCCCGCTACCTTTGTTGCTTTTGCCTTTCCCTTCGTATCCACTTTACTAACACCGCCCCTTGGTTTGGCGGGGGTTTTCTTCTTCTTTCCCTTGGCTTTCGCCTTGGACCTAGAAAAGGAAGATCCTCCTACAAACAAAGTGGATGATTCCCTACCTTTCTTTAGGGTGCCCTCTGCACTCCTCAGCATGTTGAGGAGTTCTGAAAGTTCAACTTCCTTTTCTTGCAAGTTGAAATTCAGGATGAACTGGGCGTAAGTGGAAGGAAGGGACTGAAGAATCAAGTCCGTATAGAGCTCATTCTCCAACGTGGTCCCAAGGTCGACGAGCTCCTCTATGTAGCCAATTATCTTAAGCACATGTTCCGCTACCGATGATCCGACAACCAATCTCGCCGAAAACAACTTCTTCGACACTTCGTATCTGGCGATACGGGATTGCTCTCCATACAGTTCTTTTGTATGGAGAAATATTGATTCGAGGTCCATATTCTCATGCCTCCTCTGATGTTCATTGTCCATAGAGGCAAGCACGAGGCACTTGGTCTTCGCGCAGTCGATTTCCCAGGTCTTACGGATTTTCCTATCCGCGACGCTGGTTTTGGGACCTGGCACAAGGGGAGCTTTGGTGGTAAGAAGATACACCAACTTGTCATAAGTGATTGCCATTTTGACATACCTGAGCCAATCTTTGTAGTTTGGCCCTGTCAGTATGTTTTTATCCAGAAGTAACTTAAGTCCAGTCGTGATAAATGGTCACTGCAAATAAGAGAGAGAGAAGAAACACTTTAGCATGATGCTCTTGCAAGTTTAGAGTGGTTTTTAATTTGTCTAAACAGGATGGCTCCCACTGTCTCTCGAATCCCTCCTCAAACCATAAAGTAGGAATTAGTCGGGATCAATCTCACCGTACAATACTTGCTTAACCGTTCAGCCAGGCCAGTGCCGGTACTTCGAGGGAGGTTTTCCAACGCTTTCGCGAAGTTTCTTAATTAAATAACCTCTTTTCCCTATGGGTGTAGCCCCGCTAACACCTTTCGAGACACCTACTTGGTTTATAGCATTGATCGTTAAGTGAGAAAGTTCCGGAGGAGTAGCATATACTCACAGTAGGATCGGGATCCAAATATCATCGCGTGACAAAACTGAAGGAATCCTACCAGAATCATCACACTCCAAATGTTATGCAGCGCTAGGAAGTTTCAGTTCTTTTGAAACTCCCGATGTGGATTTTTGCCCCATGCTCTTATGACCTTGACTTTGGCCAACAAATCATAAGTCACATGTCAAGTTTTACCCGTCATTCTCCAGGTTAATTTGACCACCCGCACATACCCTTGACTTTGGCCAACAAGGTAGAATGACTGCCCTAAACCAACACATCTATCTATGCTGCACAAGAATACCCAATAGCTACCAATCACTATGCCTTGACTTTGGCCAACAAACATAGCTTGAATACTTATTGACCATTCATGTGAAACGACGGAGGGCTACGAATGGTTTTGGCGAAACCGTGAACGTAGTGAACTTGATATAATCGATGGAACGAGATAGCTTTCAAAAGGAGTGGTTCAAGCTCCGCATTTAAAAGTTGGTTTTGAAAAGAACCGAGTGGTTTTCAACGTGTTCCAACGACTTTTACTTGGTTTATTTTTTTTCTTGCATTAATTCCAATGCGTCCCATCATTTAAACCTACCATTGCAGAAAACAATGAAAATATGACGTACGCTTATGCCATCCACATTCTCCACGGAGTCCCGTCATCACCCGTCAGGTTACTTAACTAACGACAGAGCGGGGGCTGGACTAGCACGGATGCAAAACATAAGCAACACCTAAATAGATATCATATATAGATATATAGCAATGATAGCCATTCCAGATCACAGATGAATACATTGGATATACTAGGAATCTGCATTCCGTTCGAGCCTGTAACGAAAAGCGGATTACACGGTCGCGATGAATAGCTAAACCCCACCCTAGACCCCTACGGGCGCGGCAAACTACCTGCCAAGTACCCGAAGCGAAGCAACCTCCCTCAACTCCTGAGTAGGCCACTCGGCACTTCGAGATACCTGGTAGTTGTTAGTTGTATGTATGCCCTAGAGGCCAGTATTGTACAGATTATGTATATTATATTGGATGCTTGGACATATATAGAGATGACTTTCTTGCTCGACATGATAGTATGCTATCTGGTTACTCTTTATCTTAACATGTACACTAGTCTCTTTATACTGTCTTATAGTTACATGTTGGTAAATCCCTTAGGATTTGTACTTGACTACCTGGACTATGATGCAGATCATACTAGTGGGAACATGGTAGTCCATAAGTACATCCTTCAAGGTCCCTAGTCGTGGGTGTATCGAGACGGGGCATCGATATACCAGAGTAGACTAGCGTATACGCTTCTCGACCCATGTGATGGGCGATGGATGATCCCATATCCATTGGTGTTTGACATCAGAGATGGTATACGGGTGCTCAGTGGAGACTGGGTACACTGGACGGACTCGCCGAGAACTCCCAGATGGTATTATACCTCACGTCAGATGGCAGTTCTCAGGTGACACTTGTACAGGTTAGTCTGTAGACCCGAGATCGTCATGGAGTCTTGTGTGATTCCCACTTTGCTTTGATCTCCACCTTACCACGTCCATGAGGGCATGCAAAACGGTGGTCTTTGGGTACAGTCCCGAGTCACATGGAGGCAATGAGCGATAGGAGGGGTTTCGTCTCTCCCGGTACTGGGGGTTGATGTTGCGCAGTGCTCGATTGGCCGTAACAGGGAAGTCCCTGGCCAGGGCTGATCAGAGATTTGCTGGTAAGTGTTACCAGTAGTTTCTCGACCCGTTACGAGCCTCACATCGGCACGACTTATCGGGTTATTGGGGTCTGACGTTTACCACCCCTAGACCTGATATGCGACATATCAGACGAAGAGACTGGACTGTATGGTAAGTGTTACTGGTCGGATTTGCAGGAGTGTGAGCGGGCTAGCTCGTCGATCTTCTGATCGCTCAATACCCGGGTGGCCGTTACGTTTAGCAGACCGCTTGCGGCTTGTGGGTGCTTGATATGATCATCATCTGCTACCGGCGTATTGACGAGTCTTTAGAGTCCTACACAGAGGTTTCCTGGCTCAAGCGAAACGAAATAGGAGGGCATATGAGATATGTGCGGGACCGAGAATAATGCGTGTATGTGATACCGCATTTCATTCTCGCGATATATGTTTCGATTGGTTATATTCGATATGACCTAGTTATCGAATCATTGATTCGACAAATCGATACATTACATACTAGTCGGTTGTATGCGATATAACCGGATCATTGAATCAAGTGTTGATTTAATGATTTAATGTATAATTATATATTTGATATATTATTTTGCATTAACTAGTATTGGTTCACTTTAAACGGATTTTTCTAACTTGGATTGCACATTGTATATGTGATATGCTTTCGTGCACATTTTTGTATCATGTTTGATGATACTTGATCATGTAGTTAAGTGTATAGAATTAATCCATGGTTAATTTGATAATTAGGGTTTTGTATATTTATTTATTTATTTGTTTGTTTATTTATTTATTTGAAATGGATTAAGATAAGAATGGTGGCTTTATTTGTTTTATATTGAAGCTTCATGAAGCTTTGACTTTGCTAACCATCCTTATCTTCATGCTTAACCCTAACCCATCCAAGTGACCATGGTTAATTCTCTACACCTAACTAGCTCATTTTCTTCTTCTTCTTCAAACTTGCTACAACAATGGCAACTTGAGATCTAGTGAGATAAATCCAATTCTAAAGTGAACCCACCTCCTATTTCTTCACCCTCTACCTCTTGCCAAGTTGTTTTGGGTGTTTACTTCACAAGTTTCACAAGTTTGTGAAGTCGGAGCTTGAGTTTGTGCAACCTCGACGTAGATCGTCTTTGACACAAAGCCGACGACCTATTCCGCTTGTTTTCCCGATGAAGCCGATGATCGAGTCGAGGATTCATGATGGACAGCGAGGACATGACCACATGGAGCTAAGGAGGCGGAAATCCGGATCTACAAAGGTTGTAGCATCTCAACTTTAGTTAAATAGTTAACTAGTTTTCCGTTTCGCCTAAACATCTAGTTTAAGATCCGTAGTCTAGGGTTTCTCAGCACCAAAAATTTTAAATTGGCATGTTCGATGCCTTGTGAGACCACTATAGGGTGCCTAGGAACCTTTCACTGGTATCAGAGCCTAGCTAGAGCCTTAGGCGAAGTCCCGACGACGTTTGAAACCCGATCGAACCGAAATCCAAAACCTTAAAATGCTCTCTGGACTTTTTCTAAAAAATGGGATTTTTGTCAATTAAAAATATGTAGAAAATCAAGCAGGGTGTTATTAGAATTACTGTGAAATACGAGGGGCTAATTCGACTTTTCCACCGCGGAACCGCGGCACATGCTAAGCATGTGCGGCGCTTCCGCGGCCGTACTGTTCCCTTGAATAATTATTTCTGCACAGTAACTCTTGTAATATAATGCTATATTTTCTGGGATATTTTTTTTGTGACTTTACAGAAGAGTATTCTGGGGTTGTATAGGGAATCAATGATTCGATCGGATTATCAAATTTCGTCTTTGTGTTTTTCCAGATAACTGTAGAATATGTTAAAAAGTTTGACCGGATACAAATACCCAACTTTTCCCCTGCCGAAAAATTCCAAGTGTTGGATTTTTCTGTGGTTAAAAGACGTTCTGAGTAGTGCAAGTAACGCGATGGTCCCTCTAGAAGACAACAAACCTTAACTCGATTATGTGACCGTCTTGAACTGCCCTTTGAACCTTCGGGTTTGGGGCAGTACGGCGTGCCACATGTGAGGCGTTGGCTTGACCTTTCTACGGCTGGACCGTTGGTACTGAGGTATGAAGTGAATGTCTTTGAACCTATTTCATGTGTTGATCGGTGTCGGGAAAACTTGGGTGTTCGAATGTTCGATCGGAAAGTTTGATATATTCTATTTATCCGGAATTGGATACAATAATTGGAATTCACAAACAGTTATGAGATAACTGGATGAATGTTATAAATCTAGCAGTTTAGTCCCATACGATATTGAAAAGAGTTTTCGATAACGAGACTAAAATGCGGGATTTATATCAGTTAGGCATGTGATGTCTAAAGAGGTTGCGGATTCCAACTGTTGTAGTTTTACACTTTCTTTTCTGTGACCGTAAGTGTAGTATGTTCATATCGCCGGTTTCGTTGCTATACGTCAACGACAATTGGGGTATGCATACTTACTTACGTTGATGACATGTGATGTTATGTGTTGCTGGATATGTTATATTGGATCGTCGTTTTCGAATAGCCGGGGGTTTTTATGTGAGATGAGTGTTTTTCATTTTCATTCATGTAAAAACTTGTATGTAATATTCTTTTATTTGGGGCACTTCCAGGAAGCGGAAGTTGTCACCCGTTGTATATTATTTACTTTTCCGCATTAGGATAGACCCAAGGAGGGGAGCACAAGTAACCGGGTTCTGGGGTCCAGTGGGAGACCAACTCGAGGAGTCGAGTCCGGGTCTCCTAACCCTAGAATTGGCAGGGTTGCTTGCCGCTCTCGTAGGGGTCTAGGGGTGTGGGATTGGCTATTCATCACGACCGTGGAATCCGTGTTTTATACTGGCTCGTATTGAAAACACGGACGTCCTAGTATATCCAATATTTCATATGTTTATTCTGCTGCGATATCTGTGTTGTGACTCTGTGATGGATATAGTATATAGTATATATGATATATTATATAGATGTTACTTGTGTTTTACACCCGCGCTAGCCCTGCCCTGCTCTGTCGTTAGTTACCTAACCTAACGGTGCACGAGGGGACATCGAGGCGAATGCGGATGGCATAAGTGTACGTCATATCTATCTGTGATGTTTAGGTATTTAAATGATGGGACTTCATTAATGTGATTAATGAAAGGAAAGAAACCTAAGATGTTGTAGAATCAGATTTTAAATAAAACAGGTAGCTACAGTTCTTGCTTTGCATAGCGGTATATATGATATACCCCGCACCTTATTCGATGAGGAAAGGACCGAGATCCCTTCACCGAGAGTGACTCCTTTAGCAATAACTGGCAGATGCTACACACTCGGTTTGCTTTTGACTGCTTTTGCGTTTTTGCTTTGCACAGTGATATATATGATATATCCCACACCTCATTCGACGAGGAAAGGACCGAGATCCCTTCACCGGGAGTGACTCCTTTAGCAAAACTGAAAGGCCTCAAAATCACTCCATTTCAAAACATCATTTGATTCTACAACGATATCAAGTTCATTACGCTCATGGTTTTCAGAAAAAACCTGGCGTAGCCCTCCGTCATTTCAGATGAGTAGTAGTTAGTATTCGTGCTACGTTTGTTGGCCTGCGTCAAGGCGTAGTGTGCGGTAGCTAACTAGTATTTATCTGCTTATGCATATGATGCAGATTGGATTAGGGTAGTCGTGCGACTTTGTTGGCCTGCGTCAAGGGTCGTACGGGTGGGTTTAATTCAATCAGGAAATGACGGGTTGAACTTGACTAGCGCACTATGGTTTGTTGGCCTGCGTCAAGGTCATAGCACGCTAGGGGCAAAAGCATTATCGGAAATTTCAAGTGTTGAAATTTGCAATGAGATTGCATACCTTCTATGAGATAGTTGGATCCCGATACCCACTGCGAGTAAGAGTTACTCCTGGGAGTGTTTTACACAGTGCAATTAGCCGATCAAGTAGGTGTCTAGAAAGGTGTTAACGAGGTTACGCCTCTGGGAAAACGAGGTTTACATTAATTAGGTTCGTGCGAAAGCACGGGGGACCTCCCTCAAAGTACCGACACTGGCCTGGCTGAAAGATTGGCGAACTTGTAGTGTGTAATTAATCCCGGCTAGTCTTTCGTTTTAGGGTTTGGAGGAAGATTTGATAAAAAGCAGTGGGAGCCATCCTGATTAGATAAGATAATAACCAATCTGATCTTGCACGAGCATACGCTAAAGTGTTTTCTTCTCTCTCTCTCCAGGTAGCGACCATTTCATGCCCTAATAAAGATAATAATATGGATGTATTGACCGAACCCGCATGTTATACTGTGCTGGGGAACGTTGGTTCCGTTCTTTCCTATAAGAGTTATAGGAATGAACAGGATATAGGGGAATACCAGGATTCCCATGCCACCCGAATGAAGAAAGTACATGTTGATGCATTTTCTTCGGGTGTGTTCGTTACAGAGAACTGTTTCTCCATTTGCTCTACGTCCTGGGTATTGGATACCGGGTCGGGATCCCATATATGTAATCAGTTACATGGGCTAAGGAAAGGTAGAGAACTTGGGGAAGGTGATAAAGACATTAGAGTTGGAAATGGTGCAATTGTTGCAGCTAAGACTGTCGGGAAATATCACCTTGTATTACCAACTGGTAATACATTGGTTCTGAACGAATGCTATTACATGCCGAACCTGATATGCAACATTATATCGATTTCTTTATTAAGTAAAGAGGGATATAATTTTGTATTACAGGACAATGTTATGAACATTTTCCATAACCAAAAGTTGGTTGGATCAGGCACGTTGTGCAATGGCATTTATGTTCTAAACCAATCAACAGTTCTGAGTATAACAAACACACACAAGAAGAAGAGTTCAGAATTGAACGAATCCTTCTTGTGGCATTGTAGACTGGGTCACATCAATACGACACGACTAGCTAAGTTGCATAAGGATGGATATTTAAATCCGTTTGAATTTTCATCCTATGACACTTGCCAGTCATGTCTCAAAGGCAAGATGACCAAGACTCCGTTTACAGGACACGGAGAAAGAGTTACCGAACTCTTAGGACTAATACATAGTGATGTATGCGGTCCCATGTCTACACATGCCAGGGATGGTTCTTCATACTTCATTACATTCACTGACGATCTCTCTAGGTTCGGGCATGTGTTCCTGATGAAACACAAATCAGAAGCTTTTGAGAAATTTATGGAATATAAGCAAGAAGTTGAGAACCAAACCGGAAAAAGTATTAAAATCCTACGATCTGATCGAGGAGGAGAATACTTAAGCAATGAATTCCTGGACTTCCTAAAAGAGAATGGGATTCTCTCTCAGCTGACTCCTCCATATACACCACAGCACAACGGTGTATCAGAACGAAGGAACCGCACCCTATTAGATATGGTGCGCTCTATGATGAGCACAGCTGAGTTACCTATTTCCTTCTGGGGATATGCACTGGAAACAGCTGCAGACCTATTGAATATGGTTCCAACCAAAACCGTGCCGACCACTCCATATGAGATATGGAAAGGAAAGAGACCATATCTTAATTATGTTAAGATATGGGGTTGTCCGGCCTATGTAAAAACGCAAAATCCGGACAAACTCGCGGCAAGGTCCATTCTGTGTAAGTTTATTGGATATCCCAAACATTCGCGAGGGTATATCTTCTACCACCCTGAGGAACAAAGAGTGTTTGTTTCTCGGCATGCCACCTTTTTAGAAAAGGAATTTCTTGAAAAAGAGATTAGTGGTAATGAGGTAGAACTGGAAGAGGTTCCAGCTGCAGAAGCTACAACAGAAGATCTGGTGGAACCAGAGGATTCCGTAGTTCCCGATGAACCCCAGCCACTCCGCCGATCTAGTAGGGTTCCTCGCCAACCTGAGAGATACTATGGTTTTCTCATGGACAGTGGAAGCGAGGATTGCATCATGGAGGATGATGACCCAACTAGCTTCGAGCAGGCCATCACGAGTGGGGACTCAGTGAAATGGCTGGATGCTATGCGGTCCGAGATGGATTCCATGTACACCAACAAAGTATGGACTTTGGAAGTTGCTCCTGAAGGGGTAAAACCCATTGGGAGCAAGTGGATCTTTAAGAAGAAACTTGGTGTAGATGGGAAAGTGGAGACTTTCAAAGCTAGACTTGTAGCAAAGGGTTTTCGTCAAAGACCAGGTGTGGACTATGACGAAACCTTTTCTCCAGTGGCTATGCTTAAATCCATCCGAATCATGCTTGCCATTGCTGCCTTTCATGACTACGAAATCTGGCAAATGGATGTTAAGACCGCCTTTCTAAATGGTGATTTAGAAGAGTGCGTGTACATGACTCAGCCAGAGGGCTTCGTAGACAGTGGGAGCAGCGGGAAGGTGTGCAAGCTGCTTAAATCCATTTATGGATTAAAGCAAGCATCGCGGAGTTGGAACATCTGCTTTGACGTCGTTATCAAAGAGTTTGATTTCGTCAAAAATCCAGATGAACCTTGTATCTACAAGAAGATGGCAGAGAGTAAGGTTGTCTTCCTCGTATTGTACGTGGACGACATACTCTTGATAGGAAATGATATTCCTATGCTGCAATCGGTCAAGCTCTTCTTATCACAAAGATTCTCAATGAAAGATCTTGGTGATGCCTCCTGCATATTGGGAATTAGGATCTATAGAGATAGATCCAAACGGATTTTGGGATTGTCCCAATCCAGGTACATTGACACCATACTAAAGAGGTTTAGTATGGAAGAGTCCAAGCGTGGGAACTTGCCCACGATCTCTGGAGTCACTCTCTCCAAAGAGATGTCTCCCAAGACTGATTTGGAGAGAGCTCGCATGCAAGGGATACCCTATGCTTCGGCAGTAGACTCTATCATGTATGCGATGCTATGTACCAGACCCGATGTAGCATACTCACTAAGTGTAGTGAGTAGGTATCAAGCTGATCCTGGAGAGAGTCACTGGACAGCTGTGAAGAGCATTCTCAAGTACTTGCGAAGGACTAGAGATATGTTCTTGGTGTATGGTAACGGAGAACTCCAAGTGGAGTCCTTTACCGATTCGAGCTTCCAGAGTGATAAGGACGACTCTAAGTCGCAGTCGGGCTTTGTCTTTACCCTTTACGGAGGGGCGGTTAGCTGGAAGAGTTCCAAGCAGGAAACCGTGGCAGACTCGACGATGGAGGCTGAATACATCGCTGCCAACGATGCTGCCAAAGAGGCTGTCTGGATCAAGAAGTTCATTACTGAACTTGGAGTGGTTCCATCCATTGAGCATCCAATACCTTTGTATTGCGATAACAATGGAGCGGTGGCTTTAGCCAAGGAACCCAGGTCCCATCAGCGATCCAGGCATATTCTGAGGCGGTATCACCTGATCCGGGAGATAGTTGATCGCCGGGAGATCGAGGTCAGGAGAGTTGACACGAAGAACAACACGGCGGATCCACTCACGAAGGCCATTCCCCAGATACAGTTTGAGAGACTCTTCGGGATGCTCGGTATGAGATACTACAGCAGCTGGCCCTAGTGCAAGTGGGAGATTGTTAGTTGTATGTATGCCCTAGAGGCCAGTATTGTACAGATTATGTATATTATATTGGATGCTTGGACATATATAGAGATGACTTTCTTGCTCGACATGATAGTATGCTATCTGGTTACTCTTTATCTTAACATGTACACTAGTCTCTTTATACTGTCTTATAGTTACATGTTGGTAAAGCCCTTAGGATTTGTACTTGACTACCTGGACTATGATGCAGATCATACTAGTGGGAACATGGTAGTCCATAAGTACATCCTTCAAGGTCCCTAGTCATGGGTGTATCGAGACGGGGCATCGATATACCAGAGTAGACTAGCGTATACGCTTCTCGACCCATGTGATGGGCGATGGATGATCCTATATCCATTGGTGTTTGACATCAGAGATGGTATACCGGTGCTCAGTGGAGACTGGGTACACTGGACGGACTCGCCGAGAACTCCCAGATGGTATTATACCTCACGTCAGATGGCAGTTCTCAGGTGACACTTATACAGGTTAGTCTGTAGACCCGAGATCGTCATGGAGTCTTGTGTGATTCCCACTGTGCTTTGATCTCCACCTTACCATGTCCATGAGGGCGTGCAAAACGGTGGTCTTTGGGTACAGTCCCGAGTCACATGGAGGCAATGAGCGATAGGAGGGGTTTCGTCTCTCCCGGTATTGGGGGTTGATGTTGCGCAGTGCTCGATTGGCCGTAACAGGGAAGTCCCTGGCCAGGGCTGATCAGAGATTTGCTGGTAAGTGTTACCAGTAGTTTCTCGACCCGTTACGAGCCTCACATCGGCACGACTTATCGGGTTATTGGGGTCTGACGTTTACCACCCTTAGACCTGATATGCGACATATCAGACGAAGAGACTGGACTGTATGGTAAGTGTTACTGGTCGGATTCGCAGGAGTGTGAGCAGGCTAGCTCGTCGATCTTCTGATCGCTCAATACCCGGGTGGCCGTTACGTTTAGCAGACCGCTTGCGGCTTGTGGGTGCTTGATATGATCATCATCTGCTACCGGCGTATTGACGAGTCTTTAGAGTCCTACACAGAGGTTTCCTGGCTCAAGCGAAACGAAATAGGAGCGCATATGAGATATGTGCGGGACCGAGAATAATGCGTGTATGTGATACCGCATTTCATTCTCGCGATATATGTTTCGATTGGTTATATTCGATATGACCTAGTTATCGAATCATTGATTCGACAAATCGATACATTACATACTAGTCGGTTGTATGCGATATAACCGGATCATTGAATCAAGTGTTGATTTAATGATTTAATGTATAATTATATATTTGATATATTACTTTGCATTAACTAGTATTGGTTCACTTTAAACGGATTTTTCTCACTTGGATTGCACATTGTATATGTGATATGCTTTCGTGCACATTTTTGTATCATGTTTGATGATACTTGATCATGTAGTTAAGTGTATAGAATTAATCCATGGTTAATTTGATAATTAGGGTTTTGTATATTCATTTATTTATTTATTTGTTTATTTATTTATTTGAAATGGATTAAGATAAGAATGGTGGCTTTATTTGTTTTATATTGAAGCTTCATGAAGCTTTGACTTTGCTAACCATCCTTATCTTCATGCTTAACCCTAACCCATCCAAGTGACCATGGTTAATTCTCTACACTTAACCCTAGTTCAAGTTATGATAAGTATTTGATTTTCTATTTCTTTTTAATATAACTTATCATAACTAGCTCATTTTCTTCTTCTTCTTCAAGCTTGCTACAACAATGGCAACTTGAGATCTAGTGAGATAAATCCAATTCTAAAGTGAACCCACCTCCTATTTCTTCACCCTCTACCTATTGCCAAGTTGTTTTGGGTGTTTACTTCACAAGTTTCACAAGTTTGTGAAGTCGGAGCTTGAGTTTGTGCAACCTCGACGTAGATCGTCTTTAACACAAAGCCGACGACCTATTCCGCTTGTTTTCCCGATGAAGCCGATGATCGAGTCGAGGATTCATGATGGACAGCGAGGACATGACCACATGGAGCTAAGGAGGCGGAAATCCGGATCTACAAAGGTTGTAGTATCTCAACTTTAGTTAAATAGTTAACTAGTTTTCCGTTTCGCCTAAACATCTAGTTTAAGATCCGTAGTCTAGGGTTTCTCGGGACCAAAAATTTTAAATTGGCATGTTCGATGCCTTGTGAGACCACTATAGGGTGCCTAGGAACCTTTCAGTAGTTTGTGCACCCCACCTTGGGTCTATCCTAGGAGCAAAAACAGTAAAAAGAAATTATACAATGACGGCTACAACCCCGACCCGGTTGTGCGGCCATACAAATAATACTATATCAATTTACATATTACATGAATTGAAAGATAAAAGGAAAAATTCTCATCTCACAACCCCCGGCTATTCATCCGTGACAATCCAACGAATTCATATACACAAACCATCAAGATTACAGATCACAGATATGTATAACCCCCACTAATCGACGTATAGCGATTAGCAGACGTTCAATACATATATAACATTACAAATACAACCCATTAGCCAAAGTCTACAGAAAATCGACTAAAATACGGATTTGTAACCACTCCAAAAACAAATTTGTTCTCTGGAAATTCTGGGCAGAAACAAACCATATCAAAAATCACAAAACACCACCAGAAACAAACTGCAGGAGAAACGATCCACGGCCGAGTCAACTCGGCCGCGGAACCGCGGTGAGTTGGTCGGTTCGTTGGATCGTTTTTCTTGTCTGTTCATAAAAAAGCCTGAGCCAATTTTTAAGACATGATTTATTATTTTTAGAGCAGAAATAAAAATCGGCAGAAACAAGGATTTTCTGGGGTGTTTCGCGTTTTTTTTTTGTCTGGTCGAAATTCTAGATACTTTGCTAACATGCTTGGGTATGTTTAGTTAGGCTCTAATACCACTGTAAGTCCATGTTACCTCTCCCGGTTCTTACGGGCTTGCGGAAATGATGAAAAACTATTTTTAGGGTTTAGGTAATATGGACTATAAAATACAGATCATGGATAAACAACACACTAGCAAGTAACAAGAGAGTTATCTACTCGGTTATGGGTTATACCTCAACTTGAACTCCTTCTTCTTGGACTCTTTGTAGTGGTCGGATGGTGCTTTACTCGTTGCCTTCTCTTGTCGAAGATGGATCCACCTGAGGGTTTCTACCTTGAGCTCCTTTCTCGATCTTGAGAGAACTAAAGTGTCTGTCTTTCTAGACCTTCAACCTTAGGATGAGTAGAGAGTGGATTTGGGTGTTTTATCTCCAAGGAAAGGTTTCTCAACTCATGAGAATGATTCTCCTTGAACTAGAGGAGGAGGAAGATGAAAGGAAGAGAGAGAATGGTTATGATAGAATGAGAATAGTTTTTACAACCATAACAATATATGTGAATTATCTAATTAATAATATTAATCCAAAATGAAAAAGGTGATGGTTGGTTTGATGAGACCATTATCATATCACATTAAATGTCTTTTTGCAAAGATCAAAGAGCATCTTGAAAAATAATGATGATGGTCAATGTTTCAAACATGGTCAACTAGTCAACCTTGGTCAACAAGTCAACAACCCTAACCATGACACAATTTCATTTAATTAAGATTATTAATTGATATTTCACATATCCATTAGGGTTTGGAAAAAGACAACTGTCAACTGTGCATACACACCCGTTCCGAAACCCTAATGAAAAACCTCTTCCTCCGCCTCAATCAACTGTGCATACACACCCACATTCGTGTTCCGAGGAACATGAATACAATGAGATAAAACTAACCCCAAAACATATACTAGGATCCGGCTCAAACCAGAGCCCGCTAGTAATGACTGTCCGGACACCAAACGTGCACAAGTGCGCGGATGTGAACGAACCCTGTCGCAAAACCATGTGACCTCTACTCTGTTTTGCCCAAAGGCGAATAACCCTCTGTGTGGGACTCTAAAGACTCGACACTACACAGGCAGTGGGTTTAACCACAGACCGCAAGCGGCACTAGCTGTGCGTAACGGTCCCCAGGTAGATGCCGATAAGAAAACTGATGAGGTAAACCCATCTGAACTCCTACCGAGCCTGAATGTGACAGACTCCATACAGTCTGGTCTGTTCGTCTAAGAACATCGCATGGCGGGCCTAGGGGGCGGTAAACGTCAGTCCCCTAATAGCGGTATAAGTCGTGCCGGAGTGTAGCCCAGAACACCCTGAGATAACACTGGAAACCTACCAGTCTATCTCGCTTGCCCTGGCCAGGGACTTTGCGTAATGGCTCACCTAGACATAGCGCGATATCAACCCCCAATACCGGGAGAGACGAATCCTATCTAACCGTCACTGCCTCTAAGTGCTTCGGGAATGCACCCAAAAACTACCTGTTTGCATGACTCCTTTGAGCCTTGGTAGGATAGTAATCAAAGTACAGTGGGAACACACTCGAGGAAAAGTGACAGTGTCAAGTCAACGGACTAAGCAGTACTCATGTCACCTGGGAACTGATAACTGACGATAGGTATAATACCAACCAACAGTTCCCGACGAGTCCTTTCCGGTGTACTCGTAACCTAACGAGCACCCGCATACTATCCCAAGTACGACGTACTGACGGCTGTGGGACAGGCCGTCTCCCAAGCTGGGATGAAAAGCACATATACTAGTCTACTCCGCAGTATCGATGCCCTGTCTCGATAGTCCTACGACTAGGGACCTGCATAAGGATGTGCTTTAGATTACCCAGCCCCCACGAGCATGACTGCCATCACAACGCTGGTAATCAAGCAAAAATCCTAAGGGCTCCACTAATGTGTAAAGGCGGTATGCTAAAAGAAACACATGCACACATTAAAGCAGAAACAAACCAAGTAGCATACTACTATTTTGAGCAAGATTGTTAATACAAGATGAATATCCCAAGCTTCCATCAAGTAATATACATACTAGTATGATATAGTAATGGCATCTAGGGCATATACACTAACAAAAACATCAGTTGTCGCAATAAAACGGTAAATTTTGCTTGCTAGGTTTTCGAAAAAATAGCTTTTAAAGTGAGTTTGGTGTTTTTGTGAATTCTAACCTATTTCATATTATAATTAGTGTTTGTGAAGGTGAAAATGGGTGCGTTTGGGTTCTTCTCGATTGGTTGATGTTTGTACATCGATATCGAGGGTTGGTTTGGCTATTCTTGCATGCGTAGGCGATAGGTTTTGACCTATACGTGATACGCGTTGATTAATAGAAGTTTTGTCGATCAAAAATATTTACCGCAATCAAGAACGGCGTCGCATGAAGCTAGCCGGTGAATACGGGTCGGTCCACAGGGATGTTGTAATTTTCCTTAAAGTTCTTACGAGCTAATTCCAAATGGTGTTTGGTCTTTTAATTAGATCTAAAAACGAAGTTGTATTATACTAGGATTAGAAACTTGCTAGGGTTAGGTTTAGGGTTAAGTTTGGTAAACAAAAATCTACCTCTCTTTCCAATGCCTTTAATTAGATTTGATATTAGGGGTTATGGTAAATTTTAATAAAGTGGATTAGGATGATTGGGAAGATGTTTCTTCCTCTAGATCCTTATCCTTCCTTTCTTAATCTTTACCCTAACCTCCATGGAAAACTTACAACTCCGGTCTTTTATACTATGGATCACCGTTACCTCGTGGGTAGGGTGCCGTAGGGAGCGAAGATGAAAGTATGCATGAAGTCCTAATGATCATAAAAGATTGGCAAGGAAAAGAGATGAGAGATCTTCATCTCTCAAACCTTTCCTTCTTCCTAACCCTAACAAGCGAGGAGACTACTCGCTCATTAGGGAATATATGAAAACCATGATTTTTATTTTTATTTTAATTAAAAAGATGAAAGATCTACTACAGATTAAAAGAAATTCTAAACTATATTAAACTAGGGCAAGAAAAGAATTTACCTAGGGCAGAAATTGAAAACTAGAACTAGGGTAGAAAAATAACCTACTTACGATTGATGCACTCCAATCTTCAAAGAAAACAGAATTTTATTGATGAATAGAGACATGAGAAAATACAATGGCTTGGGTTCTATTTATAGGACATAGAAACCCTAGGTTTACAGTTGATTCGCATGTCTGCAATTACAAATTTGCCCTTAGGTTAACTTTCGTGCGCTGCCATAAGTTTTGGTAAAAATTTCACCGAGTATGGGCACAGGACGGCCGCGGAACCGCGGCATGGGTAGGCTTTGGGCCACGGTTACGCGTCCCATTGGTGACATCATATTCTCAAATTTTATGGGATGCTTCTTGGTTCTTTGGGCTTGTTACTTCTTTTATTCTTTTCTCTATTTGGCTTCTGAATCTTCTCCAGTTCTTTCAGTGAAAACTTGTAGTGAACTTTAACCCTTCGCTTTGAGTCGACGTCTTAAATCTTGCTTCGTGAACTGATCCTTATGTAGGCTTGATCAAGAGTCTTCTGTTTATTGGTTAAAGTCCCACTTTTGCATCGTCTTTTATCTTTTTCACTGTTTTTGCTCCAAGAACCTGTAACCTGTACTATGTAGCAGACATGCGTCAAAAGCACCTGTTTTTATTGTAAAATGCATAAGAATGGGGAATACAAAATGCAATATTATGATATGAACAAATACCCCCAAACTTATCTTTTGCTCGTCCTCGAGCAAACTTATTATTTTTTTCAAAAAAAAACTAACCGCACTTTCACAGGGAAACGTGATTGCACTGAGCACGTGCAACAAGCCGTTAAACCTCTAGGTGTCCCTAGTAGGAGAAGTGTTGTCTCCTGAGGGTTTTCAGCGGATACTACCCACAAATTCCTATCAATTTGGCTTTTTCGACTTTTATTCTCCAATTAGGGTTTCTAACAAGGAATTCTATTATATTCGACTTGCAAATTATCCACCCATATTCTTTACACTTGCTCATTATTTAACTTAAGATCATATATGTTCTATAGACTTACTTAGCTTTTGGCATCTCTTAAGTTTTCCTTCTAGGGTTCCATCTCCACTTAGAAATTTTTATCAACTTTACTAAAGATACAAGTTCTATTCTTCACTCCTTTCTCTCATCTAAATTCCAATCACATACCCCCACGTGTGTGTATAAGTCACCCCTACACTTGGAAATTCAAATCAAGCAATCGTACTCTCGTCCATTGTCCAAAGCACTTATTAATTGGTGAATTTTTAATTGAATTTCTCTTACACATCCTTCATGCGACCGTTAATACTTCTTGAGGTACCAACAACCGATTACAAGATGCGTTAGCACTTTAAAGCGTACTTCCTAATCTTGCAACACCCAAGGCTTTAGTAATGACTTCCAAACCAGTTGGTCTAAGGCACTAGGTGATGAAGCACCCTCGCTAAATAATAATCTATTTTTAGCCTTAAGTAATCACAAAACCAGTGTTCATTTTTCTGTATTCACTTTTTTTATTTTAATTGTACTAAGGACTTTAGACAAGAGCATTTCAAGGTCTCATCTACTATTCCAAGATTCAAGGTGCGTGTTTGTGCAATTTGTAGGGTATACGTTTTCAGAATCTTGACTTAAGCTAGGAATTATTTTTCAAACTTATACTCTAATAAAAATTTCAATACTTTTCCTTTGTTTCGACTTAGCCCCAGAAGTGAACCCAAAATTTTCCTATTTCTAAATAAACTACAAAGGCATATACTTTCTGCCGTTAAAGTTTAAAGAAGGTTATCTTTTGGGTTTTTAATTTACTAAGTCTAAGATCTAGTTGTTCCTAGCTAGTTAACATATTTTTCAAACTCAAGTCAATTAGCCAAAATTGAATACATTAATTTTTATATTTTTTTAAATATTTCAATTTTTTTTGGGTTTTTCTTTTTCAATTTTTTTTATTTTTCAAATAACTCAAATTTTTATGATTTTTATATAAAGATGCAATGCAGAAATATACATATGAATGCGATGGAAGAAGACTTACGAGCATACCCCCAAATATAAATTGGACAGTGTCCTCACTGTCATGCTGCCCCAAGTGGGTTGATAATGTCGGCAGTTTCCTGTTTATTAACATATTTACAAATGATACACACCCCCAAACTTATTTGAAAAAAAATAGAAATTCGGGGGTGAAAGTGGAGGAGAATCAATCGGTGTAAATCGGCTCCTACAAAAATAAGAGCTCCTCTGATGGGTCCGCTGTGAGGAACGGTTTCAATCGATGCCCATTCACTTTGAATAAAGTACCGTCCTCCGGATTTTCAAGATCAACCACACCGTGCGGATAAACGGTGCGGACTACAAAGGGTCCTCTCCATCTCGAACGGAGCTTGCCGGGGTGATAATGTAACCGAGTATCATAGAGTAAAACCTGTTGACCAGGTTTAAATGTTTTTCGCAAAAGGTGTTTATCGTGGAACACCTTAGCTCGGTTTTTAGCAATTACGGCATTATCATATGCCTCATCCCGCAGCTCTTCTAGTTCATTCAACTACAGCTTTCGATTGCTGCCTGCATCTCCTAAAGATAAATTTAGCTCTTTGATAGCCCAAAATGCCTTATGCTCAATCTCTACTAGGAGGTGGCAAGCCTTCCCGTAAACAAGCCGGTATGAAGACATACCAAGATCGGTCTTGTACGAAGTACGGAAAGCCCATAGTGCATCGATCAGTTTAGGTGACCAATCTTTACGGTTTTTAGAAACCGTTTTCTCCAAGATTTGCTTAATTTGCCGATTCCAGACCTCGGCTTGCCTACATGTTTGGGGATGGTATGGTGTTGACAGCTTATGGGTGATAGAATACTTACGCATTAAGGACTCAAAAGTCCTATTGCAAAAGTAAGAACCATTATCACTTATTATCGCTCGAGGGTGCCCAAATCGAGAAAAGATGTATTCTTTAAGAAATCGAACAACTACCTTGTTGTCGTTCGTTCGGCTAGGCACAGCCTCGACCCACTTTAAAACGTAGTCAACAGCCAAAAGAATATACACATTTCCGAAAGAGTTAGGAAATGGTCCCATGAAGTCTATACCCCAAACATCAAAAATGTCCACAACCAGAATTGATTGGAGCGGCATTTCGTTTCTCCACGATATCCGGCCCAAGTGTTGGCACCGGGAGCATGTCTTGCAGTATTCATATGCATCCTTGAAGAGTCGTGGCCAATAGAAACCACACTGCAAGACTTTCTCGCCTGTCTTCTTTGGGCTAAAGTGCCCGCCACATGCTTGATCGTGGCAAAAAGACAACACACTCTTAACCTCTTTTTCCGGTACACACCGACGAATAATTTGGTCGGAACAGTATTTAAAAAGATAAGGTTCATCCAAGTAAAAATGCTTTACTTGGGACAAGAATCGAAGTTTATCCTGTTTCGACCAATCTTTAGGTATCAAGCTGGTGGCTAAGTAGTTTACAATGTCGGCGAACCATGGTTCGCAAGAAACGGTTAAGAGTTGCTCATCGGGAAAAACATCATTGATTGGAAGTTCAAGTGTAGGCGAAGAAGGAAGTCGTGAAAGGTGATCGGCCACTACGTTTTCACATCCTTTTTTGTCCCTTATGACAAGGTCAAACTCTTGTAGCAAAAGGATCCAACGTATTAGCCTCGATTTAGCATCCTTCTTCGCAAAAAGGTGGCGAAAAGCTGAATGATCAGTATACACAATGACAGGAGAGCCGATTAAATAAGGCCGAAAATTTTCAAGTGCAAACACAACTGCTAAAAACTCTTTTTCTGTTGTTGTGTAGTTTAGTTGGGCCTCATTTAATGTTCGGCTTGCGTAGTAAATCATATGCGGCATCTTATTAATGTGCTGTCCAAGAACAGCACCAATGGCAAAATCTGATGCGTCGCACATGATTTCGAAGGGGTGCGTCCAGTCTGGAGATGAAAGAATGGGCGCAGAAATGAGAGAATGTTTTAAAGACTCGAACGCTCCCATGCAAGTTGAGTTAAAATCAAATGTTGTGTCCTTGGCCAATAAGAGAGTCAAGGGTCTAGCAATCTTACTAAAATCCTTGATGAACCGTCTATAAAAACCAGCGTGGCCAAGGAAAGCTCGGATGTCTTTGACGCATTTAGGAGGAGGAAGATTGGAAATGACTTCAATTTTGGCTCTATCAAACTCGATGCCGTTTTGCAAGATGATACAAAATAATAAAATACTATTTTTGGGAAATTTTATAATTTAATATTACTTTATTGAATATTTTAATAATTCGGTATAATTAAATACAAATAAATGGAGGAAAATTGGAAAAATTATGGAAAATTCTAACATAGGGTAATTTAGAGAATTATGCCATTTTTAAGTTGTTATGATCAGTTATATGCTAATTTAGTGCTAATCACGATTAAAAATCGCTAATCGGGTTTTCGGGAAATTTTGTGCAAACCATGCACATATCATTTCCAACACTTGTGTTGCATTTTTCTTTCCATGGTTTTATTTTGGGGTTCACTATTTGAGTGAGAAGGATTTTGAGGGAAAAGAAAAGAAATGAAAAAGATTTGATTAGAATAATGTGGTAGTAGGTGAGTGAGAGAGAGAGAGAGGTGAGGGGGGGGGGTTCATTTGACCATGAGACTTCTCTTCTCTCTTCATTTTTCTTCATCCCTCTTCCCCTTCTCCTCTTCCTGCTGCTGCTGCTCCTTCATCTCTCTCCCCTCTTCAAGCCCCAAAATCATCTCACAAACATCACCAAAACCCTACCCCCATTTCATTAAAAGTGTGCACAAGCTCAAGAGCTATAGGATGGACCAAGAAAGCTTTCATTTTGGCGCTGTTGAGGATTCATGGGGGTCTTATGAGGTAATTCCTTCACAAATAGAGTGGTATTTCTTGTGCTTAAGCTTCGATTCAAGTTTCATATCGATATTGTGTGTTTTTGTTGACTTGAGGAAAACTTAGTTAGGGTTTGAGGGAATTGTGAGTTGTGGTGAGCAATTGAGCTCAGTAGAAGTTAGATAAGCACCCTAGTGTATGAATTGAGACCCCAACTTGAGAGTTGAAACCCGAAATATGGATTTAGAAATCGATATCGGAAAAGTTGTGAAATCTGGGAAGCTTTTATGAGATCTGCTATCACCCGAGACATCCTAAAATAAAATTGAATGGACAGTGATATGTGCAGGCACCCAGGAATCTACCACCAAGACCTTAGCCCCTAACTCCATGACCCGGCCGCCAATTTATTCCCTCTGGCCGCAAATTGCGGCCAGACCTGCACCAAATTGGGTCGTTTTGGTTCTGCTGCTCCTACATCTGTAGTTTAGGCCCCTGGAATGTATAGATTTGTCTAATTTGACCTAGGGTGAAATCTGGGCCTAATTCCTTAGTTGCTGTTTTGGATTCGTGTTTCCGTATTCCGTATTTTTAATTCTGAATTTGTGTATTGTGTTTTACCTCGACTATTTGGCGTTTATATGACGATATCGAGGGTTGTTGATGGTTTTGGAAGGCGTTGTCCATAGGTTCTAACCTATAGATCTTAGCATATCGTTTTGGGATTCGTATGCCGTTTTAGCTTTGATTTGGTTTTAATACGCAATAAGATACTTTGACATGTACGTACCCCATGAAGGCTTCGGGACGACAAGCAATGCGCATGGTGACGTCGACAAATGAAGACGCAAGGTGAGTAGATTATATCTACTGGGGGAAGTCGGGTGCATGGCGTATAGCACCCCCGCAGTTCGTAGTTGATATACTAATTTATGTATGATAGTTATAATGTGTTGTGGATATTGTGTTAGGTGTATTATGGATAGTTTAGGGTTAGAAGCAACTAGTGTAGTTCATAGTCGCGAACCCTAGAATAGATTTACACCTACACGTACACCATTGCACGTTCATTATATTTGCACTGTGTTTGATGATATTGGACGATATTGGAGGTGAGTCGATGATTTTGGGCATTGTGCCACGAGATCGGTGATGTGATGTGATTCGTACTTGCGATGCGATATGTGATCTTAGCGGGCCCTTAGGCATGTGTTTTACCCCGTTTCTATACTTATACAGATAGTATTGATTTGTACTAGACTTGGATCCATAACCCAGAGTATGTGATATGATGAAAATGATACCTGATATTTGATGAGAGGAATGTGATACTGACCCGTACCCAGTTATTGGGATGCCATACGACGATTTACCGTACGAGCTTTATATTGATGATAGATCCGCACTCATGACTTGAGGATGTCATGCGATATACGGTATCGTACGCGATACTATTGAGGAGGGATCACCGACTATATATATATATATCGACTCAGATTTAGGTGGTTTCCATACCCCTCCCGATTGACTTGATACTTAGATCCGTAGTTTGCATAGTAGATGTTAGACTAGACCCGAGTCATACCTATTTCAAAAACTAACGAATCAGGAATATCTTAAAAACACTGTAGCCCTTAGTTTACTAAAAACCCCGATTTGTCTTCTTTCAAATGGCAAGCTATATTACTATTCATTTACCATTTACTCTACGGCTCGCATTGCATTGCATGCTTATGTGTTACTGATTCATATTCCTTTGTGCATATGCCTTTACATAGTTCCATGCTCATATTGGTGTTTCATGTTGCATGTATTATAATTCATGGATTTCGCACTGTGATATGGTTGCATATGATGATTCTGGATTGTTTTACTCCTGCATATATATATCAGTGGTATGGGACGCTGAAATATATATGTATACCCATAATATATATATATATATATTAGTGGTATGGGACGCCGATATATATATATATATATATATATATATATATATATATATATATATACACACCTATTTAATATATCATCATGATGATCTATACAAACATGTATATGCATTCCGATATATGAGAGTGAGGGCTGACCCGGACTGACGGATTCCCGATATATGAGAGTGGGGGCTGACCCGGACTGACGGATGCCCGATATATGAAAGGAACCTATGTGCTCGGAGCCTAGGTGCTCGATATGAGAGGAGCCTTTATGGTCGATGGCATATTATATCTCCTCTACCCAACATTTATTTTATATGCATTGCGTCATGTATTAGTAGTACCTGATAGAATACCTTCATGTATATTGCATACATATCGGATACATGATATATGGGATTTACTTGATATTGAGATATATATTTGTGTCGATGCTCGACACTGATTTTCTGATGACTTCATTCGTGATACCTTCTGCTTCATTTTACCGCATACATACATCATATTTATGATATGTTATTATGAGAGGCACTGGCACGAGTACTTGGCACTACACTTATGTTCAGATGTTACATTGTCACTTTACCATGCTTCAGACTTGTTCATTTGAGCTTTATATTATACTGATTGTATTGACCTAGGATTTTGTCTTGCTTTCGATTTCTGCTAGTAGATATTTTCTATTCACGAGTTGGCAACTCACCCCTATTGTGCCATAGTTCTTGCAGGTTGGCTGTACAGGTCCATAGCGGCATTTCTAGCACACTGCTTTCCTTTGCGGGTGATTTGCTTGGTAGGTAGGTTCTTTGTATCAGAACCGCCGTCGTACATGTATTATTCATTGTATCTAGAAATCCATCAACCAAAACTTGTATATTGTTTCAGACTTAGAGACTAGTGATGTATTATATTCGACCTTAGAGTCGCGCTCAGTAGTATTACGATTTTCTTGCTTATTGGAGACTCCCTTTGTTTTGATCCTCGCCTTTCGGCGTTGTATATTATATTGCTTGTGTAGGTTGTGCTTTTTGTTATGCGTAGCAAGTGTTTGATTAAATGCCTAAATGGTTTTAGATTTTTGGGCTTTTGGCTTACTTGGATCAGATGGGGTCCTATAGACTTCATATGGTTCAAGGGCCAGTCACGTGCTCTTTCGGGTCGTGACAAAGTTGGTATCAAAGCGCTAGGTTAACCTTGGTTTGAGTCTAAGTTTGACCATGTGGAGCCTAGGGTGTCTATATATATACGGAACTTAGGTTTGACCTTACGGAACTTAGACTTAGTCGAGGGGGTATTAGACCCGAACTTTCATCGCGTAGGATGACCCTTGGTTGATGGAATAGGTGACTAAAGTAGAGTGACGTACCGTGGGTATGTTCCGCGGTATATTTACGACACGCCACTCCGCTTAAGGAACCTTAGGATGCATATGTTTTCGAGATCAGTGATTCTCTTCATATCCATGATTATACCTCCATTTGAGATCCTCGATTCTATTAGTCTATGATCATACCTTCATTGATGTTGTTCCTTCTTATGATCATGTATCCATTCTGGATCTATTGTTTTCTTTCTTTCCATCGATCTGCTCTCTTCGATACTCGATTGAGGTTCCTGTCGCCATTGTTGAGCGCATTTGAGTTGTTGCTAGTGTTACGGTCAGGGCGAGCTCGTCTGGTACGAGGGCCGAACGTTGTGTTTTCTGGTGACGTGGGAATGTCTCGAGTTAGTATTGGTGATTGTGGCCTCTAGTGGAGGCGAGTGCTTGGTTTTGCACCGGATGATCGGGCCATTGTTAGAGCTGCCAGTTGAGAGAGGACTGTTGATGTACAGCATACCTCAGAGATTATGATGTCGCCTACCGTGCAGACAGATGGACCAGCTATTGCTGAGATTGACAGGACGTCGCTTCCGGAGCTTACGAGCTGAGATCGCCGGAGGTTCCAGGCAGATATGAGACAGATGATAGCTTGTCTACCCGAATTGAGAGACGAAGGTGATTCGTCTGATTTATGCGCCGGAGCAGGCCCAGTTGAGTTGAAGATTTCCAGTGTGGAGAGTCTTACTTAGATCTAGAGCAGACGGATTTAGAGAGGACCGCCAATGTATCGCCTTTCCTGGAGGATTGAGGCACTGTTCAGCGTACAGACGAATGAGCCAGTTGTTACTGCAAATGACGAGATATCGCCCAGATGATTGGAGTTACTGCAGCATGAGTATATACTTAGAGATATGATGGACAGTCGCTAGTCACCGAGGGTGAAGAACTATGACATGTGATTCGTTCGCTTACCCAGATGAGAGGTCATCGGATAGATTGCTTCCAGCTAGAGACGACTTCACGCGGAGACGTTGAGAGTCGACAGTGACGATCGAATGTCGGGAACCTGCTATTCCAAGTTTAAAGTATTCGGAAAGACATGCAGGGGATTCTATGGACCCTCTAGAAGAATGAAACCCTAACTCGACTTAATGACCGTGTGAAAGCCTTTGAACCTTAGGGTTTGCGGCAGTTCCGCGGCGCCATTAGTGAGGCTTAGGTTTGCCTTTCTACGGCTGGACCACTGATGCTGTGGTATGTACTCGATACTATTAAACTGTACTCAAGATGTTAATCTCCTGGGGGATTATGAGGTTCTGACGAGTCGATCGGATGGTTCGACATCATTCGGATATCATGTGATGGGACACACTGCTTGGGAGACTCCAGATATGAGCATAGCCGTTGGAGCGCAGTTCATGCAGCCACGATGAGACGAGTCCGAATTAGTCGACATTGAAGCAGAGTGAAGTAAAGAGTTTGCAAGAGGTTTCGACGAGATGACGTTCCCACTCCACTGACATCAGAGATGCGATACGCATGCAGAGGCATTGTATATAGATATACCTCCCAGAAGGAGTTGCGATGAGTATGAAGCCGTTCCGGAACAAGAATTAGCTTCAACAATGGACGATGACTTCCGGGCAATTCGGCAGGAATGAGATTTGAGAGAGACCTCGACAGGACCTTTCTAGAATACTATGATAAGACCTAGACACAAGAGGGGTCATATTGTGCACATCCAGCAGGCCAGGGTTCGGCATCGTCGAAGAGGTAGTTGACTAGGTTCGGATAAAGGACCTCACCCAGATGCGTTGCGAGTTGATTGAGGACGGACGAGTATTGAGTATTCCTCCGATGGTTAGGACGCGTTCCCGAGGACCTGTTCGGCCAGACAACTTCTACAAAATGATGAAGCTACAGAGTACGCGATTTCGAGTCCGTGCGAGAGACTTCGGATTGACCGTGGCCGAGAACAATGCAGTGCGTAGATAGCATGGCGTGACGTCATAGTGGACGACGATAGAAACAAGTGGAACCAGAGGTTCGTGCGAGACGTTGACGAGCTGTCATTACTTCCCGTCGAGACTAGAGACCTGATATGCTTACAGAATCGTTGGGATGCGACCAATTTCCGAGAAAAAGTTGTGCTGAGGACGCAGATGTCCATCGAGCGAGAAGAGATTATGCAAGAGTACCAGACTCTGTACATACCGGCATAGGTAAGATCGGAAGAGACCTTGAGCAGGATTCCTTCCAGAACACTGGTGCAATGATATTTGCACCCAGGATCAGATGTGTCATGTGCATTCAGAGAGCCAGAGGCCGACGCCAGCGACTTGCTGCTTTACAAGTGTTCATGAGGATTGATCGAGAGATGACCAGAGAAGTGCCAGAACGGGATCACCCCCGTTAGCATACCTGACAGGGCCGATGAGCCAATTGATAATGAGATTGGTATTCCGCAGAGGAGATAAGGACCCAGAGACAGAAGACGCCAGACCGTGAGCAAGAGGCAAGTAGATATCTTGCGTTGCTAGCATTGGATGCACCTTTAGTGTTTTGAGGTATGATTTTGGTGCACACCAGATGCACTAAATCGGGTTTCCTTGTGCATGTCAGATGCACCTGGTTTTGCTGTCAGGTGTTAGTTATATGTATGCCCTAGAGGCCATTACTGTACATTCGATGTATATTGTAGTGGATGCTGGGACATATATATAGGGAGGACTTTCTTGCTCGACATGATAGTATGCTATCTGGTTGATCTTTACCTTAACGTGTACACTGATTGTCTCCCTGTTACATGTTGGTAAAGCTCTTAGGATCTGTACTTGACTACCTGGACTATGATGAGGATCATACTAGTGGGGACATGGTAGTCCATAAGTACATCCTTCAAAGTCCCTAGTCGAGGGTGTATCGAGACGGGGCATCGATATACCAGAGTAGACTAGCGTATACCTTCTCGACCCATACAGATGGGCGATGGATGATCCCATATCCATTGGTGTTTGACATCAGAGATGATATACGGGTGCTCAGTAGAGACTGGGTACACTGGACGGACTCGCCGAGAACTCCCAGATGGTATTATACCTCACGTCAGATGGCAGTTCTCTGGTGACACTGGTACAGAGTAGTCTGTTGACCCGAGATCGTCATAGAGTCTTGTGTGGTTCCCACTGTGCTTTGATTTCCATCTTACCACGTCCAAGAGGGCGTGCAAAACGGTGGTTTTTGGGTACAGTCCCGAGTCACATGGAGGCAATGAGCGATAGTGTCACGACCCGAAAGTACGGAACGTGACCGGCACATAGATTACGAAGCGTCTAGAGGCGCCACGTAACCTAAGTAAGCCGAAGCCCAGAAATCTAAACCATAAAAGAAGAAGAAGAAGAAAAAGAAAACAAGTCTAAAAACATCAGCAAATTTTACCAAAATTTTCGGCAGAGTCTCCTCTGTAAAAACTGACCCCCAAACGAGTACAACAAGTATAATATACACAAACAATAAAAAGCATCCCCAAACGGGAGCTAGCTCAACGCCAATAGGCGGAAACAACCACAACAAGCACAATAATATACAACGCCAAGGGGCGAGGCTCAAAACTCAAAAAGAAAACAAAGCCACCAGATCAGAATAATACATGCGTGACTCTAAGGTCGAAATAAAAGACCGGTCCAATAAACTTATCAATTAATACAAGTATGGTTGATGGAGCTTACTAGATACAAATGAATGAATAAAATACAATGGAGGTTCAGATACAAGTGAACCAACCTACCATGCAAATCACCCTGAAATAAAAGATGTGCCAGCAAACTGCCCGGGAAACCTGTACATCGAACCTGTAATAAAATTTGGCACAACGGGGGTGAGTTGCCAACTCGTGAGTAGAAGACATCTACAAAAAGAAATCGAATGCACGACGCTATCCTAGGTCATAATAATACACTACTAAATCTCAATCCTCTAGTAATAGCAGGGTAATACTACGTGTAAGTGCAGATACTCGGTGCTCGTGTCAGTGCCTCATATAGTACTATGTTATATGAATGGATATGCATGCACCATGAATGTAAAATAAGCAATCCTGAAATCCAGGTATATCTGTATAAGAAATCTTTGGCTGTTATCATAGTAAAATGTGTATAAGAATCTGAAATCTCAACAATGAAATCCATGAAAATCCGTGTCAAGCATCGACACAAACATGTAAATCTCAAGTCTCATAGTCTCAATACCTCGGGCTCCGTCAGTCCGGATCGGCCCATAATCAAATCTCACGACAACGGTCGGTATCCTCCGGATATCCACCGCGCCAGACATCACCGGTAGGTAGCCTTCCCCTGCCAGGCTCATCGTCTACAACTCGATCTTCTTGCCCCGGGGTACCATACCGGGCCCACCATGTACCCGAGACGGTTCATCCACTCCTCGAATCGGGTCTCGAAATCCAACAGAAAACATAAAATCTCATGGTGGACGACACATACATCATGAGAAAACCGCAACTTTGTTTAAAAAGAGAGGAGGAGAGAGAGAGAAGTTTTTATATATTTTTGCGGTTTTCCCCAAAAATCCAGAAATCTCACAGAAATCCAAATCTAAAAATCATGAGTAAATATATGATTAGTGTCGGCATATGCCCATAATACTGCGTGATAACATGAAAATATGAATGCATGAATGTCTACGTAATAAATATCATGTCTATGTTAACATCAGCGAGTAATCACAATATTATATCGGTTTAGTTGTTAACTGATTCTATCAATAAAAGATAATCTGATCTAAAGTGTACGTGACATAGCAATTACCGATGATGATGTGTGTGAGCCGGCAAATAAGTGTGCGTGGAATATACGCATCATCGGTAATGGTGCTGGTGTCCTAACAGGTAAGGTTTATACTGATTATAGCAACATATGTAAGAACATGCACCATGATGATTACAGTATGAATGTAAATACAGATGTGCATTATCCACTCCTCTGCGAAATACGAGTACAACTACCACTATGTGAGTCGAACCTAAACTAGTGTCCATCTAACATCCTAAGGAACTAAACCTAAGAAACTAGTCAGTAAGAAACTAGAGGCTACCTAAGGTCTGAATCAATATCTCTAATAGTCGGCGATCCCGCCTCAATAGCGTCACGTACGTAGTACGGCTTCCTCGAATCAAGAGTGCGGATCAATCATCATATCTAAGCCTCGTACGGTAAAATCCATCGTACGGCATCCCAATATCGGGGTACGAGTCAAGTATCTCCTAAGTGCCTCATCATTCGTATAATGTCATCATCAAAACATCTCATGATCAAGGTGCTAAACTGTAATCCCATACATCAAACATATATCATTGCCATCATAAAATGCTTAATTAGTTTATCCTCAGAAATGTCATGTCATATGTATCAAATTGTGATTAAGTCATACTGATATCATATCGTCATCAAGTTACATCTATATGATATCGACATCAGGTCAGACATATATGATGTCGTAATCAAGTCATACATATCCCAAATCGTGATCAATCACAAGTTACAATCCGGGTACTATTTTAGAGTCCTATGTATCACAATATCATCACTACCCATTATAATTTATATATACATGTTCATTATCTCATTCTCTAATGATCCGCTAACACTTAATACGACTGTATAGCCAAGGATTCACGGCATCAAGCCCAGTTACACTGTTTCATCATATCTCAGATGTCATATCACATCAATGAATCCCATGTACGTGTTGTGTATATATATATATATATATATATATACCTATACCTAGTTCTATATATATATACACTTATACGTACACACCATGTCGAGTTTCAATGTGCGTGTGTGTTTCTATCTGAAACCTACGAACCTCCTCCAAGGTATTCATCCTCTGGTATGCTTTTCCTAAATCAGTCTAGTCCAGCCTGGGGTCATTGCTAGGGTCCTACTCATTAAGAATCTAGGGTCACATCTGTTTTCCTAATGTCAATAAGTACTATTCCTATTCTATGTTGCGGGGGTGCTAAACGCCATCCACCCGACTTCCCCCCGTAGCTATACATCTACTCACCTGGTCCATGTCTGGCCAAGACGGTGTCGCCATCCTCCTCTTCATCGCCCGCAGTCCACTTGAAGGTTACCTAAACGCAAACATATAAATAGTATCGTAAACTGAATCACATACAAAAGTCAAACGAGACAAGGAACAAGCATAGGTTAAAACCTATGTCCCGTCCACGCAAAAGAACCAAATACCGCTCGATATCGGCGTACAAACTCCGATGGATCGAGATAACATCATCAAACAACTTGTAGTTTTAAAACACATTACTTATACTATAAAACATGATTAAATCCATCGAAACCCGAAAATCTATCAAACCGTCCAATTTCGCAAAACCCGAAAATACCAGTTTACCGTTTTTCATCAAAACTTAACATTTAAATGAAACCAATGGTCATAAAACTCATTAAATAGCATTACTAGACTATACAAACCACTACTATATTTTTATTACACAATTTTGTATTGATTTGAAATTTCTAGTTTGCATCCTTTAACAATTTTCAACATTTTAAAGCAAAATACCACAATTCCACCACAAAACATGATTTCGCATGAATTAATGTCTTAAACTACAATTCATGATGATAGTGATATAATAAAACCATAATTATATTTTTAATCTCATTTATATAGAAATTTCTAAAATCTAGTTTACAAAATTAGCAATTTTTATCACAATTATCAATTATCCATAGAAACTAGCAATCAAACTAGGTTTTTCTTTCCACCAACAAGTTAATACTCTTATTAAGACCAAAATCTAGTATTACCAATATTAATTGAGATTTATTTCAGCAATAATTAGGTTTTATAGAAACCTAGTTAGCAAAATTTCCTAATTTAAACCATTTTCAATGAAAAATTTACAATTCAACAATCATGCAAGATTTTCCAAATCCAAAAGTGTTAAACTAACTATTATAACCCTAAATAATTAACAAAAATCATAACTTGAATTTAGAAACCCTAACTTGAATCTTTAAAATTGAACATAGAACTAATTCATTAAATCTAATTAAGCTTAAATGAACATCTAAAACAATAAATCAAAAGAAAGAAATTATACCTCCCAAAATATGAAATCCAAACTAGAAATGAGCCTCCAAAATGCATGCTTTCCATCTCCAAAATCCATGTAAAAATGGGTAAGGAATAAAGGGTATGAAATAAATAGGATTTTGTGGAATTTTAATGGAATTTGGGATGTATTTTTGATCATTTTTGAATAAAAAAGAGGTGGAAAATGGGGGGGGGGCAGCCATGGTGGGGTTGTGGCCGGCCTAAGTGAGGAGAGTGAGAGAAAGAATAGAGTGTGCAAAGTGTGTGGAAGTTTCAAGAAGAGAAACATCATTAAAAGTCTTTTCATGTATTTATTTATTTATTTATTTACTATAGCAACTCAAGAAAGCTCTAGAAATTAGGAAAAATTTGCAAATAAATTTTGCATGATGCACACTAATTTCTAATATGCCATGGTTCATTTTTACAAATTAAAACCATTTAAATTTGTAATTTACACTAATTTAGTGTAAAAATAATGCTTATGTTAATATTTAAAATAATTAATTTAGGAAAAATATTTTATTAAACTAAAAATTTATAAGTGGCTAAATAAACACCATTTACTAGTAATTTCATAATTAAAATAGCTTAATTAAAATTATAATGAAAAACAATCACGGTTGGGTTTTACGAAAAATACATTTTACTTTACCGAAAATCCTAAAATTCACTTAAACATTTTTATTCATTTAATTATTTATTTAATCATTTTTAAAACGTTACAGATAGGAGGGGATTCGTCTCTCCCGGTATAGGGGGTTGATGTTGCGCTGTGTTCGATTGGCTATAACAGGAAATCCCTGGCCAGGGTTGCTGAGATTTACTAGTAAGTGTTACCAGTAGTTTCTCGAAGTGTTATAGACCTCATATCGACACGACTTATCGAGCTATTGGGGTCTGACGTTTACCACCCCTAGGCGAGATATGCGACATATCAGACGATCAGACCGGACTGTACGGTAGTGTTACTGGTTGGATTCACTGGAGTATGAGCGGGCTTGCTCGTCGATCTTCAGATCGCTCAATACCCGGTTGGCCGTTACGTTTAGCAGACCGCTTGCGGCTTGTGGATGTTTGATATGATCATCATCCGCTGCCGGCGTATTGACGAGTCTTTAGAGTCCTACACAGAGGTTTCCTGGCTCAAGCGAAACGAAATAGGAGCGCATATGAGATATGTGCGGGACCGAGAATAATACGTGTATATGATACCGTATTTCATTCTCGCGAAGAATGTGTCGAATGGTTATATGCGATATAACTTAGTTATCGAATCGAGGGTTGATTCGATAAGCCGATACATTGGATACTAGTCGGTTATATGCGATATGACCGGATCGTTAAATCAAGTGTTGATTTAATTATTTAATGCATAATTATATATTTGATATATTACTTTGCGTTAACTAGTATTGGTTCACTTTAAATGGATTTTCTCACTCTGTTTGTGCACATTGTATATGTGATATACTTTTGTACACATGATTGTATCATGTTTGATGATACATGTTTACTTGGTTAAGTGTAAAGAATTAAACCATGGTTAAACATATAATTAGGGTTTTATTTTTCCATTACTTATTTATTCATTTATTTATTTGTTTATATATTTTGGAAAATAAATGGAAAAGAGAAAAGAATGGTGGCTTTATTTGTTGTTTAGTTGAAGCTTCATGATGCTTTGACCTAGTCCACCATTCTTATCTCATCCTTAACCCTAAGCATTGCTTTAACCTTGGTCAATTCTCTACACATAACCATAGTTAGGATTATGATAAGTTTGGATATTCTTTTCTTTTTTAATTAACTTATCATAATACTTTCTTCTTCTTCTTCATCTTCTTCCATGAAGAAACCTTCACTTCATCAATGGCAACTTGATGAAATGAGTGAGAAATCCAATTCTAAAGTCTACCCACTTCCTATTTCTTCATCCTCTACCTCTTGCCAAGTAGTAGAGTGTGTTTTCTTCACAAGTTTCTTGACTTGGTGAAGTCGGAGCTTGATTTAGCGATGCCTCGACGTAGATCATCTTCGGCATGGACATCGATGACCTAGCCCGTCCATTCTCCGATGAAGCCGACGCTAGAGCCCGGGACTTGTTATGGACAGCGAGGAGACTTCATTGCGGAGCTATGGAGGTGGAGAACCGGATCTACAAAGGTTGTATTTCCGTATCTCTTAGTTAAGTGTTAACTAGTTTATTGTTTCGCCTAGAAATCTAGCCGACGATCCATAGTCTAGTGTTTCTCGGCACCGTATTATTTGAAATTGGCATGGTTGATGCCTTGTGAGACCTCACTAGGGTGCCTAGGAACCCTACAGTGGTATCAGAGCCAAGCTAGAGCCTTAGACGAAGTCTAGACGGAGTTTGAAGTCCGAACGAACCCGAAAACCCATTTCAAAATTGCTCTCTGTCCTTTTTTCAAAAACTGGGATTTTTCCAAATTAAAAATTGCTAAAAAATTCAGCAGGGAAAAATAAGAATTACGATGCAAAATTTTTTCGATGAACAGTATAAATGGCGGCGGAAACGCGGCAGAAGCCTTGCTTCTGCGGCGGTTCCGCGGCAACATGGTGACGTCATCCTCCCCTTTCTGCATAGTAATTCATGTTTTCAGATGCTGATTTTTCTGGGAATTTTTGATATTTATTCAAGAGTTGAATTTTCTGGAGTTGTTTTGGGGATTCGGTGTTTTGATCGGAGTATCGAATTTTGTCTGTGTGACTTTCCGGATAAATTTTAGAATATGTTAAAAAGTTCAACCGGATATAAATACCCAATTTTTCCCCTGTCGGGAAATTTTCAAGTGTTGGATTTTTCCGTAGTTTAACGACATTCTAAGTAGTGCAAGTAACTCGATGGACCCTCTAGAAGACAACAAACCTTAACTCGATTATGTGACCTTCTTGAACTGCCCTTTGAACCTTCGGGTTTGGGGCAGTACGGCGTGCCACATGTGAGGCGTTGGCTTGACCCTTCTACGGCTGGACCGTTGGTACTGAGGCACGAACTGAATGTTTTTAGACTTATTTCATGCATCGGGAAAACTTGGGTGTTCGAATGTTCAATCGGAAAGTTTAACATTTTCTGTTTATCCGGAATCTGATACAACAATTGGAATTCACAAAAGTTATGTGATAACTGAATGAATGTTATAAACATAGCAGTTTAGTCTCACTTGATCGGTTGCCACGGAATTTTGATGTGATCAAAAGTCCGTCGCAATCACGTAGCGTACGCGGATATTCGCCGGGTAAACATAATAGACAGCCTCACTCCATAGCCCCGACCAAGTGACTGTAGGAGAATCCCGTTGCCGAAAGCATCCGTTCGGGTGCTCGCGGCAGCGGTGTTCCGCCTTGGTGCACTTCGTCGACGGTATCGGGGGTGCGGCCGCCTACTGAAGTTTGCGACGAGTATTCGATCAGGATGTCGGGAATCTTGTTGAATTGCCCGACTTGATATTGAAAAGAGTTTTCGATTTTGAGACTAAAATGCGGGGTTTATAATTGTTAGGCATGCGATGTCTAAGTAATTCATTTGGTCAGGCATGCGATGTCTGAGGTGGTTGCGGATTCCAACTGTTGTAGTTTTACACTTTCTTTTCTGTGACCGTAAGTGTAATATGTGATATCACCGGTTTCGTTGCTATATGTCAACGACAATTGGGATGGACATATTTACTTACATTGATGACATGTGATGTTATGTGTTGCTGGATATGTTATATTGGATTGTCGTGTTTGAATAGCCGGGGGTTTTTATGTGAGATGAGTGTTTTTCATTTTCATTCATGTAAAAACTTGTTTGTAATATTCTTTTATTGGGGCACTTCCAGGTTGCGGAAGTTGTCACCGTTTGTATATTATTTACTTTTCCGCACTAGGATAGACCCAAGGAGGGGAGCACAAGTAACCGGGTTCTGGAGTCTAGTGGGAGACCAACTCGAGGAGTGGAGTCCGGGTCTCCTAACTCTAGAATTGGTAGGGTTGCTTGCCGCTCTCGTAGGGGTCTAGGGGTGTGGGTTTGGCTATTCATCGCGACCGTGGAATCCGTGTTTTATACTGGCTCGTATTGAAAACACGGACATCCTAGTATATCCAATATTTCATATGTTTCTTCTGCTGCGATATCTGTGATGTGATCATGTGATGTTCTGTGATAGATACAGCATATAATATATATGATATATTATATAGACGTTACTTATGTTTTACACCCGTGCTAGCCCTGCCCTGCTCTACCGTTAGTTACCTAACCTAACGGTGCACGAGGGGACATCGAGGCGAATGCGGATGGCATAAGTGTACGTTGCATTTATCTGTGATGATTAGGTACTTAAATGATGGGACTTCATTAATATGATTAATGAAATAAAAGAAACCTAAGATGTTGTAGAATCGAATTTCAAAATAAAACAGGTAGCTACAGTATTTGCTTTGCACAGCGGTATATGTGATATATCCTGCACCTTATTCGATAAGGAAAGGACCGAGATCCCTTCACCGGGAGTGACTCCTTTAGCAATAACTGGCCGATGCTACACACTCGGTTTGTCTTTTGATTGCTTTTAAGAGTTTTTGCTTTGCACAGTGATATATATGATATATCCCGCACCCCATTCGACGAGGAAAGGACCGACGATCCCTTTACCGGGAGTGACTCCTTTAGCAAAACTAGAAAAGCCTCAAAAGCACTCCATTTCAAAATCATTTGATTCTACAACGATATCAAGTTCATTATGCAATAGGTTTTCAGAAAAACCTGTCGTAGCCCTCCGTCATTTCAGATAAATGGTAGTTAGTATTCGTGCTATGTTTGTTGGCCTGCGTCAAGGCGTAGTGTGCGGTAGCTAACTAGTATTTATCTGCTTATGCATATGATGCAGATTGGATTAGGGTAGTCGTGCGACTTTGTTGGCCTGCGTCAAGGGTCGTGCGGGTGGGTTTAATTCAATCAGGAAATGACGGGTTGAACTTGACTAGCGCACTATGGTTTGTTGGCCTGCGTCAAGGTCATAGGACGCTAGGGGCAAAATTATCGGGAATTTCAAGTGTTGAAATTTGCAATGAGATTGCATACCTTCTATGAGATAGTTGGATCCCGATACCCGCTGCGAATAAGAGTTACTCCTGGGAGAGTTTTATACATTACAATTAGCCGATCAAGTAGGTGTCTAGAAAGGTGTTAACGAGGTTACGCTTCTGGGAAAACGAGGTTTACATTAATTAGGTTCGTGCGAAAGCACGGGGGACCTCCCTCAAAGTACCGACACTGGCCTGGCTGAAAGATTGGCAAATTGTAGTGTGTAATTAATCCCGGCTAGTCTTTCCTTTTAGGGTTTGAAGGAAGATTTGATAAAAAGCAGTGGGAGCCATCCTGATTAGATAAAATAATAACCAATCTATTCTTGCAAGAGCGCACGCTGAGTGTTTTCTTCTCTCTCTCTCCTGGTAGCGACCATATCACGCCTTAATCAAGATAATAATACGGATTATTAACCGAACCCGCTTGTTATACTGAGCTGGGGAACGTTGGTCCCGCTCCAACTTATAATTGTTATAAGACAGAGCAGGAAATTGGGGAATACCAGATTTCCCGAGCCGCCCAAACGAAGAAAGTGCATGCCGATGCATCATCTTCGGGTGTGTTCATTATACATAACTGTTTCTCAGTATCCTCCGCATCCTGGTATATGATACCGGATCAGGATCCCAGATATGTAATCTGTTACATAGGGCTACAAAAGGGTAGAAAAACTGAGAACGGGTGATAAGTTTCATGAGACTGAAAACGGGGCAAGAGTTGCAGCCAAGTCTGTTGGTCACTGTCACCCTGTATTACCAATACATTGATTCTGAACGAATGTTATTAGATACTGAACCTGATATACAAAATCATATCAGTCTCTTTATCATTAAAGAAATGATAAAATTTTGTATTGTTGGAAAATGTTTTGAACATTTCCTATATCAAAAGTTGATCGGTTCAGGCACGTTATCTAAAAGCATTGATGTTCTAAATCAAACTACAGTTCTTAGTATACGGAACACACAAAAGAGGAAGAGTTCAGAAATGAACGAATCCTTCTTGAGGCATTGTAGACTAGGTCAGATCAATGTGACCCGACCAGCTAGAGTTACATATAGATGCATATTTAAATCAGTTTGAATTTACATCTTGTGAAACTCGCCAGTCATGTCACAAAGATAAGATGACCACAGCTCTGTTTATTGGAAACAGAGAAAGAGTTAGTGAACTTTTGGGATGATACATGTTGATGTATGTAGGTCCCCAGTCTACACTTGTCAAGACTGGTTCTTTATACTTCATTACATTCTCTGATGATCTTTCGAGATTCAGACCTATGATCCTGTTGAAACACAAGTCCGAACCTTTTGAGATATTCACAGAATATAAGTTAGAAGTAGAGAACCAAAATACGGGTATAAGTATTAAGTCCTATGATGAGATCAGGGAGGAGAATACTTGAGCATGGAATTCATGGACTATTCTAAAGGAGAATGAGATTCTCTCTCAGCATTACTCCTCCGTATACACCATAGCACGATGGTATATCGGGGTGGAGCGATAGCACCCTATATGATATGGTGTGCTCTATGATGAGTACTACTGAGTTTCCTATTTCCTCTTGGGGGTTATGCACTTATGAAGTTGTATACCTATTGAATTAGGTTCCAATCAAATCAGTCGCCTACCATTTCATATGTGATATGGAAAGGGAAGAACCCATGTCTTAAGCTAGTTAATATTTGGGGTTGACCGGCCTATGTCTGAAAGCAAAATCCGGACAAGCTCGAGGCAAGGTCTGTAATGTAGAACTGGAAATGTTCCAGCCATACAAACTGCAGCTGAAGATTTGGTAGAACCAAAGGATTCAGTAGATTCCAACGAACCTCAGCCTCTCCGCCGATCTAGTAGGGTTCCTCACCCACCTGAGAGTTACTTCGGTTTATCTATGACAGTGGGAGCGAGGATTGCATCATGAGATGATGACCCAACTAGCTTCGAGCTGGCCATCAGGAGTAAGACTCTGTAAGAATGGCTGGATGCTTAGCGATCTGAGATGGAATCCATTTACACCAACAAAGTATGGACTTTGGTTGCTATATCTGAAGGGTTAAATCCCCATCAGGAGCAAGTATATCTTGAGAAGATTACTTGGTGTATATGGAAAGGTTGAGACTTTCAAAGCTAGACTAGTTAAAGGTTTTCGTCATCAACCAAGCGTGGATAATGATGAAACTTTTTCAAGAAACTATGCTTAAGTCCATCCAGATCCTACTTGTCACGGCTACATACCATGACTACGATATCTGGTGGTTGGGTGTCATGACTGCTTTTCTAAATGATGTTTTAGAAGAGTACGTCTATAAGTACACAGCCAGAGGGCTTCGTAGACAGTGGGAGCAGCGGAAACGTGTGCAAGATGCTTTATAGGATAAAGCAGGCATCGCGGAGTTGGAACATCTGTTTTGATGGATTAGTCAAAGAAGTTGACATCATCAAAATGGTAGATGAACCTTGTATAAACAAAAAGGTAGTAGGGAGTATGGTGGTGATCCTCGTAGAGTACGTGGATGACATACTCTTGATAGGGAAGGAGTTTCCTATGCTACGCTCGATCAATCTCCGCTTATCACTATGATTCTCCATATAGGATCAAAGTGATACCTACTAAATCCTGGACTTTGGATCTATGAGATAGATCTAAATGGATGTTAGGCTACTCACTAGCTGTAGTGAGATGGTATCATTCGATCCTGGGGAGAATCACTGGAAGTGTTCCAGGGTGATAAAGACGACTAAGTGTTAGTCACAGGCATTGTCTTTACCCTCAGTAAAGGGACGGTATGTTGGAAGAGTTCCAAGCTAGATACCGTGACATGCTAGACGATAAAGGCAGGATACATCGCTACTTAAGATGCTACCAAAGAGGCTGTTTGGGTGTATATTGGTTCATGAGATGAACTATGTTCCTCCCATTGTGTGACAATGGAGTTGTGGCTTATACCAAGGAACGTAGGTCCCATCAGTGATCCAGACATATTCTAAGGCAGTATCACCTGATCATGGAGATGGTTGATCTCTAAGGGATCGAGGTTAGGAGAGTAGACTCAGAGGACAGCACGGCGGATCCACTCACGAAGGCCTATTCCCAGAGAGAGACTTTTATGGGATGGTTGAGTATGAGATACTACAACCACTACTACAGATGGCCCTAGTGCAAGTGGGAGATTGTTAGTTATATGTATGCCCTAGAGGCCATTACTGTATATTGGATGTATATTGTAGTGGATGCTGGGACATATATATAGGGAGGACTTTCTTGCTCGACATGATAGTATGCTATCTGGTTGATCTTTACCTTAACGTGTACACTGATTGTCTCCCTGTTACATGTTGGTAAAGCCCTTAGGATCTGTACTTGACTACCTGGACTATGATGTGGATCATACTAGTGGGGACATGGTAGTCCATAAGTACATCCTTCAAAGTCCCTAGTCGAGGGTGTATCGAGACGGGGCATCGATATACCAGAGTAGACTAGCGTATACCTTCTCGACCCATACAGATGGGCGATGGATGATCCCATATCCATTGGTGTTTGACATCCGAGATGATATACGGGTGCTCAGTAGAGACTGGGTACACTGGACGGACTCGCCGAGAACTCCCAGATGGTATTATACCTCACGTCAGATGGCAGTTCTCTGGTGACACTGGTACAGAGTAGTCTGTTGACCCGAGATCGTCATAGAGTATTGTGTGGTTCCCACTGTGCTTTGATTTCCATCTTACCACGTCCAAGAGGGCGTGCAAAACGGTGGTTTTTGGGTACAGTCCCGAGTCACATGGAGGCAATGAGCGATAGGAGGGGATTCGTCTCCCCCGGTATAGGGGGTTGATGTTGCGCTGTGTTCGATTGGCTATAACAGGAAATCCCTGGCCAGGGTTGCTGAGATTTACTGGTAAGTGTTACCAGTAGTTTCTCGAAGTGTTATAGACCTCATATCGACACGACTTATCGAGCTATTGGGGTCTGACGTTTACCACCCCTAGGCGAGATATGCGACATATCAGACGATCAGACCGGACTGTACGGTAGTGTTACTGGTTGGATTCACTGGAGTATGAGCGGGCTTGCTCGTCGATCTTCAGATCGCTCAATACCCGGTTGGCCGTTACGTTTAGCAGACCGCTTGCGGCTTGTGGATGTTTGATATGATCATCATCCGCTGCCGGCGTATTGACGAGTCTTTAGAGTCCTACACAGAGGTTTCCTGGCTCAAGCGAAACGAAATAGGAGCGCATATGAGATATGTGCGGGACCGAGAATAATACGTGTATATGATACCGTATTTCATTCTCGCGAAGAATGTGTCGAATGGTTATATGCGATATAACTTAGTTATCGAATCGAGGGTTGATTCGATAAGCCGATACATTGGATACTAGTCGGTTATATGCGATATGACCGGATCGTTAAATCAAGTGTTGATTTAATTATTTAATGCATAATTATATATTTGATATATTACTTTGCGTTAACTAGTATTGGTTCACTTTAAATGGATTTTCTCACTCGGTTTTTGCACATTGTATATGTGATATACTTTTGTACACATGATTGTATCATGTTTGATGATACATGTTTACTTGGTTAAGTGTAAAGAATTAAACCATGGTTAAACATATAATTAGGGTTTTATTTTTCCATTACTTATTTATTCATTTATTTATTTGTTTATATATTTTGGAAAATAAATGGAAAAGAGAAAAGAATGGTGGCTTTATTTGTTGTTTAGTTGAAGCTTCATGATGCTTTGACCTAGTCCACCATTCTTATCTCATCCTTAACCCTAAGCATTGCTTTAACCTTGGTCAATTCTCTACACATAACCATAGTTAGGATTATGATAAGTTTGGATATTCTTTTCTTTTTTAATTAACTTATCATAATACTTTCTTCTTCTTCTTCATCTTCTTCCATGAAGAAAGCTTCACTTCATCAATGGCAACTTGATGAAATGAGTGAGAAATCCAATTCTAAAGTCTACCCACTTCCTATTTCTTCATCCTCTACCTCTTGCCAAGTAGTAGAGTGTGTTTTCTTCACAAGTTTCTTGACTTGGTGAAGTCGAAGCTTGATTTAGCGATGCCTCGACGTAGATCATCTTCGGCATGGACATCGATGACCTAGCCCGTCCATTCTCCGATGAAGCCGACGCTAGAGCCCGGGACTTGTTATGGACAGCGAGGAGACTTCATTGCGGAGCTATGGAGATGGAGAACCGGATCTACAAAGGTTGTATTTCCGTATCTCTTAGTTAAGTGTTAACTAGTTTATTGTTTCGCCTAGAAATCTAGCCGACGATCCATAGTCTAGGGTTTCTCGGCACCGTATTATTTGAAATTGGCATGGTTGATGCCTTGTGAGACCTCACTAGGGTGCCTAAGAACCCTACATCAGGTACACACGTTGCCTATGACAGTTGTTGTGTGCACACCCGTTGCACCTGAATGATACTTATGAGGATTTTGTTTTCCGTGCACACCTGACGCACGGGGTATTCTTATATACGCCTTAGGATTGATGTTTGTGGAGCCCCGACAATTTGGATTTTTGCTGGAATGTTTTAGTACTTGGGGGTTTAAATTTAAATTCGGGGACCGAATTTATTTAAGGGGGGTAGATTGTAACATTTCAAAATAATAAAATACCATTTTTGGGAAATTTTATAATTTAATATTACTTTGTTGAATATTTTAATAATTCGGTATAATTAAATACAAATAAATGGAGGAAAATTGGAAAAATTATGGAAAATTCTAACATAGGGTAATTTAGAGAATTATGCTATTTTAAAGTTGTTATGATCAGTTATATGCTAATTTAGTGCTAATCGCGATTAAAAATCGCTAATCGGGTTTTCGGGCAATTTTGTGCAAAGCATGCACATATCATTTCCTACACTTGTGTTGCATTTTTCTTGCCATGGTTTTATTTTGGGGTTCACTATTTGAGTGAGAAGGATTTTGAGGGAAAAGAAAAGAAAGGAAAAAGATTTGATTAGAATAATGTGGTAGTAGGTGAGTGAGAGGGAGAGAGGTGTGTGGGGGGGTTCATTTGACCATGAGACTTCTTTTCTCTCTTCATTTTTCTTCATCCCTCTTCCCCTTCTCCTGTTGTTGCTGCTGCTGCTCCTTCATCTCTCTCCCCTCTTCAAGCCCCAAAATCATCTCACAAATATCACCAAAACCCTACCCCCATTTCATTAAAAGTGTGCACAAGCTCAAGAGCTATAGGATGGAACAAGAAAGCTTTCATTTTGGCGCTGTTGAGGATTCTTAGGGGTCTTATAAGGTAATTCCTTCACAACTAGAGTGGTATTTCTTGTGCTTAAGCTTCGATTCAAGTTTCATATCGATATTGTGTGTTTTTGTGGACTTGAGGAAAACTTAGTTAGGGTTTGAGGGAATTGTGAGTTGTGGTGAGCAATTGAGCTCAGTAGAAGTTAGATAAGCACCCTAGTGTATGAATTGAGACCCCAACCTGAGAGTTGAAACTAGAAATACGGATTTAGAAACCGATATCGGAAAAGTTATGAAATCTGGGAAGCTTTTATGAGATCGGCTATCACCCGAGACATCCTAAAATAAAATTGAATGGACAGTGACATGTGCAGGCACCCAGGAAGCTACCACCAAGACCCTAGCCCCTAACTCCATGACCCGGCTGCCAATTTATTCCCTCTGGCCGCAAATTGCGGCCAGACCTGCACAAAATTGGGTCGTTTTGGTTCTGCTGCTCTTACATCTGTAGTTTAGGCCCCTGGAACGTATAGATTTGTCTAATTTGACCTAGGGTGAAATCTGGGGACTATTTCCTTAGTTGTTGTTTTTGATTCGTATTTCCGTATTCCGTATTTTTAATTCTGAATTTGTGTATTGTGTTTTACCTCGACTATTTGGCGTTTATACGACGATATCGAGGGTTGTAAATGGTTTTGGAAGGCGTTGTCCATAGGTTCTAACCTATAGATCATAGCGTATCGTTTTGGGATTCGTATGCCGTTTTAGCTTTGATTTTGTTTTAATACGCAATATGATACTTTGACGTGTAGGTACCCCATGAAGGCTTTGGGACGACAAGCAATGCGCGTGGTGACGTCGAAAAATGAAGACGCAAGGTGAGTAGATTATATCTACTGGGGGAAGTCGGGTGGATGACGTATAGCACCCCCGCAGTCCGTAGTTGATATACTAATATATGTATGATAGTTATAATGTGTTGTGGATATTGTGTTAGGTGTATTATGGATAGTTTAGGGTTAGATGCAACTAGTGTAGTTCATAGTCGTGAACCCTAGAATAGATTTACACCAACACGTACACCCTTGCACGTTCATTATACTTGCACTGTGTTTGATGATATTGGATGATATTGGAGGTGAGTCGATGATTTTGGGCATTGTGCCGCGAGATCGGTGATGTGATGTGATTCGTACTTGCGATACGACATGTGATCTTAGCGGGCCATTGGGCATGTGTTTTACCCCGCTTCCATACTTATATAGATAGTATTGATTTCTACTAGACTTGGACCCGTAACCCAGAGTATGTGATATGATGAAAATGATACCTGATATTTGATGAGAGGAATGTGATACTGACCCGTACCCAGTTATTGGGATGCCGTACGACGATTTACCGTACGAGCTTTATATTGATGATAGATCCGCACTTATGACTTGAGGATGTCATGCGATATACGGTATCGTACGCGATACTATTGGGGAGGGATCATCGACTATATATATATATATATATATATATATATATATATATCGACTCAGATTTAGGTGGTTTCCATACCCCTCCCGATTGACTTGATACTTAGATCCGTAGTTTGCATAGTAGATGTTAGACTAGACCCGAGTCATACTATTTCAAAAACTAACGAATCGGGAATATCTTAAAAACACTGTAGCCCTTAGTTTACTAAAAACCCCGATTTGTCTTATTTCAAATGGCATGCTGCATTACTATTCATTTACCATTTACTCTACGGCTCGCATTGCATTGCATGCTTATGTGTTATTGATACATATTCTTTTGTGCATATGCCTTTACATAGTTCCATGCTCATATTAGTGTTTCATGTTGCATGTATTATAATTCATGGATTTTGCACTGTGATATGGTTGCATATGATGATTCTGGATTGTTTCTCCTGCGTATATATATCAGTGGTATGGGACGCTGAAATATATATGTATACCCATAGTATATATATATATATTAGTGGTATGGGACGCCGATATATATATACACCTATTTAATATATCATCATGATGATCTATACAAACATGTATATGCATTCCGATATATGAGAGTGAGGGCTGACCCGGACTGACGGATGCCCGATATATGAGAGTGGGGGCTGACCCGAACTGACGGATGCCCGATATATGAAATGAGCCTATGTACTCGGAGCCTAGGTGCTCGATATGAGAGGAGCCTTTATGGTCGATGGCATATTATATCTTCTCTACCCCACATTTATTTTATATGCATTGCGTCATGTATTAGTAGTACCTGATAGAGTACCTTCATGTATGTTGCATACATATCGGATACATGATATATGGGATTTACTTGATATTGAGATATATATTTGTGTCGATGCTCGACACTGATTTTCTGATGACTTCATTCGTGATACCTTCTGCTTCATTTTACCGCATACATACATCATATTTATGATATGTTATTATGAGAGGCACTGGCACGAGTACTTGGCACTACACTTATGTTCAGATGTTACATTGTCACTTTACCATGCTTCAGATTTGTTCATTTGAGCTTTATATTATACTGATAGTATTGACCTAGGATTATGTCTTGCTTTCGATTTCTACTTGTAGATATTTTCTATTCACGAGTTGGTAACTCACCCCCGTTGTGCCACAGTTCTTGCAGGTTTGTCTACAGGTTCCATAGCGGCATTTCTAGCACACTGCTTTCTTTTGCGGGTGATTTACTTGGTAGGTGGGTTCTTTGTATCAGAACCGCCGTCGTACATGTATTATTCATTGTATCTGGAAATCCATCAACCAAAACTTGTATATTATTTCAGATTTAGACACTAGTGATGTATTATATTCGACCTTAGAGTCGCGCTCAGTAGTATTATGATTTTCTTGCTTATTGGAGGCTTTCTTGGTTTTGATCCTCGCCTTTCGGCGTTGTATATTATATTGCTTGTGTAGGTTGTGCTTTTTGTTATGCGTAGCAAGTGTTTGATTAAATGCCTAAATGGTTTTAGATTTCTGGGCTTTTGGCTTACTTGGATCAGATGGGGTCCTATAGACTTCGTATGGTTCAAGGGCCAGTCACGTGCTCTTTCGGGTCGTGACAAAGACAATGCCTTCTCGTACCATAAAATAGCACTTCTCCTAATTCAAAATTAGGTTCTTATCCCTACAGCGGGTAAGAACTGCGTCAAGATGTCGTAAACACTCGTCGAAGGAGTCACCAAAAATGGAGAAATCATCCATAAAGATCTCCAAAAACTTTTCAACCATGTCTGAAAAGATCCCCATCATACACCGCTGAAATGTAGCGGGTGCATAGCATAACCCAAAGGGCATGCGACGATAAGCATAAGTGCCAAAGGGACAAGTAAATGTGGTCTTGTCTTGATCCTCTTTGGCGATGGGGACTTGGTTATAACTGGAATAGCCATCTAGAAAGCAGTAGAACTCGTGCCCCGCCAATCGTTCAAGCATTTGGTCAATGAAAGGTAAAGGAAAGTGATCTTTTCTTGTCACGGCATTGAGTTTCCTATAGTCGATGCAAACTCGCCACCCAGTTTCGGTGCGAGTGGGAATTAACTCATTTGCCTCATTGGTAATGACCGTGATGCCCGATTTCTTTGGAACAACATGAATGGGGGCTAACCCATTGGCTATCCGAGATAGGGTAAATGATACCACTATCAAGATATTTAACAATCTCCTTCTTGACAGCCTCTTTCATAATGTGGTTGAGGCGTCTTTATGGATCCCTTACCGGCTTGGCATCATCCATCAAGTGTATATGATGTTCAACTATGAGGGGACTAATACCCTTGATGTCCGCCACAGACCAGCCAAAAGCTTGCCGATTATTATGTAAGACCATTAAAAGGGCCTTCTCTTACTCGAGAGCTAGAGAGGCCGATATGATAACGGGTAAGGTCTCATTGTCACCTAGATAAGCATATTTAAGGTGCGACGGCAAAGGCTTCAGTTCGAGTTTAGGAGGTGAAACAATAGACGGTAATAATGGAGTAACTGTTTCAAACTCGAAAGATTCCATAAAAGGTTCAAATCGAGTGTACGCAACCGAGTCGGATGGTTCAACTAACTCATCGAAAAAAGCAAAAGACTCAAACTCGGGTGGAGAGTCTTCAAGATCGTTAACAAAGGTGAAACACTCATAATCGTTGTCCGCCATGAAAGCTGTATCGGATTCTAGGAGGAACGCACTAGTGGCATCAAAATTGCTGTGATCAAACATAAAATTTTCGAACTCACAGTCCTCCTCCGTGATCTCATTGATCGAGCAAACATCAAGTATGCTAGAATTAGGCTCGGAAGGCTGACTTCCTAACTTGAAAATGTTGAGTTCAATTGTCATATTTCCAAAAGATAGATTCATTGAACCGTTACGACAATTAATCACCGCGTTAGAAGTCGCAAGGAATGGCCGACCAAGTATCACCGGAATTTGATTTCGGCGGTTAGTGACAGGTTGTGTATCCATAACAATAAAGTCAACGGGGAAAATAAAATCCCCTACTCTAATTAACACATCCTCCAACTCTTCCCTACGGTGGGTGATTGATCGATCAGCCATTTGGAGAGTACAGTGAGTGGGCTTAAGCTCTCCAACGCCTAATTGCTCATACACCGAATAAGGTAGCAAATTGACACTAGCACTAAGATCTAATAGTGCTCTATTTATGTTCGTGTCCCCAATTGTGATCGAAATAGTAGGACAACCGGGGTCTTTGTGCTTTGGGGGTAAAGAATTGACAAGAGCATCAGTAACTGCACTAGCCACAAAAACTTTCTTTGGTACTTGTGACTTCCTCTTTTTGGTGCATAAGTCCTTTAAGATTTTTGCATACGAAGGAACTTGTTGGACTGCATCCAAAAGAGGGATATTTATGCTAACCTGTTTGAACAACTCTACAATCTTCTCCATCTGTGGAGTTGGTTTATTGGATCTCAACCGATTTGGAAAACGAACATTTTGAAAGGTTGTTGAGTCCAATTTTTGCGGATCAGATTGTTGAGTTGGAATGGAACATCGTGTAGATGTGTTCGTGTTGTGAGAAGTGGGTCCGTTCGAGCTAGAAGAAGTTGAGCCGTGTGAAGGATGGAGAATAGGCTCTAATGAAGAAGAAGAAGAAGAAGGTGAAGAAGATGAAGAAGGACCACCGGCATGGGTGTCATGGTTAATACCCACATTGTTTTGCAGCACTTTTCCGGATCTCAACGTGGTCACAGCATTTACGTTATGATTCTGCTGTTCATATGCAACATGTGTGTGACCTGGATTTGGCAATGGTTGAGATGGAAGCTTTCCTTTTTCTCGCTCTTTCAACGCAGCATTGAGTTGTGCAATTTGTGCCTCAATAGATTTGATGCTTTGATCCTGTGAGGCACTGTTTTGCATCAAAGATTGAATAGAAGTGTCTATCCTAGCTGTGGACTGTGTAGATTGCTTTAGGAACGCTTCTAGACTTCTTTCGAGCGAGCTAACAGCATTTTGAGGTGGAACAAAATTGTTGGGTACAAAATTGTTCATTTGATTAGGGTAAGGTTGCTGTTGGAGAGGTTGCTGAAATTGAGTTTGTGGAGGTGCTTGTTGTTGTGGAGGAGGTGCCGTTTGAAAATTGTTGTTTTCTTGGGATTGTTGATTTTGGTTCCAAGCGAAATTTGGGTGACTCTTCCAACCCGGATTGTATGTCGAAGAGTATGGATCATTTCTTTGTCGTTGCTGAAAAGCAGCATTGACTTGATCTTGTCCTTGAGTAGATGCAGTGTAAGGACACTCTTCGGTGAGATGTGATGGATCCAAACAACAAGCACAAACAGTTCATGGAGGCACAACAGGGGCAGGAGAAGGCGATGAGATTTTGGTCTCAATCGCTTTTATCTTTTTCGTAAGAGCGGCCATCTCGGCCTTCATAGCAATCGACATTTCTAATTGATGTATTCCTGCCCTAGGTTGACCACTAGACGAAGATGATGATGTGGTCTTGGTGCTCTCCCACTGAATTGTTTGTTCACTAAGGTCTTCAAGAAACTGCCATGCTTCGTCACTAGATTTGGTTAGAAAATGACCTTGACAAATGGTTTCTAGCAACTGCTTCGTTGCCGGGTTCAATCCCTCGTATAATATTTGGCAAAGTTGCCAACTTTCGATCCCATAATGAGGGCATTGAACAAGTAGGTCTTTGAATCTTTCAAAACACTTCCAAAATGGTTCAGACGGAAGCTGAGAAAATTGTATAATCTCGTTGCGGATTCTAGCAGTTTTGTGATGAGGATAGAACTTTTTAAGAAAAGCTTTCACAAACTCGTCCCAATTTCTAATTGAATGTGATGCTGTGCTGTATAGCCACTTCTCGGCTAGGTCACATAAGGTGAAAGGAATGACCCTTAGCCTTATAGCATCATCACTTAATTGGGTCATTTTCATCATAGCGCAAACGTTTTGGAATTTATTGATAAAGATATATGCATCTTCGGATTCCAAACCATGAAACTTGGGCAGCATATTGATGAAGTGGGGTTTGATCTCAAAATTGCCCCTATTAGCCGGTGGGAGGGAAAGATAAGTAGGAAGGGCGGTACGGACGGGGTAGAAGAGATCCTGAAGCGCGACTCGTGTGGGTGCTTCAACAGGCCGGTGATTCAGGTTATTCGCACCTAACGGAGGTGGAATCATTCCCGTTGGTAAGGTGTTGTTAGGATCGTATCCCGACATACCTTCGGAAGAAGAATTTGCAAGTGAAAGTGAAGAAGTGGAAAGGATTTCGACTTCGGAGTCGAGAGGTTCGTCGGTCGGTACCAACGAAACATGGACTAATCGGGCGCTAGTGTCCCTAGTCCAACCGGACATACACTAAAAGGGTAGTGTAGTCAAAAAGCGAAAGACAGAATGTGGAGGTAAGAAAACATCAATGAGAAGAAGTGGTGTAAGTGAGGTGCAAGATTTCTTTAGCGACAAGTTCCATGTTTTGAAATGATTTTTCTTTTTTCTTTTTTTGTGTGAGCTTTTGCAAAGAGACTTATGACACAAATGCAATTAACCACAGATGCACAATCAGGCCTAGATCTAGGGTCACCTAGGTCAGCTAGACAGCTCCTAACTATTCCAAAGGGCTAGAGATAGAACCTCAAACCGCCTCTTCACCGACAATTGCGACCAGGTAAGTGCCAGGTAAGTGGGAGGCTCCCCGCTACAAATAGCTGTCCTAATTAGGTAACCACTTTCCTTGACACACTTGCCTAGGCACCGCAAAGTCAGGTTAGGATAAATGGATGATGCCTATAACTAGTCCTCTGTCCTATTGAGCTTGAGGTCCATAGTGTTGAGTCTAGTATTTTTTAGTTAAGAGTGGTCAATGCAATTGCTTTAAGTGATTTCTGGGGTCCTGGGAAGGTTGATGAAATCCCCACCCAATCTTATTAGGTCAAAAGCCCCTTAAAGTCAGATTGAAATATGCAAAGCAGTAAATCACTTGCAATCAATTTGCTATTTAGCGCGGCGCAAAGAATCCTGCAGAGAATCAATTATTGGAAGGGGGAAGAAGATTTTTAGCGCAAAAAATCCTGCAGAAGATTTAGCAAAAGATATATGGGGATTTGCAGAGGGGAGAATGAGGAAACAAACCGAGTAAATTTCGAGCAGAGAAATCAACAGAGGACCGCGGTTCCGCGGTGTAGAGCGCGTCAGGGCCGCGGTTTCGCGGTTAAGCTGAGGGATCAGGGCTCCGAATTTGGTCTTCTGTTCTTCTGTTCCAAAATCCTCCTGTTTTGATGTATCTTTTTCTTTTTTGCCTTCTGTGTTGTTTCAGATCCGTCAATCCTGCAAAGATTCACAAAGAAAACCCTTCAAACAATAAAAGATGATAGAATTTTTATATTTTTGAAAATTTTCAAATTTTTTATGAGTTTTTTATATTTTTTATTAACCCGAAATTACAAAAAGGAAATTTTACGCCATCCCCGGCAATGGCGCCATTTGATTAATAGAAGTTTTGTCGATCAAAAATATTTACTGCAATCAAGAACGGCGTCGCATGAAGCTAGCCGGTGAATACGGGTCGGTCCACAGGGATTTTGTAATTTTCCTTAAAGTTCTTACGAGCTAATTCCAAATGGTGTTTGGTCTTTTAATTAGATCTAAAAACGAAGTTATATTATACTAGGATTAGAAACTTGCTAAGGTTAGGTTTAGGGTTAAGTTTGGTAAACAAAAATCTACATCTCTTTCCAATGCCTTTAATTAGATTTGATATTAGGGGTTATGGTAAATTTTTAAAATGGGGATTAGGATGATTGGGAAGATATTTCTTCCTCTAGATCCTTGTCCTTCCTTTCTTAATCTTTACCCTAACCTCCATGGAAAACTTACAACTCCGGTCTTTTATACTACGGATCACCGTTACCTCATGGGTAGGGTGCCGTAAGGAGCGAAGATGCAAGTATGCATGAAGTCCTAATGATCATAAAAGATTGGCAAGGAAAAGAGATGAGAGATCTTCATCTCTCAAACCCTTCCTTCTTCCTAACCCTAACAAGCGAGGAGACTACTCGCTCATTAGGGAATCTATGAAAACCATGATTTTTATTTTTGTTTTAATTAAAAAGATGAAAGATCTAATACAGATTAAAAGAAATTCTAAACTATATTAAACTAGGACAAGAAAAGAATTTACCTAGGGCAGAAATTGAAAACTAGAACTAGGACAGAAAAATAACCTACTTACGATTGATGCACTCCAATCTTCAAAGAAAACAGAATTTTATTGATGAATAGAGGCATGAGAAAATACAATGGCTTGGGTTCTATTTATAGGACATAGAAACCCTAGGTTTACAGTTGATTCGCATGTCTGTAATTACAAATTTGCCCTTAGGTTAACTTTCCTGCGCCGCCATAAGTTTTGGTAAAAATTTCACCGAGTACCGGCACAGGACGGCCGCGGAACCGCGGCATGTGTAGGGTTTGGGCCGCGGTTACGCGGCCCATTGGTGACATCATATTCTCAAATTTTTTGGGATGCTTCTTCGTTCTTTGGGCTTGTTACTTCTTTTATTCTTTTCTCCATTTGGCTTCTGAAACTTCTCCAGATCTTTCAGTGAAAACTTGTAGTGAACTTTAAACCTTCGCTATGAGTCGACGTCTTGAATCTTGCTTTGTGAACTGATCCTTATGTAGGCTTGATCAAGAGTCTTCTGTTTATTGGTTAAAGTCCCACTTTTGCATCGTCTTTTATCTTTTTTACTGTTTTTGCTCCAAGAACCTGTTACCTGTACTATGTAGCAGACATGCGTCAAAAGCACCTGTTTTTATTGTAAAATGCATAAGAATGGGGAATACAAAATACAATATTATGATATGAACACGCGTGCCGATTTGGTTTTCGTATGCCGTTTCGATTTCGAATTGGGTTTTTATGCGATACGATACGTTGTGACATATAGCTACCCCCATGTGGACTTCGAGACGACAAGCAAGCGCGTGGCGACATCGGCACCGGCGAGCGAAGATCAGGTGAGTAGATTTATATCTACGGAAAGAAGTCGGGTGGATGGCATATAGCACCCCAGCAAAGTTATGAGAAATGACGTGATTTGGTAACGATATACTTTTATATGTTAATGTGAGATATGTAAACCTAGTAAGAAAAGCCTTAGGAGCTTATGGATTAGTGTTAGCGAGGAACGGAGGAAGGTATTGGTTGGTTTCTAAAGCGCAACCCTAGAGTAAGGATTTGCATACACGCACACATATGCACTTGCATACATCATTTTCTTGTGCATATATGGGAATGTGTATATATGTATATACGCATGGGTATAGGACTATGCATATATATACATTCATATACACATGCATGAATGTTGAGGATATTGTATGATATTTGGAGATGAGTCGATGAGATTGGGCTTGAGGCCATGAGTTCGGTGATGTGATATGGTCCGTATTTGAGATACGACGTAATATTTTAGCGGGTTCTTTAGGCATGGTGTTTTCATAAACACACATGCATTTCATAGATAGTATCAGTATTGTGCTAGACGTAGATCAGTATCCCGATCATTATATTTGATAAAGAGGATACAAGATTGTAGGGTTGCTAAGCACTGCCACAAGGGTCTACGAGACATCAACCATGCCCGATTTAAAAATTAGCCGTGCTGAACAACCCGATACGAGATCATTAAACTAGAGTTTAGGCGAAAACTAGTATGTTAAACACTTTAACATTAAGTGTGAGGGATTACAACCTTTGTAGATCCGGTCCTTCACTTCTTAAGCTCTGTTTTGAAGTCCCTTCGCTGCGATCATCATGTTCCGGACTCTCGAGAGGTTCCACGAAGAGAAAGATGCAGTCTTGCTTCCGATCTTCGATACAAAGATGATCTACCTTGAAGTTTCCTTAACACAAGCTAACACTTATAATATGAAGTGAACACCCTCATCTAAATGGCAAGGATAGATGAGGATGATGAAGTAGGATTTTTGCTCTCTTTTATTATCTTTTTCTCACATTCATTCATCACTTGTAAAAAAACTAGTAAGCTTTTTCAAGAAAGAAAGAAGAAGGAAGAAGATGAATGAAATAATTAGAATCCTTTTGTGATGAATAAAGCAAAGGAGATGATGATGAATAATGCAACCATGGTTGAATAAACCATTGTAGAGACTTAACTAGGTTTAGGGTTTGGCTTTGGTTAAAGCATGAGTCATAACGAAATATCTTTCACAAAACAAAACTAAACTTTCTAGAATCATCTTGAAAGCATTAAACCAAATCAAACCCTATTCTTGTTTAATCTCTACTAAACATGTTGCATTAGTTCTCATATCATGTTACAATATTATATATCACATATATAATATTTATTGTAACCAAATAAAATAATACAATTAACATATATCGCATATATATCAATATATTACCCGAGTGAGAAAAAGAATCTTTTAGTGAGCTAATATTAGTTAATGTAATTTAATATATCATATATATTATTAAACATTAAATTATCGAATCAACACTTGATCCGACAATCCGGCTATATCGCATATAACCGACTAATACGATGACCCGGCTATATCACATATACCCGGCCGATATCTCATATCGCGAGAATCCAATACGATATCACATATCGCATTATCCTCGGTCCCGCACATATCACATATGTGCTCCTACTCCGTTTTGCCTAAGTCAAGAAAGCTCTGTGTAGGACTCTAAAGACTCGTCAATACGCCGGCAGTAGGTGATGATCATATCAAACACCCACAAGCTGCAAGAGGTCAGCTAAACGTAACAGCTACCAGGTATTGAGCGCTCAGAAGATCAACAAGCAAGCCTGTACATTCTCCTATGAATCCAATCAGTAACACTCCCGTACAGTCCGGTCACGTCGTCTGATATGTCGCATATCTCGCCTAAGGGTGGTAAATGTCAAACCCCAGTAGCTCGATAAGTCGTGTCGATATGAGGTCTATAACAGTTCGAGAAACTACTGATAACACTTACCAGTAAATCTCAGCAACCCTGGCCAGGAATTTCCGGTTATAGCCAATCGAACACAGCACAACATCAACTCCCTATAGTGGGTGAGACGAATCCCCTCCTATCGCTCATTGCATCCATGTGATTCGGGACTGTACCCAAAAGCCACCTTTTTGCACGCCCTCTTGGACGTGGTATGATGGAAATCAAAGCACAGTGGGAATCACACAAGACTCTATGACGATCTCGGGTCAACAGACTACTCTGTACCAGTGTCACCGGAGAACTGCCATCTGACGTGAGGTATAATACCATCTGGGAGTTCTTGGCGAGTCTGTCCAGTGTACCCAGTCTCCACTGAGCACCCATACACCATCCTTGATGTCAAACACCGATGGATATGGGATCATCCATCGCCTATCATATGGGTCATGATGCGTATACGCTAGTCTACTCTGGTGCATCGATGCCCTGTCTCGATACACCTTTGACTAGGAACAGTTATAGGATGTACTCGTCGACTACCGTGGCCCCACTAGTATGATCTCATCATAGTCCCAGTAGTCGAGTACATATCCTAAGGGCTTTATCAACATGTAACATAGAGACAACCAGAGTACATGTTAAGATAAAGTACAACCAGATAGCGTACTATCATGTCGAGCAAGAAAGTCCTCCCTATATATGTCCAAGCATCCATTACAATATATATCGTATGTACAGTAATGGCCTCTAGGGCATACATATAACTAACAATCTCCCACTTGCACTAGGGCCATCTGTTGTGGTATCGCATACCCAACAATTAGTTGTGGTTGAAGTATCTCATACTCAACCATCCCATAAAAGTCTCTACTGGGAAAAAGGCCTTTTTGAGTGGTTCCGCACTGTCGTCCTCTGTGTCTACTCTCCTAACCTAGATCTCCCTGGAGATCAACCATCTCCACGATCAGGTGATACTTCCTAACAATTATATCTGGATTTCTGATGGGACGGGGGTTCCTTGGCATATGCCACAACTCCATTGTCACACAAGGTTCATCTCAATGATCAGGTGAACTTATATATATCCAGTCTGCCTCTTTGGTAGCATCCTTGGTAACGATGTATCTTGCTTTTAATTTTCTAGTATGTCACGGTATCTAGCTTAGAACTCTTCCAATATACCGTCCCTCCACCGAGGGTAAAGACAATGCCAGCGACTGACATTTAGTCATCCTTATCACTCTGGAACCTTTCCAGTGATTATCCCCAGGATCGATTGATACCATCTCACTATATCTAATGAGAATCTTAACATCCAATTAGATCTATCTCATAGATCCAAAACCCAGGATTTAGGAGGTATCATTTTGATCATATATGGAGAATCCTTGTGATAAGCGGAGATTGACCGAGCGTAGCATAGGAAACTCCTTCCCTATCAAGAGTATGTCATCCACGTACTCTACGAGAATCACCACCATACTCCCTACTACCTTTTTGTATATACAAGGTTCATGTACCATTTTGATGAAATCAAACTCTTTGACTACCACATCAAAACAGATGTTCCAACTCCGTGATGCCTGTTTTATCACATAAAACATCTTGTACATGTTTCCGTTGCTCCCACTGTGTATGAAGCCCTCTGGCTGTGTACTTATAGACGCTCTCTTCCAAATCATCATTTAGAAAAGTAGTCATGACACCCAACCACCAGATATCGTAGTCATGGTATGTAGCAGTGGCAAGTAGGATCTGGAGGGGCTTAAGCATAGCTTTGAAAGTCTCAACTTTTCCATGTACACCAAGTAATCTTCTCAAGATATACTTGCTCCTGATGGGGATTTAACCCTTCAGATAAAGCAACCAAAGTCCATACTTTGTTGGTGTATAAGGATTCCATCTCAGATCACTAAGCATCCAGCCATTCTTATAGAGTCTCACTCCTGATGGCCAGCTCGAAACTAGTTAGGTCATCATCTTATGATGCAATCCTCGCTCCCACTGTCATAGAGAAACCGAAGTATCTCTCAGGTGGGTGAGGAACCGTACTAGATCGGCGGAGAGGCTGAGGTTCGTTGGTTACTATTGAATCCTTTGGTTCTACCAAATCACCAGCTGCAGTTTGTATAGCTGGAACCTTTCCAGTTCTACATATCAGACCTTGCCTCGATCTTGTCCGGATTTTGCTTTTAGACATAGTCCGAACAACCCCAAATCTTAACAAACTTAAGATATGGGTTCTTCCCTTTCCATATCACATATGAAGTGGTAGGCAACTGATTTGATTTGAACCCTATTCAATAGGTATGCAGCTTCTCAAGCACATAACACCCAAAAGGAAATAGGAAACCCAGTAGTACTCATCATAGAGCACACCATATCATATAGGGTGCTATTGCTCCGCCCCGATACACCGACGTGCTGTGGTGTATACGGAGGAGTAATGCTGAGAGAGAATCTCATTCTCCTTTAGAATAGTCCAGGAATTCTGTGCTCAAGTATTCTCCTCCTTGATCACATCAAAGGACATAATACTTTTACCCGTATTTTGGTTCTCTACTTCTAACTTACATTCTGTGAATATCTCAAAAGGTTCGGACTTGTGTTTCAACAGGAACATATGTCTGAATCTTGAGAGATCATCAGAGAATGTAATGAAGTATAAAGAACCGGTCTTGGCATGTGTAGACAGGGGACCTTATATACATCATCATGTATCAATCCCAAAAGTTCACTAACTCTTTCTCTGTTTTCAATAAACAGAGCTATGGTCATCTTATCTTTGTGACATGACCGGCAAGTTTCATAAGATGTAAATTCAAACAAATTTAAATATGCATCTCTATGTAACTTAGCTAGTCGGGTCGCATTGATATGACTTAGTCTACAATTCCTCATGAAGGATTCGTTCATTTCTGAACTCTTCCTCTCGTGTGTGTTCTGTATACTAAACTGTAGTTTGATTTAGAACGTCAATGCTTTTAGATAACGTGCCTGAACCGATCAACTCTTGATATAGGAAATGTTCCAAACATTATCCAACAATACAAAATTATATCACTTCTTTACTAATAAAGAGACTGATATGATGTTGTATATCAGGTTCGGTATCTAATAACATTCGTTCAGAATCAATGTATTCTGGTAATACAGGGTGATAGTGACCAACAGACTTGGCTGCAACATTTGCACCATTTCTATCTCATGAAACTTATCATCCGTTCTTAGTTCTCTATCTATCTGTAGCCCATGTAACAGATTACATATGCGGGATCCTGATCCGGTATCTCATACCCAGGATGTAAAGGATACTGAGAAACAGTTCTACGTAATGAACACACCCAAAGATAATGCATCAGCATGCACTTTCTTCATTTAGGCGGCACGGGAAATCTGGTATTCCCTAATTTCCTGCTCTGTCTTATAACATTTATAAGTTGGAGCGGGACCAACGTTCCCCAGCACAGTATAACAAGCTGGTTCGGTCAATATATCCGTATTATTATCTTGATTAAGGCGTGATATGGTCGCTACCTGGAGAGAGAGAGAGAGAAGAAAACACTCAGCGTATGCTCTTGCAAGATTAGATTGGTTATCTAATATATCTTATCAGGATGTCTCCCACTGTTTTAATCAAATCTTCTTTCAAACCTTAAAAGGAAAGACTAGCCGGGATTAATTACACGCTACAAGTTCGCCAATCTTTCAGCCAGGCCAGTGCCAGTACTTTGAGGGAGGTCCCCCGTGCTTTCGCACGAATTTAATTAAAGTAAACCTTGTTTTCCCAGGGGCGTAACGCCGTTAACACATTTCTAGACACCTACTTGATTGGCTAATTGTAATGTGTAAAACTCTCCCAGGAGTAACTCTTACTCTCAGCGGGTATCGGGATCCAACTATCTCATAGAAGATATGCAATCTCATTACAAATTTCAACACTTGAAATTCCCGATAATATTTTGCCCCTAGCAGCTATATGACCTTAACATAGTCAACAAATCATAAGTGCTAGTCAAGTTCAACCCGTCATTTCCCGATTGAATTAAACCCACCCGCACGACCCTTAACATAGTCAACAAAGTCGCACGACTACCCTAATCCAATCGCATCATATGCTTATACAAATAACCACGAATTAGCTACCGCACACTACGCCTTAACATAGTCAACAAACGTAGCACGAATACTAACTAGTACTTATCTGAAATGACGGAGGGCTACGACAGGTTTTTAAGAAAACCCTTTGCTTAATGAACTTGATATCGTTGTAGAATCGAGTGATTTTAAATGGAATGTTTTTTAGGCCTTTTGTAGTTTTGCTAAAGAGGTCACTCCCGGTGAAGGGATCGTCGGCTCTTTCCTCATCGAATAAGGTGCAGGATATTTCACAAATATCGCTGTGCAAAGCAAAAACTATAGAAACAATCAAAAGACAAACCGAGTTTGTAGCATCTGCTAGTTTAACTAAAGAGGTCACTCCAGGTGAAGGGATCTCGGCTCTTTCCTTATCGAATAAGGTGCTGGATGTTCTACAAGGAACACCGCTATGCAAAGCAAGAACTAGAGCTACCAGTTTTTAAATAAGTTTCTACAACATCTTTAGGTTTCTTTTAGTTTCATTAATCTCATTAATGAAGTCCCATTTTATTATGCTTTACAAGCATCACATTTGAAATGAAATCTGCAATATAACATATATCTCATATATAAAATATAAACATTCGTCTCAAGCAGTAATATGACCTTATCACAGAACAATGCAGCAGAAGAACATATATGAAATATTGGATATACTAGGACGTCCGTGTTTTCAATACGAGCCTGTATAAAACACGGATTCCACGATCGTGATGAATAGCCAAACCATCCCTAGACCCCTACGAGAGCGACAAGCAACACTGCCAATTCTAGGGTTAGGAGACCCGGTCTCGACTCCTTGAGATGGTCTCCTACTGAACCCTAGAACCCGGTTACTTGTGCTCCCCGACTTGGGTCTACCTAATGTGGAAAAGTAAATAATAAACAATGGTGACATCACACTCAGCCCGGAAGTGCCCCAATAAAAGAATATTACATACAAATGAATTTTACATGAATGAAAAAGAAAAACTCTCATCTCACATAAAATCCCCGGCTATTCAAACACGACGATCCAATATAACATATCACAGCAACACATAATATCTCATATCATCAACGTAAGAAAGTATGCGTATCCCGATTGTCGTTGATGTATAGCAACGAAGCCGGCGATACACCACATACTACGCTTACGGTCACAGAAAAGAAAGTGTAAAACTACAACAGTTGGAATCCGCAACCTCTTTAGACATCGCATGTCTAACCAAATGAATTTCTTAGACATCGCATGCCTAACAATTATAAACCCCGCATTTTAGTCTCATTATCGAAAACACTTTTCAATATCAAGTCGGGCAATTCAACAAGATTCCCGACATCCTGATCGAATGCTCGTCGGAAACTTTAGTAGACGGCCGTACCCTCGGATGCCGTCGACGAAGTGCAATAAGGCGGAACACCGCTGCCGCGAGCACCCGAACGGATGCTTTTGGTGACGGGGTTCTCCTACAGTCACTTGGTTGGGGCTATGGGGCATGGCTATCTATTAAGTTTACCCGGCGAGTATCCGTGTACACTACGTGATTGCGACGGACTTTTGATCACATCAAAATTCTGTGGCAACCGATCATCTGAGACTAAACCGCTAGATTTATAACATTCAAATAAGTTATCTCATAACTACATGTGGATTCCAATTATTGTATCACATTCCAGATAAATAGACTATGTTAAACTTTCCGATCGAATAATCAAACACCCAAGATTTGAAAGGTTAGCCTAGCACCTCATGAAGGGTTCGGAAGCATCACATGAACCAAAGGTGGAGTCTTTAGGGTGCTAAGTTAACAAGCATCGGATCGTTCCTAGAAAAATTAGGATTTCAAAATTTTCACATCATCATATGAAAGGAAAGCTAGGGTTTAGAGAGTACAACCTTTGTAGCTCCCTACGCTAGACTCCTCGGCTACTTAGGGTTTGAAAAAGCTCCGCTTGAACCCCTCGATGTTACCGATGATCCACCCGGAGTCCGCTTTGTCCAAGCTTGCAACTTTATTCGATCAAGTGAACGAAATCAAGCTAACACTCCAAACAAGTGGGCAAGACTTGTGTAGAATGGTGTTGTGGTTCTCTTCTCACTTCAAAATCCAATCTTGATGAGTATATTGCTCACTACAAAGAACTAGAGAGCAAAATGAGAGAGGAAGAAGAAGATGATGGCAATTTTAGAAGATGATAAGTTCAACTCACAAAAGAAAATAGAAAATATATCAATATATATTTTTCCTCTTCTCATATCAAACCATGGTTAGGATATTATTGAACTTGAGTTAAAAGCACAAAAGGAAAAGTAACCCATGGTCAAAAGGTGGGTGAGAATGGTTAGGTCAAGAGAAGAATGTAGAAACAAATCAATAATGACCATTTTCCATTTTCCTTTTTGTTTTAAATCAAATGCAATTTAATCCATAAATAAAACCATGGTGTGAGTCTTATATTGCCACCATTTTCATGTATGTACAACCATGAAGGATGTATGTATGCATGTATGTGTATATGTACATCCATATGTGCACGAATCAATAAAGAAACTATACATGCATGCATACATCCAACATACTCAAGAAAGGATTTCAAGTGAGAAGCCAATGGTTAAATGATAAATCAACACTTGATTTATCAATCCGGCCATATCACATATGACCCCTTCCAAAAGCAAACCGCCGGACCAATATACGGTATCCTATACGCGTATTTTAATCGGGTCCATGCACATATCGCATACGCGCACCACAACGTTTCGCCTGGACTAGGAAACTCCATTGTGGGACTCTGAGACTCGTCAATACGCCGGCAGTGGGTGATGATCATATCAAGCCCCCCAAGCCGCAAGCGGTCAGCTAAACGTAACGGCCACCCGGGTATTGAGCGATCAGAAGAGAACAAGCGAACCTGCTACAACTCCCGTCGAGCCGATAGGCAACAGTTCCCATACAGTGCGGTCTCCTCATTTGATATGTCGCATATCAATTCTAAGGGTGGTAAACGTCAGACCCCAATAACCGATAAGTCGTGCCGATGTGAGGCTCATAACGGGTCGAGAAACTACTGGTAACACTTACCAGCAAATCTCTGAATCAGCCCTGGCCAGGGACTTCCCTGGTATGGCCAATCGAGCACAGTACAACATCAACCCCCAATACCGAGAGAGACGAAACCCCTCCTATCGCTCATTGCCTCCATGTGACTCGGGACTGTACCCAAAAACCACCGTTTTGCACGCCCTCATGGACGTGGTAAGGTGGAGATCAAAGCACAGTGGGAATCACACAAGACTCTATGACGATCTCGGGTCTACAGACTAACCTGCATAAGTGTCACCTGAGAACTGCCATTTGACATGAGATATAATACCATTTGGGAGTTCCCGACGAGTCCGTCCAGTGTACCCAGTCTTCACTGAGCACCCGTATACCATCTCTGATGTCAAACACCAATGGATATGGGATCATCCATCGCCCATCTCATGGGTCGAGAAGCCTATACGCTAGTCTACACTGGTATATCGATGCCCCGTCTCGATACACCTACGACTAGGGACCTTGAAGGATGTACTTATGGACTACCATGTCCCCGCTAGTATGATCTGCATCATAGTCCAGGTAGTCAAGTACACATCCTTATGGCTTTACCAACATGTAACTCTAAGACATTATAAAGAGACAAGTATACATGTTAAGATAAAGTGCAACCAGATAGCATACTATCATATCGAGCAAGAAAGTCATCTCTATATATGTCCAAGCATCCAATATAATATACATCATCTGTACAATACTGGCCTTTAGGGCATACATACAACTAACAATCTCCCACTTGCACTAGGGCCAGCTGCTGTAGTATCGCATACAGAGCATCCCGAAGAGTCTCTCAAACTGTGTCTGGGGAATGGCCTTCGTGAGTGGAGCCGCTGTGTTATTCTTCGTGTCAACCCTCCTGACCTCGATCTCCCGGCGATCAACTATCTCCCGGATCAGGTGATACCGCCTCAGAATATGCCTGGATCGCTGATGGGACCTGGGTTCCTTGGACAAAGCCACCGCTCCATTGTTATCACAATACAAAGGTATTGGATGCTCAATGGATGGAACCACTCTAAGTTCAGTAATGAACTTCTTGATCCAGACAGCCTCTTTGGCAGCATCGTTGGCAGCGATGTAATCAGCCTCCATCATCGAGTCTGCCACGGTTTCCTGCTTGGAGCTCTTCCAGCTAACCGCCCCTCCGTAAAGGGTAAAGACAAATCCCGACTGCGACTTAGAGTCGTCCTTATCACTCTGGAAGCTCGAATCGGTAAAGGACTCCACTTGGAGTTCTCCGTTACCATACACCAAGAGCATCTCTTTAGTCCTTCGTAAGTACTTGAGAATGCTCTTCACAGCTGTCCAGTGACTCTCTCCAGGATCAGCTTGATACCTGCTCACTACACTTAGCGAGTATTCTATATCGGGTCTGGTACATAGCATCGCATACATGATAGAGCCTACAGCCGAAGCATAGGGTATCCCTTGCATGCGAGCTCTCTCCAAATCAGTCTTGGGAGACATCTCTTTGGAGAGAGCGACTCCAGAGATCGTGGGTAAGTTCCCACGCTTGGATTCTTCCATACTAAACCTTTTTAGTATGGTGTCAATGTACCTCGATTGGGACAATTCCAATATCCGTTTGGATCTATCTCTATAGATCCTAATTCCCAATATGCAGGAGGCATCACCAAGATCTTTCATTGAGAATCTTTGAGATAAGAAGAGCTTGACCGATTGCAGCATAGGAATATCATTTCCTATCAAGAGTATGTCGTCCACGTACAATACGAGGAAGACAACCTTACTCTCTGCTACCTTCTTGTAGATACAAGGTTCATCTACATTTTTGATGAAATCAAACTCTTTGATAACGACGTCAAAGCAGATGTTCCAACTCCGCGATGCTTGCTTTAATCCATAAATGGATTTAAGCAGCTTGCACACCTTCACGCTGCTCCTACTGTCTACGAAGCCCTCTGGCTGAGTCATGTACATGCACTCTTCTAAATCACCGTTTAGAAAGGCGGTCTTAACATCCATTTGCCAAATTTCGTAGTCATGATATGCAGCGATGGCAAGCATGATCCGGATGGATTTAAGCATAGCCACTGGAGAAAAGGTTTCGTCATAGTCCACACCTGGTCTTTGACGAAAACCCTTTGCAACAAGTCTAGCTTTGAAAGTCTCCACTTTCCCATCTACACCAAGTTTTTTCTTGAAGATCCACTTTCTCCCAATGGGTTTTACCCCTTCAGGAGCAACTTCCAAAGTCCATACTTTGTTGGTATACATGGATTCCATCTCAGACCGCATTGCATCCAGCCATTTCACTGAGTCCTTACTCGTGATGGCCTGCTCGAAACTAGTTGGGTCATCATCTTCCATGATGCAATCCTCGCTTCCACCATCAATGAGAAAACCGTAGTATCTCTCAGGCGGATGAGAAATCCTGCTAGATCGGCGGAGCGGCTGGGGTTCGTCAGGTACTACTGAATCCTCTGGTTCTACCAAGTTTTCTGTTATAGTTTGTGTCGCTGGAACCTCTTCCAGTTCTACCTCAATGCCACTTGTCTGTTTCATAAGAAAACCTTTTTCTAAGAAAGTGGCATTTCGAGAAACAAACACCTTTTGTTCCTCGGGGTGGTAGAAGATATACCCTTGTGAATTTTTGGGATATCCTATAAACTTACATAAGACTGATCTTGCCTCGAGTTTGTCCGGATTTTGTCTTTTGACATAGGCTGGACAACCCCATATCTTAATGTAATTAAGATGTGGTCTCTTCCCTTTCCATATCTCATATGGAGTGGTAGGCACTGATTTGGTAGGAATTCTATTCAATAGGTCCATGGCTGTCTCAAGCGCATATCCCCAGAAGGAAATAGGTAACTCAGCTGTACTCATCATTGAGCGCACCATATCTAATAGGGTGCGGTTTCTCCATTCCGATACACCGTTGTGCTGTGGTGTATAAGGAGGAGTGAGCTGAGAGAGAATCCCATTCTCTTTTAGATAATCCAGAAAATCATTGCTCAAGTATTCTCCTCCTCGATCAGATCGAAGGATCTTAATACTTTTGCCCGTTTGGTTCTCTAATTCGTGCTTATATTCTCTGAATTTCTCAAAAGCTTCAGACTTGTGTTTTATCAGGAACACATGTCCGTATCTAGAGAGATCGTCAGTGAATGTAATGAAGTAGGAAGAACCGTCCCTGGCATGTGTAGACATGGGACCGCATACATTACTATGTTTCAGCCTTAAGAGTTCCGTAACTCTTTCTCCATGTCCCGTAAACGAAGTTTTGGTCATCTTTCCTTTGAGACATGACTGGCAAGTGTCATAAGATGAAAATTCAAACGGATTTAAATATCCATCCTTATGCAACTTAGCTAGTCGTGTCCCATTGATGTGACCAAGTCTACAATGCCACAAGAAGGATTCATTCATTTCTGAACTTTTCATCTTGTGTGTGTTTTGTATATTGAGGACTCTATCTTGATTTAGAATGAATATGCCATTATGTAGCGAGCCTGATGCAATCAACTTTTGATCTAGGAATATGTTCATAACATTATCCTTTACTACAAAATTATATCCTTCTTTACTTAATAATGAAACTGATATAATGTTGCACATCATGTTTGGTATATAATAGCATTCATTTAAAATCAGTGTATTACCACTTGGTAATACTAGGTGATACTCGCCAACTGCTTTGGCTGCAACATTTGCCCCATTCCCTACTTGAACGGAATGATCACCTTTTCCCAGTTCTCTATCTTTCCGTAGCCCATGTAACATTTTACATATGTGGGATCCTGAACCGGTATCTAATACCCAGGACGTAGGGTGAACTTAGAAACAGTTCTCAATAACTAACACACCTGAAGAAGATGCATCAACATGCATGTTCTTTTGGGCGGCTTGAGAATCTAGATATTCTCCTATTCCCTGTTCAGTCTTATAACTCTTATAAGAAAGAACGGGTCCAACGTTCCCCTGCACAGTATAACATGCGGGTTCGGTCAATACATCCATATTATTATCTTGATTAAGGCATGACATGGTCGCTACCTGGAGAGAGAAAGAAGAAAACACTTTAGCGTATGCTCTTGCAAGATCAGATTGGTTATTATCTTATCTAATCAGGATGGCTCCCACTGGTTTTTATCAAATCTTCCTTCAAACCCTAAAAGGAAAGATTAGCCGGGATTAATTACACCCTACAACTTCGCCGATCTTTCAGCCAGGCCAGTGTCGGTACTTTGAGGGAGGTTCCCCGTGCTTTCGCACGGACCTAATTAAAGTAAATCTCGTTTTCCCAGAGGCGTAACCCCGTTGACACCTTTCTAGACACCTACTTGATCGGCTAATTATCGTGTGTAAAACTCTCCCGGGAGTAACAATTACTCGCAGTGGGTATCGGGATCCAACTATCTCATAGAAGGTATGCAATCTCATTGCAAATCTCAACACTTGAAATTCCCGATAATATTTTGCCCCTACCGTGCTATGACCTTGACGCATGCCAAACAACCCATAGTCCGCTAGTCAAGTTCAACCCGTACAATTCGTGATTGAATTAAACCCACCCGTACGACCCTTGACGCATGCCAAACAACGCCGTACGAATACCTTAATCCAATCACATCTCATGCTACAGATAAGTAATAATCAGCTACCGTACACTACGCCTTGACGCATGCCAAACAACCGTAGCACGAATACTAAATATTACATATCTGAATTGATGGAGGGCTATGTAGGTTTTTCTGAAAACCGTGAGCGTAATGAACGTGATATCGTTGTAGAATCAAGTGAAGTTTTGAAATGGAGTGATTTTGAGGCTTTTATTAGTTTTGCTAAAGGGGTCACTCCCGGTGAAGGGATCGTCGGCCCTTTCCTCGTCGATGAGGTGCGGAATATATCATATATATCACTGTGCAAAGCAGAAACTATAGAAGCAATCAAAAGATAAACCGACTGTGTAGCATCTGCCAGTTATTTCTAAAGGGGTCACTCCCGGTGAAGGGATCTCGGACCTTTCCTCATCGAATAAAGTGCAGGGTATATCATATATACCTTTATGCAAAGCAAAACTGTAGCTACCCTTTTTATTTAAAAATTTGATTCTACAACATCTATTAGGTTTCTTTTCTTTCATTAATCACATTAATGAAGTCCCATCATTTAAGTCACCTAAACATCACTGATAAATACGACGTACACTTATGCCATCCGCATTCGCCTCGATGTCCCCTCGTGCACCGTTAGGTTAGGTAACTAACGACAGAGCAGGGCAAAGCTTGTGCGGGTGTAAAACATAAGTAACGCCTATATAATATATCATATATACTGTATACTGTATCCATCAGAACATATCAAATGATCACATCACAGATATCGCAGCAGAAACATAGATATAATGTGGGATATACTAGGACGCCCGTATTTAGTATTTAGCCAAAATAGAAAATACGGTTTCCACAGTCGCGATGAATAGCCAAGCCCACACCCTGGACCCCTACGAGAGCGGCAAGCGACCTAACCAATTCTGGAGTTTAGGAGACCCGGTCTCGACTCCTCGAGATGGCCTTCCACTGAACCCCAGAACCCGGTCACCTGTGCTCCCCTCCTTAGGTCCATCCTAATGCGGAAAAGTAAATAATATACAACACTGGTGACACAATCTCAACCTAGAAGTGCCCCAAATAAAAGAATATTACATTACATTTGAATTTACATGAATGAAAATATAAAACTCTCGTCTCACATAAAAAACCCCGGCTATTTAATTGCGATAATCCTGCACATCATATCTCAGCAACACATAATATCTCATATCATCAACGTAAGTAAGTATGCATACGCCGATTGTCGTCGACGTATAGCAACGACAATCGGTAAATACATACTACACTTACGGTCACAGAAAAGAAAGTGTAAAACTGCAATATCTGGAATCCACATTCTCTTTAGACATCGTAAATGCGAAGTATCACATACCTCGTATTTCATGTCTTATAATATGAATTCCACACATTGCATCTCATTCCAGATAATTATACGGTATTAAAGTTTTCGAACGAATGATCAAATACCCAGAATTCCCTAAACCTCAACACTTGAGCGGAGTTCAAAAATCCGGAGTGTGACACAGTGGTAGCGGTCCAGCCGTAGAAGGGTCAAGCCAACGCCTCACATGTGGCACGCCGTACTGCCCCAAACGCTAAGGTTCTAAAGGCAGTTCAAGACGGTCACATAACCGAGTTAAGGTTTGTTGTCTTCTAGAGGGTCCACCACAAACAAACTTGCACGTATTTCCGAAAGATTTTAAACCCCGTGAAAAGTGAGCAAATGATACTCGTTCAAATACTTCAATACATTCTAATTTATCCCGAAAAGAAACGAAATGAAAATTCCGATCGAATCATCGAGTCCAAAACAATCTCAAGAATTTTCAACAGTATATTCAGATTAAACATACTCAAAACAATGTACAAGCAGTTTAAGGAGTTACTGTGCAAAAACGAAGCTATAAAGCCACTATATGGCCTCGGAGCCGCGGCTTAAGCCAAGATTTGCCGCGGTTTCGCGGCGTTTTGTTCAGATCATGGGTTCGTATTTCACAGTATTTCTTATATTTTCCTGCTCTATTTTTTAAGTATTTTTAATTCTGAAAATAACCAGATTTTAAAAAATGTCCAGAGAGCATTCTAAAAGGCCGTATTTCGATTCGATCGGAGTTTTAACTTCGTAAAATAGTCGCCTAGTGTTCTAGGTTGGCTCTGATGCCAATGAAAGGTTAGCCTAGCACCTCATGAAGGGTTTGGAAGCATCACATGAACCAAAGGTGGAGTCTTTAGGGTGCTAAGTTAACAAGCATCGGATCGTTCCTAGAAAAATTAGGGTTTCAAAATTTTCACATCATCATATGAAAGGAAAGCTAGGGTTTAGAGAGTAAAACCTTTGTAGCTCCCTACGCTAGACTCCTCGGCTACTTAGGGTTTGAAAAAGCTCCGCTTGAACTCTTCGATGTCACCGATGATCCACCCGGAGTCCGCTTTGTCCAAGCTTGCAACTTTATCCGATCAAGTGAACGAAATCAATCTAACACTCCAAACAAGTAGGCTAGACTTGTGTAGAATGGTGTTGTGGTTCTCTTTCTCACTTCAAAATCCAATCTTGATGAGTATATTGCTCACTACAAAGAACTAGAGAGCAAAATGAAAGAGGAAGAAGAAGATGGCAATTTTAGAAGATGATAAGTTCAACTCACAAAAGAAAATAGAAAATATATCAATATATATTTTTCCTCTTCTCATATCAAACCATGGTTAGGATATTATTGAACTTGAGTTAAATGTACAAAAGGAAAAGTAACCCATGGTCAAAAGGTGGGTGAGAATGGTTAGGTCAAGAGAAGAGTGTAAAAACAAATCAATAATGACCATTTTCCTTTTTCCTTTTTGTTTTAAATCAAATGCAATTTAATCCATAAATAAAACCATGGTGTGAGTCTTATATTGCCACCATTTTCATGTATGTACAACCATGAAGGATGTATGTATGTATGTATGAGTATATGTACATCCATATGTGCATGAATCAATAAAGAAACTATACATGCATGCATACATCCAACATACTCAAGAAATGATTTCAAGTGAGAAGCCAATGGTTAAATGATAAATCAACACTTGATTTATCAATCCGGCCATATCACATATGACCCCTAACAAAAGCAAGCCGCCCGACCAATATACTGTATCCTATACGCGCATTTTAATCAGGTCCATGCGCATATCGCATACGCGCACCACAACGTTTCGCCTGGACTAGGAAACTCCATTGTGGGACTCTGAGACTCGTCAATACGTCGACAGTGGGTGATGATCATATCAAGCACCCCCAAGCCGCAAGCGGTCAGCTAAACGTAACGGCCACCCTGGTATTGAGCGATCAGAAGAGAACAAGCGAACCTGCTATAACTCCCGTCGAGCCGATCGGCAATACTTCCCGTACAGTGCGGTCTCCTCGTCTGATATGTCGCATATCAAGTCTAGGGGTGGTAAACGTCAGACCCCAATAACCGATAAGTCGTGCCGATGTGAGGCTCATAACGGGTCGAGAAACTACTGGTAACACTTACCAGCAAATTTCTGAATCAGCCCTGGCCAGGGACTTCCCTGTTACGGCGAATCGAGCACAGTACAACATCAACCCCCAATACCGGGAGAGACGAAACCCCTCCTATCGCTCATTGTCTCCATGTGACTCGGGACTGTACCCAAAAACCACCGTTTTGCATGCCCTCATGGACGTGGTAAGGTGGAGATCAAAGCACAGTGGGAATCACACAAGACTCTATGACGATCTCGGGTCTACAGACTAACCTGCACAAGTGTCACCTGAGAACTTCCATTTGACGTGAGGTATAATACCATCTGGGAGTTCTCGATGAGTCCGTCCAGTGTACCCAGTCTCCACTGAGCACCCGTATACCATCTCTAATGTCAAACACCAATGGATATGGGATCATCCATCGCCCATCTCATGGGTCGAGAAGCCTATACGCTAGTCTACACTGGTATATCGATGCCCCTTCTCGATACAGCTATGACTAGGGACCTTGAAGGATGTACTTATGGACTACCATGTCCCCACTAGTATGATCTGCATCATAGTCCAGGTAGTCAAGTACACATCCTAAGGGCTTTACCAACATGTAACTCTAAGACAGTATAAAGAGACAAGTATACATGTTAAGATAAAGTGCAACCAGATAGCATTCTATCATATCGAGCAAGAAAGTCATCTCTATATTTGTCCAAGCATCCAATATAATATACATCATCTGTACAATACTGGCCTCTAGGGCATACATACAACTAACAAGATTTCCCCAATATATCTCAATACTTGAAATCAGTTTAAGAACATCCATCACATGCCACAGTACCAATGTTCCAGCCGTAGAAGGGTCAAGCCAACGCCTTACATGTGGCACGCCGTACTGCCCCAAACCCTAAGGTTTAGAGGCAGTTCAAGACGGTCACATAATCGAGTTAAGCTTTGTTGTCTTCTAGAGGGTCCACCGCGTTACTTGCACGACTTAGAACGTTCTTAAACACGAGAAAAAATCCAACTTTTGAAAAAATTTCCGACAGGGTAAAAAGTGAGTTATTGATATCCATTCTAACTTTTTAACAGTTTCTAAAAATTACCCGGACAAACTAAACAAAGTTAAATTATCCGATCGAATCAACGAGTCCCCAATACAACCCTAGAAAACTGAACACTTGAGTGGAATTAAAAAATTCCCAGAAAAAAATTACAAGAAAGGACCTAAGAATAAATATATGAAGTTCCATGGACTAATTCAAAATTTTGGCCGCGGAACCGCCGCCAAACCATTGGTTTGGCCACGGTTCCGCGGTCATATGAGCGAATTAGTGGGCCGTACTTCACAGTAATTCTTAGTTTTTCCTGCTCTATTTTCTGAGCATTTTTAATTCTTAAAAAATTACATTTTCAGAAAATGTCCAGAGAAGGGTTCAAATTAGGGTTTCGGGGTTCGATCGGAGTTTAAACTTCGTCTAGACTTCGCCTAAAGCTCTAGCTTGGCTCTGATACCACTGTATGGTTACTAGGCACTGCCACAAGGGTCTACGAGACATCAACCATGCCCGATTTAAAAATTAGCCGTGCCGAACAATCCGATACGAGATCTTTAAACTAGAGTTTAGGCGATAACTTGTATGTTAAACACTTTAACATTAAGTGAGAGGGATTACAACCTTTGTAGATCCGGTCCTTCACTTCTTAAGCTCCGTTTTGAAGTCCCTTCGCTGCGATCATCGTGTTCCGGACTCTCGAGAGGTTCCACGAAAAGAAAGATGCAGTCTTCCTTCCGATCTTCGATACAATGATGATCTACCTTAAAGTTTCGTTAACACAAGCTAACACTCATAATATGAAGTGAACACACTCATCTAAATGGCAAGGATAGATGAGGATGATGAAGTAGGATTTTTGCTCTCTTTTATTATCTTTTTCTCACACTCATTCATCACTTGGAAAAAAACTAGTAAGCTTTTTCAAGAAAGAAAGAAGAAGGAAGAAGATGAATGAAATAATTAGAATCCTTTTGTGATGAATAAAGCAAAGGAGATGATGATGAATAATGCAACCATGGTTGACTAAACCATTGTAGAGACTTAACTAGGGTTAGGGTTTGGCTTGGGTTAAAGCATGAGTCATAACAAAATATCTTTCACAAAACAAAACTAAACCTTCTACAATCATCTAGAAAGTATTAACCCAAATCAAACCCCAATCTTGTTTAATCTCTACTAAACATGTTGCATTAGTTGTCATATCATGTTACAATATTATATATCACATATATAATATTTATTGTAACCAAATAAAATAATATAATTAACATATATCGCATATATATCAATGTATTACCCGAGTGAGAAAAAGAATATTTTAGTGAGCTAATATTAGTTAATGTAATTTAATATATCATATATATTATTAAACATTAAATTATCGAATCAACACTTGATCCGACAATCCGGCTATATCGCATATAACCGACTAATATGATGACCCGGCTATATCACATATACCCGGCCGATATCTCATATCGCGAGAATCCAATACGGCATCACATACCGCATTATCCTCCGTCCCGTACATATCACATATGTGCTCCTACTCCGTTTTGCCTGAATCAAGAAACCTCTGTATAGGACTCTAAAGAATCGTCAATACGCCGGCAGTAGGTGATGATCATATCAAACACCCACAAGCTGCAAGCGGTCAGCTAAACGTAACAGCAACCCAGGTATTGAGCGCTCAGAAGATTAACAAGAAAGCTTGTACATTCTCCTATGAATCCAATCAGTAACACTCCCGTACAGTCCGGTCTCGTCGTCTGATATGTCGCATATCTCGCCTAAGGGTGGTAAACGTCAGACCCCAGTAGCTCGATAAGTCGTGTCGATATGAGGTCTATAACAATTCGAGAAACTACTGATAATACTTACCAGTAAATCTCAGCAACCCAGGCCAGGGATTTCCAATTATAGCCAATCGAACATAGCACAACATCAACTCCCTATACCGGGAGAGACGAATCCCCTCCTATCGCTCATTGCCTCCATGTGGGGACTGTACCCAAAAGCCACCTTTTTGCACGCCCTCTTGGACGTGGTATGATGGAAATCAAAGCACAGTGGGAATCACACAAGACTCTATGACGATCTCGGGTCAACAGATTACTCTGTACCAGTGTCACCGGAGAACTGCCATCTGACGTGAGGTATAATACCATCTGGGAGTTCTCGGCGAGTCCGTCCAGTGTACCCAGTCTCCACTGAGCACCCGTACACCATCCTTGATGTCAAACACCGATGGATATGGGATCATCCATCGCCCATCATATGGGTCAAGATGCGTATACGCTAGTCTACTCTGGTGCATCGATGCCCTGTCTCGATACATCCTCGACTTAGAACAGTTATAGGATGTACTCGTCGACTACCGTGGCCCCACTAGTATGATCTCATCATAGTCCTAGTAGTCGAGTACATATCTTAAGGGCTTTATCAACATGTAACATAGAGACAACCAGAGTACATGTTAAGATAAAGTACAAACAGATAGCGTACTATTATGTCGAGCAAGAAAGTCCTCCCTATATATGTCCAAGCATCCATTACAATATACATCGTATGTATAGTAATGGCCTCTAGGGCATACATATAACTAACACAGTTGATTAATGTGATAGATGTGACATTTGACCCGTACCCAGATTTGGGATGCCGTACGACGGATTTACCGTACGAGCTATATATTGATGATAGATCCGCACTCTTGACTCGAGGATGTCATATTATAGATATTGTATTGTATGGGATACTATTGAGATGGGATCACCGACTATTATATGTATATATATGTGTCGACTCAGATGTTAGGCGGTTTCCTTACCTTTCGATCAGCCTGTTTAGTTTGGCCCTGTAGTGTACTTGTAAATGAGAGATTAGGTTCGACTCATACCTATTTCAAAAACTAAAGAATCGTGTGTATTTTAAAGACGGGATAAGGGATTCTACGGATATTTCAAAAGACATATATTTTCTTAAAAACACCGTAGCCCTTATTTTCAAAACACCACGATTCGTGTTATTTCAAATGGCACCACTGTATGACTCATATTTATATAATTGCAAATTAGTTATCATTGTGTTTATCATTCAGCTCCCGCATATTATTACTGTTCGCATCGCATTTGCAAATTTATATTGTACTTCCATATGCCATTATTGAGATCATGCCGTCAGGACACCAGCACCCTTACCGATGATGCGTATGTTCCACATACACTTACTTGCCGGCTCACACACATCATTATCGGTAATTGCCATGTTACGCACACTGTAGAAAATACTATTTCAGTGACATAGCTTGCTAACTGATAGTTGTTACTTGTTATAGCCTTCAGATGCTAGTTTAATTTTTGCATGATATCAGATGCATCCATATATTCATTGGTTATGCGGTATTATGGAGATTTATGCTGGTTTTCATTGTTATTGACATGGTGACTTGATGATTTCGGATTCTTCTTGATATTTTCTGGATTTGGAAACCGCATGTGAACGTTTTGTAAACTGATGAACTATTTTAAAGAGAAAAAATGTTGTTTTTCATTGATATGATGAGTAGTGTCCACCATGATGTTTTCTCGGTTCTGAGATAGTTTTCGAGACCCGATTCGAGGAGTTGGATGAACCGTCTGCAGGTACATGGTGGACCCGGTATGGTACCCCAAGGAAAGAAGTTCGAGTAGTAGACGATGAGCCCGGCAGGGGCAGACTACCTACCGGTGATTTTACCTGGCACGGCGGATATCCGGAGGATACCGTTCGTGGTCGTGAGAATGATGGTATGGGCTGATCCGTTCTGCCGGAGCCCGCGGGCCGATCCCGCAGATCATACGGATGCCTGAGATATTGATATTAGAGATTTGAGATTTGAGATATTGAGATTTGATACTGAGATACCGAGACTTATGTTTTGTGTCGATGCTTTACACTGATTTCTCTGTTGCATTCATTGATGATACGTGATTGACAGACATATAGAAATCTCATTGATTAAAGAAAACATTTGTCTCACTCTTGATATATTCTGTTTCCATTCGTAATGCATTCATACATCATTTATCGGATACGTTGCTATCTGGGGAACTGACACGAGCAGGTAGTATTACACTTTACATAGCTGGACCAGGATTTTTATTTGAGGATATTACCTGATATGACCTAGAATAGCGTTATGCATGCGATTTATACTTGTAGATGTTTTCTACTCACGAGTTGGCAACTCACCCCCGTTGTGCCACTGTTCCTTGCAGGTTTTGCCGTACAGGTTTCGTTGCGGCTTTGCTGGCACACTGTTCCTTCCGGGTGATTGCTTTGGTAGGTGGGTTCTTTTGCATCAGGACCACCATCGTTTATTTATTATTTCAGTTGTATCTAGAAACTCCATCAACCAGATTGTATATTTCATAGAGATAGAAGACCGGACTTGTTATTTTTCGACCTTATAGTCGCGCGTTGTATTATTATGGTTTTCATGCTGATTTGAGCTTTCTTTTGAGTTTTTGATCCTCGTCCTTCGGTGTTGTATATTATATTGCTTGTGTGGTTGTGACCGTCGATTGACGAAGAGCTAGCTCCCGCTTGGGGATGCCTTTTTGTATTCCGTATACTATTCATGCTGTATCCCGTTTGGGGGCCAGTATTTACAAAGGAGACTCTGCCGAAATTTTCAGAAAATACTTGTTATTTTAAAAATACATACTTCGGCCTATGTTGATTTAAAACTACTTGTTTTAAATTGGTTTTTCCTTCACTCTACTGCGTCTTTGGTTTTGATTTCTGGGTTTTGTCTTACTTAGATTACGTACGCCTCGAGACGTTTCGTAATTTAAGTGCCGGTAATATTCCGTACTTTTTGGGTCGTGACAGTTATATGCAAGTATAAAGCTTGTTAAAAAACGATAGGATAATATAAGTTAATGGATTCCGTATTCAAGTCCTTTGAGCCGAACTTAACGATTGATGCTAGAGCAATCGGCAACAACGTGGATTAGGGGATGTAAGCACGGTATTCGTGGAATCCGGCTTATTTACCCTTGTCCTTCTGTTCATGTCTCTTGCTTTTGCCTCCGGCTAAAACGAAAGCAACCGGTCGCGGTTAGGAATCACCGTTACCTTGGTAGGCTAGGGTACGGAGCGTTTGCGTAAGGTTTGGGCGGAGTTTCAAATAGAAAAATACGGGAAAAGAAAATGGGAAACGAAACCTTAACTTACAATATCTTTCTCTTTTCCTAACAACAATATTCACACCACTATTCACAACAACAAACCAGAAAAGAGCAAAAGAAAAGATAAGCAAAGAAAAGAAAAAATTACAAGTAAGTAATTAAATGACATGGAATTTAAAGAGCAAGTAAGTAAAGCATGAATGTAAAGTGCAAGAAAGTAAAGCAAGAATGTAAAGCGAGTAAGAAAAGAGCAAGAAAGAAATACTAAGAACCATAGAACCAAATACAAGCCATGGGTTCAATAACCAAATCTTAAACTTGCAAGCTCAATTATGAGGTTGCAAGATCAAGAAGAGGCAAGGAACTCATGTGAAAATGAAGGCACAAAAGAGAGCTTTATTAATTCCAAAAGAAGATACAACCCTTGAGATCAAATACTAACCCTTAAACCTTCAAGCTCAATGAATAGGTTGAAAGATCAAGAGAAGTTAAGAATCTCAAAGGGAAGCTATGTAAAAGAACTAAAAAAGAAAACAAAAGAGTTACAAAGTGTAAAATGAAAGATACAATGTGAGACAAAGTGAGGCTATGAACCTTTGCCCACTGCCTGCTATATATAGGCACAAAAGAAAAGAAAATAAACAATAAAAATAGGTCTATGTGGCAGCAGGGAGGGGCCTACAGAAAGATGACAGCCGATCTGTCGAAAATATTGTATTTTTAACACATCAATTTCCCTACCTTTTCTAATCATCTAAAGGTGTTTGGTATAAATATAGCACATATTAGCAATTCGTCTGCAAAATACCAAATAACATGTGTTATACATTATAACCGGCATTATGAGGGAAATTGTGTGTTTATTACTGCACGCATGATCTTTGTATATTTAAACACTTGTCTCGAGATTGTGTGCAGGAAATTTTCCAGGTTAAAGAGCCGGAATTACAAAAGTGCCGATAAATTGCAGCAAGTCCAAGACTTGAGATCTGACAGTAAACTAAAAGAACTATAAGATTCCAGACATCAGGAAACAACAATAAAGCCAACATGAAAAATTACAGAAATTTACATGCACTGAGTCCACCAAACGGCCGCGGATCCGCGGCCGAGTCAGGCCGATCCGCCGCGGATCCGCGGCCGATCCGACTCATCGGCAACTAAAATTTCTCCACGTGGCTTCTTCTCAACGGAAAAACTTCTTCAAGACTCTTCAGTTCCTCGAATTCTCCAGAAGCTTTTCTCCAACAACAAGTCTTCTCTTATAAGCTAGCTAACTATCTTAATCTAGAAACTTCTCTTCAACTACGTAACTTCCAAGGGAAGATAGACCTAGCTTCTAGGGGAAGCTAAAGGGAAAACTATAAAAAGGGCACCTATGGCTTCATTACAAAGGTTATTGATTAGTTGTTCATGAATTGAGTGGTTGAATATTGAGCCAAATTTGCCCAAATCCAATTCCAAAGCTAAATCAAGATCCATCGAGAAGCGACTCAAGCAAGCCACCAACGATCCTTTGAAGCAACGCCGATCTTCATCCAAGCAAGAGATCCATGAAGATCCGTGACTCAAGAAGATCGATGTGAAGCTAATTTCGGCGGATCTAGTTACCTCCTCAAATCTTGTAATCCTTGAGTGAATTGTACCTAATCGTCGATTAATAAAGGTGAAAATTATAAATCTTGCTTTCCTTTACATTCTTGCATTATGAAAATTTACTGATTCTTGATTCTTTCCTTGTTCATAATGTGTGAGTGAAATCTCTGCTTGTAGCGGAATCGAGAGAATAGGTAGATGATGATGATTAAATTCTTGAACGATTCTTAAGTCTTATGAGTTTTGTAAACTTTAGGAAATTGAATCATCGAAGACCTAATTTGAGCAAGATCGCTTTCTTGAATGTTTTCGCTCCAAATTAGAGATCAACGATCGGTGATTCAATTTGCTAGAGGCTAGAATTTGAATGATAATCAATGAAAGAACAAGGGATGATGAAGGAGAAACCTTAGTTTCTTCAATAGTTCCCTAATTCTCGTTGATCGTCATCGATCTAGCAACAAATCTTCAATAGATAAGAATTTGTAATTATTAGTATTCATCATCACTATCAATTTGATCGATTCCTTCAAGCTACTTTACAAAATAATTCAATTGGTTTGGACATTTCCTTGATTTTTATTAATTCTTGATTTTAGATCTATTTCTTTATGTTCTTGAAACTAAAATCACACAAATATTGAATTATTTTCTTTTATCTTTTCTTTTCAACTAAAATAAAATGATTTCGAACAAATCACACTTTCTAAGTGGACGATCCGTGCTCATTGACGAAACTACAATAGACACCGTCAATTGATTGCGGTATAAATTTCTTTGGTTGTGATCTTTTACACTTTTCAAAACATGACACGGAGATGATCAATCAAATAGCGCCGTTGCCAGGGATCGTGTGTTAATTTGTTCGTTTTTGTAATTGAGTTGAAAAATTTTATTATTTCATCAGAATTTTTAGATCAAAATTCGCAACAAGCGCTTAACGATTTGTTGTGATTTGTTGCAAGGAGATCTGGAATCTCTGGAGCGAGAGGAATTTTTTTTAGGATATCTCAAAATGTCCAGAGAGGCAATTGGAGCAGTTGCTGAAATTTTTGTGCAGGGATCTCACCATCTTGCGGTGGAACCGCGGCATTTATAAGCATCATGTGGTGGATCCGCGGTGAATTGAGGGATTTAGCACACCAAATTTTTTAGGTCCATCTTTGACTTTCTTATCACTTCCCTTCTCTGTCCAATAACAAATTTCTGTAGGATTCTTTGCAAAAATTCGCAGCGCCGTGAAAAGAAATTGTTGCGTGTTTGATCTTGATTGTTTGCGTTTTTAAATATGGAAATTAAGGGGCACATACCAAATTCAGATTAGGTGGGGAGTTCATTACCCTTCCTGAGCCCCAAAAATCACAAGCTCGCATCCGCATCACCCTCATTAATTAAAAAATATCTAGACAAGACTCTAAGGATCGTCGCGCTCAATTAGGACAGAAGAAGGCCGTGGGTAATCGATTGCTTATCCGCGTTTCTTTTATGGTGTCTAAGGAAAATGTGTCTGAGGTAAGTGGTTACTTAATTAGGCCCACTACTTACATAGTGGAGAACCTCCCACTTATCTTGCACTTACCTGGCCACAGGAGAGATAAAGAGGCAGTAGAGGATCTATCTTGCGACTTGTCTTCTGGAAGTCTAGGAGCGGTCTATAGCCTTGACCTAGGTGACCACTAGATTTAGGGTTGCTTGTGCGATTTTTTTTGTGTGATTTTTCAAAAATCCGTCTCTTTTTCAAAACAAACACCAAACTCATCTTTTCCTTAATTATCACAACGCTGCCACTTGTGCTAAACCATTTAGTGCATGCTCGGCTGGACACGAGATTCTAATGCCCGCCTTATCTGCGTTCTTTCTATCGACTTCGAAGTCGGTAATTCTACATCTACTTTTTCTTCACCCACTACCACACCCACTTCGATGGACGGTTCTCCATCGAACTTCTTTAACACTACTCTGCCACCGTCCACAGGTGCACAGAATCCGCCCTGCATCTCTCTCCAAGAGAGATGCTACCCTATGCGAGGTCCTCTTTCGACCTGTCTCACCAATCCACCAGCCAATGGGGACAATTTTGAAATCAAACCACAATACATCAATCTTTTACCAAAATAGCACGGTCTCGAGTCTGAAGAAGCATACATCTTTATTACCAAATTTGAAAATGTATGCGCTATAATGGGTACCTCACAGCTTTCTGTGGATGCTATGCATCTACGTCTTCTCCCATTCACTTAGTGCGATATAGCCGAGAAGTGGCTTTATAACACAGCCGCACATTCTATTTCGAACTGGGGAGAATTCGTAACAGCTTTCCTAAAGAAATTCTACCCTAATCATAGGACAGCTCGAGTCCATAGCGAAACAAATCAATTTACCCAGCTTCCAAATGAACCATTCTCGAAGTGTTTTGAACGCTTCAAGGATCTGTTAGTTCAATGTCCTCATCACGGAATTCCTAGATGGGATCTGTGCAGAATCATATATGAGGGCATTAATCCAACAACAAAACAGACCCTTGAATCCATGTGTCAAGGTACCTTCATGAATAAAAATGATGGTGAAGCCTGGAGATTTCTATAAGATTTCGCTGAAAGAAATTTACAGTAGGAGAGTGTAAACCAGTCATCGTCTAGGGGTGGTATTCACTGGCTTGATGTTTCCATAGGAGTTAGAGCTGAAATGGCATCAATGCAAAAGAAACTCGAAGCTATGGAACATAAATTTTTAGCAGCCTCCCTAAATCAGATGTCACTCCCCAAAACTGTCTGTGGATGCTGTTATGATCAATCTCATCTTACAGAAGAATGTCCTTTAAATTCTCCATTTCAAGGTCAAGAGCATACCAATGCTGCTTTTCAGCAAAGACCTAGAAACGATCCGTATTCTTCCACTTATAATCAGGGTTGGAGGAATCACCCTAACTTTTCTTGGAACCAATCACAAACTCAAAACACGGTTCCAAATCAGAACAATTTCCAAAGGGGTCCTCCACAACAACAGCAACCACTTCAAATAAGTCAGCACCGCTACCAATCACAAAACTTTCAAAATCCGGTCAACACACCGTATAATCCTTTACAGTTGACTGGTACTAATAATTCCTCTTCACTTGAACGGACTCTTGAAATGTTTATGAAACAGTCCATTCAAATGTCGGCTGAATTTAAGTCTTCCCTCGATAAGATACAGAAAAACTCTGACTCCCAAAGTGAGAGTATCAACTCGATGGAAGCACAAATTGCTCGATTAAATGCCGAGATGAGTGCTAGAGAGAAAGGGAAACTTCCGTCTCAACCCCTAACGAATCCTGGACATTCACAACAATACAATGTGAATGTCATTATAATGTTGAGATCCCGAAGAGTGCTGAATAATCAAGTCGGTGAAGAGATTGATAATCATGATAAATTAATGAATAACATCCCGGCTTCCACTTCCACTTTTCCTTCCACATCTACTTCTACTTCTAATCCTACTTTATCTACCCCACCATTTTCTTGCGAGCCTATTCTTCGTTTTCCTCAAGGCTCGAATCCTCAGCAGACCTCTTCTAGTCCACCAAAGACGATCCCCACTTCTATTCGGGGATCAGTTCCACACACACCACCTTCTCCAGTATTGGACCCAGCTCTTATTTCTAAATCTCCTTATCTGAATAGGTTAAGGGGTAACAAATCGAGTCCACATATGGAGAAGATTATGGAAATGTTTAAACAGGTTAACATCAATATCTCTCTTTTAGATTGTATCCAACAAGTCCCCACTTATGCGAAAATTCTCAAAGACTTGTGTACTAGGAAGAGGAAGACTCAAGTGCCCAAAAAGGTATTCATGACCAATAATGTTAGCACTGCTTTTATCCCACAGTTACCAAAGAAACGTAAGGACCCAGGATGTCCTACAATCTCGATTTCTATTAGGAGTAAAAACATTAACCGTACTTTACTTGACCTTGGAGCAAGTGTTAACCTGCTTCCATATTCTGTTACGAGCAGTTAAGGATTGGAGAGTTAAAACCAACTCATTGCACTCTTCAAATGGCTGACCGTTCAATCACCAAACCTAGGGGTGAACTAGAGGATGTCTTGATAAAAGTCGGGGAATTTATATTCCCTGTGGACTTTATTGTTCTCGATACACAACCTGTAGCAAACCCACAGAACTAAATTCCGATGATTTTGGGTCGACCATTCCTTGCCACTTCCAATGCTGTCATTAACTGTTGAAACGGTTCTATGAACCTATCTTTTGGAAAAATGACAATTGAACTGAACATCTATAAAATTGAAAGTCAGCCGTCTAAACCCTCTGCTCACATACTTGATGTCTATTCTGTCCACGAGATTGCTACCGAAAGCTGTGAAGTTGATGAACTTTTCTTTGATGATCTCGACGACACTAGCACATCAATGTTTGATCTTTCATATCTTAGTGAGGACACCCTTTCCATTCTTGAGTCTGACACTCTTGACTCTTCACCTTCCGAGTCTGTATCTTTTGCAGGCTACGAGCTACTTCGTGACTCCGAATATCATTCGCTCACCCCACCTTCTATAGTTTCTCCGCCAGCATTAGATCTCAAACTTTTACCTTCTCATCTTAAATATGCATATTTAGCTGAGAATGAGTCTTTACCTGTTATCATAGCCGCTTCTCTAGCCTCAGAGCAAGAGAATGCGCTTTTGATGGTATTGAGATCTAATAGGCAGGCGTTTGGTTAGACTATGGCTGACATCAAAGGGATTACTCCCTTAATAGTTGAACATCATATACATCTGATGGATGAAGCCAAGCTATCCTGAGAACCACAAAGATGGTTAAACCCTGTCATGAAAGAAATCGTCAAATGCCTTGACAGTGGTACCATTTACCCAATCTCGGATAGCCAATGGGTAAGTCCAATTCATGTCGTCCCTAAGAAATCTGGCATTACGGTCGTAACAAATGAGGAAAATGTGTTAATCCAGACAAGCGCTCAAACTGGGTGACGTGTATGTATTGATTATAGAAAACTCAATACCGCAACGAGGAAAGACCACTTTCCTCTACCTTTCATTGACCAGATGTTAGAACGCTTAGCTGGACGGGAATATTACTGCTTCATGGACGGATACTGTCATGTCCCGAAAGTACGGAACATGACCGGCACTTAAACTACGAAACGTCTCGAGGCGTACGTAATCTAAGTAAGCCGAAAACCCAGAAATCCAAACCAAGAAAAATAGCAGAGTGAAGGAAAACCAATTTAAATCAAGTAGTTTTAATAACATAAGCCGAATTATGCGTAAAAAACATCAAATATTTCCGGAAAAATTTCGGCAGAGTCTCCTTTGTAAATACTGGCCCCCAAACGGGATACAACATGAATAGTATACGAAATTAATAAAAGGCATCCCTAAGCGGGAGCTAGCTCTTCGTCAATCGACGGTCACAACCACACAAGCAATATAATATACAACGCCTAGGGCGAGGATCAAAAACTCAAAAGGAAACTAAAAACCACAAGAAATCCACAGAAATATAACGCGCGACTCTAAGGTCGAAAGAATAACATCACTGGTCTCTATCTCAAAATAAATACATGTTTGGTTGATAGAACTTCTAGATAAAACAGAATAATAATATACAAGGTATAATGATGGGTACGAAACCAATAAACCCACCTACTAGCAAGTCACCCGAAAAGAAGCAGTGCCAGTAAGCCGTAAAGAAACCTGTACGGCAAAACCTATAAGAAACTGTGGCACAACGGGGGTGAGTTGCCAACTCGTGAGTAGAAAAACATCTACGAACAGAAACCGCATGAACAACGCAATCCTAGGTCAACGATCATAATATATCCTCAAATATATATAACATGCAGCCTAACAATGATTAGGGTAAATATCTAACCCGAGCGTAATCCCATGTGCCCGTATAAGTGCCTCATGTAGCGATATATCATATGGATGTTGTATGAATGCATGAAACAGAATGCATGTACTGAATAAAACTTCTTTCATAAATCAGTGAGATTTTTGTATTTTAAAAATGAGGTACCATAAATGAAATCAGCATAAAACAGTACCCAGCATCGACACAAAACAAGTGTCCAAATACCTCGATATCTCTGTATCACAATCTCTGTACCTTAAATCTCAAAATCTCAATGTCTCAATCACAATATCTAGGGCGCCGTCAGTCCAGACCGGCCTCTACCATCCATCTCAAGACCACGACGGTATCCTCCGGATATCCGACGCGTCCGGTAAAATCACCGGTCGGTAGTGCTTCCCTGCCAGGCTCAATGTCAACAACACGATCCTCTTGCCCCGGAGTACCGCACCGGGCCCACCATGTACCCGAAACGGTACCTCCACTCCTCGAACCGGGTCTCGAAATCCATCAGCAAACTCATGGTGGACGACTCATACATCATGGGAAAAACCGCACTTTTTATTTAAAAATAGAGGAAGCAGTTTATATAAGTTTTGCGGTTTTCCCCCCAAATCCAGAAAATCTCATGAAAATCCGAATCCAAATCCTCAATAGCATGTAAACAGTGAATATACACATAAAAATCCATGAATGCGGCATATCAATGAATAATAACATGCATGAAGTAGCAAGTAATATCACGTCTAAACTATTAGCTAACAACCTATGTCAAATGAAATAGTATATTCTAAAGTGTACGTGACATGGCAATTACCGATGAAGATGTGTGTGAGCCGGCAAGTAAGTGTACGTGGTACATACGCATCATCGGTAATGGTGATGGTGTCCTAACAGCATGATATCAATAAAGAAATATGAATTACAATAAGTATGCGATGCGGAGCAACAGTAATAATATGCGGGAGCTGAATACCAGAAACAACGATAACTAAACTGCCTTACCCTAATATAAGTCCTGCAATAGTGCCTTTTGAAATAACACGAATCGCGGTGTTTGGAAAATAAATGCTACGGTGATTTTAAGAAAAGATACGTCTTTTGAAATATCTGTAGAATCTCTTGACCTGTCTTTTAAAATACCAACGATTCGTTAGTTTTGAAATAGGTAGGAGTCTAATCTAGTCTAACAACTACACTAAACTATACGGCTGAACTAACAAGCTGAACTATAGGTAAGGAAACCGCCTAACATCTGAGTCGATACATATACATACCTGTATATGTATAGTCGGTTATCCCACCTCAATAATATCATATCCGATACCATATCTATAATCAGAAATCCCAAGTCAAGAGTGCGGATCAATCGTCAATATATAGCTCGTACGTAAATCCGTCGTACGGCATCCCTAAATCTGGGTACGGGTCAATATCACATTATTCATCTGGTATCCTCTTTATCCAAGATCATAATCTGGGTACTGATCTACGTTTAGTACGATACTAATATCATCAATATAGTGATGATCTAACTGCTAATCTACAGCCTCATACAAACCGATATCATCATCATATATCGTCATAAAGAGGTATACATCGCCTAATGCGGCCTATTATAAATATCTCAATCAAATCTTATCGACTTATCTCAAATCCAGTATGTTAACACACAGTCCCATACCCATGTGAACACATAACAAAATAACCCACTATAAGCACATATGAAAGAAGAATGTATGCAGTATGGGTGTGTGTAAATGTGGTGCAACCTCTACTCTAGGATCTCGCAACACTAAACCTATCCAATCACACCAAAAATCTATCTTTATCATCAACAAGCTCAACAATATAATCAATATATATATGTGTATACGTATTCGTATACATCACCACGAACTGCGGGGGTGCTATACGCCATCCACCCGACTTCACCCCGTAAATATAAATCTACTCACCTGGTCCTCGCTCGCCGATGCCGACGTCGCCACACGCTTGCTTGTCGTCTCGAAGTCCACATGGGGTACCTACATATCATAACGCACCGTACCACATTAAAATCAAATTCAAAATCGAAACGGCATACAAAAATCAAATCGGCACGCGTATCACGCATAGGTCAAAATCTATCGCCTGCGCATGCAAGAATAGCCAAACCAACCCTCGATGTCGATGTACAAATGTTAAACCATCGAGAAAATCCTAAACACACTTATTTGCACATTCACGAACCCTAATTATAGTATAAAATAGGTTAAAATTCACAAAAACCCCAAACTCAGTTTAAAAGCCATTTTTCCGAAAATCTAACAAGTAAAAATTTACCGTTTTACTACAAAACATGATGTTTTAACAATTCTAATGGCCATAATACTTATTAAACATCTTAAATAAGTCATAAAACCCATTCCCATAATTTAATTTCACCAAACCATATATGTTCAAAAAAACTAGTTTGCAAAAATACCGATTTTAACTCTTTTTAAAGCAAAATTCACAATTTAAAAATTAAGCTTGGTTTTGCATATACTAGAGTATGAAACTACCCATTAAATTGCTAACGAGGTGATAAAACCCTAACCATAATTTTAATCCCACATTCTAATTCAATTTCCAAAAACCTAGCAAGCATGAAAAAGAAAATATGCGCAAACATCGCGGATTGGCGACAAAAAGGTCACAACACCGCACAATCACCCGATCCACACTACTAGCTACCTACAACACTCAAATATCCCATCTACAATGCCTTAAATCCCATTTCCAAATCAACCCCTTTCTCTTGATTTTCCTAAAATAAGCCACCACAACTAATTTAACACTTCTAATATCTAAATTAGCGTATACAAACTACAATTTAAACATTAGGTTAGAGTTTTACCTCCCAAGATTGAAATCCTAGGTTTCCCTAGCCTCCATAGACACCATCATTCTCCATACTTTAAAGCAATTTTGGCTTAAGAAGGGAATAGCATGAGGATTTGCTTAGAATTTGAGAAGAAATTTATAGATTTTTCATTTGAATTTTGTGAAGAAATTGATGTGAGAAGAGATGGAACAAGGAGGGGGAAAGGGGCTGTTTCGGCCAGCAGGAGGAGGTGGGGAAGAGTGAGGGATTTGTGTGAAAAGTCTAAGTCAAAGCCCATCCAATCACTCAAAACCCATACCTCAATATAATATATTAAACCTTTTCATTTCCAACCACTTTAAAATGAGTTGAAGAAGCAAATTTGGAGTGGGGAAATTTGGGTTGCTGCCATGGTGGGCTCGGCCAATGGGTTAGGGTAAGGATTTGTGAAAATTTGCAAGAAATTTTGTGCAAACAGACCCTCTCAAGTTACCAAATTGCAAGTTTTCGCTAATTTCACCAAAAAAGCCTTCTTTTTTAATAAATTCTAACACCGTTTGGCAGATTTATTTAGTTTCAAAAACAACATGTTAAAATTTTGTTTAATGTGTTATGATGTACAAAATTTGTTTCAACTCATTCCAATTTGTAATTTTCCCTAATTAAATGTATTAGTGACGGCTTAAAATAATATTAAAATAATTTTTTCGGAAAATTTGAAATTTCACCAGTGGCTCAATAAACACCAAATACTAGTAATTACATAGCTAAAATATGTATATTTAATTTTTTAATAAAGATATTTGTATTTTGATTTTTTACAGAAAACCCTCTTATTTTACCGATTTTCAAAACGTTACAATCTTCCCCTCTTAAAGAAATTCGGTCCCCAAATTTAAATTAAAACTCCCCCCAAATACTAAAACATCTAAGCAAAACCATTAAGTCGTCGGGGCTCCGAAATCATAAATACATAAAACAAATCGTAGCGCAGCGCATGCGCATGAAAAATGAGCATATAACTCAATATCAAAACTCCGTCAAGCATCTCGCAATCATCGGAGTCATGGTAAAGACACAAATGTCAAATCCAATACAAAACCAATATGATATAACTCGAAACTATACACGTAAATATCAAATCTATATATGTAAATATCTGAAGGAAATGCATGCCAAATCTCTTAAAGTCGCTGTGCAATGCGCATAACACTGCACAGTGGCGGACATCTATCATAAGAAAATAACCATATACATATATACCTTTTGTTTGAAACATACGTTCCGCCGTTTTGGGAAACAATTTGGAAGGGTTTTCTTGTATCAAACGTTTCGTGTCATATCAGACACGTAGGTAAATACTGAGACTATAGCTCGCTTTTTAGGATTCCTTTCGATAGCTATCATGCATGCAAAATACATTCAGGTACTGTCCTCGGACTAGTCTGTAAGTGCACGGCGGCGCCCCGGCCGTCAAACCGACGGCCAAATGCGGAAACGGTGATAAACATTAATTTTGCGGACTTAGCAAACCGGCACCACCGCGCACTAAACCCCGGATCGGGCCATTAAACTTGTCCTAGCTAACTAGCAAGATAGGGAAGAGATATACCGACTGATCCGAGTCCTCCGGTCTTCATCTCCACTCCGATCTCCTCGCGGAAAATTCGGTCGTCGCCTCCTCGCCGGAAGGGCACCACATCGCCTGCATCTTTTACGAGCTCCCGCCTCTATACCGAGGCAACTCAGGCATGAAGCTGGCAAGTCGACATGCCCAAGATGTGCTGTAGAAAGTGTAGTGTAGAGGCTATGTCTCACTTTGGGGTTTTGTTGCCTTGATGGAGGAATCAATAAGAAATGAACTTTGGGATTTTGGTAGCAAGAAAAAATGAGATGGATGATTAATTTCTTTCACCAAAATGAAACCTCTCATTTTTCTCCCCTCTCACAAAAAAGGTGGCCGGCCAAAATCTTATGGGAAATGGTGGTGGAGTGTGAACCAAAAGCAAGAGGGAGGTAAGTGTAGGAGATGAGAAGAGGTGACCATAAACAAACATCAACCATAACTCATTTAAATCCAACCCATACCCTTTCATGTCTTAATTAATGCAAGTCATGGAGCAAAAGAAATGAAGCTATCATAATCAATACTTTTGCAATAAACCCCCCCCCCCACAAATGTTATTTGCACAATTGCAAATAACCCCCTCCATCGGAAAAGTCCGGCCGGGAAAGAACAAAGGAAAACCGGCCGGAACGGAATGCAAACTGACAACTCCAGAAAACAGGTCCCGTAATAAATTACAGGAAAACCCCGATACTGTGCATACACACCCGCATCTGTATTCCGTCCGGATACAAATGCAAAGAGACAAAATCTACACCGTACTAAACTAGGATCCGGCTTAAACCAAAGCCGGCTAGTAATATCCGTTCGATCCTGATCCGTGCAATACCGCACGTATCTGACCGAACCCTGCCATATATCTATACGGCCTCTAGTACAAACCGTCCGATCCTGATCCGTGCAATACCGCACGTATCTGATCGGACCCTGCCATATCTCCATACGGCCTCTACAGCGTTTCGCCCGAAAGCTGAGTAACTGAATGTGTGGTGGACTCTAAAGACTCGTCAATACTATGGCTGTGGATTTAACCACTAGCACGTCAGAGGTATAAGCCAATACGTAACGGGCCACCAGCTATTGACCAAAAGGGACGTCGATGAGCGAACTCATCCTGACACCCTACTGAGCCTGTCAGTGACAATATCCGTACAGTCCGGTCCGTTCGTCTATGAGCATCGCATGTCGGGCCTAGGGGGTGGGTAAAAGTCAGACCCCCAAAAGCGGTACAAGTCGTGTCGGAGTGTAGCCCAGAACACCCTGAGATACTATTGGAATACCTACCAGTAAATCTCCTGCCTTGGCCAAGGACTTCGTGTAATGGCTCTCCTAGACACAGCGCGACCTCACCCCCAATAACGGGAGAGACGAACCCCCGAAGATCCGCTCACTGCCTCCATGTGGCTCGGGACTGTACCCAACTAAAACCTGTTTGCACGACTCCTTTGAGCCGTGGTAGGGTAGTAATCAAAGCACAGTGGGAACTCACACGAGACAAATGACGATCCCCAGGTCGATGAACTAACCTGTACACATGTCACCAGGGAACTGCTATCTGACGTCAGGTATAAGACCAACTAGCATGTTCCCGGCATGTCCTGTCCGGTGTACTCATAACCCAATGAGCACCTGTATACATCTTAGGTGAACCAACTGACACCAGTGGCTTGTGAGACCGGCCACCGCCCCTCGTCGGGGTCTCGACTGTATACACTAGTCTACTCTGGAGAATCGATCCCCTGTCTCGAAACTCCCACGACTAGGGACCTTTTAAGGATATGCTTGTAGACCCCAGCTCTCACGTATATGATCGCCCTCATACTGCCAGCAGCCAAGCAAGAATCCTAGGGGCTCTATCAACGTGCAATAGTGACCTGTCAGGTCACCTAAAGCAGTACACGATGATAAAGGTAAACCAGATAGCATACTATCATCTCGAGTAAGACTGTTCTACCGGGATAGGTCCTCCCTCAATCATTGCAATCACGTGCCTGTGATCCAATAATTGACTCTGAGGGCACTATCTCCAACAATCTCCCACTTGCACTCAAGTCTAATTATTGCGATGTCGCATACTCACAGCCCGTGTGATACCGAACACCCAACTCCTCTACTAGTCAGTCTCACAAAGCCTGTTTGCGAAACTCTTACGTTCGAGGAATAGCCTCAGCGAGTGGATCCGCTCTGAAGTTTCTTTCTATGTCTCTCTATATCTCAAGTTCGCGGAGAAAGCCATCTAGCGAAATGAGCAATACCTGTCTTAGAGTGTCTGGATGTCTGATGGGACCGAGCTCATAAATGAACTCCTAATCTAAACTTCTTAGACTGTATCGTCAACTGAACTTAATCAGTATTCTGCGCCATGCCACCCTCAGTATTGCCTTGGACCACCTGTCCAAAATACTGCCCCTCGTGAGAAGGAAAACTATAACTCTGACAACCTCCTTGTCGTCCAGGTCACCTTGGAAGCCTGGAATGATAACTGTCTCCCAAATGAGGCTGTCGTTATCATATCCCTAGAACATCCACTTGTGTTCTAAAGCTGCTTCCGACTGTTTCTCCAGGATTGGATCAATATCAACTTATTGCACCTACTGCAAGAACAACATCTGGTGTGGTACTTGACATCTCATGATTGACTCAATTGCCTAAGCAAGTGATCTGCCAATCATGTATATCCCTCTCTACTTTAGTCTATAAGACACCTTTAGAGAGGGTGACTCCATCACCTGCAGGTACACTACCGTGCCAGGAGTCGTCCATTCTAAATACTCTTAGAATGCTGTCAAGGTACCCTGATTGGGAAACCACCCAAATCTAGATCTAGAACCATAGATCCAGTAATCAGTATGTCTGATATAAAATCCATTTCCTTTGTGGAGAAACCACTGTGTGACGACCAAAGTATAACCGATCGTAATATAGGAATATCACTTCCTACTTTTTGTATGTCATCCAAAACCCGGATATCACACCCTACTACCTTCTCAACAGATCCATCCCCTATTCTGATGACGTCAAAACCCATGACTGTCACATCAGAAATAGATGATCTATCTCCGCTATATCTGCTTTAGTCTATAAATAGACATAAGCCAGATGTTCACCAATGCTTCCGCTGCTCCCACTGACTACGACAACCCTCTGGCAGAGTCATATAGACGTGCACTTCTAAATCTAGTTTAGAACGACGCTATACTCATCCTCCTGCCGGGTCTCGCAGCCTGGAACAACAACAATGGCAAGTGTGGGTAAACAAGAACTTCCCTGTCACCGTCCTTGAGGCTACCGGAGTACCTCTCGGGTGCCTGAAGTTACCCACCGTATCTGCGGAGTGGCCAATGGAATGTCAAATTAGATTGAATCTTTAGGTTCCTTATCAAATCTTCAGTAATCGTTTGCGGTTCTGGAATTACTTCCAGTTCTACCATACTCCCACTACTGTTTTTGAAAAAATCCATTTTTATTAAACTGTGGCGAGTCAAGAACAATATCACTATTGATCTTTCTTATGGTAGAAAATCAACCCTCGTCATAGCCTGGGTCAACCCACAAACAGCCATTACAGAAATGTGCCTTGAGTTATCCAGAGTCTGGTTTTAATCATAAGCCGGACAACTCCCCGTACCTTAACAATGTTAAGATATGAACTGTACTATATCCAATATAGAACCAGAGGCACTGATTTAATTGAACCAGATTCAAATCATGCAACTGTCTCCAGTGCACGTCAACTAAATGGAAAGAGGCCGATCAGCGTTACTCAACTTAGGAATGCTTCCAATTATGAGTAACCTGAAAGAGAAGCAATTTCTCTTTATCATTACTATCAACTGAATACCATACACAAGTATCTATATCTTCGATACTTGCTACACCTGGTTCTCTACTCTATTCAAATACCTATAACTCCTCAAAACTTAGACCCTGTGTTTCTACGAAACACATGTCTAAGAACTAGAGAAGTTAAAAGTAAACAGAATATAGTATGAGGACCAACCCCTCTGTCCTAATGAACACTGGACAACATACAATACTCTGTATAAGTCCGCTGAGTCTAACAACTCTTTCACTGTGTGTCGTAGGTTGAAAACTGTACTTATGGTTAAGAAGAATTACACCGCTGTTTAATGCTCCTTACCTAACCATCCACTGATATAGGTAAATGTCATCGACATAATATCAAAAGGTATATCTCACTCTATGAAAATAGACGTACAGATATATCAATTTGAAATTGGTGCACAACAGCGGATATTCAAAACCAAATATTTGCCGACCGGCAAACAGCCCAGGTGATCTCCTCAAATATCACCGATTACAACGAATCCCGATATAATGAGGATGATCACCCAATTCCCAATAACTTACTCCCACTCATCATCTGTAAAACCATACAGATGTGAGAATCATACCTGGTAAATACATACCCTGGAGTAAGTATCTAATCGGGAAATCAGTTTTCTTTTAACAGTACACAGTAGAACTGAAACATTGAAATGTTTCGATGGGGTATCCTGATATTCCTAGTAATGCCTCTACCATTATCCAGATTCACAACTATAACCGTATAATTCTTTGCCACCTCTCCAAATCCCTTTATATGTCTTTAGTCGTTACCTTCTGCACACCTCTTAGGCCAAATGGTTTTCTTCCTTCCCTACCGTTCGGCACCAGCCTATGGTTTGGAAGAAGACTATCCAATAAGCATAATGGGTGTACTGTCCTAATCCTAGGAGCACTCGCAATGCGAGAGAAGGTGAAGATAAAAGACAACCGAATAAACCTTATTCCTATTTCTCCTGGACCAAAATCCATCCCCGAACTGGAACAAGTTCCTTTTGAGTTCGTATATAACCATACGATGGAGTATCCAATAAACTGTGGATCTTCGTAGTGATACGGAGTGTCTTGGAGAAATACAAAGGTGATTTAGGATTGGCGAAGAAATATTTGGTTTGGTCGTGAATATCAGTCGCAATTTACTTTTGCCCTCTTACTAATCCCTTGCTTTGTCTTAATCTTAATACCTTCTGCACACCGTTTAAGCTGATTGGTTTTCTTCATTCCCTACCGGTCGGCACCAGCCTAAGGTTTGGAAGAAGACTATCCAATTTGCGTAATAGGTGTACTATCTCCTAAACCAAGGAGTACTCACAACTTGAGAGAAGGTAAAAGGAAAAGACAACTGAATAATCTTATCCGTTTTCTCCAAAACCGGAAACCATCCTCGAATTCCTTCGAGTTCGTATCTAACCATACGATGGCTTTGTCCAATGGAAGTGGACGTTCGTAGTAATACGGGGTGTCCTGGAGAAAAGGGTAAAAGTAGGAGTGGCAATGAGGTCTGCAACTCTGACAATCCAAAAGCCAGTGTTAAGAAGGTTCGGTCAACTTGGTCACTGAGTCATAGTCTTAGGGTCGGGTCAATGGTCGCTGCCAGAGAGAGAGAAAAAAGAAACACTCAGCGTGCACTCTAACCTAGATCAGAATGGTTATCACTTTATCTAATCTGGAAACCTCCCACTGTACCTCAAACTCTCCTCCAAACCTGAAAGAAGAATTAGTCGGGGTCACCCGAGGAGTAAACTAACTCATCAGTGGGAATCGGGATCCAACTCTCATCGCATGATAAAGTGAAGGAATCCTCTCACGTTATCACACTCCAGAAGGTATGCGCATATCTGGCAAGTTTCAGTTCTTTTGAAACTCCCGATGTGAATTTCTACCCCATGCTCTTATGACCTTGACTTTGGCCAACATATCATAAGTCACATGTCAAGTTCAACCCGTCATTCTCCAGGTTAATTTGAGTCCACCCGTACATACCCTTGACTTTGGCCAAAATGGCAGTACGGCTGTCCCAAACCAACGCATCTATCTATGCTGCATATGAATACCCAATAGCTACCAATCACTGTGCCTTGATTTTGGCCAACATACACAGCTTGAATACTATTGACTACCCATATGAAACGACGGAGGGCTACGAATGGTTTCTGGCGAAAACCTTTAACGTAATGAACTTGATATCGTTGAAGGAACGGATAGCTTTTTAGAAAATATAGTGACGAAAACCTTTACTAAAGAGGTCACTCCCGGTGAAGGGATCTCGGCTCTTTCCCCGTAGAATGGGGTGCAGGATATTCCAAATGAATACCACGATGCAAAGCAGAAGTAATCGGCTATAGTGAAGTTAATGCCCTGACGAAAACTTCTGTCTAAGGGGTCACTCCCGGTGAAGGGATCTCGGCCCTTGCCTCGTCGACTGAGGAGCAGGATATTCTAAATGAATACCACGATGCAAAACAAAAGTGAACGTCCTTGCAATAACAGCTTTTTGAAAAGTGTTCCAACAACATCAGATTAGGTTTGTTTAACTTGCATTGATCCGAATCAATGCAGTCCCATCAATTGATCACACCACAAAGAACGAAAATATACTGACGTACGTATATGCCATCCGCATTCGCCACTGGGTCCCGTCATCACCCGTTAGGTTAGCTAACTAACGGCAGAGCGGGGACTGGACTAGCGCGGATGAAAAACATATACAACATCTACTAATATATATACCAATATATAGTATTTCGCTCAAGGCGTGAATAAAATGCAACATCACAGAAATGTACAGCATTACAGAACAATACAGATATCTGGGATCCCCGGGTTTCACAGAGCCACTACTGAAACCCGACGTTCCTCTGGTCGTGTGGATAGCCTGTGCAATGAAATCCTAGACCCCTACGGGCGCGGCAAGTTACCCGCCAAAACCTGAAGCGAGGCAGCCCCCTTCAGCACCGTGAATGGACCACCCAGCACTTCACGGAAACCGGCAACTTGGGCACCCCTCCTGGGTCAACCTGTACCCCCTACGAGTGCGGCGAATAGCCCGCCAATTCCAGACTGAAGCCCCCTCCGTCTCAATGCCCTGAGATGCGGGCTTATTGCCCTCTAGAACCCGGCTATCCGTGCACCCCTCCGCGGGGCAATCCTAGTACAGAAAGTAAAATATACATACAACGGGTACATCGACCGCAACCAGGTCGTGCCCCAAAAGAATAATACAAACAGGCAGTGACGGCAGTCCACATGTCGGACGCTCGCCCCGCAATATCAAATGTACATAATACAACAAAACTGTACTAGCATTGCATCCAGGCTATCCCCCACGACCGATCCGCAACATCACAGCAAAAACACAGAACATCAACGTGAAAGTCACGTTCGCAAATCCGTCTAACCGGGCTATAGCAGTTAGACCGGATTTACCGATCGAGTGACATTCACGGTCGCAGATATAATGTAAATACTGTGAAAGATGTGTTTAAAATATCCGATCGATCAAAAATTAACAAGTGGGCCCCCAATCAAAACTGTAGCACTCACAGAAAACCTGGGCCCAATTTTAATATTCCAAAACCCCTAAAAATAGCCCAGAAGCCCACTGGAAAAAAATGATGCATTGACGACTCCAATGTGCGGCGGAACCGCGGCCCCAGGGGGGGTTTGGCCGCGGTTCCGCGCTCCAATCGTCGACTGAATGTATCGAATTTTTCCAGTAGTCTTATAGTTTCCAGTACATCAATTTTATACAACCTGAAAAATTTTTGGAGACCAAAAAATTTCAACAGAAAACTGTCGTGAACTAAAATTGGGTTTTTGGAATTTTGGTCGATCGGAACTGAAAAATACATCAAAAGAAGCTAGACGAAGTTAATGGCGAGGCTCTGATACCACTGTAAGTGCACGGCGGCGCCCCGGCCGTCAAACCGACGGCCAAATGCGGAAACGGTGATAAACATTAATTTTGCGGACTTAGCAAACCGGCACCACCGCGCACTAAACCCCGGATCGGGCCATTAAACTTGTCCTAGCTAACTAGCAAGATAGGGAAGAGATATACCGACTGATCCGAGTCCTCCGGTCTTCATCTCCACTCCGATCTCCTCGCGGAAAATTCGGTCGTCGCCTCCTCGCCGGAAGGGCACCACATCGCCTGCATCTTTTACGAGCTCCCGCCTCTATACCGAGGCAACTCAGGCATGAAGCTGGCAAGTTGACATGCCCAAGATGTGCTGTAGAAAGTGTAGTGTAGAGGCTATGTCTCACTTTGGGGTTTTGTTGCCTTGATGGAGGAATCAATAAGAAATGAACTTTGGGATTTTGGTAGCAAGAAAAAATGAGATGGATGATTAATTTCTTTCACCAAAATGAAACCTCTCATTTTTCTCCCCTCTCACAAAAAAGGTGGCCGGCCAAAATCTTATGGGAAATGGTGGTGGAGTGTGAACCAAAAGCAAGAGGGAGGTAAGTGTAGGAGATGAGAAGAGGTGACCATAAACAAACATCAACCATAACTCATTTAAATCCAACCCATACCCTTTCATGTCTTAATTAATGCAAGTCATGGAGCAAAAGAAATGAAGCTATCATAATCAATACTTTTGCAATAAACCCCCCCTCCACAAATGTTATTTGCACAATTTCAAATAACCCCCTCCATCGGAAAAGTCCGGCCGGGAAAGAACAAAGGAAAACCGGCCGGAACGGAATGCAAACTGGCAACTCCAGAAAACAGGTCCCGTAATAAATTACAGGAAAACCCCGATACTGTGCATACACACCCGCATCTGTATTCCGTCCGGATACAAATGCAAAGAGACAAAATCTACACCGTACTAAACTAGGATCCGGCTTAAACCAAAGCCGGCTAGTAATATCCGTTCGATCCTGATCCGTGCAATACCGCACGTATCTGACCGAACCCTGCCATATATCTATACGGCCTCTAGTACAAACCGTCCGATCCTGATCCGTGCAATACCGCACGTATCTGATCGGACCCTGCCATATCTCCATACGGCCTCTACAGCGTTTCGCCCGAAAGCTGAGTAACTGAATGTGTGGTGGACTCTAAAGACTCGTCAATACTATGGCTGTGGATTTAACCACTAGCACGTCAGAGGTATAAGCCAATACGTAACGGGCCACCAGCTATTGACCAAAAGGGACGTCGATGAGCGAACTCATCCTGACACCCTACTGAGCCTGTCAGTGACAATATCCGTACAGTCCGGTCCGTTCGTCTATGAGCATCGCATGTCGGGCCTAGGGGGTGGGTAAAAGTCAGACCCCCAAAAGCGGTACAAGTCGTGTCGGAGTGTAGCCCAGAACACCCTGAGATACTACTGGAATACCTACCAGTAAATCTCCTGCCTTGGCCAAGGACTTCGTGTAATGGCTCTCCTAGACACAGCGCGACCTCACCCCAATACCGGGAGAGACGAACCCCCGAAGATCCGCTCACTGCCTCCATGTGGCTCGGGACTGTACCCAACTAAAACCTGTTTGCACGACTCCTTTGAGCCGTGGTAGGGTAGTAATCAAAGCACAGTGGGAACTCACACGAGACAAATGACGATCCCCAGGTCGATGAACTAACCTGTACACATGTCACCAGGGAACTGCTATCTGACGTCAGGTATAAGACCAACTAGCATGTTCCCGGCGAGTCCTGTCCGGTGTACTCATAACCCAATGAGCACCTGTATACATCTTAGGTGAACCAACTGACACCAGTGGCTTGTGAGACCGGCCACCGCCCCTCGTCGGGGTCTCGACTGTATACACTAGTCTACTCTGGAGAATCGTTGCCCTGTCTCGAAACTCCCACGACTAGGGACCTTTTAAGGATATGCTTGTAGACCCCAGCTCTCACGTATATGATCGCCCTCATACTGCCGGCAGCCAAGCAAGAATCCTAGGGGCTCTATCAACGTGCAATAGTGACCTGTCAGGTCACCTAAAGCAGTACACGATGATAAAGGTAAACCAGATAGCATACTATCATCTCGAGTAAGACTGTTCTACCGGGATAGGTCCTCCCTCAATCATTGCAATCACGTGCCTGTGATCCAATAATTGACTCTGAGGGCACTATCTCCAACATAGTCCTGCTCAGTACGAAAACACATAGCAAATATCATAAAAACGTACGGCTCTATAAGAAATCAATCCTAAAATATGCATACGAATAATACGTGTGTCTGGTGCGCACAGAAATCAAAATCCATATATCTGCCAACACGTGCACAGAAACAAGATCGAAGTGCATCGGGTGTGCACGAAACATCTGTCATAGGCAACGTGGGTGCCTGACAGCAACATCAGGTGCATCTGACATGCACGAAGAATCTCGATTTAGTGCATCTGGTGTGCACCAAAATCGCACCTCAAAACATGCGCCCAACATGTGCGAAAATCCAAATCAGGTGCATCCATCGTGCACGAAATCATGAAATCCAATATCAAGTGCCGAACATGCGCAAAATCCAATCAGGTGCACAAAGTGCACAAAACAAATATCGAACATCACAATCGAAATCGAAGTCCAGTGCATCTAAATGCACAACATACGTAACACTGCACTGCAAGCATATATGAACTATACCGAGTGCAAAAACCAAATCGTGTGCGTATATACGCACAAAATCAACTTAACTGTATGAAACCCATAAAATCATAAACATGCGAAACCAAGGCACGAAAACGATAACAAGTGCAACAACTGTGCAAAAATCGTAAATACTCAGTAAGTGCAACCATGGTGCATGAAAACAAATGTCATGAAACCCAAATCATCAAAATCAGTCATGCGAATAGATCGTCCAAAATACCGAAATCAAATATGGTGGAATAGTCCCGCTCAAGCACATCCTCCAAGAATCTCTGGCAAACTGTCATGGTCACTCATAGCATGTCTCGTCGACGATCCTGAACTCTGGCCTGCCGGTATGCATAACATGACCACCCCTGGGTCCAAGTCTTCTCATAATTTATTCCAGAAAGGTCCTGTCAAGGTCTCTCCCAAATCCTGTCTCTGCCGAACTGTCCGGAAGTCATCGTCCCTTACTAGGTCTGTTCTCGTTCCGGAATGGCTGCACACTCATCGCGACTCCTTCTGGAAGGTATATCCAAGTACAATGTCTCGGCATGCGTATCGCATCTCTGATGTCGGCGGAGTGGAACGTCGTCTCATCAAGATCTCGTACGAACCTCTTACCCCACTTTCTTTAATGTCGACTGGTTCGGACTCGTCTTGTCGTGGCTGCATGGACTGAGCTCTAACGGCTATCCTCGTATCTGGAGTCTTCCAAGAAATGCATCTCACCACCCAGCATCTGAATGAAGTCGAACCATCTGATCGATTCGTCAAAACCTCATAATCCCCCAAGAGCTCAACATCTTGGGTACAGTTTAACAGTATCGAGTACATACCACAGCATCGATGGTCCAGCCGTAGAAGGGCAAACCCAAGCCTCACTAATGGCGCCGCGGAACTGCCGCAAACCCTAAGGTTCAAAGGCTTTCACAAGGTCATTAAGTCGAGTTAGGGTTTCATTCTTCTAGAGGGTCCATAGAATTGCCTGCATGTCTTTCCGAATACTTTAAACTTGGAATAATAGGTTACTGACATTCGATCGTCTCTGTCGACTCTCAACGTCTCCGCGTGAAGTCGTCTCTAGCTGAAATCAATCTATCTGATGACCTCGCATCGGGGTAGCGAACGAACCACATGTCCTAGTCATTCATCCTCGGTGACTAGCGACCTTCTATCATCTCTTAGTACAACTCGTACTGCAATAGCTCCAACATCTGGGACGATATCTCGTCGTTCACAGCAATGACTGGCTCACTCGTCTGCACGCTGAACAGTGCCTCAATCATCAGGAGAAAGCAATACGCCAACGGTCATCAAAATCTGGCTGGCCTCTATCATTGGCTCAATCCTCGCTGATCTGCACATCCGAGTAATCTCATACAGCGATCCATCCAAACGCTCGTGGCGCGAAAACACACGCAGATGATGCCTCTCAATGTAATCGTATGTCGCCGGAATCACGCCCTGATCAGTCCTCGTTCGTAACGAGCTCGTGCTGACCGCAACTCAAGCCGTAGGTCTCCCTGCCCGTAATCGTGGCAGCAAAACCATAACTGGTACCGATGAGACTAGATTAGGAATGAATATATTACTGAACAAAGAAATGTACATCCTAAGGCTTCTTAAGTGGAGTAGCATATCGTAAGTATGTCGCGGAACATACCCACGGTACGTCACTCTACTTTAGTCACCTATTCCATCAACCAAGGGTCATCCTACGCTCCGAAGGTAAAACCTAATGCTCTGATACCAACTTTTTCACGTCCCGAAAGTACGGAACATGACCGGCACTTAAACTACGAAACGTCTCGAGGCGTACGTAATCTAAGTAAGCCGAAAACCCAGAAATCCAAACCAAGAAAAATAGAAAAGTGAAGGAAAACTAATTTAAATCAAGTAGTTTTAATAACATAAGCCGAATTATGCATAAAAAAACATCAAATATTTCCTGAAAATTTTCGGCAGAGTCTCCTTTGTAAATACTGGCCCCCAAATGGGATACAATATGAATTGTATACGAAATCAATAAAAGGCATCCCCAAGCGGGAGCTAGCTCTTCACCAATCGACGGTCACAACGACACAAGCAATATAATATACAACGTCAAGGGCGAGGATCAAAAACTCAAAAGGAAACTCAAAACCACAAGAAATCCACAGAAATATAACGCGCGACTCTAAGGTCGAAAGAATAACATCACAGGTCTCTATCTCAAAATAAATACATGTTTGGTTGATGGAACTTCTAGATAGAACAGAATAATACTATACAAGGTATAATGATGGGTACGAAACCAATAAACCCACCTACTAGCAAGTCACCCGAAAAGAAGCAGTGCCAGCAAGCCGTAAAGAAACCTGTACGGCAAAACCTTCAAGAAACTGTGGCACAACGGGGGTGAGTTGCCAACTCGTGAGTAAAAAAACATTTATGAACAGAAACCGCATGAATATCGCAATCCTAGGTCAACGATCATAATATATCCTCAAATATATATAACATGCAGCCTAACAATGATTAGGGTAAATATCTAACCCGAGCGTAATCCCATGTGCCCGTATCAGTGCTTCAGGTAGAGATATATCATATGGATGATGCATGAATGCATGAAACAGAATGCATGTACTGAATAAAACTGCTTTCATAAATCAGTGAGATTTTTGTATTTTAAAAATGAGGTACCATAAATGAAATCAGCATAAAACAGTGCCCAGCATCGACACAAAACAAGTGTCCAAATATCTCGATATCTCTGTATCACAATCTCTGTACCTCAAATCTCAAAATCTCAATGTCTCAATCACAATATTTAGGGCGCCGTCAGTCCAGACCGGCCCCTACCATCCATCTTAAGACCACGACGGAATCCTCCGGATATCCGACGCGTCGGGTAAAATCACCGGTCGGTAGTGCTTCCCTGCCAGGCTCAACGTCAACAACACGATCCTCTTGCCGCGGGGTACCGTACCGGGCCCACCATGTACCCGAAACGGTTCCTCCACTCCTCGAACCGGGTCTCGAAATCCATCAGCAAACTCATGGTGGACGACTCATACATCATGGGAAAAGCGCACTTTTTATTCAAAAAGAGAGGAAGCGGTTTATATAAGTTTTGCGGTTTTCCCCCCAAATCCAGAAAATCTCATGAAAATCCGAATCCAAATCCTCAATAGCATGTAAACAGTGAATATAGACATAAAAATCCATGAATGCGGCATATCAATGAATAATAACATGCATGAAGTAGCAAGTAATATCACGTCTAAACTATTAGCTAACAACCTATGCCAAATGAAATAGTATTTTCTAAATTGTACGAGACATGGCAATTACCGATGAAGATGTGTGTGAGCCGGCAAGTAAGTGTACGTGGTACATACGCATCATCGGTAATGGTGATGCTGTCCTAACAGCATGATATCAATAAAGAAATACGAATTACAATAAGTATGCGATGCGGAGCAACAGCAATAATATGCGGGAGCTGAATACTAGACACAACGATAACTAAACTGCCTTACCCTAATATAAGTCCTACAATAGTGCCTTTTGAAATAACACAAATCGCGGTGTTTGGAAAATAAAGGCTACGGTGTTTTTAAGAAAAGATACGTCTTTTGAAATATCCGTAGAATCTCTTGACCTGTCTTTTAAAATACCAACGATTCGTTAGTTTTGAAATAGGTAGGAGTCTAATCTAGTCTAACAACTACACTAAACTATACGGCTGAACTAACAAGCTGAACTACAGGTAAGGAAACCGCCTAACATCTGAGTTGATACATATACATACCTGTATATGTATAGTCGGTGATCCCACCTCAATAATATCATATCCGATACCATATCTATAATCAGAAATCCCAAGTCAAGAGTGCGGATCAATCGTCAATATATAGCTCGTACGTAAATCCGTCGTACGGCATCCCCAAATCTGGGTACGGGTCAATATCACATTATTCATCTGGTATCCTCTTTATCAAAGATCATAATCTGGGTACTGATCTACGTTTAGTACGATACTAATATCATCAATATAGTCATGATCTAACTGCTGATCTACAGCCTCATACAAACCGATATCATCATCATATATCGTCATAAAGAGGTATACATCGCCTAATGCGACCTATTATAAATATCTCAATCAAATCTTATCGACTTATCTCAAATCCAGTATGTGAACACACAGTCCCATACCCATGTGAACACATAACAAAATAACCCCCTATAAGCACATATGAATGAAGAATGTATGCAGTATGGGTGTGTGTGTAAATGTGGTGCAACCTCTACTCTAGGATCTCGCAACACTAAACCTATCCAATCACACCAAAAATCTATCTTTATCATCAACAAGCTCAATAATATAATCAATATATATATGTGTATACGTATTCGTATACATCACCACGAACTGCGGGGGTGCTATACGCCATCCACCCGACTTCTCCCCGTAAATATAAATCTACTCACCTGGTCCTCGCTCGCCGATGCCGACGTCGCCACACGCTTGCTTGTCGTCTCGAAGTCCACATGGGGTACCTACATATCATAACGCACCGTACCACATTAAAACCAAATTCGAAATCGAAACGGCATACAAAAATCAAATCGGCACGCGTATCACGCATAGGTCAAAATCTATCGCCTACGCATGTAAGAATAGCCAAACCAACCCTCGATGTCGATGTACAAACGTCAAACCATCGAGAAAAACCCAAACACACTCATTTGCACATTCATGAACCTTAATTAAAGTATAAAATAGGTTAAAATTCACAAAAACCCCAAACTCACTTTAAAAGCCATTTTTCCGAAAATCCTGCAAGCAAAAAAAGAAAATATGCACAAACATCGCGGATTGGCGACAAAAAGGTCACAACACAGCACAATCGCCCGATCCACACTACTAGCTACCTACAACACTCAAATATCACATCTACAATGCCTTAAATCCCATTTCCAAATCAACCCCTTTCTCTTGATTTTCCTAAAATAAGCCACCACAACTAATTTAACACTTCTAATATCTAAATTAGCATATACAAACTACAATTTAAACATTAGGTTAGAGTTTTACCTCCCAAGATTGAAATCCTAGGTTTCCCTAGCCTCCATAGACACCATCATTCTCCATACTTTAAAGCAATTTTGGCTTAAGAAGGGAATAGCATGAGGATTTGCTTAGAATTTGAGAAGAAATTTGTAGATTTTTCATTTGAATTTTGTGAAGAAATTGATGTGAGAAGAGATGGAAGAAGGAGGGGGAAAGGGGCTGTTTCGGCCAGCAGGAGGAGGTGGGGAAGAGTGAGGGATTTGTGTGAAAAAGTCTAAGTCAATGCCCATCCAATCACTTAAAACCCATACCTCAATATAATATATTAAACCTTTTCATTTCCAACCACTTTAAAATGAGTTGAAGAAGAAAATTTGGAGGGGGGAAATTTGGGTTGCTGCCATGGTGGGCTCGGCCAACGGGTTAGGGTGAGGATTTGTGAAAATTTGCAAGGAAATTTTGTGCAAACAGGCCCTCTCAAGTTATCAAATTGCAAGTTTTCACTAATTTCACCAAAAAATCCTTTTTTTAATAAATTCTAACACCGTTTGGCAAATTTATTCAGTTTCAAAAACAACATGTTAAAATTTTGTTTAATGTGTCATGATGCACAAAATTTGTTTCAACTCATTCCAATTTGTAATTTTCCCTAATTAAATGTATTAGTGACGGCTTAAAATAATATTAAAATAATTTTTTTCGGAAAATTTGAAATTTCACCCGTGGCTCAATAAACACCAAATACTAGTAATTACATAGTTAAAATATTTATATTTAATTTTATAATAAACATATTTTGATTTTGATTTTTTTATAGAAAACCTTCTTATTTTACCGATTTTCAAAACGTTACAGATACGCTGGCTATAACCAGGTCCCTATTGCCAAAAAGGATCAAGACAAAACCACATTTACTTATCCTTTTGGTAATTTTGCTTATAAACGCATGCCCTTTGGGTTATGTAACGCTCCTGCTACATTTCAGCGGTGTGTGATGGGGATATTCTCGGACATGGTCGAGAATTTTCTGGAGATTTTCATGGACGATTTCTCGATATTCGAAGATTCTTTTGCTGACTGTCTATCTCATCTTGACGCGGTTCTTACTCATTGTAAAGAGAAGAACTTAACCTTGAATTGGGAAAAATGCCATTTCATGGTCTAAGAGGGAATTGTGCTTGGACATGTTATTTCACGAAAAGGCATTGAGGTTGACAAAGCTTAAATAGATGTCATTCAAAACCTTCCTCATCCCAAATGCGTCAAGGATATACGATCCTTTCTTGGCCATGCAGCCTTTTACAGGAGATTCATTAAGGATTTTAGAAAAATTGCTAGACCCTTAACTCTTCTCTTGGCCAAGGACACAACCTTTCACTTTGACTCGGATTGTGAGGCTGCATTTGACTCACTTAAACACTCTCTCACTACAGCCCCCGTTCTATCATCTCCACATTGGAACCACTCTTTTGACCCTATGTGTGATGCATAAGATTTTTCTGTTGGTGCAGTCTTAGGACAACACATTGAAAAGATACCACACATGATCTATTATGCAAGTAAGACTCTGAATGATGCTCAAATTAACTATACAACTACCGAAAAATAACTTTTGGCAGTTGTATTTGCATTAGAAAAATTCAGGCCTTACTTGATTGGCTCACCTATTGTTGTGTACAATAACCACTTTGCCTTGAAACATCTTTTGACGAAGAAGGATGCTAAAGGAAGGCTAATACGTTGGATCCTTTTATTACAAGAATTTGATCTTGTTATTAAAGATAAGAAAGGATGTGAAAACGTGGTAGCCGACCATCTGTCGTGCATCTCCTCTTCACCTGTGACCCTGCTGATCAATGATTCTTTTCCAGATAAACAACTCTTGAATGTATCTGACGAACCTTGGTTCAAGGATATTATGAATTATCTTGCTACGGGACTTATTCCCCGTGAATGGTTAAAACAGGACAAAAATCGATTTCTATCCCAAGTAAAACACTTTTACTGGGATGAACCCTATCTGTTTAAGTATTGTCCTGACCAGATCATTCGTAGATGTGTCCTTAATGATGAATTCAAGAGTGTTCTATCGTTTCGTCGTGATCAAGCATCTGGGGGTCATTTCGGTGCTCGAAAGATGGCGGAAAAGGTTTTGCAATACGGTTTTTATTGGCCGACTTTATTCAATGATGCATTTGATCATTGCAAAACCTGTGCACAGTGTCAACATACGGGGAGGATTTCCTGAAAAAATGAGATGCCACTTCAACCCATCTTAGTGGTTGAAATTTTTGACGTTTGGGGTATTGACTTTATGGGTCCTTTTCCTAACTCTTTTGGGAATTCGTACATATTGCTTGCGGTTGATTACGTCTCGAAATGGGTGGAAGCTATTTCTTGTCGCACTAATGACAAAAAGGTTGTCATTAGGTTCAATAAAGAGAATATCTTTTCGCGATTTGGACACCCACGTGCTATCATTAGTGATAACGGGAAACATTTCTGTAATCGGTATTTCAAGACTTTGATGCGGAAATATGCAATCAAGCACAAACTTTCTACACCCTATCATCCCAAACGAACGGGCAAGCTGAGGTTTCAAACAGACAAATCAAACAAATTTTGGAGAAAACAGTTTCTAAAAATCGAAAAGATTGGTCAACCAAATTGATGGATGCTCTTTGGGCGTTCCGAACTACATATAAAACCGATCTAGGTATGTCTCCTTGCAGACTAGTGTTTGGAAAGGCTTGTCACCTTCCGGTCGAGATTGAGCACAAAGCAATATGGGCCATTTAAGAACTTAACTTTGACTTAAATCAAGCCTGCAACTTTCGGAAGCTGCAATTAAATGAGCTAAGCGAACTCCGCGATGAAGCTTATGATAATGCTGTAATTGTAAAGAATCGGACTAAGGTATTTCACGATAAAAACATTTTGAGAAAAACTTTTACACCTGGTCAACAAGTCCTTTATGATTCACGACTCCATTTTCATGCGGGTAAGCTAAAATCTCGATGGAAAGAACCTTTTGTTGTGCGGTATGTATATCCGCACGGGGCAGTTGAGGTTGAAAATGTTGATAATGGCACAATTTTCAAAGTAAATGGACATATATTAAAACCATATTTTTCCATTAACCCTACGGAGGAGCTCCTATTTTTACAGGAGCCACTTTATCTTAATTAAAATTCCTCCGTCTCACCTCCATGACTTGTAAAATACTGTATCATCTTTATAATGGAGGTGAGTGAAAAGAATAAGTTTGGGGGAGATTTTCATGTTCATTTCCCCCGTTAATAAATTTCCTCCCAAGTCTACAGGTTTCTGAGATCTAACAGATGGCAACAGTGATGACACTGTTGTAAACATGGTTGGGGGAGATTTGTGCTTATTTACGCATCACTTTGCATAAGCACAAATAATATATAAAAAAAATTTAATATTTAATTTTATAATAAAAGATTAGATAGTGAAAAATTACATCTAAAAGATTGGAAAAATTTAAGAAAACCTAGAAAGTTAGAAGTTTTCTTAAACGAAACTTGTAATAAGTAGTTATGAACCGTTGTCCCAAGGGTTAGTAAGATGAAAGAAGTCACTAATCTGAGGATAAAAATAAGTCTGAAAAATAGTTCCTATTCTGGAAGCCAAACATTTGAATGTTGATACCCTACTATATGCACTTACACACATCTTGAAACTCGGGATAGTAGAGGATACCTTGAAATGCTCTTGTCTAAAAGTCAAAGTATGAAGGAAATTATGAAGAATAAAATGTAAAATGGTGAAGAAAAATGAACACTGGTTTTTTTATCACCAAGGCGGCATAAAAAAAATATAGCGAAGGTGCTTCATCACCTAGTGTTTTAGACCAACTGGTTTGGGAGACGCTGCTAAGCCTTAGGTGTTGCAAGACGAGAAAAATACTAATATGCCTTATAAGCAAGCACATGAGTAATCGGTCGGTTAGTACCTCAAGAAGTATTAACGGTCGCATGAAAAATGTGTGAGCAAACCCATCTAAATATTCACTGATTAAAAAGTACTGAGGTCGATGGACAAGAGTATGATAGCTTGAATTGAATTCTCCAAGTGTAGGGATGTTCTTTACACACACGTAGGGGTATATGATCGATGTTTGGAAAAAAGATAGGAATGAAGAATAAAGACGATGTTTTATTGAGGGATGATATGATTTATAACATCTTTTCATGACTATTAAGATAGGGCTCATGACAACCGAAAAGCTAGTATTAGTTGAAAACTCTCATTTTCAAAGTCTTTCTTTTATAATTCTTATCTTTATATGTAACTTTCACAGTCTTCCTTTTATTATGGGATTTTGCGGGTGCAATCCGCTGAAAACCCTCAGGAGACAACACTCCTCCTACTAGGGACACCTAGAGGATTAAAGGCTTGTTGCACGTGCTCAGTGCAATCGTGTTGCCTACGAAAGTGTGCTAGCTAGTTTCTTCTTTTTCATTGTTCTCTCCTTCTTTTAAATAAAAGATATTTGCTCGAGACGACCAAAATTAAGTTTGGGGGAATTTGATCAGTCGAAATTATTGTATTTTTAACACATCAATTTCCCTACTTTTTCTAATCATCTAAAAGTGTTTGGTATAAATATAGCACATATTAGCAATTCCTCTGCAAAATACCAAATAACATGTGTTATATATTATAACCGGCATTATGAGAGAAATTGTGTGTTTATTACTACACGCATGATCTTTGTATATTTAAACACTTGTCTCGAGATTGTGTGCAGGAAATTTTCCAGGTTAAAGAGCCGGAATTACAAAAGTGCCGATAAATTGCTGCAAGTCCAAGACTTGAGATCTAGCAGTAAACTAAAAATAACTATAAGATTCCAGACATCAGGAAACAACCATAAATCCAACATGAAACAATACAGAAATTTCCATGCACTGAGTCCACCAAACGGCCGTGGATCCGCGACCGAGTCAGGCCGATCCTCCATGGATCCACGGCCGATCCGACTCATCGGCGACTGAAATTTCTCCACGTGGCTTCTTCTCAACAGAAAAACTTCTTCAAGACGCTTCAGTTTCTCGAATTCTTCAGAAGCTTCTCTCCAACAGCAAGTCTTCTCTTGTAAGCTAGCTAACTACCTTAATTTAGAAACTTCTCTTCAACTACCTAGCTTCCAAGGGAATATAGACCTAGATTCTAGGGGAAGCTAGAGGGAAAACTATAAAAGGGCACCTATGGCTTCATTACAAAGGTTGTTGATTAGTTGTTCATGAATTGAGTGGTTGAATATTGAGCCAAATTTGCGCAAGTTGAGTGACACAATTTGTAACTCAAAACCCTAGCCCAAATCCAATTCCAAAGCTAAATCAAGATCCATCAAGAAGCGACTCAAGCAAGCTATCAACAATCCTTTGAAGCAACGCCGATCTTCATCCAAGCAAGATATCCACGAAGATCCGCGACTCAAGAAGATCGATGCGAAGCTAATTTCGGAGGATCTAGTTACCTCCTCAAATCTTGTAATCCTTGAGTGAATTGTACCTAATCGTCGATTAATAAAGGTGAAAATTATAAATCTTGCTTTTCTTTACATTCTTGCTTTATGAAAACTTACCGATTTTTGATTCTTTCCTTGTTCATAATGTGTGAGTGAAATCTCCGCTTGTAGCGGAATCGAGAGAATAGGTAGATGATGATGATTAAATTCTTGAACGATTCTTAAGTCTTATGAGTTTTGTAAACTTTAGGAAATTGAATCATCGAAGACCTAATTTGAACGAGATCGCTTTCTTGAATGTTTTCGCTCCAAATTAGAGATCAACGATCGGTGATTCAATTTGCTAGAGGATAGAATTTGAATGATAATCAATGAAAGGATAAGGGATGATGAAGGAGAAACCCTAGTTTCTTCAATAGTTCCCTAATTCTCATTGATTGTCATTGATCTAGCAACAAATCTTCAATAGATAAAAATTTGTAATCATTAGTATTCATCAACACTATCAATTTGATCGATTCCTACAAGCTACATTACAAATCTTGATAATTCAATTGGTTTGGACATTTCCTTGATCATTATTAATTGTTGATTTTAGATCTATTTTTTATGTTCTTGAAACTAAAATCATACAAATCTTGAATCATTTTCTTTTATCATTTCTTTTCAACAAAAATAAAACGATTTTGAACAAATCACACTTTCTCAGTGGACGATCCGTGCTCATTTATGAAACTACAATAGACACCGTCAATTGATTGCGGTATAAATTTCTTTGGTTATGATCTTTTACACTTTTCAAAACACGACACGGAGATGATCAATCAGCAGCATTTGGGAGCAGGGGGCGGCGTCCTCGGCTTCATAAGGAAAGTTCTCGGTTGAAATCCGAGCACCTGGGCTCGTGCTTGCGGTGTATGTTTGTGTGTCTCCTCACATAATTGTAGGGTTCCTAGGCACCCTAGTGAGGTCTCCCAAGCCATCAACCATGGCAATTTCAAAAATTATGGTGCCTACAAACCCTAAACTACGGATCGTTTGCTAGATGTTTAGGCGAAAAAGCTAACTAGTTAACACTTAACTAATGAGAATACGGAAATACAACCTTTGTAGATCCGGTCCTCCACCTCCACGGCTCCGCAACGAGGTCGTCTCCGCTGTCCAAATCAAATCCGGGCTCTAGAGTTGGCTTCGTCGGAGAATGGGCAAGCTAGGTCGTCGATGTCCATGCCGAAGATGATCTACGTCGAAGCATCGCAAGATCAAGCTCTCACTTCACCAAGTCATGAAACTTGTGAAGGAAACACACTCTACTACTTGGCAAGAGGTAGAGGATGAAGAAATAGGAGGTGGGTTAACTTTAGATTTGGATTTTGCTCACTAGAACACAAGTTGCCATGAATGGCATCAAGGTTGCTCACTTGAAGAAGAAGAAGAAGATGAGCATAGAATTATGATAAGTATATCTTTAATCAAAAAGAAAATCCAATACTTATCATAACTAACTAGGGTTAGGTGTAGAGAATTAACCATGGTGATTAGAGTGGGTTAGGGTTAAGCAAAATGACAAGAATGGTGGCATAAAGTCAAATGTTCATGAAGCATCTAATAAGAAACAAAAATGGCCTCCATTCTTATCATAACTCATAACCTTTTTCATTTAAATAACTAAATGAATAAATAAAATGATAAAGCAAACCCTAATCATCTCTTAACCATGGTTTAATTCTTCACACTTAACCTCAAGAGCAAGCATCATCAAACATGATACATAGATGTGTACTAAAGTATATCACATATACTTTGTGCACAAACCAAGTGAGAAAATCCGTTTAAAGTGAACCAATACTAGTTAGTGCAAAGTAATATATCAAATATATAATTATGCATTAAATCATTAAATCAACACTTGATTCAATGATCCGATCATGACGCACACAACCGACTAGTATTCAATGTATCGGTTTATCGAATCAACGCTTGAATCGATAACTAGGTTATATCGCATACAACCTTTCCGATACATTCATCGCGAGAATGAAATACGGTATCACATACACGCATTATTCTCGGTCCCGCACATATCTCATATGCGCTCCTATTTCGTTTCGCTTGAGCCAGGAAACCTCTGTGTAGGACTCTAAAGACTCGTCAATACGCCGGCAGCAGATGATGATCATATCAAACACCCACAAGCCGCAAGCGGTCTGCTAAACGTAACGGCCACCCGGGTATTGAGCGATCTGAAGATCGACGAGCAAGCCCGCTCACACTCCAGTGAATCCGACCAGTAACACTACTGTACAGTCCGGTCTGATCGTCTGATATGTCGCATATCTCGCCTAGGGGTGGTATACGTCAGACCCCAATAGCTCAATAAGTCGTGTCGATATGAGGTCTATAACTGTTCGAGAAACTACTGGTAACACTTACCAGTAAATCTCAGCAACCCTGGCCAGGAATTTCCTGTTATAGCCAATCGAACACAGCGCAACATCAACCCCCTATACCGGGAGAGACGAATCCCATCCTATCGCTCATTGCCTCCATGTGACTCGGGACTGTACCCAAAAACCACCGTTTTGCACGCCCTCTTGGACGTGGTAAGATGGAAATCAAAGCACAGTGGGAACCACACAAGACTCTATGACGATCTCGGGTCAACAGACTACTCTGTACCAGTGTCACCAGAGAACTGCCATCTGACGTGAGGTATAATACCATCTGGGAGTTCTCGGCGAGTCCGTCCAGTGTACCCAGTCTCTACTGAGCACCCGTATATCATCTCTGATGTCAAACACCGATGGATATGGGATCATCCATCGCCCATCTGTATGGGCCGAGAAGGTACACGCTAGTCTACTCTGGTATATCGATGCCCCGTCTCGATACACTCACGACTAGGGACTTTGAAGGATGTACTTATGGACTACCATGTCCCCACTAGTATGATCCGCATCATAGTCCAGGTAGTCAAGTACAGATCCTAAGGGCTTTACCAACATGTAACAGAGAGACAAACAGTATACACGTTAAGGTAAAGATCAACCAGATAGCATACTATCATGTCGAGCAAGAAAGTCCTCACTATATATGTCCCAGCATCCACTACAATATACATCCTATGTACAGTAATGGCCTCTAGGGCATACATATAACTAACAATCTCCCACTTGCACTAGGGCCATCTGTAGCAGTGGTTTGAAGTATCTCATACTCAACCATCCCATAAAAGTGTCTCTCTCTGGGAACAGGCCTTTATGAGTGGATCCGCTGTGTTGTCCTCTGAGTCTACTCTCCAAACCTCGATCACCCTGAAGATCAATCATCTCCATGATCAGGTGATGCTGCCTTAGAATTGTCTGGATCACTGATGGGACGGACGTTCCTTGGCATAAGCCACAACTCCATTGTCACACAATGGGAGGAACATAGTTCATCTCATGAACCAATATACACCCAAACAGCCTCTTTGGTAGCATCTTAAGTAGCGATGTATCGTGCCTTTATCGTCTAGTATGTCACGGTATCTAGCTTGGAAATCTTCCAACATACCGTCCCTCCACTGAGGGTTAAGACAATGCCTGTGACTGACACTCAGTCGTCTTTATCACCCTGGAACACTTCCAGTGATTCTCCCTAGGATCGATTGATACCATCTCACTACATCTAGTGAGAATTCTAACATCCATTTAGATCTATCTCATAGATCCAAAATCCAGGATTTAGTAGGTATCACTTTTATCCTAAGTGGAGAATCATTGTGATAAGCGGAGATTGATCGAGCGTAGCATAGGAAACTCCTTCCCTATCAAGAGTATGTCATCCACGTACTCTACGAGGATCGTCACCATACTCCCTACTACCTTTTTGTTTATACAAGGTTCATCTACCATTTTGATGATGTCAAACTCTTTGACTAATTCATCAAAACAGATGTTCCAACTCCGCGATGCCTGCTTTATCCTATAAAGCATCTTGCACACGTTTCCGCTGCTCCCACTATCTACGAAGCCCTCTGGCTGTGTACTTATAGATGCACTCTTCTAAAACTTCATTTAGAAAAGCAGTCATGACACCCAACCACCAGATATCGTAGTCATGGTATGTAGCCGTGGTAAGTAGGATCTGGATGGACTTAAGCATAGTCACTTGAAAAGGTTTCATCATGATCCACGCCTGGTCGATGACGAAAACCTTTAACAAGTCTAGCTTTGAAAGTCTCAACCTTTCCATATACACCAAGTAATCTTCTCAAGATATACTTGCTCCTGATGGGGATTTAACCCTTCAGATATTGCAACCAAAGTCCATACTTTGTTGGTGTAGATGGATTCCATCTTAGATCACTAAGCATCCAGCCATTCTTACAGAGTCTTACTCCTGATGGCCTGCTCGAAGCTAGTTGGGTCATCATCTCATGATGCAATCCTCGCTCCCACTGTCATAGAGAAACCGAAGTATCTCTCAGGTGGGTGAGGAACCCTACTAGATCGGCGGAGAGGCTGAGGTTCGTTGGTATCTACTGAATCCTTTGGTTGTACCAAATCATGCTGTAGTTTGTATAGCTGGAACACTTCCAGTTCTACATAACAGACCTTGCCTCGAGCTTGTCCAGATTTTGCTTTTAGACATAGGCCGGACAACCCCAAATCTTAACCATCTTAAGATATGGGCCCTTCCCTTTCCATATCATATATGAAGTGGTAGGCAACTGATTTGATTCGAACCCTATTCAATAGGTATGCAACTTCTCAAGTGCATAACTCCCAAAAGGAAATAGGTAACTCAGCAGTACTCATCATAGAGCACACCATATCAAATAGGGTGAGATTGCTCCGCCCCGATATACCATCGTGCTATGGTGTATACGGAGGAGTAATGCTGAGAGAGAATCTCATTCTCCTTTAGAATGGTCCAGTATTTCCGTGCTCAAGTATTCTCCTCCTTGATCACATCAAAGGACATAATACTTATACCCGTATTTTGGTTCTCTACTTCTAACTTATATTCTGTGAATATCTCAAAAGGTTCGGACTTGTGTTTCAACAGGAACATATGACTGAATCTTGAGAGATTATCAGAGAATGTAACGAAGTACAAAGAACCAGTTCTGGCATATGTAGACAGGGGACCTAACATACATCAACATGTATCATCACAAGAGTTCACTAACTCTTTCTCTGTTTCCAATAAACAGAGCTAGTGTCATTATATCTTTGTGACATGACTGGCAAGTTTCACAAGATGTAGATTCAAACTGATTTAAATATGCATCTACATGTAACTTCAGCTAGTCGGGTCACATCGATCTGACCTAGTCTACAATACCTTAAGAAGGATCCGTTCATTTCTGAACTTATCTTCTTATGTGTGTTCTATATACTAAGAACTGTAGTTTGATTTAGAACATTAATGCTTTTAGATAACGTGCCTGAACCGATCAACTTTTGATATAGGAAATGTTCAAAACATTATCCAACAATACAAAATTTTATCATTTCTTTACTAATAAAGAGATAGATATGATTTTGTATATCAGGTTCGGTATCTAATAACATTTGTTCAGAATCAATGTATTCGTAATACAGGGTGACAGTGACCAACAGACTTGGCTGCAACTCTTGCGCCGTTTTCTGCCTCATGAAACTTATCACCCGTTCTCAGTTCTCTACCTTTCTGTAGCCCTATGTAACAGATTACATATCTGGGATCCTGATCTGGTATCACATACCCAGGACGTAAAGGATACTGAGAAACAGTTCTGTATAATGAACACACCCGAAGATGATGCATCAGCATGCACTCTCTTCGTTTGGGCGGCACGGGAATTCTGGTAATCCCCAAATTCCTGCTCTGTCTTATAACATTTATAAGTTGGAGCGGGACCAACGTTCCCCAGCTCAGTATAACAAGCGGGTTCGGTCAATAATCCGTATTATTATCTTGATTAAGACGTGATATGGTCGCTACCTGGAGAGAGAGAGAAGAAAACACTCAGCGTGCGCTCTGTCAAGAATAGATTGGTTATTATTTTATCTAATCAGGATGGCTCCCACTGCTTTTTATCAAATCTTCCTTCAAACCCTAAAAGGAAAGACTAGCCGGGATTAATTACACACTACAAGTTCGCCAATCTTTCAGCCAGGCCAGTGTCGGTACTTTGAGGGAGGTCCCCCGTGCTTTCGCACGAACCTAATTAATGTAAACCTCGTTTTCCCAGAGGCGTAACCTCGTTAACACCTTTCTAGACACCTACTTGATCGGCTAATTGTAATGTATAAAACTCTCCCAGGAGTAACACTTACTCGCAGCGGGTATCGGGATCCAACTATCTCATAGAAGGTATGCAATCTCATTGCAAATTTCAACACTTGAAATTCCCGATAATATTTTGCCCCTAACCTCCTATGACCTTGACAAAGGCCAACAAACCATAGGATGCTAGTCAAGTTCAACCCGTCATTTCCTGATTGAATTAAACCCACCCGCACGGCCCTTGACAAAGGCCAACAAGGTCGCACGACTACCCTAACTCAATCTGCATCATATGCATAAGCAGATAAGCACCAGTCAGCTACCGCACACTGCGCCTTGACAAAGGCCAACAAACGCAGCACGAATACTAACTACTACTTATCTGAAATGACGGAGGGCTACGACAGGTTTTTATGAAAACCTATTGCGTAATGAACTTGATATCGTTGTAGAATCAAATGAATTTTGAAATGGAGTGTTTTTGAGGCTTTTCTAGTTTTGCTAAAGGAGTCACTCCCGGTGAAGGGATCGTCGGTCCTTTCCTCGTCGAATGAGGTGCGGGATATATCATATATATCGCTGTGCAGAGCAAAAACTCTTAAAAGCAATCAAAAGACAAACCGAGGGTTGTAGCATCTGCCAGTTATTGCTAAAGGAGTCACTCCCGGTGAAGGGATCTCGGTCCTTTCCTCATCGAATAAGGTGCAGGATATATCATATATACCGCTGTGCAAAGCAAGAACTGTAGCTACCTGTTTTATTTTGAAATTCGATTCTACAACATCTTAGGTTTCTTTTATTTCATTAATCACATTAATGAAGTCACATCATTTAAGTACCTAAACATCACAGATAAATACGACGTACACTTATGCCATCCGCATTCGCCTCGATGTCCCCTCGTGCATCGTTAGGTTAGGTAACTAACGGCAGAGCGGGGCAGGGCTAGCGCGGGTGTAAAACATAAGTAACGTCTATATAATATATCATATATACTATATACTGTATCTATCACAGAACATCACATGATCACATCACAGATATCGCAGCAGAAGAAACATATGAAATATTGGATATACTAGGACGTCCGTGTTTTCAATACGAGCCAGTATAAAACACGGATTCCACGGTCGTGATGAATAGCCAAACCCACACCCCTAGACCCCTACGAGAGCGGCAAGCAACCCTACCAATTCTGGAGTTAGGAGACCCGGACTCGACTCCTCGAGTTGGTCTCCCACTGGACTCCAGAACCCGGTTACTTGTGCCCTCCTCCTTGGGTCTATCCTAGTGCGGAAAAGTAAATAATATACAACAGGTGACAACTCCCGCAACCTGGAAGCGTCCCAATAAAAGAATATTACATAAATGAAAATGAAAAACACTCATCTCACATAAAAACCCCCGGCTATTCAAACACGACGATCCAATATAACATATCCAGCAACACATAACATCACATGTCATCAACGTAAGTAAACATGCACATCCCAATTGTCGTTGACATATAGCAACGAAACCGGCGATATCACATATTACACTTACGGTCACAGAAAAGAAAGTGTAAAACTACAACAGTTGGAATCCGCAACCACCTCAGACATCGCATGCCTGACCAAATGAATACCTTAAACATCGCATGCCTAACAATTATAAACCCCGCATTTTAGTCTCATTATCGAAAACTCTTTTCAATATCAAGTCGGGCAATTCAACAAGATTCCCGACATCCTGATCGAATGCTCGTCGCAAACTTCAGTAGACGGCCGCACCCCCGTTACCGTCGATGAAGTGCACCAAGGCGGAACACCGCTACCGCGAGCACCCGGACGGATGCTTTCGGCGACGGGGTTCTCCTACAGTCACTTGGTCGGGGCTATGGAGTGAGGCTGTCTATTAAGTTTACCCGGCGAGTATCCGCGTACGCTACGTGATTGCGACGGACTTTTGATCACATCAAAATTCCGTGGCAACCGATCAAGTGAGACTAAAGTGCTATGTTTATAACATTCATTTAGTTATCTCATAACTATTGTGAATTCCAATTATTGTATCCCATTCCAGATAAACAGAAAATGTCAAACTTTTCGATCGAACAATCGAACACCCAAGTTTTCCCGAAACTGATCAACACATGAAACAAGTATAACAACATTCCGTTCGTGCCTCAGTACCAACGGTCCAGCCGTAGAAGGGTCAAGCCAACGCCTCACATGTGGCACGCCGTACTGCCCCAAACCCGAAGGTTCAAAGGGCAGTTCAAGACGGTCACATAATCGAGTTAAGGTTTGTGTCTTCTAGAGGGACCATCGCATTACTTGCACTACTTAGAACGTCGTTAAACTACGGAAAAATCCAACACTTGGAAATTTCCCGACAGGGGAAAAATTGGGTATTTATATCCGGTCTAACTTTTTAACATATTCAAAAAATTATCCGGAACGACACATAGACAAAGTTTGACAATCCGATCGAATATATGAACTCCCAATACAACCCAAAATACTCAACTCTTTATTTCAGATTAAAAATTCCCAGGAAAACCAGCACTGAAAAATAGGAGTTACTGTGAAAAATTGAGTGCCTAATAAGACAAAACGGCGGCGGAAGGGCCGCATTAGCACGCTAATGCCGCGGTTCCGCCGCACTTTAGAAAGATCATTAGGTAATTTTTGCATCGTAATTCTTAGATTTACCTGATGATTTTTCTGCATATTTTTAATTTGCAAAAATCCACATTTTACAAAAAAGTACAGAGAGCAATTTGGAAATCGGATTTCGGTTCGATCGGACTTCAAACTCCGTCTACGCTTCGCCTAAGGCTCTAGCTAGGCTCTGATACCACTGTAGGGTTCCTAGGCACCCTAGTGAGGTCTCCCAAGCCATCAACCATGGCAATTTCAAAAATTATGGTGCCTACAAACCCTAAACTACGGATCGTTTGCTAGATGTTTAGGCGAAAAAGCTAACTAGTTAACACTTAACTAATGAGAATACGGAAATACAACCTTTGTAGATCCGGTCCTCCACCTCCACGGCTCCGCAACGAGGTCGTCTCCGCTGTCCAAATCAAATCCGGGCTCTAGAGTTGGCTTCGTCGGAGAATGGGCAAGCTAGGTCGTCGATGTCCATGCCGAAGATGATCTACGTCGAAGCATCGCAAGATCAAGCTCTCACTTCACCAAGTCATGAAACTTGTGAAGGAAACACACTCTACTACTTGGCAAGAGGTAGAGGATGAAGAAATAGGAGGTGGGTTAACTTTAGATTTGGATTTTGCTCACTAGAACACAAGTTGCCATGAATGGCATCAAGGTTGCTCACTTGAAGAAGAAGAAGAAGATGAGCATAGAATTATGATAAGTATATCTTTAATCAAAAAGAAAATCCAATACTTATCATAACTAACTAGGGTTAGGTGTAGAGAATTAACCATGGTGATTAGAGTGGGTTAGGGTTAAGCAAAATGACAAGAATGGTGGCATAAAGTCAAATGTTCATGAAGCATCTAATAAGAAACAAAAATGGCCTCCATTCTTATCATAACTCATAACCTTTTTCATTTAAATAACTAAATGAATAAATAAAATGATAAAGCAAACCCTAATCATCTCTTAACCATGGTTTAATTCTTCACACTTAACCTCAAGAGCAAGCATCATCAAACATGATACATAGATGTGTACTAAAGTATATCACATATACTTTGTGCACAAACCAATTGAGAAAATCCGTTTAAAGTGAACCAATACTAGTTAGTGCAAAGTAATATATCAAATATATAATTATGTATTAAATCATTAAATCAACACTTGATTCAATGATCCGGTCATGACGCACACAACCGACTAGTATTCAATGTATCGGTTTATCGAATCAACGCTTGAATCGATAACTAGGTTATATCGCATACAACCTTTCCGATACATTCATCGCGAGAATGAAATACGGTATCACATACACGCATTATTCTCGGTCCCGCACATATCTCATATGCGCTCCTATTTCGTTTCGCTTGAGCCAGGAAACCTCTGTGTAGGACTCTAAAGACTCGTCAATACGCCGGCAGCAGATGATGATCATATCAAACACCCACAAGCCGCAAGCGGTCTGCTAAACGTAACGGCCACCCGGGTATTGAGCGATCTGAAGATCGACGAGCAAGCCCGCTCACACTCCAGTGAATCCAACCAGTAACACTACCGTACAGTCCGGTCTGATCGTCTGATATGTCGCATATCTCGCCTAGGGGTGGTATACGTCAGACCCCAATAGCTCAATAAGTCGTGTCGATATGAGGTCTATAACTGTTCGAGAAACTACTGGTAACACTTACCAGTAAATCTCAGCAACCCTGGCCAGGAATTTCCTGTTATAGCCAATCGAACACAGCGCAACATCAACCCCCTATACCGAGAGAGACGAATTCCCTCCTATCGCTCATTGCCTCCATGTGACTCGGGACTGTACCCAAAAACCACCGTTTTGCACGCCCTCTTGGACGTGGTAAGATGGAAATCAAAGCACAGTGGGAACCACACAAGACTCTATGACGATCTCGGGTCAACAGACTACTCTGTACCAGTGTCACCAGAGAACTGCCATCTGACGTGAGGTATAATACCATCTGGGAGTTCTCGGCGAGTCCGTCCAGTGTACCCAGTCTCTACTGAGCACCCATATATCATCTCTGATGTCAAACACCGATGGATATGGGATCATCCATCGCCCATCTGTATGGGTCGAGAAGGTACACGCTAGTCTACTCTGGTATATCGTTGCCCCGTCTCGATACACTCACGACTAGGGACTTTGAAGGATGTACTTATGGACTACCATGTCCCCACTAGTATGATCCGCATCATAGTCCAGGTAGTCAAGTACAGATCCTAAGGGCTTTACCAACATGTAACAGAGAGACAAATAGTATACACGTTAAGGTAAAGATCAACCAGATAGCATACTATCATGTCGAGCAAGAAAGTCCTCACTATATATGTCCCAGCATCCACTACAATATACATCCTATGTACAGTAATGGCCTCTAGGGCATACATATAACTAACAATAATTTTGGTGCAGTTTATTTACTCTGTTTTGACCTTGTGGTGTACCAGGAATTGGAGGGAAACTAGCAGCTTTGCATCACATCAACACTTTATAGCATTTAATGCATGTCACACCCATATCACCAAAGGCCCACTTGTGCCTTGCATTGGGCAGCCCCCTACTAGGTCAATGCCATCAAAGAGCTAGTGCACAACTTGTCATGTGTTGGACCAAAATGTGTGTACACTAGTTTATTTACAAAAACTCTTTGATTCTTGATCGGTTTGCAGTTCTGAGTGCAGTGTCAGCTAATAAATGTAATATCCGTGATTCCGGATGTATTTCTAGTATTTTGTCACAGATACCTATAATCTGTATTACGGAGCAAACACCGGTTAATAGTACCGATATATACAAAAAATAGATAATGAATGAGAGGTATTAAAATGCAATATTCTGGTCTGAACAAATACCCCCAAACTTATCTTTTGCTCGTCCCGAGCAAAATAAAATCTTGTAAGTGCAATGCGGCGCCCCGGCCGTCTTAAATGCGGAATATAAAACTTTTCTATAAACTAGAACCGGCACTACCGCGCACTTTGAAATCTGGATCGGGCCATTAACTTACTCCTAGCTAACTAGAGAAGGGGTAGAGAGATATACCGAGCGATCCGTGTCCTTCGGTCTTCTCGTCGTCGTCCCAATCTCTCCGTGGAATCTCCGGTCTTCATCTCGTCGTCGGAAGGGCACCACATCGCCGGGTTCTTTTACGGGCTCCCACCTCTGGACCGAGGCAACTCGGTCATGAAGTTGGCGAGTCGACGTGTCCAAGAATTGCTGTAGAATAAGTGTAGTGCTCTTTGTCTCTATTGGGGTTGAAGTTTCCATGGTTTTGGAAGAGGAATGAGATGAAAGCTTTTTGAGATGAACAAGGGGATTTTTGCAAGCATCAAGAGATCAAAATCCTCACTCCAATTTTTGGACAGCCCCCCTCCCTCTTGTGGCTGGCCCCTTCAACTAAAGAATGAGAGAGGAGGAAAAACTAATGGGGGGAAAACAATCATCCAAGAGAGAGAAAAAGGCGATGATTAGGAATCATCATCACAACCAAGTCTCACACTCATAAACCCATCATCAAACCCATGTCATCACAAAAGTCAAGCCATGATGAAGTCAAATGAAGTCAATGGATGGTGCACCATCATTAAACCATCATGATGCAAAAGTCTTCTCAATTGTTAATTGCACAATTGCAAATAAACCCCTCCACCAAATTTCAGCCAAAGAAAGGAAACAAAGGAACATGGCCGAAAATGAATGCAAACTGGCAACTTCAAAAAACTGATCCCGTAATAAATTACAGGAAAACCCCGCGACTGTATATGCATACCCGCATTTGTATTCCGACGGAATACAAATGCAATGAGACAAAATCTACACTGTACAATACTAGGATCCGGCTTAAACCAAAGCCCGCTAGTATTATTCGTCCGATCATGATCCGTCCAATACCGCACGTATATGATCGAACCCTGCCATATCTCCATACGGCCTCTACAGCGTTTTGCCCGAAACTTGAGAAAACGGTCTGTGGGGGACTCTAAAGACTCGTCAATACTTTGGTTGTGGATTTAACCACTAGCACGTCAGAGGTATTAGCCATACGTAACGAGCTACCAGGTATTGACCAAAAGGGACGTCGATGAGTGAACTCATCCTGACACCCTACTGAGCCTGTCAGTGACAATATCCGTACAGTCCGTTCCGTTCGTCTATGAGCATCGCATGGCGGGCCTAGGGGGTTAGTAAAAGTCAGACCCCTAAAAGCGGTACAAGTCGTGTCCGAGTGTAGCCCAGAACACCCTGAGATACTACTGGAATACCTACCAGTAAATCTCTTGCCTTGGCCAAGGACTTCGTGTAATGGCTCTCCTAGACACAGCATGACCTCACCCTCAATACCGGGAGAGACGAACCCCTGCAGATCCGATCACCGCCTCCATGTGGCTCGGGACTGTACCCAACTATAACCTGTTTGCACGTCTCCTTTGAGCGTGGTAGGGTAGTAATCAAAGTAAAGTGGGAACTCACAAGAGACAAATGACGATCTCAGGTCGATGAACTAACCTGTACACATGTCACCAAGGAACTGCTATCTGACGTCTGGTATAAGACCAAGTAGCAAGTTCCCGGCGAGTCCTGTCCGGTGTACTCATAACCCAATGAGCACCTGTATACATCTTGTAGGGTTCCTAGGCACTCTCAAGAGGTCTCACAAGGCATCAACCATGCCAATTTCAAATTTTACGGGTGCCGAGAAACCCTAATACGGATCGTTGACTAGAAGTCTAGACGAAAAACGAATCTAGTTAACAATTTAACTAAAGATCAGAAGCTACAACCTTTGTAGATCCGGATATCCACTTCCTTAGCTCCACATAGGCGTCCTCTCGCTGTCCATCTTGAATCCCGAACTCAATCATCGGCTTCATCGGGAAAATGGGCGGACTAGGTCGTCGGCTTCGTGCCGAAGATGATCTACGTCGAGGCATCACAAGTTCAAGCTCCGACTTCACAAATTTGTGAAACTTGTGAAGAAAACACCCAAAACAACTTGGCAAGAGGTAGAGGGTGAAGAAATAGGAGGTGGGTTCACTTTAGAATTTGATTTCTCACTTTAGAACTCAAGTTTCCATTGATGGCATCAAGATTTTTCTTTTTAAGATGAAGAAGAAGATGAAGCTAGAATTATGATAAGTTAATTAAAAATGTAAAAGAAATGAATACTTATCATAATATGAACCATAGTTAGGTGTAGAGAATTGACTAAGGTTAGATGAATGGTTAGGGTTAAGTTTGAAGACAAAATGGTCACAAAGTCAAAGCTTCATGAAGCTTCATCAAAGTTCAAGAATGAAAGCAACCATTTTGTATTCTTATGCCATCCTTTTTCCAAAATGAAAAATAAAAGAATCGATAATTAAAAACCCTAATCACTTTCTTAACCTAGGTTTAATTCTTTACACTTAACCAAATGAGCAAGCATCATCAAACATGATACAAAGATGTGCATAAAAGTATATCACATATACAACTTGCACATCAAGTGAGAAAATCCATTTAAAATGAACCAATACTAGTTAATGCAAAGTAATATATCAAATATATATAATTATACATTAAATCATTAAATCAACACTTGATTTAATGATCCAGTCATGTTGCACATAACCGACTAGTATACAATGTATCGATTTATCGAATCAATGATTCGACAACTAGGTTATATCGCATACAACCAATCGAAACATTCATCGTGAGAATGAAATACGGTATCACATACACGCATTATTCTCGGTCCCGCACATATCTCATATGCGCTCCTATTTCGTTTCTCTTGAGCCAGGAAACCTCTGTGTAGGACTCTAAAGACTCGTCAATACGCCGGTAGCAGATGACGATCATATCAAGCACCCACAAGCCGCAAGCGGTCTGCTAAACGTAACGGCCATCCAGGTATTGAGCGATCAGAAGATCGACGAGCTAGCCCGCTCACACTCCTGTGAATCCAACCAGTAACACTTACCGTACAGTCCGGTTTGTTCGTCTGATATGTCGAATATCAAGTCTAGGTGTGGTAAACGTCAGACCCCAATAATCGATAAGTCGTGCTGACATGAGGCTCATAACGGGTCGAGAAACTACTGGTAACACTTACCAGCAAATCTCTGATCAGCCCTGGCCAGGGACTTCCCTGTTACGGCCAATCGAGCACTATGCAACATTAACCCCCAATACCGGGAGAGACGAAACCCCTCCTATCGCTCATTGCCTCCATGTGACTCGGGACTGTACCCAAAGACCACCGTTTTGCACGCCCTCATGGACGTGGTAAGGTGGAGATCAAAGCACAGTGGGAATCACACAAGACTTTATGACGATCTCGGGTCTACAGACTAACCTGCACAAGTGTCACCTGAGAACTGCCATCTGACGTGAGGTATAATACCATCTGGGAGTTCTCGGCGAGTCCGTCCAGTGTACCCAGTCTCCACTGAGCACCCGTATACGATCTCTGATGTCAAACACCAATGGATATGGGATCATCCATCGCCCATCTCATGGGTCGAGAAGCGTATACGCTAGTCTACTCTGGTATATCGATGCCCCGTCTCGATACACCCACGACTAGGGACCTTGAAGGATGTACTTATGGAGTACCATGTCCCTACTATTATGATCTGCATCATAGTCCAGGTAGTCAAGTACACATCCTAAGGGCTTTACCAACATATAACTATAAGACAGTATAAGGAGACTAGTATACATGTTAAGATAAAGAGCAACCAGATAGCATACTATCATATCGAGCAAGAAAGTCATCTTTATATATGTCCAAGCATCCAATTAATATACATCATCTGTACATTACTGGCCTCTAGGGCATATATACAACTAACAATCTCCCACTTGCACTAGGGCCAGCTGCTGTAGTATCGCATACCGAGCATCCCGAAGAGTCTCTCAAACTGTATCTGGGGAATGGCCTTCGTGAGTGGATCCGCCGTGTTGTTCTTCGTGTCAACCCTCCTGACCTCGATCTCCCGGCGATCAACTATCTCCCGGATCAGGTGATACCGCCTCAGAATATGCCTGGATCGCTGATGGGACCTGGGTTCCTTGGCCAAAGCCACCTAAGTTCAGTAATGAACTTCTTTATCCAGACAGCCTCTTTGGCAGCATCGTTGGCAGCGATGTATTCAGCCTCCATCGTCGAGTCTGCCACGGTTTCCTGCTTGGAACTCTTCCAGCTTACCGCCTCTCCGTAAAGGGTAAAGACAAATCCCGACTGCGACTTAGAGTCGTCCTTATCACTCTGGAAGCTCGAATCGGTAAAGGACTCCACTTGGAGTTCTCCGTTACCATACACCAAGAGCATCTCTTTAGTCCTTCGCAAGTACCTGAGAATGCTCTTCACAGCTGTCTAGTGACTCTCTCCAGGATCAGCTTGATACCTGCTCACTACACTTAGCGAGTATGCAACATCGGGTCTGGTACATAGCATCGCGTACATGATAGAGCCTACAGCCGAAGCATAGGGTATCCCTTGCATGCGAGCTCTCTCCAAATCAGTCTTGGGAGACTTCTCTTTGGAGAGAGTGACTCCAGAGATCGTGGGCAAGTTCCCACGCTTGGATTCTTCCATACTAAACCTCTTTAGTATGGTGTCAATATACCTGGATTGGGACAATCCCAAAATCCGTTTGGATCTATCTCTATAGATCCTAATTCCCAATATGCAGGAGGCATCACCAAGATCTTTCATCGAGAATCTTTGTGATAAGAAGAGCTTGACGGATTGCAGCATAGGAATATCATTTCCTATCAAGAGTATGTCGTCCACGTACAATACGAGGAAGACAACCTTACTCTCTGCCACCTTCTTGTAGATACAAGGTTCATCTGGATTTTTGACGAAATCAAACTCTTTGATAACGACGTCAAAGCAGATGTTCCAACTCCGCGACGCTTGCTTTAATCCATAAATGGATTTAAGCAGCTTGCACACCTTCCCGCTGCTCCCACTATCTACGAAGCCCTCTGGCTGAGTCATGTACACGCACTCTTCTAAATCACCATTTAGAAAGGCGGTCTTAACATCCATTTGCCAGATTTCGTAATCATGATATGCAGCGATGGCAAGCATGATCCGGATGGATTTAAGCATAGCCACTGGAGAAAAGGTTTCGTCATAGTCCACACCTGGTCTTTGACGAAAACCTTTTGCAACAAGTCTAGCTTTGAAAGTCTCCACTTTCCCATCTACACCAAGTTTCTTCTTGAAGATCCACTTGCTCCCAATGGGTTTTACCCCTTCAAGAGCAATGTCCAAAGTCCATACTTTGTTGGTGTACATGGATTCCTTCTCGGACCGCATAGCATCCAGCCATTTCAATGAGTCCCTACTCGTGATGGCCTGCTCGAAGCTAGTTGGGTCATTATCCTCAATGATGCAATCCTCGCTTCCACCGTCAATGAGAAAACCGTAGTATCTCTCTGGTGGACGAGAAACCCTACTAGATCGGTGGAGAGGCTGGGGTTCGTCGAGTTCTACTGAATTCTCTGGTTCTACCAAGTCTTCTGTTATAGTTTGTGTCGCTGGAACCTCTTCCAGTTCTACCTCAATGCCACTTATCTGTTTCATAAGAAAACTTTTTTCTAAGAAAGTGGCATGTCGAGAAACAAACACTTTTTGTTCCTCGGAGTGGTAGAAGATATACCCTCGCGAATGTTTGGGATATCCAACAAACTTACATAGAACAGACCTTGCCTCGAGCTTGTCCGTATTTTGTGTTTTAACATAGGCCGGACAACCCCATATCTGAATAAAATTAAGACATGGTCTCTTGCCATTCCATATCCCATATGGAGTGGTAGGCACTGATTTGGTCGGAACTCTATTCAGTAGGTATGCAGCAGTCTCCAGTGCATATCCCCAGAAGGAAATAGGTAACTCAGCTGTACTCATCATAGAGCGCACCATATCTAATAGTGTGCGATTTCTCCGCTCCGATACACCGTTGTGCTGTGGTGTATAAGGAGGAGTAAGCTGAGAGAGAATCCCATTCTCTTTTAGATAATCTCTGAATTCGTTACTTAAGTATTCTCCTCCTCAATCAGATCGTAGGATCTTAATACTTCTGCCCGTTTGGTTCTCTACTTCTTGTTTATATTCTCTAAATTTCTCAAAAGCTTCTGATTTGTGTTTCATCAGGAACACATGTCCGAATCTAGAGAGATCGTCAGTGAATGTAATGAAGTACGAAGAACCATCCCTGGCATGTGTAGACATAGGACCACATACATCACTATGTATTAGTCCCAAGAGTTCGGTAACTCTTTCTCCGTGTCCTGTAAACGGAGTTTTGGTCATCTTGCCTTTGAGACATGACTGGCAAGTGTCATAAGATGAAAATTCAAATGAATTTAAATATCCATCCTTATGCAACTTAGCAAGTCGTGTCACATTGATGTGACCCAGTCTACAATGCCACAAGAAAGATTCGTTCAGTTCAGAACTCTTCCTCTTGTATGTGTTTTGTAAATTGAGGACTGTATTTTGATTGAGAATGAATATGCCATTATACAACGAGCCTGATGCAACCAACTTTTGATCTAGGAATATATTCATAACATTACCCTGTAATACAAAATTATATCCTTCTTTACTTAATAAAGAAACTGATATAATGTTGCACATCATGTTCGGTATATAATAGCATTCGTTTAGAATCAGTGTATCACCACTTGGTAATACAAGGTGATATTCGCCAACTGCTTTGGCTGCAACATTTGCCCCATTCCCAACTTGAACGGAATGATCACCTTTTCCCAGTTCTCTACCTTTTCGTAGCCCATGTAACTGTTTACATATGTGGGATCCTGATCCGGTATCTAATACCCAGGACGTAGGGTGAACTGAGAAACATTTCTCAATAACTAACACACCTGTAGAAGATGCATCAACATGCATGTTCTTTTGGGCGGCTTGAGAATCCAGATACTCTCTTGTTTCCTGTTCATTCTTATAACACTTATAAGATAGAACGGGTTCAATCCTGCACAGTATAACATGCGGGTTCGGTCAATACATCCATATTATTATCTTCATTAGGGTATGAAATGGTCGCTACCTGCAGAGAGGGAGAAGAAAACACTTTAGCGTATGCTCGTGCAAGATCAGATTGGTTATTATCTTATCTAATCAGGATGGCTCCTACTGCTTTTTATCAAATCTTCCTTCAAACCCTAAAAGGAAAGATTAGCCGGGATTAATTACACACTACAAGTTCGCCAATCTTTCAGCCAGGCCAGTGTCGGTACTTTGAGGGAGGTCCCCCGTGCTTTCGCACGAACCTAATTAATGTAAACCTCGTTTTCCCAGAGGCGTAAGCCCGTTGACACCTTTCTAGACACCTACTTGATCAGCTAATTGCAATGTGTAAAACTCTCCCAAGAGTAACTCTTACTCGCAGTGGGTATCGGGATCCAACTATCTCATAGAAGGTATGCAATCTCATTGCAAATTTCAACACTTGAAATTCCCGATAATATTTTGCCCCTAGAGTCCTATGACCTTGACGGAGGCCAAACAACCCATAGTCCGCTAGTCAAGTTCAACCCGTCATTTCCTGATTGAATTAAACCCACCCGCACGACCCTTGACGGAGGCCAAACAACGCCGTACGAATACCCTAATCCAATCGCATCATATGCAAGCAGATAAGCACTAGTTAGCTACCGTACACTGCGCCTTGACGGAGGCCAAACTACCGCAGCACGAATACTAACTAGTACTTATCTGAAATGACGGAGGGCTACGCAGGTTTTTCATAAAAACCATGAGCGTAATGAACTTGATATCGTTGTAGAATCAAATGATGTTTTGAAATGGAGTGATTTTGATGCTTTTCTAGTTTTGCTAAAGGGGTCACTCCCATTGAAGGGATCGTCGGCCCTTTCCTCGTCGAATGAGGTGCGGGATATATCATATATATCGCTGTGCAAAGCAGAAACTATAGAAGCTATCAAAAACAAACCGAGTGTGTAGCATCTGCCAGTTATTGCTAAAGGAGTCACTCCCGGTGAAGGGATCTCGGTCCTTTCCTCATCGAATAAGGTGCAGGGTATATCATATATATCACTATGCAAAGCAATAACTGTAGCTACCTGTTTTGTTTAAAATTCGATTCTACAACATCTTAGGTTTCTTTTCTTTCATTAATCACATTAATGAAGTCCCATCATTTAAGTACCTAAACATCACAGATAAATACGACGTACACTTATGCCATCCGCATTCGCCTCGATGTCCCCTCGTGCACCGTTAGGTTAGGTAACTAACGACAGAGCAGGGCAGGGCTAGCGCGGGTGTAAAACATAAGTAACGCCTATATAATATATCATATATACTATATACTGTATCTATCACAGAACATCACATGATCACATCACAGATATCGCAGCAGAAGAAACATATGAAACATTGGATATACTAGGGCGTCCGTGTTTTCAATACGAGCCAGTATAAAACACGGATTCCACGGTCGTGATGAATAGCCAATCCCACACCCCTAGACCCCTACGAGAGCGGCAAGCAACCCTGCCAATTCTAGGGTTAGGAGACCCGGACTCGACTCCTCGAGTTGGTCTCCCACTGGACCCCAGAACCCGGTAACTTGTGCTCCCCTCCTTGGGTCTATCCTAATGCGGAAAAGTAAATAATATACAAAAGGTGACAACTTCCGCTACCTGGAAGTGACCCAAATAAAAGAATATTACATACAAGTTTTTACATGAATGAAAATAAAAAACACTCATCTCACATAAAAACCCCCGGCTATTCAAACACGACGATCCAATATAACATATCCAGCAACACATAACATCACATGTCATCAACGTAAGTAAGTATGCATACCGCAATTATCATTGACGTATAGAAACGAAACCGGCGATATGAACATACTACATTTACGGTCACAGAAAAGAAAGTGTAAAACTACAACAGTTGGAATCCGCAACCTCTTTGGACATCACATGCCTAATCAAATGAAATACTTAGACATCACATGCCTAACAGTTATAAACCCCGCATTTTAGTCTCATTATCGAAAACTCTTTTCAATATCAAGTGAAACTAAACCGCTGGATTTATAACATTCATTCAGTTATCTCATAACTGTTTGTGAATTCCAATTATTGTATCACATTCCAGATAAACAGAAAATGTTAAACTTTCCGATCGAATAGTCGAATACCCAAGTTTTCCCGATACAGCTCAACACATGAAATAAGTCTAACAACATTCAGTTCGTGCCTCAGTACCAACGGTCCAGCCGTAGAAGGGTCAAGCCAACGCCTCACATGTGGCACGCCGTACTGCCCCAAACCCGAAGGTTCAAAGGGCAGTTCAAGACGGTCACATAATCGAGTTAAGGTTTGTTGTCTTCTAGAGGGTCCATCGCGTTACTTGCACTACTTAGAACGTCGTTAAACTACGGAAAAATCCAACACTTGGAAATTTCCCGACAGGGGAAAAATTGGGTATTTATATCCGGTCGAACTTTTTAACATATTCTAAAATTTATCCGGAAAGCCACATAGACAAAATCTGATACTCCGATCGAAACACCGAATCCCCAAAACAATCCCAGAAAATTCAACTCTTGAATAAATATTAAAAATTCCCATAAAATTCAGCACCAGAAAAGAGGAATTACTGTGCAAAAATTATTGCGCATTGCGAACAGTAGGAGGCGGAACCGCGGCAGAAGCCATGCTTCTGCCGCGTTTCCGCGGCGGTTTAGACGCATCATGAGCTCGTTTTGCACCATAATTCTTATATCTTCATGCTGATATTTTTAAGAATTTTTAATATGGAAAAATCCCATTTTTTAGAAAAAGTCCAGAGAGCAATATTTGAGTTGGAGTTTCGGGTCGATCGGACTTCAAACTCCGTCTAGACTTCGCCTAAGGCTCTAGTTAGGCTCTGATACCACTGTAGGGTTCTTAGGCACTCTCAAGAGGTCTCACAAGGCATCAACCATGCCAATTTCAAATTTTACGGGTGCCGAGAAACCCTAATACGGATCGTTGACTAGAAGTCTAGGCGAAAAACGAATCTAGTTAACAATTTAACTAAAGATCAGAAGCTACAACCTTTGTAGATCCGGATATCCACTTCCTTAGCTCCACGTAGGCGTCCTCTCGCTGTCCATCTTGAATCCCGAACTCAATCGTCGGCTTCATCGGGAAAATGGGCGGACTAGGTCGTCGGCTTCGTGCCGAAGATGATCTACGTCGAGGCATCACAAGTTCAAGCTCCGACTTCACAAATTTGTGAAACTTATGAAGAAAACACCCAAAACAACTTGGCAAGAGGTAGAGGGTGAAGAAATAGGAGGTGGGTTCACTTTAGAATTTGATTTCTCACTTTAGAACTCAAGTTGCCATTGATGGCATCAAGCTTTTTCTTTTTAAGATGAAGAAGAAGATGAAGCTAGAATTATGATAAGTTAATTAAAAATGTAAAAGAAATGAATACTTATCATAATATGAACCATAGTTAGGTGTAGAGAATTTACTAAGGTTAGATGAATTGTTAGGGTTAAGTGTGAAGACAAAATGGTCACAAAGTCAAAGCATCATGAAGCTTCATCAAAGTTCAAGAATGAAAGCAACCATTTTGTATTCTTATGCCATCCTTTTTCCAAAATGAAAAATAAAAGAATGGATAATTAAAAACCCTAATCACTTTCTTAACCTAGGTTTAATTCTTTACACTTAACCAAATGAGCAAGCATCATCAAACATGATACAAAGATGTGCATAAAAGTATATCACATATACAACTTGCACATCAAGTGAGAAAATCCATTTAAAGTGAACCAATAATAGTTAATGCAAAGTAATATATCAAATATATATAATTATATATTAAATCATTAAATCAACACTTGATTCAATGATCCGGTCATGTTGCACATAACCAACTAGTATACAATGTATCGATTTATCGAATCAATGATTCGACAACTAGGTTATATCGCATACAACCAATCGAAACATTCATCGCGAGAATGAAATACGGTATCACATACACGCATTATTCTCGGTCCCGCACATATCTCATATGCGCTCCTATTTCGTTTCGCTTGAGCCAGGAAACCTCTGTGTAGGACTCTAAAGACTCGTCAATATGCCGGTAGCAGATGACGATCATATCAAACACCCACAAGCCGCAAGCGGTCTGCTAAACGTAACGGCCATCCAGGTATTGAGCGATCAGAAGATCGACGAGCTAGCCCGCTCACACTCCTGTGAATCCAACCAGTAACACTTACCGTACAGTCCGGTTTGTTCGTCTGATATGTCGCATATCAAGCTAGGGGTGGTAAACGTCAGACCTCAATAACCGATAAGTCGTGCTGACATGAGGCTCATAACGGGACGAGAAACTACTGGTAACACTTACCAGCAAATCTCTGATCAGCCCTGGCCAGGGACTTCCCTGTTACGGCCAATCGAGCACTGTGCAACATTAACCCCCAATACCGGGAGAGGCGAAACCCCTCCTATCGCTCATTGCCTCCATGTGACTCGGGACTGTACCCAAAGACCACCGTTTTGCACGCCCTCATGGAAGTGGTAAGGTGGAGATCAAAGCACAGTGGAAATCACACAAGACTCTATGACGATCTCGGGTCTACAGACTAACCTGCATAAGTGTCACCTGAGAACTGCCATCTGACGTGAGGTATAATACCATCTGGGAGTTCTCGGCGAGTCCGTCCAGTGTACCCAGTCTCCACTGAGCACCCGTATACGATCTCTGATGTCAAACACCAATGGATATGGGATCATCCATCGCCCATCTCATGGGTCGAGAAGCGTATACGCTAGTCTACTCTGGTATATCGATGCCCCGTCTCGATACACCCACAACTAGGGACCTTGAAGGATGTACTTATGGACTACCATGTCCCCACTAGTATGATCTGCATCATAGTCCAGGTAGTCAAGTACACATCCTAAGGGCTTTACCAACATGTAACTATAAGTCAGTATAAAGAGACTAGTATACATGTTAAGATAAAGAGCAACCAGATAGCATACTATCATATCGAGCAAGAAAGTCATCTCTATATATGTCCAAGCATCCAATATAATATACATCATCTGTACAATACTGGCCTCTAGGGCATACATACAACTAACACATCTTAGGTGAACCAACTGACACCAGTGGCTTGTGAGACCGTCCACCGCCCCTCGTCGGGGTCTCGACTCTATACACTAGTCTACTCTGGAGTATCGATGCCCTGTCTCGAAACTCCCACGACTAGGGACCTTTTAAGGATGTGCTTATAGACCACCAGCTCCCACGTATATGATCGCTATCATACTGCTGGCTGTCAAGCAAGAATCCTAAGGGTTTATCAACGCGCAATAGTGCCCTGTAAGGTCACCTAAAGCAGTACACGATGATAAAGTTAAACCAGATAGTATACTATCATTTTGAGTAAGACTGTCCTAACGGTATAGGTCTTTTATCAATCATTGTAATCATGTGCCTGTGATCCAATAATTGACTCTGAGGGCACTATCTCCAACAATCTCCCACTTGCACTCAAGGCTAATTATTGCGATGTCGCATACTCACAGCCCGTGTGATACCGAACACCCAACTACTCTACTAATCAGTCTCACAAAACCCGCTTGCGAAACTAATGCGCTCGAGGAATAGCCTCAGTGAGTGGATCCGCTCTAATGTTTCTTTCTATGTCTCTCTTTATCTCAAGTTCGTGGAAAAAGCCATCTCCCGAAATGAGCAATACCTGTCTTAGAATGTGTCTGGATATCTGATGGGACCTAGTTCATAAATGAACTCCAAATCCAAACTTCTTAGACTGTATCTTCAACTGAACTTAATCAGTATCCTGCGCCATGCCTCCCTCAGTATCTGCCTGGACCACCTATCCATAGTACTGCCCCTCGTCAGAGGGAAAACTATAACTCTGACAACCTCTTTGTCATCCAGGTCACTTTGGAAGCCTGGAATGATAACTGTCTCCCGAATGAGGCTGTCGTTATCATATCCCTAGAACAACCACTTATGTTCTAAAACTGCTTCCGATTGTTTCTCCAGGATTGGATTAATATCAACTTATTGCATCTCGTGCAAAAAACAACCTCTGGTGTGGTACTTGACATCTCATGATTGACTCAATTGCCTAAGCAAGTGATCTGTCAATCATGCACATCCCTTTCTCCTTTAGTCTGTAAGACACCTTTAGAGAGGGTGACTCCATCACCTGCAGCTATACTACCATGTCAGGAGTCATCCATTCTAAAACACCTTTAGAATGCTGTCTAAATACCCAGATTGGGAAACAACCCAAATCTAGATCTAAAACCATAGATCCAGTAACCAGAATATCTTGATATTATATCCAAGTCCCATGTGGAGAAACCACTGTGTGATAACCAAAGTATAACCGACCGTAGTATAGGAATTTCACTTCCTACTCTGTGTGTGTCATCCAAATACCAGGACATCACACCCTACTACCTTCTTAACAGATCCATTGCCTATTTTGATGAAGTCAAACCTATGACTATCACATCAGAAATAGATGATCCATCTCCGCTATTTCTGCTTTAGTCTATAAATAGACATAAGCCACTTGTCCACCAATGCTTCCGCTGCTCCCACTGACTATGACAACCCTATGGCAGAGTCATATAGACGTACACTTCTAAGGCTTGTTTAAAACGACGCTATACTCATCCTCCTACCGGGTCTCATAGTCTGGAACAACAGCAATGGCAAGTCTGGGTAAACAAGAACCTCCCTGTCACCGTCCTTGAGGCTACCGGAGTACCTCTCGGGTGCCTGAGGTTACCGACCGTATCTGCGGAGTGGCCAATGGAATGTCAAAACAAATTGAATCTTTAGGTTCTTATCAAATTTTCAGTAATCGTCTGCGTTTCTGGAATCACTTCCAGTTCTACCATACTCCCACTACTGTTTTCTAAAAAAATCCATTTTTGTTAAAACTGTGGCGAGTCAAGAACAATATTACTATTGATCATCCAGATGGTAGAAAATCAACCCTCATCATAGCCCGGGTCAACCCATAAACAACCTTTACAGAAACGTGCCTTGAGTTATCCGGAGTCTGGTTTTAAGCATAAGCCGGACAACTCCCCGTACCTTAACAATGTCAAGATATGAACTGTTCTATATCCAATACAGAAACAGAGGCACTGATTTAATTGAACCAGATTTAAATCATGCAGCTGTCTCCAGTGCATGTCAACTAAATGGAAAGAGGCCGATCAACATTACTCAACTTAGGAGTGCTTTCAATTATGAGTAATCTGAAAGAGAAGCAAGTTCTCTTAATCATTACTATCAACTGAATACCCTACACAAGTATCTACATCTTCGATCACCTTGAAGAATCCCGATACTTACAACACCTGGTTCTCTACTTTATTCATATACCTATAACTTCTCAAAACTCAGACCTTGTGTTTCTACGAAACGCTTATCTAAGAACTAGAGAAGTCATAAGTAAACCGAATATAGTACGAGAACCAACCCCTCTGTCCTAATAGACACTGGACAACATACAATACTCTGTATAAGTCCCTTGAGTCTGATAACTCAATCCTTGTGTGTCGTAGGTTGAAAACTGTACCTATGGTTAAGAGGAATTACACCGTTGTTTAATGCTCCTTAACTAACCATCCACTGATATAGGTAAATATCATAGACATAATTTAAAAAAAGTATATCTCACTCTATAAAAATAGAAGTACGGATATTTCAATTTGAAATTGGTGCATAACAGCGGATATTCAAAACCAAATATTTGCCGTCCGGCAAACAGCCCAGGCGATTTCCTCAAATATCAGCAATTACAAAAAATCCCGTTATAGTGAGGATAATCACCCAATTCCCAATAACTTACTCCCACTCATCATCTGTAAAACCATACAGATGTGAGAATCATACCAGGTAAATACATACCCTGGAGCAAGTGTCTAATTGGGAAATCAGTTTTCTTTTAGCACTACACAGTAAGACTGAAATATTGAAATGTTTCGTAGGGGTATCCGGGTATTCCTAGTAATACCTCTTCCATTATTCAGACTCACAACTGTAACCATATATTTCTATGCCATCTCTCCACATCCCTTCATATGTCATTAGTCATTACCTTCTGCACATCCCTTTAGGCCAAATGGTTTTCTTCCTTCCCTACAGTTCGGCACCAGCCTATGGTTTGGAAGAAGACTATCCAATAAGCATAATGGGTGTACTGTCCTAATCCTAGGAGCACTCTCAACCCGAGAGAAGGTAAAAATAAAAGACAACTGAATAAACCTTATTCCTATTTTTCCTGAACCAGAATCCATCCCCAAACTGGAACAAGTTCCTTTCGAGTTCGTATATAACCATACGATGGAGTATCCAAATAACTATAGATCTTCGTAGTGATACGGAGTGTTCTGGAGAAATACAAAGGTGAAGTGGGAGTGGTAATGAAATATTTGGTTTGATCGTGAATAGCAGTCGCAATTTACTTTGCCCTCCTTCTAATCCCTTTATTTGTCTTTACTTAATACCTTCTGTACACCATCGTTAGGCAAATTAGTTTTCTTCATTCCCCACCGTTCGGCACCAGCCTAAGGTTTAGAAGAAGACTATCCAATTTACGTAATAGGTGTACTATCTCCTAAACCAAGGAGTACTCGCAACCTGAGAGAAGGTAAAAGGAAAATACAACTGAATAGTCCTATTCATTTTCTCCAGAATCGGAAACCATCCTCGAATAAATTCCTTCGAGTTCGTATATAACCATACGATGGTTTTATCCAATGGAAGTGGACGTTCGTAGTAATACGGGGTGTCGTGGAGAAAAAGGTAAAAGTAGGAGTGGCAATGAGGTTTGCAACTCTGACAATCCAAAAGCCAGTGTTTAAGAAGGTTCGGTTAATTTTGGTCACTGAGTCATAGTCTAAGGTCGGGTCATGGTCACTGCCAAAGAGATAGAGAAAAGAAACACTCAGCGTGCACTCTAACCTAGATCAGAATGGTTGTCGCTTTATCTAATCAGGAAACCTCCCACTGTACCGTCAAATTCTCCTCCAAACCGGAAAGAAGAACTAGTCGGGATCACCCGAGGAGTAAACCTACTCATCAGTGGGAATCGGGATACAACTATCATCGCATGATAACATGACGGAATCCGCTCACGTTATTACACTCCAGAAGGTATGCGCATATCTGGCAAGTTTCAGTTTCTTTAGAAACTCCCGATGTGATTTTTTCCCCATGCTCTTATGACCTTGACTAAGGCCAACAAATCATAAGTCACATGTCAAGTTTTACCCGTCATTATCCAGGTTAATTTGAACCCACACGTACATACCCTTGACGTAGGCCAAAATAGTAGTACGACTGTCCCAAACCAACGCATCTATCTATGCAACAGATAAATACCCGGTAGCTACCAATCACTATGCCTTGGCGTAGGTCAAAATACATAGCTTGAATACTACCGAACATTTAACTTAAATAACGGAGGGCTACGAATGGTTTTTGGCGAAAAACCTTTAACGTAATGAACTTGATATCGTTGAAGGAACCAGATAGCTTTATAAAAATATAGTAACGAAAACCTTTGCCAAAGAGGTCACTCCCGGTGAAGGGATCTCAGCTCTTTCCCCGTAGAATGAGGTGCAGGATATTCCAACTGAATACCACGATGCAAAGCAAAAGTAAACGACTATAGTGAAGTTATTGCCCTGACGCAAACTTCTATCCAAGGGGTCACTCCCGGTGAAGGGATCTCGGCCCTTGCCTCGTCGACTGAGGTGCTAGATATTCATAACCGAATACCACTGTGCAAAACAAAAGAGAACGTCCTTGCAATAACAGCTTTTTTGAAAATTGTTCCAACAACATCAGAATAGGTTTGTTTAGCTCGCATTGATCTGAATCAATGCAGTCCCATCAATTGATCACACCAATAAAGAACGAAAATAATGATGTACGTATATACCATCCGCATTCGCCACTGGGTCCCGTCATTACCCGTTAGGTTACTTAACTAACGACAGAGCGGGGACTGGACTAGCGCGGATGCAAAACATATACAACATCTACTAGTATATATATCAATATATAATATTCGCTCAAGGCGTGATAAAATGCAACATCACAGAAATGTAATAAGCATCACAGAACAATACAGATATCTGGGATCCCCGGGTTTCATAGTGCCGCTACTGAAACCCGACGTTCCCTGGTCGTGTGGATAGCCTGTGCCATGAAATCCTAGACCCCTACGGGCGCAGCAAGTTACCCGCCAAAACTTGAAGCGAGGCAGCCTCCTTCAGCAACGTGAATGGACCACCCAGCACTTCACGGAATTCTGTAACTTGTGCACCCCTCCTTGGGTCAACCTGTACCCCCTACGAGTGCGGCGAATAGCCCGCCAATTCTAGAGTGAAGCCCCCTCCGTCTCAACGCCATGAGATGCAGGCCCATTGCCCTCAAGAACCCGGCTATCCATGCACCCCACCTTGGGGTAATCCTAGTACAGAAAGTAAAATATACATACAACGAGTACATCGACCTCAGCCCGGTCGTGCCCCAAAAGAATAATATACAAACAGGCAGTGACAACAGTCCACATGTCGGACGCTCGCCCCGCAATATCAAATGTACATAATAAACCAAACTGTACTACCATTGCATCCAGACTATCCACCACGACAAAACCGCAACATCACAGCACAACACAGAACTTCAACGTGAATGTCACGTTCGTAAATCCGTCTAAAAGGGCTATAGCAGTTAGACATGATTTACCGATCAAATGACATTCACGGTCGTAGATATAATGTAAATATTGTGAACTAATATGTTTAAAATTTTCGATCGACTAAAAATTTCCCAAAGTGGGCCTCAAGCACAACTGTAGCACTCAAAGAAATCTGGGCCGAAACAGAACATTCCAAAAACCCCATTTTCAAGTCAGAGAACCACTGTAGAAATGTTGTACATTGATGACACTGTTCCGCGGCGGAACCGCGGACAAAAGGGGGTTACGGCCGCGGTTCCGCGGCTCTACAGTGGCATCACGTGACCATTTTTCTACAGTGTTCACCAAAAACCATGCACGTATTTTTCCAGTATAACAAATAATTTTTAGAGCATGGGAAAAATTCGACAGAAACTGTGCTTGAAAATACGGTTTTGGAAAATCCGTTCGATCGAACTTGTAAATACGTTAGTGCACGCTAGAATAGGTTAATAGCGTGGCTCTGATACCAGTGTAAGTTCACGGCGGCGCCCCGGCTGTCTGAACGAGACCAAAATGCGGAATATAAAACTTTTCTATAAACTAGAACCGGCACTACCGCGCACTTTGAAACCCGGATCGGGCCATTAACTTACTCCTAGCTAACTAGAGAAGGGGTAGAGAGATATACCGAGCGATCCGTGTCCTTCGGTCTTCTCGTCGTCGTCCCGATCTCCCTGCGGAATCTCCGGTCTTCATCTTCTCGTCGGAAGGGCACCACATCGCCGGGTTCTTTTACGGGCTCCCATCTCTGGACCGAGGCAACTCGGGCATGAAGTTGGCTAGTCGACGTGTCCAAGAATTGCTGTAGAATAAGTTTAGTGCTCTTTGTCTCTATTGGGGTTGAAGTTGCCATGGTTTTGGTGGAGGAATGAGATGAAAGCTTTTTGAGATGAACAAGGGGATTTTTGCAAGCATCAAGACATCAAAATCCTCACTCCAATTTTTGGAAAGCCTCCCTCCCTCTTGTGGCCGGCCCCTTCAACTAAAGACAGAGAGAGGATGAAAAACTAAAGGGGGGAAAAACAATCATCCAAGAGAGAGAAAAAGGTGATGATTAGGAATCATCATCACAACCAAGTCTCACACTCATAAACCCATCATTAAACCCATGTCATCACAAAAGTCAAGCCATGATGAAGTCAAATCAAGTCAAGGGATGGTGCACCATCATGAAACCATCATAATGCAAAAGTCTTCTCAATTGTTAATTGCACAATTGCAAATAACCCCCTCCACCAAATTTCAGCCAAAGAAAGGAAACAAAGGAAAATGGCCGAAACGGAATGTAAACTGGCAACTTCAAAAAACTGATCCCGTAATAAATTACAGGAAAACCCCCCGACTGTATATACATACCCGCATTTGTATTCTGACCGAATACAAATGCAATGAGACAAAATCTACGCTGTACAATACTAGGATCCGGCTTAAACCAAAGCCCGATAGTACTATCCGTCCGATCATGATCCGTGCAATACCGCACGTATATGATCGAACCCTGCCATATCTCCATACGGCCTCTACAGCTTCGCCCGAAACTTGAGAAAATGGTCTGTGGGGGACTCTAAAGACTCGTCAATAATTTGGTTGTGGATTTAACCACTAGCACGTCAGAGGTATTAGCCATACGTAAGAGGCTACCAGGTATTGACCAAAAGGGACGTCGATGAGCGAACTCATCCTGACACTCTACTGAGCCTGTCGGTGACAATATCCGTACAGTCCGGTACGTTCGTCTATAAGCATCGTATGGTGGGCCTAGGGGGTTGATAAAAGTCAGACCCCCAAAAGCGGTACAAGTCGTGTAGGAGTGTAGCCCAGAACACCCTGAGATACTACTGGAATACCTACCAGTAAATCTCCTGCCTTTGAATCATTTACGACACTTGTTTGAAAACCGGAGTTGTGGGATTCGATTGAAGATGGGTAGTTTTGATTTGGAAGTGTGTAGAACTCACTCTCACCACTCAAATTCTCACTCTGTCCAACCGCCTCATCATACATTGGAATTTTTTGGAGCTAGTTGGAAACTAGCTACCAGGTCATTAGGTTGTATAAGGGCGGCCATGAACGCATCCACATTCCTCATCATTTAGTTTGTCGCTACCATATAAGCTTCCAACGACTGTTCCAGACTAGACATGGGTTGTGAAGGGGTTCCAGTAAAAGATTCAAAGTTGTTTGGATACTTGAAACTCCCAAATAGCTGTGTAGAAGCAATGTCTAGGGAAGGTGTGAAAGTCGGGTAGGACTGGTAGGAATTGAATGGTTGGACAAGAGTAGAATCAACATTTGGATAAAAAGATGAATAGACTTGTTGATCCCAAGAACTGGAAGTGTTGAAAGGAGTGAAAGATCGGTTACGAGATTGTTCAATATGTTCAGCGATAGACATGGGTTTCAGAGTTACAACAGGACTCGAGAAAGGAGTATCAACATAAGAAGGTGGTGAAGGTTGAAATGGTTGATACAAAGTGGATTGTGGAGTCGAACTGTTTCTCCTAGACGCTTCTATTCGATCTTTTAAAGAAATTTTAGGTATAGAGGGGTCGTCCGTAATTCGACCAAAATAATTCGCGTAGGAAGCAAAGTTTGGTTGAGGGTACCAAAGTTCGGCTAGAGTTTTGTGAGGTGGGGTACCCATGATGTAGGAAAGGAGAAGAAAAAGAATATGGGGTGCACGGATTTCTTAGCGACAAGTTGCAAGTTTTTATAAAAAAAAATCCCTTTTTTTCTTTTTGTGTTTTTTTTATGTGGAACTTTTTGCAAAAAGATTTTCAATAAAAGGCTTAGAAACACGTTCAATCAATCACAAATGCACAATCAGGCCTAGATCTAGGGTCACCTGGGTCAGCTAGACAGCTCCTAACTGTTCCAAAGGGCAAGAAGTAGGATCTCAAACCGCCTCTTCACCGCCAATTGTGGCCAGGTAAGTGCCAGGTAAGTGGGAGGTTCTCCACTACGTAAGTAGTGGGCCTAATTAAGTAACCACTCGCCTTAGACACACTTGCCTAGACACCACAAAGTCAGGTTAGGATTAACGGTCGATGCCTACAACTATTTCTCTGTCCTATTGAGCGCAAAGTCCTTAGGGCTGAATCTAATCTTTTTTAATTAAATGATGGCCAATGAAATATACCTTATGTGATTTCTGGGGTCCTAGGAAGGGTAATGAAATCCCCACCCAATCTGGATTGGTGTTCAAGCCCCTTAAAGTCAATTTTAATATGCAAAGCAGTAAACACAATCACTTGCAAAAAAAAAAAATTTAGCGTGGCGTAAAGAATCCTGCACAATATCAATTATTGGAAGGGGGAGAAATTTTTGGCACAAAGAATCCTGCAAAAAAAATTTTACAGAGGAGATATTGGGGTTGCAGAGAAGAAAAGGAAGCTTACAGTGATTTTTTCAGATGATGACATCACCAAGACGCCGCGGATGCACGGTCAAAGACCGGTCAATTCGGCGGAAGCGCGGTTGGCTAGTCTGTTCAAGCCTCCAAAAATCTTCTGTTGTTCTGTTATGGTACTCCTCTGTTGTTCAGATCTTCTGTTTTCTATTTTGCTCTCTGGATTTTTCCAGATCCGAACTTGTTCGTCGATCCTGCAAAAATTCAAACGAAACATCCTTCATGAAGAACAAAATGATAAATTTTTATAGTTTTAATTTTTTAGTTTTTATGATTTTTCAATTTTTTTATTAACCCGAAATTACAAAAAGAGAATAACAACGCCATCCCCGGCAACGACGCCATTTGATTGCAATGCTATTTAGCGTGCTTGCGCTTTTAAAAGATGAATCAAAAATATTTATAACCGCAATCAAGAACGGTGTCGCTTGGTAGCTAGCCGGTGAGTACGGGTCGGTCCAAAGGGATTTTGTGTATTCTCTAATTATTCTAACGAGTTAATTCTGATTGGTGTCGGATTGATTAAATCTAAAAACTAAGTTGATCTACACTAGGATTAACATCTTGCTAGGGTTAGGTTTAGGTTAAGTTTGGAAAGTCAATATTGCTCACCGCTTTCTATAGCCTGTTTAAGATCTATGAGGTGTTATGGTAATTATTAATTAAGTGGATTTGTACCATCGGAAAGAAACGGTGTTTCTTCCTCTAAGTTCTTGTCGTTCCTTTCTTAATCCTTACCCTAACCTCCATGGACGACACGCTCAACCGGTCATTTATACTACGGTATCACCGCTACCTCGTGGGATAGGGTACCGTAGGGAGCGGTGTGTGCATGCATGCATGGAGTCCTATAAAAACGTGTGATGGGCAAGAAAGGGGTGAGAGATCTTCATCTCTCAAGCCTTCCCCAAATCTAACCCTAACAAGCGAGGAGACTACTCACTCATTAGAGAATTGAAAAATATTTTCTAACTATCTAACTAGGGAAAATAATAAAGATCTATACTAGGGCAAGAAAGAAATTACCTAGGGCATGGAAATAAAATTGAACTATGGCAATGAAAAGAAAACTTACTCCTAATTTTTATTTGATGCTCTCTTCCTTCTTTACAGAAATTTACAGATCTGAATTTAGATAGATGAAATGAAGCACAAGAAGAGGCATAACCTAAAAAAGGTTTTAGGGTTTCTATTTATAAAACATAGAAACCCTAGGGTTACAATCGAGTCATATCTGCAATTACAAGTTTACCCCCTAAGAAAAGAACTAGTCAACGCACGCCAGCCGCCTCAAAATTTCTGCACCGACACGGGCGACACATGGCCGCGGATCCGCGGCCAAAAGCCAGGTTTGCCTGCGATTCCGCGGCCATGTAGGGGCATCTATGGCTGAGATTTTCAGGGCATGTTCTGGTGGCATTTGGCTCCTTTTTTCTTCACTTGGTTTCTCAGGTTGGCTTCTAGTTTTCATCCAGATTTCCATGGTGAGTGATGTCATGGACTTTTCCGTCTGCTTCGTGTCGAAGTCTTGAATTTTATGCTGCCTTTGTACTTTGTGAACTTGTTCACTGATCTTCGTTTTATTCTTCAACTGTAGGCTTGATCAAGATTCTTCCATTTGTTGGTCGTAGTCTCACTTTTGTATCGTCTTTTTATCTTTTTCACTGTTTTTGTTCCGAGAACCTGTAACTTGCAACTATGTAGCAGACATGGGTCAAAAGCACCTGTTTATTTGTAAAATGAATAAGAATGGGGAATATAATAATGCAATATTATGATATGAACAATCCCGCAGGTGTATTTTCTCCTTAGGGGTCGTGAGGACTCCTAAGTGCGTTTTCTCTTGAGAGTCGTAAGAATCTCATAAGAGAATTTTCTCCCTTACAAGTCGAGAGGACTCATAAGTGATTGTTTCCCTCCTCGTTGACGTTCGACTTCGGAGAGTGTGGCTCGTAGATAGTCTATCTTGACCTCCCTGCAAGGCAATGATGGCTTAGGAGACAGAATTAGGATCTGCCACCTAATACTTCTCAACTTTATGAACCATGAGGGTCTCATAAAGACTTTTCTCCCTACGAGTCGAGAGGATCTCGTAGGTGTATTTTCTCCTTAGGAATCGTGAGGATTCCTAAGTGTGCTTTCTCTTGAGAATCGTATGGATCTCACAAGAGAATTTTTCCACTTATAGGTCGAGAGGACTCGTAAGTGGTTGTTTCCCTCCTTGTCGAGATTCGACTTCAGAGAGTGTGGCTCATGAATAGTATGCAAGAGTCCATCTTGGACCGACTTGCAAGGCCCCAGTGCTTAGGAAACAGGTCCTTATCCCCATTGCCTAAGGCTTTTCCTTACGAGTCGAGATAAATCGAGAAGTTCCCGCAAAATACTAATTTCCTTACGAGTCGAGAAGAATCGAGAAGTTCTTGCAAGGATGTCCTAACGTCACAGTTAACCTCTGCTCTTTACGACAGAGGTCCGTTAGGGTCTGGGGTACTAGGGTGTTGTCCGGCGTACCGTCGCGTTGGCTGATATATTCCTCGATAGGTAATCTTGCTGTTCGAGTAGCCTTGCAACTGTCGTGTCTCTGATCCCTTCAGGGGCTGGACAAGACGTCTTCAAGCAATCTTCTAGGTAGTATTACCGTCGAAAGAGCAAGCGTTAGGGATATTCCATGTCGCTTTTTACTTGAGCTTGGGCTCAGTTTTGGAGCCCCGATGAGTCATAACCACTCCGCGCTGGTGTGGGATGATCTCCGATGGTCTTTCAGGTTTTATATAAGTTTTCGTCAAGACCCTGAAGCTAGGAATATTGCCTTCACTTTGTTTGCTGGCATTGTGTCTGCTGTATCGAGACGAATGTCGCGGTTGTCTCTAGGTTGTTGGCGAACCGTCGAGGCTTGGCACTAGGGACTTTGCCATGGCTCCGTTTTTGGTGTTGTGTCTGCATCCTGTTGGAGAAAGAATGCTGGGGTGACATCGCGTCTGCTGTATCTAGACGAATATCGAGGTGGTCTCTAAGTTGTTGGTGAACTGTCGAGACCTGGAACTGGGGGCTTTACCGTGGCTCCGTTGTTGGTGTTGCGTCTGCATCCTGTTGGAGGAAGAACGCTGAGGTGACATCGCGTCTGCTGTATCGAGACGAACGTCGAGGTGGTCTCTATGTTGTTGGTGAACTGTCGGGACCTGGAACTAGGGACTTTTCCATGGCTCCGTTGTTGGTGTCGCGTCTGCATCCTGCTGGGGGAAGAACGCTGGGGTGACATCGCGTCTGCTGTATCGAGATGAACGTCGAGGTGGTCTCTAAGTTGTTGGTGAACCGTCAGGACCTGAAACTAAGGACTTCGCCGTGGCTCCGTTGTTGGTGTCGCATCTGCATCCTGCTGGAAGAAGAACGCTGGGGTGATATTGTGTCTGCTGTATCGAGACGAACGTCGAGATGGTCTTTAAGTTGTTGGTGAACCGTCGAGACCTGGAACTTGGGACTTTGCCATGGCTCCACTTGATTGTCACGTCCGAATCCTGCTGGAATGAGGAGGAACGCCGTTAAGGGTCTTCAGGCTGTAGATGTTGCCATCGAGACTTGGCTCTCTTTCTAATAGAGCCTGGTGGGATGATATGGTTCCCTCTTTGTTTGTACCCCTGGATTGTACACAGGGATCGATGTGATCTCACCTGTAGGGCAAAAGTTTCACTTCATATGTATTATTTTTTTTGTTTTCTTTCCGCGATGCTCTATCATTTCAGCTTTTTGTATCGCGAAAGTCGCGATTGCCCAATCATTTCGGCTATTTTTCGCGGTGCCCAATCATTTCGGCCATTTTTTCTTTTTACTCGCTGTTTTTTATTGCGAGTTGCCCAACCATTTCGGCTATTTTTGTATGCATATATTTTACTTGCTGATTTTTTTGCAAGTTTCCCTATCATTTCGGCTATTTCATATGCAATTTTGGCCCGCTGATTTTTATCGCGAGTGTGGAACTTGGAATCTGGTGCCAATTTCAGCATCAGCATCGCTACGACTGGAATATTGCCAGGAGCGAATCATCATTTCCCGTGAAAGGTCTTAGAATTTGATACCGATTTAGGCATCAGCATCGCTACCACTGGGACATTGCCAGGAGCGAATCATCATTTGCCTATGTCGATGTCGAACAAAGGTGGCTTAGCAAACAGGGTTAGGATCCTGTTGACTAAGGCTTTTTGACTTCATGAGCCGTAAGGGTCTCATAAAGATATTTCTCCCTACAGGTCGTGAGGATCTCGTAGGTGTGTTTTCTCCTTAAGAATCGTGAGGAGTCTTAAGTGTATGGTCTCTTATAAGTCGTAAGGATCTTACAAGAGTGTTTTCTCTTTATAAGTCAAAAGGACTTACAAGGGTCGTTCACTGTATGAGCATATCCCTGGTTAGTGGTGGGACTCTTTTGGGGAGACGTTTATTTATGCCCGTGGATTATATATAAGGGTCAGTATTGAAATGCTTGTAGGGCAATCTGGGGGATTGTGATGGCTTAAGAACAGGTTCAAATCCCTGTAGCTTAAGGCTTTTGAATCCTATATGCCGTGACGGTCTCAAAAGGGAATTCTCCTTACGAATCATGAGGATCTCGTAATTGTAACTTCTCCTTAGGAATCGTGGGGATCCCTAAGTGTGTTGCTCCTTTATGAATCGTAAGGATCTCACGCAGGTATTTTCTCCTTACAAGGTTGAGAGAATCTTGCGAGTGTCTTTTAACGAGATTGCGCCCTTTCGGGTTTTCACAAAACTCACCGGTAGCCCTGCTGTTTTTACTCACGGGGCCCTTTCGGGTTTTCATCCGTGCCCATTTGGCTTCTGGACGTACCCTTTTTTTTTACGCGTCAGCCCAAGGATGCTGTGGGTTTGTAGTAGTTTAAAGACGTTTCGGTCAGGCGTAGTATTTCTTCAAGAAACGGCCGTTTATTGGCCTGAAGGGTCTTTCGTCATGCATAACCATGAGCAAGTAAGCCCCACCCTGGTAAACTTTGTCCATGATGTGCGGGCCTTTATAGTTTGGCTCGAATTTCCGCCGTTTAGCACGATTGGGGATCATAGGTCTCTTAACTACTAGTACGAGTTCACCTTAGTGGAATGTTCTCGGCCTAGTCAATCTCTCGTATGAGCACGTCATTTTTGCCTTGTAAGCCTCCAAGTTTTGCTGCGCCATGAGCCGGGTTTCGTCAAGGGCGTCGAGCTCTTTAAGCCGAAGATGAGCATTCTCTTCGTCTGTTAGCTCGACCGCCACTCGTAGAGAGGGTAGATCTATCTCCAAGGGAAGTACTGCTTCAGCGCCGAATACCAATGCATACGGCGTTGTGTTTGTGTTCATTTTGAACGTAGTTCGATACGCCCAGAGAGCTTCATGCAGTCTCTCGTGCCAGTCCTTTCTATTTCTGGACACCGTCTTCTTTATGATCTTTGTCAAGGTCTTGTTGAAGGCCTCGACTAGACCATTAGTGTCACGACCCGAAATAGCACGTGACTGGCCCTTGAATCATATGAAGTCTATAGGACCTTATCTAATTCAAGTAAGCCAAAAGCCCAGAAATCTAAAACCATTTTAAATAATAAATGAAGGAAAGATAGTTTTAAAGAAGTGGAGAAAACATGTTTTAAAAAAAAGTTTTTTAAATAAGTAAGCCGAATATGCATTTTCAAATCCTCAAGTCTTTTCTGAAAATTTCGGCAGAGTTTCCTTTGTAAATACTGGCCCCAAACGGGGTACAACAAGAATAATATATGCATAATGATAAAAGGCATCCCCAAGTGGGAGCTAGCTCTTCGTCAATCGACGGTCACAACCACGCAAGCAATATAATATACAACGCCGAAGGGCGAGGATCAAAACTCAAAAGGAAACTCAAAATCAACAAGAAAACCATAATACTACAACGCGCGACTCTATGGTCGAAATAATGCACAACTGGTTTTCTAAGTCTGAAATAATATACATGTTTGGTTGATCGAATTACTAGATACAAATGATTAAAATAAATACAAGGGTGGTCACGATGCGAGTGAACCCACCTACCAAAGCAATCACCCAGAAAGGAAGCAGTGTGCCAGAAAAACCGCAATGAAACCTGTACGGCAAAACATGCAAGAACTGTGGCACAACGGGGGTGAGTTGCCAAATCATGAATAGAAAACATCACAGAGCAGAAATCGTATGTATGACTCATCCTAGGTCAAACGATCAGTAATAATATATATCCTCAATATGATAAAGTCTGAAGCATGATAAGGTGGCAAGGGTAAACATCTATACATCAGTATAATACCAAGTGCTCGTGTCAGTGCCTCAGGTAGCAACATATCATAAATATGAGGTATCATCAATGTAATCATCATGAAATCAGTGTCAACTATATCATGAAGTCTAAAAGTATGAGGATATCATCCAACTATGTAATCAATGTCTATAAGTATGTGGATCTCGTCCACGTATCACCCAATGACACAAAACATCATGCAGGTAAATATCATAAGCATATGCATGGAAGTATGAGGATGAAAATCAACGTGTGTCTCTCGCGACACATCAAAATCATGGAACCTGAGTGTCCAGCATCGACACTAGAAAACATCATGAAAGCCGTGCCCAGCATCGGCACGTAAATCCTTATATACCGGGCTCCGTCAGTCCGGATCGGCCCATATGATCTTTCGACTCCGGTCGGTATCCTCCGGATATCCACCGAGCCCAAATACTATCACCGGTAGGTAGTGGTCGCTCTTCCAGGCTCATCGCCTACTACACGACAGATCCGTTCTCACCTCGGGGTACCATACTGGGTCCACCATGTACCCGGAATCGGCCCCATCCAGCTCCTCGAATCGGGTTTCACATGTCACACGTCTCAAAACCGAGAAAACGCATGGTAGACGCACTGAAATATCATATCAAGAGAAACCGGGTATTTAAACAATGCATACTTTCTTTTAAAATGACCACGGTTCTCAAATCCAGAAATCTCATGAAAACGGCATATCTCAATGCATAAATCATAGAGCATGATGTATGTGACATATGATAGAAATGTAAGCATATCCGTATATCACGCAACATAAAACAGTAATATGCACACATCGAGGGGAAAACTGCTCTTTTAAATGAATCCGGTTTTAAAATATATCTTGCGGTTCCCAAATCTCCAAAATAAAGCCAGAATCATCTATGTATGTGCAAATACGTATATATGCAAGTATAGGTGTACAATTAGTCATATCCTAATGCAACAATCCTACTGTGTAGTGACATGGTAATTATCGATGATGAAGTGTGTGAGCCGGCAAGTAGGTGTACGTGGAACATACGCATCATCGATAATGGTGTTGGTGTTCTAACAACATGGATTTAATATAACAATAAACACATTTACACATGCAATGCGATGCGAATAGAAAGAATATGCGGAAAATGAATAATAACACAACAGTGAAGAATCTATATCAGTATAAATATGCCATATAGTTTTGCCATTTGAAATAACACGAATCATGGTGTTTAGAAAAATAAGGGCTACGGTGTTTTTAAGAAAAGATGCGTCTTTTGAAAATATCCGTAGAATCCTTTAGCCTGTCTTTAAAATACTCACGATTCGTTAATTTTGAAATAGGTATAATTCGGGTCTAGTCTAACATCTACTAAGTGCTACAGAACCAAACGAACAGCCTAACCGAAAGGGTAAGGGAAACCACCTAAATCTGAGTCGATATATATACATATAATAGTCGGTGATCTCGCCTCAATAGTATCACATACGATACAATATACAATATGACATCCTCGAGTCAAGAGTGCGGATCTATCATCAATACATAGCTCGTACGTAAATCCGTCGTACGGCATCCGAAATCAGGGTACGGGTCAAATATCACATTCATATCAATTTATCTGGTATCCTTGTCATCATCTCTCATGAACTGGGTACCGACCTAAGTCTAGTACAAACTGATACCATCTATATATATATATATGCGTGTATGAAACACACGCCCAAAGGCCCGCTATAACTCGTGTCGTATCTCATAATACCAACCACATCATATCACCGATCTCATGGCACGATGCCCAAACTCATCGACTCATCTCCAAATATCAACCACTATCCTCATCATCCAAGTATAGGTGTACGAGTATATATATACACACACACAGTCCCATACCTATATATGTATATACATATATCTCTTCCTATATACGCACAAGTATAACAGTAAGCATGTGCGTGCGTGTGAGTGTAAACCAATTCTAGTGTTCGCGACTAAGAAGCTATATTAATTCACTTCTAATAACCCTAAACTAACCATTGAACACCTAAACATATCTTGAATATCCATGTCACACATAAAGCTATCATATATATATAGTATATATAGCATACTAAATATCGAACTGCGGGGGTGCTATACGCCATCCACCCGACTTGCCCCGTAGATATAATCTACTCACCTTGACCTTTGCTTGCCGATGCCGATGTCGCCACGTGCTTGCTTATCGTCTCAGAGTCTTCGCGAGGGTACCTACACATCATAGCGTATCGTATCGCATTAAAAGCCAAATCGAAATCAGAACGAACACGGAACTCACATAGGTGAAAACTTATGGTTTGACCTCGCAAAACAACCCAATATCACTCGAAATAGACGTACAAATGTCACGTGATCGAGATAAAGCACAAACAAAAAAATCCAGAATTTAAATACGCAAAACCATAACTCAAATCAAAACAGCAAATCAAGTTTTTAGTCCCAGATTTTGTATAGGGTGGAAACAATGTGAGCAAACAACACTAAGGTGATATATAGGGTATATGTGAGCTACTGAAGCAACCTGGGCCCTAACCCCTACCCTATGGCCGGCCACATACCCAGTAAAACCGGCCTCCTCGGTTTTGGTGTCATGGAATTGGTTCGTTTTGGTTGGGTGGTCTCGTAGTGGTCCATCTCGGCTACTGGTACTGTTTACTTTTCTAGTATTGGTCTCGGGTCACTCCAGATTTCCCTGCACGCCTTAAACACTCACAAAACCGTCATGGTCTGTTTCTGTTTTGGGTTTCAGGTTTGGTATTGTGTTGGATCTGGGTTTATAGCACCAAAGGAGGTTTAAGGGTCACCACCAAAGCTTAATTACACTAACACAACTCAAATTGACCCAAACCCTCTCTAGGGATATCCAAAGTCCACTAAACTTCGCCAAATCGATTTTAAACTTGAATAGATGCATAAGCAAAAGAAATACTACACTAATTGTGAAAGGATTACCTCATTTGGGATCCAAGAATCCTCTACAGCACCAAAATGTGATTTTTCTTGGTCTAAGGTGTAGCTTGTGAGCTTGTGCATCTTTTTTGTGAAGTGGGGAAGATGTTTTTGTGTAGTTTTGAAGCATGAGTGAAGAGAAGAAGAAGAAGGAGGAGGAGGAGGAGGAGAAGGGGAAAGGGAGGGGCTGCTGCTGGAGTCTTGGGAGAGAGTGAGGGAAAGAGAGAGAGTGTCCAAGGTCAAGCACCATGCCTCCTAACTACCCCCTATACCTCTTGACTTTCTTTTCTTTATTGTTTTCTATTCTTTTCTTTTCATTTTCCTTTCTTTTCTTCTCTCTAATATTGGAATAGGAAACCCAAATGAAACCATGGTAGAAAAATGCACAAGTGTGAAAAAAAACTTTGTGCATACTATGTGCACAAAACACGCTTAATCCACGATTAGCGATTTTTAATCGCGATTAGCACTAAAATAGCTTATAATTAATCGTAAAAACTAAAAATTTGCATGATTCACATAAAACACCCTCTTTTTAGTAATTTCCATAATTTTCCAAATTTTTTCCTAATTTATCGGTATTTAATTATACCGCCTTATTAAAATATTCAATATTTTATTATTAAATTATAAAAATTCCCAAAAATAATATTTTATTTTTTTGAAATGTTACAATCTTCCCCCTTAGAGAAATTCGGTCCCTGAATTTAAATTTAAATCTCTCAATACTAAAACATTTCAGTAAAAAGTCCAAGTCATCGGGGCTCCGAAATCATCAATACATAAAACGCATCATAGCGCAATGCATGAACAATGAGCAGATAACTCAAAAACAAAACTCCGTCAAGCATCCCGCAATCATCGGAGTCATGGGGAGATATCAATGTCAAAATCCAATACGAAAACCAATATGATATACATCAACACTATACATATAAACATCAAATCTGTACATGTAAACATTTGAAATAAATGCATGTCAAATTTTTCGTGTTGCTGTACGATGCGCGTATTGCGCCACAGGGGCGGACGTCTATTGTAAGAAAATAACTATAAATATACTTATCTTTTGTTTAATATGTACGTTCCGCCGTTTAGAAAACAATTTAGAAGGATTTCCTTGTTTTAAACGTTTCGTGTCATATCAGACACGTAGGTAAATACTGAGACTATAGCTCCCCTTTTTAGAAATCTCTTCGATAACTATCAATGCATGCAAAATACATCCAGGTGACTAGTCCTGCTCAGTACGAAAACACTATTAAATATCATAAAAACGTACCGCTCCATAAGAAATCAATCCCAAGATGTGCATAAGAATGCTACATGCGTCTGGTGTGCACGGAAATCAAAATCCATATATGTGCCATACATGTGCACAGAAACAACATCTAAGTGCAATGGGTGTGCACGAAACACTTGTCAAAGGCAACGGGTGTGCCTGACAGCAAAATCAGGTGCATCTGATATGCACGAAGAATCTCGATTTGGTGCATCTGGTGTACACGAAAATCGCATCTTATAACATGCGCCCAGCATGCGGTTAATCCAATCCAAGCGCACCAAATATGCGCAAGAATCCAAATCAATGCACAGAGTGCACGAAATCAACATCAATATCAGAATCGAAATCGACAGTATACAATACAGCTTAATCCAAATCAGGTATATCGCGGTATATAATCTCACAACCATGTGCATCAGCGTGCATAAATCAAATCAAAACACTAAAAGTGCATGAAAACTATGCTGAAAGCATAAGGCAAATCACATACATAACATAGGCATGAAATCAAAATCAACATATCGAATGACATCAAACCGAAGTCAGGTGAAACCGTGGTGCACAAAAATAAACATCATGAAACTCAGTCATCAAGACTAAATCATGTGAATAGATCGCCCAAAATACCGAAATCCAAAGTGACGGATACGTGATAATCGAATCACCAAATCACAAATCATAAATACCGTCGTCGATATTTCCTCCTTCAAAGTCGAGAAGGTGTCGGTGCATCCAATACTAGCAGAGCAAGATATCTACTTGCCTCCGTTTCATGATCTGGCGCCTGGTGCATTTAGGTTCTTATCTCTCACCGTGCCTTGCTAGATATATAGATCCATGGCTCAACGGCCCAATATGGAATGACGACGGAAACAGTACCTCTCTGGCACATCCTCTAAAGATCTCTGGCCAACTATCTCGTCGACGATGCCGAACTCTGGCCTGCTGGGTGTGCGCAATATGACCGCTCCTGGGTCCAAGTCTTCTCGTATAGTATTCTAGAAAGGTCCTATCGAGATCTCTCTCAAATCTCGCTTCTGCCGAACTGTCCGGAGGTTATCACCCTTTACTAAATCTATTTCTTATTCTGGAACAGCTGCATACTCATCGCGACTCCTTCTGGAAGATATATCCATAATCAACGTCTCTGCATGCGTATCACATCTCTGATGTCGGCGGAGTGGAACATCATCTCATCAAGATCTCGTATGAACCTCTTACTCCACTTTTCCTCTAATGTCGACTGCTTCGGACTCGTCTCTTCATGGCTGCATGGACTGCGCTCTGACGGCTATACTCGTATCTGGAGTCTCCCAAGCAATACATCCCACCACATAGCATTCGAATGAAGTCGAACCATTCGATCGACTCGTCAAAACCTCATAATCCCCCAAGAGCTCAACATCTTAGGTACAGTTTAATAGTATCGAGTACATACCACAGTATCGGTGGACCAGCCATAGAAAGGCAAACCCAAGCCTCAGTAATGGCACCGTGGAACTGTCGCAAAACCCTAAGGTTCAAAGGCTTTCACACGGTCATTATGTCGAGTTAGGGTTTCATTCTTCTAGAGGGTCCATAGAATCGCTTGCATGTCTCTCTAAATACTTTAAACTTGGAAAATGGGCTCCTGACATTCGATCGTCTCCATCGACTCTCAACGTACATGCATGAAGTCGTCTCTAGCTGGAATCAATCCATCTGATAACCTCGCATCGGGGTAAGCGAACGAACCACATGTCCATCCATCCTCGGGTGACTAGCGACCTTCCATCATATCTCTAAGTATATACTCATGCTGCAGTAGCTCCAACATCTGGGCGATATCTCATCATTTGCAGCAACAACTGGCTCATTCGTCAGCACGCTGAACAGAGCCTCAATCATCAAATAATCGGTGCATCGATGGTCATCACATTCTGGCTGGCCTCTAGCAGTAGCCCGATCCTTTGGTGCTGATCTGCACGCCCGAGAAATCTCATAACAGCGATCCATCAAACGCTCATGGCGCGAAAACACAATAAAACGATGCCTCTCTATGCAATCATATGTCCCTGGAATCACGCCCTGGTCAGTCCTCGTCCGTGACGAGCTTGTGCTAACCGCAACTCTAGCCGTAGCTTTCTCTGCCGCGATCTGGCAGCAAAACCATAACCAATATCGATGAGGATAGATCATAAGAATGAATATAATACTGTGCAAGGAAATGTACATCCTAAGGCTCCTTAAGCGGAGTGGCGTATCGTAAGTATGCCGCGGAACATACACACAGTACATCACTCTACTGAAGTCACCTACTCCATCAGCCAAGGTCAACCTATGTGACGAAAGTTCGGGTCTAATACCCCCTCGACTAAGTCTAAGTTCCGTAAGATCAAGTCTAAGTTCCGTATATATACAAACGCTCTAAGCTCTGCATAGTCAAACTTAGACTCGAACCAAGGTTAACCTAGCGCTCTGATACCAACTTTGTCACGACCCAAAATAGCACGTGACTGGCCCTTGAATCCTATGAAGTCTATTGGACCTCATCTAATTCAAGTAAGCCAAAAGCCTAGAAATCTAAAACAATTTTAAATAATAAATGAAGGAAAGCTAGTTTTAAAGAAGTGGAGAAAACATGTTTTAAAAACAAGGTTTTTAAATAAGTAAGCCGAATATGTATTTTTAAATCCTCAAGTCTTTTCTGAAAATTTCGGCAGAGTTTCCTTTGTAAATACTGGCCCCAAACGGGGTACAACAAGAATAATATATGCATAATGATAAAAGGCATCCCCAAGCGGGAGCTAACTCTTCGTCAATCGACGGTCACAACCACGCAAGCAATATAATATACAACGCCGAAGGGCGAGATCAAAACTCAAAAGGAAACTCAAAATCAACAAGAAAACCATAATACTACAACGCGCGACTCTATGGTCGAAATAATACACAACTGGTTTTCTAAGTCTGAAAAAATATACAAGTTTGGTTGATGGAATTACTAAATACAACTGATTAAAATAAATACAAGGGTGGTCACGATGCGAGTGAACCCACCTACCAAAGCAATCACCCAGAAAAGAAGCAGTATGCCAGAAAAGCCGCAATGAAACATGTACGGCAAAACCTGCAAGAACTGTGGTACAACGGGGGTGAGTTTCCAACTCGTGAATAGAAAACATCACAGAGCAGAAATCGTATGTATGACTCATCCTAGGTCAAACGATCAGTAATAATATATATCCTCAATATGATAAAGTCTGAAGCATGATAAGGTGGCAAGGGTAAACATCTATACATCAGTGTAATACCAAGTGCTCGTGTCAGTGCCTTAGGTAGCAACATATCATAAATATGAGGTATCATCAATGTAATCATCATGAAATCAGTGTCAACTATATCATGAAGTCTAAAAGTATGAGGATATCATCCAACTATGTAATCAATGTCTGTAAGTATGTGGATCTCGTCCACGTGTCACCCAATGACACAAAACATCATGCAGGTAAATATCATAAGCACATGCATGGAAGTATGAGGATGTAAATCAACGTGTGTCCCTCGCGACACATCAAAATCATGGAACCTGAGTGTCCAGCATCGACACTAGAAAACATCATGAAACCCGTGCCCAGCATCGGCACGTAAATCTTCATATATCGGGCTCCGTCAGTCAGGATTGGCCCATATCATCTCTCGACTCCTGGCGGTATCCTCCGGATATCCGCCGAGCCCAAATACTATCACCGGTAAGTAGTGGTCCCTCTGCCAGGATCATCGCCTACTGCATGACAGATCCATTCTCGCCCCGGGGTACCATACCGGGTTCACCATGTACCCGCAATAGGCCTCATCCAGCTCCTCGAATCGGGTTTCACATGTCACACGTCTCAGAACCGAGAAAACGCATGGTGGACGCACTGAAATATCATATCAAAAGAAACCGGGTTTTTAAACAATGCATACTTTCTTTTAAAATGACCATGGTTCTCAAATCCAGAAATCTCATGAAAACGGTATATCTCATTGCGTAAATCATAGAGCATGATGTATGCGACATGTGATAGAAATGTAAGAATATCCGTATATCACGCAACATAAAACAGTGATACGCACACATCGAGGGGAAAACTGTTCTTTTAAATGAATCCAGTTTTAAAATATATCTTGCGGTTCCCAAATCTCCAAAATAAAGCCAGAATCATCTATGTATGTGCAAATACGTATGTATGCAAGTATGGGTGTACAATTAGTCATATCCTGATGCAACAATCTTACTGTGTAGTGACATGGCAATTATCGATGATGAAGTGTGTGAGCCGGCAAGTAGGTGTATGTGGAACATACGCATCATCAATAATGGTGCTAGTGTCCTGACAGCATGGGTTTAATATAACAATAAACACATTTACACATGCAATGCGATGCGAATAGCAAGAATATGCGAAAAATGAATAATAACACAATAGTGAAGAATCTATATCAGTATAAATATGCCATATAGTTTTGTCATTTGAAATAACACGAATCGTGGTGTTTAGAAAAATAAGGGCTACGGAGCTTTTAAGAAAAGATGCGTCTTTTGAAAATATCCGTAGAATCCTTTAGCCTGTCTTTAAAATACTCACGATTCGTTAGTTTTGAAATAGGTATAACTCGGGTCTAGTCTAACATCTACTAAGTGCTACAGAACCAAACGAACAGCCTAACCGAAAGGGTAAGGAAAACCACCTAAATCTGAGTCGATATATATACATAAAATTGTCGGTGATCCCGCCTCAATAGTATCACATACAATACAATATACATTATGACATCCTCGAGTCATGAGTGCGGATCTATCATCAATACATAGCTCGTACGTAAATCCGTCGTACGGCATCCCAAATCAGGGTACGGGTCAAATATCATATTCATCTCATCATTTATCTGTTATCCTTGTCATCATCTCTCATGAACTGGGTACCGACCTAAGTCTAGTACAAACCGATACCATCTATATTTGTGTGTGTGTGTGTGTGTGTGAAACGCACGCCTAAAGGCCCGCTATAACTCGTGTCGTATCTCATAATACGAACAACATCATATCACCGATTTCATGGCACCATGCCCAAACTCATCGACTCATCTCCAAATATCAACCACTATCATCATCATCCAAGTATAGGTATACGAGTATATATATATAAACAGTCCCATACCTATATATGTATATACATGTATTTCTTACCATATACGCACAAGTATAACAGTAAGCATGTGTGTGCGTGTGAGTGTAAACCTATTCTAGAGTTCGCGACCAAGAAGCTATACTTGTTCACTTCTAATAACCCTAAACTAACCATTGAACACCTAAACATATCTTGAATATCCATGTCACACATAAAGCTATCATATATATATATATATATATATATATATATATATAGTATATATATCATACTAAATATCGAACTGCGGGGGTGCCATACGCCATCCACCCGACTTCCCCCGTAGAAATAATCTACTCACCTTGACCTTTTGTAACGTTTTCAAAATAATAAAATATGATTTTTGGGAAATTTTATAATTTAATATTATTTTAATGAATATTTTAATATTCTGGTATAATTAAATAAAAATAAATGGGGAAAAATTAATGGAAAATTCTAAAATAGGGTATTTTATGGAATTATGCCATTTTAAAGTTTTTAAGACTAGTTATATGCTAATTTAGTGTTAATCGCGATTAAAAATCGCTAATTGGATTTTTAGCATTTTTGTGCAAAAATGTGCACATATCATTTTCAACACTTGTTACACTTGTGTTACATTTCTATTGCCATGGTTGTTTATTTGGGTTCACTATTGGAGTGAGAAGGAAGAGAAAAAGGAAAAGAGAAGGAAAGAAAAAAGTATGATGAGAGAGAGAGACTAGGTCAACCCCCACTTTTTGAACCATACTCCCATCATTTTCCCCTTCTCATTCTCTCTCCTCTCCCTCTCTTTGAGCTGCTGCCCCTCTCCCTCTCTCTCCCTCTTCATGAAACCCTAGATCCACAATGAAATCAACCCCAAAACCCCATTCCCACTTCACAAAACTTGCTCCCAAGCTCACTAGCTACACATTGAACCTAGCAAGATTGGATTTGGAGGACTTTGAGCAACTCAAGAAGATTCTTGAGTTGCCAAAGGAGGTAATTTCTGTAGGGTTGCTAGGCACGCGCACAAGGGTCTACGAGGCATCAACCATGCCCGATTTAAAATTTAGCCGTGCCGAACAACCCGAATACGGAACTTTAAACTAGAGATTAGGCGAAAACTAACATGCTAAACATTTTAAAACTAAGTGAGAGGGATTACAACCTTTGTAGATCCGGTCCATCACTTCATATGCTCCATGTTGTGGTCCCTTCGCTGCGATCATCGGGATCCGGACTCTCGAGAGGTTCCACGAAGAGAAAGACGCAACCTTTGCTTCCGATCTTCGAAACTAAGATGATCTACCTTGAAGTTTCTTTAACACAAGCTAACACTCATGAAATGATGTGAACACCCTCATCTAAATGGCAAGGGAAGATGAGGATGATGAAGTAGGATTTTTGCTCTCTTCATTTATCTTTTTCTCATATTTATTCATCACTTTAGAAAAACTAGCAAGCTTTTTCATGAAGAAAAGATGAAGGAAGAAGATGAACAATATTATTTGTGATGAATAATAAAAGTTATCATAATTATTTATGCAACCATGGTTGTAGTAACCATTGTAGAGAGTTTACTAGGGTTAGGGTTTGGGTTAGGTCAAAGGGTGAGTCACTTACAAATATCTATCATAATATCTTAACAAAGACAAAGTAAAGCTTCTAGAAACAACTAGAAGGTTTAACCCTAATCCAAACCCTAATCATGTTTAAACTCCTCTAAACATGTTGCATTAATAATTATAATATGTTACAATATTATATATCACATATACAATATTTATTGTAACAAAATAAAATAATACATTTAACATATATCGCATATATATCAATGTATTACCCGAGTGAGAAAAAGAATCTTTTAGTGAGCTAATATTAGTTAATGTAATTTAATATATCATATATATTATTATACATTAAATTATCGAATCAACACTTGATCCGACAATCCGGCTATATCGCATATAACAGACTAATATTTATCCGTACCGATTCATCGAATCAACACTTGATCCGATGACCCGGCTGATATCAAATATCGCGAGAATATAATACGGTATCACATATCGCATTATCCTCGGTCCCGCACATATCACATATGTGCTCCTACTCCGTTTTGCCTGAGTCAAGAAACCTCTGTGTAGGACTCTAAAGAATCGTCAATACGCCGGCAGTAGGTGATGATCATATCAAACACCCACAAGCTGCAAGCGGTCAGCTAAACGTAACAGCTACCCAGGTATTGAGCGCTCAGAAGATCAACAAGCAAGCCTGTACATTCTCCTGTGAATCCAAACAGTAACACTCCCGTACAGTCCGGTCTCGTCGTCTGATATGTTGCATATCTCGCCTAGGGGTGGTAAACGTCAGACCCCAGTAGCTTGATAAGTCGTGTCGATATGAGGTCTATAACAGTTTGAGAAACTACTGATAACACTTACCAGTAAATCTCAGCAACCCTGGCCAGGGATTTCCAGTTATAGCCAATCGAACACAGCACAATATCAACTCCCTATACCAGGAGAGACGAATCCCCTCCTATCGCTCATTGCCTCCATATGATTCGGGACTGTACCCAAAAGCCACCTTTTTGCACGCCCTCTTGGACGTGGTATGATGGAAATCAAAGCACAGTGGGAATCACACAAGACTCTATGACGATCTCGGGTCAACAGACTACTCTGTACCAGTGTCACCGGAGAACTGCCATCTGACGTATGGTATAATACCATCTGGGAGTTCTCGGCGAGTCCGTCCAGTGTACCCAGTCTCCACTGAGCACCCATACACCATCCTTGATGTCAAACACCGATGGATATGGGATCATCCATCGCCCATCATATGGGTCAAGATGCGTATACGCTAGTCTACTCTGGTGCATCGATGCCCTGTCTCGATACACCCTCGACTAGGAACAATTATAGGATGTACTCGTCGACTACCGTGGCCCCACTAGTATGATCTCATCATAGTCCCAGTAGTCGAGTACACATCCTAAGGGCTTTATCAACATGTAATATAATGACAATCAGAATACATGTTAAGATAAAGTACAACCAGATAGCATACTATCATGTCGAGCAAGAAAGTCCTCCCTATATATGTCCTAGCATCCACTACAATATACATCGTATGTACAGTAATGGCCTCTAGGGCATACATATAACTAACAATCTCCCACTTGCACTAGGGCCATCTGTTATGGTATCGCATACCCAACAATTAGCTGCGGTTGAAGTATCTCATATTCAACCATCCCATAAAAGTCTCTACTGGGAAAAAGGCCTTTGTGAGTGGATCCGCGCTGTTGTCCTCTGTATCTACTCTCCTAACCTCGATCTACCTGGAGATCAACCATCTCCATGATCAGGTGATACTGCCTAAGAATTATATCTGGATTTCTGATGGGACGGTAGTTCCATGGCTAAAACCACAACTCCATTGTCACACAATGGTAGGAACGAAGTTCATCTCATGAACTTATAAATATCCAGACGGCCTCTTTGGTAGTATCCTTGGTAACGATGTATCTTGCCTTTAATCGTCTAGTATGTCACGGTATCTAGCTTGGAACTCTTCCAACATACCGTCCCTCCATTGAGGGTATAGACAAGCCTGCGACTGACATTCAGTCATCCTTATCAGCCTGGAACCTTTTCAGTGATTCTCCCCAGGATCGATTGATACCATCTCACTACAACTAGTGAGTATCCTAACATCCAATTAGATCTATCTCATAGATCCTAAAACCCAGGATTTAGGAGGTATCACCTTGATCCTATATGGAGAATCCTTGTGATAAGCGGAGATTGACCGAGCGTAGCATAGGAAACTCCTTCCCTATCAAGAGTATGTCATCAACGTACTCTACGAGGATCATCATCATACTCTCTACTACCCTTTTGTATATACAAGGTTCATCTACCATTTTGATGAAGTCAAACTCTTTGACTTCCACATCAAAACAGATGTTCCAACTCCGCGATGCCTGCTTTATCACATAAAACATCTTGCACACGTTTCCATTTTGATGAAGTCAAACTCTTTGACTTCCACATCAAAATAGATGTTCCAACTCCGCGATGCCTGCTTTATCACATAAAACATCTTGCACACGTTTCCGCTGCTCCCACTATCTACGAAGCTCTCTGGCTGTGTACTTATAGACGCTCTTTTCTAAAACATCATTTAGAAAAGCAGTCATGACACCCAACCACCAGATATCGTAGTCATGGTATGCAGCCGTGGCAAGCAGGATCTGGATGGACTTAAGCATAGATCCTTAGAAAAGGTTTCAACATAATCCATACCTGGTCTATGATGCAAACCTTTAACAAGTCTAGCTTTGAAAGTCTCAACTTTTCCATGTACACCAAGTAATCTTCTCAAGATATACTTGCTTCTGATGGGGATTTAACCCTTCAGATAAAGCATCCAAAGTCCATACTTTGTTGGTGTATAAGGATTCCATCTCAGATCGATAAGAACCCAGCTATTTTTACAGAGTCCCACTCCTGATGGCCAGCTCGAAACTAGTTGGGTCATCATCTCATGATGCAATCCTTACTCCCACTGTCATAGAGAAACCGAAGTATCTCTCGGGTGGGTGAGGAACCCTGCTAGATCGGCGGAGAGGCTGAGGTTCATTGGAAACTATTGAATCCTTTGGTTCTACCAAATCATGAGCTGCAGTTTGTATAGCTGGAACATTTCCAGTTCTACATAACAGACCTTGCCTCGAGCTTGTCCGGATTTTGCTTTTCAGACATAGGCCGGACAACCCAAATCTTAACAAACTTAAGATATGGGATCTTCCCTTTCCATATCACATATGAAGTGGTAGGCAACTGATTTGATTTGAACCCTATTCAATAGGTATGCAGATTCTCAAGCGCATAACACCCAAAAGGAAATAAGAAACTCAGTAGTACTCATCATAGAGCACACCATATCACATAGGGTGCTATTGCTCCGCCCCGATACACCGACGTACTGTGGTGTATACGGAGGAGTAATGCTAAGAGAGAATCTCATTCTCCTTTAGAATAGTCCAGGAATTCCGTGCTCAAGTATTCTCCTCCTTGATCACATCAAAGGACATAATACTTTTACCCGTATTTGTTGGTTCTCTACTTCTAACTTATATTCTGTGAATATCTCAAAAGCTTCGGACCTGTGTTTCAACAGAAACATATGTCTGAATCTTGAGAGATTATCAGAGAATGTAATGAAGTAGAAAGAACCGATCTTGGCATGTGTAGACAGGGGACCTTACATACATCAACATGTATCAATCCCAAGAGTTCACTAACTCTTTCTCTGTTTCCAATAAACAGAGCTATGGTCATCTTATCTTTGTGACATGACTGGCAAGTTTCATAAGATGTAAATTGAAACTAATTTAAATATGCATCTAAATATAACTTTAGCCAGTCGGGTCGCATTGATATGACCTAGTCTACAATGCCTCAAGAAGGATTTGTTCATTTCTGAACTCTTCCTCTTGTGTGTATTCTGTATACTAAGAACTGTAGTTTGATTTAGAACGACAATGCTTTTAGATAACGTGCCTGAACCGATCAACTCTTGATATAGGAAATGTTCAAAACATTATCCAACAATACAAAATTATATCCTTTCTTTACTAATAAAGAGACTGATATGATTTTGTATATCAGGTTTGGTATCTAATAACATTTGTTCAGAATCAATGTATTCAGGTAATACAGGGTGATAGTGACCAACAGACTTGGCTGCAACACTTGCACCGTTTTCTGTCTCATGAAACTTATCACCCGTTCTCAGTTCTCTACCTATCTGTAGCCCATGTAACAGATTACATATACGGGATCCTGATCCGGTATCACATACCCAGGACGTAAAGGATACTGAGAAACAGTTCTGTGTAATGAACATACCCGAAGATGATGCATCAACATGCACTTTCTTCGTTTGGGCGGCACGGGAAATCTGCTATTCCCCAATTTCCTGCTCTGTCTTATAACAATTATAAGTTGGAGCGGGACCAACGTTCCCCAGCTCAGTATAACAAGCGGGTTCGGTCAATATATCCGTATTATTATCTTGATTAAGGCATGATATGGTCGCTATCTGGAGAGAGAGAGAGAAGAAAACACTCAGCGTATGCTCTTGGAAGATTAGATTGGTTATATAATATATCTAATCAGGATGTCTCCCACTGTTTTAGTCAAATCTTCCTTCAAACCCTAAAAGGAAAGACTAGCCGGGATTAATTACACGCTACAAGTTCGCCAATCTTTCAGCCAGGCAAGTGTCGGTACTTTGAGGGAGGTCCCCCGTGCTTTCGCACGAACCTAATTAAAGTAAACCTCGTTTTCCCAGAGGCGTAACCCCGTTAACACCTTTCTAGACACCTACTTGATCGGCTAATTGTAATGTGTAAAACTCTCCCAGGAGTAACTCTTACTCTCAGCGGGTATCGGGATCCAACTATCTCATAGAAGGTATGCAATCTCATTGCAAATTTCAACACTTGAAATTCCCAATAATATTTTACCCCTAGCGTCCTATGACCTTGACAAAGGCCAACAAACCATAGGCTGCTAGTCAAGTTCAACACGTCATTTCTTGATTGAATTAAACCTACCCGCACGGCTCTTGACAAAGGCCAACAAGGTCGCACGACTACCCTAATCCAATCCGCATCATATGCATAAGCAGATAAGTACTATTCAGCTACCGCACACTACGCCTTGACAAAGGCCAACAAACGCAGCACGAATACTAAACAGTCCTTATCTGAATGACGGAGGGCTACGACAGGTTTTTATGAAAACCCTTTGTGTAATGAACTTGATATCGTTGTAGAATCGAGTGATTTTAAATGGAGTGTTTTTGAGGCTTTTCTAGTTTTGCTAAAGGGGTCACTCCCGGTGAAGGGATCGTCGGCCCTTTCCTCATCGAATAAGGTGCAGGATATATCATATATACCGCTGTGCAAAGCAAGAACTATAGAAGCAATCAAAAGACAAACCGAGTTTGTGGCATCTGCCAGTTATTGCTAAAGGAGTCACTCCCGATGAAGGGATCTCGGTCCTTTCCTTATCGAATAAGGTGCTGGATGTTCTACAAGGAACACCGCTATGCAAAGTAAGAACTAGAGCTACCAGTTTTTGTAAACAAGTTTCTACAACATCTTAGGTTTCTTTTATTTCATTAATCTCATTAATGAAGTCCCATTTTATTATGCTTCACAAGCATCTCTTTTGAAACGAAATCTGCAATATAACATATATCTCATATATATATAATATAAACTTTTGTCAGGCAGTAATATGATCTCATCACAGAACATTGCAGCAGAAGAACATATATGAAATATTGGATATACTAGGACGTCCGTGTTTTCAATACGAGCCTGTATAAAACACGGATTCCACGGTCGCGATGAATAGCCAAACCCACATCCCTAGACCCCTACGAGAGCGGCAAGTAACACTGCCAATTCTAGGGTTAGGAGACCCGGTCTCGACTCCTCGAGATGGTCTCCCACTGGACCCTAGAACCCGGTTACTTGTGCTCCCCGCCTTGGGTCTACCTAATGCGGAAAAGTAAATAATATACAACGGTGACAGCTTCCGCTACCTGGAAGTGCCCCAATAAAAGAATATTACATACAAATGAATTTTACATGAATGAAAAAGAAAAACTCTCATCTCACATAAAACCCCCCGGCTATTCAAACGCGATGATCCAATATAACATATCACAGCAACACATAATATCTCATATCATCAACGTAAACAAGTATGCGTATCCCGATTGTCGTTGATGTATAGCAACGAAGCCGGCGATACACCACATACTATGCTTACGGTCACAGAAAAGAAAGTGTAAAACTACAACAGTTGGAATCCGCAACTTCCCTAGACATCGCATGTCTAATCAAATGAATTTCTTAGACATCGCATGCCTAACAATTATAAACCCCGCATTTTAGTCTCAGTATCGAAAACACTTTTCAATATCAAGTCGGGCGATTCAACAAGATTCCCGAAAAACTGATCGAATGCTCGTCGCAAACTTTAGTAGACGGCCGCACCCCCGATACCGTCGACGAAGTGCACCAAGGCGGAACACCGCTACCGTGAGCACCCGAACGGATGCTTTCGGCGACGGGGTTCTCCTACAGTCACTTGGTTGGGGCTATGGGGCGTGGCTGTCTATTAAGTTTACCCGGCGAGTATCCGCGTACGCTACGTGATTGCGATGGACTTTTGATCACATCAAAATTCCGTGGCAACCGATCACCTGAGACTAAACTGCTATGTTTATAATATTCAAATTAGTTATCTCATAACTACCTGTGGATTCCAAATATTGTATCACATTCCAGATAAATAGAAAAAGTTAAACTTTCCGATCGAATCATCAAGCACCCAAGATTTCCCCAATATATCTCAACACTTGAAATCAGTTTAAAAACATCCATCACATGCCACAGTACCAATGGTCCAGCCGTAGAAGGGTCAAGCCAACGCCTCACATGTGGCACGCCGTACTGCCCCAAACCCTAAGGTTCAAAAGGCAGTTCAAGACGGTCACATAATCGAGTTAAGGTTTGTTGTCTTCTAGAGGGTCCACCGAGTTACTTGCACGACTTAGAACATTCTTAAACACGAGAAAAAATCCAACTTTTGAAAAATTTTCCGACAGGGGAAAAAGTGAGTTATTAATATCCGTTCGAACTTTTTAACAGTTTCTTAAATTTATCCGGAAAGCCACATAGACAAAATATAATACTTCGATCGAAACATCAAATCCCCAAAACAACCCCAGAAAACACAACTGTAGAATAAAAATTAAAAATTCCCAGAGAACTCAGCACTGTGTAATAGGAATTACTGTGCAAAATAGGAGGGGTGACGTCATCAAATGGCCGCGGAACCGCCGCAAAAGCCAGGCTTCTGCCGCGGTTCCGCCGTACTTTTGACGAATTAGCCCCTCGAATTTCACAGTAATTCTAATAAGACCCTGCTGAATTTTCTAGAAATTTTTAATTGACAAAAATCCAAATTTTCAGAAAATTTCCAGAGAGCATTTTGGAGTCCGGGTTTCGGGTTCGATCGGACTTTAAACTTCGTCTAGACATCGTCTAAAGCTCTAGCTTGGCTCTGATACCACTGTAGGGTTGCTAGGCACGCGCACAAGGGTCTACGAGGCATCAACCATGCCCGATTTAAAATTTAGCCGTGCCGAACAACCCGAATACGGAACTTTAAACTAGAGATTAGGCGAAAACTAACATGCTAAACATTTTAACACTAAGTGAGAGGGATTACAACCTTTGTAGATCCAGTCCTTCACTTCATATGCTCCGTGTTGTGGTCCCTTCGCTGCGATCATCGGGATCCGGACTCTCGAGAGGTTCCACAAAGAGAAAGACTCAACCTTTGCTTCCGATCTTCGATACTAAGATGATTTACCTTGAAGTTTCTTTAACACAAGCTAACACTCATGAAATGATGTGAACACCCTCATCTAAATGGCAAGGGAAGATGAGGATGATGAAGTAGGATTTTTGCTCTCTTTATTTATCCTTTTCTCATATTTATTCATCACTTTAGAAAAACTAGCAAGCTTTTTCATGAAGAAAAGATGAAGGAAGAAGATGAACAATATTATTTGTGATGAATAATAAAAGTTATCATAATTATTTATGCAACCATGGTTGTAGTAACCATTGTAGAGAGTTTACTAGGGTTAGGGTTTGGGTTAGGTCAAAGGGTGAGTCACTTACAAATATCTATCATAATATCTTAACAAAGACAAAGTAAAGCTTCTAGAATCAACTAGAAGGTTTAACCCTAATCCAAACCCTAATCATGTTTAAACTCCTCTAAACATGTTGTATTAATAATTATAATATGTTACAATATTATATATCACATATACAATATTTATTGTAACAAAATAAAATAATACATTTAACATATATCGCATATATATCAATGTATTACCCGAGTGAGAAAAAGAATCTTTTAGTGAGCTAATATTAGTTAATGTAATTTAATATATCATATATATTATTATACATTAAATTATCGAATCAACACTTGATCCGACAATCCGGCTATATCGCATATAACCGACTAATATTTATCCGTACCGATTCATCGAATCAACACTTGATCCGATGACCCGGCTGATATCAAATATCGCGAGAATATAATACGGTATCACATATCGCATTATCCTCGGTCCCGCATATATCACATATGTGCTCCTACTCCGTTTTGCCTGAGCCAAGAAACCTCTGTGTAGGACTCTAAAGAATCGTCAATACGCCGGCAGTAGGTGATGATCATATCAAACACCCACAAGCTGCAAGCGGTCAGCTAAACGTAACAGCTACCCAGGTATTGAGCACTCAGAAGATCAACAAGCAAGCCTGTACATTCTCCTGTGAATCCAAACAGTAACACTCCCGTACAGTCCGGTCTCGTCATCTGATATGTTGCATATCTCGCCTAGGGATGGTAAACGTCAGACCCAGTAGCTCGATAAGTCGTGTCGATATGAGGTCTATAACAGTTTGAGAAACTACTGATAACACTTACCAGTAAATCTCAGTAACCCTGGCCAGGGATTTCCAGTTATAGCCAATCGAACATAGCACAACATCAACTCCCTATACCAGGAGAGATGAATCCCCTCCTATCGCTCATTGCCTCCATATGATTCGGGACTGTACCCAAAAGCCACCTTTTTGCATGCCCTCTTGGACATGGTATGATGGAAATCAAAGCACAGTGGGAATCACACAAGACTCTATGACGATCTCGGGTCAACAGACTACTCTGTACAAGTGTCACCGGAGAACTGCCATCTGACGTATGGTATAATACCATCTGGGAGTTCTCAGCGAGTCCGTCCAGTGTACCCAGTCTCCACTGAGCACCCGTACACCATCCTTGATGTCAAACACTGATGGATATGGGATCATCCATCGCCCATCATATGGGTCAAGATGCGTATACGCTAGTCTACTCTGGTGCATCGATGCCCTGTCTCGATACACCCTCGACTAGGAACAATTATAGGATGTACTCGTCGACTACCGTGGCCCCACTAGTATGATCTCATCATAGTCCCAGTAGTCGAGTATACATCCTAAGGGCTTTATCAACATGTAATATAGAGACAATCAGAATACATGTTAAGATAAAATACAACCAGATAACATACTATCATGTCGAGCAAGAAAGTCCCCGCTATATATGTCCTAGCATCCACTACAATATACATCGTATGTACAGTAATGGCCTCTAGGGCATACATATAACTAACAATTTCTGCACCTATTAGAGTAGTATCTCATTTCTTGTGCATCAATACTAGTTTCATATCGATATGGTGTTGTTTGGTGGATTTGTGAAACATCAAGTTAGGGTTTAGGGTTTGATCTGAAATCAAAGTGAAATTGAGGCTTGTTGTGACCTTAGAACCCCTTGTGTGATGCTAATTTAGACCCAAACCTGAACTAGAAACCAGAATACGGATTTATGAGACGATGTCGGGGAAAAACTGTGAATCTGTGATCGTATTTAGGAATCTGCTATCACCCCGAGACCCCAAAAATAAAACTGAGTTGACAGTGAGATGTGCAGGCACCATGGAACCACCACACCAAACCCTAGCCCCCAACTCAAATGTACGGCCGCCAATTTATTCCTTCTGGCCGCAAATTGCGGCCAGAGCAGGAGGGAATTGCCTCGATTTTTGTGCATGGCCCTATTTCCTCTATTCTTGACCCTGGGTATGTCTAGTTTTGACTGATTCTATCTAGGGTAAAATCTGGGTTGATTTTCCTATGTTGGTGCATATTTTACGACTTGTTTTAGCATGGATTTTGGTATTTGGTGTTTCGTTCCTGTCGGGTGGCGTTTGGACGTCAACGACAAGTGGATATTGATCGTGTTTGCATGCGAGGTTATAGGTTTTTACCTATAGGCGTAGCGTGTGCCGTTTTGGTTTCCGATGTGATTTTCATGTGCTTTAACGTTTGCGATATCATTGTAGGTACCCCACGTGATGTTGAGGTAAAGAAGATGAAGATAGCGACATCGGCATTGGCACACGAGAAGCAAGGTGGTAGATTTATATCTACGGGGAGAAGTCGGGTGGATGGCGTATAGCACCCCCGCAGTCCGTGGTGATGTATACGAATACGTATACACACATATATTTATTATGTGTTGTTTGGGATTATTGATGGTAATAATGGTATTATTGGTGATAAGGATGTATTGGTTTAGTATAGTACGAAACCCTAGAGTAGTGGTTGCACCCACACATACACGTACACATATACTTGCATGCATTCTTTCATCTATCTGTGCGCATATAGAGGTGCGTATATCTACACATGGGTATGGGACTATGTGTTCATATACGGGATTGAGGATGATACATGGGATTGAGTTGAGTCGATGAGGTTTGATTGAGGCCGCGAGACTCGGCGATATGACAGAGTTCGTATTTGAGATGTGATATGATGGTAGTGATACCGGATATGTGATGAGATGAATGGGATATTGACCCGTACCCAGCTATTGGGATGCCGTACGACGATTTGCCGTACGAGCTTTATATTGATGTTAGATCCGCACTCATGACTTGAGAATGTTATATGATATACTGTATCATACGTGATGCTATTGAGGCGAGATCACCGACTATATATATATATATACATATGTATGTATATCGACTCAGATTTAGGTGGCTTCCATACCCCTTCCGATTGACTTGATTGTTGGGTTCATAGTTCGCATAGTAGGTGTTAGACTAGACCCGAGTCATACCTATTTCAAAACTAACGAATTGGGGATGTTTTAACGATAGGCAAAAGAGTTTATACGGACATTTTCAAACGACGCATCTTTTCTAAAAACACCGTAGCCCTTATTTTACCAAAAGCCCTAATTCGTCTTATTTCAAAAGGCAAGGTTGCATGATATATCTATTGAGGCAGGTTCTCTACTATTGCGTTGATTATTCGATTCCGCATTTTCATGCTATTTGCATTGCATCGCTTGTATTGTTGATATATTTCAGTTATGCTGCTAGGACACCAGCACCATTATCTATGATGCGTATGTTCCACGTACACTTGTTGCCGGCTCACACATTTCATCATCGATAATTGCCATGTCACTACACTGTAGTACTGTTGCATTCAGTGTATGTCGCTTACATTTCTTTACATGTCGTATACATCATGCTTTCTGATTATACGCATTGAGATATGTTGTTTCCAGGATATTTCTGGTTTTTGGGAACCGTGGGTGTTTCAAAAAGAGAATATGTAATTGTTTTAAAACCCGGTTACCCTTGATATGATATTTCAGTGCGTCCATCATATGTTTTCTCGGTGCTGAGAGCGACATGTGAAACCCGATTCGAGGAGGCGGATGAGGCCGATTGGGGTACATGGTGGACCCGGTATGGTTCCCCGGGGCAAGAAATGTTTTTCGTAGAGTAGACGATGAGCCTGGCAGGGTGGCGAGTACCTACCGGTGATTGGTTGGACCTGGCGGTTATCCGGAGGATATTGACCAGAGTCGATAGATGGATATGGGCGTACTGCCGGGGCCGAGGGCCGATACCGCAAACAGAGCCTGTGGGCCGATCCGGACTGACGGAGCCCGATATATGAGGATTTACGTGCCGATGCAGGGCACAGTTTTCATGATGTTTTCGAGTGTCGATGCTGGGCACTCCGGTTCCATGATTTTGACGTGTCGCGATGGACACGGATGGTTTATATCCTCATATTATTCCCATGCACATGCTTTATGATATTTACATGCATGATGGTTATTGTCATTGGGTGACGAGTGGACGGGATCCACGTATATGCAGATTTAATTACATTGATCATACCTCACATTTATGATATGCTATTACCTGAGGCACTGGCACGAGCACTTGGTACTACACTCATGCATAGAGTTTACCTTGCCAGTTTTGCATGCTTCAGACTTATTCATATTGAGGTTTATTTATATCTGATCGTATTGACCTAGGATGGGTCATGCATTCGATCTCTGCTAGTAGATATTTTCTATTCACGAGTTGGCAACTCACCCCCATTGTGCCACAGTTCTTGCAGGTTTTTGCCGTACAGATTCCATAGCGGCATTTCTGGAACACTTTCTTCCTTATGGGTGACTTGCTTGGGTAGGTGGTTTCTTTTGTATCAGAACCGCCATTGTACATGTATTATTCATTGTATCTAGAATTCCATCAACCAAAACTTGTATATTGTTTCAGACTTAGAAATCAGTGTTGTATTATTTCGACCTTAGAGTCGCGCTTGTAGTATTACGGTTTTCTGGCTGTTTTGAGTTTCTTTTGGGGTTTTTGATCCTCGCCATTTGGCGTTGTATATTATTATTGCTTGCGTGGTTGTGACCGTCGATTGACGAAGAGCTAGCTCCCACTTGGGGATGCCTTTTATCATTTTATATATATTATTCTTGTTGTACCCCGTTCGGGGCCAGTTTTTACAAAGGAAACTCTGCCGAAATTTTCAGGAAAGGTTTTACATTTTAAAAATGCATATTCGGCTTAGTTATTTAAAAACTTTGATTTTCGAAACATGATTTCTTTACTTCTTAAAACCAGTTTTCCTTATTTACTCTTTAAATGGTTTTAGATTTCTGGGCTTTTGGCTTACTTGGATCAGATGGGGTCCTATAGACTTCATATGGTTCAAGGGCCAGTCACGTGCTCTTTCGGGTCGTGACAAAGTTGGTATCAGAGCGCTAGGTTGACCTTGGTTCGAGTCTAAGTTTGACTATGTGGAGCCTAGGGCGTTTATATATATACGGAACTTAGGCTTGACCTTACGGAGCTTAGACTAAGTCGAGGGGGTATTATACCCGAACTTTCATCGCGTAGGATGACCCTTGGTTGATGGAATAGGTGACTAAATTAGAGTGACGTACCGTGGGTATGTTCCGCGGCATACTTACGACACGCCACTCCTCTTAAGAAACCTTAGGTTGTACATTTCCTTGCACCGTATTATATTCCTTCCTATGATCTATCCTCATCGATACTGGTTATGGTTTTGCTGCCGCGATTGCACGGGCAGAGTGAGCTACAGCTCGAGTTGCGTCAGCATGAGCTCGTCATGGACGAGGACTGACCAGGGCGTGATTCCCGAGACATATGATTGCATATTGAGGAGTCGTCTTTTTGTGTTTTCGCGCCATGAGCGTTGGATTGATCGCTTTTACGAGATTTCCGGATGTGCTGATCGGCACCAGAGGATTGAGCCATTGATAGAGGCCAGCCAGGATGTGATGACCGTTGATATTATCGCTTATCCAGGACGATTGAGGCGCTGTTCAGCACACGGACGAAGGAGCCAGTCGTTGCTGCTAATGATGAGATATTGCCCAGATGATTGGAGCTACTGCAGCATGAGCATATTCTTAGAGATATGACGGTGAATCGCTAGTCACCGAGGATTGATGACTAGGACATGTGGTTCGTTCGCTTACCCCGATGCGAGGTCATCAGGTAGATTGATTCCAGCTAGAGGCGACTTCACGCAGATTCGTTGAGAGTCGATTGAGACGATCGAGTGTCAGAAACCCATTTTCCAAGTTTAAAGTATTCGAAAAGACATGCAAGCGATTCTATGGACCCTCTAGAAGAATGAAACCCTAACTCGACATAATGACCGTGTGAAAGCCTTTGAACCTTAGGGTTTGCGGCAGTTCCGCAGCGCCATTAGTGAGGCTTGGGTTTGCCCTTCTACAGCTGGACCACCGATGCTGTGGTATGTACTCGATGCTATTAAATTGTACCCGAGATGTTGAGCTCTTGGGGGATTGTGAGGTTCTGACGAGTCGATCGGATGGTTCGACATCTTTCGGATCTTATGATGGGACACTGCTTGGGAGACTCCAGATACGAGCATAGCCGTTGGAGCGCAGTCTGTGTAGCCGAGGAGATGAGTCCGAATCGGTTGATATTGAAGCAGAGTGGAGTAAAGAGTTCGCATGAGATTTCGACGAGATGACGTTCCACTCCGCCGACGTTAGAAATGCGATATACATACATAGGCGCAGGGATGCGACCAGCTTCCGAGGAGATGTTGTACTAAGGACGCAGATGTCCAGAGAGCGAGAAAAGATTATGCCAGAGTACCAGCCTCCGTACAGTTTGGCTTAGGCAAGATCAGAAGAGACCTTGAGTAGGATTCCTTCCAGTACACTGCTGCAATAAGATTTGAACCAGGAGTAGATGCGTGATGTGCATTCAGAGGACCAGAGGTCGGCGCCAGAGATGTGTTGCGTTACGAGCGATCGTGAGGATTGACCGAGAGATGACCAGGAAAGTGCCAGAACGGAATCGTTCCTATCAACACACCTGACCGGGCCGATGAGCTGATGGATTGCGAGATTGGTAATCCGCAGAGAAGATAAGGAACCAGAGGCAGATGACGCCAGCCGCGAGCAAGAGGCAAGTGGATATCTTGCGCCGCTAGCATTGGATGTACCGGCACCTTCTCAACTCGAAGGAGGATATACCGACGACGGTATTTATGATTTATGATTTGTGATTTTGTGATTGATTATCACGTATCCGTCATCTTGGATTTCGGTATTTCGGGCGATCTATTTGCATGATTTAGTCTTGATGACTGAGTTCCATGATATTTGATTTTGTGCACCATGGTTGCACTTATTGGGTATTCATATTTTGTGCTGAGTTATTATTCTTGAGGTATAGATTGTGATTTCATGCCTATTTTATGCCGGTGATTTGATTTACGCTTCCAGCGTAGTTTTCATGTACTTTTAGTGTTTTGATTTGATTTGTGCACGCTGATGCACACGGTTGTGAGATTTTCCATCACGGTACACTTGATTTTGATTGAGCCGCATTATATATTATCGATTTTGACCCTGATATTTATGATTTTTGCACTCCGTGCTTTCGATTGGACTTACGCATGTTCGACGTTTGCTATTGGATTTTGTGATTCCGTGCATGTTGAGTGCGCAGGGTTTAGATTTTCAGTCGTGCACGATGGATGCACCGATTTGGATTTTCGCGCATGTTGGGCGCATGTTTTGAGATACGATTTTGGTGCACACCCGATGCACTAAATCGAGATTCTTCGTACATGTCAGATGCACCGGATTTTTGGCTGTCAGGCACATACGTTGCCTATGACAGATGCTTCGTGCACACCCGTTGCACCTAGATGTTGTTTTGTGCACCTGTATGACACATATATGGATTTTGATTTCCGTGTGCACCAGATGCACAGGGTGGCGTTATGTGCATTTTTGGGATTTATTCCTTTTGGAGCAGTACATTTTTATGATATTGGATATTTGTTTTCATACTGAGCAGGACTAGTCAGAGAACAGTACCTGGATATATTTTGCATGCATTGATAGTTCGAAGGGATTTCCAAAGAACGAGCTATGGTCTCGATATATATATACCTACGTGTCCGATATGACGCGAAACGTTTAAAATAAGGAAACCCTTCTAAATTGCTTTCAAAACGGCGGAACGTACCTATTAAACAAAGGATATATATATACGTATATAGCTACTTCTTATGAAAAACGTCCGCCGCTGTGCAGTGTTACGCGCATCGCATAGCGACTTAAAAAGATTTGGCATGCATTTTCATCAGCTATTCACATGTATAGATTGGATGTCTACATGTATAGTTCTGATCCATATCATATTGGTTTTGTATTGGATTTGACATTTGTGTCTTTACCATGACTCCGATGATTGCGGGATGCTTGATGGAGTGTTGCTTTTGAGTTATCTGCTCACTACTCGTGCGCATGCATTGCGCTATGGTACGTTTTATGTATTGCTGATTTCGGAGCCCCGATGACTTGGAACTTGTATAGAAATATTTTAGTATTTGGGGGTTTAAATTTAAATTCGGGGACCGAATTTCTTTAAAGGGGGTAGATTGTAACGTTTTCAAAATAATAAAATATGATTTTTGGGAAATTTTATAATTTAATATTATTTTAATGAATATTTTAATATTCTGGTATAATTAAATACAAATAAATGGGGAAAATTTTATGGAAAATTCTAAAATAGGGTATTTTATGGAATTATGCCATTTTAAAGTTTTTAAGACTAGTTATATGCTAATTTAGTGTTAATCGCGATTAAAAATCGCTAATTGGATTTTTAGCATTTTTGTGCAAAAATGTGCACATATCATTTTCCACACTTGTTACACTTGTGTTACATTTCTATTGCCATGGTTGTTCGTTTGGGTTCACTATTGGAGTGAGAAGGAAGAGAAAAAGGAAAAGAAAAGAAAAGAAAAAAGTATGATGAGAGAGAGAGACTTGGTCAACCCCCACTTTTTTAACCATACTCCCATCATTTTCCCCTTCTCATTCTCTCTCCTCTCCCTCTCTTTGAGCTGTTGCCCCTCTCCCTCTCTCTCCCTCTTCATGAAACCCTAGATCCACAATGAAATCAACCCCAAAACCCCATTCCCACTTCACAAAACTTGCTCCCAAGCTCACTAGCTACACATTGAACCTAGCAAGATTGGATTTGGAGGACTTTGAGCAACTCAAGAAGATTCTTGAGTTGCCAAAGGAGATAATTACTACACCTATTAGAGTAGTATCTCATTTCTAGTGCATCAATACTAGTTTCATATCGATATGGTGTTGTTTGGTGGATTTGTGAAACATCAAGTTAGGGTTTAGGGTTTGATTTGAAATCAAAGTGAAATTGAGGCTTGTTGTGACCTTAGAACCCCTTGTGTGATGCTAATATGGACCCAAACCTGAACTAGAAACCAGAATACGGATTTATGAGACGATGTCGGAGAAAAATTGTGAATATGTGATCGTATTTAGGAATCTGCTATCACCCCGAGACCCCAAAAATAAACTGAGTTGACAGTGAGATGTGCAGGCACCATGGAACCACCACACCAAACCCTAGCCCCCAACTCAAATGTACGGCCGCCAATTTATTCCTTCTGGCCGCAAATTGCGGCCAGAGCAGGAGGGAATTGCCTCGATTTTTGTGCATGGCCCTATTTCCTCTATTCTTGACCCTGGGTATGTCTAGTTTTGACTGATTCCATCTAGGGTAAAATCTGGGTTGATTTTCCTATGTTGGTGCATAGTTTACGACTTGTTTTAGCATGGATTTTGGTATTTGGTGTTTCGTTCCTGTCGGGTGGCATTTGGACGTCACCGACAAGTGGATATTGATCGTGTTTGCATGCGAGGTTAAAGGTTTTTACCTATAGGCGTAGCGTGTGACGTTTTGGTTTCCGATGTGATTTTCATGTGCTTTAGCAATTGCGATAACCTTGTAGGTACCCTACGTGATGTTGAGGCAAAGAAGATGAAGATAGCGACATCGGCATTGGCACACGAGAAGCAAGGTGAGTAGATTTATATCTACGGGGAGAAGTCGGGTGGATGGCGTATAGCACCCCCGCAGTCCATGGTGATGTATACGAATACGTATACACACATATATTTATTATGTGTTGTTTAGGATTATTGATGGTAATAATGGTATTATTGGTGATAAGGATGTATTGGTTTAGTATAGTGCGAAACCCTAGAGTAGTGGTTGCACCCACACATACACGTACACATATACTTGCATGCATTCTTTCATCTATCTGTGCGCATATAGAGGTGCGTATATCTACACTTGGGTATGGGACTATGTGTTCATATACGGGATTGAGGATGATACATGGGATTGAGTTGAGTCGATGAGGTTTGATTGAGGCCGCGAGACTCGGCGATATGACAGAGTTCGTATTTGAGATGTGATATGATGGTAGTGATACCGGATATGTGATGAGATGAATGGGATATTGACCCGTACCCAGCTATTGGGATGCCGTACGACGATTTACCGTACGAGCTTTATATTGATGTTAGACCCGCACTCATGACTCGAGGATGTTATATGATATGCTGTATCGTACGTGATGCTATTGAGGCGAGATCACCGACTATATATATATATATATATATATATATATATATATGTATGTATGTATGTATATCGACTCAGATTTAAGTGGCTTCCATACCCCTTCCGATTGACTTGATTGTTGGGTTCGTAGTTCGCATAGTAGGTGTTAGACTAGACCCGAGTCATACCTATTTCAAAACTAACGAATTGGGGATATTTTAACGATAGGCAAAAGGGTTTATACGAACATTTTCAAACGACGCATCTTTTCTTAAAACACCGTAGCCCTTATTTTACCAAAATCCCTAATTCGTCTTATTTCAAAAGGCAAGGTTGCATGATATATCTATTGAGGCAGGTTCTCTACTGTTGCGTTGATTATTCGATTCCGCATTTTCATGCTATTTGCATTGCATCGCTTGTATTGTTGATATATTTCAGTTATGCTGCTAGGACACCAGTACCGTTATCGATGATGCGTATATTCCACGTACACTTGTTGCCGGCTCACACACTTCATCATCGATAATTGCCATGTCACTACACTGTAGTACCGTTGCATTCAGTGTATGTCGCTTACATTTCTTTATATGTCGCATACATCATGCTTTCTGATTATACGCATTGAGATATGTTGTTTCCATGATATTTTTGGTTTTTGGGAACCGTGGGTGTTTCAAAAAGAGAATATGTAATTGTTTTAAAACCCGGTTACCCTTGATATGATATTTCAGTGCGTCCACCATGTGTTATCTCGGTGCTGAGAGCGACATGTGAAACCCGATTCGAGGAGGCGGATTAGGCCGATTGCGGGTACATGGTGGACCCGATATGGTTCCCCGGGGCAAGAAATGTTTTTCGTAGAGTAGACGATGGCCTGGCCGGATGGCGAGTACCTACCGGTGATTGGTTGGACCTGGCGGTTATCCAGAGGATACTGACCAGAGTCGATAGATGGATATAGGCGTACTGCCGGGGCCGAGGGCCGATACCGCAGACAGAGCCTGTGGGCCAATCCGGACTGACGGAGCCCGATATATGAGCATTTACGTGCCGATGCTGGGCACAGTTTTCCTGAAGTTTTCGAGTGTCGATGCTGGGCACTCCGGTTTCATGATTTTGACGTGTCGCGATGGACACGGATGGTTTATATCCTCATATTATTCCCATGCACATGCTTTATGATATTTACATGCATGATGGTTATTGTCATTGGGTGACGAGTGGACGGGATCCACGTATATGCAGATTTGATTACATTGATCATACCTTACATTTATGATATGCTATTACCTGAGGCACTGGCACGAGCACTTGGTACTACACTCATGCATAGAGTTTACCTTGCCAGTTTTGCATGCTTCAGACTTATTCATATTGAGATTTATTTATATCTGATCGTATTGACCTAGGATGGGTCATGCATTCGATCTCTGCTTGTAGATATTTTCTATTCATGAGTTGGCAACTCACCCCCGTTGTGCCACAGTTCTTGCAGGTTTTTGCCGTACAGATTCCATAGCGGCATTTCTGGCACACTGCTTCCTTATGGTTGACTTTCTTGGGTAGGTGGGTTCTTTTATATCAGAACCGCCATTGTACATTTATTATTCGTTGTATCTAGAATTCCATCAACCAAAACTTGTATATTGTTTCAGACTTAGAAATCAGTGTTGTATTATTTCGACCTTAGAGTTGCGCTTGTAGTATTACGGTTTTCTGGCTGTTTTGAGTTTCTTTTAGGGTTTTTGATCCTCGCCATTTGGCGTTGTATAGTATTATTGCTTGCGTGGTTGTGACCGTCGATTGACGAAGAGCTAGCTCCCGCTTGGGGATGCCTTTTATCATTTTATATATATTATTCTTGTTGTACACCGTTCGGGGCCAGTTTTTACAAAGGAAACTCTGCCGAAATTTTCAGGAAAGGTTATACATTTTTAAAATGCATATTCGGCTTAGTTATTTAAAAACTTTGATTTTCGAAAAATGATTTCTTTACTTCTTAAAACCAGTTTTCCTTATTTACTGTTTAAATGGTTTTAGATTTCCGGGCTTTTGGCTTACTTGGATCAGATGGGGCCCTATAGACTTCATATGGTTCAAGGGCCAGTCACGTGCTCTTTCGGGTCGTGACACCTTTGCTTGCCGATGCCGACGTCGCCATGCACTTGCTTTGTAGGGTTCCTAGGCACTCTTGTGAAGGTTCATAAGGCATCAAACATGCCCGAATAAAATTTTAGATGTGCCGAACAATCCAAAACCGGGATCTTTGCTAGATTATTAGGGTTTAACATGCAAGTAAACATCTTTACTACTAAGTGTGAGGGATTACAACCTTTGTAGTCCGCTCCTTCGCTTCATAAGCTCCGAGTAGAAGTCCCTTCGCCGCGATCCACGATCTCCCGGACTCAAGAGAGGCTCCACGACTCAAACGATCCATGCTAGCTTATAGTATTCCGTTTCTCCGATGATCTACGTCGAAGTTGCAATAGATCAAGCTCTCTCATTCTAATGAGGTGAACACCCTAATCTAATGGGCTAGATTAGATGAGGATGATGGAGTAGTATTTATTCTTTCTTTTTATATAATTTTCTCACAAGAAATCATCACAAAAGAAATAACTAGTAAGCTTTCTCAAAGCTCAAGAGAGAAGAAGATGATGAAATGAAAATGATAATCCTTTTGTGATGAATAGTAGTAAAGAATATATGATTGATTATGGAACCATGGTCAAGGATGAGAAGCTTAACCTTCCTAGAGAATAAACTAGAGCTAGGGTTTGGTTAGGTTAAGAATGCGTCATGGATAAGTATCAACCATAATATCTTAACCAAGACAAAAGGAAATCCTTCTAGAATGAACAAGAAGGAGCTAACCCTAATCAAACCCTAATCTCTTTTAATCATCACTAAACATATTTCATAATAAATCATATCATGTCACAATAATATATATTATATATTTGTAACAAAAGAAAATAATACAATTAGCATATATCGCATATATATCAATGTATTAATCCGGTGAGAAAATGAAATAATAAAGCGAGCCAATATTAGATAATGTAATACAATATATCATATATATCATTATACATTAAATCATCGAATCAACACTTGATTCGACGATCCGGCTATATCGAATATAACCGACTAATATCTCATGTACCGATCCATCGAATCAACACTTGATCCGATGACCTGGTTCATATCTAAATATCGCGAGAATATAATACGGTATCACATATCGCATTATCCTCGGTTCTGTACATATCACATATGTGCCTCTACTCCGTTTTGCCTAAGCCAAGAAACCTCTGTGTAGGACTCTAAAGAATCTTCAATACGCCGGTAGCAGGTGATGATCATATCAAACACCCATAAGCTGCAAGCGGTCAGCTAAACGTAACAGCCATCCAGGTATTGAGCGATCAGAAGATCAACAAGCTAGCATGTCCATTCTCCTATGAATCCAATCAGTAACACTCCCGTACAGTCCGGTCTGTTCGTATGATATGTCGCATATCAAGTCTAGGGGTGGTATACGTCAGACCCCAATAATCGATAAGTCGTGTCGATGTGAGGCTCATAACAGGTCGAGAAACTACTGGTAACACTTACCAGTATATCTCTATATCAGCCCGGGCCAGGGACTTCCAGTTATAGCCAATCGAACACAGTACAATATCAACTCCCTATACCGGGAGAGACGAATCCCCTCCTATGGCTCATTGCCTCCATGTGATTCGGAACTGTACCCAAAAGCCACCGTTTTGCACGCCCTCTTGGACGTGGTAAGGTGGAACTCAAAGCACAGTGGGAATCACACAAGACTCTATGACGATCTCGGGTCAACAGACTACTCTGTATAAGTGTCACCGGAGAACTGCCATCTGACGTGAGGTATAATACCATCTGGGAGTTCTCGGCGAGTCCGTCCAGTGTACCCAGTCTCCACAGAGCACCCGTACACCATCCTTGATGTCAAACACCGATGGATATGAGATCATCCATCGCCCATCATATGGGTCAAGATGCGTATACGCTAGTCTACTCTAGTGTATCGATGCCCTGTCTCGATATACCCTCGACTAGGAACATTTATAGGATGTACTCATCGACTACCGTGGCTCCACTAGTATGATCTCATCATAATCCCAGTAGTCGAGTACAGATCCTAAGGGCTTTATCAACATGTGAGAGAAAGACAGTAAACCAATACAAGTCAACATGTTAAGATAAAGTGAAACCAAATAGCATACTATAATGACGAACAAGAAAGTCCTCTATGTATATATCCAAGCATCCAACATAATATACATCATATGTACAACAATGGCCTCTAGGGCATATACATAACTAACAATCTCCCACTTGCACTAAGGCTAGCTGATGTAGTATCTCCTACCTAGCATCCCGAATAATCTCTCAAACTGTATCTGGGGAATGGCCTTCGTGAGTGGATCCGCAGTGTTATCCTTCGTATCTACTCTCCTGACCTCGATCTCCCGGCGATCAACTATCTCCCTGATCAGGTGATACCGCCTCAGAATATGTCTGGACTTCTGATGGGACCTGGGTTCCTTGGCCAAAGCCACAGCTTCATTGTTATCGCAATACAGAGATATTGGATGCTCAATGGATGGAACCACACCAAGTTCACTAATGAACTTCTTCATCCAGACAGCCTCTTTGGCAGCATCGTTAGCAGCGATGTATTCAGCCTCCATCGTCGAGTCTGCAACGGTATCCTGTTTGGAACTCTTCCAACATACCGCCCCTCCATTGAGGGTAAAGACAAATCCCAAGTGCGACTTAGAGTCGTCCTTATCACTTTGGAAGCTGGAATCGGTAAATGACTCCACCCGGAGTTCTCCGTTACCATACACTAAGAACATGTCTCTAGTCCTTCGTAAGTACTTGAGAATGTTCTTCATAGCTGTCCAGTGACTCTCTCCAGGATCTGCTTGATACCGACTCACTACACTTAGCGAGTATGCTATATCAGGTCTGGTACATAGCATCGCATACATGATAGAGCCTACTGCCGAAGCATAGGGTATCCCTTACATGCGAGCTCTCTCCAAATCAGTCTTGGGAGACATCTCTTTGGAGAGAGTGATTCCAGAGATCATGGGTTGGTTCCCACGCTTGGATTCTTCCATACTAAACCTCTTTAGTATGGTGTCAATGTACCTGGATTGGGACAATTCCAGTATCTGTTTAGATCTATCTCTATAGATCATGATTCCCAATATACAGGAGGCATCACCTAGATCTTTCATTGAGAATCTTTGTGATAAGAAGAGCTTGATTGATTGCAGCATAGGAATGTCATTTCCTATCAAGAGTATGTCATCCACGTACAATATGAGGAAGACAACCTTACTCTCTGCTACCTTCTTATAGATACAAGGTTCATCTATATTTTCGATGAAGTCAAACTCTTTGACTACAACATCAAAACAGATGTTCCAACTCCACGATGCTTGCTTTAACCCATAAATGGATTTAAGCAGCTTGCACACCTTTCCGTTGCTCCCACTATCTACGAAGCCCTCTGGCTGAGTCATGTACACGCACTCTTCTAAATCACCGTTTAGAAAGGCGGTCTTAACATCCATTTGCCAGATTTCGTAGTCATGGTATGCAGCAATGGCAAGTAAGATCCGGATGGACTTAAGCATAGCCACTGGAGAAAAGGTTTCGTCATAATCCACACCTGGTCGTTGACGAAAACCCTTTGCTACAAGTCTAGCTTTGAAAGTCTCAACTTTTCCATCTACACCAAATTTCATTTTAAAAATCCACTTGCTCCCAATGGGTTTTACCCCCTCAGGAGCATTTTCTAAAGTCCATACTTTATTGGTGTACATGGATTCCATCTCAGATCACATTGCATCCAGCCATTTCACAGAGTCACCACTTGTGATGGCCTGCTCGAAACTAGTTGGGTCATCATCTTCCATGATGCAATCCTCGCTTCCACCATCAATGAGAAAACCGTAGTATCTCTCAGGCGGATGAGAAACCCTGCTAGATCGGCGGAGAGGCTGGGATTCGTCGGGTACTACTGAATCCTCTGGTTCTACCAAGTCTTCTATTATAGTTTGTGTCGCTGGAACCTCTTCCAGTTCTACCTCAATGCCACTATTCTGTTTCATAAGAAAACCTTTTTCTAAGAAAGTGGCATGTCGAGAAAAGAACACATTTTGTTCCTCGGGGTGGTAGAAGATATACCCTTGTGAATTTTTGGGATATCCTACAAACTTACATAAGACAGATCTTGCCTCGAGTTTGTCCGGATTTTGCCTTTTGACATAGGCCGGACAACCCCATATCTTAATATAATTAAGATGTGGTCTCTTCCCTTTCCATATCTCATATGGAGTGGTAGGCACAGATTTGGTGGGAACTCTATTCAATAGGTATATGGTTGTCTCAAGCGTATATCCCCAGAAGGAAATAGGTAACTCAGCTGTACTCATCATTGAGCGCACCATATCTAATAGGGTGCGATTCCTCCGTTCCGATACACCATTGTGCTGTGGTGTATAAGGAGAAGTAAGCTGAGAGAGAATCCCATTCTCTTTTAGATAATCTAAGAACTCATTGCTTAAGTATTCTCCTCCTCGATCAGATCGAAGAATCTTAATACTTTTGCCCGTTTGATTCTCTACTTCGTGCTTATATTCTCTAAATTTCTCAAAAGCTTCAGACTTGTGTTTCAACAGGAACGCATGCCCGTATCTAGAGAGATCGTCAGTGAATCTAATGAAGTAGGAAGAACCGTTCCTGGCATGTGTAGACATGGGACCGCATACATCACTATGTACCAGTCCTAAGAGTTCCATAACTCTTTCTCCGTGTCCACTAAACGGAGCTTTGGTCATTTTTCCTTTGAGACATGAATGTCAAGTCTCATAAGATGATAATTCGAACGGATTCAAATATCCATCTTTATGTCACTTAGCCAGTCGTGTTGCATTGATATGACCAAGTCTACAATGCCACAAGAAGGATTCGTTCATTTCTGAACTCTTCCTCTTGTGTGTGTTTTGTATATTGAGGACTGTATTTTGATTTAGAATGAATATGCCATTATGTAACGAGCCTGATGCAATCAACTTTTGATCTAGGAATATGTTCATAACATTATCCTGTACTACAAAATTATATCCTTCTTTACTTAATAAAGAAACTGATATAATGTTGCACATCATGCTCGGTATATAATAGTACTCATTCAGAATCAGTGTATCGCCACTTGGTAATACTAGGTGATATTCGCCTACTGCTTTGGCTGCAACATTTGTCCCATTCCCTACTTGAACGGAATGATCACCTTTTTCCCAGTTCTCTACCTTTCCTCAGCCCATGTAACAATTTACATATGTGGGATCCTGATCCGGTATCTAATACCCAGGACGTAGGGTGAAGTGAGAAACAGTTCTCAATAACTAACACACCTGAAGAAGATGCATCAACATGGATGTTCTTTTGGGCAGCTTGAGAATCCAGATATTCTCCTATTCCCTGTTCAGTCTTATAACTCTTATAAGAAAGAACGGGTCCAACGTTCCCCTATTCAGTATAATAAGCGGGTTCAGTCAATACATCCATATTATTATCTTGATTATGGCCTGACATGGTCGCTACCTAGAGAGAGAGAGAAGAAAACATTTTAGCGTATGCTCTTGCAAGATTAGATTGGTTATTATCTTATCTAATCAGGATGTCTCCCACTGTTTTTATCAAATCTTCCTTCAAAACCTAAAAGGTAAGATTAGCCGGGATTAATTACACCCTACAATTTCGTCAATCTTTCAGCCAGATCAGTGTCAGTACTTGAGGGAGGTTTCCCGTGCTTTCGTACGGACCTAATTAAAGTAAACCTCGTTTTCCCAGAGGCGTAACCCCGTTAACACTTTTCTAGACACCTACTTGATCGGCTAATTGTCCTGTGTAAAACTCTCCCATGAGTAACTCTTACTCACAGTGGGTATCGGGATCCAACTATCTCATAGGAGGTATGCAATCTCATTGCAAATTTCAACACTTGAAATTCCCGATAATATTTTTACCCCTAGCGTGCTATGACCTTGACACATGCCAAACAACCCATAGTCCGCTAGTCAAGTTCAACCCGTACAATTCGTGATTGAATTAAACCCACGCGTACGACCCTTGATGCATGCCAAACAACGCCGTATGAATACCCTAATCCAATCGCATCTCATGCTATAGATAAGTAATAATTAGCTACCGTACGCTACGCCTTGACGCATGCCAAACTACCGCAGCACGAATACTAAATATTACTTAACTGAATTGACGGAGGGCTACGCAGGTTTTTCAGAAAACCTTGAGCGTAATGAACTTGATATCGTCGTAGAATAATGTGAAATTTTGAAATGGAGTGTTTTTGAGGCTTTCATTAGTTTAGCTAAAGAGGTCACTCCCGGTGAAGGGATCTCGGCTCTTTCCTCATCGAATAAGGTGCAGGACATATCATATATATCACTGTGCAAAGCAAAACTCTAAAAGCAATCAAAAGATAAACCGAGTTTTGTAGCATCTGCCAGTTTCGCTAAAGAGGTCACTCCCGGTGAAGGGATCTCGGCTCTTTCCTCATCGAATAAGGTGCAGGGGATATCATATATACCGCTATGCAAAGCAAAACTGTAGCTACCCTTTTTATAAAGTTTTGATTCTACAACATCTTTTAGGTTTCTTTTCTTTTTATTAATCTCATTAATAAAACCCCATCAGTTTATGCTTCCTAAGCATCACAGAAGAAACGAAAGCAGTAATATTTATATATCAGCACATATATATATATATATATATATATAGTATAAGCATTCATCTCAGGCAGTAATATGATCTCATCACAGAACATTACAGCAGAAGAACATATATGAAATATTGGATATACTAGGATATCCGTGTTTTCAATACGAGCCTGTATAAAACACGGATTCCACGGTCGCGATGAATAGCCAAACCCACATCCCTAGACCCCAACAAGAGCGGCAAGTAACACTGCCAATTCTAGGGTTAGGAGACCCGGTCTCGACTCCTCGAGATGGCCTCCCACAGGACCGTAGAACCCGGTTACTTGTGCTCCCCTCCTTGGGTCTACCTAATGCGGAAAAGTAAATAATATACAATGGTGACATCAACCTCATCCCGGAAGTGCCCCAATAAAAGAATATTACATACAAATGAATTTTACATGAATGAAAATAAAAACCCTCATCTCACATAAAACCCCCAGCTATTCAAAACGCGACGATCCAATATAACATATCACAGCAACACATAATATCACATATCATCAACGTAAGTAATGTTAGTTATATGTATGCCCTAGAGGCCATTACTGTACATTGGATGTATATTGTAGTGGATGCTGGGACATATATAGGTAGGACTTTCTTGCTCGACATGATAGTACGCTATCTGGTTGCTCTTTGTCTTAACATGTATACTTTCTGTCTCTCTGATTACATGTTGATAAAGCCCTTAGGATGAGTACTCGACTTCCAGGACTATGATGCAGATCATACTAGTGGGGCCTGGGTAGTCAATGAGTACATCCTTCATTGTTCCTAGTCATGGGAATATCGAGACGGGGCATCGATATCCCAGAGTAGACTAGCATTTATCTTCTCGACCCATGTGATGGGCGATGGATGATCCCATATCCATTGGTGTTTGACATCAGAGATGGTATACGGGTGCTCAGTGGAGACTGGGTACACTGAACGGACTCGCCGAGAACTCCCAGATGGTATTATACCTCACGTCAGATGGCAGTTCTCTGGTGACACTGGTACAGCTTAGTCTGTTGACCCGAGATCGTCATAGAGTCTTGTGTGTCTCCCACTGTGCTTTGATTTCCACCCTACCACGGCTCTACTGAGTCGTGCAAACAGGTGGTTTTTGGGTACAGTCCCGATTCACATGGAGGCAATGAGCGATAGGAGGGGATTCGTATCTCTCCCGGTATTGGGGGTTGATGTTGCGCAATGCACGACTGGCCATAACAGGAAATCCCTGGCCAGGGTTGCAGTGATATACTGGTAAGAGTTATCAGTAGTTTCACGAATGTTATGGACCTCAAATCGGCATGACTTATCGAGCTACTGGGGTCTGACGTTTACCACCCCTAGGCGAGATATGCGACATATCAGACGAACAGACCGGACTGTACGGTAAGTGTTACTGGTTGGATTCGCAGGAGTGTGAGCGGGCTTGCTCGTCGATCTTCTGATCGCTCAATACCCGGGTGGCCGTTACGTTTAGCAGACCGCTTGCGGCTTGTGGATGCTTGATATGATCATCATCTGCTGCCGGCGTATTGACGAGTCTTTAGAGTCCTACACAGAGGTTTCCTGGCTCAAGCGAAACGAAATAGGAGCGCATATGAGATATGTGCGGGCCCGAGAATAATTCGAGTATGTGATACCGTATTCCATTCTCGCGATCAATGTATCGATTGGTTATATGCGATATAACCTAGTTATCGAATCAAGGATTGATTCGATAAGCCGATACATATGATACTAGTCGGTTATATCCGATATGACCGGATCGTTAAATCAAGTGTTGATTTAATGATTTAGTGCATATTTATATATTTGATATATTACTTTGCGTTAACTAGTATTGGTTCACTTTAAAAGGATTTTCTCACTTGAATTGTACACATTGTATATGCGATATAGTTTTGTGCACATGTTTGTATCATGTTTAATGATACATGCTTACTTGGTTAATGTAAAGAATCAAACCATGGTTTAAGTTAATGATTAGGGTTTTGATTATTTATTCATTTATCTTTCTTATTTATTCATTTTTGGAAAAAGAAAAGGATAAATGAATGGTTGAATGTTTTGTTTTTAGTTGAAGTTTCTTGAAACTTTGACTAAGTCACTCTTTTGTTCTTATGCTTAACCCTAACCATCCTTTTAACCATGGTCTTTTCTCTACACCTAACTAAGGTTGAAAGTATGATAAGTATTCTTTTTATTTTCCTTTTTAATTAACTTATCATATCTTCTTCATCTTCTTCTTCCATGAAGAAAGCTAGTGGCCATCAATGGCAACTAGTGAAATCAAGTGAGAAATCCAATTCTAAAGTCTACCCACTTCCTATTTCTTCATCCTCTACCTCTTGCCAAGTTGTATAGGGTGTTTACTTCACAAGTTTTCAAAGCTTGGTGAAGTTAGAGCTTGTTCTTGTGATGCCTCGATGTAGATCATCTTCGGCATCGAACCGACGATCAAGCCCGCCCATTCTTCGATGATGCCAATGCTAGAGTCAAGGGTTCGATTTGGACAGTGGAGGGAGATCATCGCGGAGCTTAGGAAGTGGTGGACCGGATCTACAAAGGTTGTAGCCCCTTCCCTTTAGCTATATTTCCGTTTACTTACTCGCTTCGCCTATACTTCTAGCCAACGATCCGTTCTAGGGTTTCTCGGCACCATATTTTTTAGAAATTGGCATGTTTGATCACTTGTGAGACTCCATTAGAGTGCCTAGGAACCCTACAGTGGTATCAGAGCCTAGCTAGAGCCTTAGGCGAAGTCCCGACGGAATCAGAAGTCCGATCGACCCAAAACCCGACTTGAAAAATGCTCTCTGGACTTTTTTGAAAAACGTGGTTTTTTGTAGATTAAAAATATTCAGAAAAATCAGTAGGAAGATATAAGGGTTACTGTAAAATTCGAGGGTGTGATTCCATAAAGGCGCCGCGGATCCGCGGCATGAGCATGCTCATGCGGCGGATCCGCGGCCATTTCGTCGTTTTGTGCATCCTATTTTGCACAGTAATTCTTAGTTGTCTGTGCTGGTTTTCCTGGGGATTTTTAATAATTTTTCCAGAGTTGCATTTTCTGGGTTGTATTGGGAACTCGGTGTATCGATCGGATTGTCTAATTTTGTCGGTGTGTTTTTCCGGATAAATCTTAGAATATGTTAAAAAGTTCGACCGGATATAAATACCCACTTTTTCCCCTGCCGGGAAATTTCCAATTGTTGGATTTTTCCGTAGTTTAACGACGTTCTAAGTAGTGCAAGTAACGCGATGGACCCTCTAGAAGACAACAAACCTTAACTCGATTATGTGACCGTCTTGAACTGCCCTTTGAACCTTCGAGTTTGGGGGAGTACGGCGTGCCACATGTGAGGCGTTGGCTTGACCCTTCTACGGCTGGACCGTTGGTACTGAGGCACGAACTGAATGTTGTTAGACTTATTTCATGTGTTGAGCTGTATCGGGAAAACTTGGGTGTTCGATTGTTCGATCGAAAAATTTAGCATTTTCTATTTATCCGGAATGTGATACAATAATTGGAATTCACAAATTGTTATGAGATAACGGAATGAATATTATAAACGTAGCAGTTTAGTCTCACTTGATCGGTTGCCACGGAATTTTGATGTGATCAAAAGTCCGTCGCAATCACGTAGCGTACGCGGATACTCGCCGGGTAAACTTAATAGACAGCCTCACTCCATAGCCCCGACTAAGTGACTGTAGGAGAACCCCGTCGCCGAAAGCATCCGTTCGGGTGCTCGCGGCAGCGGTGTTCCGCCTTGGTGCACTTTGTCGACGGCGTCGGGGGTGCGGCCGCCTACTAAAGTTTGCGACGAGCATTCGATCAGAATGTCAGGAATCCTGTTGAATTGCCCGACTTGATATTGAAAAGTGTTTTCGATAATGAGACTAAAATGCGGGGTTTATAATTGTTAGGCATGCGATGTCTAAAGAATTCATTTGATCAGGCATACGATGTCTGAGGTGGTTGCGGATTCCAACTGTTGTAGTTTTACACTTTCTTTTCTGTAACCGTAAGTGTAATATGTGATATCGCCGGTTTCGTTACTATATGTCAACGACAATTGGGATACGCATGTTTGCTTACGTTGATGACATGTGATGTTATGTGTTGCTGGATATGTTATATTGGATCGTCGTGTTTGAATAGCCGGGGGGTTTTTATGTGAGATGAGTGTTTTTCATTTTCATTCATGTAAAAACTTGTATGTAATATTCTTTTATTGGGGCACTTCCAGGTTGCGGAAGTTGTCACCGTTGATGTATATTATTTACTTTTCTGCACTAGGATAGACCCAAGGAGGGGAGCACAAGTAACCGGGTTCTAGGGTCCAGAGGGAAACCATCTCGAGGAGTCGAGTCCGGGTCTCCTAACCCTAGAAATGGTAGGGTTGCTTGCCGCTCTCGTAGGGGTCTAGGGGTGTGGGATTGGCTATTCATCACGATCGTGGAATCCGAGTTTTATACTGGCTCGTATTGAAAACACGGACGTCCTAGTATATCCAATATTTCATATGTATCTTCTGCTGTGATTTATCTGTGATCATGTGATGTTCTGTGACAGATATTATATATAGTATATATGATATATTATATAAACGTTGCTTATGTTTTACACCCGTGCTAGCCCTGCCCCGCTCTGCCGTTAGTTACCTAACCTAACGGTGCAGACGGGACATCGAGGCGAATGCGGATGGCATAAGCGTACGTTATATTTATCTGTGATGTTTAGGTGGATTTAAATGATGGGATATTCATTAATGAGATTAATGAAAGAAAATAAACCTAACTGATGTTGTGGAATCGAATTTCAAAATAAAAACAGGTAGCTACAGTTCTTGCTTTGCATCGTGGTGTTCATTATAGAACATCCTGCACCTTATTCGATGAGGAAAGGACCGAGATCCCTTCACCGGGAGTGACTCCTTTAGCAATAACTGGCAGATGCTACACACTCGATTTGTCTTTGATCGCTTCTATAGTTTCTGCTTTGCACAGTGATATATATGATATATCCCGCACCTCATTCGACGAGGAAAGGGCCGACGATCCCTTCACCGGGAGTGACCCCTTTAGCAAAACTAGAAAAGCCTCAAAAACATTCCATTTAAAAACCATTTGATTCCACAACGAGATCAAGTTCAAAGCGTTAAAGGTTTTCACAAAAACCATTCGCAACCCTCCGTCATTTTAGGAAGTAGAGTACTTAGTATTCGTGCTGTGTTTGTTGACCATAGTCAAGGCACAGTGTACGGTAGCTAAGTGATGTCTTCCTACACCGCATATGATGCGATTAGTTAGGACAGTCATGTGGCTTTGTTGACCTTAGCCAAGGGTCATGTGGGTGGGTCTAATTAATCACGAAATGACGGGTAGAACTTGACTAGTACCTATGATTTGTTGACCTTAGCCAAGGTCATAGGTGCTAGGGGAAAAAACCATTATCGGGAGTTTCAAGTGTTGAAATTTGCAATGAGATTGCATACCTTCTATGTGATAGTTGGGTCCCGATGACCACTGCGAGTAATTGTTACTCCTGGGAGAATTTTGCACTTTACAATTAGCCGATCAAGTAGGTGTCTAGAAAGGTGTCAACGGGGTTACGCCTCTGGGAAAATGAGGTTTACTGTAATTAGGTCCGTGCGAAAGCACGGGGAACCACCCTCAAAGTACCGACACTGGCCTGGCTGAAAGATTGGCGAACTTATAGAGTGTAATTAATCCCGGCTAATCTTTCCTTTTAGGGTTTGAAGGAAGATTTGATAAAAACAGTAGGAGCCATCCTGATTAGATAAAATATATAACCAATCTGATCTTGCAAGAGCGCACGCAGAGTGTTTTCTTCTCTCTCTCTCCTGGTAGCGACCATATCACGCCTTAATCAAGATAACAAAATGGATGTATTGACCGAACCAGCTTGTTATACTGAGCTGGGGAACGTTGGTCCCGCTCCAACTTATAATTGTTATAAGACAGAGCAGGAAATTGGGGAATACCAGAATTCCTATGCCGCCCAAACGAAGAAAGTGCATATGATGCATCTCCTTCGGGTGTGTTCATTACAAAGAACTGTTTCTCAGTATCCTCTGCATTCTGGGTATATGATACCGGATCAGGATCCCAGATATGTAATCTGTTACATAGGGCTGCAAAAAGGTAGAAAAATTGAGAACGGGTGATAAGTTTCATGAGACAGAAAACAGGGCAAGTGTTGCAGCCAAGTCTGTTGGTCACTGTCACCCTGTATTACGAATACATTGATTCTGAACAAATGCTATTAGATACCGAACCTGATATACAAAATCATATCAGTCTCTTTATTACTAAAGAAAGGATATAATTTTGTATTGATGGATAATGTTTTGAACATTTCCTATATCAAAAGTTGATCGGTTCAGGCACGTTATCTAAAAGCATTGAAGTTTTAAATCAAACTCCAGTTCCTAGTATACAGAACATACACAAGAGGAAGAGTTCGGAAATGAACAAATCCTTCTTGGGGCATTGTAGACTAGGTCACATCAATGCGACCCGACTGGATGAAGTTACATTTTAGATGCATATTTAAATCAGTTTGAATTTACATCTTGTGAAACTTGCCAGTCATGTCACAAAGATATAATGACACCAGCTCTGTTTACTGGAAACTGAGAAAGAGTTAGTAAACTCTTGGGACTGATGCATGATTATGTATGTAAGGTCTCCTGTCTAAACATGCCAGGACTAGTTCTTTATACTTCATTATAATCTCTGATAATCTCTCAAGATTCAGTCATATGTTCCTGTTGAAATATAAGTCCAAACCTTTTGAGGTATTCACAGAATATAAGTTAGAAGTAGAAAACCAATAACCGGGTATAAGTATTATGTCCTTTGATGAGATCAAGGAGGAGAATACTTGTGCATGGAATTCCTGGATTATTCTAAAGGAGAATGAGATTCTCTCTCAGCATTACTCCTCCAAATAACCATAGCACATTGGTGTATCGGGACGGAGCAATCACACCCTATATGATAAGGTGTGCTCTATGATGAGTACTACTGAGTTACCTGTTTCCTTTTTGGGAGTTATGCGCTTGAGAAGCTGCATACCTATTGAATAGGGTTCTAATCAAATCACTGCCTACCATTCCATATGAGATATGGTATGGGAAGATCCTATCTCTTAAGTAAGTTAAGATTTGGGATTGTCCGTCCTATGTCAAAAGCAAAATCCGGACAAGATCGAGGCAAGATCAGTTCTGTAGAACTGGAAAGGTTCCAGCTGTACAAAACTGCTAATGATTTGACAGAACCAAAGGATTCAATAGTTTCCGACGAACCTCAGCCTCTCCGCCGACCTAGTAGGGTTCCTCACCCACCTGAGAGATACCTCGGTTTCTTGATGACAGTGGGAGCGAGGATTGCATCATGAGATGATGACCCAACTAGATTCGAGCAGGCCATCAAGAGTAGGGACTCTGTAAGAATGGCTGGATGCTTAGCCATCTGAGATGGAATCCATATACACCAACAAAGTATGGACTTTGGTTGCGATATCTGAAGGGTTAAATCCCCATCAGGAGCAAGTATATCTTGAGAAGATTACTTGGTGTAGATGGAAAAGTTGAGACTTTCAAAGCTAGGCTTATTAAAGGTTTTAGTCATCAACCAGGCATGGATAATGATGAAACCTTTTCCAAGTGACTATGCTTAAGTCCATCCGGATCTTACTTAACATTGCTACATACCATGACTACGATATCTGGTGGTTGGGTGCCCTGACTGCTTTTCTAAATACTGATTTAGAAAAGAACGTCTGTAAGAACACAGCCAGAGGTCTTCGTAAACAGTGGGAGCAGCGGAAACGTGTGCAAGTTGCTTTGCATAATGAAGCAGGCATCGCGGAGTTGGAACGTCTGTTTTGATGTGATAGTCAAAGTGTTTGACTTCATCAAAATGGTAGACGAACCTTGTATATACAAAAGGGTAGTAGAGAGTAAGGTAGCCATCTTCGTATTGTACGTAGACAACATACTCTTGATAGGAAAAGAGTTTCCTATACTACGATCGGTCAATCTCCTATTATCACAAGGATTCTCCAAATAGGATAAAGATGATACCTCCTAAATCCTGAGATTTGGACCTATGAGATAGATCTAAAGGGATATTAGGGTTCTCACTAGGTATAGTGAGATTGTATCAATCGATCCTGGGGAGAATCACTGGAAGTGTTCCAGGGTGATAAAGACGACTGAATGTCAGTCACAGGCACTGTCTTTACCCTCAGTAAAGGGACGGTATGTTGGAAGAGTTCCAAGCTAGATACCATGGCAAACTAGACGATAAAGGCTGGTCACATCGCTATTGAAGATACTACCAAAGAGGAAGTTTGGGTGTATATTGGTTCATAAGATGAACTAGATTCCTGCCATTGTATGACAATGGAAGTATGGCTTTGGCCTTGGAACCCTAGTCCCATCAGTGACCCAGACAAATTCTGAGGAAGCACCACCTGATCATGGAGATAGTTGATCTCCAGGGTGATCGAGGTTAGGAGAGTAGACTCAGAGGACAACATGGCGGATCCACTCACGAAGGCCTTTTCCCAGAGAGAGACTCCTATGGGATGGTTGAGTATTAGATACTGCAACCACTGTTACAGATGGACCTAATGCAAGTGGGAGATTATTAGTTATATGTATGCCCTAGAGGCCATTACTGTAAATTGGATGTATATTGTAGTGGATGCTGGGACATATATAGGTAGGACTTTCTTGCTCGACATGATAGTACGCTATCTGGTTGCTCTTTGTCTTAACATGTATACTTTCTGTCTCTCTGATTACATGTTGATAAAGCCCTTAGGATGAGTACTCGACTTCCAGGACTATGATGCAGATCATACTAGTGGGGCCTGGATAGTCAATGAGTACATCCTTCATTGTTCCTAGTCGTGGGAATATCGAGACGGGGCATCGATATTCCAGAGTAGGCTAGCGTGTATCTTCTCGACCCATGTGATGGGCGATGGATGATCCCATATCCATTGGTATTTGACATCAGAGATGGTATACGGGTGCTCAGTGGAGACTGGGTACACTGAACGGACTCGCCGAGAACTCCCAGATGGTATTATACCTCACGTCAGATGGCAGTTCTCTGGTTACACTGGTACAGCTTAGTCTGTTGACCCGAGATCGTCATAGAGTCTTGTGTGTCGCCCACTGTGCTTTGATTTCCACCCTACCACGGCTCTACTGAGTCGTGGAAACAGGTGGTTTTTGGGTATAGTCCCGATTCACATGGAGGCAATGAGCGATAGAAGGGGATTCGTCTCTCCCGGTATTGGGGGTTGATGTTGCGCAATGCACGACTGGCCATAACAGGAAATCCCTGGCCAGGGTTGCAGTGATATACTGGTAAGAGTTATCAGTAGTTTCACGAATGTTATGGACCTCAAGTCGGCTTGACTTATCGAGCTACTAGGGTCTGACGTTTGCCACCCCTAGACGAGATATGCGACATATCAGACGAACAGACCGGACTGTACGGTAAGTGTTACTGGTTGGATTCGCAGGAGTGTGAGCGGGCTTGCTCGTCGATCTTCTGATCGCTCAATACCCGAGTGGCCGTTACGTTTAGCAGACCGCTTGCGGCTTGTGGATGCTTGATATGATCATCATCTGCTGCCGGCGTATTGACGAGTCTTTAGAGTCCTACACAGAGGTTTCCTGGCTCAAGCGAAACGAAATAGGAGCGCATATGAGATATGTGCGGGACCGAGAATAATTCGAGTATGTGATACCATATTCCATTCTCGCGATCAATGTATCGATTGGTTATATGCGATATAACCTAGTTATCGAATCAAGGATTGATTCGATAAGCCGATACATATGATACTAGTCGGTTATATCCGATATGACCGAATCGTTAAATCAAGTGTTGATTTAATGATTTAGCGCATATTTATATATTTGATATATTACTTTGCGTTAACTAGTATTGGTTCACTTTAAAAGGATTTTCTCACTTGAATTGTACACATTGTATATGCGATATAGTTTTGTGCACATGTTTGTATCATGTTTGATGATACATGCTTACTTGGTTAAGTGTAGAGAATCAAACCATGGTTTAAGTTAATGATTAGGGTTTTGATTATTTATTCATTTATCTTTCTTATTTATTCATTTTTGGAAAAAGAAAAGGATAAATGAATGGTTGAATGTTTTGTTTTTAGTTGAAGTTTCTTGAAACTTTGACTAAGTCACTCTTTTGTTCTTATGCTTAACCCTAACCATCCTTTTAACCATGGTCTATTCTCTACACCTAACTAAGGTTGAAAGTATGATAAGTATTCTTTTTATTTTCCTTTTTAATTAACTTATCATATCTTCTTCATCTTCTTCTTCCATGAAGAAAGCTAGTGGCCATCAATGGCAACTAGTGAAATCAAGTGAGAAATCCAATTCTAAAGTCTACCCACTTCCTATTTCTTCATCCTCTACCTCTTGCCAAGTTGTATAGGGTGTTTACTTCACAAGTTTTCAAAGCTTGGTGAAGTTGGAGCTTGTTCTTGTGATGCCTCGATGTAGATCATCTTCGGCATCGAACCGACGATCAAGCCCGCCCATTCTTCGATGATGCCAATGCTAGAGTCAAGGGTTCGATTTGGACAGTGGAGGGAGATCATCGCGGAGCTTAGGAAGTGGTGGACCGGATCTACAAAGGTTGTAGCCCCTTCCCTTTAGCTATATTTCCGTTTACTTACTCGCTTCGCCTATACTTCTAGCCAACGATCCGTTCTAGGGTTTCTCGGCACCATATTTTTTAGAAATTGGCATGTTTGATCACTTGTGAGACTCCATTAGAGTGCCTAGGAACCCTACAAGTAAGTATGCATACACCGATCGTCGTTGATGTATAGCAACGAAAACCGACAATACAACTACATACTACACTTACGGTCACAGAAAAGAAATTGTAAAACTACAATATTTGGAATCCACAATCACTTTAGACATCGTAAATCCGGAATATCACACACTTCGCATTTCATGCCTAACTATATGAATCCCAAATATTGCATCACATTCCAGATAAATAGACAGTATTAAACTTTCCGATCGAATAATCAAATACCCAAGATTTCCTAAATAGCTCAACACTTGAGCGGAGTTCAAAAATTCCAGAATACGTCACAGTAGCAATGGTCCAGCCGTAGAAGGGTCAAGCCAACGCCTCACATGTGGCACGCCGTACTGCCCCAAACCCTAAGGTTCAAAAGGCAGTTCAAGACGGTCACATAATCGAGTTAAGGTTTGTTGTCTTCTAGAGGGTCCATCGCGTCACATGCACGTTTTTCCGAAAGATTTAAACCCGAGAAAAATTCAACACTTGAATGTTTTTCGTGCCGGGAAAAATTGAGTTAATGATATCCGTTCGAACATTTTAACAGTTTCTAAATATCCGGAAATAATAACGAATTTAAATTTTCCGATCGAATCAACGATTACAAAATAAACCCCAGAACACTCAACACTTGAGTCAGATTTAAAATATCCAGAAAATATAAAATACAGATACGGATATTACTGTAGAAAAACCAAAACCCAACTCCACATTCCCACCGCGGATCCGCGGCCCAAGCGTGGTACAGCTGCGGTTCCGTGGTGGTATGTACGGATTGGTGACACGTTTTTCACAATAATATTTATATTTCCCTGCTAAATTTTTTAGGAATTTTTAATTCTGAAAAATCACAGTTTTTAGAAAAAGTTCAGAGAGGGGTTCAAATCGTCGTATCGGAGTTCGTTCGGAGTTTTAACTTCGTAAACACGTCGCCTAATGCTCTAGCTAGGCTCTGATACCATTATAGGGTTCCTAGGCATTCTTGTGAAGATTCATAAGGCATCAAACATGCTCGAATAAAATTTTAGATGTGCCGAACAACCCAAAGCCAGGATCTTTGCTAGATTATTAGGGTTTAATATGGAAGTAAACATCTTTACTACTAAGTGTGAGGGATTACAACCTTTTTAGTCCGCTCCTTCGCTTCATAAGCTCCGAGTAGAAGTCCCTTCGCCGCGATCCACGATCTCCCGGACTCAAGAGAGGCTCCACGACTCGAACGATCCATGCTAGCTTGTAGTATTCTGTTTCTCCAATGATCTACGTTGAAGTTGCAATAGCTCAAGCTCTCTCACTCTAATGAGGTGAACACCCTAATCTAATGGGCTGGATTAGATGAGGATGATAGAGTAGTATTTATGCTTTATTTTTATATCATTTTCTCACAAGAAATCATCACAAAAGAAATAACTAGTAAGCTTTCTCAAAGCTCAAGAGAGAAGAAAATGATGAAATGAAAATGATAATCCTTTTGTGATGAATAGTAGTAAAGAATATATGATTGATTATGGAACCATAGTCAGGGATGAGAAGCTTAACCTTCGTAGAGAATAAACTAGAGCTAGGGTTTGGTTAGGTTAAGAATGAGTCATGGATAAGTATCAACCATAATATCTTAACCAAGACAAAAGGAAATCCTTCTAGAATGAACAAGAAGGAGCTAACCCTAATCAAACCCAAATCTCTTTTAATCATTACTAAACATGTTTCATAATAAATCATATCATGTCACAATAATATATATCACATATATATTATATATTTGCAACAAAAGAAAATAATACAATTAACATATATCGCATATATATCAATGTATTAATCCAGTGAGAAAATGAAATAATAAAGCGAGCCAATATTAGATAATGTAATCATATATATCATTATACATTAAATCATCGAATCAACACTTGATCCGACGATCCGGCTATATCGAATATAACCGACTAATATATCATGTACCGATTCATCGAATCAACACTTGATCCGATGACCTGGTTCATATCTAAATATCGCGAGAATATAATACGGTATCATATATCGCATTATCCTCAGTTCTGCACATATCACATATGTGCCTCTACTCCGTTTTGCCTGAGCCAAGAAACCTCTGTGTAGGACTCTAAAGAATCGTCAATACGTCGGTAGCAGGTGATGATCATATCAAACACCCACAAGCTGCAAGCGGTCAGCTAAACGTAACAGCCATCCAGGTATTGAGCGATCAGAAGATCAATAAGCTAGCCTGTCCGTTCTCCTGTGAATCCAATCAGTAACACTCCCGTACAGTCCGGTCTGTTCTTCTGATATGTCGCATATCAAGTCTAGGGGTGGTATACGTCAGACCCCAATAACCGATAAGTCGTGTCGATGTGAGGCTCATAACAGGTCGAGAAACTACTGGTAACACTTACCAGTATATCTCTATATCAGCCCTGGCCAGGGACTTCCAGTTATAGCCAATCGAACACAGCACAACATCAACTCCCTATACCGGGAGAGACGAATCCCCTCCTATCACTCATTACCTCCATGTGATTCGGGACTGTACCCAAAAGCCACCGTTTTGCATGCCCTCTTGGATGTGGTAATCACACAAGACTCTATGACGATCTCGGGTCAACAGACTACTATGTACCAGTGTCACCGGAGAGCTGCCATCTGACGTGAGGTATAATACCATGTGGGAGTTCTCGGCGAGTCCGTCCAGTGTACCCAGTCTCCACTGAGCACCCGTACACCATCCTTGATGTCAAACACCGATGGATATGGGATCATCCATCACCCATCATATGGATCAAGATGCGTATACGCTAGTCTACTCTGGTGTATCAATGCCCTGTCTCGATATACCCTCGACTAGGAATATTTATAGGATGTACTCATCGATTACCGTGGCCCTACTAGTATGATCTCATCATAATCCCAGTAGTCTAGTACAGATCCTAAGGGCTTTATCAACATGTGAGAGAAAGACAGTAAACCAATACAAGTCAACATGTTAAGATAAAGTGAAACCAAATAGCATACTATCATGACGAGCAAGAAAGTCCTCTCTGTATATATCCAAGCATCCATCATAATATACATCATATGTACAGCAATGGCCTCTAGGGAATATACATAACTAACATGCTTGTCATCACGAAGTCTTCGTGAGGGTACCTACACATCATAGCGTATCGTATCGCATTAAAAGCCAAATCGAAATCAAAACAACACACGAAACTCATATAGGTCAAAACCTATGGTTTTCCCCCGCAAAACAACCCGATATTACTCGATATAGACATACGAATGTCACGTGATCGAGATAAAGCACAAACACAAAAATCCAGAATTTAAATACGCAAAACCATAACTCGAATTAAAACAGAAAATCAAGTTTTTAGTCCCAGATTTTGTATAGGGTGAAAACAATGTGAGCAAACAACACTAGGGAGATATATAGGGTATATGTGAGCTACTGAAGCAACCTGGGCCCTAACCCCCACCCCATGGCCGGCCACATACGCAGTAAAATCGGCCTCCTCGGTTTTGGTGTCATGGAATTGGTTCGTTTTGGTTGGGTGGTCTCGTGGTGGTCCATCTCGGCTACTGGTACAGTTTGCTTTTCTAGTATTGGTCTCGGGTCACTCAAGATTTCCCTGCACGCCTTAAACACTCACAAAACCAACATGGTCTGTTTATGATTTGGGTTTCAGGTTTGGTATTGTGTTGGATCTGGGTTTATAGCACCAAGGGGGGTTTAAAGGTCACCACTAATGCTTAATTACACTAACACAACTCAAATTAACCCTAACCCTCTCTAGGGATATCCAAAGTCCACTAAACTTCGCCAAATCGATTTTAAACTTGAATAGATGCATAAGCAAAAGAAATACTACACTAATTGTGAAATGAATACCTCATTTGGGACCGAAGAATCCTCTACAGCAACAAAATATGATTTTTCTTGGTCCAAGGTGTAGCTTGTGAGCTTGTGCATCTTTTTTGTGAAGTGGGGAAGATGTTTTTGTGTAGTTTTGAAGCTTGAGTGAAGAGAAGAAGAAGAAGAAGAAGGAGAAGGGGAAAGGGTGGGGCTGTTGCTGGAGTCTTGGGAGAGAGTGAGGGAAAGAGAGAGAGTGTCCATGGTCAAGCATCATGCCTCCTAACTACCCCCCCATACCTCTTGACTTTCTTTTCTTTATTGTTTTCATTTCCTTTCTTTTCATTTTCCTTTCTTTTCTTCTCTCTAATATTGGAATAGGAAACCCAAATGAAACCATGGTAGAAAAATGCACAAGTGTGGAAAAAAACTTTGTGCATACTATGTGCACAAAACATGCTTAATCCACGATTAGCAATTTTTAATCACGATTAGCACTAAAATAGCTTATAATTAATCATAAAAACTTAAATTTTGCATGATTCACATAAAACACCCTCTTTTTAGTAATTTCCATAATTTTCCAAATTTTTCCCAATTTATCGGTATTTAATTATACCGCCTTATTAAAATATTCAATATTTTATTATTTAATTATAAAAATTCCCAAAATAATATTTTAATTTTTTGAAATGTTACAGTTATCTCGAGGATTATAGACCGAAGAGTATCTCCAGTCTATATTATGTTGCTGTGCGAAGCGGCTGATTTTATGACTCCTGTAGGCCGGCCCGTTATCGGAGATAATCCGTCGCGGAGTGCCGAACCGATAGATGACGTGTGTCTTGAAGAAATGGAGGATATTCTCCGTCTTCACTTCTCTTAGCGGTATGGCCTCAACCCACTTAGAAAAGTAATCAGTTGTCACCAGTATGAACCGATGTCCTCTGGACGATACTGGTTCAATGGGCCCGATTATGTCAGTTCCCTACATTTCGAACGACCAGCTAGCCACCGATGGATGTAGCGGATTTAGATGCTGGTGGATAAGGCCCCCATGAATCTGGCATGAGTGGCACTGCTTCGCATATTCGAGGCAGTCTTGGATCATTGTGGGCCAATAGTAGCCCATCCTTTTGATCTTCAGTTTCATTTTCGGCCCGGCTTGGTGAGAACTGCAGAGTCTGTCGTGAGTTTCTTGGATGACTCTCCTTGCTTCTTCAGGTCCCAGGCATCTTATCCCACAGGGAGTCGAACAATCTCTTATACAGAGTATCATTGACGAAGGCAAAAGACAGAGCTCGTTTCATGAGCTGATGTCTCGAGGATGAATCTGCAGGTGTTCGACGGGATTTGAAGTATTCTATAAAGACTTCTCTCCAATCCTTAGCCTTTTCCTGGTCTTTTATTTGTAGGGCCGTTTTCTTGATCGCTCCCTTTTCTTTGGACGACTCCGGAGATATTTCTGCCGGTGCAAGAACCCGACGGCTTTGCACAACGATCCTTACGTCATCGAGGTTCTCGTCGGCCAGTTCTTTAGCGAGCTTGGCTAATGCATCCGCCTTGTTATTTTTTGCGCGCGGTATGCTTTCTAGGACGTAGGAAGGGATCCGAGTCAGCAGTTATTACACTCCCTCACCGTACTTTACCAACTCTGGTTTGCACGTTTGATAGTCCCTATTTACTTGACAAACGACTAGCTGGGAGTCTCCGTATATGAGGAGGTTTTCGATTCCTAGGTCGATAGTGATCTCAAGACCTACTATCAAAGCTTCATATTCGGCTTCATTGTTTGTCCTCGGCTCTGTCAAGGAAAAGGCAGAGTGCATTATCCCTCTTTGTGGAGTCACGAAGATGAGTCCTACCCCAGATTTGATTATGGGGGTGTTGTGCTCTCGCTTTTTCATGGAAGATACCCCGTCGAATTAGAGTTCCCATTGGGTGTCACTCTCTCCTTTCTCTCCATCGATCGTGTCAAACGCGTGATCGTATGGCAATTCGCAATTTGGGGGTGAATCGGCAGGTATAGGATGCTCAGCGAAGAAGTCGGCGATGGCCTGGCCTTTCACTGCCTTGAGAGGTCGGTATGTTATCGAGAACTCCATCTAGAGAAGGGCCCATTTAGCGAGCCTTCCTGTTAGTATGGCTCTTGACATCAAATATTTGAGAGGATCCACTTTTGATATGAAGTGGACCTCATGTGCCAAAGCATAATGCCGAAGCTTCATTATAGCCAAGATTAATGCCAGGCAATGTTTTTCGATAGGGGAGTAATTGTTTTCTGCCCTTAGGAGAACTCAGCTTAAATAGTAGAAGGCCCTCTCTTTCCCTTGGTCATTCTCCTGTGCCCATAGTGTGCCTATAGAACACTCAAGGGCGGTTGTATACAGAATGAGAGGCTTTCCCTTGACCGGAGCGGTTAGCACCGGAGGATTCTGCAGGTATTGCTTGATTTCGTCCAGTGCGCTTTAGCATTTGCGATCCCAGACGAACGGGTTCCCCTTCTTCATTAGGTGACTGTAGGGGCGGCATTTGCCGGAGAGGTTGACTTGGATTTTGACACATGTTTAGGCATCTGCATTACGATGACTGGGATATTGTCAGGAGCGACTCATCATTTGCCCCAGTCGATTTGGACAAAGGTGGCTTAGTAGACAGGGTTGGGATCCTGGCGACTAAGACTTTTTGACTTTACGAGCCGTAAGGGTCTCATAAAGGTATTTCTCCCTATGAGTCGTGAGGATCTCGTAGGTGTATGTTCTCCCTAGAATTCGTGAGGACTTTTAAGCGGTGTTTTCTCTTGCAAGTCGTAAGGATCTTCCAAGAGTGTTTTCTCCTTATAAGTCGAGAGGACTTACAAGTGTTATTCACCATATAGGGACATTTCTTGCCATTTGTAGAACTTGGCAAAGAAATATTTATTCGTGCCCCTGGATTATATACAAGGGTCAATATGGACCGCCTTGTTAGTGTATATGCCCTAGAGGCCATTACTGTATCATACTAGTTTGTATATTACTTAATGGATGCTTGGGATATTCACCTTGTATATACAATCTTGCTCAAAATAGTAGTATGCTACTTGGTTTGTTTCTACTTCAATGTGTACATGTGTTTATTTTGTATATCGCCTATACACATTAGTAGAGCCCTTAGGATCTTTGCTTGATTACCAGCGATGTGATGGCCGTCACACTAGTGGGGCTGGGTAATCTATAAGCACATCCATATGCAGGTCCCTGGTCGCAGGACTATCGAGACAGGGCATCGATACTCCGGAGTAGACCAGCGCATGCGCTTCTCATCCCAGTGTGGGAGACGGTCTGTCCCACAGCCGTCAGTACGTCGTACTTGAGATAGTATGCGGGTGCTCGTTAGGTTACGGGTACACTGGACAGGACTCGTCGGGAACTGACTAGTTGGTATTATACCTATCGTCAGTTATCAGTTCCCAGGTGACATGAGTACAGCTTAGTCCGCTGACTTGACACTGTCACTTCGCCTCGAGTGTGTTCCCACTGTACTTTGATCACTACCCTACCACGGCTTAAAGGAGTCGTGCAAACAGGTAGTGGTTGGGTGCAGTCCCAAAGCACTTGGAGGCAGTGACGGTTAGACAGGATTCGTCTCTCCCGGTATTGGGGATTGACATCGCGCTGTGTCTAGGAGAGCCATTACACGAGTAGTCCCTGGCCAGGGCAAACGAGATATACTGGTAGGTTTCCAGTGTTATCTCAGGGTGTTTTGGGCTTCACTCCGGCACGACTTGTACCGCTATTGGGGGACTGACGTTTACCGCCCCCTAGGCCCGCCATGCGATGTATCAGACGAACAGACCGGACTGTACGGAGAATGTCACACTCAGGCTCAGTAGGAGTTCAGATGGGTTTCGCCTCGTCCGTCTTCTTGTCGGCATTACCTGGGGACCGTTACGCACAGCTAGTGCCGCTTGCGGTCTGTGGTTAAACCTACTGCCAGCGTAGTGTCGAGTCTTTAGAGTCCCACACAGAAAGCTTTTCGCCTTTAGGCAAAAGAGTAGAGGTCGCATGGTATTGCGACAGGTCGCATGGTTTTGCGACAGGGTTCGGTCACATCCGTGCACTTGTGCACGTACAGTGTCCGGACAGTTTACACTAGCGGGCTTTGGTTTAAGCCAGATCCTAGTGTGCCTTATGGGATTGGATTTATCCAGTTTGCATTCGTGTTCCTCGGAACGCGGATGCGGGTGTGTATGCACAGTTGACAGGGAGGCAGAGGCTGCGGATTCTCATTAGGGTTGTTGACAGTTGACCGTTGACTATTTGACTTTATGCTCAACCCTAATGAGAATATGATATGTGATTAACTATTATATTAATTAAGTATTATGGTGATATGGTTGTTGACTTGTTGATTTTTGTTGACTTGTTGACTTTGGTGACTTGTTGACTTTTGTTGACTTGTTGACCGGTTGACTAGGCTTGACTAGTTGACCATCATGATAACCATGGTTATCATTTCATGCCAAAGACTTTTTCTTGCTTGCTCATTTGAGTAAAATGAGTGCATGACATGATAAGGTTATGGTTGCTTCTAACCATCACATAAGACTTTTTTTGATATGATGAGTTATGATCACTTTGGATTATGAGAGGGTGAAAGACAAAAGGGTTGCTCATTCTTTCTTGCTCATTTCTCTCTCTTGTTCTTGAGCTCTCCTCTTGCTCTCACCCTCAACCTCTTGCTCCCTCTCTTGATCTATGGTTCTCTTGTCTCATGAGTTGAGAATCAAGAACCATAGATAAAATCCCATTCTAAATCATCTCTACTCATTCTAGTTCACTAGGTTTAGCAAACCAAGTGAACTAGTTTCTTCAAAGAACGAAGAAGGAGCTAAAGGTTGGAGCTTTCAAGTGGATCTATCTTCGGCGTACGGAGACAACGAGAAGGAGCCATCGACCACCATCGGAGCTTGAAGAGAAGGAGTTCAAGTTTAGGTATAACCATCTTCATCCGAGTAGCTAAATATCTTTAGCTTAGTATGCTAGTTTTAGTTTAGGTAAAGATCCCGACCCAGCTTAGTCCATGTTGCCTCTTGCGTTAAAATTTTGATTTTATACCGTTTCCGCCTCCCCGTAAGAACCGGGGGTCGCAACGTGGACTTACAGTGGTATCTGAGCCTAACTAAACTTAAACTAGCTTGGTAGTGAAGTGTAACGAAGTTCGGAACCGGAAAAATCCAAAAACCAAACTTTTACAAAAACTGAGTTTCTGTTGAAATTTTTTTGGCTCAAAATGAAAAACTTTACACTTGTAAATTCGGCTCAGGATTTTGTGTGAACACCCAAGAAAAACGATACAGTAATTCGTCCAAACCGCCGCCCTTCCGCCGCGCGATCTAGGCATCCGCCGCGGAACCGCCGCGCTTTGTCGTCTTCTGTGCATCGTTTTTCGTGCAGTGTGTGTCTGTGTTGGTTTTGGGATTTTTGAAATATATTATATGTGCCCAGATTTTCCAGAAAAGAAATTTTCTTTTGGGGTCCTATAATTCCGTATTTTTCCGAACTTCACTGCACTTTGACTATGATGGTTATATCTGTGATGTTTGCATGTATTGAACGTCGGCTAATCGCTATAAGTCGATTAGTCGGGGTTATACATGATCTGTAATGTGCTGGAATGTGTATATAAATATGTTGGATTGTCGCGGGTGAATAGCCGGGGGTTGTGAGACGAGAGTTTTCTTTTCTTGCTATTCATGTAAATTTGTAAATTGATGTAATAATTATTTGTATGGCCGCACAACCGGGTCGGGGTTGTAGCCGTCATTGTATAATTTCTTTTTACTGTTTTTGCTCCTAGGATAGACCCATGGAGGGGTGCACAAACTACCGGGTATGCCGAAGTGTCGAGTGGCCTACTCATGGAGATGAGGGAGGTTGCTACGCTTCGGGTACTTGGCGGGTAGTTTTCCGCACCCGTAGGGGTCTTGGGTGGGGTATTGGCTATTCACCGCGACCGTGTAATCTGTTTTTGTTACAGGCTCGTACAAATTACAGATTCTTAGTATATCCAATGTATTTATCTGTGATCTGAAATGTTTATCATTGCAGTATATCTATATATGATATTATTTAGGCGTTGCTTATGTTTTTCAGACGCGCTAGCCCAGCCCCCGCTCTGTCGTTAGTTAAGTAACCTAACGGGTAATGACGGGGCCCAGTGGCGAATGCGAATGGCATAAGCGTACGTCATATTTTGGTTGTTTTCTGCAATGGTAGGTTTAAATGATGGGACGCATTAAAAGAACTAATGCAAGAATATCACGCATTAAAAGAACTAATGCAAGATAATAAACCAAGTTAAAGTCGTTGGAACACTTTCGAAAAACCACTCGGTTCTTTTCAAAACAAACTTTTAAAATACGGAGTTTGAGCCACTCCATTTAAAAGCTATCTCGTTCCATCGACCAAATCAAGTTCACTACGTTCACGGTTTTGCCAAAACCATCCGTAGCCCTCCATCATTTCAGTTAAATATTCGGTAGTATTCAAGCTATGTATTTTGACCTCACGCCAAGGCATAGTGATTGGTGGCTGCCGGATATTTATCTGTTGCATAGATAGAATGCGTTGGTTTGAGACAGTCGTACTGCCATTTTGGCCTACGTCAAGGGTATGTACGGGTGGATTCAAATTAACCTGGATAATGATGGGACGAACTTGACATGTGACTTATGACATTTTGACCTCACGCCAAGGTCATAAGAGCATGGGGCAAAAATCCACATCGGGAGTTTCATAAGTACTGAAACTTGCTAGATTTGCATACCATTTGGAGTGTGATGATTCTGGTAGGATTCCTTCAGTTTCGTCACGCGATGATATTTGGATCCCGATCCTACTGTGAGTATATGCTACTCCTCGGGAAATTTCTCACTTAACGATCAATGCTATAAACCTAGTAGGTGCCTAGAAATGTGTTAGCGGGGCTACGCCCCCAGGGAAAAGAGGTTCTTTAATTAAGGAACTTCGCGAAAGCGTTGGAAAACCTCCCTCGAAGTACCGACACCGGCCTGGCTGAACGGTTAAGCAAGTATTGTACGGTGGGATTGATCCTGACTAATTCTTCCTTTATGGTTTGAGGAGGGATTCGAGAAACAGTGGGAGCCATCCTGTTTAGACAAACTAAAAACCACTCTAAACTTGCAAGAGCATCATGCTGAGTGTTTCTTCTTCTCTCTCCTAATTGCAGCGACCAATCAACATGACTGGACTTAAGTTACTCCTAGATAAAAACAAACTGACAGGGCCAAACTACAAAGATTGGCTCAGGAATGTCAAGATAGCAATCACTTATGACAAGCTGGGGTATCTTCTTACCACCAAAGCTCCCCCTGTCCCTGGTCCAACTTCCAGTATCGCGGATAAGGAAATTCGCAAGACTTGGGAGATTGATAGCGCGAAGGCCAAGTGCCTCCTGCTTGCCTCGATGGACAACGAACATCAGAGGAGGCATGAGAATATGGACATGGAGTCCATATTGCTCCATACAAAAGAACTGTATGGAGAGCAATCACGTATCGCAAGATACGAAGCGTCGAAAAAGTTATTTTCGACAAGAATGGCCGTCGGATCATCAGTAGCCGAGCACGTGCTAAAGATGATCGGCTTCATTGAGGAGCTCGCTGACCTAGGGATCACATTGGAGAGTGAGCTATATACGGATATAGTTCTCCAGTCCCTTCCTTCCACTTACGCCCAGTTTATACTGAACTTCAACTTACAAGAAAAAGAGCTTGAACTTTCAGAGCTCCTCAACATGCTGAGGAGCGCAGAGGGCACCCTACAGAAAAGTAGGGATACATCCACTTTGTTTGTAGGAGGATCATCTTCTTCTAGGTCCAAGGCGAAAGCCAAGGGAAAGAAGAAGAAGGCCCCCGCCAAACCAAGGGGCGGTGTTAGTAAAGTGGATACGAAGGGAAAAGGAAAAGCAACAAAGATAGCGGGGAAGCTTGTGGATAAGGAAGAATGCTTCTATTGTCATAAGAAAGGACACTGGAAAAATGATTGCAGGGCCTGGAAGGCCAGAACACAGGAATTGAAGCAGGTTGTAGCTTCAGCTTCAGGTGTGTATGTTATTGAAAACTGTCTTTCAATAAACTCTACTTCCTGGGTATTGGATACCGGATCAGGATCTCATATCTGTAATTCTTTGCAGGCGTTGAGAAACCGTAGTGTTTTGAAAGCAGGTGACATGACCCTCAGAGTTGCAAACGGAGCTAGCATGGATGCTAAAGCCGTGGGGGACTATCACCTGGGAATGTCAGATGGACATGTTTTGGTTTTGCGTAATTGCTTTTTTGTACCCAACGCAACTTGTAATATCATTTCTGTATCTTTAGTTTCTAAAGAAGGTTATGAATTTGCGTTTGTAAGTAATGTTGTAAACATTCACCTTAATCAAGTATTGATTGGGTCAGGTACTCTGAGTAATGGTATATACGTGTTAAACCAACCGCAGATTTTTAATGTCCAGAATACACACAAAAGAAAGTCTCCAGAAATAAATCAGACTTTCTTATGGCATTGTAGATTGGGTCACATCAATGAGAGAAGGTTGACTAAGTTACATACAGAAGGGTATTTGAATGCGTTCGAATATCAGTCGTATGCCACTTGTCAATCCTGTCTCAAAGGAAAGATGACAAAGACTCCGTTTACTGGACATGGAGAAAGAGCGAGCGAGCTCTTGGGACTCGTACACAGTGACGTGTGCGGTCCAATGTCTACACATGCCCGAAGCGGACATTCTTACTTCATTACTTTTACGGATGACTTCTCAAGGTACGGTTATGTCTTCTTAATGAAACATAAGTCCGAAGCCTTTGGAAAATTCCAGGAGTATAAGAATGAAGTAGAGAAACAGACCGGCAAAAGTATTAAGATTCTAAGATCGGATCGAGGTGGAGAATACTTAAGTGCCGAGTTCCTGGACTATTTAAAAGAGAACGGAATTCTCTCTCAGCTTACTCCTCCATACACCCCGCAACATAACGGTGTATCGGAGAGACGGAACCGCACCCTATTGGATATGGTGCGGTCCATGATGAGTAACGCTGAGTTACCGCGATCATTCTGGGGGTATGCGCTAGAATCAGCTGCATACCTTTTGAACCGAGTTCCGACTAAGACTGTGCCTACCACCCCATATGAAATGTGGAGTGGGAAGAAACCCTATCTTCAATATCTGAAGATCTGGGGATGTCCAGCTTTTGTCAAAAAGCAGCATGCGGACAAACTCGAGGCACGCTCAGTACTGTGCAAGTTTGTGGGATACCCAAAGAACACCAGGGGGTATCTTTTCTACTACGCAGAGGAACAAAAAGTCCTTATTTCTCGTAATGCCCACTTCCTAGAACACCAGTTCTTGGAAAAGGAAAATAGTGGGAGCGCAGTAGAACTGGAAGAAATTCCAGAACCACAGACTATTACTGAAAGGTTAGTGGAACCAGAGGGTTCAACAGAACAGGACATTCCTACGCCGCTCCGCAGGAGTAGTAGGCAGTCTCATCTGCCCGAGAGATTCTGCGGTTTTCTCATAGACGGGGATAGAGAGGATTGCATCATAGATTATGATGAGCCTACTAGCTTCCAGCAGGCCGTTCAGAGCGTTGACTCAGTGAAATGGCTGGATGCAATGCGGACCGAAATGGAGTCCATGTACACCAACAAGGTATGGACGTTGGACATTGCTCCAGACGGGGTAAAACCCGTAGGATGCAAGTGGATCTTCAAAAGGAAGATTGGTGTAGATGGACAGGTTGAGACCTATAAAGCTAGGCTGGTAGCAAAGGGTTTTCGTCAAAGACCTGGCTTGGACTACGACGAAACCTTTTCTCCAGTAGCCATGCTGAAATCCATTCGGATCCTTCTTGCCATTGCTGCCTTCCACGATTATGAGATCTGGCAAATGGACGTAAAGACAGCTTTTCTAAATGGAAATTTAGAGGAGTGTGTCTATATGGACCAGCCAGAGGGTTTCATTCAGAGTGGGAGCAGCGGAAAGGTGTGCAAGTTGCTTAAGTCCATCTATGGACTAAAGCAGGCATCGCGGAGTTGGAACATCTGCTTTGATGAGACGGTCAAAGAATTTGGCTTTATCAAAAATCCAGATGAACCATGCATCTATAGTAGATTTGTAGCGAGAACTGTAGTATTCCTCGTTTTATACATGGATGACATTCTCTTAATAGGAAATGACATTCCTATGCTACAATCTGTCAAGGGGTTCTTGTCACACAGGTTCTCCATGAAAGACCTGGGTGATGCCTCGTACATTCTGGGTATCCGGATCTACCGTGACAGATCCAAGAGGATATTAGGACTTTCACAGTCCAGGTACATCGACACCATACTGAAGAGATTCAGTATGGAAGATTCCAAGCGCGGTAACCTACCGGCTTGTCACGGGATCACCCTCTCTAAAGAGATGTCTCCCAAGACTGATTTGGAGAGGGATCGCATGTCTATTATACCCTACGCTTCTGCGGTAGGCTCTATAATGTATGCGATGTTGTGTACCAGACCGGATGTAGCTTATGCACTGAGTGTGGTAAGTCGGTATCAGTCAAACCCTGGGGAGAAACACTGGATAGCGGTAAAGAACATTCTCAAGTACCTGAGAAGGACTAAGGAGATGTTCTTGGTGTATGGAGGAAAAAAGACCTCCAGATCGAGGCCTTTGCTGACTCCAGCTTCCAGAGTGACAAGGATGATTCCAAGTCCATGTCGGGTTTTGTCTTTACCCTCAATGGAGGGGCGGTGTGTTGGAAGAGTTCCAAACAGGAAACCGTTGCAGACTCGACGATGGAAGTGGAATACATCGCTGCATCTGATGCCGCAAAAGAAACTGTCTGGATGAGGAAGTTCTTGAAAGAACTTCAGGTGGTTCCGTCCATTGTTGATCCAATACCTCTGTATTGCGACAACAACGGGGCTATAGCATTAGCGAAGGAACCCAGGTCCCATCAGAGATCCAGGCACATCTTGAGGCGGTATCACCTGATCAGGGAGATCGTGGATCGCCAGGAGATCGAGGTTCGGAGAGTCGCTTCAGAAGACAACACTGCAGATACATTCACCAAGGCCTTTCCCCAGACTCAGTTCGAGCAGCTGATCGAGATGATAGGTCTTCGATACGCCAGTACATGGCCTTAGTGCAAGTGGGAGATTGTTAGTGTATATGACCTAGAGGCCATTACTGTATCATACTAGTTTGTATATTACTTAATGGATGCTTGGGATATTCACCTTGTATATACAATCTTGCTCAAAATAGTAGTATGCTACTTGGTTTGTTTCTACTTCAATGTGTACATGTGTTTATTTTGTATATCGCCTATACACATTAGTAGAGCCCTTAGGATCTTTGCTTGATTACCAGCGATGTGATGGCCGTCACACTAGTGGGGCTGGGTAATCTATAAGCACATCCTTATGCAGGTCCCTGGTCGCAGGACTATCGAGACAGGGCATCGATACTCCGGAGTAGACCAGCGCATGCGCTTCTCATCCCAGTATGGAAGACGGTCTGTCCCACAGCCGTCAGTACGTCGTACTTGAGATAGTATGCGGGTGCTCGTTAGGTTACGGGTACACTGGACAGGACTCGTCGGGAACTGACTAGTTGGTATTATACCTATCGTCAGTTATCAGTTCCCAGGTGACATGAGTACAGCTTAGTCCGCTGACTTGACACTGTCACTTCGCCTCGAGTGTGTTCCCACTGTACTTTGATCACTACCCTACCACGGCTCAAAGGAGTCGTGCAAACAGGTAGTGGTTGGGTGCAGTCCCGAAGCACTTGGAGGCAGTGACGGTTAGACAGGATTCGTCTCTCCCGGTATTGGGGATTGACATCGCGCTGTGTCTAGGAGAGCCATTACACGAGTAGTCCCTGGCCAGGGCAAACGAGATATACTGGTAGGTTTCCAGTGTTATCTCAGGGTGTTTTGGGCTTCACTCTGGCACGACTTGTACCGCTATTGGGGGACTGACGTTTACCGCCCCCTAGGCCCGCCATGCGATGTATCAGACGAACAGACCGGACTGTACGGAGAATGTCACACTCAGGCTCAGTAGGAGTTCAGATGGGTTTCGCCTCGTCCGTCTTCTTGTCGGCATTACCTGGGGACCGTTACGCACAGCTAGTGCCGCTTGCGGTCTGTGGTTAAACCCACTGCCAGCGTAGTGTCGAGTCTTTAGAGTCCCACACAGAAAGCTTTTCGCCTTTAGGCAAAAGAGTAGAGGTCGCATGGTATTGCGACAGGTCGCATGGTTTTGCGACAGGGTTCGGTCACATCCGTGCACTTGTGCACGTACAGTGTCCGGACAGTTTACACTAGCGGGCTTTGGTTTAAGCCAGATCCTAGTGTGCCTTATGGGATTGGATTTATCCAGTTTGCATTCGTGTTCCTCGGAACGCGGATGCGGGTGTGTATGCACAGTTGACAGGGAGGCAGAGGCTGCGGATTCTCATTAGGGTTGTTGACAGTTGACCGTTGACTATTTGACTTTATGCTCAACCCTAATGAGAATATGATATGTGATTAACTATTATATTAATTAAGTATTATGGTGATATGGTTGTTAACTTGTTGACTTTTGTTGACTTGTTGACTTTGGTGACTTGTTGACTTTTGTTGACTTGTTGACCGGTTGACTAGGCTTGACTAGTTGACCATCATGATAACCATGGTTATCATTTCATGCCAAAGACTTTTTCTTGCTTGCTCATTTGAGTAAAATGAGTGCATGACATGATAAGGTTATGGTTGCTTCTAACCATCACATAAGACTTTTTTTGATATGATGAGTTATGATCACTTTGGATTATGAGAGGGTGAAAGACAAAAGGGTTGCTCATTCTTTCTTGCTCATTTCTCTCTCTTGTTCTTGAGCTCTCCTCTTGCTCTCACCCTCAACCTCTTGCTCCCTCTCTTGATCTATGGTTCTCTTGTCTCATGAGTTGAGAATCAAGAACCATAGATAAAATCCCATTCTAAATCATCTCTACTCATTCTAGTTCACTAGGTTTAGCAAACCAAGTGAACTAGTTTCTTCAAAGAACGAAGAAGGAGCTAAAGGTTGGAGCTTTCAAGTGGATCTATCTTCGGCGTACGGAGACAACGAGAAGGAGCCATCGACCACCATCGGAGCTTGAAGAGAAGGAGTTCAAGTTTAGGTATAACCATCTTCATCCGAGTAGCTAAATATCTTTAGCTTAGTATGCTAGTTTTAGTTTAGGTAAAGATCCCGACCCAGCTTAGTCCATGTTGCCTCTTGCGTTAAAATTTTGATTTTATACCGTTTCCGCCTCCCCGTAAGAACCGGGGGTCGCAACGTGGACTTACACGCCTGTAGGGCATTTTGAGAGATATGACGGCTTAAGAACAGGTCTAGATTTCTGTAAGTTAAGGCTTTTGAATCCTATGAGCCGTGAGGGTCTCACAGGGGGGATTCTCCTCACGAGTCGTAAGGATCTCGTAAGTGTATTTATTTTAACAAAGTTGTGCCCTTCTGTGTTTTCATAAGCTCTCCGGCAGTCCTGCTATTTTTACTCACGGCACCCTTTCGAGTTTTCATCCGTGCCTATTTTGCTTGTGGACATTCCGTTCTTTTTTTAGAGCGTGATTTAGGAAATCAATATCCAATTCGTGCTCTGTTCTTTCTCCAGGTGCGTCTTCGGGATTTACCTTAGACGATGGATTAGCAAGTGATGCCACCTGAGCAAGCATCTCCTGCAGATTTTCACGTTGCAGCTGAACTTTTGTCAGGGATCGAGTTTGAGGTCGATGACTAGTAGAAACTCGAACTTCATCTCTGGGATTCACCACATAGACTATGCGAACTACCATGCCCCCAGGCTTGGGGTGTTTAGAGTTTTTGGCCTTTGGAATTTGCTTCGGGCACTTGAGATTTATTGGGCCTCCTTTTTTGTGAAAAGCCGCTTTAGTTTTGAGAGGAACCGCTGTATTAGGATCTGTCTTGGGGTGAGTCCCCTTCACCTGCTCCCACACCTTATATATAGATAAGGAAAGTTGTCTCAGGAAGCGAACTTGTTTCTGCTCTCGTGGGATCTTCATGGGTTGCGGAGACTTCTTCAGTATTGCGGTAGGAGAATTTTGTCTGAACCTTCACAACAGTTCGAAGCTGTTCCCAGTTGGAACAACAACATTTACCAATGGGGTTGAAACAGGACCATACGGAGGACTGCCTCCAGCTCATTTTGTATGACGCTGATATCGACGTTGGCCATTTCTTACGGCCGGGATTTGATTAGCTTCAGGATTTTGCTGAGCCTGCCCCTGTTTCCTTTGAGATCTTGAATATTCTGCCCTCTGAGTCGACCTTGGTCCTTGGCATGTGCCAGTTGTTTGAGGACTGATTCCGTCGACAAAGCTGCTGCTTGGGGAACCAGCATGTGGAAGACAGACTTCCTCTGGGATTCCTCCATCGGCTTTGAGGCACTGAGGGTGGGAGGTGGGAGTATGGACGCAAAGAGAAACCCATTGATTTCTTGAAGAGCCGGGTTGCAGAGATTTGAGGCTGCAAGTGGCCCATACTTGACTCCACCAGATATGACAGAGCCTGAGTTGCTAAGGTGGGAGCAAACGCCATTCTTCATAGAGACGAAACGCCGGCTTCAATATCCCCTCCCCTAAGGGCAAACCACAAACATACACACCGCGATTATCTGATCGCAGGAAAAACACGACACATGAAGTGTGGACTGGAAAGGGGAAAAGGTCGCACCGGGCGTTCCAGAATCTGTTCACCGCCGAAAGACGCGACCGGGGCGTTGGGACGTCCGGCCTGAATTTTAGGGGCAGATGCTATTTGGTTTTATCAGTCCACCTCTCCGAAGATGCCAAGTTGATTTATGGCACCGTGTATCGGAGGTTTAGACGGATGCGGCCAATGTAGCAGACTTCGTCAGATTCCCCCTCATTGTGAGGGATTTTTTATTGTGGGGACGCTCTTCCCTGCAGGCCCAAGCCCCAGCAGTTAATTACGCTACCACATCGCGGTAACCACTTTCTCCTTCTCCAGATAGTCACTTCGTGTCGTGTGTGTTTGTTTTGTTTATGGTTGCCCGTGGATTATATACGGAGACTAATTTATGTTGTCGCCCGTAGGGCGGGAATTAGTCCAATCCATATTTTTTCTTAGATTTGGGTTTGGGTTGGGTTTAAGGATCGTTAATCTCATTTGAGACTAAGATTGACTTAAACGTTTATTAAGGATACGTTAGTCTAATTTTAGACTAAGATCTACTTAACAGGATCATTTAGATCCAACAAAAGAGCATTTGGGCTCTATTATTTAGTTTAGAGACATTACGGTCCAGAAGTTTAAGGACGTCATAGTCCATGAAGTATAAAGACGTCATAGTCTATAGTTTAAAGACGTCATAGTCTGTAAAGTTTAAAAACATCATAGTCTATGAGTTTAAGGACCTCACAGTCCATAAAGTTTAAGGACATCATAGTCCATCATAATCTAGTTTAAAGACGTCATAGTCTGTAAAGTTTAAAGACCATCATAGTCTATGAGTTTAAGGACCCCACAGTCCATAAAGTTTAAAGGCATCATAGTCTGTAAAGTTTAAGGACATCATAGTCCATGAGTTTAAGGACCCTACAGTCCATAAAGTTTAAGGACATCATAGTCCAGTTTAAAGACGTCATAGTCTGTGTGGTTTTGGTTCAACCGTTTGGGGATGCACCAAAAGTTATTGGTTATTGGGACCCTCCATCTCTCTGAAGACGTTGAAGGATTACAACGACATGTATCAGAGGTATGAAGAGATGTACCCTTGAACCAATATCCTGATTTGGGAAATGGGATGATCATCAGTATAGATGTCATCTGTTAGGAGAACACTAGTCATCTTTGGGACTAGGATTAGTTTGGGGGACACTGAGTATGAGGGGCTCAATTGATTGCCTTCGGGAGATTTGATCTAAGTTTGGCTAATATTGGCCTCTCATAGTGTTAAACACTAATATATGATCGGCGCTCATGTGCTCCCACGTGAGGACTTGAAGTAGTGTTAAACATTGAAGATATGAAGCGCTCACGTGGGGTCACGTGAGGTGTCTGAAGTAGTGTTAAACACCAAAGATATGAAGCGCTCACGTGGGGTCACGTGAAGCGCACGAAGTAGTGTTAAACACTGAAGATATAAAGCGCTCACGTGGGGTCTATAAGTTATACGTATGCCCTAGAGGCCATTACTGTACATACGATGTATATTGTAGTGGATGCTTGGACATATATAGGGAGGACTTTCTTGATCGACATGATAGTATGTTATCTGGTTACTCTTTAGCTTAACGTGTATACTGATTGTCTCTCTATTACATATTGGTAAAGCCCTTAAAATGTGTACTTGACTGCCTGGACTATAATGCAGATCATACTAGTGGGAACATGGTAGTCCATAAGTACATCCTTCAAGGTCCCTAGTCGTGGGTGTATCTAGACAGGGTATCGATGCACCAGAGTAGACTAGCGTATACGCATCTTGACCCATATGATGGGCAATGGATGATCCCATATCCATCAGTGTTTGACATCAAGGATGGTGTACGGGTGCTCAGTGGAGACTGGGTACACTGGACGGACTCGCCGAGAACTCCCAGATGGTATTATACCTCACGTCAGATGGCAGTTCTCAGGAGACACTGGTACAGAGTAGTCTGTTGACCCGAGATCGTCATAGAGTCTTTTGTGATTCCCACTGTGCTTTGATTTCCACCTTACCACGTCCAAGAGGGCATGCAAAACTGTAGTTTTTGGGTACAGTCCCGAATCACAAGGAGGCAATGAGCGATAGGAGGGGATTCGTCTCTCCCGGTATAGGGAGTTGATGTTGTGCTATGTTCGATTGGCTATAACCGGAAATCCCTGGCCAGAGTTGCTGAGATTTACTGGTAAGTGTTATCAGTAGTATCTCGAACTGTTATAGACCACATATCGACACGACTTATCGATCTACGGGGGTCTGACGTTTACCACCCCTAGGCGAGATATGCGATATATCAGACGAACAGACCGGACTGTACGATAAGTGTTGCTGGTTGGATTCACAGGAGTGTGAGCGGGCTTGCTCGTTGATCTTCTGATCGCTCAATACCCGGGTGGCCGTTACGTTTAGCAGACCGCTTGCGGCTTGTGGGTGTTTGATATGATCATCACCTACTGCCGGCATATTGACGAGTCTTTAGAGTCCTAAACAGAGGTTTCCTGGCTCAAGCGAAACGAAATAGGAGCGCATATGAGATATGTGCGGGACCGAGAATAATACCAGCATGTGATACTGAATTCTATTCTCACGATTTGTATCATCGGACGGTTATATAAGATATAGCCGGGTTACCGAATCAAATGTTGATTCAATATATTGATACACTTGATATTAGTCAGTTATATGCAGTATGACCGGATCATTAAATCAAGTGTTGATTTAATGATTTAATGTATAATTATATATTTGATATATTACTTTACATTAACTAGTATTGGTTCACTTAAAATTATTTTTTCTCACTTGATTGTGCACATTATATATATGATATATGTTTGTGCACTAGTTTGATGATACATGCAAACTTGGGTGTGTGTATGCTTTAAACCATGTTTAGGTTAATGGTTAGGTTTAATTTGTTTTATTTATTTTCTTTATTTATTTTTGGCAAAAAATAAAATGGTGGCTTTCTTTGTTTTATTCTTGAAGTTTCATGAAGCTTCAACCATTTTGTTTTTTCCTTAATCTAACCATTACACTTAAACCCTAGTTTATTCTCTACATGTGTTTATTTCACCCATGGTTGCATTATGATAAGATTCACTTGATTTATTATTTTCAAGATAATTCTTTTTCTTTCTTCTTCTTCATCTTCTTCAAGTGTAGAAAACCATTCTTGAAAATTTCCAAGTGATGAAATCAAGTGAGAAATCCAATTCTAAAGTGAACCCACTTCCTATTTCTTCATCCTCTACCACTTTCCATGTAGTAGAGTGTGTTATCTTCACAAGTTTCATGACCTAGTGAAGATGGAGCTTGAGTTTGAGTCGCCTCGACGTAGATCATCTTCAGCATCGAAGTCAACGACCTAGCCCGATCATTTCTCCGACGAAACCATCGCTAGAGTCCGGGATCCCGATGATCACAGCGGAGGAACATCATCACAGAGCTAAAGAAGTGGAGGACCAGATCTACAAAGGTTGTAATCCCTTTCACTTGTAGTTAAGTTGTTAACTTGCTTGTGTTTTCGCCTATCCTCTAGTTAACGATCTTGCATAGGGTTTCTCAGCACATAAATTTTTGATTTTGGCATGGTTGATCTGTTGTAGAACCTCATGGGTGTGTCTAGGAACACTACAGTGGTATCAGAGCCTAACTAGAGCTTTAGGCGATGTGTAGACGAAGTTAGAAGTCCGTTCGAACCCGAAACCCTAATCGAATACCCCTCTCTGTACATTTTCTGAAACTGTGGATTTTTCCAGATTAAAAATGCTTAAAAAATTCAGCAGGCAATTTTAAGTAATACAGTGCAAAACGACAAAAAGATGCACCCAAGGCGCCGTGGAACCGCGGCACAAGCTTGGCTTCTGCGGCGGTTCCGCGGCCATATGATGACGTAATCCTTTACTTTTTGCATAGTAATTTCTTTCTGTAAGTGCTGTGTTTTCTGGGAGTTTTTAATATTTACTCAACAGTTGAGTTTTCTGGGTTGTTTTGGGGACTCGATGTTTCGATCGGATTGTTTAACTTTGTTTGTGTTTTTCTGGGTAAATTTAGAACATGTTAAAAAGTTCAACCAGATATAAATACCGAATTTTTCCCCTGCCGGGAAATTTCCAAGTGTTGGATTTTTCCGTGGTTTAAGAACGTTCTAAGTAGTGCAAGTAACGCGATGGACCCTCTAGAAGACAACAAACCTTAACTCGATTATGTGACCGTCTTGAACTGCCCTTTGAACCTTAGGGTTTGGGGCAGTACGGCGTGCCACATGTGAGGCGTTGGCTGGACCCTTCTACGGCTGGACCGTTGGTACTGTGGCATGAAGTGGATGTTTTTAAACTTATTTCATGTGTTGAGCTGTTCCGGGAAAACTTAGGTGTTTGATTGTTCGATCGGAAAGTTTAACATTTTCTATTTATCTGGATTGTGATACAATAATTGGAATCCACAAGTAGTTATGTGATAACTAATATGAATGCTATAAATCTAGCAGTTTAGTCTCACTTGACCGGCTGCCACGGGATTTTGATGTGATCAAAAGTCCGTCGCAATCATATTACGTACGCGGATACTCGCCGGGTAAACTTAATAGATAGCCATGCCCCATAGCCTCGACCAAGTGACTGTAGGAGAACCCCGTCGCCGAAAGCATCCGTTCGGGTGCTCGCGGCAGCGGTGTTCCGCCTTAGTGCACTTCGTCGACGGTATCGAGTGTGCGGCCGTCTACTAAAGTTTGCGACGAGCATTCGTTCAGGATGTCGGGAATCTTGTTGAATTGCCCGACTTGATATTGAAAAGTGTTTTCGATTTTGAGACTAAAATGCGGGGTTTATAATTGTTAGGCATGAGATGTCTATGGAATTCATTTGATTAGGCATGCGATGTCTAAAGAGGTTACGGATTCCAACTGTTGTAGTTTTACACTTTCTTTTCTGTGAACGTAAGTGTAATATGTGATATCGCCGGTTTTGTTGCTATATGTCAAGGACAATTGGGATGGGCATGTTTACTTACGTTGATGAAATATGATGTTATGTGTTGCTGGATATGTTATATTGGATCGTCGCGTTTAAATAGCCAGGGGTTTTATGTGAGATGAGAGTTTTTCATTTTCATTCATGTAAAATTAAATGTTTGTAATATTCTTTTATTGGGGCACTTCCGGGTTGAGGTTGATGTCACCATTTGTATATTATTTACTTTTCCGCACTAGGATAGACTCAAGGAGGAGAGCACAAGTAACCGGGTTCTGGAGTCCAGTGGGAGACCAACTCGTGGAGTCGACTCCGAGTCTCCTAACTCTAGAATTGGTAGGGTTGCTTGCCGCTCTCATAGGGGTCTAGGGGTGTGGGTTTGGCTATTCATCCGACCGTGGAATCCGTGTTTTATACTGGCTCGTATTGAAAACACGGACGTCCTAGTATATCCAATGTTTCATATGTTTCTTCTGCTGCGATATCTGTGATGTAATCATTTGATGTTCTATGATAAATACTGTATATAGTATATATGATATATTATATAGGCGTTAGTTATGTTTTACACCCGCGCTAGCCCTGCCCCGCTCTGCCGTTAGTTACCTAACCTAACGGTGCACGAGGGGACATCGAGGCGAATGCGAATGGCATAAGTGTACGTCGTATTTATCTGTGATGTTTAGGTGATTTAAATGATGGGACTTCATTAATGTGATTAATGAAAGAAAAGAAATCTAAAAGATGTTGTGGAATCGAATTTTCAAAAATAGGTAGCTACAGTTCTTGCTTTGCATCGCGGTGTTCCTTGTAGAACATCCTGCACCTTATTCGATAAGGAAAGAGCCGAGATCCCTTCACCGGGAGTGACCCCTTTAGCAATGACTGGCAGATGCTACACCCCTCGGTTTGTCTTTTGATTGCTTTTCTAGTTCTTGCTTTGCATAGTGATATATATGATATATCCTGCACCTTATTCGATGAGGAAAGGGCCGACGATCCCTTCACCGGGAGTGACCCCTTTAGCAAAACTAGAAAAGCCTCAAAAACACTCCATTTTAAAATCATTTGATTCTACAATGATATCAAGTTCATTACGCAATAGGTTTTCAGAAAAACCTGTCATAGCCCTCCGTCATTTCAGATAAGTCCTACTTAGTATTCATGCTACGTTTGTTGACCTGCGTCAAGGCGTAGTGTGCGGTAGCTAACTAGTATTTATCTGCTTATGCATATGATGCAGATTGGATTAGGGTAGTCGTGCGACTTTGTTGGCCTGCGTCAAGGGTCATGCGGGTGGGTTTAATTCAATCAAGAAATGACGGGTTGAACTTGACTAGCGCACTATGGTTTGTTGGCCTGCGTCAAGGTCATGGGACGCTAAGGGCAAAATTATCGGGAATTTTAAGTGTTGAAATTTGCAATGAGATTGCATACCTTCTATGAGATAGTTGGATCCCGATACCCGCTGCGAGTAAGAATATCTCCTAGGAGAGTTTTACACATTACAATTAGCCGATCAAGTAGGTGTCTAGAAAGGTGTCAACGGGGTTACGCCTCTGGGAAAACGAGGTTTACTTTAATTAGGTCCGTGCGAAAGCACGGGGAACCTCATTCAAAGTACCGACACTGTCCTGGCTGAAAGATTGTCGAACTTGTAGCGTGTAATTAATCCCGGCTAGTCTTTCCTTTTAGGGTTTGAAGGAAGATTTGATAAAAACAGTGGGAGCTATCCTGATTAGATAAAATAATAACCAATCTGATCTTGCAAGAGCATACGCTGAGTGTTTTCTTCTCTCTCTCTCCAGGTAGCGACCATATCACGCCTTAATCAAGATAATAATACGGATGAATTGACCGAACCCGCTTGTTATACTGAGCTGGGGATCGTTGGTCCCGCTCCAACTTATAATTGTTATAAGACAGAGCAGGAAATTGGGGAATACCAGATTTCCCGTGCCGCCCAAACGAAGAAAGTGCATGCTGATGCATCGTCTTCGGGTGTGTTCATTACAGAGAACTGCTTCTCAGTATCCTTTACGTCCTAGGTATGTGATACCGGATCAGGATCCCGCATATGTAATCTGTTACATGGGCTACGGAAAGGTAGAGAACTGAGAACGGGTGATAAGTTTCATGAGACAGAAAACGGTGCAAGTGTTGCAGCCAAGTCTGTTGGTCACTATCACCCTGTATTACCAGAATACATTGATTCTAAACAAATGTTATTAGATATCGAACCTGATATACAACATCATATCAGTCTCTTTATTAGTAAAGAAGTGATATAATTTTGTATTGTTGGATAATGTTTTGAACATTTCGTATATCAAGAGTTGATCGGTTCAGGCACGTTATCTAAAAGCATTAACGTTCTAAATCAAACTACAGTTCTTAGTATACAGAACACACACAAGAGGAATAGTTCAGAAATGAACGAATCCTTCTTGAGGTATTGTAGACTAGGTCATATCAATGCGACCCGACTAGCTGAAGTTACATTTAGATGCATATTTAAATCTGTTTGAATTTACATCTTGTGAAACTTGCCGGTCATATCACAAAGATAAGATGACCACAGCTCCGTTTATTGGAAACAGAGAAAGAGTTAGTGAACTCTTGGGATTGATACATGCTGATGTATAAAGGTCCCCTGTCTATACATACCAAGACCAGTCCTTTGTACTTCATACATTCTCTGATAATCTCTCAAGATTCAGACATATGTTCCTGTTGAAACACAAGTCCGAACCTTTTGAGATATTCACAGAATATAAGTTAGAAGTAGAGAACCAAAATGAGGGTATAAGTATTATGTCCTATGATAAGATCAGGGAGGAGAATACTTGAGCACGGAATTCCTGGACTATTCTAAAGGAGAATGAGATTCCCTCTCGGCATTACTCCTTCGTATACACTATAGTACGATGGTATATCGGGGCGGAGCAATAGCACCCTATGTGATATGGTGTGCTCTATGATGAGTACTACTGTGTTTCCTATTTCCTTTTGGGAGTTATGCACTTGAGAAGCTGCATACCTATTGAATAGGGTTCAAATCAAATCAGTTGCCTACCACTTCATATGTGATATGGAAAGGGGAGAGCGCATATCTTGAGTTTGTTAAGATTTGGGGTTGTCCGGCCTATGTCTAAAAGCAAAATCCGGACAAGCTCGAGGCAAGGTCTGTTATGTAGAACTGGAAAGGTCCAGCTATACAAACTGCAGCAGATGATTTGATAGAACCAAAGGATTCAATAGTAACCAACGAACCTCAGCCTCTCCGCCGATCTAGTAGGGTTCCTCACCCACCTGAGAGATACTTCGGTTTCTCGATGATAGTGGGAGCGAGGAATGCATCATGAGATGATGACCCAACTAGTTTCGAGCAAGCCATCGAGAGTAGGGACTCTGTAAGAATGACTGGATGCTTAGCGATCTGAGATGGAATCCATATACACCAACAAAATATGGACTTTGGTTGCTATATCTGAAGGGTTAAATCCCTATCAGAAGCAAGTACATCTTGAGAAGATTACTTGGTGTACATGGAAAAGTTGAGACTTTCAAAGCTAGACTTGTTAAAGGTTTGCATCATTGACCAGGTATGGATTATGATGAAACCTTTTCTAAGGAGCTATGCTTAAGTCCATCCAGTTCCTACTTGCCACGGCTACATACCATGACTACGATATCTGGTGGTTGGGTGTCATGACTCCTTTTCTAAAATGATGTTTTAGAAGAGGGCGTCTATAAGTACACAGCCAGAGGGCTTCGTAGACAGTGGGAGCAGCGGAAACGTGTGCAAGATATTTTATATGATAAAGCAGGCATCGCGGAGTTGGAGCGTCTGTTTTGTGGTAGTCAAAGAGTTTGACTTCATCAAAATGGTAGATGAACCTTGTATATACAAAAAGGTAGTAGGGAGTATGGTGATGATCCTCGTAGAGTACGTGGATGACATACTCTTGATAGGGAAGGTGTTTCCTATGCTACGCTCAGTCAATCTCCGCTTATCACAAAGATTCTCCATATAGGATCAAAGTGATACCTACTAAATCCTATGTTTTGGATCTATGAGATAGATCTAATTGGATGTTAGGATACTCACTAGTTGTAGTGAGAAGGTATCACTGGATCCTAGGGAGAATCACTGGAAAAGTTCCAAGGTGATAAGGACGACTGAATGTCAGTCGCATGCATAGTCTTTACCCTCGGTGGAGGGACGGTATGTTAGAAGAGTTCCAAGCTAGATACCGTGGCATACTAGATGATAAAGGCTAGATACATCGCTACCAAAGATGCTACCAAAGAGGCAGTCTGGATATATATTAGTTCATGAGATGAACTTCGTTCCTACCATTGTGTGACAATGGAGTTGTGGCTGTTTCCTAGGAACGCCCGTCCCGTCAGAAATCCAGATATAATTCTTAGGCAGTATCACCTGATCATGGAGATGGTTGATCTCCAGGGAGATCGAGGTAAGGAGAGTAGACTCAGAGGACAACACGGCGGATCCACTCACAAAGGCTTTTTCCAAGAGAGAGACTATTATGGGATGGTCGAGTATAAGATACTACAACCACTGCTATCAGAAGGCCCTAGTGCAAGTGGGAGATTGTTAGTTATATGTATGCCCTAGAGGCCATTACTGTACATACGATGTATTTTGTAGTGGATGCTTGGACATATATAGGGAGGACTTTCTTGCTCGACATGATAGTATGCTATCTGGTTACTCTTTACCTTAACGTGTATACTGATTGTCTCTCTGTTACATGTTGGTACAGCCCTTTGGATGTGTACTTGACTGCCTGGACTATGATGCAGATCATACTAGTGGGGACATGGTAGTCCATAAGTACATCCTTCAAGGTCCCTAGTCGTGGGTGTATCGAGACAGGGCATCGATGCACCAGAGTAGACTAGCGTATACGCATCTTGACCCATATGATGGGCGATGGATGATCCCATATCCATCAGTGTTTGACATCATGGATGGTGTACGGGTGCTCAGTGGAGACTGGGTACACTGGACGGACTCGCCGAGAACTCCCAGATGGTATTATATCTCACGTCAGATGGCAGTTCTCCGGCGACACTGGTACAGAGTAGTCTGTTGACCCGAGATCGTCATAGAGTCTTGTGTGATTCCCACTGTGCTTTGATTTCCACCTTACCACGTCCAAGAAGGCGTGCAAAATGGTGGTTTTTGGGTACAGTCCCAAATCACTGTTAGTTATATGTATGCCCTAGAGGCTATTACTGTACATTGAATGTATATTGTAGTGGATGCTGGGACATATATAGGGAGGACTTTCTTGCTCGACATGATAGTATGCTATCTGGTTACTCTTTACCTTAACGTGTATACTGATTGTCTCTCTGTTACATGTTGGTAAAGCCCTTAGGATGTGTACTTGACTACCTGGACTATGATGCGGATCATACTAGTGGAGATATGGTAGTCCATAAGTACATCCTTCAAAGTCCCTAGTCGTGGGTGTATCGAGACGGGGCATCGATATACCAGAGTAGACTAGCGTATACCTTCTCGACCCATACAGATGGGCGATGGATGATCCTATATCCATCGGTGTTTGACATCAGAGATGATATACGGGTGCTCAGTGGAGACTGGGTACACTGGACGGACTCGCCGAGAACTCCCAGATGGTATTATACCTTACGTCAGATGGCAGTTCTCTGGTGACACTGGTACAGAGTAGTCTGTTGACCCGAGATCGTCATAGAGTCTTGTGTGGTTCCCACTGTGCTTTGATTTCCACCTTACCACGTCCAAGAGGGCGTGCAAAATGGTGGTTTTTGGGTACAGTCCTGAATCACATGGAGGCAATGAGCGATAGGAGGGGATTCGTCTCTCCCGGTATAGGGAGTTGATGTTGCGCTGTGTTCGATTGGCTATAACCGGAAATCCCTGGCCAGGGTTGCTGAGATTTACTGGTAAGTGTTACAAGTAGTTTCTCAAACTGTTATAGACCTCAGATCGACAAGACTTATCGAGCTATTGGGGTCTGACGTTTACCACCCCTAGGCGAGATATGCGACATATCAGACGATTAGACCGAACTGTACGGTAAGTGTTACTGGTTGGATTCACAGGAGTGTGAGCGGGCTTGCTCGTCGATCTTCTGATCGCTCAATACCCGGGTGGCCGTTACGTTTAGTGTTGGAGATAGTGCCCTCAGAGTCAATTATTAAGTCACAGGTACGTGATTGTAATGATTGAGGGAGGACCTATCCCGGTAGGACAGTCTTACTCGAGATGATAGTGTGCTATCTGGTTTACCTTTATCATCGTGTACTGCTTTAGGTGACATGACACGTCGCTATTACACGTTGATAGAGCCCCTAGGATTCTTGCTTGACCACCAGCAGTATGAGGGCGATCATATAAGTGGGAGCTGGGGGTCTACAAGCATATCCTTAAAAGGTCCCTAGTCGTGGGAGTTTCGAGACCGGGCATCGATACTCCATTAGTAGACTAGTGTATACAGTCGAGACCCCGACGAGGGGCGGTGGCCGGTCTCACAAGCCACTGGTGTCAGTTGGATCACCTAAGATGTATACAGGTGCTCATTGGGTTATGAGTACACTGGACAGGACTCGCCGGGAACATGCTAGTTGGTCATATACCAGACGTCAGATGGCAGTTCCCTGGTGACATGTGTGCAGGTTAGTTCATCGACCTGGGGATCGTCATTTGTCTCGTGTGAGTTCCCACTGTACTTTGATTACTACCCTACCACGGCTCAAAGGAGTCGTGCAAACAGGTTTTAGTTGGGTACAGTCCCGAGCCACATGGAGGCAGTGAGCGTATCTTCAGGGGTTCGTCTCTCCCGGTATTGGGGGTGAGGTCGCGCTGTGTCTAGGAGAGCCATTACACAAAGTCCTTGGCCAAGGCAAGGAGATTTACTGGTAGGTATTCCAGTAGTATCTCAGGGTGTTCTGGGCGACACTCCGACACGACTTGTACCGCTTTTGGGGGTCTGACTTTTACCAACCCCCTAGGCCCGCCATGCGATACTCATAGACGAACGGACCGGACTGCACGGATATTGTCACTGACAGGCTCAGTTGGGTGTCGGGGTGAGCTTCCTCATCGACGTCCCTTTTGGTCAATAGCTGGTGGCCCGTCACGTATTGGCTTATACCTCTGACGGGCTAGTGGTTAAATCCACAGCCATAGTATTGACGAGTCTTTAGAGTCCACCACACTTTCAGTTACTCAGCTTTCGGGCGAAACGCTGTAGAGGCCGTATGGAGATATGGCAAGGTCCGATCAGATACTTGCGGTATTGCACGGATCAGGATCGGACAGTTTTGTACTAGTGGCCGTATAGTTATATGGCAGGGTTTGATCTGATACGTGCGGTATTGCACGGATCAGGATCGAACGGATTTAACTAGCCGGCTTTGGCTTAAGCTGGTCTTAGTTTAGTACAGTGTAGATTTTGTCTCATTGCATTTGTATCCGGACGGAATACAGATGCGGGTGTGTATGCACAGTATCGGGGTTTTCCTGTAATTTATTACGGGACCAATTTTCTGGAGTTGCCAGTTTGCATTCCGTTCCGGCCGGTTTTCCTTTGTTCTTTCCCGGCCGGACTTTTCCGATGGAGGGGGTAATTTGCAGTTTTGCAAATTACATTTGTGGAGGGGTTTTATTGCAAAAGGGTTTGATATGATAAGAATCTTTTCTTTTGCACCATGCTTTTGTTTTAATATGATTTGATTGAATGAGGATGAGATTTGAAAGGGTATGGTTGTTTTTTATATGAAGCATGGTTGTTGTTTGTGGTCACCTCTTGACCTCTCCTACCCTCACCTCCCTTCATGAGATGTATTTTGTTCCCTCCTCCATTTTCCTGCTTGATATGGCCGGCCACACATTGTGAGGAGAGGAAAAATGAGAGGTTCATTTTTGATGCTTCATTCTTCATCTCATTTCCTTGCAAAATTGGTAGCTTCATTTTCCCTCCAAAGTTCAATCCTCATTCCTCCATCCAAAGGCAACAAACCCCAAAGAGACAAGTAGCCTCTACACTACACTTCCTACAGCATATCATGGGCATGTCGAGTAGCCGGCTTCGTGCCCGAGTTGCCTCGGCATTGAGGTGGGAGCCCGTAAAAGAAGTAGGCGATGTGGTGCACTTCCGGCGACGAGGAGGAGACGGGACATTCCGCAGGAGATCGGGACGATGACGAGAAGACCGGAGGACTTGGATCGTCGGTATATCTCTATTCCCTTTCTTGTAGATAGCTTAGACTAGTTAATGGTTCGATCCGGTTAAAGTGCGCGGTGGTGCCGGTTTGCAAAGTCCGCAAAATTTAAAGTTATTCACCGCTTCCGCATTCCGGCGTCGGATTGACGGCCGGGGCGCCGCCGTGCACTTACAGTGGTATCAGAGACTCCCCATTAACTTAGTCTAGCTTTGTGTAATGTGTTTTTAAGTTCCGATCGATCGAAATGTCCGAAAACCCAAATACACCCACGACAGTTTCTGTTGATTTTTTTCAGTCTCGAAAAATTTTTCAGGTTGTAAAATATTGATGTACGAGAAAATATAAGAGTTCTGTAAAAATTCGACGATGTAACGCTACAGTGTGAGCGCGGAACCGCCGCGGAAACCCCATACTTACCGCCCTTCCGCGGCGCACTGTGCACGTCACATCATCAAATTTTTACAGATGCCTTCTGGGTTTATTTCAGGGGTTTTGGAACATTAAAATTGGGCCCATATTTTCTGTAACTGCTACAGTTTTGTTTTGGGGCCCACTTGTTAATATTCGATCGGTCGGATATTTTAAACACATTTTTCACAGTATTTACATTATATCTGCGACCGTGAATCTCACTCGATCGGTAAATCCGGTCTAACTGCTATAGCCCGGTTAGACGGATTTGCGAACGTGACTTTCACGTTGATGTTCTATGTATTTGCTGTGATGTTGCGGATCGGTCGTGGGGATAGCCTGGATGCAATGCTAGTACAGTTTTTATTGTATTATGTACATTTGATATTGCGGGGCGAGCGTCCGACATGTGGACTGCCGTCACTGCCTGTTTGTATTATTATTTTGGGGCACGGCCTGGTTGCGGTCGATATACCCGTTGTATGTATATTTTACTTTCTGTACTAGGATTACCCCGCGGAGGGGTGCACGGATAGCCGGGTTCTAGAGGGCAACAAGCCCGCATCTCATGGCATTGAGACGGAGGGGGCTTCACTCTAGGATTGACGGGCTATTCGCCGCACTCGTAGGGGGTACAGGTTGACCCAGGAGGGGTGCCCAAGTTGCCGGATTCCGTGAAGTGCTGGGTGGTCCATTCACGGTGCTGAAGGGGGCTGCCTCGCTTCAGGTTTTGGCGGGTGACTTGCCGCGCCCGTAGGGGTCTAGGATTTCATTGCACAGGCTATCCACACGACCAGGGGAACGTCGGGTTTCAGCAGTGGCTCTGTGAAACCCGGGGATCCCAGATATCTGTATTGTTCTGTGATGCTGTACATTTCTGTGATGTTGCATTTTATTCACGCCTTGAGCGAAATACTATATATTGGTATATATATTAGTAGATGTTGTATATGTTTTACATCCGCGCTAGTCCAGTCCCCGCTCTGTCGTTAGTTAGCTAACCTAACGGGTAATGACGGGACCCAGTGGCGAATGCGGATGGCATATACGTACATCAGTATATTTTCGTTCTTTTTGGTGTGATCAATTGATGGGACTGCATTGATTCGGATCAATGCAAGTTAAACAAACCTAATCTGATGTTGTTGGAACACTTTTTCAAAAAGCTGTTATTGCAAGGACGTTCACTTTTGTTTTGCATCGTGGTATTCATTTGGAATATCCTGCTCCTCAGTCGACGAGGCAAGGGCCGAGATCCCTTCACCGGGAGTGACCCCTTGGACAAAAAGTTTGCGTCAGGGCATTAACTTCACTATAGCCGATTACTTTTGCTTTGCATCGCGGTATTCATTTGGAATATCCTGCACCCCATTCTACGGGGAAAGAGCCGAGATCCCTTCACCGGGAGTGACCTCTTTAGCAACGGTTTTCGTCACTATATTTTTAAAAAAAAGCTATCCGTTCCTTCAACGATATCAAGTTCATTACGTTAAAGGTTTTCGCCAGAAACCATTCGTAGCCCTCCGTCATTTCAGTTAAATATTCGGTAGTATTCAAGCTATGTATTTTGACCTCACGCTAAGGCATAGTGTTTGGTAGCTGCCGGGTATTTAGCTGTTGCATAGATAGATGCGTTGGTTTGGGACAGTCGTACTACTATTTTGGCCTACGTCAAGGGTATGTACGGGTGGGTTCAAATTAACCTGGATAATGACGGGTAGAACTTGACATGTGACTTATGATATTTTGACCTCACGCCAAGGTCATAAGAGCATGGGGCAGAAATCACATCGGGAGTTTCAAAAGAACTGAAACTTGCCAGATATGCGCATACCTTCTGGAGTGTGATACCGTGAGCGGATTCCGTCACGTTATCATGCGATGATAGTTGGATCCCGATTCCCACTGATGAGTTAGTTTACTCCTCGGGTGACCCCGACTAATTCTTCTTTCAGGTTTGGAGGAGAATTTGAGGTACAGTGGGAGGTTTCCAGATTAGATAAATTGGTAACCATTCTGATCTAGGTTAGAGTGCACGCTGAGTGTTTCTTTTCTCTCTCTCTTTGGTAGCGACCATTGACCCGACCCTAAGACTTTGACTCAGTGACCAAGTTGACCGAACCTTCTTAAACACCGGTTTTTGGATTGTCAGAGTTGCAAACCTCATTGCCACTCCTACTTTTACCCTTTTCTCCAGGACACCCCGTATTACTACGAACGTCCACTTCCATTGGACAAAACCATCGTATGGTTAGATACGAACTCGAAAGAATTTATTCGAGGATGGTTTCCGGTTTTGGAGAAAACGGATAGGATTATTCAGTTGTCTTTTCTTTTCACCCTCTCTCAGGTTGCGAGTACTCCTTAGTTTAGGAGTAGTACACCTATTACGCAAATTGGATAGTCTTCTTCCAAACCATAGGCTGGTGCCGACCGGTAGGGAATGAAGAAAACCAGTTAGCCTAAAAATGGTGTACAGAAGGTATTAAGTTCAGACAAAACAAGGGATTAGTAAGAGGGCAAAGTAAATTGCGACTGCTTTTCACGACCGAACCAAGTATTTCTTCGCCAATCCTAAATCACCTTTGTATTTCTCCAGGACACTCCGTATCACTACGAAGATCCCATTTTATTGGATAATCCATCGTATGGTTATATACGAACTCGAAAGGGACTTGTTCCAGTTCGGGGATGGATTCTGGTTCAGGAGAAATAGGAATAAAGTACATTCAGGTGTCTTTTATCTTCACCTTCTCTCGCATTGCGAGTGCTCCTAGGACTAGGACAGTACACCCATTATGCTTATTGGATAGTCTTCTTCCAAACCATAGGCTGGTGCCGAACGGTAGGGAAGGAAGAAAACCATTTGGCCTAAAAGGGTGTGTAGAAGGTAAAGACTAAAGACATATGAAGGGATTTGGTGAGGTGGCAAAGAACTATGCGGTTACAGTCGTGAATCTGGAAGAGGCATTACTAGGAATACCAGAATGCCCCATCGGAACATTTCAATGTTTCAGTTCAACTGTGTAATGTTAAAGGAAAACTGATTTCCCGATTAGATACTTACTCCAGGGTATGTATTTACCAGGTACGATCCTCACATCTGTATGGTTTTACAGATGATGAGTGGGAGTAAGTTATTGGGAATTGGGTGATCATCCTCATTATATCGGGATTCGTTGTAATCAGTGATATTTGAGGAAATCACCTGGGCTGTTTGCCGGTCGGCAAATATTTGGTTTTGAATATCCGCTGTTATGCACCAATTTCAAATTGATATATCTGTACGTCTATTTTCATAGAGTGAGATATACCTTTCTGAAATTATGTCTATGACATTTACCTATATCAGTGGATGGTTAGGTAAGGAGCATTAAACAGCGGTGTAATTCTTCTTAACCATAAGTACAGTTTTCAACCTACGACACACAGTAAATGAGTTATCAGACTCAAGGGACTTGTACAGAGTATTGTATGTTGTCCAGGGTCCATCAGGACAGAGGGGATGGTCCTCGTACTATATTCAGTTTACTTATGACTCCTCTATTTTTTAGACAGGTGTTTCGTGGAAACACAGGGTCCGAATTTGGAGAAGTTATAGGTATTTGAATAGAGTAGAGAACCAGGTATAGCAAGTATCGGGATTCTTCAAGGTGATCGAAGATGTAGATACTTGTGGTATTCAGTTGAAAGTGATGATTAAGAGAAATTGCTTCTCTTTCAGGTTACTCATAATTGGAAGCATTCCTAAGTTGAGTAACGCTGATCGGCCTCCTTCCATTTAGTTGACATGCGCTGGGGACAGCTGCATGATTTGAATCTGGTTCAATTAAATCAGTGCCTCTGTTTTTATATTGGATATAGAACAGTTCATATCTTAACGATGTTAAGGTACGGGGAGTTGTCCGGTTTATGATTAAAACCAGACACTGGATAACTCAAGGCACGTTTCTGTAATGGCTGTTTGTGGGTTGACCCAGGCTATGACGCGGGTTGACTTTCTACCATCTGGATGAACAATAGCAATATTGTTCTAGACTCGCCACAGTTTTATTAAAAATGGATTTTTTCAGAAAAACAGTAGTGGGAGTATGGTAGAACTGGAAGTGATTCCAGAACCGCAAACGATTACTGAAGATTTGATAAGGAACCTAAAGATTCAATCTGGATTGACATTCCATTGGCCACTCCGCAGATAAGGTGGGTAACTTCAGGCACCCGAGAGGCACTACGATAGCCTCAAGGACGGTGACGGGGAAGTTCTTGTTTACCCACACTTGCCATTGTTGTTGTTCCAGGCTGCGAGACCCGGCAGGAGGATGAGTATAGCGTCGTTCTAAACTAGCTTTAGAAGTGCACGTCTATATGACTCTGCCAGAGGGTTGTCGTAGTCAGTGGGAGCAGCGGAAGCATTGGTGGACATCAGGCTTATGTCTATTTATAGACTAAAGCAGATGTAGCGGAGATAGATCATCTTTTTCTGACGTGACAGTCATGGGTTTGACTTCATCAGAATAGAGGATGGATCTGTTGAGAAGGTAGTAGGGTGTGATATCCTGGTGTTTGGATGACATGCACCACACAGAGTAGGAAAAGAAACTCCTATACTACAATCGGTTATACTTTGGTCGTCACACAGTGGTTTCTCCACACAGGACTTGGACATTATATCAGACATACTGGTTACTGGATCTATGGTATTAGATCTAGATTTGGGTGGTTTCCCAATCAGGGTACTTAGACAGCATTCTAAGGGTATTTAGAATGGACGACTCCATGCACGGTAGTGTACCTGCAGAAGATGGAGTCACCCTCTCTAAAGGTGTCTTACAGACTAAAGGGGAGAGGGATGTCCATGATTGGCAGATCACTTGCTCAGGCAATTGAGTCAATCATGAGATGTCAAGTACCACACCAGATATTGTTGTTGCACTAGATGCAATAAGTTGATATTGATCCAATCCTCGAGAAACAGTCGGAAGCAGTTTTAGAACATAAGTGGATGTTCTAGGGAAATGATAACGACAGCCTCATTCAGGAAACAGTTATCATTCCAGGCTTCCAAGGTGACATGGACGACAAGGAGGTTGTCAGAGTTATAGTTTTTCCTTCTGATGAGGGACAGTATTTTGGACAGGTGATCCAAGGCAATACTGAGGGAGGCATGGCGCGCAGGATACTGATTAAGTTCAGTTGTCAATACAGTCTAAGAAGTTTGGATTTGGAGTTCATTTATGAGCTACGTCCCATCAGACATCCAGACATATTCTAAGACTGATTTTGCTCATTTCGGGAGATGGCTTTCTCCGCGAACTTGAGATATAAAGAGACATAGAAAGAAACAACTAAGCGGATCCGCTCACTGAGGCTATTCCTCGAACGCAATAGTTCCGCAAACGAGCTTTGTGAGACTGACTAGTAGAGGAGTTGGATGTTCGGTATCACACGGGCTGTGAGTATGCGACATCGCAATAATTAGCCTTGAGTGCAAGTGGGAGATTGTTGGAGATAGTGCCCTCAGAGTCAATTATTAGGTCACAGGTACGTGATTGTAATGATTGAGGGAGGACCTATCCCGGTAGGACAGTCTTACTCGAGATGATAGTGTGCTATCTGGTTTACCTTTATCATCGTGTACTGCTTTAGGTGACATGACACGTCGCTATTACACGTTAATAGAGCCCCTAGGATTCTTGCTTGACCACCAGCAGTATGAGGGCGATCATATAAGTGGGAGCTGGGGGTCTACAAGCATATCCTTAAAAGGTCCCTAGTCGTGGGAGTTTCGAGACCGGGCATCGATACTCCATTAGTAGACTAGTGTATACAGTCGAGACCCCGACGAGGGGCGGTGGCCGGTCTCACAAGCCACTGGTGTCAGTTGGATCACCTAAGATGTATACAGGTGCTCATTGGGTTATGAGTACACTGGACAGGACTCGCCGGGAACATGCTAGTTGGTCATATACCAGACGTCAGATGGCAGTTCCCTGGTGACATGTGTGCAGGTTAGTTCATCGACCTGGGGATCGTCATTTGTCTCGTGTGAGTTCCCACTGTACTTTGATTACTACCCTACCACGGCTCAAAGGAGTCGTGCAAACAGGTTTTAGTTGGGTACAGTCCCGAGCCACATGGAGGCAGTGAGCGTATCTTCAGGGGTTCGTCTCTCCCGGTATTGGGGGTGAGGTCGCGCTGTGTCTAGGAGAGCCATTACACAAAGTCCTTGGCCAAGGCAAGGAGATTTACTGGTAGGTATTCCAGTAGTATCTCAGGGTGTTCTGGGCTACACTCCGACACGACTTGTACCGCTTTTGGGGGTCTGACTTTTACCAACCCCCTAGGCCCGCCATGCGATACTCATAGACGAACGGACCGGACTGCACGGATATTGTCACTGACAGGCTCAGTTGGGTGTCGGGGTGAGCTTCCTCATCGACGTCCCTTTTGGTCAATAGCTGGTGGCCCGTCACGTATTGGCTTATACCTCTGACGGGCTAGTGGTTAAATCCACAGCCATAGTATTGACGAGTCTTTAGAGTCCACCACACTTTCAGTTACTCAGCTTTCGGGCGAAACGCTGTAGAGGCCGTATGGAGATATGGCAAGGTCCGATCAGATACGTGCGGTATTGCACGGATCAGGATCGGACAGTTTTGTACTAGTGGCCGTATAGTTATATGGCAGGGTTTGATCTGATACGTGCGGTATTGCACGGATCAGGATCGAACGGATTTAACTAGCCGGCTTTGGCTTAAGCTGGTCTTAGTTTAGTACAGTGTAGATTTTGTCTCATTGCATTTGTATCCGGACGGAATACAGATGCGGGTGTGTATGCACAGTATCGGGGTTTTCCTGTAATTTATTACGGGACCAGTTTTCTGGAGTTGCCAGTTTGCATTCCGTTCCGGCCGGTTTTCCTTTGTTCTTTCCCGGCCGGACTTTTCCGATGGAGGGGGTAATTTGCAGTTTTGCAAATTACATTTGTGGAGGGGTTTTATTGCAAAAGGGTTTGATATGATAAGAATCTTTTCTTTTGCACCATGCTTTTGTTTTAATATGATTTGATTGAATGAGGATGAGATTTGAAAAGGTATGGTTGTTTTTTATATGAAGCATGGTTGTTGTTTGTGGTCACCTCTTGACCTCTCCTACCCTCACCTCCCTTCATGAGATGTATTTTGTTCCCTCCTCCATTTTCCTGCTTGATATGGCCGGCCACACATTATGAGGAGAGGAAAAATGAGAGGTTCATTTTTTATGCTTCATTCTTCATCTCATTTCCTTGCAAAATTGGTAGCTTCATTTTCCCTCCAAAGTTCAATCCTCATTCCTCCATCCAAAGGCAACAAACCCCAAAGAGACAAGTAGCCTCTACACTACACTTCCTACAGCATATCTTGGGCACGTCGAGTAGCCGGCTTCGTGCCCGAGTTGCCTCGGCATTGAGGTGGGAGCCCGTAAAAGAAGTAGGCGATGTGGTGCACTTCCGGCGACGAGGAGGAGACGGGACATTCCGCAGGAGATCGGGACGATGACGAGAAGACCGGAGGACTTGGATCGTCGGTATATCTCTATTCCCTTTCTTGTAGATAGCTTAGACTAGTTAATGGTTCGATCCGGTTAAAGTGCGCGGTGGTGCCGGTTTGCAAAGTCCGCAAAATTTAAAGTTATTCACCGCTTCCGCATTCCGGCGTCGGATTGACGGCCGGGGCGCCGCCGTGCACTTACATTTAGCAGACCGCTTGCGGCTTGTGGGTGTTTGATATGATCATCACCTGCTGCCGGCGTATTGACGAGTCTTTAGAGTCCTACACAGAGGTTTCCTGGCTCAAGCGAAACGAAATAGGAGCGCATATGAGATATGTGCGGGACCGAGAATAATGCGTGTATGTGATACTGTATTTCATTCTCGCGATGAATGTGTCGATTGGTTGTATACGATATAACCTAGTTATCGAATCAAGGATTGATTCGATAAGCCGATACATTGAATATTAGTCGGTTATATGCGATATGACCGGGTCGTTAAATCAAGTGTTGATTTAATGATTTAATGCATAATTATATATTTGATATATTACTTTGCATTAACTAGTATTGGTTCACCTTAAATGGGTTTTCTCACTTCATTTGCACATTGTATATGTGATATAGTTTTGTGCACTTGTATGTATCATGTTTGATGATACGTGATAGTTTGGTGTATGGTTTAAACCATGGTTGGTCAATGGTTAGGGTTTCTTATGCTTCATTTACTTATTCTTTTATTTATTCATTGATTTGTGAAAGAAATAAAATGGTGGCCATTTTTGGATTATCCTTGAAGCTTCATGAAGCTTTGAAATGGTTGACCATTTTGTTTCTTTCTCTAACCCTAAGCATACAACCTAACCTTAGTTAATTCTCTACACCGAACTAGAGTTGGATTATGATAAGTATTCATTGATTTTCTTTTTTGCAAAATAACTTATCATAATATTCTTTCTTCTTCTTCTTCATCTTCTTCAATGAAGAAAGCTTGACTTCATCAATGGTGATTGATGAAAAAGAGTGAGAAATCAAAATCTAAAGTGAACCCACCTCCTATTTCTTCATCCTCTACCTCTTGCCAAGTAGTATAGGGTGTTCTCTTCACAAGTTTCATGACTTGGTGAAGTGGGAGCTTGATCTAGTGATGCCTCGACGTAGATCATCTTCGGCACGAAGCCGACGACCTTGCCCGCCCATTTCTCCGATAAAGCCGACGCTAGAGCCCGGTTTTCCATTTGGACAGCGAGGAGACTTCATTGCGGAGCTATGGAGGTGGAGGACCGGATCTACAAAGGTTGTATTTCCGTTCTCTTAGTAAAGTAGTTTACTAGTTGCATCTTTCGCCTAAATATCTAGTTAACGATCCGTATTAGGGTTTCTCGGCACTTGTAATTTTTGAAATCGGCATGGTTGATGCCTTGTAAGACCTCTTGAGAGTGCCTAGGAACCCTACAGTGGTATCAGAGACTAGCTAGAGCCTTAGGCGAAGAGTAGACGGAGTTTGAAGTCCGATCGAACCAAAACCCTAACCCGAAACATGCTCTCTGGACTTTTTCTAAAAACTGGGATTTTTCCACATTAAAAATGCTTAAAAAATCCAGCAGGGAATTATAAGAATTACGGTGCAAAATTTGACTCATGAACAGTACAAACCGCGGCGGAACCGCGGCAAAAGCCTGGCTTCTGCGGCGGTTCCGCGGCAAGTTGATGACGTCATCCTTCCCTGTTTGCACAGTAACTCCTATTTTATTATGCTGGATTTTCTGGGAATTTTTAATATTTATTCAAGAGTTGAATTTTCTGAGGTTGTTTTGGGGATTCGGTGTTTCGATCGGGGTATCAGATTTTGTCTATGTGGCTTTCCGGATAAATTTTAGAATATGTTAAAAAGTTCGACCGGATATAAATACCCAATTTTTCCCCTGTCGGGAAATTTCCAAGTGTTGGATTTTTCCGTAGTTTAACGACATTCTAAGTAGTGCAAGTAACGCGATGGACCCTCTAGAAGACAACAAACCTTAACTCGATTATGTGACCGTCTTGAACTGCCCTTTGAACCTTCGGGTTTGGGGAAGTACGGTGTGCCACATGTGAGGCGGTGGCTTGACCCTTCTACAGCTGGACCGTTGGTACTGAGGCACGAACTGAATGTTGTCAGACTTATTTCATGTGTTGAGCTGTATCGGGAAAACTTGGGTGTTCGATTGTTCGATCGGAAAGTTTAACATTTTCTATTTATCCGGAATGTGATACAATAATTGGAATTCACAAGAAGTTATGAGATAACTGAATGAATGTTATAAACATAGCAGTTTAGTCTCACTTGATCGGTTGCCACAGAATTTTGATGTGATCAAAAGTCCGTCGCAATCACGTAGCGTACGCGGATACTCGCCGGATAAACTTAATAGACAGCTACACCCCATAGCCCCGACCAAGTGACTGTAGGAGAACCCCGTCGCCGAAAGCATCCGTTCGGGTGCTCGCGGCAGCGGTGTTCCGCCTTGGTGCACTTCGTCGACGGCTTCGGGGGTGCGGCCGCCTACTAAAGTTTGCGACGAGCATTCGATCAGTATGTCGGGAATCTTGTTGAATTGCCCGACTTGATATTGAAAAGTGTTTTCGATAATGAGACTGAAATGCGGGGTTTATAATTGTTAGGCATGCGATGTCTAAAGAATTCATTTGGTCAGGCATGCGATGTCTGAGGAGGTTGCGGATTCCAACTTTTGTAGTTTTACACTTTCTTTTCTGTGACCGTAAGTGTAATATGTGATATCGCCAGTTTCGTTGCTATATGTCAACGACAATTGGGATGGACATATTTACTTACGTTGATGACATGTGATGTTATGTGTTGCTGGATATATTATATTGGATCGTCGTGTTTGAATAGCCAGGGGTTTTTTATGTGATATGAGTGTTTTTCATTTTCATTCATGTAAAAAACTTGTATGTAATATTCTTTTATTGGGGCACTTTCAGGTTGCGGAAGTTGTCACCGTTTGTATATTATTTACTTTTCTGCACTAGGATAGATCCAAGGAGGGGAGCACAAGTAACCAGGTTCTGGAGTCCAGTGGGAGACCAACTCGAGGAGTCGAGTCCGGGTCTCCTAACTCTAGAATTGGTAGGGTTGCTTGCCGCTCTCGTTGGGGTCTAGGGGTGTGGGTTTGGCTATTCATCACGACCGTGGAATCCGTGTTTTATACTGGCTCGTATTGAAAACACGGACGTCCTAGTATATCCAATATTTCATATGATTCTTCTGCTGCGATATCTGTGATGTGATCATGTGATATGTTCTGTGATGGATACTTTATATAGTATATATGATATATTATATAGATGTTACTTATGTTTTACACCCGTGCTAGCCCTGCCCTGCTCTGCCGTTAGTTACCTAACCTAACGGTGCACGAGGGGACATCGAGGCAAATGCGGATGGCATAAGTGTACGTCGTATTTATCTGTGATGTTTAGGTACTTAAATGATGGGACTTCATTAATGTGATTAATGAAAGTAAAAGAAACCTAAGATGTTGTAGAATCGAATTTCAAAATAAAACAGGTAGCTACAGTTCTTGCTTTGCACAGCGGTGTATATGATATATCCTGCACCTTATTCGATGAGGAAAGGACCGAGATCCCTTCACCGGGAGTGACTCCTTTAGCAATAACTGGCAGATGCTATACACTCGGTTTGTCTTTTGATTGCTTTTAAGAGTTTTTGCTTTGCACAGTGATATATATGATATATCCCGCACCTCATTCGACGAGGAAAGGACCGACGATCCCTTCACCGGGAGTGACTCCTTTAGCAAAACTAGAAAAGCCTCAAAAACACTCCATTTCAAAAATCATTTGATTCTACAACGATATCAAGTTCATTACGCAATAGGTTTTCAGAAAAACCTGTCGTAGCCCTCCGTCATTTCAGATAAGTAGTAGTTAGTATTCGTGCTACGTTTGTTGGCCTGCTTCAAGGCGTAGTGTGCGGTAGCTAACTGGTATTTATCTGCTTATGCATATGATGCAGATTGGATTAGGGTAGTCGTGCGACTTTGTTGGCCTGCGTCAAGGGTCGTGCGGGTGGGTTTAATTCAATCAGGAAATGACGGGTTGAACTTGACTAGCGCACTATGGTTTGTTGGCCTGCGTCAAGGTCATAGGACGCTAGGGGCAAAATATTATCGGGAATTTCAAGTGTTGAAATTTGCAATGAGATTGCACACCTTCTATGAGATAGTTGGATCCCGATACCCGCTGCGAGTAATTGTTACTCCTGAGAGAGTTTTACACATTACAATTAGCCGATCAAGTAGGTGTCTAGAAAGGTGTCAACGGGGTTACGCCTCTGGGAAAACGAGGTTTACATTAATTAAGTTCGTGCGAAAGCACGGGGGACCTCCCTCAAAGTACCGACACTGGCCTGGCTAAAATATTGGCGAACTTGTAGTGTGTAATTAATCCCGGCTAGTCTTTCCTTTTAGGGTTTGAAGGAAGATTTGATAAAAAGCAGTGGGAGCCATCCTGATTAGATAAAATAATAACCAATCTATTCTTGCAAAGAGCGCACGCTGAGTGTTTTCTTCTCTCTCTCTCCAGGTAGCGACCATATCACGCCTTAATCAAGATAATAATACGGAATATTGACCGAACCCGCTTGATTATACTGAGCTGGGGAACGTTGGTCCCGCTCCACCTTATAATTGTTATAAGACAGAGCAGGAAATTGGGGATTACCAGAATTCCCGTGCCGCCCAAACGAAGAGAGTGCATGCTGATGCATCATCTTCGGGTGTGTTCATTACAAAGAACTGTTTCTCTGTATCCTCTACGTCCTGGGTATGTGATACCAGATCAGGATCCCAGAAATGTAATCTGTTACATAGGGCTACAGAAAGGTAGAGAACTGAGAACGGGTGATAAGTTTCATGAGGCAGAAAATGGGGCAAGTGTTGCAGCCAAGTCTGTTGGTCACTGTCACCCTGTATTACTAATACATTGATTTTGAACGAATGTTATTAGATACCGAACCTGATATACAAAATCATATCTCTCTCTTTATTAGTAAAGAAAGGATATAATTTTGTATTGTTGGATAATGTTTTGAACATTTCCTATATCAAAAGTTGATCGGTTCAGGCACGTTATCTAAAAGCGTTGATGTTCTAAATCAAACTACAGTTCTTTAGTATACGGAACACACACAAGAGAAAGAGTTTAGAAATGAACGGATCCTTCTTGAGGCATTGTAGACTAGGTCATATCAATGCGACCCGACTGGCTGAAGTTACATTTAGATGCATATTTAAATAAGTTTGAATTTACATCTTATGAAACTTGCCAGTCATGTCACACAGATAAAATGACCATAGCCCTGTTTATTGGAAACAGAGAAAGAGTTAGTAAACTCTTGGGATGATACATGTTGATGTATGTAAGGTCCCCTGTCTACACATGCTAGGACTGGTTCTTTATACTTCATTATATTCTCTGATAATCTCTCAAGATTCAGTCATATGTTCCTGTTGAAACACAAGTCCAAACCTTTTGAGATATTCACAGAATATAAGTTAGAAGTAGGGAACCAATAAGGGTATAAGTATTATGTCCTTTGATGTGATCAGGGAGGAGAATACTTGAGCACGGAATTCCTGGACTATTCTAAAGGAGAATGAGATTCTCTCTCAGCATTACTCCTCCATATACACCATAGCACGATGGTATATCGGGACGGAGCAATCACACCCTATATGATAAGGTGTGCTCTATGATGAGTACTACTGAGATACCTGTTTCCTTTTGGGAGTTATGCGCTTGAGAAGCTGCATACCTATTGAACAGGGTTCCAATCAAATCAGTTGCCTACCATTTCATATATGATATAGAAAGGGAAGAGCCCATGTCTTAAGCTAGTTAAGATTTGGGGTTGTCCGGCCTATGTCTAAAAGCAAAATCCGGACAAGCTCGAGGCAAGGTCTGTAATGTAGAACTGGAAAGGTTCCAGCTATACAAACTACAGCAGATGATTTGATAGAACCAAAGGATTCAGTAGATACCGACGAACCTCAGCCTCTCCGCCGATCTAGTAGGGTTCCTCACCCACCTGAGAGATACTTCGGTTACTCTATGACAGTGGGTGCGAGGATTGCATCATGGGATGATGACCCAACTAGTTTCGAGCTGGCCATCAGGAGTGGGACTCTGTAAGAATGGCTGGATGCTTAGCGATCTGAGATGGAATCCATGTACACCAACAAAGTATGGACTTTGGTTGCTATATCTGAAGGGTTAAATCCCCATCAGGAGCAAGTATATCTTAAGAAGATTACTTGGTGTACATGGAAAAGTTGAGACTTTCAAAGCTAGACTTGTTAAAGGTTTTCGTCATCGACCAGGCGTGGATAATGATGAATCCTTTTCCAGTGGCTATACTTAAGTCCATCCGAAACCCACTTGCCGCGGCTACATACCATGACTACGATATCTGGCGGTTGGGTGCCATGACTACTTTTCTAAATGATGTTTTAGAAGAGAACGTCTATAAGTATACAGCCAGAAGGCTTCATAGACAGTGGGAGCAGCGGAAACGTGTACAAGATGCTTTATAGGATAAAGCAGGCATCGCGGAGTTGGGACATCTGTTTTGATGGATTAGTCAAAGAAGTTGACGTCATCAAAATGGTAGATGAACCTTGTATGAACAAAAAGGTAGTAGGGAGTATGGTGACGATCCTCGTAGAGTACGTGGATGACATACTCTTGATAGGGAAGGAGTTTCCTATGCTACGATCGATCAATCTCCGCTTATCACAATGATTCTTCCCGATAGGATCAAAGTGATACCTACTAAATCCTGGACTTTGGACCTATGAGATAGATCTAGATGGATGTTAGGAGCCTCACTAGTTGTAGTGAGAAGGTATCAGTTGATCCTGGGGAAAATCACTGGAAGTGTTCCAGGGAGATAAAGACGACTGAGTGTCAGTCACAGGCATTGTCTTTACCCTCAGTAAAGGGACGGTATGTTGGAAGAGTTCCAAACTAGATACTGTGACATACTAGACGATAAAGGCTGGATACATCGCTACTTAAGATGCTACCAAAGAGGATGTTTGGGTGTATATTGGTTCATGAGATGAACTACGTTCCAACCATTGTGAGACAATGGAGTTGTGGCTTATGCCAAGGAACGCCGGTCCCATCAGTGATCCAGACATATTCTAAGGCAGTGTCACCTGATCATGGAGATGGTTGATCTCCAAGGAGATCGAGGTTAGGAGAGTAGACTCAGAGGACAATACAGCGGATCCACTCACAAAGGCCTGTTCCCAGCGGGTGGGTTTAATTCAATCAGGAAATGACGGGTTGAACTTGACTAGCGGACTATGGGTTGTTTGGCCTCCTGTTGGGGTAAAAATTTACACCCCGGTTGACCGAGTCAAAGTCAAGGTCAACCCCCAAGCTAGGTGGGCCCAAGCCCAGGTCAAGCGGACCCATGCCCAAGTCAAGCCCACGGACAGCCTCCCCATGGCAACGACAAAATCATGTAATAAATAATTATTATGTAATTTTTTATACATGAATGAATGTAAAATGGGCATAAAGCCAATATTTTGTAAGCCCATGGCTTATGTGCAAAAATGTAATGGCACATGAGCCATGGAATAGGCAAAATGCCATTTTGTAAATCCCAAGGGGCTATATGCAAATATGTAAGCCTATAAAAGGCAACATGATGAAGAATAAAGCAACACTTTTCATTCCCCAAAAACTAGGGTTCTTTGTGCCTCCTGCTCCTTCTCCAAGGTTCCAAAAACCTTCCTCTTTCTTTTGAATTAAATCAAGAGTTTTACTCTTCCTTTTTCAAAACTAAATAGTTTTCCACCACAAAACCCACAAAGGAGAACTTGGATCTGTCATCAGATCTTAAAAAGGAGAGATTTTGAGATTTCACATCTCTTGATCTTCAAGATCCAGCAAGCAACAGGAGGAAGAAGAAGAACCACTTCCATTAAACCCAGAACACATTCAGGAGCCCGACTCCTCTCTGATTTCTCTTTGAGAAATCTTTTTTTCAGGCTAAAAGCCTCTTGTCCTCTCCAGCGCGCAGCGCAAGTGCGCAAAGCGCCCGCGTGACGACACGTGGCGCGCGCGCTTACGCAAGTGCGCAAAGCGCCCGCGTGCCGACACGTGGCGCGCGCGCTTGCGCACCTGCGCGCTTGCGCAAGTGCGCAAAGCGCCCGCGTGCCGACACGTGGCGCGCGCGCTTGCTTGCGCACCTGCGCGCTTGCGCAAGTGGGCAAAGCGCCCGCGTGCCGACACGTGGCGCGCGCGCTTGCGCAAGTGCGCAAAGCGCCCGCGTGCCGACACGTGGCGCGCACGCGCTTGCGCACCTGCGCACAGCGCTCATACGCAAAGTGCCCACGTGCCGACACGTGGCGCGCTTGCGCCTGAGTGCACAGCACCTACGCGCACAGCGCCCAAGGTGCTGCCCCACGCATCATTTGGATGCCTTTTCCCCTTTTTTTTATATATATATGTATATATATACATTTGTATACAAATGTACACATACACATACTGCCCCCCGTAAAAACTCTGCGTGGCTCCCGATATATCCAAAACCCCCTTTCAAAACAAAACACACGTACACGGCACATTGAGTTCGCATGACCAGTTTAACCCGTTAATCGGAGGTTCCCCCGCCCCAAAGGCGAGGGGTAATTAACGGCAGTTTAGTCCGCGGCTGCCGGAGATTCGGATCCCCACAATCATTAAACCCCCGCCTACCCTAGGCAGGGGGAATCTGTAGTATACGCCTGACAAGCGCGCGCGTATTCCCATCTCACTGGGGTGACGAAAAACACCCTACACCTCCGTCAAGGTCATAGGACGCTAGGGGCAAAATATTATCGGGAATTTCAAGTGTTGAAATTTGCAATGAGATTGCATACCTTCTATGAGATAGTTGGATCCCGATACCCACTGCGAGTAAGAGTTACTCCTGAGAGAGTTTTACACATTGCAATTAGCTGATCAAGTAGGTGTCTAGAAAGGTGTCAACGGGGTTACGCCTCTGGGAAAACGAGGTTTACATTAATTAAGTTCGTGCGAAAGCACGGGGGACCTCCCTCAAAGTACCGACACTGGCCTGGCTGAAAGATTGGCGAACTTGTAGTGTGTAATTAATCCCGGCTAGTCTTTCCTTTTAGGGTTTGAAGGAAGATTTGATAAAAAGCAGTGGGAGCCATCCTGATTAGATAAGATAATAACCAATCTGATCTTGCACGAGCATACGCTAAAGTGTTTTCTTCTCTCTCTCTCCAGGTAGCGACCATTTCATGCCCTAATAAAGATAATAATATGGATGTATTGACCAAACCCGCATGTTATTCTGTGCTGGGGAACGTTGGTTCCGTTCTTTCTTATAAGAGTTATAGGAATGAACAGGATATAGGGGAATACCAGGATTCCCATACCACCCGAATGAAGAAAGTACATGTTGATGCATTTTCTTCGGGTGTGTTCGTTACTGAGAACTGTTTCTCCATTTGCTCTACGTCCTGGGTATTAGATACCGGGTCAGGATCCCATATATGTAATCAGTTACATGGGCTTAGAAAAGGAAGAAAACTTGGAGAAGGTGATAAAGACATTAGAGTTGGAAATGGTGCAATTGTTGCAGCTAAGACTGTCAGAGAATATCACCTTGTATTACCAACTAGTAATACATTGGTTCTGAACGAATGCTATTACATGCCGAACCTGATATGCAACATTATATCGGTTTCTTTATTAAGTAAAGAGGGATATAATTTTGTATTACAGGACAATGTTATGAACATTTTCCGTAACCAAAAGTTGGTTGGATCAGGCACGTTGTGCAATGGCATTTATATTCTAAATCAATCAACAGTTCTGAGCATAACAAACACACACAAGAGGAAGAGTTCTGAACTCAACGAATCCTTCTTGTGGCATTGTAGACTGGGTCACATCAATGCGACACGACTAGCTAAGTTGCATAAAGATGGATATTTAAATCCGTTTGAATTTTCATCTTATGACACTTGCCAGTCATGTCTCAAAGGCAAGATGACCAAAACTCCGTTTACGGGACACGGAGAAAGAGTTACCGAACTCTTGGGACTTATTCATAGTGATGTATGCGATCCCATGTCTACACATTCCAGGGATGGTTCTTCATACTTCATTACATTCACTGACGATCTCTCTAGGTTCGGGTATGTGTTCCTGATGAAACACAAATCAGAAGCTTTTGAGAAATTTAGGGAATATAAACAAGAAGTTGAGAACCAAACCGGAAAAAGTATTAAAATCCTTCGATCTGATCGAGAAGGAGAATACTTAAGCAATGAATTCCTGGATTTCCTAAAAGAGAATGGGATTCTCTCTCAGCTAACTCCTCCATATACATCACAGCACAACGGTGTATCAGAATGGAGGAACCGCACCCTATTAGATATGGTGCGCTCTATGATGAGCACAGCTGAGTTACCTATTTCCTTCTGGGGATATGCACTGGAGACTGCTGCATACCTACTGAATAGAGTTCCGACCAAATCAGTGCCTACCACTCCATATGAGATATGGAATGGCAAGAGACCATGTCTTAACTTTATTCAGCTATGGGGTTGTCCGGCCTATGTTAAAACACAAAATCCGGACAAGCTCGAGGCGAGGTCTGTTCTATGTAAGTTTGTTGGATATCCCAAACATTCGCGAGGGTATATCTTCTACCACTCCGAGGAACAAAAAGTGTTTGTTTCTCGACATGCCACTTTCTTAGAAAAAAGTTTTCTTATGAAACAGATAAGTGGCATTGAGGTAGAACTGGAAGAGATTCCAGCAATACAGACTACAACAGAAGATTTGGTTGAACCAGAAGATTCAGTAGCTCCCAATGAACCTCAGCCTCTCCGCCGATCTAGTAGGGTTCCTCGCCAACCTGAGAGATACTACGGTTTTCTCATGGATGGTGGAAGCGAGGATTGCATCATGGAGGATGATGACCCAACTAGCTTCGAGCAGGCCATCACGAGTGGGGACTCAGTGAAATGGCTGGATGCTATGCGGTCCGAGATGGAATCCATGTACACCAACAAAGTATGGACTTTGGACGTTGCTCCTGAAGGGGTAAAACCCATTGGGAGCAAGTGGATCTTCAAGAAGAAACTTGGTGTAGATGGGAAAGTGGAGACTTTCAAAGCTAGACTTGTAGCAAAGGGTTTTCGTCAAAGACCAGGTGTGGACTATGACGAAACCTTTTCTCCAGTGGCTATGCTTAAATCCATCCGGATCATGCTTGCCATCGCTGCATATCATGATTACGAAATCTGGCAAATGGATGTTAAGACCGCCTTTCTAAACGGTGATTTAGAAGAGTGCGTGTACATGACTCAGCCGGAGGGCTTCGTAGACAGTGGGAGCAGCGGAAAGGTGTGCAAGCTGCTTAAATCCATTTATGGATTAAAGCAAGCATCGCGGAGTTGGAACATCTGCTTTGACGTCGTTATCAAAGAATTTGATTTCGTCAAAAATCCAGATGAACCTTGTATCTACAAGAAGGTGGCAGAGAGTAAGGTTGTCTTCCTCGTATTGTACGTGGACGACATACTCTTGATAGGAAATGATATTCCTATGCTGCAATCGGTCAAGCTCTTCTTATCACAAAGATTCTCAATGAAAGATCTTGGCGATGCCTCCTGCATATTGGGAATTAGGATCTATAGAGATAGATCCAAACGGATTTTGGGATTGTCCCAATCCAGGTATATTGACACCATACTAAAGAGGTTTAGTATGGAAGAGTCCAAGCGTGGGAACTTGCCCACGATCTCTGGAGTCACTCTCTCCAAAGAGATGTCTCCCAACACTGATTTGGAGAGAGCTCGCATGCAAGGGAAACCCTATGCTTCGGCAGTAGGATCTATCATGTATGCGATGCTATGTACCAGACCCGATGTAGCATACTCACTAAGTGTAGTGAGCAGGTATCAAGCTGATCCTGGAGAGAGTCACTGGACAGCTGTGAAGAGCATTCTCAAGTACTTGCGAAGGACTATAGATATGTTCTTGGTGTATGGTAACGGAGAACTCCAAGTGGAGTCCTTTACCGATTCGAGCATCCAGAGTGATAAGGACGACTCTAAGTCGCAGTCGGGCTTTGTCTTTACCCTTTACGGAGGGGCGGTTAGCTGGAAGAGTTCCAAGCAGGAAACCGTGGCAGACTCGACGATGGAGGCTGAATACATCGCTGCCAACGATGCTGCCAATGAGGCTGTCTGGATCAAGAAGTTCATTACTGAACTTGGAGTGGTTCCATCCATTGAGCATCCAATACCTTTGTATTGCGATAACAATGGAGCGGTGGCTTTGGCCAAGGAACCCAGGTCCCATCAGCGATCCAGGCATATTCTGAGGCGGTATCACCTGATCCGGGAGATAGTTGATCGCCGGGAGATCGAGGTCAGGAGGGTTGACACGAAAAACAACACGGCGGATCCACTCACGAAGGCCATTCCCCAGACACAGTTTGAGAGACTCTTCGGGATGCTCGGTATACGATACTGCAGCAGCTGGCCCTAGTGCAAGTGGGAGATTGTTAGTTGTATGTATGCCCTAGAGGCCAGTATTGTACAGATGATGTATATTATATTGGATGCTTGGACATATATAGAGATGACTTTCTTGCTCGATATGATAGTATGCTATCTGGTTACTCTTTATCTTAACATGTACACTTGTCTCTTTAAACTGTCTTATGGTTACATGTTGGTAAAGCCCTTAGGATGTGTACTTGACTACCTGGACTATGATGCGGATCATACTAGTGGGGACATGGTAGTCCATAAGTACATCCTTCAAGGTCCCTAGTCATGGGTGTATCGAGACGGGGCATCGATATACCAGAGTAGACTAGCGTATACGCTTCTCGACCTATGAGATGGGCGATGGATGATCCCATATCCATTGGTGTTTGACGTCAGAGATGGTGTACGGGTGCTCAGTGGAGACTGGGTACACTGGACGGACTCGCCGAGAACTCCCAGATGGTATTATACCTCACGTCAGATGGCAGTTCTCAGGTGACACTTGTACAGGTTAGTCTGTAGATCCGAGATCGTCATAGAGTCTTGTGTGATTCCCACTGTGCTTTGATCTCAACCTTACCACGTCCATGAGGGCGTGCAAAACGGTGGTCTTTGGGCACAGTCCCGAGTCACATGGAGGCAATGAGCGATAGGAGGGGTTTCGTCTCTCCCGGTATTGGGGGTTGATGTTGCTCTGTGCTCGATTGGCCGTAACAGGGAAGTCCCTGGCCAGGGCTGATCAGAGATTTGCTGGTAAGTGTTACCAGTAGTTTCTCGACCCGTTATGAGCCTCACATCGGCACGACTTATCGAGTATTGGGGTCTGACGTTTACCACCCCTAGACTTGATATGCGACGTATCAGACGAACAGACCGGACTGTACGGTAAGTGTTACTGGTTAGATTCACAGGAGTGTGAGCAGGCTAGCTCGTCGTTCTTCTGATCGCTCAATACCCGGATGGCCGTTACGTTTAGCAGACCGCTTGCGGCTTGTGGATGCTTGATATGATCATCATCTGCTGCCGGCGTATTGACGAGTCTTTAGAGTCCTACACAGAGGTTTCCTGGCTCAAGCGAAACGAAATAGGAGCGCATATGAGATATGTGCGGGAGCGAGAATAATGCGTGTATGTGATACCGCATTTCATTCTCGCGATTAATGTTTCGATTGGTTATATTCGATATGACCTAGTTATCGAATCATTGATTCGATAAATCGATACATAATATACTAGTCGGTTATGTGCGACATGACCGGATCATTGAATCAAGTGTTGATTTAATGATTTAATGTATAATTATCTATATATTTGATATATTACTTTGCATTAACTAGTATTGGTTCACTTTATATGGATTTTCTCACTAGATGTGCAAGAAGTATATATGATATACTTTTGTGCACTACTTTGTATCATGTTTGATGATACTTGATCATTTTGTTTGGTGTAAAGAATTAAAAACCATGGTTAAGTGTTGATTAGGGTTTTGCATATTCATTTATTTATTTGTTCATTTATTTATTTGAAAATGATTTAAATAGAATGGTGGCTTTCTTTTGTCATTAGTTGAAGCTTCATGAAGCCTTGACTTTTTCAACCATTCTTGTCCTCATGCTTAACCCTAACTCTCCAAATGACCATGGTTTATTCTCTACACTTAACCCTTGTTAGATTATGATAAGTATGCATTTTTCTTTTTATTTTTAATAACTTATCATAAACTAGCTTCTTCTTCTTCTTCATCTTCAAGAGAGAAACCTTGATGCCATCAATGGCATCTTGAGTTCCAAAATGAGAAATCCAATTCTAAAGAGAACCCACCTCCTATTTCTTCACCCTTTACCTCTTGCCAAGTTGTTTTGGGTGTTTTCTTCACAAGTTTCACCACTTGGTGAAGTCGGAGCTTGAACTTGCGATGCCTCGACGTAGATCATCATCGGCACGAAGCCGACGACCTAGTCCGCCCTATTCTCCGGTGAAGCCGACGTTCGAGTTTGGGAATCGATATGGACAGCAAGAGGATGCCTACGTGGAGCCAAGGAAGAGGATAACCGGATCTACAAAGGTTGTAGCATCTAACCTTTAGTTAATTTGTTAACTAGTTTTGTTTTTCGCCTAGAATTCTAGTTAAGATCCGCGTTAGGGTTTCGCGGCACCCATAATTTTTGAAATTAGCATGTTCGATGCCTCGTGAGACCTCTATAGGGTGCCTAGGAACCTATCACTGGTATCAGAGACTAGCTAGAGCCTTAGACGAAGTCTAGACGGAGTTTGAAAGCCGGACGAACCGAAAACCTAACCCCAAAATAGCTCTCTGGACTTTTTCTAAAAAATGGGATTTTTGTCAATTAAAAATATGCAGAAAATCAAGCAGGGTGTTATTTGAATTACTGTGAAATACGAGGGCCTAAGTCGACTTTTCCACCGCGGAACCGCGGCACGTGCTATGCATGATGCGGCGGTTCCGCGGCCTTACTGTTCCTTTGTATGATGATTTCTGCACAGTAACTCATATAATTTAATGCTATATTTTCTGGATATTTTTATTGTGACTCTACAGCAGAGTATTCTGGGGGTGTATTGGGAATCAAAGATTCGATCGGATTATCAAATTTCGTCTTTGTGTATTTCCAGATAATTTTAGAGTATGTTAAAAAGTCCGACCAGATATAAATACCCAACTTTTCCCCTGCCGGAAAATATCCAAGTGTTGGATTTTTGTGTAGTTTGAAGACGTTCTGAGTAGTGCAAGTAACGCGATGGTCCCTCTAGAAGACAACAAATCTTAACTCGATTATGTGACCGTCTTGAACTGCCCTTTGAACCTTCGGGTTTGGGGCAGTACGGCGTGCCACATGTGAGGCGTTGGCTTGACCCTTCTACGGCTGGAACGTTGGTACTGAGGCATGAAGTGAATGTCTTTGAACCTATTTCATGTGTTGAACGGTTTCGGGAAAACTTGGGTGTTCGAATGTTCGATCGGAAAATTTAATATATTCTATTTATCCGGAATGGGATACAATGATTGGAATTCACAATAAGTTATGAGATAACTGAATGAATGTTATAAATCTAGCGGTTTAGTTTCACTTGATATTGAAAAGAGTTTTCGATAATGAGACTAAAATGCGGGGTTTATAACTGTTAGGCATGCGATGTCTAAGTATTTCATCTGATTAGGCATGTGATGTCTAAAGAGGTTGCGGATTCCAACTGTTGCAGTTTTACACTTTCTTTTTTGTGACCGTAAGTGTAGTATGTTCATATCGCCGGTTTCGTTGCTATACGTCAACGACAATTGGGGTATGCATACTTACTTACGTTGATGACATGTGATGTTATGTGTTGCTGGATATGTTATATTGGATCGTCGTGTTCGAATAGCCGGGGGTTTTTTATGAGAGATGAGTGTTTTTCATTTTCATTCATGTAAAAACTTGTATGTAATATTCTTTTATTTGGGGCACTTCCAGGTAGCGGAAGTTGTCACCCTTTGTATATTATTTACTTTTCCGCATTAGGACAGACCCAAGGAGGGGAGCACAAGTAACCGGGTTCTGGGGTTCAGTGGGAGACCAGCTCGAGGAGTCGAGTCCGGGTCTCCTAACCCTAGAATTGGCAGGGTTGCTTGCCGCTCTCGTAGGGGTCTAGGGGTGTGGGATTGGCTATTCATCACGACCGTGGAATCCGTGTTTTATACTGGCTCGTATTGAAAACACGGACGTCCTAGTATATCCAATATTTCATATGTTTCTTCTGCTGCGATATCTGTGTTGTGACTCTGTGATGGATATAGTATATAGTATATATGATATATTATATAGACGTTACTTATGTTTTACACCCGCGCTAGCCCTGCCCTGCTCTGTCGTTAGTTACCTAACCTAACGGTGCACGAGGGGACATCGAGGCGAATGCGGATGGCATAAGTGTACGTCATATCTATCTGTGATGTTTAGGTATTTAAATGATAGGACTTCATTAATGTGATTAATGAAAGATAAGAAACCTAAGATATTGTGGAATCGAATTTCAAAATGAAACAGGTAGCTACAGTTCTTGCTTTGCACAGCGGTATATATGATATACCCTGCACCTTATTCGATGAGGAAAGGACCGAGATCCCTTCACCGGGAGTGACTCCTTTAGCAATAACTGGTAGATGCTACACACTCGGTTTGGTTTTTGATTGCTTTTAAGAGTTTCTGCTTTGCACAGTGATATATATGATATATCCAGCACCTCATTCGACGAGGAAAGGGCCGACGATCCCTTCACCGGGAGTGACCCCTTTAGCAAGACTGGAAAAGCCTCAAAATCACTCCATTTCAAAACTTCATTTGATTCTACAACGATATCAAGTTCTTTACACGCATGGTTTTTATGAAAAACCTGCGTAGCCCTCCGTCATTTCAGATAAGTACTAGTTAGTATTCGTGCTGCGGTAGTTTGGCCTCCGTCAAGGCGCAGTGTACGGTAGTTAACTAGTGCTTATCTGCTTGCATATGATGCGATTGGATTAGGGTATTCGTACGGCGTTGTTTGGCCTCCGTCAAGGGTCGTGCGGGTGGGTTTAATTCAATCAGGAAATGACGGGTTGAACTTGACTAGCGGACTATGGGTTGTTTGGCCTCCGTCAAGGTCATAGGACGCTAGGGGCAAAATATTATCGGGAATTTCAAGTGTTGAAATTTGCAATGAGATTGCATACCTTCTATGAGATAGTTGGATCCCGATACCCACTGCGAGTAAGAGTTACTCCTGGGAGAGTTTTACACATTGCAATTAGCTGATCAAGTAGGTGTCTAGAAAGGTGTCAACGGGGTTACGCCTCTGGGAAAACGAGGTTTACATTAATTAGGTTCGTGCGAAAGCACGGGGGACCTCCCTCAAAGTACCGACACTGGCCTGGCTGAAAGATTGGCGAACTTGTAGTGTGTAATTAATCCCGGCTAGTCTTTCCTTTTAGGGTTTGAAGGAAGATTTGATAAAAAGCAGTGGGAGCCATCCTGATTAGATAAGATAATAACCAATCTGATCTTGCACGAGCATACGCTAAAGTGTTTTCTTCTCTCTCTCTCCAGATAGCGACCATTTCATGCCCTAATAAAGATAATAATATGGATGTATTGACCGAACCCGCATGTTATTCTGTGCTGGGGAACGTTGGTTCCGTTCTTTCTTATAAGAGTTATAGGAATGAACAGGATATAGGGGAATACCAGGATTCCCATACCACCCGAATGAAGAAAGTACATGTTGATGCATTTTCTTCGGGTGTGTTCGTTACTGAGAACTGTTTCTCCATTTGCTCTACGTCCTGGGTATTAGATACCGGTTCAGGATCCCATATATGTAATCAGTTACATGGGCTTAGAAAAGGAAGAGAACTTGGAGAAGGTGATAAAGACATTAGAGTTGGAAATGGTGCAATTGTTGCAGCTAAGACTGTCGGAGAATATCATCTTGTATTACCAACTGGTAATACATTGGTTCTGAACGAATGCTATTACATGCCGAACCTGATATGCAACATTATATCGGTTTCTTTATTAAGTAAAGAGGGATATAATTTTGTATTACAGGACAATGTTATGAACATTTTCCGTAACCAAAAGTTGGTTGGATCAGGCACGTTGTGCAATGGCATTTATGTTCTAAATCAATCAACAGTTCTGAGCATAACAAACACACACAAGAGGAAGAGTTCTGAACTCAACGAATCCTTCTTGTGGCATTGTAGACTGGGTCACATCAATGCGACACGACTAGCTAAGTTGCATAAAGATGGATATTTAAATCCGTTTGAATTTTCATCTTATGACACTTGCCAGTCATGTCTCAAAGGCAAGATGACCAAAACTCCGTTTACGGGACACGGAGAAAGAGTTACCGAACTCTTGGGACTTATTCATAGTGATGTATGCGGTCCCATGTCTACACATGCCAGGGATGGTTCTTCATACTTCATTACATTCACTGACGATTTCTCTAGGTTCGGGTATGTGTTCCTGATGAAACACAAATCAGAAGCTTTTGAGAAATTTAGGGAATATAAATAAGAAGTTGAGAACCAAACCGGAAAAAGTATTAAAATCCTTCGATCTGATCGAGGAGGAGAATACTTAAGCAATGAATTCCTGGACTTCCTAAAAGAGAATGGGATTCTCTCTCAGCTAACTCCTCCATATACACCACAGCACAACGGAGGAACCGCACCCTATTAGATATGGTGTGCTCTATGATGAGCACAGCTGAGTTACCTATTTCCTTCTGGGGATATGCACTGGAGACTGCTGCATACCTACTGAATAGAGTTCTGACCAAATCAGTGCCTACCACTCCATATGAGATATGGAATGGCAAGAGACCATGTCTTAATTTTATTCAGATATGGGGTTGTCCGGCCTATGTTAAAACATAAAATCCGGACAAGCTCGAGACGAGGTCTGTTCTATGTAAGTTTGTTGGATATCCCAAACATTCGCGAGGGTATATCTTCTACCACTCCGAGGAACAAAAAGTGTTTGTTTCTCGACATGCCACTTTCTTAGAAAAAAGTTTTCTTATGAAACAGATAAGTGGCATTGAGGTAGAACTGGAAGAGATTCCAGCAATACAGACTACAACAGAAGATTTGGTTGAACCAGAAGATTCAGTAGCTCCCAATGAACCTCAGCCTCTCCGCCGATCTAGTAGGGTTCCTCGCCAACCTGAGAGATACTACGGTTTTCTTATGGATGGTGGAAGCGAGGATTGCATCATGGAGGATGATGACCCAACTAGCTTCGAGCAGGCCATCACGAGTGGGGACTCAGTGAAATGGCTGTATGCTATGCGGTCCGAAATGGAATCCATGTACACCAACAAAGTATGGACTTTGGACGTTGCTCCTGAAGGGGTAAAACCCATTGGGAGCAAGTGGATCTTCAAGAAGAAACTTGGTGTAGATGGGAAAGTGGAGACTTTCAAAGCTAGACTTGTAGCAAAGGGTTTTCGTCAAAGACCAGGTGTGGACTATGACGAAACCTTTTCTCCAGTGGCTATGCTTAAATCCATCCGGATCATGCTTTCCATCGCTGCATATCATGATTACGAAATCTGGCAAATGGATGTTAAGACCGCCTTTCTAAACGGTGATTTAGAAGAGTGCGTGTACATGACTCAGCCGGAGGGCTTCGTAGACAGTGGGAGAAGTGGAAAGGTGTGCAAGCTGCCTAAATCCATTTATGGATTAAAGCAAGCATCGCGGAGTTGGAACATCTGCTTTGACGTCGTTATCAAAGAATTTGATTTCGTCAAAAATCCAGATAAACCTTGTATCTACAAGAAGGTGGCAGAGAGTAAGGTTGTCTTCCTCGTATTGTACGTGGACGACATACTCTTGATAGGAAATGATATTCCTATGCTGCAATCGGTCAAGCTCTTCTTATCACAAAGATTCTCAATGAAAGATCTTGGCGATGCCTCCTGCATATTGGGAATTAGGATCTATAGAGATAGATCCAAACGGATTTTGGGATTGTCCCAATCCAGGTACATTGACACCATACTAAAGAGGTTTAGTATGGAAGAGTCCAAGCGTGGGAACTTGCCCACGATCTCTGGAGTCACTCTCTCAAAAGAGATGTCTCCCAAGACTGATTTGGAGAGAGCTCGCATGCAAGGGATACCCTATGCTTCGGCAGTAGAATCTATCATGTATGCGATGCTATGTAGCAGACCCGATGTAGCATACTCACTAAGTGTAGTGAGCAGGTATCAAGCTGATCCTGGAGAGAGTCACTGGACAGCTGTGAAGAGCATTCTCAAGTACTTGCGAAGGACTATAGATATGTTCTTGGTGTATGGTAATGGAGAACTCCAAGTGGAGTCCTTTACCGATTCGAGCATCCAGAGTGATAAGGACGACTCTAAGTCGCAGTCGGGCTTTGTCTTTACCCTTTACGGAGGGGCGGTTAGCTGGAAGAGTTCCAAGCAGGAAACCGTGGCAGACTCGACGATGGAGGCTGAATACATCGCTGCCAACGATGCTGCCAATGAGGTTGTCTGGATCAAGAAGTTCATTACTAAACTTGGAGTGGTTCCATCCATTGAGCATCCAATACCTTTGTATTGCGATAACAATGGAGCGGTGGCTTTGGCCAAGGAACCCAGGTCCCATCAGCGATCCAGGCAATTTCTGAGGCGGTATCACCTGATCCGGGAGATAGTTGATCGCCGGGAGATCGAGGTCAGGAGGGTTGACACGAAAAACAACACGGCGGATCCACTCACGAAGGCCATTCCCCAGACACAGTTTGAGAGACTCTTCGGGATGCTCGGTATACGATACTACAGCAGCTGGCCCTAGTGCAAGTGGGAGATTGTTAGTTGTATGTATGCCCTAGAGGCCAGTATTGTACAGATGATGTATATTATATTGGATGCTTGGACATATATAGAGATGACTTTCTTGCTCGATATGATAGTATGCTATCTGGTTACTCTTTATCTTAACATGTACACTTGTCTCTTTAAACTGTCTTATGGTTACATGTTGGTAAAGCCCTTAGGATGTGTACTTGACTACCTGGACTATGATGCGGATCATACTAGTGGGGACATGGTAGTCCATAAGTATATCCTTCAAGGTCCCTAGTCGTGGGTGTATCGAGACGGGGCATCGATATACCAGAGTAGACTAGCGTATACGCTTCTCGACCCATGAGATGGGCGATGGATGATCCCATATCCATTGGTGTTTGACGTCAGAGATGGTGTACGGGTGCTCAGTGGAGACTGGGTACACTGGACGGACTCGCCGAGAACTCCCAGATGGTATTATACCTCACGTCAGATGGCAGTTCTCAAGTGACACTTGTACAGGTTAGTCTGTAGACCCGAGATCGTCATAGGGTCTTGTGTGATTCCCACTGTGCTTTGATATCCACCTTACCACGTCCATGAGGGCGTGCAAAACGGTGGTCTTTGGGCACAGTCCCGAGTCACATGGAGGCAATGAGCGATAGGAGGGGTTTCGTCTCTCCTGGTATTGGGGGTTGATGTTGCGCTGTGCTCCATTGGCCGTAACAGAGAAGTCCCTGGCCAGGGCTGATCAGAGATTTGATGGTAAGTGTTACTAGTAGTTTCTCGACCCGTTATGAGCCTCACATCGGCACGACTTATCGAGTATTGGGGTCTGACGTTTACCACCCCTAGACTTGATATGCGACGTATCAGACGAACAGACCGGACTGTACGGTAAGTGTTACTGGTTGGATTCACAGGAGTGTGAGCGGGCTAGCTCGTCGTTCTTCTGATCGCTCAATACCCGGATGACCGTTACGTTTAGCAGACCGCTTGCGGCTTGTGGATGCTTGATATGATCATCATCTGCTGCCGGCGTATTGACGAGTCTTTAGAGTCCTACACAGAGGTTTCCTGGCTCAAGCGAAACGAAATAGGAGCGCATATGAGATATGTGCGGGAGCGAGAATAATGCGTGTATGTGATACCGCATTTCATTCTCGCGATTAATGTTTCGATTGGTTATATTCGATATGACCTAGTTATCGAATCATTGATTCGATAAATCGATACATAGTATACTAGTCGGTTATGTGCGACATGACCGGATCATTGAATCAAGTGTTGATTTAATGATTTAATGTATAATTATCTATATATTTGATATATTACTTTGCATTAACTTGTATTGGTTCACTTTATATGGATTTTCTCACTAGATGTGCAAGAAGTATATATGATATACTTTTGTGCACTACTTTGTATCATGTTTGATGATACTTGATCATTTTGTTAAGTGTAAAGAATTAAAAACCATGGTTAAGTGTAGATTAGGGTTTTGCATATTCATTTATTTATTTGTTCATTTATTTATTTGAAAATGATTTAAATAGAATGGTGGCTTTCTTTTGTCATTAGTTGAAGCTTCATGAAGCCTTGACTTTTTCAACCATTCTTGTCCTCATGCTTAACCCTAACTCTCCAAATGACCATGGTTTATTCTCTACACTTAACCCTTGTTAGATTATGATAAGTATGCATTTTTATTTTTATTTTTAATAACTTATCATAAACTAGCTTCTTCTTCTTCTTCTTCTTCATCTTCAAGAGAGAAACCTTGATGCCATCAATGGCATCTTGAGTTCCAAAGTGAGAAATCCAATTCTAAAGAGAACCCACCTCCTATTTCTTCACCCTTTACCTCTTGCCAAGTTGTTTTGGGTGTTTTCATCACAAGTTTCACCACTTGGTGAAGTCGGAGCTTGAACTTGCGATGCCTCGATGTAGATCATCTTCGGCACGAAGCCGACGACCTAGTCCGCCCTATTCTCCGGTGAAGCCGACGTTCGAGTTTGGGAATCGAGATGGACAGCGAGAGGATGCCTACGGGGAGCCAAGGAAGAGGATAACCGGATCTATAAAGGTTGTAGTATCTAACCTTTAGTTAATTTGTTAACTAGTTTTGTTTTTCGCCTTGAATTCTAGTCTAAGATCCGCGTTAGGGTTTCGCGGCACCCATAATTTTTGAAATTAGCATGTTCGATGCCTCGTGAGACCTCTATAGGGTGCCTAGGAACCTTTCACTAGAGGCCATTACTGTACATTGGATGTATATTGTAGTGGATGCTGGGACATATATATGGAGGACTTTCTTGCTCGACATGATAGTATGCTATCTGGTTACTCTTTACCTTAACGTGTATACTGATTGTCTCTCTGTTACATGTTGGTAAAGCCCTTAGGATGTGTACTTGACTACCTGGACTATGATGCGGATCATACTAGTGGGGATATGGTAGTCCATAAGTACATCCTTCAAAGTCCCTAGTCGTGGGTGTATCGAGACGGGGCATCGATATACCAGAGTAGACTAGCGTATACCTTCTCGACCCATACAGATGGGCGATGGATGATCCTATATCCATCGGTGTTTGACATCAGAGATGATATACGGGTGCTCAGTGGAGACTGGGTACACTGGACGGACTCGCCGAGAACTCCCAGATGGTATTATACCTTACGTCAGATGGCAGTTCTCTGGTGACACTGGTACAGAGTAGTCTGTTGACCCGAGATCGTCATAGAGTCTTGTGTGGTTCCCACTGTGCTTTGATTTCCACCTTACCACGTCCAAGAGGGCGTGCAAAACGGTGGTTTTTGGGTACAGTCCCGAATCACATGGAGGCAATGAGCGATAGGAGGGGATTCGTCTCTCCCGGTATAGGGAGTTGATGTTGCGCTGTGTTCGATTGGCTATAACCGGAAATCCCTGGCCAGGGTTGCTGAGATTTACTGGTAAGTGTTACAAGAAGTTTCTCAAACTGTTATAGACCTCAGATCGACACGACTTATCGAGCTATTGGGGTCTGACGTTTACCACCCCTAGGCGAGATATGCGACATATCAGACGATCAAACCGGACTGTACGGTAAGTGTTACTGGTTGGATTCACAGGAGTGTGAGCGGGCTTGCTCGTCGATCTTCTGATCCCTCAATACCCGGGTGGCCGTTACGTTTAGCAGACCGCTTGCGGCTTGTGGGTGTTTGATATGATCATCACCTGCTGCCGGCGTATTGACGAGTCTTTAGAGTCCTACACAGAGGTTTCCTGGCTCAAGCGAAACGAAATAGGAGCGCATATGAGATATGTGCGGGACCGAGAATAATGCGTGTATGTGATACTGTATTTCATTCTCGCGATGAATGTATCGATTGGTTGTATACGATATAACCTAGTTATCGAATCAAGGATTGATTCGATAAGCCGATACATTGAATATTAGTCGGTTATATGCGATATGACCGGGTCGTTAAATCAAGTGTTGATTTAATGATTTAATGCATAATTATATATTTGATATATTACTTTGCATTAACTAGTATTGGTTCACCTTAAATGGGTTTTCTCACTTCATTTGCACATTGTATATGTGATATAGTTTTGTGCACTTGTATGTATCATGTTTGATGATACGTGATAGTTTGGTGTATGGTTTAAACCATGGTTGGTCAATGGTTAGGGTTTCTTATGCTTCATTTACTTATTCTTTTATTTATTCATTGATTTGTGAAAGAAATAAAATGGTGGCCATTTTTGGATTATCCTTGAAGCTTCATGAAGCTTTGAAATGGTTGACCATTTTGTTTCTTTCTCTAACCTTAACCATACAACCTAACCTTAGTTAATTCTCTACACCTAACTAGAGTTGGATTATGATAAGGATTCATTGATTTTCTTTTTTGCAAAATAACTTATCATAATATTCTTTCTTCTTCTTCTTCATCTTCTTCAATGAAGAAAGCTTGACTTCATCAATGGTGATTGATGAAAAAGAGTGAGAAATTCAAATCTAAAGTGAACCCACCTCCTATTTCTTCATCCTCTACCTCTTGCCAAGTAGTATAGGGTGTTCTCTTCACAAGTTTCATGACTTGGTGAAGTGGGAGCTTGATCTAGTGATGCCTCGACGTAGATCATCTTCGGCACGAAGCCGACGACCTTGCCCGCCCATTTCTCCGATGAAGCCGACGCTAGAGCCCGGGTTTCCATTTGGACAGCGAGGAGACTTCATTGCGGAGCTATGGAGGTGGAGCACCGGATCTACAAAGGTTGTATTTTCGTTCTCTTAGTAAAGTAGTTTACGAGTTGCATCTTTCGCCTAAATATCTAGTTAACGATCCGTATTAGGGTTTCTCGGCACTTGTAATTTTTGAAATTGGCATGGTTGATGCCTTGTGAGACCTCTTGAGAGTGCCTAGGAACCCTACAATCACATGGAGGCAATGAGCGATAAGAGGGGATTCATCTCTCCCGGTATAGAGAGTTGATGTTGTGCTGTGTTCGATTGGCTATAACCGGAAATCCTTGGCCAGGGTTGCTGAGATTTACTGGTAAGTGTTATTAGTAGTATCTCGAACTTTTATAGACCACATATCGACACGATTTATCGAGCTACTGGGGTCTGACGTTTACCACCCCTAGGCGAGATATGCGACATATCAGATGAATAGACCGGACTGTACAATAAGTGTTGCTGGTTGGATTCACAGGAGTGTGAGCAGGCTTGCTCTTTGATCTTCTGATCGCTCAATACCCGAGTGGCCGTTACGTTTAGCAGACCGCTTGCGGCTTGCGGGTGTTTGATATGATCATCACCTACTACCGGCGTATTGACGAGTCTTTAGAGTCCTACACAGAGGTTTCCTGGCTCAAGCGAAACGAAATAGGAGCGCATATGAGATATGTGCGGGACCGAGAATAATGCGTGTATGTGATACTGTATTTCATTCTCGCGATGAATGTGTCGATTGGTTGTATACGATATAACCTAGTTATCGAATCAAGGATTGATTCGATAAGCTGATACATTGAATATTAGTCGGTTATATGCGATATGACCGGGTCGTTAAATCAAGTGTTGATTTAATGATTTAATGCATAATTATATATTTGATATATTACTTTGCATTAACTAGTATTGGTTCACCTTAAATGGGTTTTCTCACTTCATTTGCACATTGTATATGTGATATAGTTTTGTGCACTTGTATGTATCATGTTTGATGATACATGATAGTTTGGTGTATGGTTTAAACCATGGTTGGTCAATGGTTAGGGTTTCTTATGCTTCATTTACTTATTCTTTTATTTATTCATTGATTTGTGAAAGAAATAAAATGGTGGCCATTTTTGGATTATCCTTGAAGCTTCATGAATCTTTGAAATGGTTGACTATTTTGTTTCTTTCTCTAACCCTAACCATACAACCTAACCTTAGTTAATTCTCTACACCTAACTAGAGTTGGATTATGATAAGGATTCATTGATTTTCTTTTTTGCAAAATAACTTATCATAATATTCTTTCTTCTTCTTCTTCATCTTCTTCAATGAAGAAAGCTTGACTTCATCAATGGTGATTGATGAAAAAGAGTGAGAAATCCTAATCTAAAGTGAACCCACCTCCTATTTCTTCATCCTCTACCTCTTGCCTAGTAGTATAGGGTGTTCTCTTCACAAGTTGCATGACTTGGTGAAGTGGGAGCTTGATCTAGTGATGCCTCGACGTAGATCATCTTCGGCACGAAGCCGACGACCTTGCCCGCCCATTTCTCCGATGAAGCCGACGCTAGAGCCCGGGTTTCCATTTGGACAGCGAGGAGACTTCATTGCGGAGCTATGGAGGTGGAGCACCAGATCTACAAAGGTTGTATTTTCGTTCTCTTAGTAAAGTAGTTTACTAGTTGCATCTTTCGCCTAAATATCTAGTTAACGATCCGTATTAGGGTTTCTCGGCACTTGTAATTTTTGAAATTGGCATGGTTGATGCCTTGTGAGACCTCTTGAGAGTGCCTAGGAACCCTACAATCACATGGAGGCAATGAGCGATAAGAGGGGATTCATCTCTCCCGGTATAGAGAGTTGATGTTGTGCTGTGTTCGATTGGCTATAACCGGAAATCCTTGGCCAGGGTTGCTGAGATTTACTGGTAAGTGTTATTAGTAGTATCTCGAACTTTTATAGACCACATATCGACACGATTTATCGAGCTACTGGGGTATGACGTTTACCACCCCTAGGCGAGATATGCGACATATCTGATGAATAGACCGGACTGTACAATAAGTGTTGCTGGTTGGATTCACAGGAGTGTGAGCAGGCTTGCTCTTTGATCTTCTGATCGCTCAATACCCGAGTGGCCGTTACGTTTTGCAGACCGCTTGCGTCTTGCGGGTGTTTGATATGATCATCACCTACTACCGGCGTATTGACGAGTCTTTAGAGTCCTACACAAAGGTTTCCTGGCTCAAGCGAAACGAAATAGGAGCGCATATGAGATATGTGCGGGACTGAGAATAATACCAGTATGTGATACTGAATTCTATTCTCGCGATTTGTATCATCGAACGGTTATATAAGATATAGCCGGGTTACCGAATCAAATGTTGATTCGATATATTGATACACTTGATATTAGTCAGTTATATGCAGTATGACCGGATCATTAAATCAAGTGTTGATTTAATGATTTAATGTATAATTATATATTTGATATATTACTTTACTTTAACTAGTATTGGTTCACTTAAAATTGTTTTTTCTCACTTGATTGTGCACATTGTATATATGATATATGTTTGTGCACTAGTTTGATGATACATGCAAACTTGGGTGTGTGTATGCTTTAAACCATGTTTAGGTTAATGGTTAGGTTTTATTTGTTTTATTTATTTTCTTTATTTATTTTTGTAAAAAAATAAAATGGTGGCTTTCTTTGTTTTATTCTTGAAGTTTCATGAAGCTTCAACCATTTTGTTTTTTCCTTAACCTAACCATTACACTTAAACCCTAGTTTATTCTCTACATGTGTTTACTTCACCCATAGTTGCATTATGATAAGATTCACTTGATTTATTATTTTCAAGATAATACTTTTTCCTTCTTCTTCTTCATCTTCTTCAAGTGAAGAAAACCATTCTTGAAAATTTCCAAGTGATGAAATCAAGTGAGAAATCCAATTCTAAAGTGAACCCACTTCCTATTTCTTCATCCTCTACCACTTTCCATGAAGTAGAGTGTGTTATCTTCACAAGTTTCATGACCTAGTGAAGATGGAGCTTGAGTTTGAGTCGCCTCGACGTAGATCATCTTCGGCATCGAAGTCAACGACCTAGCCCGATCATTTCTCCGACGAAACCATTGCTAGAGTCCGGGATCCCGATTATCGTAGTGGAGGGACGTCATCACGGAGCTAAAGAAGTGGAGGACCGGATCTACAAAAGTTGTAATCCCTTTCACTTGTAGTTAAGTTGTTAACTTGCTTGTGTTTTCGCCTATCCTCTAGTTAACGATCTTGCATAGGGTTTCTCGGCACATAAATTTTTGATTTTGGCATGGTTGATCTGTTGTAGAACCTCATGGGTGTGCCTTAGAACCCTACATGGTCATGTGAGATATTTGAAATAGTGTTAAACACTGAAGATATAAATCGCTCACATCGGGTCACGTGATGTGTTTGAAGTAGTGTTAAACACTGAAGATATGAAGCGCTCACGTGGGGTCACGTGAGGTGTTTGAAGTAGTGTTAAACACTGGAGATATGAAGTGCTCACGTGGAGTCACGTGAGGTGTTTGAAGTAGTGTTAAACACTGGAGATATGAAGCGCTCACGTGGGGTCACGTGAGGTGCTTGAAGTAGTATTAAACACTGAAAGTTTGAGGCGCTCACGTGAGGCGCTTGAGATTTGGCGCAGCTTCTTTGAATTTGTCCTCTTTTTCTTTTCTGAGTGCTGAGCACTATTGAGTCACGTGGGATCACGTTAGGCCTCCCCAAAGACTGAAGCTGCATCTGTTTTATTCTCTTTTGAAAAGTGCTAAGCATAATTAAGGGGTCACGTGATGTCACGTGAGGCATCCCAAAAATAGGGTTTATTCCCTTTTCTCTTTTATAAGTGTTGAGCAGTTCTCACGGGTCACGTGGGATCATGTGAAGCGCCCTAAGAATGGAAACTGCCCTTTATTTTATTCTCTTGTTCTTTTGCAAGTGCACTGTTAGAGGGTCGCGTGGGATAACGTGAGGCGCCTCAAAAATAGAGTTTATTCCCTTTTCTTTTGTAATTGTTGAGCACTTCTCAAGGGTCAAGTGGGGTCACGTGAGACGCTCCAAAAATAGGGTTTATTCCCTTTTCTCTTTTATAAGTGCTGAGCATTTCTTAGGGGTCACGTGGGGTCACGTGGCTAGATCTCATTCTTTCCCTCTTTGTTCCTCAAAGGTGTTCACGTGGGATCACGTGAGCTTTTATGTAGCATTTGAATGCTAATGAATCATCAGGCTGTTCTTCTATGGTTCTGAGGGATCAAGTTCTCCTTTTGTTCTTTGTAGGGATTAAATTCTTTTTAAAGGGTTAAACCCTAGTTCCAGAGGAATTAAATTCCTATATGTTTTGTAAGAGTTAAACTCTTTTGGATTCAGTTCTTTCCCCTAGGTTTTGAATCTGCATAACAAATCTCCCCTATGAGAATTAAATTCTCAACTTGTGGGGAGATCTACTTCTGCAGATCTTCAACCAAAGGAAGAGCTAAGTTCTTTTAGAAGAGTTAAACTCTTGGTTTGATAATTAAATTCTCTTTTTGTGGGAGCTTTTGGAAGGGGTTCTCCTTCTTTAGAGAATTAAATTCTCTCTCTATTTTTCTTCCCCTCTCCCTCTGTCTCTCCTCTTTTCCTCCTCTCCTTGCTCTTATTTATATGAGAAGAAAAAGAATCAATTTGTTTAGAAAATCCCTCATTGAGAGATTATGGTTGATTCCATGATCTTTTAGATCAATTAATGAATTTTATTCACCGTTGGATTTTTAATCCAAAGGCTCTCTGTTTAACAGAGAAGATTTCTTGTTTGTTTAACAAGATTATGAATATCTTGTTGGTTTTAACAAGATTAGAATTTTATTCTATCATATCTTTTTAGTTTAACAAGATCCGAAATATATTTTCTTAATATGCATTTCTTGTTAACATAGAATTTTATTCTTGTTATAAGATTAGGAAAATATTTTCCTATGATAGATTTTTATTTTATCAAATGATCACCACTGGATTTTCGATCCAAGGGTCCTCTGTTTAACAGAGAAGATTTTTCTAGTTTAAGGAAGATTAAGAAAATATTTCCCAAATAGAATTTAATTCTAGAATTTGATAAGAACATTTTAAATTAGTGTGCTCACATGCTTTGCATGTAATTGGCAAAACCACTCACGTGTTTAACACATGACCCCTATTGTGGGTTTTAGCCTGTTTATGTTCATAGCGCTCACGTGCTTAACATGTGAGGCATGTTTGGCCCTTGGTGATTTATGTTCAGCACTCATATGCTTTGCATATGTGTGCCCACGTGTTTTACACGTGATGCCTGTTTTTTTAGGATTCTCCCCCCTTTTTTGTAAGGGAACAAGTAGCTCATGGCCGAAAATTTTGACGGGAACAATGAAGATGATCAAAAGAATGAGATGAGGTTAGAATGCAACCATGGTGAGTTAATATCACATATTAACCCATGTAGAGAATAAACCATGGCTAATGATAGTGGTTAGGTTTATAAATATCTTAGGTAAAACAAATTTGGTGGACTAAGTCAATGGATATGTCACGACCCGAAAGAGCACGTGACTGGACGTTGAACCATATGAAGTCTATAGGACTCCATCTGATCCAAGTAAGCTAAAAGCCTAGAAATCTAAAACCATTTTAAGGATAAATAAACAACAAGCAATATACTATACAACGCCGAATGGCGAGGATCAAAATTCAAAAGAAACCCAGATAAGCATGAAAACTGTAACACTACTAAGCGCGACTCTAAGGTCGAAATAATACATCACTAGTGTCTAAGTCTGAAACAATATACAAGTTTTGGTTGATGAAATTCTAGATACAATGAATAATACAAGTACAATGGTGGTTCTTGATGCAAAAGAACCCACCTACCAAATGCAATTCACCCGCAAGAAAGCAGTGTGCCGAAAATACCGCAATAGAACCTGTATGGCAAAACCTGCAAGAACTGTGGCACAACGGGGGTGAGTTGCCAACTCGTGAATAGAAATATCTACAAGCAGAAACCGAAAGCAAGACATAATCCTAGGTCAATACGATCAGTAAAATATAAACCATAAGAGTACGTCTAAAGCATGATAAGGTGGCAATGTAACGTCTAAACATGTATATAGTGCCAAGTACTCAGGTAATAACATATCGTCAGTATAAGGTATGTCTGCATGAAGTATGATCAATGTAAATCCAGTCTGTATGTGATCAAGTCTGTATAAACATGGAACCCGTCCACCCGTCACCCAATGACAATAAACGTGGAACCCGTCCACCCGTCACCCAATGACAATAAACATCATGTATGTAAATATGAGGATATAATCAAATCATGGAAAACATCACGAAACCCGTGCCTAGCATCGGTACGTAAATCCTCATCTATCGGGCTCCGTCAGTCCGGATCAGCCCACGGGCTATGTCTGCGGAATCGGCCCTCGGCCCCGGCAGTACGCCCATATCCATCTATCGACTCTGGTCAGTATCCTCTGGATAACCGCCAGGTCCAACCAATCACCGGTAGGTAGTAGTCCCTCTGCCAGGCTCACCGTCTACTACACAGCGAAACCGTTCTCGCCCCGGGGTACCATACCGGGTCCACCATGTACCCGTAATTGGCCTCATCCAACTCCTTGATTTGGGTTCACATATATCACTCTAGCACCGAGAAAACACATGGTGGACACGCCGAAATATCATATCAAGGGAAACCGGGTTTTTAAATAATTAACTATTCTCTTTTGAAATGTCCACGGTTCCCCAAATCCAGAATTAACATGGAAACAACATATCTCAATGCGTAATCTAAGCAAGTATGAAGATATCAATGTATGTGTGCACTGGTATGAATATACAGTGTGCATGTGCACAGGTATGAAGATATCAATATATGTGTACAAGAATGGGTATGTGACATATAAATGAAATGCAAGTATAACAGTATATCATTCAACATGGAATTAATAGTATGCACATACAAGGTCATATCCTGATGCAACAATACTACTGTGTAGTGACATGGCAATTATCGATGAAGAAGTGTGTGAGCCGGCAAGCAAGTGTACGTGGAACATACGCATCATCGATAATGGTGCTAGTATCCTAGCAACATGATAGTAATATAGAAGTAAACATATGCAAAGCAATGTGAATAGCAGGAATATGCGGAAATTGAATAATCAACGTAACAGTAAAGAATCTACACCCATATGTATATGTCATGCAGTTATGCCATTTGAAATAAGAATGACTCGGGTCTAGTTTAACATCTACTATGCAAACTACAGATCTAAGTATCAAGTCAATCGGGAGGGGTATGGAAACCACCTAAATCTGAGTCGATATATATAGAGAGATAATAGTCGGTGATCCCGCCTCAATAATATCGCGTACGATACCTTATATCGTAAGACATCTTCGAGCCATGAGTGCGGATCTATCATCAATATAGGCTCGTACGGTAAATCGTCGTACGGCATCTTACTAGCTGGGCATGGGTCAGTATCACATTCCTCTCATCAAATATCAGGTATCATTATCATCGTATCATATAAAATCTGGGGTACAGATCTAAGTCTAGTACAAACCGATACCATTTATAAAGTATGAATGCGGGAGTAAACACACATCCAAAGCCCGCAAGAATCACATGTCGTATCCCAAATATGAATCATATTAAATCACCGATCTCACGGCACAGTGCCCAAACCATCGACACATCTCCAATATCATCCATTATCATCATCAACACAGTGTAAATAAAAGGAATATGCAAGGGTGTGCGTGTAGTGTAAATCTATTCTAGGGTTCGCGACTATGAACTACACTAGTCACTTCTAACCCTACACTATCCATAATACACCTAACTATCATATATATAATATAACAACTACGGACTGTGGGGGTGCTATACGCCATCCACCCGACTTCCCCCTGTAGATATAATCTACTCACCTTGCGTCTTCATTTGTCGACGTCTCCACGCGCTTTACTTGTCGTCCTGAAGTCTTCATGGGGTACCTACACATCAAAGTATCGTATATGCGTATTAAAACCAAATCCAAGAAAACACGGCACACGAAACCCAAAACGATGCGATAAGGGGACTATAGGTTAGAACCTATGGGCACGCCTTCAAAACCATCAACAAATCCTCGATATCGTCGTATAAACGCCAAATAGTCGAGGTAAATCACAATACACAACTCAGAACTAAAAATACGGAATACGGAAACACGAATCCAAAACAGCAACTAAGGAAACAGGCTCCAGATTTCACCCTAGGTCAAATTAGATAGGTCAAATTAGACAAATCTATATATACCAAGGGTCTAATCTATACATTTAAGAGCAGCAGAACCAAAACGAGACAAAATGGGCAGGTATGGCCGCAAATTGCGGCCAATTGGAATAAATCTGCGGCCGGGTTGATGAGTTAAGGGTTGGGGTCTTGGTGGTAGCTTCCTGGGTGCCTGCACATGTCACTGTCCAATCAATTTTAATTTAGGATGTCTCGGGTGATAGCAGATTCAATATACCCTTCACAGATTCCAAAAATTCTCCGATATCGGTTTCTAAATCCGTATTTCGGGTTTCAACTCTCAGGTTAGGGTCTCAATCCATGCACTAGGGTGTTGGTGTAGCCTCTACTGAACTCAATTTCACATCACAACTCATAATTTCCTCAAACCCTAACTAGGTTTTCCTTAGCTCCACAATATCAACAATATCGGTTCAATCTAAACATGGGGGTATAATTAATGCTAAAACTAAGCTAATAGTCCAGAAAATACCTCATTTGGCAACTCAAGAATTTTCTTGAGTTGCCCCTTGCGGCCAAAATCCTTGCTTCCTTGGTCCAATGTGTAGATCTTGAGCTTGTGCACACTTTTAATGAAATGAGAGTGAGGTTTTGGAGTTGTTTGAGAGGTGATTTGAAGAGTTGAAGAGGGGAGGAAGGTGAGGAGCAGGAGTAGCAGCAGCAACAAGAGGGAGAGGGAGAAAAATGAGTGAAGGTTGAAGAGGAAATGGCTAAGTCTTTAGTCAAAGAAGCCCATACCTCTCTCTCTCTCTCTCACTAACTACTAAATTCTTTAATATAAACCCCTTTTCCATTTCTTTTTTTTTCTCTAAATTCCTTCTCACTTAAATAGTAAACCCAAATGAGAAACCATGGTAGAAAATGCACAAGTGTAAGAAGAATGATATGTGCATATTTTGCACAAATTGCTAAAAACCCGATTAGCGATTATTAATCGCGATTAGCACTAATTTAGCATATAACTAATCAATTAAACTTAGAAATGGCATAATTCTCTAATTTACCCTATTTTAGAATTTTCCATAATTTTCCAAAAATTTTCCCCATTTATTGTATTTAATTATACCGAATTATTAAAATATTCAATAAAATAATACTAAATTATAAATTTCCCAAAAATAATATTTTTGTTATTTCGAAATGTTACAATCTACCCCCTTAAATAAATTCGGTCCCCGAATTTAAATTTAAACCCCCAATACTAAAACATTTTAGCAAAATCCAATTTGTCAGGGCTCCGAAAATATCAATACATAGCGAATATCATCAAAGTGTACTGCTCTACTAAAAATCAATCCACAAAAATGCATATAAGAATATCCGGTGCGTCTAGTGCGCACGGAATCAAAATCCATGTATGTATCATACAGGTGAACAAAACAACATCTAGGTGCAACTGGTGTGCACGAAACATCTGTCATAGGCAACGTGTGTGCCTGACAGCAAAATCAAGCGCATTTGACATGCACGAAGAATTTCGATTTAGTGCATCTGGCGTGCACCAAGATCGTATATCAAAACCAAATCATAAGTACCATCGTCGGTAGTTCCTCCTTCAAGGTCGAGAAGGAGTCGGTGCATCCAATGCTACCAGCGCAAGATATCTACTTGCCTCTTGCTCACAGTCTGGCGTCCTCTGACTCTGAGTCCTTATCTTCTCTGCGGATTACCTATCTCACAGTCAATCGGCTCATCGACCCTGTCAGGTGTGCTAACGGGGACGATTCCGTTCTGGCACTTCTCTGGTCATCTCTCGGTCAATCCTCACGACCACTCGTAAAGCAGCATGTCACTGGCATCGGCCTCTGGCTCTCTGAATGCACATCACACATCTGATCCTGGGTGCAAACATCATTGCAGCAATGTCCTGGAAAGAATCCTGCTCAAGGTCTCTTCCGATCTTACCTATGCCGAACTGTACAGAGGCTGGCTCTCTTGCATAATCTCTTCTCACTCGATGGACATCTGTGTCCTCAGCACAACATTTTCTCGGAAATTGGTCGCATCCCAACGCCTCTGTAAGCATATCAGGTCTCTAGTCTCGACGGGAAGTAATGACAGCTCGTCAGCGTCTCGCACGAACCTCTGGTTCCACTTGTCTCTATCGTCGTCCACTATGACGTCACGCCATGCTATCTACGCACTGCACTGTTCTCGGCCATGGTCAATCCGAGGTCTCTCGCACGGACTCGAAAGTGCGTACTCTGTAACTTCATCATTCTATAGAAGGTGTCTAGCCAAACAGGTCCTCGGGAACGCGTCCCAACCATCGGAGGAATACTCAATACTCGTCCGTCCTTGATCGATTCGCAACGCATCTGGGTAAGGTCCTTTATCCGAACCTGGTCAACTACCTTGTCGACGATTCCGAACTCTGTCCTGCTGGGTGTGCACAATATGACTACCCCTGGGTCTAGGTCTTCTCGTATCGTATTCCAGAAAGGTCCTGTCGAGGTTTCTCTCTCAAATCTCATTCCTGCCGGATTGCCCGGAAGTCATCATCCATTGCTGAAGCTAATTCTTATTCCGGAACGGCTGCATACTTATCGCGCCTCTTTCTTGAAGATATATCCATATACAACGCCTCTGGGTGCGTATCGCATCTCTGATGTCAGCGGAGTGGGGCGTCATCTCGTCGAAATCTCTTGCGAACTCTTTTCTTCACTCTGCTTCAATGTCGACTGATTCGGACTCGTCTCATAGTGGCTGCTCGGACTCGTCTCCAATGGCTATACTCGTATCTGGAGTCTCCCAAGCAAAGCATCCCATCACATGATATCCGAATGATGTCGAAACATTCGATCGACTCGTCAGAACCTTATAATCCCCCAAGAGAACAACATCTTGTCAAGACCCGCATGGTACGGAACGTGACTGGCACTTAAGTTTACGAAACGTCTAAAGACGTCCGTAAAATAAGTAAGCCAAAGCCCAGAAAACCAAACCAAAAAAAAGCAAAAGAGTGAAGAGAACCCAATCAATTGGAAACAAGTTTATCAATAAGTCATAAAACCCCTTTTTGAAAACAATATCAATTTTTCCGAAAATTTCGGCAGAGTCTCCTTTGTAAATACTGGCCCCCAAAATGGGTACAACAAAAATATATATGAATCCAACAAATAAGGCATCCCCAAGCGGGAGCTAGCTCTTCGCCACAAGGCGGTCACAAATCCCACGCAAAATAAAGCAACAACATGCGAAATAATCATAATGAAGCATAAGAAAAACAGCATGTCGACTCAAGTGAGCTCGACCCCAAAATACAGCATAAAAGTCCACAAACCTCACAGTCTCATCTCTAGGTCAATATACAATAATGCTGGTAGATACAGTAGATGGAGTGCACTAGATACAAAGAATATACAAGGTGGTACAAAAATAATGATATAACCCACCTAAGAGCAAAACCTCGAGTCCAGGCAAAGGAGGAAAAAGAACAAGTGCGCCCGCCGCTACTGTACTGACGGAGCGGACCTGCAAAAGGCTGTGGCACAACGGGGTGAGTTGCCAACTCATGAGTAATAAATAACATCTACAAAGGCTATCGTATGCATGCACACAAGCATCCTAGCATCTAAAATACAGGTATGACTGGATGCACTAGCAGGTGTGTATACAACATCAGTGTACTAATATGTATGCAACATGAATATCTGAGGTCTCAATAGGTATATATAAGAAACAATTTATCTCTTTTTGTTTTTGAAACTCTTTTAGAATGCCAGCATAATCCTCAAAGAATCGACGAGAACCGGTGTCCAGCAACGACACGTAAAAGCTGTCTCAAATCTCATAAATCCATGTCATAGTGTCTCTGGCCTCAGCCATCCGGCTGACCCATCTCAATATCAATATCTCATCCTCTCGCGGCCCTGGTCGGTATCCTCTGGATATCCGCCGTGCCCAATGAAGTCACCGGTAGGTAATCCGTCCCCTGCCAGGCTCATCGTCAGCACCACGAGCTTCTTGCCCCGGGGTACCCTACCGGGCCCATTATGTACCCGAGACAGTTCATCCAACTTCTCGAAACGGGTCTCGAAAACCACAGCAAACTCATGGTGGACGACACTTACATCACTAGAAAACCGCAATTTACATATTTTAAAAATATAATAAGTTTAGAAATTTTGCGGTTTTTTCCCGAAATCCAGAAATATCATAAAATCTCAAGAAATCCTCATAAGTGCATATGTCAATGATAATGAATGCATATGGTATCAATAATCAAGTTGCGATGTGTGATTAATAGATTAGGCATGAACAAATAATATAATGAAGTACATGCACATGAATAGCAATCCTACGATTTCATTTTAAGGAATTAAAGGCAATAGCACAAGTTTAAGTATCAATTAGTAAAAGGTTTCAATTTAAAGGTTATCTAGTGTGGTGGCATGGCAATTACCAGGGTGTGTGTGTAAGCATGAATAGTGCTCGTGCTGCATATAAAAATCCTGGCAATGGTGCAGGTGTCCTATAAAATGGTTTCGTATAGGTATGTCAATATAGGGCATGAATGTAGCAAATAATCATACAAGTATTACACCCCTAATTACTAACATTACTAGGAATCTTTTAAGTTACTAAAACTATCGGGCGGCTTGCGCCATCCAACGATAGTCCCCCGTAGATGTTACATCTACTCACCGGAATCCCTAGCTAGCTGTGTCCAATCACCGCTTTCCCCTTTCGTGCCGCGTCTGACGTCTCCGCGACCGAACCTGGAATTTACATCAATACCAAACATAAGGTTACCTATCAAGACTGACGCAAAACCCAAACGAAAATACTAATGTTCACTAGCTAGGTACAACGTGCACAAGGTGCGCGGAACACACGCGAAAATCGCAAAAAAAATCTACAAGAAAGTCGATTTGGCCGCCCGGCAAAACTAAAACCCGACTACTCAAAAATCCGCACACACGCATCCTAAATGTCATAGGATACGCTAAAAATGTCATCAAGACATCGCAATTAATTCATCACAACATTTTAGTAAAAACTAGTAAGCTAGAATAGCAATTAGGTGCAAACATCGACAATAGCGACAAAGTTATCACGGTCCAACACAACCACCCAATCCACACAACTAGTTAGCCACCAAAAACACAAATTTTAACTTATTTACCATGCTACAAAACCCATATTCCATACACAAACCTCTTCTTGAATTTGGTAATTAGCAATCTTAATGAAAATTTCACACAAGCTTAACATAGATTAGCATAATATGAAGCCATCTAAGCAAAGTAACCTTAAAGATTGGTTTAGTAATTAACTAGATATCTAATTAGCTTTAATTAACTAAATAATGGTTCCTAAAAACCCTAGTTTAACTCTAACCATAAACCTTTAAAAACTAGATTAGAATCTAACACTAAATTAACACTAGATTTTAGCCCAATTAGCAATTTAACCACTTAGATTAAGCTAACAAAATAACTAGATAACAAAATAGCTTAATTAATCTCTTAATGGTGATCTAAACCCTAAATTAATTTCAAACCACAAACTTTAAAAAAAAACTAGTATGCAATTAACACTAAAATTAACACTAAAACAATTTTCAAAGTTCTAATTAGCATACTTTAACTACAATGTAACCATTTGATTAGAAGTTATACCTCAAAAGTTCAAACCCTATGTTGCTAAAGCCTCCCAAGATGCCATCTTTTTCCAAGATTTGAGCCAATTTGGGTTTGAGAAGAGAGGGAATAAGGTTTTGCTTTGAAATTGTAAAGGATTTGTTGATTTTTGATGGTTTTTGAGATGAATTTGTGAACAAAATAGAGAGGAAAATGAAGGGGGGGAGCTGCTGATTTTCTGGACAGAAATGAGGGAGAGGGGAGTGGTGTGGGTGTGGGAAAAATTCTCTAGTCAAACTCCCCCAAAGTCAAAGCACCATACCCCATTTAACAATTCAAAAACCTTTAAAAAAAACCTCATTTCCACACAAAAACACAAGTCAAAGAGCATGGAATTTTTTTCCCCATGGGCTGCTGGAAATGGCCGGCCTAGGGTGAGGGAGAAGTGAGAAGGAGTGCACAAAAAAAATTTTATGCAAAAAGACCCCCTACAAGTCCAAAATTGCAAGTTTAAGCTTAAATTCAATAAATTTTGTTTTCTATAATAAAAATTAGTTAAAAATCAAAATAAAATACTAAAAATTTATGTTACAACTAGATTTTAATTAACATATTTTTAAAGATTAAAATTAGCCCGGAAAAATTTGTATTTATCGCTAATTTAATGTATTTTCTTACCGGCTTAAAATAATATTAAAAAATTGAAAAATAGGGAAAAAATTTTAAATGCCCAAAATTTAATAAGTAACTCATTAGCTACTAAAAACAAGCAATTACCTATCCATTTTAGGTATAATTAGCCCTAAACTGCAAAATAACAAAAAAGACGGTTTTCGGAAAAATACCGAATTTTCACCGATTTTCAGGAAAACACCAAAACGACTTTTCAAGGCGCTACAATCTTCCCCCCTTAAAAAAATTCGGTCCCCGAATTTAAAAATATAACTACGCGTACCTTCAAAGAGATGGTGATATTTCTTCCTCATCTCGCCCTCGGTCTCCCAGGTAACCTCCTCGCTGCTCGGGCTACGCCAAAGGACCTTGACGGTTGATATAATCTTCGACCTCAACTTCTTCACCTGCCGATCCAGGATGGCCACCGGCTGCTCTGCAAAAGAAAGGTCGCGCTCTAGCTGGACTGCCGGGTGCTGAATCGCATGCGAAGGGTCGTGAAGGTACTTGCGGAGCATCGAAACATGGAAGACGGGGTGAACATCGGGAAAGCTGGGAGGAAGAGCCAAACGATAAGCAACTGCGCCGACACGCTCGAGGATCTCAAAGGGACCTATAAATCTAGGGCTAAGCTTCCCCTTTTGCCCAAAACGCATCACGCCCTTCATCGGAGAGACTCTCAGAAAAACATGGTCGCCAACTGCGAACTCTAATCTGTGACGGCGCCTGTCTGCATAGGATTTCTGTCTGCTCTGAGCTGCCCTCATCCGGTCTCGAATCAACTGTATCTTCGCTGTCGTCTCCTCAACAAGCTGCGGCCCCAAAATGCTGCTCTCGCTGAGCTCTGTCCAACAGACGGGCGATCTGCATCTCCTCCCATACAATGCCTCGAAAGGTGCCATCTGAATAGTATCCTGGAAGCTGTTGTTGTAGGAGAACTCCACTAGAGGTAAATGACGATCCCAGCTACCACCAAAGTCTAAAATGCACGCTCTGAGCATGTCCTCGAGAGTCTGAATGGTCCACTCTGACTGTCCGTCGGTCTGCGGATGAAATGCTGTGCTGAAGCTCAAACGAGTGCCCAAAGCCTCCTGGAGTCTCTGCCATAGTCGGCTGGTAAACTGAGTGCCTCGATCTGACACGATACAAGTCGGTACGCCATGTAGTCGCACGATCTCGTCAATATAGAGCTGAGCATACTGAGCGAAGCTGAAAGTGGTCTTCACTGGTAGGAAGTGAGCCGCTTTCGTCAATCTATCCACGATCACCCAGATGGAGTCGTACCCTCGACTGGTCCTGGGTAGACCCACAACGAAATCCATCGAAATCTGCTCCCATTTCCACTCTGGAATGGGTAACGGCTGTAGCTCTCCTGCGGGCCTCTGGTGCTCGGCCTTGACTTGCTGACAAGTCAGGCATCTCGAAACGAACTCCGCAATGTCCCTCTTCATCCCGTCCCACCAGTAGGTCTCTCTTATATCATGGTACATCTTGGTGGAACCGGGGTGGACACTATACACTGATCGGTGTGCCTCCTCAAGAATGTCGCGCCGCAATCCATCAGCATCTGGTACGCACAGTCTAGATCCATATCGTAAAATCCCCTGATCGTCAATCACGAACTCGGAAAATCTGCCCTGTCCCATTTGTGCCATGATCTCTGAGCAACGGTCGTCACTGCGCTGTGCCTCATATATACGGTCAAGCAACTGTGGGCGTGCACGAACATGCACGAGTTGTCCCCCTGTCTGAGTGAACTCGAACTCAACTCGGCTGTCGCATAACATCTTCCAATCTGCTGACGACTGCCTCTGCACTGCGCGCAAAAAGGATAGACTACCCCCGGGCCTCCTACTCAACGCATCTGCCACCACATTCGCCTTGCCTGCGTGATATAAGATCTCGCAGTCGTAGTCTTTCACCAACTCCATCCAACGACGCTGTCTGAGGTTCAGGTCTCGCTGCTGAAATATGTACTTTAAGCTCTTGTGATCGGTGAATATCTGACATGACTCGCCGTATAGGTAATGTCGCCAAATCTTCAGTGCAAAGACCACTGCAGCCATCTCCAAATCATGAGTGGGGTAGTTCTGTTCGTGCCTCTTCAACTGCCGAGAAGCATAAGCGATCACCCGGCCATGCTGCATCAATACGCATCCTAATCCCACCCGTGAAGCATCACAGTAGACCACAAATCCTCCTGATCCCGAAGGCAAAGATAATACCGGCGCCGTAGTCAAACAAGTGCGTAGCTGCTGAAAACTGCGCTCGCACTCCTCTTTCCAAACGAAAGGAACTCCCTTCCGGGTCAAACCGATCAAAGGTGCAGCTATACGGGAGAAGTCCTGAACAAAACGCCTGTAGTAGCCTGCCAGGCCTAGAAAACTACGGATCTCAGTAACCGATGTAGGTCGGGGCCACTGCTGAACAGCCTCAATATTCTTCGGGTCCACACAAATGCCGTCTCTCGTAACCATGTGACCCAAGAATCCGACGCTGTCCAGCCAGAATGCACACTTGGAGAACTTTGCGAACAGCTGGTGCTCCCTCAGAGTCTGTAACGCAATCCGCAAGTGTTGCTCGTGCTCCTCTCTGCTCCGGGAGTACACCAAGATATCGTCGATAAACACGATGATGAACAAGTCAAGATACGGCCTGAATGTACGGTTCATCAAATCCATGAATGCTGCTAGGGCGTTGGTGAGTCCGAACGACATCATCAAAAACTCGTAGTGGCCGTAGCGCGTGCGGAAAGCTGTCCTCGGTATATCCTCCTGTCGAACTCGCAGCTGATGGTATCCTGATCGCAAGTCGATCCTCGAAAAATACCCCGCACCCTGAAGCTGGTCGAACAAATCATCAATGCGTGGCAACGGATATCTGTTCCGAACGGTAACTTTGTTCAGCTGGCGGTAGTCGATACATAAGCGCAAACTTCCATCCTTCTTCTTGAAAAACAGGACCGGAGCACCCCACGGAGAAACACTCGGTCGAATAAGCCCCTTATCTAACAAATCCTGCAACTGATCCTTCAGCTCTTGAAGCTCTGCCGGGGCCATCCGATAAGGCGGTATAGAAATAGGCCCCGAGCCGAGAATCAAATCAATGCAGAACTCAACATCGCGCTCAGGCGGTAGCCCAGGTAGCTCATCAGGGAAAACATCAGGGAACTCACAAACTACCGGGACCCGGTCTAACGGAACCTCTGCAGCTCGAGTATCACAAATATACGCTAAGAATCCCTGACATCCCTTCCGCAAGAGCTGACCAGCGCGAAGAGACGAAATCAAGCTGGGAAGGGTGACGCTGCGGTCTCCCTGAATAACAAGGACTGGATCTCCCGGAAAGCTAAATCTGACTGCCTTCTCACGGTAGTCCACCGAAGCATAACAAGTGGCTAGCCAATCCATGCCCAGAAGCACATCAAAGTCCAACATATCGAGGAGAATCAAATCAACCGATGAATCCCTCTCCCCGATACGAACGGAACACAAACGAAAAACAAAACGAGCGACAAACGACTCGCCTACCGGAGTACTAACAACAAGCGGATGATCTAACGACGACGACTCACGGCCCAACATCGGTGCAAAGTGTGTAGATACGTACGAATGTGTGGAACCTGGGTCGAATAATACCCGTGCGTCGAAAGAACAAACTGGCAAGGTACCTGTCACAACGGCATTGGATGCCTGCGCATCCTGCGGTGTCAAAGCAAATACTCGGGCCTGTCCTCCACCGATAGCGGGCTGACCTCGACCTCGGCCTCTGCCTCCTCGTCCTCTCTAAACAGGACCGCCGCGTCCACGGCCTCTGGGTACACCTAACTGGCGTAGAGCATCGCCTGTGGTAGGAAGTAGGGCTCTCGGAGGAGGGGGTGGCGATGGTGGTAGGGTCATATGCGGAACTGTCGCTGCTCCCTGTCGTCTCACCGGACAGTCTCTGACAAGATGGTGCAAACTCCCGCACCCAAAACACCCTGGCGACGGCTGCTGCCCCTGGGGATAAGAACCATATAACTGTCCCCTCCCAAATCCTCTGCCAGGCCTATCTCTCGGAAAGAATCTGGCGCGCTGCCTCTGAGACGGTACATCGGTGCGAATCCTCTTCGGCCCAGAAACGGCCGAAGTCTGTGATATGCGTGCCTCCATCCGCAATGCCGTATCCATAGCCGCTGAATAAGTGTCGTAGTGCTGGGCGCCAATGGCAAGATATAGCTGGGCATCAAGTCTCTGTACGAACCTCTTCACCATCTTCTCCTCGGTATCCACCAAATACTGAGCATATCGGGATAACTGTGTAAACTGGATGTCATACTCAGACACCGTCATCCCAGGTGTCTTGACTAAGGCCTCGAAGCTACGAGCTCTGGCGTCACGAACGCTCTCTGGAAGGAAACGGGCTAGAAAGACCGCTGTAAACTCGACCCAAGTCATAGGCGGTAGACCTGCAGCTCGACCTCTGAAGACTGACTCCCACCATGTCTGGGCGAGACCCTCTAGTCGGAAACTCGCAAGCTCTACCCATCGATCATCTGAACATCTCAGCGAACGGCAGATCCTGGCTAAACTGTCAAGGAACGTCTGTGGGTCCTCCGCTGCCTCGGTACCGGTGAATACTGGAGGTCTCAGCCTCATGAAATCCTGTAGTGAAACCGGAATGGCCACGGTGGTAGTAGTAGGAGCAGGTATCATAGTCGTCTGTGATGTAGTAAGTGCGTCATCCGGCCTCGGTGTACGACTGGCTGCAACTAGGGATCCTGCCATCTGACGTAGCTCCTGCATACCCCCCATCATCTGTCGCAACTCCGCCATACCAGTCTCGAGCCTATCCATACGGCCTGGGGAAGGTGGATCAGTCTGTCCCTGCGGCGTAGGCATACCACCCTGCTCAGTCCTAGTCTCGGACGAGCCAGCTCGAATCTCGTCTCTGGCGGCAGCCCTCTGTGCCCTCATAGCCTTCGGCGGCATAGTGGCTGTTACAGGAAAATGGATAATAAGAACAGTGCAATAGAATCATAGGATACACGGAATTGAAGAAGGAATTTCAAGCAAGTATCCTAAAGTCACTTAGGCGGAGTACCGTATTGCAAGTATGCCGTGGACATACGCACACTACGTTACCCTGCTTAAGTCACTTACTCCATCTACCAAGGGTCATCGTACACTCAAAAAGGTAAAACCTATCGCTCTGATGCCAACTTTGTCACGACCCGCAGGGTACGGAATGTGACTGGCACTTAAGTTTACGAAACGTCTAAAGACGTCCATAAAATAAGTAAGCCAAAGCCCAGAAAACCAAACCAAAAAAAAGCAAAAGAGTGAAGAGAACCAAATCAATTGGAAACAAGTTTATCAATAAGTCATAAAAACCCTTTTTGAAAACAATATCAATTTTTCCGAAAATTTCGGCAGAGTCCTTTGTAAATACTGGCCCCCAAAATGGGTACAACAAAAATATATATGAATCCAACAAATAAGGCATCCCCAAGCGGGAGCTAGCTCTTCGCCACATGGCGATCACAAATCCCACGCAAAATAAAGCAACAACATGCGAAATAATCATAATGAAGCATAAGAAAAACAGCATGTCGACTCAAGTGAGCTCGACCCCAAAATACAGCATAAAAGTCCACAAACCTCACAGTCTCATCTCTAGGTCAATATACAATAATGCTGGTAGATACAGTAGATGGAGTGCACTAGATACAAAGAATATATAAGGTGGTACAAAAATAATGATATAACCCACCTAAGAGCAAAACCTCGAGTCCAGGCAAAGGAGACAAAAGAACAAGTGCGCCCGCCGCTACTGTACTGACGGAGCGGACCTGCAAAAGGCTGTAGCACAACGGGGGTGAGTTGCCAACTCGTGAGTAATAAATAACATCTACAAAGGCTATCGTATGCATGCACACAAGCATCCTAGCATCTAAAATACAGGTATGACTGGATGCACTAGCAGGTGTGTATACAACATCAGTGTACTAATATGTATGCAACATGAATATCTGAGGTCTCAATAGGTATATATAAGAAACATTTTATCTCTTTTTGTTTTTGAAACTCTTTTAGAATGCCAGCATAATCCTCAAAGAATCGACGAGAACCGGTGTCCAGCAACGACACCTATAAGCTGTCTCAAATCTCATAAATCCATGTCATAGTGTCTCTGGCCTCAGCCATCCGGCTGACCCATCTCAATATCAATATCTCATCCTCTCGCGGCCCCGGTCGGTATCCTCTGGATATCCGCCGTGCCCAATGAAGTCACCGGTAGGTAATCCGTCCCCTGCCAGGCTCATCGTCAGCACCACGAGCTTCTTGCCTCGGGGTACCCTACCGGGCCCACCATGTACCCGAGACGGTTCATCCAACTCCTCGAAATAGGTCTCGAAAACCACAGCAAACTCATGGTGGACGACACTTACATCACTAGAAAACCGCAATTTACATATTTTAAAAATATAATAAGTTTAGAAATTTTGCGGTTTTTCCCCGAAATCCAGAAATATCATAAAATCTCAAGAAATCCTCATAAGTGCATATGTCAATGATAATGAATGCATATGGTATCAATAATCAAGTTGCAATGTGTGATTAATAGATTAGGCATGAACAAATAATATGATGAAGTACATGCACCTGAATAGAAATCCTACGATTTCATTTTAAGAAATTAAAGGCAATAGCACAAGTTTAAGTATCAATTAGTAAAAGGTTTCAATTTAAAGGTTATCTAGTGTGGTGGCATGGCAATTACCAGGGTGTGTGTGTAAGCATGAATAGTGCTCGTGCTGCATATAAAAACCCTGGCAATGGTGCAGGTGTCCTATAAAATGGTTTCGTATCAATATAGGGCATGAATGTTGCAAATAATCATACAAGTATTACACCCCTAATTACTAACATTACTAGGAATCTTTTAAGTTACAAAAACTATCGGGCGGCTTGCGCCATCCAACGATAGTCCCCCGTAGATGTTACATCTACTCACCGAAATCCCTAGCTAGCTGTGTCCAATCACCGCTTTCCCCTTTCGTGCCGCGTCTGACGTCTCCGCGACCGAACCTGAAATTTACATCAATACCAAACATAAGGTTACCTATCAAGACTGACGCAAAACCCAAACGAAAATACTAATGTTCACTAGCTAGGTACAACGTGCACAAGGTGCGCGGAACACACGCGAAAATCGCAAAAAAAATCTACAAGAAAGTCGATTTGGCCGCCCGGCAAAACTAAAACCCGACTACTCAAAAATCCGCACACACGCATCCTAAATGTCATAGGATACGCTAAAAATGTCATCAAGACATCGCAATTAATTCATCACAACATTTTAGTAAAAACTAGTAAGCTAGAATAGCAATTAGGTGCAAACATCGACAATAGCGACAAAGTTATCACGGTCCAACACAACCACCCAATCCACACAACTAGTTAGCCACCAAAAACAAAAATTTTAACTTATTTACCATGCTACAAAACCCACATTCCATACACAAACCTCTTCTTGAATTTGGTAATTAGCAATCTTAATGAAAATTTCACACAAGCTTAACATAGATTAGCATAATATGAAGCCACCTAAGCAAAGTAACCTGAAAGATTGGTTTAGTAATTAACTAGATATCTAATTAGCTTTAATTTACTAAATAATGGTTCCTAAAAACCCTAGTTTAACTCTAACCATAAACCTTTAAAAACTAGATTAGAATCTAACACTAAATTAACACTAGATTTTAGCCCAATTAGCAATTTAACCACTTAGATTAAGCTAACAAAATAACTAGATAACAAAATAGCTTAATTAATCTCTTAATGGTGCTCTAAACCCTAAATTAATTTCAAACCACAAACTTTAAAAAAAAACTAGTATGCAATTAACACTAAAATTAACACTAAAACAATTTTCAAAGTTCTAATTAGTATACTTTAACTACAATGTAACCATTTGATTAGAAGTTATACCTCAAAAGTTCAAACCCTATGTTGCTAAAGCCTCCCAAGATGCCATCTTTCTCCAAGATTTGAGCCAATTTGGGTTTGAGAAGAGAGGGAATAAGGTTTTGCTTTGAAATTGTAAAGGATTTGTTGATTTTTGATGGTTTTTGAGATGAATTTGTGAACAAAATAGAGAGGAAAATGAAGGGGGGGAGCTGCTGATTTTCTGGACAGAAATGAGGGAGAGGGGAGTGGTGTGGGTGTGGGAAAAAGTCTCTAGTCAAACTCCCCCAAAGTCAAAGCACCATACCCCATTTAACAATTCAAAAACCTTTTAAAAAAACCTCATTTCCACACAAAAACACAAGTCAAAGAGCATGGAATTTTTTTCCCCATGTGCTGCTGGAAATGGCCGGCCTAGGGTGAGGGAGAAGTGAGAGGGAGTGCACAAAAAAAATTTTATGCAAAAAGACCCCCTACAAGTCCAAAATTGCAAGTTTAAGCTTAAATTCAATAAATTTCGTTTTCTATAATAAAAATTAGTTAAAAATCAAAATAAAATACTAAAAATTTATGTTACAACTATATTTTAATTAAAATAATTTTAAAGATTAAAATTAGCCCGGAAAAATTTGTATTTATCGCTAATTTAATGTATTTTCTTACCGGCTTAAAATAATATTAAAAAATTGAAAAATAGGGAAAAAAATTTAAATGCCCAAAATTTAATAAGTAACTCATTAGCTACTAAAAACAAGCAATTACCTATCCATTTTAGGTATAATTAACCCTAAACTGCAAAATAACAAAAAAGACGGTTTTCGGAAAAATACCGAATTTTCACCGATTTTCAGGAAAACACCAAAACGACTTTTCAAGGCGCTACACATCTTGAGTATAGTTTAATGGTATCGAGTACATGCCACAGCGTCGGTGGTCCAGCCGTAGAAGGGCAAACCCAAGCCTCGCTAATGGCGCCGCGGAACTGCCACAAACCCTAAGGTTCAAAGGCTTTCACACGGTCATTAAGTCAAGTTAAGGTTTCATTCTTCTAGAGGGTCCATAGAATCACCTGCATGTCTTCCCGTATAGTTTAAACTTGGAAAATGGGCTCCTGACATTCGATCGTCTCTATCGACTCTCAACGAACCTGCGTGAAGTCGTCTCTAGCTGGAAACAATCTATCTGATGACCTCGCATCGGTAAACGAACGAACCACATGTCCTAGTCATTCATCCTCAGGTGACTAGCGACCGTCCATCATATCTCTAAGTATATGCTCATGCTGCAGTAGCTCCAACCATCTGGGCGATATCTCGTCATTTGCAGCAGCAACTGGCTCATTCGCCTGTACGCCGAACAGCGCCTCAATCCTCCAGGAAAGGCGATACATTGGCGGTCATCTCTGAATCGGTATGCTCTAGATCTGAGTAAGACTCTCCACACTGGAAATCTCCAACTCAACTAGGCCCGTTCCGGCGCATAAATCGGACGAATCACCTTCGTCTCTCAAATTGGGTAGACTAGCTATCATCTGTCTCATATCTGCCTGGAAGCTCCGGCAATCTCAGCTCGTAAGCTCCGGAAGTAACATCCTGTCAATCTCAGCAACAGCTGGTCCATCTGTCTGCACGGTAGGCGACATCATAATCTCTGAGGTATGCTGTACATCAACAGTCCTCTCTCAACTGGCAGCTCTAATAATGGCCCGATCATCCGGTGCAAGACCAAGCACTTGCCTCCACTAGAGGTCACAGTCACCAATACTAACTCAAGACGTTCCCATGTCACCAGAAAACACAATGGTCGGCCCTCGTACCAGACGAGCTCGCACTGACCGTAACCCTAGCAGCAGCCCAAACTACGCTCAACATGGCGACAGGAACCTCAATCGAGTATCGAAGAGAGCAGATCAATGGCAAGAAAGAGAACAACAGATCCAGAGTGGATACATGATCATAAGAAGGAACAGCATCAATAAAGGTATGATAGTGAAACTAATAGAATCGAGGATCTCAAATGGATGTATAATCATGGATATGAAGAGGATCACTGATCTCGAAAATATGTACATCGTAAGGTTCCTTAAGCGGAGTGGCGTGTCGTAAGTATGCCGTGGAACATACCCACGGTACGTCACTCTACTTTAGTCACCTATTCCATCAACCAAGGGTCATCCTACGCGACAAAAGTTCGGGTCTAATACCCCCCGACTAAGTCTAAGTTCCGTAAGGTCAAGCCTAAGTTCCGTATATATATAAACGCCCTAGGCTCCACATAGTCAAACTTAGACTCGAACCAAGGTCAACCTAGCGCTCTGATACCAACTTTGTCACGACCCGAAAGAGCACGTGACTGGCCCTTGAACCATATGAAGTCTATAGGACTCCATCTGATCTAAGTAAGCCAAGACCCCAGAAATCTAAAACCATTTTAAGGATAAATAAACAACAAGCAATATATTATACAACGCCGAATGGCGAGGATCAAAATTCAAAAGAAACCTAGATAAGCATGAAAACTGTAACACTACTAAGTGCGACTCTAAGGTCGAAATAATACATCACTAGTGTCTGAGTCTGAAATAATATACAAGTTTTGGTTGATGGAATTCTAGATACAATGAATAATACAAGTACAATGGTGGTTCTTGATGCAAAAGAACCCACAAACCAAATGCAATTCACCCGCAAGGAAGCAGTGTGCCAAAAATGCCGCAATGGAACCTGTACGGCAAAACCTGCAAGAACAGTGGCACAACGGGGGTGAGTTGCCAACTCGTGAATAGAAATATCTAAAAGCAGAAACCGAAAGCAAGACATAATCCTAGGTCAATACGATCAGTAAAATATAAACCACAAGAGTACGTCTGAAGCATGATAAGGTGGCAATGTAACGTCTAAACATGTATATAGTGCCTAGTACTCAGGTAATAACATATCGTCAGTATAAGGTATGTCTGCATGAAGTATGATCAATGTAAATCCAGTCTGTATGTGATCAAGTCTGTATAAATGTGGAACCCATCCACCTGTCACCCAATGACAATAAACGTGGAACCCGTCCACCCGTCACCCAATGACAATAAACAACATGTATGTAAATATGAGGATATAATCAAATCATGGAAAACATCACGAAACCCATGCCTAGCATCGGCACGTAAATCCTCATCTATCGGGCTTCGTCAGTCCGGATCAGCCCACGGGCTATGTCTGCGGAATCGGCCCTCGGCCCCGGCAGTACGCCCATATCCATCTATCGACTCTGGTCAGTATCCTCTGGATAACCGCCAGGTCCAACCAATCACCGGTAGGTAGTAGTCTCTCTGCCAGGCTCACCGTATACTACACAGCGAAACCGTTCTCGCTCCGGGGTACCATACCGGGTCTACCATGTACCCGTAATCGGCCTCATCCAACTCCTCGATTCGGGTTCACATATATCACTCTAGCACCGAGAAAACACATGGTGGACGCGCCGAAATATCATATCAAGGGAAACCGGGTTTTTAAATAATTAACTATTCTCTTTTGAAATTTCCACGGTTCCCCAAATCCAGAATTAACATGGAAACATCATATCTCAATGCATAATCTAAGCAAGTACGAAGATATCAATGTATATGTGCAGTATGAATATACAGTGTGCATGTGCGCAGGTATGAAGATATCAATATATGTGTACAATTATGGGTATGTGACATATAAATGAAATGCAAGTATAACAGTATATCATGCAACATGGAATTAATAGTATGCACATACAAGGTCACATCCTAATGCAACAATACTACTGTGTAGTGACATGGCAATTATCGATGAAGAAGTGTGTGAGCCGGCAAACAAGTGTACGTGGAACATACGCATCATCGATAATGGTGCTAGTGTCCTAGCAACATGATAGTAATATAGCAGTTAACATATGCAAAGCAATGTGAATAGCAGGAATATGCGAAAATTGAATAATCAACGTAACAGTAAAGAATCTACACCCATATGTATATGTCATGCAGTTATGCCATTTGAAATAAGAATGACTCGGGTCTAGTTTAACATCTACTATGCAAACTACATATCTAAGTATCAAGTCAATCGGGAGGGGTATGGAAACCACCTAAATCTGAGTCGATATATATATAGAGATAATAGTCGGTGATCCCGCCTCAATAATATCGCGTATGATACAATATATCGTAAGACATCTTCGAGCCATGAGTGCGGGTTTATCATCAATATAGGCTCGTACGGTAAATCGCCGTACGGCATCCCACTAGCTGGGCATGGGTCAGTATCAGATTCCTCTCATCAAATATCAGGTATCATTATCATCGTATCATATAATCTGGGGTACAGATCTAAGTCTAGTACAAACCGATACCATTTATAAAGTATGAATGCGGGAGTAAACACACATCCAAAGCCCGCAAGAATCATATGTCGTATCTCAAATACGAATCATATTAAATCACCGATCTCACGGCACAATGCCCAAACCATCGACTCATCTCCAATATCATCCATTATCATCATCAACACGGTGTAAATAAAAGGAATATGCAAGGGTGTGCGTGTAGGTGTAAATCTATTCTAGGGTTCGCGACTATAAACTACACTAGTCACTTCTAACCCTACACTATCCATAATACACCTAACTATCATATATATAATATAACAACTACGGACTGCGGGGGTGCTATACGCCATCCACCCGACTTCCCCCTGTAGATATAATCTACTCACCTTGCGTTTTCATTTGTCGACGTCTCCACGCGCTTTACTTGTCGTCCCGAAGTCTTCATGGGGTATCTACACATCAAAGTATCGTATATGCATATTAAAACCAAATCCAAGCTAACACGGCACACGAAACCCAAAACGATACGATAAAGGGCCTATAGGTTAGAACCTATGGGCACGCCTTCAAAACCATCAACAAATCCTCGATATCGTCGTATAAACGCCAAATAGTCGAGGTAAATCACAATACATAACTCAGAATTAAAAATACGGAATACGGAAACACGAATCCAAAACAGCAACTAAGGAAATAGGCTCCAGATTTCACCCTAGGTCAAATTAGACAAATCTATATATACCAGGGGTCTAATCTATACATTTAAGAGCAGCAGAACCAAAACGAGGCAAAATGGGGCAGGTATGGCCGCAAATTGCGGCCAATTGGAATAAATCTACGGCCGGGTTGATGAGTTAGGGGTTGGGGTCTTGGTGGTAGCTTCCTGGGTGCCTGCACATGTCACTGTCCAATCAATTTTAATTTAGGATGTCTCGGGTGATAGCAGATTCAATATACCCTTCACAGATTCCACAAATTCTCCGATATCGGTTTCGAAATCTGTATTTCGGGTTTCAACTCTTAGGTTAGGGTCTCAATCCATGCACTAGGGTGTTGGTGTAGCCTCTACTGAACTCAATTTCACATCACAACTCATAATTTCCTCAAACCCTAACTAGGTTTTCCTTAACTCCACAATATCAACAATATCGGTTCAATCTAAACATGGGGGTATAAGTAATGCTAAAACTAAGCTAATAGTCCAGCAAATACCTCATTTGGCAACTCAAGAATTTTCTTGAGTTGCCCCTAGCGGCCAAAATCCTTGCTTCCTTGGTCCAATGTGTAGATCTTGAGCTTGTGCACACTTTTAATGAAATGAGAGTGGTGTTTTGGATTTGTTTTAGAGGTGATTTGAGGAGTTGAAGAGGGGAGGAAGGTAAGGAGCAGGAGTAGCAGCAGCAACAAGAGGGAGAGGGAGAAAAATGAGTGAACGTTGAAGAGGAAATGGCTAAGTCTTTAGTCAAAGAAGCCCATACCTCTCTCTCTCTCACCAACTACTAAATTCTTTAATATAAACCCCTTTTCCATTTCTTTTCTTTTCTCTAAATTCCTTCTCACTCAAATAGTAAACCCAAATGAGAAACCATGATAGAAAATGCACAAGTGTAAGAAGAATGATATGTGCATGTTTTACACAAAATGCTAAAAAACCGATTAGCAATTATTAATCGCGATTAGCACTAATTTAGCATATAACTAATCAATTAAACTTAGAAATGGCATAATTCTCTAATTTACCCTATTTTAGAATTTTCCATAATTTTCCAATTTTTCCCCATTTATTGTATTTAATTATACCGAATTATTAAAATATTCAATAAAATAATATTAAATTATAAATTTCCCAAAAATAATATTTTTATTATTTCGAAATATTATAGGGTGTCATGAGCTTCTCCAAGCTTCCAACCATGACACTTTTCCATCTAATTTTGTTAATTACTTAGATAAATAAAGCCATAATTCTATCATGGTCATGGTGTAAGTCTTACACACCCAAGTTGCATATATAACCAAGCATGATACATAATATATATCATATATATATCATGTATGCACAAGTGAGAAAAATAAATAGTTAAATTAGCTAATATTAGTTAATGTAAATTTATATATCAAATATATAATTATACATTAAATCAACACTAGATTTAATAATCCGGCTATATCATATATAACCGACTAATATCAATAATATCAACTTACCGAATCAACACTTGATTCGATAACCGGGCTATATCACATATACCCGGCCGATATCACATTTCGCGAGAATAGAATACGGTATCATATACTCGTATTAATCTCGGTCCCGCACATATCACATATGTGCTCCTACTTCGTTTCGCATGAACCAGGAAACATCTATATAGGACTCTAAAGACCCGTCAATACGCCGACAGTAGGTGATGATCATATCAAACACCCACAAGCCGCAAGCGGTCTGCTAAACGTAACGGCCACCCGGGTATTGAGCGATCAGAAGATCAACAAGCAAGCCTACTCATATTCCTGCGAATCTAATCAGTAACACTACCATACAGTCCGGTCTCTTCGTCAGATATGTCGCATATCATAGCCTGGGGGTGGTATAACGTCAGACCCCAATAGCCTGATAAGTATTGCTGACGCAAGGTCCATAACGGTTCGAGAAACTACTGATAACACTTACCAGTAGATCTCAGCAACCCTGGCCAGGGATTTCCTGTTATGACCAATCGAGCATAGCATAACATCAACTCCCGATACCGGGAGAGACGAATCCCCTCCTATCGCTTATTGCCTCCATGTGACTCGGGACTATACCCAAAACCACCTTTTTACACAATCTCTTGACCGTGGTATGGTGGAAATCAAAGAACAGTGAGAATCACACAAGACTCTGTAGGATTCCTAGGCACACACTAGAGGTCTCACAAGGCATCAACCATGCCAATTTCAAATTTTACAAGAGCCGAGAAACCCTAATACGGATCGTTAACTAGAATTTTAAGCGAAACAAATGCGAATAGTTAACAACTTAACTAAAGGAACGGAAATACAACCTTTGTAGATCCGGTCCTCCACCTCCATAGCTCCGCAATGTAGTCTCCTCGCTGTCCAAATCGAATCCCGGGCTCTAGCGTCGGCTTCATCGGAAAAATGGGCGGGATAGGTCGTCGACTTCGATGTCGAAGATGATCTACGTCGAGGCATCACAAGATCAAGCTCCCACTTCACCAAGTCATGAAACTTGTGAAGAAAACACCCTATACTACTTGGCAAGAGGTAGAGGATGAAGAAATAAGAGGTGGGTTCACTTTAGAATTGGATTTCTCACTCATTTGCTCAAGTTGCCATTGATGGAGCAAGGTTTCTTCATATTGATGATGAAGAAGAAGAAGAAAAAGAATTATCATATATTTCTCTCAAATAGAAAATCATATGAATACTTATCATATAGCAACCATAGTTAGGTGTAGAGAATAAACTAAGGTTAGTTGAATGGTTAGGGTTAAGCATGAGACAAGAATGGTGGACTTGTTCAAAGCTTCAAGAAGTTTCAACAACAAACAAAATAAGCCACCATTCTTTTCTTTATCATTTCAAAAAGAATAATAAATAAATAAATGAATAAGTAAATAAACAAAACCCTAACCACTCATATAACCATGATTTAATCTTTACACAAACTCAAGTAAGCATGTATCATCAAACATGATACAATCAAGTGCACAAAAGTATATCACATATACAACTTGTGAACTTCAAGTGAGAAAATCCATTTAAAGTGAACCAATACTAGTTAATGCAAAGTAATATATCAAATATATAATTATACATTAAATCATTAAATCAACACTTGATTCAATGATCCGGTCATGTCGCATATAACCGACTAGTATCCAATGTATCGATTTATCGAATCAATCCTTGATTCGATAACTAGATTATATCGCATACAACCAATCGATACAATCATCGCGAGAATGGAATACGGTATCACATACACGCATTATTCTCGGTCCCGTACATATCTCATATGCACTCCTATTTCGTTTCGCTTGAACCAGGAAACCTCTGTGTAGGACTCTAAAGACTCGTCAATACGCCGGCAGCAGGTGATGATCATATCAAACACCCACAAGCCGCAAGCGGTCTGCTAAACGTAACGGCCACCCAGGTATTGAGCGATCAGAAGATCGACGAGCAAGCCCGCTCACACTCCTGTGAATCCAACCAGTAACACTTACCGTACAGTCCGGTCTCGTCGTCTGATATGTCGCATATCTCGCCTAGGGGTGGTAAACGTCAGACCCCAATAGCTCGATAAGTCGTGTCGATATGAGGTCTATAACAGTTCGAGAAACTACTGATAACACTTATCAGTAAATCTCAGCAACCCTGGCCAGGGATTTCCGGTTATAGCCAATCGAACACAGCGCAACATCAACTCCCTATACCGGGAGAGACAAATCCCCTCCTATCGTTCATTGCCTCCATGTGATTCGGAACTGTACCCAAAAACCACCGTTTTGCACGCCCTCTTAGACATGGTAAGGTGGAAATCAAAGCACAGTGGGAACCACACAAGACTCTATGACGATCTCGGGTCTACAGACTAACCTGTACCAGTGTCACCAGAGAACTGCCATCTAACGTAAGGTATAATACCATCTGGGAGTTCTCGGCGAGTCCGTCCAGTGTACCCAGTCTGCACTGAGCACCCGTATATCATCTCTGATGTCAAACACCAATGGATATGGGATCATCCATCGCCCATCTGTATGGGTCGAGAAGGTATACGCTAGTCTACACTGGTATATCGATGCCCCGTCTCGATACACCCACGACTAGGGACCTTGAAGGATGTACTTATGGACTTCCATGTCCCTACTAGTAGGATTTGCATCATAGTCCAGGTAGTCAAGTACACATCCTAAGGCCTTTACCAACATGTAACAGAGAGACAATCAGTATACACGTTAAGGTAAAGAGCAACCAGATAGCATACTATCATGTCGAGCAAGAAAGTCCTCCTTATATATGTCCAAGCATCCACTACAATATACATCCTATGTATAGTAATGGCCTCTAGGGCATACATATAACTAACAATCTCCCACTTGCACTAGGGCCATCTGATAGCAGTGGTTGAAGTATCTCATACTCAACCATCCCATAATAGTCTCTCTCTGGGAAAAGGCCTTTGTGAGTGGATCCGCCGTGTTGTCCTCTGAGTCTACTCTCCTAACCTTGATCCCTTGGAGATCAACCATCTCCATGATCAGGTGACACTGCCTTAGAATATGTCTGGATCACTGATGGGACCGGCGTTCCTTGGCATAAGCCACAATTCCATTGTCTCACAATGGTTGGAGCGTAGTTCAACTCATGAACCAATATACACCCAAACATCCTCTTTGGTAGCATGTTAAGTAGCGATGTATCCTGCCTTTATCGTCTAGTTAGCCACGGTATCTAGCTTGGAACTCTTCCAACATACCGTCCCTTTACTGAAGGTAAAGACAATGCCTGTGACTGACTTTCAGTCGTCCTTATCACTCTGGAACCCTTCCAGTGATTCTCCCCAGGATCGATTGATACCAACTCACTACAACTAGTGAGAATCCTAACATCCATTTAGACCTATCTCATAGATCCAAAACCCAGGATTTAGTAGGTATCACTTTGATCCTATGTGGAGAATCCTTGTGATAAGCGGAGATTGACTGAGCGTAGCATAGGAAACTCCTTCCCTATCAAGAGTATGTCATCTACGTACTCTACGAGGATCGTCACCATACTCCCTACTACCTTTTTGTTTATACAAGGTTATCCTTCCATTTTGATGATGTCAAACTCTTTGACTAAATCATCAAAACAGATGTTCCAACTCCGCGATGCCTGCTTTATCCTATAAAGCATCTTGCACACGTTTCCGCTGCTCCCACTGTCTACGAAGCCCTCTGGCTATGTACTTATAGACGCTCTCTTCCAAAACATTATTTAGAAAAGCGGTCATGACACCCAACTGCCAGATATCGTAGTCATGGTATGTAGCCGTGGCAAGTAGGATCTGGATGGACTTAAGCATAGCCACAGAAAAAGGATTCATCATTATCTACGCCAGGTCAATGATGAAAACCTTTAACATGTCTAGCTTTGAAAGTCTTAACCTTTCCAAGTACACCAAGTAATCTTCTCAAGATATACTTGCTTCTGATGGGGATTTAACCCTTCAGATTTAGCAACTAAAGTCCATACTTTGTTGGTGTACATGGATTCCATCTCAGATCACTAAGCATCCAGCCATTCTTACAGAGTCTTACTCCTGATGGCCAGCTCGAAACTAGTTGGGTCATCATCTCATGATGCAATCCTCGCTCCCACTGTCATAGAGTAACCGAAGTATATCTCAGGTAGGTGAGGAACCCTACTAGATCGGCGGAGAGGCTGAGCTTCGTTGGTAATCTACTGAATTCTTTGGTTCTACCAAATCATCTGTTGTAGTTTGTATAGATGGAACATTTCCAGTTCTATATAACAGACCTTGCCTCGAGCTGTCCGGATTTTGCTTTTAGACATAGGCCGGACAACCCCAAATCTTAACTAGCTTAAGACATGGGCTCTTCCCATACCATATCTCATATGGAGTGGTGGGCAACTGAGTTGATTCGAACCCTTTTCAATAGGTATGCAGCTTCTCAAGTGCATAACTCCCAGAAGGAAATAGGTAACTCAGTGATACTCATCATAGAGCACACCATATCATATAGGGTGTGATTGCTCCGCCCCGATATACCATCGTGCTATGGTGTATGCGGAGGAGTAATGCTGAGAGAGAATCTCATTCTCCTTTAGAAAAGTCCAAGAATTCCGTGCTCAAGTATTCTTCTCCTTGATCACATCAAAGGACATAATACTTATACCCGTTTTGGTTCTCTACTTCTAACTTATATTCTGTGAATATCTCAAAAGGTTCGGACTTGTGTTTCAACAGGAACATATGACTGAATCTTGAGAGATCATCAGAGAATGTAATGAAGTACCAAGAACCGGTCTTGGCAAGTGTAGACAGGGGACCTACATACATCAACATGTATCATCCCAAGAGTTCACAAACTCTTTCTCTGTTTCCAGTAAACGGAGCTATGGTCATCTTATCTCTGTGACATGACTGGCAAGTTTCACAAGATGTAAATTCAAACTAATTTAAATATGCATCTAAATATAACTTCAGCCAGTCGGGTCGCATTGATATGACCTAGTCTACAATGCCTCAAGAAGGATTCGTTCATTTCTAAACTCTTCCTCTTGTGTGTGTTCCGTATACAAAAGAACTGTAGTTTGATTTAGAACATCAACGCTTTTAGATAACGTGCCTGATCCGATCAACATTTGATATAGGAAATGTTCAAAACATTATCCACCAATACAAAATTTTATCATTTCTTTACTACTAAAGAGACTGATATGATTTTGTATATCAGGTTCGGTGTCTAATAGCATTTGTTCAGAATCAATGCATTGGTAATACAGGGTGACAGTGACCAACAGACTTGGCTGCAACTCTTGCCCCGTTTTCTGCCTCATGAAACTTATCACCCGTTCTCAGTTCTCTACCTTTCTGTAGCCCTATGTAACAAATTACATATCAGGGATCCTGATCTGGTATCACATACCCAGGACGTAAAGAATACTGAGAAATAGTTCTGTATAATGATCACACCGGAAGATGATGCATCAGCATGCACTCTCTTCGTTTGGGTGGCATGGGAAATCTGGTATTCCCTTATTTCATGCTCTGTCTTATAACAATTACAAGTTGGAGCGGGACCAACGTCCCCCAGCTCAGTATAACAAGCGGGTTCGGTCAATAATCCGTATTATTATCTTGATTAAGGCGTGACATGGTCGCTACCTGGAGAGAGAGAGAAGAAAACACTCAGCGTGCACTCTTGCAAGAATAGATTGGTTATTATTTTATCTAATCAGGATGGCTCCCACTGCTTTTTATCAAATCTTCCTTCAAACCCTAAAAGGAAAGACTAGCCGGGATTAATTACACGCTACAAGTTCGCCAATCTTTCAGCCAGGCTGGTGTCGGTACTTTGAGGGAGGTCCCCCGTGCTTTCGCACGAACCTAATTAATGTAAACCTCGTTTTCCCAGAGGCGTAACCTCGTTAACACCTTTCTAGATACCTACTTGATCGGCTAATTGTAATGTATAAAACTCTCCCAGGTGTAACTCTTGCTAGTGTATATGCCCTAGAGGCCATTACTGTATCATACTAGTTTGTATATTACTTAATGGAAGCTTGGGATATTCACCTTGTATAAACAATCTTGCTCAATATAGTAGTATGCTACTTGGTTTGTTTCTACTTCAATGTGTATATGTGTTTATTTTTGTATATCACCTATACACATTAGTGGAGCCCTTAGGATCTTTGCTTGATTACCAGCGTTGTGATGGCAGTCACACTAGTGTGGGCTGGGTAATCTATAAGCACATCCTTATACAGGTCCCTAGTCGCAGGACTATCGAGACAGGGCATCGATATTCCGGAGTAGACTAGCGTATGCGCTTCTCATCCCAGTGTGGGAGATGGTCTGTCCCACAGCCATCAGTACGTCGTACTGGAGATAGTATACGGGTGCTCGTTAGGTTACGAGTACACTGGACAGGACTCGTCGGGAACTGACCAGTTGGTATTATACCTATCGTCAGTTATCAGTTCCCAGATGACATGAGTACAGCTTAGTCCGCTGACTTGACACTGGCACTTCGCCTCGAGTGTGTTCCCACTGCACTTTGATCACTACCCTACCACGGCTCAAAGGAGTCGTGCAAACAGGTGGTGGTTGGGTGCAGTCCCGAAGCACTTGGAGGCAGTGACGGTTAGACAGGATTCGTCTCTCCCGGTATTGGGGGTTGACATCGCGCTGTGTCTAGGAGAGCCATTACACGAGTAGTCCCTGGCCAGGGCAAGTGAGATATACTGGTAGGCTTCCAGTGTTATCTCAGGGTGTTTTGGGCTTCACTCCGACACGACTTGTACCGCTATTAAGGGACTGACGTTTTACCGCCCCCTAGGCCCGACATGCGATGTATTAGACGAACAGACCGGACTGTACGGAGACTGTCACATTCAGACTCAGTAGGAGTTCAGATGGGGTTCACCTCGTCAGCCTTCTTGTCGGCATCTACCTGGGGACCGTTACGCACAGCTAGTGCCGCTTGCGGTCTGTGGTTAAACCCACTGCCATCGTAGTGTCGAGTCTTTAGAGTCCCACACAGAGGGTATTCGCCTCTGGGCAAAACAGAGTAGAGGTCGCATGGTTTTGCGACAGGGTTCGTTCTCATTCGCGCACTTCTGCACGTTTGGAGTCCGGACGGTTTTTACTGGCTGGCTCTGGTTTGAGTCAGATACCGGTATATGTTTTGGGGTTGCTTTTATCTCTCAGTATTCATGTTCCTCGGAACAAGAATGCAGGTGTGTATGCACAGTTGTTTGAGGAGGAGGAAGAGGACTTTCATTAGGGTTTCGGAACGGGTGCGCATGCACAATTGACAGTCGTCTTTTTCCAAACCCTAATGGATTTATGTTATATCAATTAATAATATTAATAAAATGAAATTGTGTCATGGTTGGATTTTTGTTGACTAGTTGACCATGGTTGACTTGTTGACCATGGTTGAAGTTTTGACCATCATCATTACAAAAGAAAGATGCTTTTTGATTCTTGCAAAACCATTTAATGTTTGAAATGATAATGGTCATTCCTAAACCTTCCATCAACTATTTCATTTTCATTATTATTATTAATTTGATAATTCTTTTTCTTTTGTGATATGCTTACAAGAAAGAAAAAGAGAGCTCATTCTATCATTTAGCTTCTCTCTCCTCACTTCATCTTCTTCTTCCTCTAGCTCAAGGAGAATCCTTCTCATGTGTTGAGAATCCCTCTCCTTGAAAGATAAACACCCCTTAGACACTCTCTACTCACTCTAGGATCAAAGGTTTAGCAAGCCGAAGATTCTAGTTCTCTCCAAGTTCGAGAAAGAGCCCGAAGGTTGAACCCTCAGGTGGATCCATCTTTGACGGAAGAAGGCAACGAGGAAAGCACCATCAACCTCTACAAAAGTTTGAAGACGAAGGAGTTCAAGTGAGGTATAACCATCATTCCGAGTAGCTAACTCTCTTTAGCTTGTTTGCTAGTTTAGTTTAGAAAAGATCCCGACTTTGTTAGTCCATGTTGCCCCATGCGCCAAAAATTTGATTTTTATACCGTTTCCGACTCCCCGCAAGAACCGGGGGTCGCAACGTGGACTTACAGTGGTATCAGAGCCAAACTAAACTTAAACTAGCTAGGTAGTGAAGTGTAACGAAGTTCGGAACCGAAAAATCCAAAAACCAAACTTTTCAAAAACCCTAGTTTCTGTTAAAAATTTTTCTGGTCAAAACAAAATTTGTTATATACCAAAAATTATCTCAGGGTTTTTTAAAGATAACCACCAAAAACGAGCCAGAGATCTGACCAAACGACCACGTTTCCGCGGCGCCAGCAAGCTATGGCGCCGCGGATCCGCGGCCATCTTGTCTCCTCTCTGCCTCGATTTTGGTGCAGTGCATCTCTGTATTGGTTTTAGGATTTTTAAGATATATTATATGTGCCCAGATTTTCCAGAATAGAAATTTGTTTTTGGGGGCCTATAATTCCGTATTTTTTTCCGAACTTCACTACACTTTGACTATGATGGTTATATCTGTGATGTTTGTATGTATTGAACGTCGGCTAATCGCTATAAGTCGATTAGTCGGGGTTATACATCTCTGTGATCTGTGTTTGATATTGGAATGTGTATATGAATGTGTTGGACTGTCGCGGGTGAATAGCCGGGGTGGATATGAGATGAGCTTTTGTTTTTCTTTCATTCATTTGTAACATGTAAATTGATGTAATATTATTATTTGTTTGGCCGCACAACCGGGTCGGGGTTGTAGCCGTCATTGTATAATTCTTTTTACTGTTTTTGCTCCTAGGATAGACCCATGGAGGGGTGCACAAACTGCCGAGTACTTGGCGGGTAGTTTGCCGCACCCGTAGGGGTCTTAGGTGGGGTATTGGCTATTCACCGCGACCGTGTAATCCGCTTTTCGTTGCAGGCTCGAACGGATTGCGGATTCCTAGTATATCCAATGTATTCATCTGTGATCTGTAATGTCTATCATTGCTATATTTATAACTATTTAGGCGTTGCTTATGTTTTACAGCCGCGCTAGCCCAGCCCCCGCTCTGTCGTTAGTTAAGTAACCTAACGGGTGATGACGGGGCCCCGTGGCGAATGCGAATGGCATAAGCGTACGTCATATTTTGGTTGTTTTCTGCAATGGTAGGATTTAAATGATGGGACGCATTAAAAGAACTAATGCAAGAATATCACGCATTAAAAGAACTAATGCAAGATAATAAACCATGTTAAAGTCATTGGAACACTTTCGAAAAACCACTCGGTTCTTTTCAAAACTAACTTTTAAATGCGGAGCTTGAGCCACTCCTTCTAAAAGCTATCTCGTTCCATCGATTATATCAAGTTCTCTACGTTCACGGTTTCGCCAAAACCATTCGTAGCCCTCTGTCGTTTCACATGAATAGTCAATAGTATTCAAGCTGTGTTTGTTGGCCAAAGTCAAGGCATAGTGATTGGTAGCTATTGGGTATTCATGTGCAACATAGATAGATGCGTTGGTTTGGAACAGTCGTACTGCCTTGTTGGCCAAAGTCAAGGGTGGGTACGGGTGGATTCAAATTAACCTGGAGAACGACGGGTAGAACTTGACATGTGACTTATGATTTGTTGGCCAAAGTCAAGGTCATAAGAGCATGGGGCAAAAATCCACATCGGGAGTTTCATAAGTACTGAAACTTGCTAGATTTGCATACCATTTGGAGTGTGGTGATTCTGGTAGGATTCCTTCAGTTTCGTCACGCGCTGATATTTGGATCCCGATCCTACTGTGAGTATATGCTACTCCTCGGGAAATTTCTCACTAAACGATCAATGCTATAAACCTGGTAGGTGCCTAGAAAGGTGTTAGCGGGGCTACGCCCCCAGGGAAAAGAGGTTATTTAATTAAGGAACTTCGCGAAAGCGTTGGAAAACCTCCCTCGAAGTACCAACACTGGCCTGGCTGAACGGTTAAGCAAGTATTGTGCGGTGGGATTGATCCCGACTAATTCTTCCTTTATGGTTTGAGGAGGGATTCGAGAGACAGTGGGAGCCATCCTGTTTAGACAAATTAAAAACCACTCTAAACTTGCAAGAGCATCATGCTAAAGTGTTTCTTCACTCTCCCCCTGCAGCGACCAAATCGAAATGACTGGACTTAAGTTACTTCTAGATAAAAACATACTGACAGGGCCAAACTACAAAGATTGGCTCAGGAATGTCAAAATGGCAATCACTTACGACAAGCTGGGGTATCTTCTTACCACCAAAGCTCCCCCCGTCCCAGGTCCCACCTCCAGCGTCGCGGATAAGGAAATCCGTAAGACTTGGGAGATTGATTGCGCGAAGGCCAGGTGCCTCGTGCTTGCCTCTATGGACAACGAACATCAGAGGAGGCATGAGAATATGGATTTGGAATCCATATTTCTTCATACAAAAGACCTGTATGGAGAGAAGTCTCGTATCGCAAGATACGAAGTATCAAAGAAGTTGTTTTCGGCAAATTTGGCCGTCGGATCATCGGTAGCGGACCACGTGCTTAAGATGATTGGCTACATTGAGGAGCTCGCGGAACTTGGGACCATGTTGGAAAGTGAACTCTATACGGATTTAATTCTCCAGTCCCTTCCATCCACTTACGCCCAGTTTATACTGAACTTCAACTTACAAGAAAAGGAAGTTGAACTTTCAGAACTCCTCAACATGCTGAGGAGCGCAGAGGGCACCCTACAGAAAGGTAGGGAAACACCCGCTTTGTTTGTAGGAGGATCTTTTTCCTCTAGGTCCAAGGCAAAAGCCAAGGGAAAGAGGAAGAAAGCCCCCGCCAAACCAAGAGGCGGTGTTAGTAAAGTGGGTACGAAGGGAAAGGAAAAGGCAACAAAGATTGCGGGGAAGCTTGTGGGAAAAGAGGAATGCTTCTATTGTCATAAGAGTGGACACTGGAAGAAAGATTGCAGGGCTTGGAAGGCCAGGACACAGGAACTGAAGCAGGTTGCGGCTTCAGCTTCAGGTGTGTATGTTATTGAAAACTGTCTTTCTATAAACTCTACTTCCTGGGTATTGGATACCGGATCAGGATCTCATATCTGTAATTCTTTGCAGGCATTGAGAAACCGTAGGGTTTTGAAGGCAGGTGACATGACCCTCAGAGTTGCGAACGGAGCTAGCATGGATGCTAAAGCCGTGGGGGACTATCACCTGGGAATGTCAGATGGGCATGTTTTGGTTTTGCGTAATTGCTTTTTTGTACCCAACGCAACTTGTAATATCATTTCTGTATCTTTAGTTTCTAAAGAAGGTTATGAATTTGCGTTTGTAAGTAATGTTGTAAACATTCACCTTAATCAAGTTCTGATTGGGTCAGGTACATTGAGCAATGGTATATACGTGTTAAACCAACCACAGATTTTCAATGTCCAGAATACACACAAAAGAAAGTCTCCGGAAATCAATCAGACTTTCTTATGACATTGTAGACTGGGTCACATCAATGAGAGAAGGTTGACTAAGTTATATACAGAAGGATATTTGGATCCGTTCGAATAGCAATCATATGCCACTTGTCAATCCTGTCTCAAAGGAAAGATGACAAAGACTCCGTTCACTGGACACGGAGTAAGAGCGAGCGAGCTCTTGGGACTCGTACACAGCGACGTGTGCGGTCCAATGTCTACACATGCGCGAAGCGGTTATTCTTACTTCATTACTTTTACGGATGATTTTTCAAGGTACGGTTATTTCTTCTTAATGAAACATAAGTCCGAAGCCTTTGAAAAATTCCAGGAATATAAGAATGAAGTAGGAAAACAAACCGGCAAAAGTATCAAGATTCTAAGATCGGATCGAGGTGGAGAATACTTAAGTGCCGAGTTCCTAAATTATTTAAAAGAGAACGAAATTCTCTCTCAGCTTACTCCTCCATACACTCCGCAACACAACGGTGTATCGGAGAGACGGAACCGAACCCTATTGGATATGGTACGGTCCATGATGAGTAACGCTGAGTTACCGCGATCATTCTGGGGGTATGCGCTAGAATCAGCTGCGTACCTTTTGAACCGAGTTCCTACTAAGACTGTGCCTACTACACCATATGAGATGTGGTGTGGAAAGAGGCCCCATCTTAATCACATTAAGACATGGGGATGTCCAGCTTTTGTCAAGAAGCAGCATGCGGACAAGCTCGAGGCACGCTCAGTACAGTGCAAGTTTGTGGGATATCCAAAGAACTCCAAGGGATATTTCTTCTACTGTGAAGAGGAACAAAAAGTTCTTGTTTCTCGTCATGCCTACTTCTTGGAAACTGAGTTTTTGGAAAACCAGATAAGTGGGAGCACAGTAGAACTGGAAGAAATTCCAGAACCACAAGCTATTACTGAAAGTTTGGTGGAACCAGAGGGTTCAAAAGAACAGGACATTCCTACGCCGCTCCGCAGGAGTAGTAGGCAGTCTCATCCACCCGAGAGATACTACGGTTTTCTCATAGACAGGGATAGAGAGGATTGCATCATAGATTATGATGAGCCTACTAGCTTCCAGCAGGCCGTTCAGAGCGTTGACTCGGTAAAATGGCTGGATGCAATGCGGAACGAAATGGAGTCCATGTACACCAACAAAGTATGGACGTTGGACATTGCTCCAGACGGGGTAAAACCCGTAGGATGCAAGTGGATCTTCAAAAGGAAGATTGGTGTAGATGGACAGGTTGAGACCTATAAAGCTAGACTTGTAGCAAAGGGTTTCCGTTAAAGACCTGGCTTGGACTATGACGAAACCTTTTCTCCAGTGGCTATGCTGAAATCCATTCGGATCCTTCTTGCCATTGCTGCCTTCCACGATTATGAGATTTGGCAGATGGACGTAAAAACCGCTTTTCTAAATGGAAATTTAGAGGAGTGTGTCTATATGGACCAGCCAGAGGGTTTCATTCAGAGTGGGAGCAGCGGAAAGGTGTGCAAGTTGCTTAAGTCCATCTATGGACTAAAGCAGGCATCGCGGAGTTGGAACATCTGTTTTGATGAGACGGTCAAGGAATTTGGCTTTATCAAAAATCCAGATGAACCATGCATCTATAGTAGATTTGTAGCGAGAACTGTAGTATTCCTCGTTTTATACGTGGATGACATTCTCTTAATAGGAAATGACATTCCTATGCTACAATCTGTCAAGGGATTCTTGTCACACAGGTTCTCCATGAAAGACCTGGGTGATGCCTCTTACATCCTGGGGATCCGGATCCATCGTGATAGATCCAAGAGGATATTAGGACTTTCACAGTCCAGGTACATCGACACTATACTGAAGAGATTCAGTATGGAAGATTCCAAGCGCGGTAACCTACCGGCTTGTCACGGGATCACCCTCTCTAAAGAGATGTCTCCCAAGACTGATTTGGAGAGGGATCGCATGTCTATTATACCCTACGCTTCTGCGGTAGGCTCTATAATGTGTGCGATGTTGTGTACCAGACCGGATGTAGCTTATGCACTGAGTGTGGTAAGCCGGTATCAGTCAAACCCTGGGGAGAAACACTGGATAGCGGTAAAGAACATTCTCAAGTACCTGAGAAGGACTAAGGAGATGTTCTTGGTGTATGGAGGAAAAGACCTCCAGATCGAGGCCTTTGCTGACTCCAGCTTCCAGAGTGACAAGGATGATTCCAAGTCCATGTCGGGTTTTGTCTTTACCCTCAATGGAGGGGCGGTGTGTTGGAAGAGCTCCAAACAGGAAACCGTTGCAGACTCGACTATGGAAGCGGAATATATCGCTGCATCTGATGCCGCAAAAGAAGCTGTCTGGATGAGGAAGTTCTTAAAAGAACTTCAGGTGGTTCCGTCCATTGTTGACCCAATACCTCTGTATTGCGACAACAACGGGGCTATAGCTTTAGCGAAGGAACCCAGGTCCCATCAGAAATCCAAGCATATCTTGAGGCGGTATCACCTGATCAGGGAGATCGTGGATCGCAAGGAGATCGAGGTTCGGAGGGTTGCTTCAGAAGAAAACACTGCAGATCCATTCACCAAGGCACTGCCCCAGACTCAGTTCGAGCGGCTGATCGAGATGATAGGTCTTCGATACGCCAGTATATGGCCTTAGTGCAAGTGGGAGATTGTTAGTGTATATGCCCTAGAGGCCATTACTGTATCATACTAGTTTGTATATTACTTAATGGAAGCTTGGGATATTCACCTTGTATAAACAATCTTGCTCAATATAGTAGTATGCTACTTGGTTTGTTTCTACTTCAATGTGTACATGTGTTTATTTTTATATATCACCTATACACATTAGTGGAGCCCTTAGGATCTTTGCTTGATTACCAGCGTTGTGATGGCAGTCACACTAGTGGGGGCTGGGTAATCTATAAGCACATCCTTATACAGGTCCCTAGTCGCAGGACTATCGAGACAGGGCATCGATACTCCGGAGTAGACTAGCGTATGCGCTTCTCATCCCAGTGTGGGAGATGGTCTGTCCCACAGCCGTCAGTACGTCGTACTGGAGATAGTATACGGGTGCTCGTTAGGTTACGAGTACACTGGACAGGACTCGTCGGGAACTGACCAGTTGGTATTATACCTATCGTCAGTTATCAGTTCCCAGGTGACATGAGTACAGATTAGTCCGCTGACTTGACACTGGCACTTCGCCTCGAGTGTGTTCTCACTGCACTTTGATCACTACCCTACAACGGCTCAAAGGAGTCGTGCAAACAGGTGGTGGTTGGGTGCAGTCCCGAAGCACTTGGAGGCAGTGACGGTTAGACAGGATTCGTCTCTCCCGGTATTGGGGGTTAACATCGCGCTGTGTCTAGGAGAGCCATTACACGAGTAGTCCCTGGCCAGGGCAAGTGAGATATACTGGTAGGCTTCCAGTGTTATCTCAGGGTGTTTTGGGCTTCACTCCGACACGACTTGTACCGCTATTAGGGGACTGACGTTTTACCGTCCCCTAGGCCCGACATGCGATGTATTAGACGAACAGACCAGACTGTATGGAGACTGTCACATTCAGACTCAGTAGGAGTTCAGATGGGGTTCACCTCGTCAACCTTCTTGTCGGCATCTACCTGGGGACCGTTACGCACAGCTAGTGCCGCTTGCGGTCTGTGGTTAAACCCACTGCCAGCGTAGTGTCGAGTCTTTAGAGTCCCACACAGAGGGTATTCGCCTCTGGGCAAAACAGAGTAGAGGTCGCATGGTTTTGCGACAGGGTTCGTTCTCATTCGCGCACTTGTGCACGTTTGGAGTCCGGACGGTTTTTACTGGCTGGCTCTGGTTTGAGTCAGATACCGGTATATGTTTTGGGGTTGCTTTTATCTCTCAGTATTCATGTTCCTCGGAACAAGAATGCAGGTGTGTATGCACAGTTGTTTGAGGAGGAGGAAGAGGACTTTCATTAGGGTTTCGGAACGGGTGCGCATGCACAATTGACAGTCGTCTTTTTCCAAACCCTAATGGATTTATGTTATATCAATTAATAATATTAATAAAATGAAATTGTGTCATGGTTGGATTTTTGTTGACTAGTTGACCATGGTTGACTTGTTGACCATGGTTGAAGTTTTGACCATCATCATTACAAATGAAAGATGCTTTTTGATTCTTACAAAACCATTTAATGTTTGAAATGATAATGGTCATTCCTAAACCTTCCATCAACTATTTCATTATTATTATTATTATTAATTTGATAATTCTTTTTCTTTTGTGATATGGTTGCAAGAAAGAAAAAGAGAGCTCATTCTATCATTTAGCTTCTCTCTCCTCACTTCATCTTCTTCTTCCTCTAGCTCAAGGAGAATCCTTCTCATGTGTTGAGAATCCCTCTCCTTGAAAGATAAACACCCCTTATACACTCTCTACTCACTCTAGGATCAAAGGTTTAGCAAGCCGAAGATTCTAGTTCTCTCCAAGTTCGAGAAAGAGCCCGAAGGTTGAACCCTCAGGTGGATCCATCTTTGACGGAAGAAGGCAACGAGGAAAGCACCATCAACCTCTACAAAAGTTTGAAGACGAAGGAGTTCAAGTGAGGTATAACCATCTTTCCGAGTAGCTAACTCTCTTTAGCTTGTTTGCTAGTTTAGTTTAGAAAAGATCCCGACTTTTTTAGTCCATGTTGCCCCATGCGCCAAAAATTTGTTTTTTATACCGTTTCCGCCTCCACGCAAGAACCGGGGGTCGCAACGTGGACTTACAACTCTTACTCGCAGCGGGTATCGGGATCCAACTATCTCATAGAAGGTATGCAATCTCATTGCAAATTTCAACACTTGAAATTCCCGATAATTTTGCCCCTAGCGTTCTATGACCTTGACGAATGCCAAACAACCCATAGTCCACTAGTCAAGTTCAACCCGTACATTTCTTGATTGAATTAAACCCACCCGCACGACCCTTGACGAATGCCAAACAACGCCGTACGAATACCCTAATCCAATCTGCATCATATGCATAAGCAGATAAATACTAGTTAGCTACCGCACACTACGCCTTGACGAATGCCAAACAACCGCAGCACGAATACTAACTAGTACTTATCTGAAATGACGGAGGGCTACGACAGGTTTTTCTGAAAACCTATTGCGTAATGAACTTGATATCGTTGTAGGATCGAATGATTTTAAAAATGGAGTGTTTTTTAGGCTTTTCTAGTTTTGCTAAAGGAGCCACTCCCGGTGAAGGGATCGTCGGTCCTTTTCTCGTCGAATGAGGTGCGGGATATATCACATATATCACTTTGCAAAGCAGAAACTCTTAAAAGCAATCAAAAGACAAACCGAGTGTGTAGCATCTGCCAGTTATTGCTAAAGGAGTCACTCCCGGTGAAGGGATCTCGGTCCTTTCCTTATTGAATAAGGTGCAGGATATATCATATATATCGCTGTGCAAAGCAAGAACTGTAGCTACCTGTTTTATTTTTGAAATTCGATTCCACAACATCTTTAGGTTTCTTTTACTTTCATTAATCATATTAATGAAGTCCCATCATTAAGTAACTAAACATCACAGATAAATACGACGTACACTTATGCCATCCGCATTCGCCTCGATGTCCCCTCGTGCACCGTTAGGTTAGGTAACTAACGACAGAGCAGGGCAGGGCTAGCGTGGGTGTAAAACATAAGTAACGTCTATATAATATATCGTATATACTATATACAGTATCCATCACAGAACATCTCTTGATCACATCACAGATATCGCAGCAGAAGAAACATATGAAATATTGGATATACTAGGACGTCCGTGTTTTCAATACGAGCCAGTATAAAACATGGATTCCACGGTCGCGATGAATAGCCAAACCCACACCCCTAGACCCCTACGAGAGCGGCAAGCAACCCATCCAATTCTAGAGTTAGGAGACCCGGACTCGACTCCTCGAGTTGGTTTCCCACTGGACTCCAGAACCCGGTTACTTGTGCTCTCCTCCTTGGGTCTATCCTAGTGCGGAAAAGAAAATAATATACAAAAGGTGACATCTTCCGCAACCTGGAAGTGCCCCAATAAAAGAATATTACATACAAGTTTTTACATGAATGAAAATGAAAAACACTCATCTCACATAAAAAACCCCGGGCTATTCAAATACGGCGATCCAATATAACATATCCAGCAACACATAACATCACATGTCATCAACGTAAGTAAACATGCGTATCCCAATTTTCGTTGACATATAGCAACGAAACCGGCGATATCACATATTACACTTACGGTCACAGAAAAGAAAGTGTAAAACTACAACAGTTGGAATCCGCAACCACCTCAGACATCGCATGCCTGACCAAATGAATTACTTAGACATCGCATGCCTAACAATTATAAACCCCGTATTTTAGTCTCAAAATCGAAAACTCTTTTCAATATCAAGTCGGGCAATTCAACAAGATTCTCGATAATTTTGCCCGAATGCTCGTCGCAAACTTTAGTAGACGGTCGCACCCCCGATACCGTCGACCAAGTGCACCAAGGCGGAACACCGCTACCGGGAGCACCCGAACGGATGCTTTCGGCGACGGGGTTCTCCTACAGTCACTTGGTCGGGGCTATGGAGTGAGGCTGTCTATTAAGTTTACCCGGCGAGTATCCGCGTACGCTACGTGATTGTGACGGACTTTTGATCACATCAAAATTCCGTGGCAACCGATCAAGTGAGACTAAACTGCTATGTTTATAATATTCATTCAGTTATCTCATAACTTCTTGTGAATTCCAATTGTTGTATCACATTCCAGATAAACAGAAAATGTTAAACTTTCCGATCGAACAGTCAAACACCCAAGTTTTCCCGAAACAGCTCAACACATGAAACAAGTTTAAAAACATTCACTTCATGCCTCAGTACCAATGGTCCAGCCGTAGAAGGGTCAAGCCAACGCCTCATATGTGGCACGCCGTACTGCCCCAAACCCTAAGGTTCAAAGGGCAGTTCAAGACGGTCACATAATCGAGTTAAGGTTTGTTGTCTTCTAGAGGGTCCATCGCGTTACTTGCACTACTTAGAACGTCTTTAAACCACGGAAAAATCCAACACTTGGAAATTTTCCGGAAGGGGAAAGATTGGGTATTTATATCCGGTCGAACTTCTTAACATATTCAAAAATATCCGGAAAGCCACAAAGACAAAATCTGATAATCCGATCGAATCTACGAACCCCCAATACACCCCAGAAAATTCAACTCTTGAATTCATATTAAAAATTCCCAGGAAACTCAGCAATGAAATATAGAAGTTACTGTGCAAAAAGAACTAACTAAAGAGGCTAAGTGGCCGCGGAACCGCCGCATTAGCCATGCTAATGCCGCTGTTCCGCCGCTCTTTAATGGAATTAGGTGCTCGAAATTCACAGTAATTCTTAGATATTCCTGCTTAGTTTTCTGCATATTTTTAATGTGGAAAAATGCACAGTTTTGAAAAAAGTACAGAGAACAAGTTTGGAGTTAGGGTTTGTTTCGATCGGATTTCAAACTCCGTCTACGCATCGCCTGAGGCTCTAGTTAGGCTCTGATACCACTGTAGGATTCCAAGGCACACACTAGAGGTCTCACAAGGTATCAACCATGCCAATTTCAAATTTTACAAGTGCCGAGAAACCCTAATACGGATCGTTAACTAGAATTTTAGGCGAAACAAATGCGAATAGTTAACAACTTAACTAAAGGAACGGAAATACAACCTTTGTAGATCCAGTCCTCCACCTCCATAGCTCCGCAATGTAGTCTCCTCGCTGTCCAAATCGAATCCCGGGCTCTAGCGTCGGCTTCATCGGAAAAATGGGCGGGCTAGGTCGTCGACTTCGATGCCGAAGATGATCTACGTCGAGGCATCACAAGATCAAGCTCCCACTTCACTAAGCCATGAAACTTATGAAGAAAACACCCTATACTACTTGGCAAGAGGTAGAGGATGAAGAAATAGGAGGTGGGTTCACTTTAGAATTGGATTTCTCACTCATTTGCTCAAGTTGCCATTGATGGAGCAAGGTTTCTTCATGTTGATGATGAAGAAGAAGAAGAAGAAAAAGAATTATCATATATTTCTCTCAAATAGAAAATCATATGAATACTTATCATATAGCAACCATAGTTAGGTGTAGAGAATAAACTAAGGTTAGTTGAATGGTTAGGGTTAAGCATGAGACAAGAATGGTGGACTTGTTCAAAGCTTCAAGAAGTTTCAACAACAAACAAAATAAGCCACCATTCTTTTCTTTATCATTTCAAAAAGAATAATAAATAAATAAATGAATAAGTAAATAAACAAAACCCTAACCACTCATATAACCATGGTTTAATCTTTACACAAACTCAAGTAAGCATGTATCATCAAACATGATACAATCAAGTGCATAAAAGTATATCACATATACAACTTGTGAACTTCAAGTAAGAAAATCCATTTAAAGTGAACCAATACTAGTTAATGCAAAGTAATATATCAAATATATAATTATACATTAAATCATTAAATCAACACTTGATTCAATGATCCGGTCATGTCGCACATAACCGACTAGTATCCAATGTATCGATTTATCGAATCAATCCTTGATTCGATAACTAGGTTATATCGCATACAACCAATCGATACATTCATCGCGAGAATGGAATACGGTATCACATATACGCATTATTCTCGGTCCAGCACATATCTCATATGCGCTCCTATTTCGTTTCGCTTGAGCCAGGAACCTCTGTGTAGGACTCTAAAGACTCATCAATACGCCGGCAGCAGGCGATGATCATATCAAACACCCACAAGCCGCAAGCGGTCTGCTAAACGTAACGGCCACCCGGGTATTGAGCGATCAGAAGATCGACGAGCAAGCCAGCTCACACTCCTGTGAATCCAACCAGTAACACTTACCGTACAGTCCGGTCTCGTCGTCTGATATGTCGCATATCTCGCCTAGGGGTGGTAAACGTCAGACCCCAATAGCTCGATAAGTCGTGTCGATATGAGGTCTATAACAGTTCGAGAAACTACTGATAACACTTATCAGTAAATCTCAGCAACCCTGGCCAGGGATTTCCGGTTATAGCCAATCGAACACAGCGCAACATCAACTACCTATACCGGGAGAGAAGAATCCCCTCCTATCGCTCATTGCCTCCATGTGATTCGGGACTGTACCCAAAAACCACCGTTTTGCACGCCCTCTTGGACGTGGTAAGGTGGAAATCAAAGCACAGTGGGAACCACACAAGACTCTATGACGATCTCGGGTCTACAGACTAACCTGTACCAGTGTCACCAGAGAACTGCCATCTGACGTAAGGTATAATACTATCTGGGAGTTCTCGGCGAGTCCGTCCAGTGTACCCAGTCTGCACTGAGCACCCGCATATCATCTCTGATGTCAAACACCAATGGATATGGGATCATCCATCGCCCATCTGTATGGGTCGAGAAGGATACGCTAGTCTACACTGGTATATCGATGCCCCGTCTTGATACACCCACGACTAGGGACCTTGAAAGATGTACTTATGGACTACCATGTCCCTACTAGTATGATCTGCATCATAGTCCAGGTAGTCAAGTACACATCCTAAGGGCTTTACCAACATGTAACAGAGAGACAATCAGTATACACGTTAAGGTAAAGAGCAACCAGATAGCATACTATCATGTCGAGCAAGAAAGTCCTCCCTATATATGTCTAAGCATCCACTACAATATACATCCTATGTATAGTAATGGCCTCTAGGGCATACATATAACTAACAGACTCTATGACGGTCTCGGGTCGACAAACTAACATGTACCAGTGTCACCAGAGAACTGTTATCTCACGATAGGTATAATACCATCTAGGAGTTCTCGGCGAGTCCGTTCAGTGTACCCAGTCTCCACTGAGCACCCGTATACCATCACTGATGTCAAACACCAATACATATGGGATCATCCATCACCCATCATATGGGTTAGAGAAGCGTATACACTAGTCTACACTGGTGTATCGATGCCCTAGATACTCCCACGACTAGGAACATTTGAAGGATGTACTTGCCGACTACCTCTGCCCTACTAGTATGATCCGCTTCATAATCCTGGTAGTCAAGTACTCATTCTAAGGGCTTTATCAACATGTAATACTATAACTGTACATGTTAAGATAAAGAGCAACCAGATAGCATACTATCATGTCGAGCAAGAAAGTCATCCCTATATATGTCCAAGCATCCACTACAATATACATCACATGTACAGTAATGGCCTCTAGGGCATACATATAACTAACAGATCATAGTATAGGAATCTCACTTCCTACAAAGTGTATGGCATCCAAATACCAGGACAGCACACCCTACTACCTTCTTACTAGATCCATCTCCTATTCTGATGAAGTCAAATCCTATGATTGTCACATCAAAAATAGATTATCTATCTCCGCTACACTTGCTTTAGTCTATAAATAGACATAAACTACTTGTCCACTATACTTCCGCTGCTCCCATTGACTACAACAACCCTCTGACAGAGTCATATACACGTGCACTTCTAAAGCTAGTTTAGAACGACGCTATACTCATCCTCATGCCGGGTCTCATTGTATAGAACAATAGTAATGACAAGTCTGGGTAAACAAGAACCTCCCTGTCACCGTTTTTGAGGATACCGAAGTACCTCTCGGGTGCCTGAAGTTACCCACCATATCTGCGGAGTGGCTAATGGAATGTCAAACCCAATTGAATGTTTAGGTTCTATTAAATTTTTAATAATTGTTTGTGGTTCTGTAGTCACTTCCAGTTCTATCATACTCCAACTAATGTTTTCTGAAAAAGTTCATTTTATTAAAACTGTGGCGAGTCAAGAACAATATCACTATTGATCTTCCAGATGGTAGAAAGTTAACCCTCGTCATAGCCTGGGATAACCCACTAACTGCCATTACAAAAACGTGCCTAGAGTTATCCAGAGTCTGGTATTAAGCATAAGCCGGACAACTCTATATACCTTAACATCGTTAAGATATGAACCATTCTATATACAATATAGAAACAGAGGCACTGATTTAATTGGAACCAGATTCAAATCATGCAGCTGTCTCCAGTGCATATCAACCAAATGGAAGGAGGCCTATCAGCATTACTCAACTAGGAGTGCATCCAAATAAGAATAACCTGAAAGAGAAGAAAAATCTCAAAAACCATTACTATCAACTGAATACAAAATACAAGTATCTACATCTTCGATCACCTCGCAGAATCCTGATACTTGCAACACATGGTTCTCTACTTTATTCTTGTACCTATAACTTCTCAAAACTTGGACCTTGTATTTCTACGAAATACTTGTCTAAAACTGGAGAAGTCACAAGTAAACAGAATATAGTACGAGCACCAACCCCTTTGTCCTAATGGACACTAACAACATACAATACTTTGTATAAGTCCCCTAAGTTGAATAACTCAAACCCTGTGCGTCGTAGGTTGAAAACTATACTATGGTTAAGAAGAATTACACCGCTGTTTAATGCTCATTACCCAATCATCAACTGATATAGGTAAATGTCATGGACATAATTTCAAAAAGTTATATCTCACTTTATAAAATAAACATAAAGATATTTCAGTTTAAAATTGGTGCATAACAATGGATATTCAAAACCAAATATTTTCCGTCAGGCAAAACCCCAGGCGATTTTCTCAAATATCACCAATTACAACGAATTCCAATATAATGAGGACTTAATCACCTAATTCCTAATAACTTACTCCCACTCATCATCTGTAAAACCATATAGATGTGAGAATCAAACCTGGTAAATATATACCCTGAGTAAGGATCTAATTGGGAAATCAGTTTTCAATTAACAACGTATAGTGAAACTGAAACATAAAAATATTTCGAAGGGGTAGCCGGGTATTCCCGGTAATTTCTCTTCTAGTAACCAGATTCATAACTGTAACCGTACATTTCCTTGTCGTCTCTCCAAATCCCATTATTTTTCTTTACTCGTTACCTTCTGTACACCACCTTTAGGATAAATCGTTTTCTTTCTTCCCTACCGTTCGGCACCAGCCTATGGTTTGGAAGAAGACTATCCAATAAGCATAATAAGTGTACTCTCCTAATCCTAGGAGCCCTCGCAACTTGAGAGAAGGTAAAGATAAAAGAAAACTGAATAATCCTTATTCTATTTCTCCTGAACCAGAATCCATTCTCGAACTGGAACAAGTTCCTTCGAGTTCGTATGTAACTACTCGATGGATTATCCAATAAATGTGGATCTTCGTAGTGATATGGGATGTTCTGGAGAAATTCAAAGGTGAAGTAGGAGTGGCGATGATATACGCGATTTGGTCGTGAATGATAGCAGACGCAATTTACTTTGCCTTCTTTCTAATCTCTTTATTTGTCTTTACTTATTACCTTCTGTACACTTCACTTAGGCTAATTGGTTTTCTTCCTTCCCCACCTTTCGGCACCTGCCTATGTTTTGAAAGAAGACTATCCAATAAGCCCAATAGGTGTACCCTCTCCCAATCCTAGGATACCTTAGAGCCTGAGAGAAGGTAAAAGGAAAAGACAACTGAATAGTCCTATTCAATTTCTCATGAACCGGAAACCATTCTCGAATCTGAAACGAGTTTCTTCAAGTTCGTATATAAATATACGATGGTCATATCCAATAAATGTGGATCTTCGTAGTGATACGGAATGTTCCGGAGAAAAGAAAAGGGTAAAAGTAGGAGTGGCAATAAAATATGCAACTCTGATAATCTAAAAGCCAATATGTTTTAAAAGGGTACGGTTAACTTGGTTTATGAGTTCTAGTCTAGGGTCAGGCCATGGTCGCTGCCAAAGAGAGGGAGAGAGAAAAGAAACACTCAGCGTGCACTCTAACCTAGATCAGAATAGTTAATCACTTTATCTAATCAGGATGTCTCCCACTGTATCCTCAAATTCTTCTCCAAACCTGAAAGAAAAATTAGTCGGGATCATCTAAAATCACCCGAGGAGTAAACCAACTCATCAGTGAGAATCGGGATGCAACTATCATCGCATGATAACTTGATGGAATCCGCTCAAGTTATCACACTCCAGAAGGTATGCGCATATCTGGCAAGTTTCCTTTATGTTTGAAACTCCCGATGTGATTTCTGTCCTATGCTCTTATGATCTTGACGAAGGCCAACATATCATAAGTCACATGTCAAGTTCTACCCGTCATTGTCTAGGTTAATTTGAACCCACCCGTACTTACCCTTGAAGAAGGCCAACATAGTAGTACGACTGTTCCAAACCAACGCATCTATCTATGCGACAAAAAAGTAACAAATAACTACCATACACTATGCCATGACGAAAGCCAACAAACATAGCATGAATACTAAGTGCTACCCGTCTAAAATGACGGAGGGCTACGAATGGTTTTTGGCGAAAAACCTTTAACATAATGAACTTGATATCGTTGAAGGAACCGTATAGCTTTTCAAATATATAGTGGCGCAAACTTTTGCTAAAGAGGCCACTCCCTGTGAAGAGATCTCGGCTCTTTCCTCGTCGAATGAGATGCAGGATATTCCTAACCGAATACCACGATGCAAAGCAAAAGAAATGACTATAGTGAAGTTATTACGCTTACGCAAACTTTTGCTCAAGAGGGCACTCCCGGTGAAAGGATCTCGGCTCTTGCCTCGTCGAATGAGGTGCTGGATATTCATAACCGAATACTGATGTGCAAAGCAAAAGAAAACATCTGTAATATCATTTTTAAAATTAGTTGCAACAACATCAAATAGGTTTATTTTCCTTGCATTGATCAGAATCAACACAGTCCCATCAAGTAATCACACCCAAAAAAGAACGAAAATAAAATGTATGTATATGCCATCCGCATTCACCACTGGGCCCCGTCATCACCCGCTAGATTACTTAACTAACGACAGAGCGGGGCTGTACTAGCGCAGGTGCAAAACATATACAACATCTACTAGTATATATAAATATATATATATATAACATTCGTCCCAGGCATGATATAAGCAACATCACAGAATAGCGATAAGCATCACAGAACAAACAGATAATCTGGGAGCCCCGGGTTTCCTATGAGCCGCAAGTGAAACCCGACATTCCCCTTGTCGTGTGGATAGCCTGTAAAATGAAAACCTAGACCCCTACGAACGCGACAAGTCACCCGCCAAAACCAGAAGTGAGGCAACCCCCTTCATCAAAGTGAATGGGCCACCCGACAATTCAAGGAATCCGGTAACTTGAGCACCCCTTTATGGGTCAACCTGTACCCCCTACAAGTGTGGCAAATAGCCCTCCAATTCTAGAGTGAGGCCCCCCATCTCAACGCCATGAGATGCATACCCGTTGCCTTCTAGATCCCGGCTATTCATGCACTCCACCGCGGGGTAATCCTAGTACAGAAAAAAATAATATATACAACGGTGACATCGGCCTCAACCCGGTCGTGCCCTAAATAAATAATATACAAACTGGCAGTGACGGAAGTCTACATGTCGGATGCTCTCCCCGCAATATCAAATGTGCAAATGAATCTAAACTGCACTACCATTGCACCCAAGGCTATCCATCATGACAATCCGCACAAACCATAACCATATATATATAATCCACAGATGCAAGTTACTGAATCAAGTGTGTAACCCCGTCTAATTGAGCATATAGCAATTAGACAACGTTACCAACACATCCACGCATGCAAACGAAGTCATGACTGTAGGGTTACTTAGCGCGGCAGCAAGGTTTCGGGAGGCATCGTCCATGCCGTTTTTAAATTTTTGCCGTTCTAAAGAAGACTAACCCTAGGATCTTAACTAGAAATTTAAACAAAACATCATGTAAACAACTTTAGATCTAAGTGAATGCGGAATAAAACCTTTGTAGACCGGTCCTTCACTTCAAATGCTCCGTGTAGAAGTCCCTTCGCTGCGAGTAATGATCTCCCGAACTCTTGAGAGGCTCCACAAGGTGAAAGATGCAAACTTGCTCGAAGTCTTCGAGGCCGAAGATGATCTATGTCGAGGAGACTCAAGCTCATGCTACCTCTTCACTAAATTAGGGTTTAGTGAAGCAAACACCCTAAACTAAATGGATAATAGTAGAGGTTGATGAAGTAGGAAATGGGCTCACTTTAGATTTATTTTTCACACAATATTTTCTCACTTAGAAAAAGCTAGCAAGCTTTTTCTCATGAAGAAGAAGATGAAGTGATCAAGAGAGTGAAAACTAATGAGGTGAGAAAATGAACCATGGGTAAGTTAGTGTCATGCACTAACCCATGTAGAGACTTAATTATGGGTGAGGATAATGGTTAGGTCAATAAATATCTACAAGTGAAACAAAAATGGTGGACTTAGTCAATATTTCCACAAGCTTCTACAAGCTTGTAGCCAAGACAATTTCCATCCAATTTTTGAATTACTTTGATAAATAAAAACCCTAGGATTATCCTAACTATAGTGTAAGTCTCATACACCCAAGAAGCATGTGGCATCAAGCATGACACAATAAAATGTACATTAATATATATCACATATATACTATATGCACACAAGTAAAAAAAAGAATACTTAGTGAGCAAATATTAGTTAAAGTAAGTTAATATATCAAATATATAATTATACATTAAATTATCAAATCAACACTTGATTTAATAATCCGGCTATATCACATACAACCGACTAATATCATATGAATCAACTTATCGAATCAACACTTGATCCGATAACCCGGCTATATCTTATATAACCGACCGATATCACATATCACAAGAATAGAATGCGGTATCACATACGCGCATTAATCTCGGTCCCGCACATATCACATATGTGCTCCTACTTCGTTTCGCATGAACCAGGAAACCTCTGTGTAGGACTCTAAAGACTCGTCAATACGTCGGCAGTAGGTGATGATCATATCAAACACCCACAAGGCGCAAGCGGTCTGCTAAACGTAATGGCCACCCGGGTGTTAAGCGATCAGAAGAAAAACAAGCAAGCCTACTCATACTCCTGTGAATCCAATCAATAACACTACCGTATAGTCCGGTCTCTTCGTCTGATATGTCGCATAACACAGCCTGGGGGTGGTATAACATCAGACCCCAATAGCCTGATAAGTCATGCCGATGCAAGGTCTATAACGGTTTGAGAAACTACTGATAACACTTACCAGTATATCTCAACAACCCTGGCCACGGATTTCCTATTATGGCCAATCGAGCATAGCGCAACATCAACTCCCAATACCGGGAGAGACGAATCCCCTCCTATCGCTCCTTGCCTTCATGTGATTCGGGACTGTACCCAAAATCCACCTTTTTGCATGATCTCTTGACCGTGGTATGGTGGAAATCAAAGCACAGTGGGAATCATACAAGACTCTATGACGATCTCGGGTCGACAGACTAACCTGTACCAGTGTCACCAGAGAACTGCTATCTGACGATAAGTATAATACCATCTACGAGTTCTCGGCGAGTCCGTCCAGTGTACCCAGTCTCCACTGAGCACCCGTATACCATCTCTGATGTCAAACACTAATGGATATAAGATCATCCATCGCCCATCATATGGGTCGAGAAGCGTATACGCTAGTCTACTCTGGAGTATCGATGCCCTGTCTCGATACTCCTACGACTAGGAACAATCTAAGGATGTACTTACCGACTACCTCTGCCCCATTAGTATGATCTGCATCATAATCCTGGTAGTCAAGTACTCATCCTAAGGGTTTTATCAACATGTAATAGAGAGACAATAAGTGTACATGTTAAGATAAAGAGCAACCAGATAGCATAATATCATGTCGAACAAGAAAGTCCTCCCTATATATGTCCAAGCATCCACTACAATATACATCACATGTACAGTAATGGCCTCTAAGGCATACATATAACTAACAACGATATTAGAATTCCAAAACACAATTAGCGCACATCCCAAATATACTAAGTTTCAAAAACAAGTGCACTAAACATCCAAAAAAGTCGAGTTTTGAGCCAATTCGGAGGTCCGAATCAAAACGAAACGTTCCCGAACCTTCGCGGGAAGTTAGAGCACGAAATTAAATTCAGGTTGGGGCGCCTAGAGGGGGTACCCTACCCCTGAGGCCACCACGAGGTGGCAAGAGGGTGAGGCAGACCCGAAACTGCCCATGCAGGGGCAGTTTCGGGTCCCCACTCCCAAGACCACCTTGTGGGGGTCTTGGGGAGTGGGCCCAGCCATTCGGTCCCTCCACCGGGGTCTCCCCTGGATGTCCATGTAGCACCCCATGGCTTCTCGGTTCAAACCGAGAGCCCGCAGGGTGTGCAAACATCTCAAAACTCAAAATTTCGGGACTGTTTTTTCTACAGCTTTCGATGCCCGTAAAAACATGAATTCTAATGTTGCAATAAGCTAGTTTAAGGTGTTTGGGTGTCTCTGATACCATGTTGGGTTTTGCCGGCGCCCCGACGATCAAACCGTGGCCAAATGCGGAACAAAAATTTTCAAAACTTTGGCGCAAACAAAACCCGCACAAGATCGAACCAAAAACCCTATACTAGCAATATGTAAACTAGGAGTTAGATGGTTATACCGAACGGATCATGTCCTTCGGTCTTCTACCATTTCCAAGCTTCTTGAGGTGTTGCGGATCGAATTTGGTTGTCGTTCCTCCATCCAAGATGATCTACCTGAGGGAAACGGTGCAAGCTCCATCCTCGCCTAGCGAGGCAACCGACGCTCCAAGATTGCTAGCAATGGAGAATGGAGGTGTAGGATTATCTCACTGTTGTTTTTCTCTCATCACAAATACTCAAAGAGCAACCCTAGAAGATGAAGGAGGTGAGGAAACATGTGGCATAAGAAACTAAAGAAATGGCTAAGTGTTTCTCCAAGTAAAAATGTGAATGAAAAATCAAGTCAAGCAAACAAAAGGCATGGCATGTTGAGAATGGTGGCTGCCCTCTCTCTCTCTCAATCATGCACACACAAAAATATCTCTTCCCGATTTTCCAAATAAACAAATGCAAACCATACCTCTCTACATGCCAACACCCATGCTCATGCCAACTCATCCTCCACCTCATTTCCCAAATTTATTTTCTAAAAAGGAAAATCAAATAATGAGATGGCTATCTTCTAGAAGCAATTCCGTATAAATACGGAATACAAACCGGTATATGTATCGAAATAAATATACGCGTATTCGTACAAAAATACGAATAGCCAAGAGAGAAAATGAATAGTGAACAATAATACTAGTATACATATATATAAATACATATATAAATTATTAAATCAAAACCTGATTTAATAATCCGGCTTAATCCAAAGCCGCTAGTATTATCAACCGTCCGATTAAAGTCTGTGCAGCCTGTGTTGCGCCACGGCAGCGCCCCGGCCTCTTTCACGAGGCCAAAATGCGGAATAAAATTTTTTTTCTAACTCGGAAACCGGCGCTACCGCGGACAAAGAATACCCGGATCGAAACCATTAACCTATACTAGCTAACTAAAGAGATATAGGGTGAGAAGTATACCGAGCGATCCGTGTCCTTCGGTCTTCGTCTCCACTCCGATCTCTTGCGGAATCTCCGTCACCTCCTCGCTCGTCGGAAAGGGGCACCACGTAGCCGGAATCTTTTACGGGCTCCCGCCTCTTGACCGAGGCAACTCGGGCGCGAAGTTGGCTAGCCGGCGCGTCCAAGGCTTGCTATAGAATAGTGTAGTGAACTTGTCTCTTTAGGGTTCTAGAAGTTGCCATGGATGGAGGTGGTGATGAGAGAAAGAACTATGGAGGAATATCATGCTCTCAACTTAGCAAAGGAAATAATGATATGAACAAAGATTTTCCTCCTACCAAATGAACTCACCCCCTCTCCCTTCCTAAGTGGCCGGCCCCCCTCCATCACCAAATAGATTGGAGAGAGAAAAAGGAAAAAGAAAGAATAATCATTTATCAAAAAATGGTCACTCACATATCACCTTCACAAACCATCAAAAGAGAAGAATGGAATAGACTAGAAAAGCATCTCATGATGAAACAACAATCATGATGCCACAAATATGCAAAGAAACCCCTCACAAAATGTTAATTGCAAACTTGCAATTAACACCCTCCACCAAGAAAGTCCGACCGAGAAGGAATGAAGGAAAACCGGCCGGAACGGAATGCAAACTGGCAACTTCAGAAAACCGATCCCGTAATAAATTACAGGAAAACCCCACTGCTGCAAATACATGCCCGCATTTGTATTCCCACTGAACACAAATGCAAAGAGACAAAATCTACACTGTACTAGACTAGGACCGGCTTAAGCCAAAGCCGGCTAGTTAAATCCGTTCGATCCTGATCTGTGCAATACCGCACGTATCAGATCAAACCCTGCCATATCTCCATACGGCCTCTACAGCGTTTCGCCCGAAACTTGAGTAACTGAAACTGAGTGTGGTGGACTCTAAAGACTCGTCAATACCTTGGCTGTGGATTTAACCACTAGCACGTCAGAGGTATAAGCCAATACGTGACGGGCCACCAGGTATTGACCAAATGGGATGTCGATGAGGAAGCTCACCCCGACACCCAACTGAGCCTGTCAGTGACAATATCCGTACAGTCCGGTCCGTTCGTCTATGAGTATCGCATGGCGGGCCTAGGGGGTTGGTAAAAGTCAGACCCCCAAAAGCGGTACAAGTCGTGTCGGAGCGTAGCCCAGAACGCCCTGAGATACTACTGGAATACCTACCAGTAAATCTCCTGCCTCGGCCGAGGGCTTTGCGTAATGGCTCTCCTAGACACAGCGCGACCTCACCCCCAATACCGGGAGAGACGAACCCCTGCAGATCCGCTCACTGCCTCCATGTGGCTCGGGACTGTACCCAACTAAAACCTGTTTGCACGACTCCTTTGAGCCGTGGTAGGGTAGTAATCAAAGCACAGTGGGAACTCACACGAGACAAATGACGATCTCAGGTCGATGAACTAACCTGTACACATGTCACCAGGGAACTGCTATCTGACATCTGGTATAAGACCAACTAGCAGGTTCCCGGCGAGTCCTTTCCGGTGTACTCATAACCCAATGAGCACCTGTATACATCTTAGGTGAACCAACTGACACCAGTGGCTTGTGAGACCGGCCACCGCCCCTCGTCGGGGTCTCGACTGTATACACTAGTCTACTAACGGAGTATCGATGCCCTGTCTCGAAACTCCTACGACTAGGGACCTTTTAAGGATGTGCTTATAGACCACCAGCTCCCACGTATATGATCGCCATCATACTGCTGGTAGTCAAGCAAGAATCCTAGGGGCTCTATCAACGTGTAATAGCGACATGTCAGGTCACCTAAAGCAGTACACGATGATAAAGATAAACCAGATAGCATACTATCATCTCGAGTAAGACTGTCCTACCGGGATAGGTCCTCCCTCAATCATTGCAATCACGTGCCTGTGATCCAATAACTGACTCTGAGGGCACTAACTCCAACAATCTCCCACTTGCACTCAAGGCTAATTATTGCGATGTCGCATACTCACAGCCCGTGTGATACCGAACACCCAACTCCTCTACTAGTCAGTCTCACAAAACTCGTTTGCGAAACTATTGCGTTCGAGGAATAGCCTCAGTGAGTGGATCCGCTGTGATGTTTCTTTCTATGTCTCTCTATATCTCAAGTTCGCGGAGAAAGCCATCTCCCGAAATGAGCAATACCTGTCTTAGAATGTCTGGATGTCTGATGGGACCTAGCTCATAAATGAACTCCAAATCCAAACTTCTTAGACTGTATCATCAACTGAACTTAATCAGTATCCTGCGCCATGCCGCCCTCAGTATTGCCTTGGACCACCTGTCCAAAATACTGCCCCTCGTCAGAGGGAGAGCTATAACTCTGACAACCTCCTTGTCGTCCATGTCACCTTGGAAGCCTGGAGTGATAACCGTCTCCGAAAAGAGGCAGCCGTTATCATATCCCTAGAACATTCACTTATGTTCTAAAACTGCTTCCGACTGGTTTTCCAGGATTGGATTAATATCAACTTATTGCATCTAGTGCAAGAACAACATCTGGTGTGGTACTTGGCATCTCATGATTGACTCAAATGCCTAAGCAAGTGATCTGCCAATCATGCACATCCTCTCCCCTTTAGTCTGTAAGACACCTTTAGAGAGGGTGACTCCATTACCTGCAGGTACACTACCATGCCAGGAGTCGTCCATTCTAAATACTCATAGAATGCTGTCAAGGTACCCTGATTGGGAAACCACCCAAATCTAGATCTAAAACCATAGATCTAGTAACCAGTATGTCTGATATAATATCCAAGTCCCTTGTGGAGAAACCACTGTGTGACGACCAAAGTATAACCGATCGTAGTATAGGAATATCACTTCCCACTACCTTCTCAACAGATCCATCCCCTATTCTGATGACGTCAAACCCATGACTGTCACATCAGAAACAGATGATCTATCTCCGCTACATTTGCTTTAGTCTATAAATAGACATAAGCCTGATGTCCACCAATGCTTCCGCTGCTCCCACTGACTACGACAACCCTCTGGTGGAGTCATATAGACGCGCACTTCTAAAGCTAGTTTAGAACGACGCTATACTCATTCTCCTGCCGGGTCTCGCAGCCTGGAACAACAACAATGGCAAGTGTGGGTAAACAAGAACTTCCCTGTCACCGTCCTTGAGGCTACCGGGGTACCTCTCAGGTGCCTGAAGTTACCCACCTTATCTGCGGAGTGGCCAATGGAATGTCAAATCAGATCGAATCTTTAGGTTCCTTATCAAATCTTCAGTAATCGTTTGCGGTTCTGGAATCACTTCCAGTTCTACCATACTCCCACTACTTTTTCTGAAAAATCCATTTTTATTAAAACTGTGGCGAGTCTAGAACAATATTTCTATTGATCTGCCAGATGGTAGAAAGTCAACCCTCGTCATAGCCTGGGTCAACCCACAAACAGCCATTACAGAAACGTGCCTTGAGTTGTCCAGTGTCTGGTTTTAAGCATAAGCCGGACAACTCCCCGTATCTTAACATCGTTAAGATATGAACTGTTCTATATCCAATATAGAACCAGAGGCACTGATTTAATTGAACCAGATTCAAATCATGCAGCTGTCTCCAGTGCATGTCAACTAAATGGAAGGAGGCCGATCAGCGTTACTCAACTTAGGAATGCATCCAATTATGAGTAACCTGAAAGAGAAGCAAGTTCTCTTTATCATCACTATCAACTGAATACCATACGCAAGTATCTACATCTTCGATCACTTTGAAGAATCCCGATACTTGGTATACCTGGTTCTCTACTTTATTCAAATACCTATAACTCCTCAAAACTTAGACCCTGTGTTTCCACGAAACAGCTGTCTAAAATCTAGAGAAGTCATAAGTAAACCGAATATAGTACGAGGACCAACCCCTCTGTCCTGATGGACGCTGGACAACATACAATACTCTGTATAAGTCCCTTGAGTCTGACAACTCTTTCACTGTGCGTCGTAGGTTGAAAACTGTACTTATGGTTAAGAAGAATTACACCGCTGTTCAATGCTCCTTACCTAACCATCCACTGATATAGGTAAATGTCATCGACATAATATCAAAAGGTATATCTCACTCTATGAAAATAGACGTACAGATATATCGATTTGAAATTGGTGCACAACAGCGGATATTCAAAACCAAATATTTGCCGACCGGCAAACAACCCAGGTGACTTCCTCAAAATATCACCGATTACAACGAATCCCGATATAATGAGGATGATCACCCAATTCCCAATAACTTACTCCCACTCAACATCTGTAAAACCATACAGGTGTGAGAATCATACCTGGTAAATACATACCCTGGAGTAAGTGTCTAATTGGGAAATCAGTTTTCTTTTAACAGTACACAGTGAAACTGAAACATTGAAATGTTTCGTCGGGGTATCCTGGTATTCCTAGTAATGCCTCTTCCATTATCCAGATTCACAACCATAACCATATAATTCTTTGCCACCTCTCCAAATCCCTTTATATGTCTTTAGTCATTACCTTCTGTACACCCCTTTAAGCCAAATGGTTTTCTTCCTTCCCTACCGTTCGGCACCGGCCTATGGTTTGGAAGAAGACTATCCAAAAAGCATAAAGGGTGTACTGTCCTAATCCTAGGAGCACTCGCAACGCGAGAGAAGGTGAAGATAAAAGACACCTGAATGTACTTTATTCCTATTTCTCCTGAACTAGGATCCATCCCCGAACTGGAACAAGTTCCTTTCGAGTTCGTATATAACCATACGATGGATTATCCAATAAACTGGGATCTTCGTAGTAATACGGAGTGTCCTGGAGAAATACAAAGGTGATTTAGGATTGGCGAAGAAATACTTGGTTTGGTCGTGAATATCAGTCGCAATTTACTTTGCCCTTTTACTAATCCCTTTCTTTGTCTGAACTTAATACCTTCTGTACACCGTTTTAGGCTAACTGGTTTTCTTCATTCCCTACCGGTCGGCACCAGCCTATGGTTTGGAAGAAGACTATCCAATTTGCGTAATAGGTGTACTACTCCTAAACTAAGGAGTACTCGCAACCTGAGAGAAGGTGAAAAGAAAAGACAACTGAATAATCCTATCCATTTTCTCCAGAACCAGAAACCATCCTCGAAGTCCTTCGAGTTCGTATATAACCATACGATGGTTTTGTCCAATGGAAGTGGACGTTCGTAGTAATACGGGGTGTCCTGGAGAAAAGGGTAAAAGTAGGAGTGGCAATGAGGTTTGCAACTCTGACAATCCAAAAGCCAGTGTTAAGAAGGTTTGGTCAACTTGGTCACTGAGTCATAGTCTTAGGGTCGGGTCAATGGTCGCTGCCAGAGAGAGAGAAAAGAAACACTCAGCGTGCACTCTAACCTAGATCAGAATGGTTATCACTTTGTCTAATCTGGAAACCTCCCACTGTATCTCAAATTCTCCTCCAAACCTAAAAGAAGAATTAGTCGGGGTCATCCGAGGAGTAAACTAACTCATCAGTGGGAATCGGGATCCAACTCTCATCGCATGATAACGTGACGGAATCCACTCACGTCACCACACTCCAGAAGGTATGCGCATGCCTGGCAAGTTTCAGTTCTTTTGAAACTCCCGATGTGAGTTTTACCCCTAGGACTCAAGTGACCTTGACACAGTCAACAAATCAAAGAGTCCTAGTCAAGTTCAACCCGTCATTATCCTGGATTGCATTAAACCCACCCGTACGAGTCCTTGACACAGTCAACAAGGCCGCACGACTGTCCTAACCAATCCCATTTATATGCTGCAAACAAACACTACTTAGCTACCGCACACTACGCCTTGACACAGTCAACAAACGCAGCACGAATACTAAGTAATATTTGTAAGAAATGACGGAGGGCTACGTCTAGTTTTTGGCGAAAAACTTTTAACGTAATGAACTTGATATCGTTGAAGGAACTGCATAGCCTTTTATAAAATATAGTGACGAAAACCTTTACTAAAGAGGTCACTCCCGGTGAAGGGATCTCGGCTCTTTCCCCGTAGAATGAGGTGCAGGATATTCCAACTGAATACCACGATGCAAAGCAAAAGTAATCGGCTATAGTGAAGTTAATGCCCTGACGCAAACTTCTGTCCAAGGGGTCACTCCCGGTGAAGGGATCTCGGCCCTTGCCTCGTCGACTGAGGAGCAGGATATTCCAAATGAATACCACGATGCAAAACAAAAGTGAACGTCCTTGCAATAACAGCTTTTTGAAAAATGTTCTAACAACATCAGATTAGGTTTGTTTATCTTGCATTGATCCGAATCAATGCAGTCCCATCAATTGATCACACCACAAAGAACGAAAATATACTGACGTACGTATATGCCATCCGCATTCGCCACTGGGTCCCGTCATCACCCGTTATGTTAGCTAACTAACGGCAGAGCGGGGACTGGACTAGCGCGGATGTAAAACATATACAACATCTACTAATATATATATACCAATATATAGTATTTCGCTCAAGGCGTGAATAAAATGCAACATCACAGAAATGTACAGCATCACAGAACAATACAGATATCTGGAAACCCCGGGTTTCACAGAGCCGCTGCTGAAACCCGACGTTCCCCTGGTCGTGTGGATAGCCTGTGCAATGAAAAACCTAGACCCCTACGGGCGCGGCAAGTCACCCGCCAAAACCTGAAGCGAGGCAGCCCCCTTCAGCTCCGTGAATGGACCACCCAGCACTCCACGGAATCCGGCAACTTGGGCACCCCTCCTGGGTCAACCTATACCCCCTACGAGTGCGGCGAATAGCCCGCCAATCCTGGACTGAAGCCCCCTCCGTCTCAATGCCATGAGATGCGGGCCCGTTGCCCTCTAGAACCCGGCTATCCGTGCACCCCTCCGCGGGGTAATCCTAGTACAGAAAGTAAAATATACATACACCGGGTACATCGACCGCAACCAGGTCGTGCCCCAAAAGAATAATACAAACAGGCAGAGACGGCAGTCCACATGTCGGACGCTCGCCCCGCAATATCAAATGTACATAATACAACAAAAACTGTACTAGCATTGCATCCAGGCTATCCCCCACGACCGATCCGCAACATCACAGCATAAACATAGAATATCAACGTGAAAATCACGTTCGCAAATCCGTCTAACCGGGCTATAGCAGTTAGACCGGATTTACCGATCAAGTGACATTCACGGTCGCAGATATAATGTAAATACTATGAAATAATGTGTTTAAAATTTTCCGATTGACCAAAAATTAACAAGTGGGCCCCTAATCAAAACTGTAGCACTCACAGAAATAATTGGCCCAATTTTAATATTCCAAGACCCCTAATTATAGCCCAGAAGCACACTGGAGAAATTCGAAGCAGTGACCCCACCAACCTGCGGCGGAAGGGCGGCACAAATGGGGTTCTTGCGGCGCTTCCGCGCTCCTGTTGAGTGATCACTGTCTCGAATTTTCCCAGAGTTCTTAGAACTCCCTGCACATCATTCTGAGACCACCTGAAAAATTTTTAGACTCCAAAAAATTTCGACAGAAACTGATGTGAAGGAAAAAATACGGTTTTTGGAATTTCGGTCGATCGGAACTGAAAAACACATTAGAACAAGCTAGGTAAGGTTAATGGCGTGGCTCTGATACCATGTTGCGCCACGGCAGCGCCCCGGCCTCTTTCACGAGGCCAAAATGCGGAATAAAAATTTTTTTCTAACTCGGAAACCGGCGCTACCGCGGACAAAGAATACCCGGATCGAAACCATTAACCTATACTAGCTAACTAAAGAGATATAGGGTGAGAAGTATACCGAGCGATCCGTGTCCTTCGGTCTTCGTCTCCACTCCGATCTCTCGCGGAATCTCCGTCACCTCCTCGCTCGTCGGAAAGGGGCACCACGTAGCCGGAATCTTTTACGGGCTCCCGCCTCTTGACCGAGGCAACTCGGGCGCGAAGTTGGCTAGCCGGCGCGTCTAAGGCTTGCTATAGAATAGTGTAGTGAACTTGTCTCTTTAGGGTTCTAGAAGTTGCCATGGATGGAGGTGGTGATGAGAGAAAGAACTATGGAGGAATATCATGCTCTCAACTTAGCAAAGGAAATAATGATATGAACAAAGTTTTTCCTCCTACCAAATGAACTCACCCCCTCTCCCCTCCTAAGTGGCCGGCCCCCCTCCATCACCAAATAGATTGGAGAGAGAAAAAGGAAAAAGAAAGAATAATCATTTATCAAAAAATGGTCACTCACATATCACCTTCACAAACCATCAAAAGAAAAGAATGGAATAGACTAGAAAAGCATCTCATGATGAAACAACAATCATGATGCCACAAATATGCAAAGAAACCCCTCACAAAATGTTAATTGCAAACTTGCAATTAACACCCTCCACCAAGAAAGTCCGACCGAGAAGGAATGAAGGAAAACCGGCCGGAACGGAATGCAAACTGGCAACTTCAGAAAACCGATCCCGTAATAAATTACAGGAAAACCCCACTGCTGCAAATACATGCCCGCATTTGTATTCCCACTGAACACAAATGCAAAGAGACAAAATCTACACTGTACTAGACTAGGACCGGCTTAAGCCAAAGCCGGCTAGTTAAATCCGTTCGATCCTGATCTGTGCAATACCGCACGTATCAGATCAAACCCTGCCATATCTCCATACGGCCTCTACAGCGTTTCGCCCGAAACTTGAGTAACTGAAACTGAGTGTGGTGGACTCTAAAGACTCGTCAATACCTTGGCTGTGGATTTAACCACTAGCACGTCAGAGGTATAAGCCAATACGTGACGGGCCACCAGGTATTGACCAAATGGGACGTCGATGAGGAAGCTCACCCCGACACCCAACTGAGCCTGTCAGTGACAATATCCGTACAGTCCGGTCCGTTCGTCTATGAGTATCGCATGGCGGGCCTAGGGGGTTGGTAAAAGTCAGACCCCCAAAAGCGGTACAAGTCGTGTCGGAGCGTAGCCCAGAACGCCCAGAGATACTACTGGAATACCTACCAGTAAATCTCCTGCCTCGGCCGAGGGCTTTGCGTAATGGCTCTCCTAGACACAGCGCGACCTCACCCCCAATACCGGGAGAGACGAACCCCTGCAGATCCGCTCACTGCCTCCATGTGGCTCGGGACTGTACCCAACTAAAACCTGTTTGCACGACTCCTTTGAGCCGTGGTAGGGTAGTAATCAAAGCACAGTGGGAACTCACACGAGACAAATGACGATCTCAGGTCGATGAACTAACCTGTACACATGTCACCAGGGAACTGCTATCTGACATCTGGTATAAGACCAACTAGCAGGTTCCCGGCGAGTCCTGTCCGGTGTACTCATAACCCAATGAGCACCTGTATACATCTTAGGTGAACCAACTGACACCAGTGGCTTGTGAGACCGGCCACCGCCCCTCGTCGGGGTCTCGACTGTATACACTAGTCTACTAACGGAGTATCGATGCCCTGTCTCGAAACTCCTACGACTAGGGACCTTTTAAGGATGTGCTTATAGACCACCAGCTCCCACGTATATGATCGCCATCATACTGCTGGTAGTCAAGCAAGAATCCTAGGGGCTCTATCAACGTGTAATAGCGACATGTCAGGTCACCTAAAGCAGTACACGATGATAAAGATAAACCAGATAGCATACTATCATCTCGAGTAAGACTGTCCTCCCGGGATAGGTCCTCCCTCAATCATTGCAATCACGTGCCTGTGATCCAATAACTGACTCTGAGGGCACTAACTCCAACAGCCTGTACACATATTTAATCGGACACCTGTATGTACCAACATACATCATCTACACCATATCGCCTGAACCGTGAAAACCCCCTGTGTGGGACTCTAAAGACTCGTCAATACGTTGGCAGTGGGTTTAACCACAAGCACGTCAGCGGCACTAGCTATATGTAACAGCAACCCAGGTATTGAGCAAAAGGAAGGCCAATGAGCAAACTCATCTGTACCCCTACTGAGCCCGACAATGAAAATATCCATACAGTCCGGTCCGTTCGTCTATGAGTATCGCATATCGAGTCTATGGGGGATGGATAAAGTCAGACCCCTAATAACGTGACATTTAGTGTCGGTATGAAGCCTATCACCACCTAAGAAACTACCGATCCTAGATCAATAATTCTCGACTACCTTGGCCAAGGATTTCTGGTGATGGCCACCCGTGCACTCCGCGACATCAACCCCAAGTACCGGGAGAGATGAATCCCCTGACGATCCACTCACTGCCACCATGTGGCTTGGGACTGTACCCAACTAAAACCTGTTTGCACGACTCCTTTGAGCCGTGGTAGGGTAGTAATCAAAACACAGTGAGAACTCACACGAGAAAAATGACGATCTCAGGTCGATAGACTAACCTGTATACATGTCACTAGGGAACTGCTATCTGACAATAGGTATAATACCAACTAGCATGTTCCCGGCGAGTCCGTCCGGTTTACTCATAACCCAATGAGCACCTGTATACATCTTAGGTGAACCAACTAACACCAATGGCTTGTAAGACCGGCCACCGCCCCTCGTCGAGGTCTCGATCCGTATACACCAGTCTACTCTTGTAGTATCGATGCCCAGTCTAGAAACTCCCACGACTAGGGATACTTTAAGGATGTGCTTATAGACCACCCAGCTCCCACGTATATGATCGCCATCATACTGCTGGTAGTCAAGCATGAATCCTATGGGCTCTATTAACATGTAATAGTGATTTGTAATTTCAACTAAAGCATGTACACAATGATAAAAACAAAACAGATAGCATACTATCATCTCGAGTAAGACTGTTCTACAGGTATAGGTCTTCCCTCAATCATTGCAATCATGTGCCTGCGATCCAATAATTAACTTGAAGTCACTATAGCCAATAACTTAACATCTCATGATTGGCTCAATTGCCTAAGTAAGTGATATGTCAATCATGCACATCCCTCTCCCCTTTAGTCTGTAAGAGACCTTTAGAGAGAGTGACTTCATCACCTGCATGTACACCACCATGCCAGGGGTCATCTATTCTAAAACACCATTAGAATACAAAGTACCCATATTGGGAAACTGCCCAAATCTAGATCTAAAACCATAGATCTAGTAACCAAAATGCCTGATATAATATCCATATCCTATGTGGAGAAACCACTGTATGACAATCACAGTATAACCGATCGTATTGTAGGAATTTCACTTCCTACAAAGTGTATGTCATGCAAATACCAAGACATCACACCCTACTACTTTCTTACCAGATCCATCTCCTATTCTAATGAAGTCAAATCGTATGACTGTCACATCAAAAATAGATGATCTATCTCCGCTACACTTGCTTTAGTCTATAAATAGACACAAGCTTCTTGTCCACTATACTTCCGCTGCTCCCACTGACTACAACAACACTCTGGCAGAGTCATATACATGTGCACTTCTAAAGCTAGTTTAGAACGATGCTATACTCATCCTCATTCTGGGTCTCATAGTCTAGAACAGCAGTAATGGCAAGTCTGGGTAAACAAGAACCTCCATGCCACCGTCTTTGAAGATACCGAAGTTCCTCTCGGCCGCCTGAGGTTACCCACCATATCTGAGAAGTGGCTAATAGAATGTCAAACCCAATTGAATTTTTAGGTTCTATTAAATTTTAAGTAATCATTTGTGGTTCTGGAATCACTTCCAGTTCTAACATATTCCCACTACTGTTTTCTGAAAAATTCCATTTTACTAAAACTGTGGCGAGTCAAGAACAATATCACTGTTGATCTTCCAGATGGTAGAAAGTTAACCCTCGTCATAGCCCGGGATAACCCACAAACTACCATTATAGAAACGTGCCTTAAGTTATCCAGTGTTTGGTTTTAAGCATGTTAGTTATATGTATGCCCTAAAGGCCATTGCTGTACATACGTTGTATATTGTAGTGGATGCTTGGACATATATAGGGAGGACTTTCTTGCTCGACATGATAGTATGCTATCTGGTTACTCTTTATCTTAATATATATTCTGATTGTCTCTATGTCACATGTTGATAATGTTGGAGATAGTGCCCTCAGAGTCAATTATTAGGTCACAGGTACGTGATTGTAATGATTGATGGAGGACCTATCCCGGTAGGACAGTCTTACTCGAGATGATAGTATGCTATCTGGTTTACCTTTATCATCGTGTACTGTTTTAGGTGACCTGACACGTCGCTATTACACGTTGATAGAGCCCCTAGGATTCTTGCTTGACCACCAGCAGTATGAGGGCGATCATATAAGTGGGAGCTGGGGGTCTACAAGCATATCCTTAAAAGGTCCCTAGTCGTGGGAGTTTCGAGACCGGGCATCGATACTCCATTAGTAGACTAGTGTATACAGTCGAGACCCCGACGAGGGGCGGTGGCCGGTCTCACAAGCCACTGGTGTCAGTTGGATCACCTAAGATGTATACAGGTGCTCATTGGGTTATGAGTACACCGGACAGGACTCGCCGGGAACATGCTAGTTGGTTATATACCAGACGTCAGATGGCAGTTCCCTGGTGACATGTGTGCAGGTTAGTTCATCGACCTGGGGATCGTCATTTGTCTCGTGTGAGTTCCCACTGTACTTTGATTACTACCCTACCACGGCTCAAAGGAGTCGTGCAAACAGGTTTTAGTTGGGTACAGTCCCGAGCCACATGGAGGCAGTGAGCGTATCTTCAGGGGTTCGTCTCTCCCGGTATTGGGGGTGAGGTCGTGCTGTGTCTAGGAGAGCCATTACACAAAGTCCTTGGCCAAGGCAAGGAGATTTACTGGTAGGTATTCCAGTAGTATCTCAGGGTGTTCTGGGCTACACTCCGACACGACTTGTACCGCTTTTGGGGGTCTGACTTTTACCAACCCCCTAGGCCCGCCATGCGATACTCATAGACGAACGGACCGGACTGCACGGATATTGTCACTGACAGGCTCAGTAGGGTGTCAGGATGAGTTCGCTCATCGACGTCCCTTTTGGTCAATAGCTGGTGGCCCGTCACGTATTGGCTTATACCTCTGACGTGCTAGTGGTTAAATCCACAGCCATAGTATTGACGAGTCTTTAAAGTCCACCACACTTTCAGTTACTCAAGCTTTCGGGCGAAACGCTGTAGAGGCCGTATGGAGATATGGCAGGGTCCGATCAGATACGTGCGGTATTGCACGGATCAGGATCGGACGGTTTGTACTAGTAGCCGTATAGGTATATGGCAGGGTTCGATCAGATACGTGCGGTATTGCACGGATCAGGATTGAACGGATAATACTAGCCGGCTTTGTTTTAAGCCGGTCCTAGTTTAGTACAGTGTAGATTTTGTCTCTTTGCATTTGTATCCGGACGGAATACAGATGCGGGTGTGTATGCACAGTATCGGGGTTTTCCTGTAATTTATTACGGGACCAGTTTTCTGGAGTTGCCAGTTTGCATTCCGTTCCGGCCGGTTTTCCTTTGTTCTTTCCCGGCCGGACTTTTCCGATGGAGGGGGTAATTTGCATTTTTGCAAATTACATTTGTGGAGGGGTTTTATTGCAAAAGGGTTTGATATGATAAGAATCTTTTCTTTTGCACCATGCTTTTGCTTTAATATGATTTGATTGAATGAGGATGAGATTTAAAATGAAGTATGGTTGTTGTTTGTATGTGGTCACCTCTTGACCTCTCCTACCCTCACCTCCCTTCATGATAGGTATTTTGTTCCCTCCACCATTTTCCTTGATGATATGGCCGGCCACTTTTTAGAGGGGTAGAGGGTGATTCATTTTGTGAGGAGATATATTTGTTCATATCATTTTTCATGCAAAAATTGATAGCTTCTTTTCCCTCCAAAGCTCAATCTTCATTCCTTCATCAAATGGCAACCACCCCAAAAAGAGACTACGATTCTACACTTCACTTCCTACAGCAAATCTTGGACGCGTCGATTCGCCAGCTTCGCGCCCGAGTTGCCTCGGTATTGAGGTGGGAGCCCGTAAAAGATACAGGCGACGTGGTGCCCTTTCCGACGAGGAGGAGACGGACGGAGATCCCGCGAGAAGATCGGAGTGGAGATGAAGACCGGAGGACTCGGATCAGTCGGTACATCTCTAACCCGTATTCTTGTTAGCTTAGACTTGTTAATGGTTACGATCCGGAGTTTAGTGCGCGGTGGTGCCGGTTTGCAAAGTCCGCAAAATTTAAGTTTATCACCGTTTCCGCATTCCGGCGTCAGATTGACGGCCGGGGCGCCGCCGTGCACTTACAGTGGTATCAGAGCCTCGCCATTAACTTAGTCTAGCTTTGTGTAATGTGTTTGCATTTCCGATCGATCAAAAAGTCCAAAAACCCGTATTTTGTCGCATCAGTTTTCTGTTGGAAATTTTTAGTGTCGAAAAATTTTTCAGGTTATAATATATTGATCTACTGGAAAATCTAAGAGTTCTGTAAAAATTTGACGAAGTAACTCCACAGTTGGAGCGCGGAACCGCCACGAAAACCCCTTTTGTGCGGCCCTTCCGCCGCGCACTATTCACATCACTTCACCAATTTTTTACAGAGGCCTTCTGGGCTTAAAATATGGGTTTTGGAATATTAAAATTGGGCCCAGGATTTCTGTGAGTGCTACAGTTTTGATTGGGGGCCCACTTGTTAATTGTTTGATCAATCGGAAAATTTTAAACACATTTTTCACAGTATTTACATTATATCTGCGACCGTGAATGTCACTTGATCGGTAAATCCGGTCTAACTGCTATAGCCCGGTTAGACGGATTTACGAACGTGATTTTCACGTTGATGTTCTATGTATTTGCTGTGTTGTTGCGGATCGGTCGTGGGGATAGCCTGGATGCAATGCTAGTACAGTGTTGTTGTATTATGTACATTTGATATTGCGGGGCGAGCGTCCGACATGTGGACTGCCGTCACTGCCTGTTTGTATTATTCTTTTGGGGCACGACCTGGTTGCGGTCGATGTACCCGGTGTATGTATATTTTACTTTCTGTACTAGGGTTACCCCGCGGAGGGGTGCACGGATAGCCGGGTTCTAGAAGGCAACAAGCTCGCATCTCATGGCATTGGGACGGAAGGGGCTTCACTCCAGGATTGGCTGGCTATTCGCCGCACTCGTAGGGGGTACAGGTTGACCCAGGAGGGGTGCCCAAGTTACCGGATTCCGTGAAGTGCTGGGTGGTCCATTCACGGGGCTGAAGGGGGATGCCTCGCTTCAGGTTTTCGCGGGTGACTTGCAGCACCCGTAGGGGTCTAGGATTTCTTTGCACAGGCTATCCACACGACCAGGGGAACGTCGGGTTTCAGTAGTGGCTCTGTGAAACCCGGGGATCCCAGATATCTGTATTGTTCTGTGATGCTGTACATTTCTGTGATGTTGCATTTATTTCACGCCTTGAGCGAAATACTATATATTGGTATATATATTAGTAGATGTTGTATATGTTTTGCATCCGCGCTAGTCCAGTCCCCGCTCTGTCGTTAGTAAGCTAACCTAACGGGTAATGACGGGACCCAGTGGCGAATGCGGATGGCATATACGTACATCAGTATATTTTCGTTCTTTTTGGTGTGATCAATTGATGGGACTGCATTGATTCGGATCAATGCAAGTTAAACAAACCTACTCTGATGTTGTTGGAACACTTTTCAAAAAGCTGTTATTGCAAGGACGTTCACTTTTGTTTTGCATCGTGGTATTCATTTGGAATATCCTGCTCCTCAGTCGACGAGGCAAGGGCCGAGATCCCTTCACCGGGAGTGACCCCTTGGACAGAAGTTTGCGTCAGGGCATTAACTTCACTATAGCCGATTACTTTTGCTTTGCATCGTGGTATTCAGTTGGAATATCCTGCACCCCATTCTACGGGGAAAGAGCCGAGATCCCTTCACCGGGAGTGACCTCTTTAGTAAAGGTTTTCGTCACTATATTTTCTAAAAAGCTATCCGTTCCTTCAACGATATCAAGTTCATTACGTTAAAGGTTTTCGCCAGAAACCATTCGTAGCCCTCCGTCGTTTCAGACGGGTAGCACGTAGTATTCATGCTATGTTTGTTGACCTTCGTCAAGGCATAGTGTATGGTAGCTGCTTGTTGCCTTGCTGCTGCATAGATAGATGTGTTGGTTTGAGACAGTCGTATAGCCTTGTTGACCTTCGTCAAGGGCTTGTACGGGTGGGTTCAAATTAACCTGGACAATGACGGGTGGAACTTGACATGTGACTTATGATTTGTTGACCTTCGTCAAGGTCATAAGAGCATGGGGCAGAAATCACATCGGGAGTTTCAAAAGAACTGAAACTTGCCAGATATGCGCATACCTTCTGGAGTGTGATACCGTGAGCGGATTCCGTCACGTTATCATGCGATGAGAGTTGGATCCCGATTCCCACTGATGAGTTAGTTTACTCCTCGGGTCACCCCGACTAATTCTTCTTTCAGGTTTGGAGGAGAATTTGAGGTACAGTGGGAGGTTTCCAGATTAGATAAATTGGTAACCATTCTGATCTTGGTTAGAGTGCACGCTGAGTGTTTCTTTTCTCTCTCTCTTGGCAGCGACCATTGACCCGACCCTAGACTTTGACTCAGTGACCAAATTAACCGAACCTTCTTAACACTGGCTTTTGGATTGTCAGAGTTGCAAACCTCATTGCCACTCCTACTTTTACCCTTTTCTACAGGACACCCCGTTTTACTACGAACGTCCACTTCCATTGGACAAAACCATCGTATGGTTAGATACGAACTCGAAAGAATTTATTCGAGGATGGTTTCTGGTTCTGGAGAAAACGGATAGGATTATTCAGTTGTCTTTTCCTTTTACCCTCTCTCAGGTTACGAGTACTCCTTGGTTTAGGGGTAGTACACCTATTACGCAAATTGGATTGTCTTCTTCCAAACCTTAGGCTGGTGCCGACCGGTAGGGAATAAAGAAAACCAATTAGCATAACGATGGTGTGCAGAAGGTATTAAGTTCAGACAAAGCAAGGGATTAGTTAGAGGGCAAAGTAAATTGCAACAGATATTCACGACCAAACCAAATATTTCGTTACCACTCCCACATCACCTTTGTATTTCTCCAGGACACTCCGTATCACTACGAAGATCCACAGTTTATTTGGATACACCATCGTATGGTTATATACGAACTCGAATGGAACTTGTTCCAGTTCGGGGATGGATTCTGGTCCAGGAGAAATAGGAATAAAGTACATTCAGGTGTCTTTTATCTTCACCTTCTCTCGCATTGCGAGTGCTCCTAGGATTAGGACAGTACACCCATTATGCTTATTGGATAGTCTTCTTCCAAACCATAGGCTGGTGCCGAACGGTAGGGAAGGAAGAAAACCATTTGGCCTAAGGGGTGTGCAGAAGGTAATGACTAAAGACATATAAAGGGATTTGGAGAGGTGGCAAAGAATTATGCGGTTATAGTTGTGAATTTGGATAATGGTAGAGGCATTACTAGGAATACCAGGATACCCCATCGAAACATTTCAATGTTTCAGTTTCACTGTGTACTGTTAAAAGAAAACTGATTTTCCGATTAGACACTTGCTCCAGGGTATGTATTTACCAGATTTGATTCTCACATCTGTATGGTTTTACAAATGATGAGTGGGAGTAAGTTATTGGGAATTGGGTGATCATCCTCATTATATCGGGATTCGTTGTAATCGGTGATATTTGAGGAGATCACCTTGGCTGTTTGCCGGTCGGCAAATGTTTGGTTTTGAATATCCGCTGTTGTGCACCAATTTCAAATTGATATATCTGTACGTCTATTTTATAGAGTGAGATATACCTTTTGATATTATGTCGATGACATTTACCTATATCAGTGGATGGTTAGGTAAGGAGCATCAAACAACGGTGTAATTCTTCTTAACCATAAGTACAGTTTTCAACCTACGACACACAGTAAAAGAGTTGTTAGACTCGGCGGACTTATACAGAGTATTGTATGTTGTCCAGTGTCCATTAGGACGGAGGGGTTGGTCCTCATACTATATTCTGTTTACTTTTAACTTCTCTAGTTCTTAGACATGTGTTTCGTAGAAACACAGGGTCTAAGTTTTGAGGAGTTATAGGTATTTGAATAGAGTAGAGAACCAGGTGTAGCAAGTATCGGGATTCTTCAAGTGATCGAAGATGTAGATACTTGTGTATCGTATTCAGTTGATAGTAATGATAAAGAGATCTTGCTTCTCTTTCAGGTTACTCATAATTGGAAGTATTCCTAAGTTGAGTAACGCTGATCGGCCTCCTTCCATTTAGTTGACATGCGCTGGGGACAGCTGCATGATTTGAATCTGGTTCAATTAAATCAGTGCCTCTGTTTCTATATTGGATATAGAACAGTTCATATCTTAACGATGTTAAGGTACGGGGAGTTGTCCGGTTTATGATTAAAACCAGACACTAGACAACTCAAGGCACGTTTCTGTAATGGCTGTTTGTGGGTTGACCCAGGCTATGACGAGGGTTGACTTTCTACCATCTGGATGAACAATAGCGATATTGTTCTAGACTCGCCACAGTTTTATTAAAAATGGATTTTTTCAGAAAACAGTAGTGGGAGTATGGTAGAACAGGAAGTGATTCCAGAACCACAAACGATTGCTGAAGATTTGATAAGGAACCTAAAGATTCAATCTGGATTGACATTCCATTGGCCACTCCGCAGATAAGGTGGGTAACTTCAGCCACCCGAGAGGTACTACGGTAGCCTCAAGGACGGTGACAGGGAAGTTCTTGTTTACCCACAATTACCATTGCTGTTGTTCCAGGCTGCGAGACCCGGTGGGAGGATGAGTATAGCGCCGTTCTAAACCAGTTTTAGAAGTGTACGTCTATATGACTCTGCCAGAGGGTTGTCGTAGTCAGTGGGAGCAGCGGAAGCATTGGTGGACAGGTTTCTTATGTCTATTTATAGACTAGAGCAGATGAAGCGGAGATAGATCATCAATTTCTGATATGACAGTCATGGGTTTTGACTTCATCAGAATAGGGGATGGATCAGTTGAGAAGGTAGTAGGGTGTGATGTCATAGTGTTTGGATGACATACACAGAGTAGGAAAGGAAACTCCTACACTACGATCGGTTATACTTTGGTCGTCACACAGTTGTTTCTCCACATAGGAAATGGATTTCATATCAGACATACTGGTTACTAGATCTATGGTTTTAGATCTAGATTTGGGTGGTTTCCCAATCAGGGTACTTGATAGCATTCTAAGAGTATTTAGGATGGACGACTCCTGGCACGGTAGTGTACCTGCAGGTAATGGAGTCACCCTCTCCAAAGGTGTCTTACAGACTAAAGGGGAGAGGGGCGTACATGATTGGCAGATCACTTGCTCAGGCAATTGAGTCAATCGTGAGATGTCAAGTACCACACCAGATGTTGTTCTTGCACTAGATGCAATAAGTTGACATTAATCCAATCCTGGAGAAACAGTCGGAAGCAGTTTTAGAACATAAGTGAATGTTCTAGAGATATGATAACGACAGCCTCATTCAGGAGACAGTTATCATTCCAGGCTTCCAAGGTGACATGGACGACAAGGAGGTTGTCAGAGTTATAGTTTTCCTTCTGATGAGGGGCAGTATTTTGGACAGGTGATCCAAGGCAATACTGAGGGAGGCATGGCACGCAGGATACTGATTAAGTTCAGTTGACGATACAGTCTAAGAAGTTTGGATTTGGAGTTCATTTATGAGCTAGGTCCCATCAGACATCCAGACATATTCTGAGACAGGTATTGCTCATTTCGGGAGATGGTTTTCTCCGCGAACTTGAGATATAGAGAGACATAGAAAGAAACAACAAAGCGGATCCACTCACTGAGGCTATTCCTCGAACGCAATAGTTTCGCAAACGAGCTTTGTGAGACTGACTAGTAGAGGAGTTGGGTGTTCGGTATCACACGGGCTGTGAGTATGCGACATCGCAATAATTAGCTTTGAGTGCAAGTGGGAGATTGTTGAAGATAGTGCCCTCAGAGTCAATTATTAGGTCACAGGTACGTGATTGTAATGATTGATGGAGGACCTATCCCGGTAGGACAGTCTTACTCGAGATGATAGTATGCTATCTGGTTTACCTTTATCATCGTGTACTGTTTTAGGTGACCTGACACGTCGCTATTACACGTTGATAGAGCCCCTAGGATTCTTACTTGACCACCAGCAGTATGAGGGCGATCATATAAGTGGGAGCTGGGGGTCTACAAGCATATCCTTAAAAGGTCCCTAGTCGTGGGAGTTTCGAGACCGGGCATCGATACTCCATTAGTAGACTAGTGTATACAGTCGAGACCCCGACGAGGGGCGGTGGCCGGTCTCACAAGCCACTGGTGTCAGTTGGATCACCTAAGATGTATACAGGTGCTCATTGGGTTATGAGTACACCGGACAGGACTCGCCGGGAACATGCTAGTTGGTTATATACCAGACGTCAGATGGCAGTTCCCTGGTGACATGTGTGCAGGTTAGTTCATCGACCTGGGGATCGTCATTTGTCTCGTGTGAGTTCCCACTGTACTTTGATTACTACCCTACCACGGCTCAAAGGAGTCGTGCAAACAGGTTTTAGTTGGGTACAGTCCCGAGCCACATGGAGGCAGTGAGCGTATCTTCAGGGGTTCGTCTCTCCCGGTATTGGGGGTGAGGTCGTGCTGTGTCTAGGAGAGCCATTACACAAAGTCCTTGGCCAAGGCAAGGAGATTTACTGGTAGGTATTCCAGTAGTATCTCAGGGTGTTCTGGGCTACACTCCGACACGACTTGTACCGCTTTTGGGGGTCTGACTTTTACCAAACCCCTAGGCCCGCCATGCGATACTCATAGACGAACGGACCGGACTGCACGGATATTGTCACTGACAGGCTCAGTAGGGTGTTAGGATGAGTTCGCTCATCGACGTCCCTTTTGGTCAATAGCTGGTGGCCCGTCACGTATTGGCTTATACCTCTGACGTGCTAGTGGTTAAATCCACAGCCATAGTATTGACGAGTCTTTAGAGTCCACCACACTTTCAGTTACTCAAGCTTTCGGGCGAAACGCTGTAGAGGCCGTATGGAGATATGGCAGGGTCCGATCAGATACGTGCGGTATTGCACGGATCAGGATCGAACGGTTTGTACTAGTAGCCGTATAGGTATATGGCAGGGTTCGATCAGATACGTGCGGTATTGCACGGATCAGGATTGAACGGATAATACTAGCCGGCTTTGTTTTAAGCCGGTCCTAGTTTAGTACAGTGTAGATTTTGTCTCTTTGCATTTGTATCCGGACGGAATACAGATGCGGGTGTGTATGCACAGTATCGGGGTTTTCCTGTAATTTATTACGGGACCAGTTTTCTGGAGTTGCCAGTTTGCATTCCGTTCCGGCCGGTTTTCCTTTGTTCTTTCCCGGCCGGACTTTTCCGATGGAGGGGGTAATTTGCATTTTTGCAAATTACATTTGTGGAGGGGTTTTATTGCAAAAGGGTTTGATATGATAAGAATCTTTTCTTTTGCACCATGCTTTTGCTTTAATATGATTTGATTGAATGAGGATGAGATTTAAAATGAAGTATGGTTGTTGTTTGTATGTGGTCACCTCTTGACCTCTCCTACCCTCACCTCCCTTCATGATAGGTATTTTGTTCCCTCCACCATTTTCCTTGATGATATGGACGGCCACTTTTTAGAGGGGAAGAGGGTGATTCATTTTGTGAGGAGATATATTTCTTCATATCATTTTTCATGCAAAAATTGATAGCTTCTTTTCCCTCCAAAGCTCAATCTTCATTCCTCCATCAAATGGCAACCACCCCAAAAAGAGACTACGATTCTACACTTCACTTCCTACAGCAAATCTTGGACGCGTCGATTCGCCAGCTTCGCGCCCGAGTTGCCTCGGTATTGAGGTGGGAGCCCGTAAAAGATACAGGCGACGTGGTGCCCTTTCCGACGAGGAGGAGACGGACGGAGATCCCGCGAGAAGATCGGAGTGGAGATGAAGACCGGAGGACTCGGATCAGTCGGTACATCTCTAACCCGTATTCTTGTTAGCTTAGACTTGTTAATGGTTACGATCCGGAGTTTAGTGCGCGGTGGTGCCGGTTTGCAAAGTCCGCAAAATTTAAGTTTATCACCGTTTCCGCATTCCGGCGTCAGATTGACGGCCGGGGCGCCGCCGTGCACTTACAGATAAAGCCCTTAGGATGAGTACTTGACTATCAGGACTATGATGCATATCATACTAGTGGGGACAGTGTAGTCGCCAAGTACATCCTTCAAATGTTCCTGGTCGTGGGAGTACCGAGACAGGGCATCGATACTCCAGAGTAGAATAGCGTATGCGCTTCTTGACCCATATGATGGGCAATGGATGATCCCATATCCATTGGTGTTTAACATCAGAGAAGGTATACGGGTGCTCAGAAGAGACTGGGTACACTAGACGGACTCGCTGAGAACTCCCAGATGGTATTATACCTCACGTCAGATGGCAGTTCTCTAGTGACACTGGTACAGGTTAGTCTGTAGACCCGAGATCGTCATAGAGTTTTGTGTGATTCCCACTGTGCTTTGATTTCCATCATACCACGTCCAAGAGGGCATGCAAAAAGGTGGCTTTTTGGTGCAGTCCCGAATCATATGGAGGCAATGAGCGATAGGAGGGGTTTCGTCTCTTCCGGTATGGGGAGTTGATGTTGCGCTGTGTTCGATTTGCTATAAGTGGAAATCCCTGGCCAGGGTTGCTGAGATTTACTGGTAAGTGTTATCAGTAGTTTCTCGAACTGTCATGGACCTCATATCGACACGAGTTATCAAGCTACTGGGGTCTGACGTTTACCACCCCTTGGCGAGATATGCGACATATCAGATGAAGAGACCGGACTGTATGGGGGTGTTACTGATTGGATTCACGGGAGAATTTACATGCTTGCTTGTTGATCTTCTGATTGCTCAATACCTGGGTGACTATTACGTTTAGCTGACCGCTTGCAGCTTGTGGGTGTTTGATATGATCATCACCTACTGCCGGCGTATTGACGATTCTTTAGAGTCCTACACAGAGGTTTTCCTGGCTCAGGAAAAACGGAGTAGGAGCACGTATGTGATATGTGCGGGACCGAGAATGATACGTGTATGCGATACCGTATTAGATTCTTGCGATATGAGATATCGGCCGGGTATATGAGATATAGCCGGGTTATCGGATCAAGTGTTGATTCGATGAACTGATACAGATTATATTAGTCGGTTATTTGTGAAATAGCCGGATTATCGGATCAAGTGTTAATTCGATAATTTAATGTATAATTATATATTTGATATATTAAATTACATTAACTAATATAAGCCCACTTAAAGATTCTTTTTCTCACTCGGGTAATACATTGATATATATGCGATATATGTTAAATGTATTATTTTATTTTGTTACAATAAATATTGTATATGTGATATATAATATTGTAACATGTTATGGTTATAAATGCAACATGATTTGTGGAGTTTAAATATGGTTAGGGTTTGGATTAGGGTTAAGCTTTCATGAAGCTTTCAAGAAGCTTCTTGAAGCTTTGACTTTAACTTGGAAATTTTGTGATATTTTACAAAGATATTTCCTTAACCCAACCCAACCTTTTAACCATAGTTGTTTCTCTACATGGGTTTAGTCTTCATACTTAACCCATGGTTGCATTTCTAACCCCACTATAGTTTTCATTATTCATCACAAATGGTTTTCATCTTCTTCTTCCTCTTGATAAAGCTTCTAGCTTTCTGACTTGTGATGAAAATGAGTGAGATAAAGAAAACAAATGAGAGCTAAATTCCTACTTCATCATCCTCATCTATTCTATCCGTTTAGATTAGGGTGTTTGCTTTGCTAATACTTGATTAGCAAAGCAAATGCTTGGGCTTGAGTTTCTTCAAGGTAGATCATCTTTGTTATCGAAGATCGGAAGCAAGCTTCTATTTTTCTCTTCATGGAGCCTCTCTTGAGTCCAGGTACTCGATGATCGCAGCGAAGGAACCTCAACACGGAGCTTTAGAAGTGAAGGAACGGACTACAAAGGTTGTAATCCCTAACTCTTAGAAGTAAAGTTGTTTACTTGCTAATGTTTCACCTAATCTCTAGTCTAAGATCTTGGTTAGGGATGTTCAGCACGTCTAAAATTTGAATCAGGCATGGTTGATGCCTTATAGACCCTTGTGAGAGTGCCTAGTAACCCTACAAAGCATAAGCCGGAAAACTCCATATACCTTAACATCATTAAGATATGAACTATTCTATATACAATATAAAAATAGAGGCACTGATTTAATTGGAACCAGATTCAAATCATATAGCTGTCTCCAGTGCATGTCAACTTAGTGGAAAGAGGCCGATCAGCATTACTCAACTAGGAGTGCATCCAAATATGTCTGACCTGAAAGAGAAACAAGTTCTCAAAACCATTACTATCAACTGAATATCAAACACAAGTATCTACATCTTCGATCACCTTGAAGAATCCCGATACTTGCAACACATGGTTCTCTATTTTATTCTTTTACCTATAACTTCTCAAAACTTAGACCTTATATTTCTACGAAATACTTTTCTAAAAACTAAAAAAGTCACAAGTAAACAGAATATAGTACGAGTACCAACCCCTTTGTCCTAATGGACACAGGACAACATACAATACTTTGTATAAGTCCCCTGAGTTCAATAACTCAAACCTTGTGTGTCGTAGGTTGAAAACTGTACTATAGTTAAGAAGAATTACACCGTTGTTGAATACTCTTTACCTAACCATCAACTGATATAGGTAAATGTCACAGACATAATTTCAAAAAGTTATATCTCTCTTTATAAAATAAACGTACAGATATATCAGTTTGAAACTGGTGCATAACTACGGATATTCAAAACCAAATATTTGTCGTCCGGCAAAAACCCAGGTGATTTCCTCAAATATCACCAATTACAACGAATTCCGATATAATGAGGATATAATCACATAATTCCCAATATCTTAATCCCACTCATCATCTGTAATACCATACAGATGTGAGAATCAAACCTGGTAAATGTTGCGCCACGGGAGCGCCCCGGCCGTCTTACTCGAGGCCAAATTGCGGAATCAAAATTTTTCCTTGCTCGGAAACTGGCGCTACCGCGGACAAAGAAAACCCGGATCGAAACCATTAACCTAATGCTAGCTAACTAGAGATGGGGTGAGAAGTTATACCAAGCGATCCGTGTCCTTCGGTCTTCGTCTCCACTCCGATCTCCCGCGGAATCTCCGTCACCTCCTCGCTCGTCGGAAAGGCACCACATAGCCGGAATCTTTTACGGGCTCCCGCCTCTTGACCGAGGCAACTCGGGCGCGAAGTTGGCTAGCCGACGCGTCCAAGGCTTGCTATAGAATAGTGTAGTGAACTTGTCTCTTGGGGTTATGAGGTTGCCTTGATGTGGAGGAATGGAGAAGAGAAGGAGAGAAAGAAATGACCTTTTTAAGCTTATCTTTTGCAACCATGGAATGAGATGAAAAATGCCACCACTAGAAAAATGATCCTCTCCTCTCCTCTCTCTAGAATGGCCGGCCCTTCACTCACCCAAATAGATTGGAGAGAGAAAAAGGAAAAAGAAAGAATAATCAATTATCAAAAAAGGTCACTCTCATTTCACCTCTTCAAACCATCAAATGAAAAGAAAAGAATAGACTAGAAAGGCATCTCATGATGAAACAAGTCTCATCATAATGCAAACTTGCAAGAAAACCCTCCACTAAATGTTAATTGCGAACTTGCAATTAACACCCTCCACCAAGAAAGTCCGACCGAGAAGGAATGAAGGAAAACCGGACGGAACGGAATGCAAACTGGCAACCCCAGAAAACCGATCCCATAATAAATTACAGGAAAACCCCGCTACTGCAAATACATGCCCGCATTTGTATTCCCACTGAACACAAATGCAAAGAGACAAAACTACACTATCAAATACTAGAATCCGGCTTAAGCCAAAGCCGGCTAGTAAAAACTGTCCGATCACGATCCGTGCAATACCGCACGTATCTGATCGAACCCTGCCATATCTCCATACGGCCTCTACAGCGTTTCGCCCGAAACTTGAGTAACTGTAACTGAGTGTGGTGGACTCTAAAGACTCGTCAATACCTTGGCTGTGGATTTAACCACTAGCACGTCAGAGGTATAAGCCAATACGTGACGGGCCACCAGGTATTGACCAAATGGGACGTCGATGAGGAAGCTCACCCCGACACCCAACTGAGCCTGTCAGTGACAATATCCATACAGTCCGGTCCGTTCGTCTATGAGTATCGCATGGCGGGCCTAGGGGGTTGGTAAAAGTCAGACCCCCAAAGGCGGTACAAGTCGTGTCGGAGCGTAGCCCAGAACGCCCTGAGATACTACTGGAATACCTACCAGTAAATCTCCTGCCTCGGCCGAGGGCTTTGCGTAATGGCTCTCCTAGACACAGCGCGACCTCACCCCCAATACCGGGAGAGACGAACCCCTGAAGATCCGCTCAATGCCTCCATGTGGCTCGGGACCGTACCCAACTAAAACCTGTTTGCACGACTCCTTTGAGCCGTGGTAGGGTAGTAATCAAAGCACAGTGGGAACTCACACGAGACAAATGACGATCCTCAGGTCGATGAACTAACCTGTACACATGTCACCTGGGAACTGCTATCTGACGTCTGGTATAAGACCAACTAGCAGGTTCCCGGCGAGTCCTGTCCGGTGTACTCATAACCCAATGAGCACCTGTATACATCTTAGGTGAACCAACTGACACCAGTGGCTTGTGAGACCGGCCACCGCCCCTCGTCGGGGTCTCGACTGTATACACTAGTCTACTAATGGAGTATCGATGCCCAGTCTCGAAACTCCCACGACTAGGGACCTTTTAAGGATGTGCTTATAGACCCCAGCTCCCACGTATATGATCGCCATCATACTGCTGGTCGTCAAGCAAGAATCCTAGGGGCTCTATCAACGTGTAATAGTGACATGTCAGGTCACCTAAAGCAGTACACGATGATAAAGGTAAACCAGATAGCATACTATCATCTCGAGTAAGACTGTCCTCCTGGGATAGGTCCTCCCTCAATCATTGCAATCACGTGCCTGTGATCCAATAATTGACTCTGAGGGCACTATCTCCAACAATCTCCCACTTGCACTCAAGGCTAATTATTGCGATGTCGCATACTCACAGCCCGTGTGATACCGAACATCCAACTCCTCTACTAGTCAGTCTCACAAAACTCGTTTGCGAAACTATTGCGTTCGAGGAATAGCCTCAGTGAGTGGATCCGCTGTGATGTTTCTTTCTATGTCTCTCTATATCTCAAGTTCGCGGAGAAAGCCATCTCCCGAAATGAGCAATACCTGTCTTAGAATGTCTGGATGTCTGATGGGACCTAGCTCATAAATGAACTCCAAATCCAAACTTCTTAGACTGTATCATCAACTGAACTTAATCAGTATCCTGCGCCATGCCGCCCTCAGTATTGCCTTGGACCACCTGTCCAAAATACTGCCCCTCGTCAGAGGGAGAACTATAACTCTGACAACCTCCTTGTCGTCCATGTCACCTTGGAAGCCTGGAGTGATAACCGTCTCCTAAAGGAGGCAGCCGTTATCATATCCCTAGAACATTCACTTATGTTCTAAAACTGCTTCCGACTGTTTTTCCAGGATTGGATTAATATCAACTTATTGCACCTACTGCAAAAACAACATCTGGTGTGGTACTTGACATCTCATGATTGACTCAATTGCCTAAGCAAGTGATCTGTCAATCATGCGTATCCCTCTCCCCTTTAGTCTGTAAGACACCTTTAGAGAGGGTGACTCCATTACCTGCAGGTACACTACCATGCCAGGAGTCGTCCATTCTAAATACTCTTAGAATGCTGTCAAAGTACCCTGATTGGGAAACCACCCAAATTTAGATCTAAAACCATAGATCTAGTAACCAGTATGTCTGATAAAATATCCAAGTCCCATGTGGAGAAAACACTGTGTGACGACCAAAGTATAACCGATCGTAGTATAGGAATATCACTTCCTACTACCTTCTCAACAGATCCATCCCCTATTCTGATGACGTCAAACCCATGACTGTCACATCAGAAACAGATGATCTAACTCCGCTATATCTGCTTTAGTCTATAAATAGACATAAGCATGAAGTCCACCAATGCTTCCGCTGCTCCCACTGACTACGACAACCCTCTGCCAGAGTCATATAGACGTGCACTTCTAAAGCTAGTTTAGAACGACGCTATACTCATCCTCCTGCCGGGTCTCGCAGCCTGGAACAACAACAATGGCAAGTGTGGGTAAACAAGAACTTCCCTGTCACCGTCCTTGAGGCTACCGGAGTACCTCTCGGGTGCCTGAAGTTACCCACCTTATCTGTGGAGTGGCCAATGGAATGTCAAATCAGATTGAATCTTTAGGTTCCTTATCAACTCTTCAGTAATCGTTTGCGGTTCTGGAATCACTTCCAGTTCTACCATACTCCCACTGCTGTTTTTGAAAAAATCCATTTTTAATAAAACTGTGGCGAGTTTAGAACAATATTTCTATTGATCTGCCAGATGGTAGAAAGTCAACCCTCGTCATAGCCTGGGTCAACCCACAAACAGCCATTACAGAAACGTGCCTTGAGTTATCCGGAGTCTGGTTTTAAGCATAAGCCGGACAACTCCCCGTACCTTAACATCGTTAAGATATGAACTGTTCTATATCCAATATAGAACCAGAGGCACAGATTTAATTGAACCAGATTCAAATCATGCAGCTGTCTCCAGTGCATGTCAACTAAATGGAAGGAGGCCGATCAGCGTTACTCTACTTAGGAATGCTTCCAATTATGAGTAACCTGAAAGAGAAGCAAGTTCTCTTTATCATCACTATCAACTGAATACCATACACAAGTATCTACATCTTCGATCACTTTGAAGAATCCCGATACTTGCTACACCTGGTTCTCTACTCTATTCAAATACCTATAACTCCTCAAAAATTTAGACCCTGTGTTTCTACGAAACACATGTCTAAGAACTAGAGAAGTTAAAAGTAAACAGAATATAGTATGAGGACCAACCCCTCTGTCCTAATGGACACTGGACAACATACAATACTCTGTATAAGTCCGCTGAGTCTAACAACTCTTTCACTGTGTGTCGTAGGTTGAAAACTGTACTTATGGTTAAGAAGAATTACACCGCTGTTTAATGCTCCTTACCTAACCATCCACTGATATAGGTAAATGTCGTAGACATAATATCAAAAGGTATATCTCACTCTATGAAAATAGACGTACAGATATATCAATTTGAAATTGGTGCATAACCGCGGATATTCAAAACCAAATATTTGCCGACCGGCAAACAACCCAGGTGACTTCCTCAAATATCACCGATTACAACGAATCCCGATATAATGAGGATGATCACCCAATTCCCAATAACTTACTCCCACTCAGCATCTGTAAAACCATACAGATGTGAGAATCCAACCTGGTAAATACATACCCTGGAGCAAGTGTCTAACTGGGAAATCAGTTTTCCATTAACAGTACACAGTGAAACTGAAACATTGAAATGTTTCGTTGGGGTATCGTGGTATTCCTAGTAATGCCTCTTCCATTATCCAGATTCACAACTGTAACCGTATAATTCTTTGCCACCTCTCCAAATCCCTTTATATGTCTTTAGTCATTACCTTCTGTACACCCCTTTAAGCCAAATGGTTTTCTTCCTTCCCTACCGTTCGGCACCAGCCTATGGTTTGGAAGAAGACTATCCAAAAAGCATAAAGGGTGTACTGTCCTAATCCTAGGAGCACTCGCAACGCGAGAGAAGGTGAAGATAAAAGACACCTGAATGTACTTTATTCCTATTTCTCCTGAACTAGGATCCATTCCCGAACTGGAACAAGTTCCTTTCGAGTTCGTATATAACCATACGATGGATTATCCAATAAACTGGGATCTTCGTAGTAATACGGAGTGTCCTGGAGAAATACAAAGGTGATTTAGGATTGGCGAAGAAATACTTGGTTTGGTCGTGAATATCAGTCGCAATTTACTTTGCCCTCTTACTAATCCCTTTATTTTGTCTTAATCTTAATATCTTCTGCACACCATCATTATGCTAATTGGTTTTCTTCATTCCCCACCGTTCGGCACCAGCCTAAGGTTTGGAAGAAGATTGTCCAATCTGCGTAATAGGTGTACTACTCCTAAGCCAAGGAGTACTCGCAACCTGAGAGAAGGTGAAAAGAAAAGACAACTGAATAATCCTATCCGTTTTCTCCAGAACCAGAAACCATCCTCGAAATCCCTCGAGTTCGTATCTAACCATACGATGGTTTTGTCCAATGGAAGTGGACGTTCGCAGTAATACGGGGTGTCCTGGAGAAAAGGGTAAAAGTAGGAGTGGCAATGAGGTCTGCAACTCTGACAATCCAAAAGCCAGTGTTAAGAAGGTTCGGTCAACTTGGTCACTGAGTCATAGTCCAGGGTCGGGTCAATGGTCGCTGCCAGAGAGAGAGAAAAGAAACACTCAGCGTGCACTCTAGCCTAGATCAGAATGGTTATCACTTTGTCTAATCTGGAAACCTCCCACTGTACCTCAAATTCTCCTCCAAACCTGAAAGAAGAATTAGTCGGGATCACCCGAGGAGTAAACTAACTCATCAGTGGGAATCGGGATCCAACTATCATCGCATGATAACTTGACGGAATCCACTCAAGTCACCACACTCCAGAAGGTATGCGCATGCCTGGCAAGTTTCAGTTCTTTTGAAACTCCCGATGTAGGTTTTTACCCCAAGCGGTTTATGACCTTGACTAGGTCAACAAACCATAAACCGCCAGTCAAGTTCAACCCGTCATTATTCTGGATTGCATTAAACCCACCCGTACGTGCCCTTGACTAGGTCAACAAGGCCGCACGACTGTCCTAACCAATCCCACTTATGCAACAAACAAGTACCACTTAGCTACCGAACACTACGTCTTGACTAGGTCAACAAACGCAGCACGAATACCAAATAATACCTGTAGGAAATGACGGAGGGCTACGGCTGGTTTTTGGCGAAAAACCTTTAACGTAATGAACTTGATATCGTTGAAGGAACTGCATAGTTTTTTATAAAAATATAGTGACGAAAGCCTTTGCTAAAGAGGTCACTCCCGGTGAAGGGATCTCGGCTCTTTCCCCGTAGAATGAGGTGCAGGATATTCCAACTGAATACCACGATGCAAAGCAAAAGTAATCGGCTATAGTGAAGTTAATGCCCTGACGCAAACTTCTGTCCAAGGGGTCACTCCCGGTGAAGGGATCTCGGCCCTTGCCTCGTCGACTGAGGAGCAGGATATTCCAGATGAATACCACGATGCAAAACAAAAGTGAACGTCCTTGCAATAACAGCTTTTTTTTTTTGAAAAAGTGTTCCAACAACATCAGATTAGGTTTGTTTATCTTGCATTGATCCGAATCAATGCAGTCCCATCAATTGATCACACCACAAAGAACGAAAATATACTGACGTACGTATATGCCATCCGCATTCGCCACTGGGTCCCGTCATCACCCGTTAGGTTAGCTAACTAACGGCAGAGCGGGGACTGGACTAGCGCGGATGTAAAACATATACAACGTCTACTAATATATATACCAATATATAGTATTTCGCTCAAGGCGTGAATAGAATGCAACATCACAGAAATGTACAGCATCACAGAACAATACAGATATCTGGAAACCCCGGGTTTCACAGAGCCGCTGCTGAAACCCGACGTTCCCCTGGTCGTGTGGATAGCCTGTGCAATGAAATCCTAGACCCCTACGGGCGCGGCAAGTCACCCGCCAAAACCTGAAGCGAGGCAGCCCCCTTCAGTACCGTGAATGGACCACCCAGCACTTCACGGAATCCGGTAACTTGGGCACCTCTCCTGGGTCAACCTGTACCCCCTACGAGTGCGGCGAATAGCCCGCCAATCCCAGAGTGAAGCCCCCTCCGTCTCAATGCCATGAGATGCGGGCCCGTTGCCCCCTAGAACCCGGCTATCCGTGCACCCCTCCGCGGGGTAATCCTAGTACAGAATGTAAAATATACATACACCGGGTACATCGACCGCAACCAGGTCGTGCCCCAAAATAATAATACAAACAGGCAGTGACGGCAGTCCACATGTCGGACGCTCGCCCCGCAAAATCAAATGTACATAATACAACAAAAACTGTACTAGTATTGCATCCAGGCTATCCCCCACGACCGATCCGCAACATCACAGCATAAACATAGAACATCAACGTGAAAGTCACGTTCGCAAATCCGTCTAACCGGGCTATAGCAGTTAGACCGGATTTACCGATCGAGTGACATTCACGGTCGCAGATATAATGTAAATACTGTGAAATAATGTGTTTCAAATATCCGATCGATCAAACAATTAACAAGCGGGCCCCAAACCAATACTGTGGCAGTCACAGAAAACCTGGGCCCTAAATTAATATTCCAAAACCCTCAAAATTAGCCCAAAAGCCCACTGTAAAATTTCCACAGTGTGAGCACAGTAGACTGCGGCGGAAGCGCGGCCCAAAGTGCGGTTTGGCCGCGCTTCCGCGGTCAACTGTACGACTGACACTGTCGACTTTTTACAGTGGTCTAAGAATTTCGTGCACATTATTTTTCTGTAACCTGAAAAATTTTTAGACACCAAAAAATTCCAACAGAAAACTGATGTGAACAAAATACGGTTTTTTGAGATTTTGGTCGATCGGATAAGTAAAACGCATTAGAACAAGCTAGGTAAGGTTAATGGCGTGGCTCTGATACCATGTTGCGCCACGGGAGCGCCCCGGCCGTCTTACTCGAGGCCAAATTGCGGAATCAAAATTTTTCCTTGCTCGGAAACTGGCGCTACCGCGGACAAAGAAAACCCGGATCGAAACCATTAACCTAATGCTAGCTAACTAGAGATGGGGTGAGAAGTTATACCAAGCGATCCGTGTCCTTCGGTCTTCGTCTCCACTCCGATCTCCCGCGGAATCTCCGTCACCTCCTCGCTCGTCGGAAAGGCACCACATAGCCGGAATCTTTTACGGGCTCCCGCCTCTTGACCGAGGCAACTCGGGCGCGAAGTTGGCTAGCCGACGCGTCCAAGGCTAGCTATAGAATAGTGTAGTAAACTTGTCTCTTGGGGTTATGAGGTTGCCTTGATGTGGAGGAACGGAGAAGAGAAGGAGAGAAAGAAATGACCTTTTTAAGCTTATCTTTTGCAACCATGGAATGAGATGAAAAATGCCACCACTAGAAAAATGATCCTCTCCTCTCCTCTCTCTAGAATGGCCGGCCCTTCACTCACCCAAATAGATTGGAGAGAGAAAAAGGAAAAAGAAAGAATAATCAATTATCAAAAAAGGTCACTCTCATTTCACCTCTTCAAACCATCAAATGAAAAGAAAAGAATAGACTAGAAAGGCATCTCATGATGAAACAAGTCTCATCATAATGCAAACTTGCAAGAAAACCCTCCACTAAATGTTAATTGCGAACTTGCAATTAACACCCTCCACCAAGAAAGTCCGACCGAGAAGGAATGAAGGAAAACCGGACGGAACGGAATGCAAACTGGCAACCCCAGAAAACCGATCCCATAATAAATTACAGGAAAACCCCGCTACTGCAAATACATGCCCGCATTTGTATTCCCACTGAACACAAATGCAAAGAGACAAAACTACACTATCAAATACTAGAATCCGGCTTAAGCCAAAGCCGGCTAGTAAAAACTGTCCGATCACGATCCGTGCAATACCGCACGTATCTGATCGAACCCTGCCATATCTCCATACGGCCTCTACAGCGTTTCGCCCGAAACTTGAGTAACTGTAACTGAGTGTGGTGGACTCTAAAGACTCGTCAATACCTTGGCTGTGGATTTAACCACTAGCACGTCAGAGGTATAAGCCAATACGTGACGGGCCACCAGGTATTGACCAAATGGGACGTCGATGAGGAAGCTCACCCCGACACCCAACTGAGCCTGTCAGTGACAATATCCGTACAGTCCGGTCCGTTCGTCTATGAGTATCGCATGGCGGGCCTAGGGGGTTGGTAAAAGTCAGACCCCCAAAGGCGGTACAAGTCGTGTCGGAGCGTAGCCCAGAACGCCCTGAGATACTACTGGAATACCTACCAGTAAATCTCCTGCCTCGGCCGAGGGCTTTGCGTAATGGCTCTCCTAGACACAGCGCGACCTCACCCCCAATACCGGGAGAGACGAACCCCTGAAGATCCGCTCACTGCCTCCATGTGGCTCGGGACCGTACCCAACTAAAACCTGTTTGCACGACTCCTTTGAGCCGTGGTAGGGTAGTAATCAAAGCACAGTGGGAACTCACACGAGACAAATGACGATCCTCAGGTCGATGAACTAACCTGTACACATGTCACCTGGGAACTGCTATCTGACGTCTGGTATAAGACCAACTAGCAGGTTCCCGGCGAGTCCTGTCCGGTGTACTCATAACCCAATGAGCACCTGTATACATCTTAGGTGAACCAACTGACACCAGTGGCTTGTGAGACCGGCCACCGCCCCTCGTCGGGGTCTCGACTGTATACACTAGTCTACTAATGGAGTATCGATGCCCAGTCTCGAAACTCCCACGACTAGGGACCTTTTAAGGATGTGCTTATAGACCCCAGCTCCCACGTATATGATCGCCATCATACTGCTGGTCGTCAAACAAGAATCCTAGGGGCTCTATCAACGTGTAATAGTGACATGTCAGGTCACCTAAAGCAGTACACGATGATAAAGGTAAACCAGATAGCATACTATCATCTCGAGTAAGACTGTCCTCCTGGGATAGGTCCTCCCTCAATCATTGCAATCACGTGCCTGTGATCCAATAATTGACTCTGAGGGCACTATCTCCAACAGTAAATACATACCCTGGAGTAAGAATCTAATTGGGAAATTAGTTTTCAATTAACAGCTCACAGTGAAACTGAAACATGAAAATGTTTTGAAGGGGTAGCGGGTATTCATAGTAATGCCTCTTCCATTATCCAGATTTATGACTGTAACCATATATTTCCTTTGCCATCTCTCCAATCCATGTATTTGTCTTTACTTATTACCTTCTGTACACCGTACTTAGGCTAAATGGTTTTCGTCCTTCCCTACCTTTTGGCACCAGCCTATGGTTTGGAAGAATACTATCCAATAACCGTAATAGGTGTACTCTCCTAATCCTAGGAGCCCTCGCAACCTGGGAGAAGGTAAAGATAAAAGACAACTGAATAAACCTTATTCTATTTCTCCTGAACCAGAATCCATCCTCGAACTGGAACAAGTTCCTTCGAATTCGTATATAACTATACGATGTATTATCCAATAAATATGGATCATCGTAGTGATACGGGGTGTTCTAGAGAAATCCAAAGGTGAAGTAGGAGTGGCGGTGATATACACGGTTTCGTCATGAATGATAGCAGTCGTATTTTACTTTGCCCTCTTTCTAATCCCTTTATTTTGTCTTTACTTATTACCTTCTGTACACCATACTTAGGCTAATTGGTTTTCTTCCTTCCCCATCATTCGGCACCTGTCTATGGTTTGGAAGAAGACTATCCAATAAGCGCAATAGGTGTACCCTCTCCTTATCCTAGGAGCCCTCACAACCTGAGAGAATGTAAAAGGAAAAGACAACAGAATAGTCATATTGATTTTCTCCAGAACCGGAAACCATTCTCGAATCTGAAACAAGTTTCTTCGAGTTCGTATGTAACTATACGATGGTTTATATCCAATAAATGTGGATCTTCGTAGCAATATGGAATGTTCCGGAGAAAAGCAAAGGATAAAAGTAGGAGTGGCAATGAAGTATGCAACGCTGACTATCCAAAATTCAGTGTATTTTAAGAAGGTACGGTTAAATTGGTTTATGAGTTCTAGTCTAGAGTAGGGCCATGGTCACTGCCAAAGAGAGAGAGAAAAGAAACACTCGGCATGCACTCTAACCTAGATCAGAATGGTTAATCACTTTATCTAATCAGGATGTCTCCTACATTATCCTCAAATTCTCCTCCAAACCCAAAAGAAGAATTAGTCGGGATCATCTAAAATCACCCGAGGAGTGAACCAACTTATCAGTGGGAATCGGGATCCAACTATCATCGCATGATAACTTGATGGAATCTACACAAGTTATCACACTCCAGAAGGTATGCGCATATCTGGCAAGTTTCATGTATGTTTGAAACTCCCGATATGATTTCTGCCCCATGCTCTTATGATCTTGATGAAGGCCAACATATCATAAGTCACATGTCAAGTTCTAACCGTCATTGTTCAGGTTAATTTGAACCCACCCGTACATACCCTTGACATAGGCCAACATAGTAGTACGATTGTCCCAAACCAACGCATCTATCTATGCAACAAAAAAGTAACAAATGGCTGCCATACATTATGCCATGATGAAGGCCAACAAACATAGCATGAATAATAAGTGCTACCCATCTGAAATGACGGAGGGCTACGAATGGTTTTTGGCGAAAACCCTTTAACGTAATGAACTTGATATCGTTGAAGGAACCGGATAGCTTTTCAAATATATAGTGGCGCAAACTTTTGCTAAAGAGGTCACTCCTTGTGAAGAGATCTTGGCTCTTTCCTCGTCAAATGAGGTGCAGGATATTCCTAACCGAATACTACGATGCAAAGAAAAAGAAACGACTATAGTGAAGTTATTACGCTTACGCAAACTTTTGCTCAAGAGATCACTCCCGGTGAAGGGATCTCGGCTCTTGCCTCGTCGAATGAGGTGTTGGATATTAATAACCGAATACCACTGTGCAAAGCAAAAGAAAACGTCTGTAATATAATTTTTAAAATTGGTTCCAACAAAATCAAATAGGTTTATTTTCCTTGCATCGATCAGAATCAACGCAGTCCCATCAATTAATCACACCAGAAAAGAACGAAAATAAAATGTACATATATGCCATCCGTATTCGCCACTGAGCCCCGTCATCATCCGTTAGGTTACTTAACTAACGACAGAGCGGGGGCTGGACTAGCGCGGGTGCAAAACATATACAACATCTACTAGTATATATAAATATATATATATAACAATCATCCCAGGCATGATATAAGCAACATCACAGAATAGCGATAAGCATCATAGAACAAACGGATAATCTAGGAGCTCCGGATTTCCTTTGAGACACAAATGTAACCCGACGTTCCCCGGCCGTGTGGATAGCCTGTGCAATGAAAACCTAGACTCCTAAGAGCACGGCAAGTCACCCGCCAAAACTAGAAGTGAGGCAACCCCTTTCATCAAAGTGAATGGGCCACCGGCACTTCAAGGAATCCGGTAACTTGAGCACCCCTCTGTGAGTCAACCTGTACCCCCTACGAGTACGGCGAATAGCCCGCCAATTCTAAAGTGAGGCCCCCTCCGTATCAACGCCATGAGATGCAGGCTCGTTGTCCTCTAGAACCCGGCTATTCGTGCACTGCACCGCGGGGTAATCCTAGTACATAAAAGAAAATAATATGTACAAAGGTGACATCGACCTCAACCCGGTCGTGCCCCAAACAAATAATATACAAACTGGCAGTGACGGCAGTCTACATGTCGGATGCTTTTCCCGCAATATCAAATGTACAAATGAAACTAAACTGCACTACCATTGCACCCAAGGCTATCCATCACGACAATCCGCACAAACCATAACCAGATATATATCCACAGAAGCAAGTAATCGAATCAAGTGTGTAACCCCGTCTAATTGAGCATACAGAAATTAGACAACGTTACCAACACATCCACGTATGCAAAATAAGTCACGACATTAGAATTCCAAAATACAATTAGCGCACATCCCAAATATACTAAGGATCAAAAACAAGTGCACTAAACATCCAAATTTTTGAGCCAATTCGAAGGTCCGAATCAAAATGAAACGCGTCCAAACCTTCGCGGGGAGTTAGAGCATGAAATTAACTTCGATTCGGGGGGCATATAGGGGGTACCCCACCCACAAGGCCATCACAAGGTGGCCAGAGGGTGAGGCAGACCCGAAACTGCCCATGCAAGGGCAGTTTCGGGTCCCCACCCCTAAGACCACCTTGTGGTGGTCTTGGGGAGTGGCCCCAACCAGTCGATCCCCCTCGGGGTCTCCCCGGGGTGCCCACGCAGCACCCCGCGGCTTATCAATTCAAACTGGGAGCCCGCGGGGTGTGCAAACATCTGAAAACTCAAAAATTCGGGACTATTTTTTCGACAATTTTCGATGCCCGAAAAACCGTGAATTCTAATGTCGCAACTAGCTAGCTTAAGGTGTTTGGGTTGCTCTGATACCATGTTGGGTTTTGCCGGCGCCCCGGCCATCAAACTGTGGCCAAATGCGGAACGAAAATTTTCAAAACTTTGGCGCAAATAAAACCCGCACAAGATCGAACCAAAAAACCCTATACTAACAATATGTAAACTAGGAGTTAGATGGTTATACCGAACGGATCGTGTCCTTCGGTCTTCTACCATTTCCAAGCTCCTTAAGGTGTTGCGGATCGGATTTGGTTGTCGGTCTTCCTCCATCCATAATGATCCACCCGAGAGAAACGGTGCAAGCTCCAGCCTCACCTAGCGAGGTAACTTACGCATCAAGCTAGTTTAAGGTGTTTGGGTGCCCGTAAAAACGGACTGTTTTTTCGACAGTTTTCGATGCCCGTAAAAACGTGAATTCTAATGTTGCAACAAGCTAGTTTAAGGTGTTTGGGTGTCTCTGATACCATGTTGGGTTTTGCCGGCGCCCCGACCATCAAACCGTAGCCAAATGCAGAACAAAAATTTTCAAAACTTTGGTGCAAACAAAACCCGCACAAGATCGAACTAAAAACCCTATACTAGCAATATGTAAACTAGGAGTTAGATGGTTATACCGAACGGATCGTGTCCTTTGGTCTTCTACCATTTCCAAGCTCTTTTAGGTGTTGTGGATCGGATTTGGTTGCCGTTCCTCCATCCAAGTTGATCTACCCGAGGGAAACGGTGCAAGCGCCAGTCTCGCCTAACGAGACAACCAACGCTCCAAGGTTGCTAGCAATGGAGAATGGAGGTATCGGATTATCTCACTATTGTTTTTCTCTCATCACAAATGCTCAAAGAGCAACCCTAGAAGATGAAGGAGGTGAGGAAACATGTGGCTTGAGCAACTAAAGAAAATGACTAAGTGTTTCTCCAAGTGAGAATGTGAATGAGTAATGAAGCAAGTCAAGAAAAATGAGCAAGGCATGTAGGAAAATATGATGGCCGCCTCTCTCTTTTTTTTCCAATCATGCACACACAAAATCTCTTTTCATTTAACTAATAAACAAATGCAAAGCATGCCTCTCTACATGCATTGCATTGTTCATGCCATGTCACCCCCTCCACCTCATTTGTAAAACAAATGATTTTCTAAAAAAGAAAATCATACAAAATGAGGTGTCCATCATCTAGAAGCTATTCCGTATAAATACGGAATACAACCCGGTATACGGTATCGAAATACATATACGCGTATTCATACAAAAATACGAATAATCAAAAGAGAAAATGAATAGTGAACAATAATACCAGAATACATATATATAAATACATATATAAATTATTAAATCAAAACCTGATTTAATAATCCGGCTCAATCCTAAACCGCTGGTATTATCAACTGTCCGATTAAAGTCTATACAGCCTGTACACATATTTAATCGGACACCTGTATGTACCAACATACGTCGTCTACACCATATCGCCTGATCCGTGAAAACTAACTGTATGGACTCTAAAGACTCGTCAATACGCTGGCAGCGGCACTAGCTGTACATAACGGTTACCTAGGTATTAAGAGAAAGGAAGGCCGACGAGCAAACTCATCCGTACCACTACTGAGCCTGACAGTAACAATCTCCGTACAGTCCGGTCCGTTCGTCTATGAGTATCGTATATCGAGTCTAGGGGTGGATAAAGTCCGACCCCTAATAACGCGACATTTAGTGTCGATATGAAGCCTATCACCACCTAAGAAACTACTGATCCAAATCAGTAATTCTCGACTACCTTGGCCAAGGATTTCTGGTGATGGCCACCCGTGCACTCCGCGACATCAACACCCAATACCGGGAGAGACAAATCCCCTGACGATCCGCTCAATGCCTCCTTGTGGCTTGAGACTGTACCCAACTAAAACCTGTTTGCACGACTCCTTTGAGCCATGGTAGGGTAGTAATCAAGGCACAGCGGGAACTCACACGAGACAAATGACAATCTCAAGTCGATAGACTAACCTGTACATATGTCACCAGGGAACTGCTATCGGACAATAGGTATAATACCAACTAGCATGTTCCCGGCGAGTCCGTCCGGTGTACTCATAACCCAATGAGCACCTGTATACATCTTAGGTGAACCAACTAACACCAATGACTTGTAAGACCAGCCACCGCCCCTAGTCAGGGTCTCGATCCGTATACACTAGTCTACTCTTGGAGTATCGATTCCCGGTCTCGAAACTCCCACGACTAGGGAAACTTTAAGGATGTGCTTATAGACCACCCAGCTTCTACGTATATGATCGCCATCATACTGCCGGTAGTCAAACATATATCCTGTGGGCTCTATCAACATGTAATAGTGATCTGTAATGTCACCTAAAACATGTACACGATGATAAAGACAAAGCAGATAGCATACTATAATCTTGAGTAAGACTGTTCTACGGGTATAGGTCATCCCTCAATCATTGCAATCATGTACCTGCGATCCAATAATTGACTTGAGTGCACTATAGCCAATAGTAACGTCAGACCCCAGTAACTTGATAAGTCATGCCGGTGTATGGCTCATAACGGTTCGAGAAACTACTGGTAACTCTTACCAGTAAATCTCATCAGCAGCCCTGGCCAGGAACTTCCAGTTATAGCCAATCGAGCATAGCGCAATATCAACTCCTAATACTGGGAGAGAAGAAACCCCTCTTATCGCTCATTGCCTCCATGTGACTCGAGACTGTACCCAAAATCCACATGTTTGCATGACTTCTTTGAGCCATGGTAGGAAGGAAATCAAAGCACAGTGGGAGCCACACAAGTCTCTATGACGATCTCGGGTCTACAGACTAACCTATACCAGTGTCACCAGAGAACTGTTATCTGACGATAGGTATAGTACCAACTAGGAGTTCTCGGCGAGTCCTATTCGGTGTACCCATTCTCTAATGAGCACATGTGTACAATCTTTGATGTCACACACCAATGGTTGTGGGATCAACCATCGCCCCATACAGGGTCAAGAAACGTACACACTAGTCTACTCTGGAATATCAATGCCCTGTCTCGACTAGGAACTGTTTAAAGGATGTACTTATGGACCACCCTGGCCCCACTAGTATGATCATAGTCCTGGTAGTCAAGTACATATCCTAAAGGCTTTATCAACGTATAAGAGAAAGACAGTATAATAATACCAGTCTACATATTAAGATAAATGCAACCGATAGCATACTATCATGTCGAGCAAGAAAGTCATCTATATGTTTGTCCAAGCATCCACTATAATATACATTAATATACAATAATGGCCTCTAGGGCATACATATTCCTAACACATACTATGCAACACCGACTAAACTCCAGGATCTTAACAGAAACCTTAACTAGTTATTCCACTAGGAGGTTTAACTACTACGATAGTGTTTATACCTCCTTGATTCTAGTCCTTCGGGTCTTCTTCTCTTCCTCTCCTTGAGCTCCTCGAAGATCCGGATCGCGCTTGATCGTCGGCCTCCTCTTGTCGAAGATGATCTACCCGAGAGTCTATATTTCAAGCTCCAACCTCTAAACCGAGGTAACTAAAGTAGATAGTTCGCTAAGATGGTAGCTTAGAATATGTAGAGTATCTAATGGGGTATTTAATCTCACTTGACCCTATGGTTCACAACTCATGTGAAGGATTAGGGTCATGAGGAAGAAGGAGAGAAAAATAAAGAGAGAAAGAAAATGAGCAAATGAACTAGAGTCTTGACAAGTGAAGAATGACTCCTCCACTCATCTCACTCAAGCATGCAATAGTTTCTAATTAAAAATATCAACCATGCTTGAATAGTGAGTCCAAACCAATAAAATAAACCAAATGAGCCATGCTTCACCATACCACAAATATCTCCATTTTCCATCTCATTAATCTATTTCTAAAAATAGATAAACCAAATAATGAGGTGTCCCCTTCTAGAAGCATCTCTTGTGAAATTAGAAGAATGCCATCACCGTATATACATACCTGTATTCGTATTCCGAAAAATACGAATACAATGAGATAATAATAATCCAATAATATAATACTAGGATCCAGCATAAACCAAAGCCCACTAGTATTATCCGTCCGAACAACATACGTGTAGCCAGTATACATATATGATCGGAACCCTGCCATAAAACCATACGGCCTCTACATCGTTTCGCCCGAAGCAGGGAAACCCTCTGTGTGGGACTCTAAAGACTCGACAGTACGCTGGCAGTGGGTTTAACAATAAGTCCGTCAACGGTACTAGCTGCACGTAACGGCTATCCAGATATCTGTCGATAAGAAGGCCGATGAGCAAACTCATCCGAACTCCTACTGAGCCTATCTGTGACAATCTCCATATAGTCTGGTCTGTTCGTTTGAGAGTATCGCATATCGGGCCTAGGAGGATGGTAAACGTCAGACCCCTAACAGCGCAAAAAGTCATGCCGGTGTAGAGCCCAATACACCCTGAGAAACTACTGGAGTACCTACCAGTAAATCTCGCTTGCCCTGGCCAGGAACTTTGTGGAATGGATTTTCGATCACAGCGCGATATCAACCCCCAATACCGGGAGAGACGAATCCTATCTAACCAATACTGCCTCCAAGTGTTGGATATAGTGCCCTCATAGTCAATGATTGGATCACAGGCATGTGATTGCAATGATTGAGGGAGGACCTATACCGGTAGGACAGTCTTACTCAAGGTGATAGTATGCTATCTGGTTTATCTTTATCATCGTGTACTGCTTTAGGTGACCTTACAGGTCACTATTACACGTTGATAGAGCCCTTAGGATTCTTGCTTCACGGCCAGCAGTATGATGACGATCATATACGTGGGAGCTGGGGTATATAAGCACATCCTTAAAAGGTCCCTAGTCGAAGGAGTTTTCGAGACTGGGCATCGATACTCCATTAGTAGACTAGTGATACAGTCAAGACCCCGACGAAGGGCGGTGGCTGGTCTCACAAGCCATTGGTGTTAGTTGGTTCACCTAAGATGTATACAGGTGCTCAATGGATTATGAGTACACCGGACAGGACTCGCTGGAAATATGCTAGTTGGTATTATACCTGACGTCAGATAGCAGTTCCCTGGTGACATGTGTACAGGTTAGTTCATCGACCTGAGTTCGTCATTTGTCTCGTGTGAGTTTCCACTGTGCTTTGATTACTATCCTACCACGGCTCAAAGGAGTCGTGCAAACAAGTTTTAGTTGGGTACAGATCCGAGCATATGGAGGCAGTGAGCGGATCGGCAGGGGTTTCGTCTCTCCCGGTATTGGGGGTGAGATCGCGCTGTGTCTAGGAGAGCCATTACACGAAGTCCTTGGCCAAGGTAGGAGATTTACTGGTAGGTATTCCAGTAGTATCTCAGGGTGTTCTGGGCTACACTCCGACACGACTTGTACCGCTTTTGGAGGTCTGACTTTTACCAACCCCTAGGCCCGACATACGATGCTCATAAACGAACGGACCGGAGTGTACGGATATTGTCACTGACAGGCTCAGTAGGGTGTCAGGATAAGTTCGCTCATCGACCTCTCTTTTGGTCAATACCTTGTAGCCCGTTACGTACAGCTAGTACCACTGACGTGCCAGTGGTTAAATCCACAGCCAAAGTATTGACGAGTCTTTAGAATCCCCCACAGACAGTTTCTCAAGTTTTGGGCGAAACGTTGTAGAGGCCGTATGATATATGGCAGGGTTCGATCATATACGTGCAGTAATGCACGGATCATGATCGGGCGGATCATACTTGTTGGGGTAAATTTGTTGGGGGTAAAAATTTACACCCCGGTTGACCAAGTCAAAATCAAAGTCAACCCCAAGCCAGGTGAGCCCAAGCCTAGGTCAAGCGGGCCTATGCCCAAGCCGAGCCCGCGGCCAGCCTCCCCGTGCCAACAAAAAAATCATGTAATAAATAATTTTTATGTAATTGTTTATGCATGAATGTAAACAAACTGGGCATAAAGCCAATATTTTATAAGCCCATGGCTTATGTGCAAAAATGAAATGGCACATGAGCCATGAGATGGCAAAAATGCCATTTTTGTAAAGCCCAAGGGGCTATATGTAAATATGTAGGCCTATAAAAGGAAACATGATGATGAATAAAAAAACACTTTTCATTCCCCCAAAATCTAGGGTTCTTTGTGCCTCCTGCTCCTTCTCCAAGGTTCTAAACCTTCTCATTTCTTTTAAATTAAATCAAGAGATTTACTCTTCCTTTTCAAAAATAAGATAGTTTTTCACCACCAAACCCACAAAGGGGAACTTGGATCTGTCTTTAGATCTCAAAAGGAGTGATTTTTAAAATCTCCTACTTCTTGATCTTCAAGATCCGGCCAAACAACAGGAGGAGGAAGAAGAACCCCCCTTCATCAGCTTCAAAACATCCTGGGAGTTTAACTCCATATATATATATATATATAATAAATATTTCCTTTTTTTTGAAGCATAGCTTCTGGTTCTAGGATAAAAGCCTCCTTTTCTTGCCGCGCTCAAGCACAGAGCGCCCGCGTGCCGATACGTGGTGCGCTTGCGCCCAAGTGCTCAGCGCTCGAGCGCAAAGCGCCCACGTGCCGACACGTTGCGCGTTTTCACTACAGCGTCCTGCGCTCAAGCGCAAAGCGCCCACGTGCCGACACGTGGCGCGTTTGCGCTCAAGTGAAAACGCTCGAGCGCAAGTTGCCCCGATGCCGACACGTGGCACGCTTGCGCTCCAGCGCAAGCGCTCGAGCGCAAGTCGCCCCGGTGCTGACATGTGGCGCGCTGGCGCTCGAGCGCAAGTCTCCCCCGTGCCGACATGTGGCGCGCTTGTGCTCAGACGCAAGTCGCCCCGTGCCGACACGTGGCACGCTTGCGCTCAAGCGCAAGTCGCTCCCGTGCCGACACGTGGCGTGCTTGCACTCGAGCGTCAGGCGCTGAAGCGCAAAGCGCCGACGTACCGACGTGTGGCGCACATGCGCTCAAGCGCAAAGCGCCCACGTGCTGACAAGTGGCACTCTAGCGCCTGAGCATACAACACCTAAACGCACAGCGCTCTAGGCGCTGGCCCCCCACGCATCATTTGGATGTCTTTTCCCCCTTTTTTTATATATATATATACATATATATATATACACATATGCATACATATGTACATATACACATACTCCACGACACTGCCCCTGTTAGAAAAAAATTTCTAACGGGGCGCTGCCCCGCACCTCGCAAGGGGGCTGCTAGCCCTCTTGACCCCCAGCCCGCTATCCGGGTAGCGGGACCCCCGTAAAAACTCTGCGTGGCTCCCGATATATCCAAACCCCCCTTTCAAAACACAACACACGTACACTGCATATTGAGTTCGCATGACCAGTTTAACCCGTTAATCGGAAGTTCCCTCGTTCCAAAGGCGAGGGGTAATTAACGGCAGCTTAGTTTGCGGCTGCCGGAGATTCGGATCCGCACAATCATTAAACCCCGGCCTACCCCAAGCAGGGGGAATCTGTAGTAGGCCTGACAAGCGCGCGCGTCCCATCTCAATGGGGTGACGAAAAAAACCCTACAGATTCTGGCACGCCCAGTGGGACCAATCTCTCCTCCCATATTTCGGGTTAAGCATTCATGCGGACTCAATCAATATACATACCTATATTTAAACTAAAATAATGCTTTTTCATGCAGGTTTTCAAGCAATCACTCTCCAACAATGTCTCCAAGGACGATCTCAGCTCTCAGCACGACTCCCGTCTCCTACACGATGAAGATGGACTTCCGGACGGTCCTTCCGGCCAGTCTCAGGCGACAATGGGAGGAGGGGCCGCTACCATTCGGCTCCATCCTGTTCGTGTCAGCTAATGCCATCCCGGCTCCTCAAGCTCCAGCAACAGACAGACCGGTCTCGAAAGGCAGGAGACCGAATGTGGTAATCTCGAGGGTGTAGGGTTCCTAGGCACCCTAATGAGGTCTCACAAGGCATCAACCATGCCAATTTCAAATTTAAACGGTGCCGAGAAACCCTAGAACGGATCGTTGACTAGATTTCTAGGCGAAAAAAAAACTAGTTAACACTTAACTACAAGTAAACGGAAATACAACCTTTGTAGATCCGGTCCTCCACCTCCACGGCTCCGTGATGAGGTCCTCTCCGCTGTCCAAATCAAATCCCGGGCTCTAGCGTCGGCTTCATCGGAGAAAAGAGCGGGCTAGGTCATCGACGACGTGCCGAAGATGATCTACATCGAGGCATCGCTAGATCAAGCTCCAACTTCACCAAGTCAAGAAAACTTGTGAAGGAAACACACTCTACTACTTGGCAAGAGGTAGAGGATGAAGAAATAGGAAGTGGGTAGACTTTAGAATTGGATTTCTCACTCATTTTCATCAATCACCATTGATGAAGTGAAGCTTTCTTCATGAAGGAAGATGAAGAAGAAGCTAATATTATGATAAGTTATTTTTAAAATCAAAAGAAAATGAAAACTTATCATAATGTAAACCATGGTCAAGTGTAGAGATTAAACCAAGGTTAGTTGGAATGGTTAGGGTTAAGGATGAGATAAGAATGGTTGACTTGATCAAAGCTTCAAGAAACTTCAACATAAAACAAAATAAGCCACCATCCTTAAATAATTTCCAAAATGAATATATAAATAAATAAATAAATAAGATAATCAAAACCCTAATCATTAACTTAACCATGGTTTAAACTTTACACTTAACCAAGTTAACATGTATCATCAAACATGATACATGCAAGTGCACAAAAGTATATCACATATACAACTTGTGAACTTCAAGTGAGAAAATCCATTTAAAGTGAACCGATACTAGTTAATGCAAAGTAATATATCAAATATATAATTATACATTAAATCATTAAATCAACACTTGATTTAACGATCCGGTCATATCACATATAACCGACTAGTATCCAATGTATCGGTTTATCGAATCAATCCTTGATTCGATAACTAGGGTATATCGCATATAACCTAATCGATACATTCTTCGCGAGAAAGGAATACGGTATCACATACACGCATTATTCTCGGTCCCGCACATATCTCATATGCGCTCCTATTTCGTTTCGCTTGAGCCAGGAAACCTCTGTGTAGGACTCTAAAGACTCGTCAATACGCCGGCAGCAGGCGATGATCATATCAAACACCCACAAGCCGCAAGCGGTCTGCTAAACGTAACGGCCACCCGGGTATTGAGCGATCTGAAGATCGACGAGCAAGCCCGCTCACACTCCAGTGAATCCAACCAGTAACATTACCGTACAGTCCGGTCTGTTCGTCTGATATGTCGCATATCTCGCCTAGGGGTGGTAAACGTCAGACCCCAATAGCTCGATAAGTCGTGTCGATATGAGGTCTATAACTGTTCGAGAAACTACTGGTAACACTTACCAGTAAATCTCAGCAACCCTGGCCAGGGATTTCCTGTTATAGCCAATCGAACACAGCGCAACATCAACTCCCTATACCGGGAGAGACGAATCCCCTCCTATCGCTCATTGCCTCCATGTGACTCGGGACTGTACCCAAAAACCACCGTTTTGCACGCCCTCTTGGACGTGGTAAGATGGAAATCAAAGCACAGTGGGAACCACACAAGACTCTATGACGATCTCGGGTCAACAAACTACTCTGTACCAGTGTCACCAGAGAACTGCCATCTGACGTGAGGTATAATACCATCTGGGAGTTCTCGGCGAGTCCGTCCAGTGTACCCAGTCTCTACTGAGCACCCGTACACCATCTCTGACGTCAAACACCAATGGATATGGGATCATCCATCGTCCATCTGTATAGGTCGAGAAGGTATACGCTAGTCTACTCTGGTATATCGATGCCCCGTCTCGATACACCCACGACTAGGGACTTTGAAGGATGTACTTATAGACTACCATGTCCCCACTAGTATGATCCGCATCATAATCCAGGTAGTCAAGTACACATCCTAAGGGCTTTACCAACATGTAACAGAGAGACAATCAGTATACACGTTAAGGTAAAGAGTAACCAGATAGCATACTATCATGTCGAGCAAGAAAGTCTTCCCTATATATGTCCCAGCATCCACTACAATATACATCCAATGTACAGTAATGGCTTCTAGGGCATACATATAACTAACAATCTCCCACTTGCACTAGGGCCATCTGTAGCAGTGGTTGTAGTATCTCATACTCAACCATCCCATAAAAGTCTCTCTCTGGGAACAGGCCTTTGTGAGTGGATCCGCTGTGTTGTCCTCTGAGTCTACTCTCCTAACCTCGATCTCCCTGGAGATCAACCATCTCCATGATCACGTGACACTGCCTTAGAATATGTCTGGATCACTGATGGGATGGACGTTCCTTGGCATAAGCCACAACTCCATTGTCTCACAATGGTTGGTACGTAGTTTATCTCATGAACCAATATACACCCAAACATCCGCCTTGGTAGCATCTTAAGTAGCGATGTATCCTGCCTTTATCGTCTAGTATGTCACGGTATCTAGCTTGGAACTCTTCCAACATACCGTCCCTTTACTGAGGGTAAAGACAATGCCTGTGACTGACATTCAGTCGCCTTTATCACCTTGGAACCATTCCAATGATTCTCTCCAGGGTCGATTGATACCTTCTCACTACAACTAGTGAGAATCCTAACATCCATTTAGATCTATCTTATAGATCCAAAACCTAGGATTTAGTAGGTATCACTTTGATCCTATATGGAGAATCATTGTGATAAGCGGAGATTGATCGAGCGTAGCATAGGAAACTCTTTTCTTATCAAGAGTATGTCATCCACGTACTCTACGAGGATCGTCACCATACTCCCTACTACCTTTTTGTTTATACAAGGTTCATCTACCATTTTGATGATGTCAACTTCTTTGACTAATTCATCAAAACAGATGTTCCAACTCCGCGATGCCTGCTTTATCAAATAAAGCATCTTGCACACGTTTCCGCTGCTCCCACTGTCTACGAAGCCCTCTGGCTGTGTACTTATAGACGCTCTCTTCCAAATCATTATTTAGAAAAGCAGTCAAGACACCCAACCACCAGATATCGTAGTCATGGTATGTAGCCGTGGCAAGTAGGATCTGGATGGACTTAAGCATAGATCCTTAGAAAAGGTTTCAACATAATCCACACCTGGTCAATGATGCAAACCTTTAACAAGTCTAGCTTTGAAAGTCTCAACTTTTCCATCTACACCAAGTAATCTTCTTAAGATATACTTGCTCCTGATGGGGATTTAACCCTTCAGATATAGCAACCAAAGTCCATACTTTGTTGGTGTACATGGATTCCATCTCAGATCACTAAGCATCCATCCATTCTTACAGAGTCTTACTCCTGATGGCCAGCTCGAAACTAGTTGGGTCATCATCTCATGATGCAATCCTCGCTCCCACTGTCATAGAGAAACAGAAGTATCTCTCAGGTGGGTGAGGAACCCTACTAGATCGGCGGAGAGGCTGAGGTTCGTTGGAATCTACTGAATCCTTTGGTTCTATCAAATCATCTGCTGCAGTCTGTATAGCTGGAACATTTCCAGTTCTTCATAACAGACCTTGCCTTGAGCTTGTCCGGATTTTGCTTTTAGACAAAGGCTGGACAACCCCAAATCTTAACTAGCTTAAGATATGGGCTCTTCCCTTTCCATATCACATATGAAGTGGTAGGCATCTGATTTGATTCGAACCCTATTCAATAGGTATGCAACTTCTTAAGTGCATAACACCCAATAGGAAAAAGGTAACTCAGTAGTACTCATCATAGAGCACACCATATCATATAGGGTGTGATTGCTCCGCCCCGATATACCATCGTGCTATGGTGTATCCGGAGGAGTAATGCCGAGAGAGAATCTCATTCTCCTTTAGAATAGTCCAGGAATTCCGTGCTCAAGTATTCTCCTCCTTGATCTCATCAAAGGACATAATACTTATACCCGTATTGGTTCTCTACTTCTAACTTATATTCTGTGAATATCTCAAAAGGTTCGGACTTGTGTTTCAACAGGAACATATGTCTGAATCTTGAGAGATTATCAGAGAATGTAATGAAGTACAAAGAACCGGTCTTGGCATGTGTAGACAGGGGACCTACATACATCAACATGTATCATCCCAAGAGTTCACTAACTCTTTCTCTGTTTTCAATAAACAGAGCTAGTGTCATTATATCTTTATGACATGACTGGCAAGTTTCCCAAGATGTAGATTCAAACTGATTTAAATATGCATCTACATGTAACTTCAGCTAGTCGGGTCACATTGATCTGACCTAGTCTACAATACCTTAAGAAGGATCCGTTCATTTCTGAACTCTTCCTCTTATGTGTGTTCCATATACTAAGAACTGTAGTTTGATTTAGAACATCAACGCTTTTAGATAACGTGCCTGAACCGATCAACTTTTGATATAGGAAATGTTCAAAACATTATCCAACAATACAAAATTTTATCATTTCTTTACTAATAAAGAGACTGATATGATTTTTAATATCAGGTTCGGTATCTAACAACATTCGTTCAGAATCAATGTATTGGTAATACAGGGTGACAGTGACCAACAGACTTGGCTGCAACACTTGCCCCGTTTTCTGCCTCATGAAACTTATCACCCGTTCTCAGTTCTCTACCTTTCTGTAGCCCTATGTAACATATTACATATCTGGGATCCTGATCTGGTATCACATACCCAGGACGTAAAGGATACTGAGAAATAGTTCTCTGTAATGAACACACCCGAAGATGATGCATCAGCATGCACTCTCTTCGTTTGGGCGGCACGGGAATTCTGGTAATCCCCTATTTCCTGCTCTGTCTTATAACAATTATAAGTTGGAGCGGGACCAACGTTCCCCAGCTCAGTATAACAAGCGGGTTCGGTCAATATTCCGTATTATTATCTTGATTAAGGCGTGATATGGTCGCTACCTGGAGAGAGAGAGAAGAAAACACTCATCGTGCGCTCTGTCAAGAATAGATTGGTTATTATTTTATCTAATCAGGATGGCTCCCACTGCTTTTTATCAAATCTTCCTTCAAACCCTAAAAGGAAATACTAGCCGGGATTAATTACACACTACAAGTTCGCCAATCTTTCAGCCAGGCCAGTGTCGGTACTTTGAGGGAGGTCCCCCGTGCTTTCGCACGAACCTAATTAATGTAAACCTCGTTTTCCCAGAGGCGTAACCCCGTTGACACCTTTCTAGACACCTACTTGATCGGCTAATTGTAATGTATAAAACTCTCCCAGGAGTAACAATTACTCACAGCGGGTATCGGGATCCAACTATCTCATAGAAGGTACGCAATCTCATTGCAAATTTCAACACTTGAAATTCCCGATAATATTTTGCCCCTAGCGTCCTATGACCTTGACAGAGGTCAACAAACCATAGGCTGCTAGTCAAGTTCAACCCGTCATTTCCTGATTGAAGTAAACCCACCCGCATGACCCTTGACAGAGGTCAACAAGGTCGCACGACTACCCTAAATCAATCACATCATATGCTTATGCAGATAAGCACTAATCAGCTACCGCACACTACGCCTTGACAGAGGTCAACAAACGCAGCACGAATACTAACCAGTACATATCTGAAATGACGGAGGGCTACGACAGGTTTTTCTGAAAACCTATTGCGTAATGAACTTGATATCGTTGTAGAATCAAATGATTTTAAAATGGAGTGCTTTTGAGGCTTTTCTAGTTTTGCTAAAGGAGTCACTCCCGGTGAAGGGATCGTCGGTCCTTTCCTTGTCGAATGAGATGCGGGATATATCATATATATCACTGTGCAAAGCAAAAACTCTTAAAAGCAATCAAAAGACAAACCGAGTGTGTAGCATCTGCCAGTTATTGCTAAAGGAGTCACTCCAGGTGAAGGGATCTCGGTCATTTCCTCATCGAATAAGGTGCAGGATATATCACATATACCTCTGTGCAAAGCAAGAACTGTAGCTACCTGTTTTATTTTGAAATTCGATTCTACAACATCTTAGGTTTCTTTTATTTCATTAATCACATTAATGAAGTCCCATCATTTAAATACCTAAACATCACAGATAAATACGACGTACACTTATGCCATCCGCATTCGCCTTGATGTCCCCTCGTGCACCGTTAGGTTAGGTAACTAACGGCAGAGCAGGGCAGGGCTAGCACGGGTGTAAAACATAAGTAACGTCTATATAATATATCATATATACTATATACTGTATCTATCACAGAACATCACATGATCACATCACAGATATCGCAGCAGAAGAAACATATGAAATATTGGATATACTAGGACGTCCGTGTTTTCAATATGAGCCAGTATAAAACACGGATTCCACGGTCATGATGAATAGCCAAACCCACACCCCTAGACCCCTACGAGAGCGGCAAGCAACCCTACCAATTCTGGAGTTAGGAGACCCGGACTCGACTCCTCGAGTTGGTCTCCCACTGGACTCCAGAACCCTGTTACTTGTGCTCCCCTCCTTGGGTCTATCCTAGTGCGGAAAAGTAAATAATATACAAAGGATGACAACTTCCGCAACCTGGAAGTGCCCCAATAAAAGAATATTACATACAAGTTTTTACATGAATGAAAATGAAAAACACTCATCTCACATAAAAAAAACCCGGCTATTCAAACACGACGATCCAATATAACATACCCAGCAACACATAACATCACATGTCATCAACGTAAGTAAATATGCGCATCCCAATTGTCGTTGACATATAGCAACGAAACCGGCGATATCACATATTACACTTACGGTCACAGAAAAGAAAGTGTAAAACTACAACAGTTGGAATCCGCAACCACCTCAGACATCGCATGCCTGACCAAATGAATTCCTTATACATCGCATGCCTAACAATTATAAACCCCGCATTTTAGTCTCATTATCGAAAACACTTTTCAATATCAAGTCGGGCAATTCAACAAGATTCCCGACATCCTGATCGAATGCTCGTCGCAAACTTTAGTAGGCGGCCGCACCCCCGATACCGTCGACGAAGTGCACCAAGGCGGAACACCGCTGCCGCGAGCACCCGGATGGATGCTTTCGGCGACGGGGTTCTCCTACAGTCACTTGGTCGGGGCTATGGGACGAGGCTGTCTATTAAGTTTACCCGGCGAGTATCCGCGTACACTACGTGATTGCGACGGACTTTTGATCACATCAAAATTCCGTGGCAACCGATCAAGTGAGACTAAATTGCTAGATTTATAACATTCATTCAGTTATCTCATAACTTTTGTGAATTCCAATTATTGTATCCCATTCCGGATAAATAGAAAATGTTAAACTTTTCGATCAAACAATCGAACACCCAAGTTTTCCCGATACAGATCAACACATGAAATAAGTTTAAAAAACATTCAGTTCGTGCCTCAGTACCAACGGCCCAGCCGTAGAAGGTTCAAGCCAACGCCTCATATGTGGCACGCCGTACTGCCCCAAACCCGAAGGTTCAAAGGGCAGTTCAAGACGGTCACATAATCGAGTTAAGGTTTGTTGTCTTCTAGAGGGACCATCGCGTTACTTGCACTACTTAGAATGTCGTTAAACTACGGAAAGATCCAACACTTGGAAATTTCCCGACAGGGGAAAAGTTGGGTATTTATATCCGGTCGAACTTTTTAACATATTCAAAAAATTATCCGGAAAGCCACTTAGACAAAATCTGATACTCCGATCAAAACACCGAATCCCCAAAACAACTCCAGAAAATTCAACTCTTGAATAAATTTTAAAAATACCTAGAGAACTCAGCACCTGAAACAATGAATTACTGTGCAAACAGTTAGGGCTGACGTCATAATTATGCCGCGGAACCGCCGCATAAGCTAGGCTTATGTCGCGGTTCCGCCGCCGATTACACTGTTCATGCAAAACTTTTTGCGCCGTAATTCTTAGATTTCCCTGCTAAGTTTTCTGCATATTTTTAATTTGGAAAAATCCACGATTTTGGAAAAAGTCCAGAGAGCATGTTTAGGTTTGGGTTTTCGGGTCGTTCGGACTTCAAACTCCGTCTAGACTTCGCCTAAGGCTCTAGATAGGCTCTGATACCACTGTAGGGTTCCTAGGCACCCTAATGAGGTCTCACAAGGCATCAACCATGCCAATTTCAAATTTAAACGGTGCCGAGAAACCCTAGAACGGATCGTTGACTAGATTTCTAGGCGAAAAAAAAAACTAGTTAACACTTAACTACAAGTAAACGGAAATACAACCTTTGTAGATCCGGTCCTCCACCTCCACGGCTCCATGATGAGGTCCTCTCCGCTGTCCAAATCAAATCCCGGGCTCTAGCGTCGGCTTCATCGGAGAAAAGAGCGGGCTAGGTCATCGACGACGTGCCGAAGATGATCTACGTCGAGGCATCGCTAGATCAAGCTCCAACTTCACCAAGTCAAGAAAACTTGTGAAGGAAACACACTCTACTACTTGGCAAGAGGTAGAGGATGAAGAAATAGGAAGTGGGTAGACTTTAGAATTGGATTTCTCACTCATTTTCATCAATCACCATTGATGAAGTGAAGCTTTCTTCATGAAGGAAGATGAAGAAGAAGCTAATATTATGATAAGTTATTTTTAAAATCAAAAGAAAATGAAAACTTATCATAATGTAAACCATGGTCAAGTGTAGAGATTAAACCAAGGTTAGTTGGAATGGTTAGGGTTAAGGATGAGATAAGAATGGTTGACTTGATCAAAGCTTCAAGAAGCTTCAACATAAAACAAAATAAGCCACCATCCTTAAATAATTTCCAAAATGAATATAAAAATAAATAAATAAGATAATCAAAACCCTAATCATTAACTTAACCATGATTTAAACTTTACACTTAACCAAGTTAACATGTATCATCAAACATGATACATGCAAGTGCACAAAAGTATATCACATATACAACTTGTGAACTTCAAGTGAGAAAATCCATTTAAAGTGAACCGATACTAGTTAATGCAAAGTAATATATCAAATATATAATTATTCATTAAATCATTAAATCAACACTTGATTTAACGATCCGGTCATATCACATATAACCGACTAGTATCCAATGTATCGGTTTATCGAATCAATCCTTGATTCGATAACTAGGGTATATCGCATATAACCTAATCGATACATTCTTCGCGAGAATGGAATACGGTATCACATACACGCATTATTCTCGATCCCGCACATATCTCATATGCGCTCCTATTTCGTTTCGCTTGAGCCAGGAAACCTCTGTGTAGGACTCTAAAGACTCGTTAATACGCCGGCAGCAGGCGATGATCATATCAAACACCCATAAGCCGCAAGCAGTTTGCTAAACGTAACGGTCACCCGGGTATTGAGCGATCTGAAGATCGACGAGCAAGCCCGCTCACACTCCAGTGAATCCAACCAGTAACACTACCGTACAGTCCGGTCTGTTCGTCTGATATGTCGCATATCTCGCCTAGGGGTGGTAAACGTCAGACCCCAATAGCTCGATAAGTCGTGTCGATATGAGGTCTATAACTGTTCGAGAAACTACTGGTAACACTTACCAGTAAATCTCAGCAACCCTGGCCAGGGATTTCCTGTTATAGCCAATCGAACACAGCGCAACATCAACTCCCTATACCGGGAGAGACGAATCCCCTCCTATCGCTCATTGCCTCCATGTGACTCGGGACTGTACCCAAAAACCACCGTTTTGCACGCCCTCTTGGACGTGGTAAGATGGAAATCAAATCACAGTGGGAACCACACAAGACTCTATGACGATCTCGGGTCAACAGCCTACTCTGTACCAGTGTCACCAGAGAACTGCCATCTGACGTGAGGTATAATACCATCTGGGAGTTCTCGGCGAGTCCGTCCAGCATACCCAGTCTCTACTGAGCACCCGTATATCATCTCTGATGTCAAACACCAATGGATATGGGATCATCCATCGCCCATCTGTATGGGTCGAGAAGGTATACGCTAGTCTACTCTGGTATATCGATGCCCCGTCTCGATACACCCACGACTAGGGACTTTGAAGGATGTACTTATAGACTACCATGTCCCCACTAGTATGATCCGCATCATAATCCAGGTAGTCAAGTGCACATCCTAAGGGCTTTACCAACATGTAACAGAGAGACAATCAGTATACACGTTAAGGTAAAGAGTAACCAGATAGCATACTATCATGTCGAGCAAGAAAGTCTTCCCTATATATGTCCCAGCATCCACTACAATATACATCCAATGTACAGTAATGGCCTCTAGGGCATACATATAACTAACAGTGGGTGCCCCAACCCAAACGCAAATCGGTGTCTGGACGGATTTCCATAGCCCCAACTGGGGGCAAAGCCATCGGAACAAAAGAAGTTGCCAGACGTAGTGGGCAAGCCCAGGCGATACCTTCGACGGACACGCGGGCAGATGTCTTCTCAAGCATCCCCATCGCTCGGCCTATGGCGGCTTCCCGAAGAGCAGAAGCCTGCCAAGCGCTTAAGGCAGAGAAGCTGAGGCAGAAGCGGCTCAGATATAGAGCCAACAAAAGGGCTAGGGCTCTGGCCTTATTAAAATTTATGAATTTCCAAAGCCCGGACCGCTCCGTGAAACCAGCTGCCAGTGATGAAAGAATGGCTGAATGTGTTATCCACACTGTCTACATGGCCGGACATGAAGAAACGAACCCTCCTCTTCACAGCCATGGTGATGATATGGTTGACGCTACCCAGCATCGGATCAATCTAAATAATGAAGAGCGCGCTCTGGCCGATAAGCCAGAGGAGCCCGTGGTTCCTGCGGAATTGAGCTCAGGCAATATAGATTACCCGGTTGTCATAGCCGGAACTACAGAACAAGCATTATTCCAATGGCTTAAAAGGCAATTTCAGGACAGTGATGAGAAGATGGCTGAGGTCTATTCCAAAGTCGACGAGCTGGCAAACGTCATGGCAGATCTCGCGACCCAAGTCGCCCGATTGTAATTACAGCAGAATCAAATTTTGGCTCATGAGCCAGGGATTGATACCCGGGGGCAGCCAACTGATATCCCTTCCAACCTAAAAGCGGAGCGCCTTCGCGAAAAACGGCTGCAATCAGTCTCCAGTCCCTCCGATACATACGCCGGGGGGGAATCGCCTCTGAAAGAGACGCTGGAAAAGGTCTATTCCTTCAAAAGGGAAAAAGTCCACAAGATATTCAAGGACGCCCTAAGAAACGGTCTACAACTGCCGGAATCAAAGAGACCGCAAGAAGCGAATATGACCGACGACCCAGAATATTGCCCCTATCACAGGGTGATAGGTCATACCATTGAGGACTGCTTTGTCTTAAAAGATTGGGTCGAAAGGCAATACAAGACGGGAGAGATAGAACTGTTTAAAGGCGCGTTAGCAAACAGTCAAGCTACGACCGCCGATTTCATGCAAATGGAGACCGGAGCCTTTCGGGAACCTAATCTTCCCAGACATGTGCCATTATCTGAAAAGGGCGAACCAAAGACCGATCGGCCTCGAGGACCAGCATCAGTAAAGGCACCTACTCCGATGGAGAGAAAGAAGAAGGTATACTCCTTCAGGAGGGATGAAGTCCGCAAAATATTCATGGACGCCTTGAACAACGGTCTGCAACTGCCTGTTCCAAAGAGGCCACAGGAAATGAACATGACCGGCAATCACGTATACTGCCCATATCATAGAGTGGTGGGTTATACCATCGAAGACTGCTATATTTTCAAAGATTGGGCAGAGGACCAATATAAGCTTGGAAAAACCTCACAATCCTCGGATGTATCGGCAAGCCGCGGAGCTAGGTCATTAACACAGCTCCGCCAAGATCAAAGTTCAAGGAGCTGGGATAAGCAAAGATGACCCCCACGTCGTTAAACTGGGAACCGTCGACCTCTAAGTCGTTAAACTGAGAATGTAAAAAAAAATATATATGTATGTAAATAAACAAAAAATGTGTAAATAAAAGAAAAATAAAGAAAAGCCGAAATGATGGGGCAACTCGCAAAAAAAAATCAGCGAGTAAAGATAAACATGAAAATAAAGCCGAAATGATGGGGCGACCGCGAATAAATAGACGAAATGATAGGCAATCGCGACCTTCGCCATAAGAAAAGCTGAAATGATAGAGAAATCGCGGTAAAAAAAACAACAAAAAAACAACAACTGGCGAATGATGAGTTGCTCCTGGTACCATATTCCAGTGCAGCGATGCAGATGCCAACAAAAATCCATTTTTTCAAAATTCTTCCGGCCCTACGGCCAGTCCCCAAATTAACTGCCGTATACAATCCACGGGCTCAAATAATTCTCATCATACCCATGCCCCACCATAATCACCAGTTACGCGGCTGGTCTCCGCCTTTGGAGTTATGCTCCATTGAGAAGACCCACTCATGTGTCCTCACGATACATGAAGAGAACAAACCTTTGTGGGATCCTTGCGACTCACAAAGGAAAAACACGCTTAGGAGTCCTCACGACTCCTAATGAGAAAATACACCTGCTGGATCCTCACGACTCGCAGGGAGAAAATGTTTTTATGGGACCCTCAAGGCCCATAAAATTGAAAAGCCTTAGGCGATAAGGACCTAAACCCGTCTCCTAAGCCATCGCTCCGCCAACAAGAGTAGGCAAATGATGAATTGCTCCCGGCACCTCTACTTCAGTGTTAGAAACGCTGATGCCGTCCCCTACCCCAAAATTCCAAGCTCGCCATCAATAGACCCCTAAGTCTTTAAACTGGAAAAAGATGACCTCCAAGTCGTTAAACTGGAAACAGATGACCACCAAGTCGTTAAACTGGAAACAGATGACCTCTATGTCGTTAAACTGGGAACAGATGACCTCTATGTCGTTAAACTGGAAACAGATGACCTCTAAGTCGTTAAACTGGAAACAGTAGACCTCTAAGTCTCTAAACTGGAAACAGATGACCACCAAGTCGTTAAACTGGAAACAGATAGACCACCAAGTCTTTAAACTGGAAACAGATGACCTCTAAGTCGTTAAACTGGAAACAGATGACCGCTAAGTCGTTAAACTGGAAACAGATGACCGCTAAGTCGTTAAACTGGGCACCACAGACCCTTAAGTCTTTAAACTGGAAACAGATGACCGCTAAGTCGTTAAACTGGAAACAGTTGACCTCTAAGTCATTAAACTGGGAACGAGGGAAATCTACTCATGTGTCCTCACGATACATGAGGATAACAAACCTTTGTGGGATCCTTACGACTCACAAAGGAAAAACACACTTAGGAGTCCCCACGACTCCTAAGGAGAAAATACACCTATGGGATTACGACCCATAGGGAGAATTTGCCTTTATGGGACCCTCACGGCCCATAAAATTGAAAAGACTTAGGTGATAGGGATCTAAACCTGTCTCCTAAGCCATCGCTCCCCAATCCCCAAGTGGCAAATGATGAGTCACTCCTGGTACCATATTCCAGTGTAGCGATGCAGACGCCAACCAAATTCCAAATTCCAATCCCCAAGTGGCGAATGATGAGTCGCTCCTGGTACCATATTCCAGTGTAGCGATGCAGACGCCAACCAAATTCCAAATTCAAATCCCTAAGTAGCGAATGATGAGTCGCTCCTGGTACCATGTTCTAGTGAAGCGATGCAGACGCCAACCAAATTCCAAATCCCATACCCCAATGGCAAATGATGAGTCGCTCCTGGTACCATATTCCAGTGAAGCGATACAGACGCCAACCAAATTCCAAATCCCATACCCCAATGGCGAATGATGAGTAGCTCCTGGTACCATATTCCCGTGCAGCGATGCAGACGCCAACAAAGTCCCGAAAGTTTTCCGGCCCTACGGTCCGGATCATACATCCTGTAAAACCCTTATACAATCCACGGGCGTAAGACGATCCCAATCTCTCCCAGTCCTACCGGTGAGACCACATTCAAAGTCCCACCAAAAATAAAAAATATATATATAAAAAAATGGTATGTCTACAAGCAAAATGGGCACGGATGAAAAGCCGAAAGGGCGTCGTGAGTAAAAACAACAGGACTGCCGGCGAGTTTGTGAAAACCCGAAAGGGCGCAAACTCGTAAAAAAAAGAGATGAAATGCACTCACAAAGCCCTCTCGACTTTGTGTGCAGAAAATTCCCGCGTGAGATCCTTACGACTCACAAAGGAGCAACACATTTGGCGGTCCTCACGACTCCTAAGGAGAAAACACACCTACGGGATCCTTACGACCCGTAGGGAGAAAATGCTTTATAAGACCCTTACGGCTCACAAAATTGAAAAGCCTTAGGTGATAGGGATCTAAACCTGTCTCCTAAGCCACCAATTTCCAAATCCTCCCGGGGAAAATGATGAGTTGCTCATAGCATTATTCCAGTGCAGCAATGCAGATGCCAAACAAAAACCCCAATTTCCAAATCCTCTCGGGGCAAATGATGAGTTACTCCTGGCATTATTCTAGTGCAGCAATGCAGATGCCAAACAAAAGCTTCAATTCCCAAATCCTCTCAAAGACAGATGGTGATCCGCTCCTGGTACCATATTCCAGTGTAGCAATGCTGATGTCAACTCAAATCAAACCAACAGTCCCTGCGGCAGAATCATGCTTCGTCTCAGAATGTGCACCCCGTGTCGAAATCATGCTTCGCCTCGGTGTATCTGCCTTCCTGCCGGAATTATGCTCCGCCTCAGAATCAAGTCAACCCGACACTCCGCGCCGGGGAAAAGTCGATCAGCGACACTCCCTGCCGGGGAAAAGTCAACCCGACACTCCACGCCGGGGAAAAGTCGACCAGCGACACTCCGCGCCGGGGAAAAGTCTATCAGCGACACTCCGCGCCGGGGAAAAGTCAACCAGCAACACTCCGCGTCGGGGAAAAGTCGATCAGCGACACTCCATCCCGGGGAAAAGTCAACCCGACACTCCGCGCCGGGGAAAAGTCGATTAGCGACACTCCGTGCCCGGGAAAAGTCAACTCGACACTCCGCGCCGGGGAAAAGTCGACCAGCGACACTCCGTGCCGGGGAAAAGTCGATCAGCGACACTCCGTGCCGGGGAAAAGTCAACCCGACACTCCGCGCTGGGGAAAAGTGGATCAGCGACACTCCGTGCCGGGGAAAAGTCAACCCGACACTCCGCGCCGGGGAAAAGTCGACCAGCAACACTCCGTGCCGGGAAAAAGCCAACCAGCGACACTCCGCGCCGGGGAAAAGTCGATCAGCGACACTCCGTGCCGGGGAAAAGTCAACCCGACACTCCACGCTGGGGAAAAGCCGATCAGCGACACTCCGTGCCGGGGAAAAGTCAACCCGACACTCCGCGCCGGGGAAAAGTCGATCAGCGTCACTCCGTGCTGGGGAAAAGTCAACCAGCGACACTCCGTCTCGAGAAAACGTCCAACAGCAGACACTCCGTGCTGAGGTTACGTCTGCCAGCAGACACTCCGTCTCGGGGAAACGTCCAACACAGACACTCCGTAACGGGGAAACGTCCAACAGCAGGCACTCCGTCTCGGAGAAACGTCCAACACAGACACTCCGAGTCAGAGAAACGTCTACCACGGACACTCCGTCTCGGAGACGCGTCAAGCACCGACCGTCCAAGTCGCAAAAAGGGCAGAACTGACCGTCCATGTCGTAAAAAGGGCAGTGCGTCCCAAAAAGTTGGAACTAAAGCAAGTCGCCTCCACGCAAAAGAAGATCCATCAATTTCATACACACGACCGACATATGCTGTGTGCATTTATTGATGGGGGCAATTTGTTGGGGTAAAAATTTACATCCCGGTTGACCAAGTCAAAATCAAAGTCAACCCCAAGCCAGGTGGGCCTAAGCCCCAGGCAAGCGGGCCCATGCCCAAGCCGAGCCCGCGGCCAGCCTTCCCGTGCCAACAACAAAATCATGTAATAAATAATTTTTAAGTAATTGTTTATGCATGAATGAAAATAAAATGGGCATAAAGCCAATATTTTGTAAGCCTATGGCTTATGTGCAAAAATGAAATGGCACACGAGCCATGAGATGGCTAAAATGCCATTTTTGTAAAGCCCAAGGGGCTATATGTAAATATGTAGGCCTTTAAAAAGCAATATGATGATGAATAAAAAAACACTTTTCATTCCCCCAAAAATTAGGGTTCTTTATGCCTCCTGCTCCTTCTCCAAGGTTCTAAACCTTCTCATTTCTTTTAAATTAAATCAAGAGATTTACTCTTCCTTTTCAAAAACAAGATAGTTTTTCACCACCAAACCCATAAAGGGGAACTTGGATCTGTCTTTAGATCTCAAAAAGGAGTGATTTTTAAAATCTCCTACTTCTTGATCTTCAAGATCCAGCCAAACAACAGGAGGAGGAAGAAGAACCCCCCTTCATCAGCTTCAAAACATCCTAGGAGTTTAACTCCATATATATATATAATAAATATTTCCTTTTTTTGAAGCATAGCTTCTGGTTCTAGGCTAAAATCCTCCTTTTCTCGCTGGCACTCAAGCACAGAGCGCCCGCGTGCCGATACGTGGCGCGCTTGCGCCCAAGCGCTCAGCGCTCGAGCGCAAAGCGCCCACGTGCCGACACGTGGCGCGTTTTCACTACAGCGCCCTGCGCTCAAGCGCAAAGCGCCCACGTGCTGACACGTGGCGCGTTTGCGCTCAAGTGCAAACGCTCGAGCGCAAGTCGCCCCGGTACCTACACGTGGCGCGCTTGCGCTCAAGCGCAAGTGCTCAAACGCAAGTCGCCCCGGTGCTGACACGTGGCGCACTGGCGCTCGAGCGCAAGTCGTCCCCGTGCCGACACGTAGCGCGCTTGCGCTCAAACGCAAGCGCTCAGACGCAAGTCGCCCCCGTGCCGACACGTGGCACGCTTGCGCTCAAGCGCCCAGCGCTCAAGCGCAAGTCGCTCCCGTGCCGACACGTGGCGCGCTTGCGCTTGAGCGTCAGGCGCTGAAGCGCAAAGCGCCCACGTACCGACGCGTGGCGCGCTTGCGCTCAAGCGCAGAGCGCCCACGTGCCGATACGTGGCACTCTAGCGGCTGAGCGCACAGCACCTAAGCGCACAGCGCTCGAGGCGCTGGCCCCCCACGCATTCTTTAGATGTCTTTTCCCCCTTTTTATATATATATATACATATATATATATACATATGTATACATACTCCACGACACTGCCCCTGTTAGAAAAAAATTTCTAACGGGACGCTGCCCCGCACCCCGCAAGGGGGCTGCTAGCCCTCTTGACCCCCAGCCCGCTATCCGGGTAGCGGGACCCCCGTAAAAACTCTGCGTAGCTCCCGATATATCCAAACCCCACTTTCAAAACACAACACACGTACACTGCACATTGAGTTCGCATGACCAGTTTAACCCGTCAATCGGAGGTTCCCTCGCTCCAAAGGCGATGGTTAATTAACGGCAGCTTAGTTCGCGGCTGCCGGAGATTCGGATCCCCACAATCATTAAACCCCGGCCTATCCCAGGCAGAGGGAATCTGTAGTACTCCTGACAAGCGCGAGCGTATTCCCATCTCAATGGGGTGACGAAAAAACCCTACAATACTAGTGGGCTTTGGTTTAAGCCGGATCCTAGTATTAGATTTATTGGATTACATTAGTCTCATCGTATTCGCATTCAGTCGGAATGCGGATGCAGGTATATATATACAGCTGAGGGGTATCCTTGTGATCTGTCACGAGTTTACTTTAGATGTTGCCGTATCTTTTTGTTGGATTAAACATTTGGGTTAATGTTTACTTTGGTGGAAATAGTGAGCTTAATTCATGATGAGATGCATTAATTATGACATGGACAAGGGTGGTGACTCATGGTCTTATTCTTTGAACCATGTCATGTTTAGTGATTGATTTAAGTGTTGAAATGATAAGATGAGAGAGAGAGGGGGCAGCCAAGGGGAGGTTTGCTCTTGTGTTATTCTTGATATCTCACTCTCATTTTATCATACAACATAAGAAAGAAAAGGCTCCTCTTCTTCTTCTTCCTCTAGCTCACCATTTCCATTAATGGCATCATCTTCAACCTCCATCCATACGCTCTCGTGTGTTGAGAATCATTGGATGCTTGAGACAAGTGATCACACACATTCTCTACATCACCTTAGATACGTCGGCTAGCAAACTTCGTGCCCGAGTTGCTTCGGACGAAGCGGGAGCCCGTAAAAGGATTCGAAGTTGTGGTACCCTTTCCGACGAGGAGTCCGGAGATCGGAGATGCCGCGAGGAGCTTGGGTTGGTGGCCAAAGACCGAAGGACACGAAACGATCGGTATAGCTTTTCTAACCCTTCTCTAGTTAGCTAGTCATAGGTTAATGGTTCGATCCGGGATTAAAGTCTACGATAGCGTCGGTTTGAAGTTTAGAAAAAGTTTTCTTTTCCGCATTTTGGCCTCGGATAGATGGCCGGGGCGCTACCGTAGACTAACACCAAGTTCTTCGGGACTGCACCCAACTACCGCCTGTTTGCACGACTCTTTTGAGCCGTGGTAGGGTAGTAATCTAAGAACAGTGGGAACACACTCGAAACGAATAGGAATGTCAAGTCAACAAACTTACATGTACTCATGTCACCCGGGAACTGCTACCTAACGCTAGGTATAATACCAACCGGCAGTTCCCAACGAGTATGTCTAGTGTAACTCATAACCCAATGAGCACCTGTATACTATCTTCGGTACGACGTACCAATGGCTGTGGGACAGACCATTTCCCTTGCTGAGATGAGAAGTGTATACACTAATCTACTCTGGAGTATCGATACCCCGTCTCGATAATCCTACAACTAGGGACCTGCATAAGGATATGCTTATAGCCTACCCAACACCCACTAGTGTGACTGCCATCACAATGCCGGTAGTCAAGCAAAGATCTTAAGGGCTCTACCAATATGGATAAGCGATATGCTAAAAGAAACATATGCATATATTGTGATAGAATCAAACCAAGTAGTATACTACCATTTTGAGCAAGCCTGTTATTATATCTGTGAATATCCCAAGGTTCTAAAATGTAATATACAATCCAGTACTATACAATAATAGCCTCTATGGCATATATCACTAACAACTATAAAGTGGAGTTGAATTAAAGACAAATATTTGGCCTTAAACGTTGTTATGCTTAAGAACGTTGCCCAATCTTATCACTGCACCGGAATTCACGAATCAACGTGTCACAAGTAACGACTTCTTCACTACTTGGAAGCACTATAGTGTCAAGACATTGTCTTGGACGCTAGAAACTCTGTTCAAAAACCTCATCTTGGACGGTAGTGCCGATACCCTAAGTATATAATATTCTTGATATTGTATTAGCCTTCTATTTTCGAAACCTACATAAAATGATTTTCATGAAAACATTGCAGGTTTTAGCACGCTGCATCGACCGGCATATTGCTTCTCACCCCCTTGCTCGAACAAAATGGGAATGAACGGGAAAAAAACCCGATTTAGATAATTGTGATAGCCGCAACGCACTTCTTTTTCAAAACAAAACAAAATCTAGCATACGAAGAAATCAACAGAAGGTCGATATTCACGCATGGCTAACAATGTCCCATTCCCATTGTTTCATTGATATTAAGGATTAAGGAAACGGATAATGACACAATCAAGCGCCAGTTCTCACCAGACATAGATTTGGTCCTAAAATCCAGCCCTAGGGATTGTTTCGCTCTGATGTCGTGACATCTCTTTACTTGCTTCAACAGCCTTAAACAACTATCGCAGTTTTCAAAAATCGTGATTAAATCCTGTCCATATTCTTTATTCTTGCATTAAAATTGCATTTGCTTCCAACCATGCATTCTTCTTCGTATCTCTTCTTAAAGTCTCATCCTAAAATCTAGTTCCAAAGTCGCCAAATTGTGTCATTTTCGGTCTCATCTTTTCCTCTCATCATCTTTACCTTTAACTAACGTTGCTCCGGCAATATTAGTGCAAGAGGGGCATAACCGGGTTGTTTTACATAATATATAGTAGTATGGACAATGAGTTGTTTTCTTCATTTAAAATCATTTTGAGTACCGAATCCCCAATTTCTGATAAAGTGAGTGAAAACATATTTTAATACATTTTTTTGGAAATTTTCTGATTTTTTTAAAAGAATTTATATCAATTTTAAAGTCGTTCACCATGCTTATGTCACTCATAGCTTGGTAAACTATAACACTTCACCCATAGCATAGCATCGTTAACTATAACACTTTTTATATTTAAAAAATGATTTTTAAAAGGATTTTAGGCCAAAATTTCTTTGTAGTTCCCCATGCTTATGGTCATTAACGCACGGTGAACTATAACACTTTTTTTCTTTTAAAAAATTGTTTTAAAAAGGTTTTTAGGCCAAATTTTCTTTGTAGTTCAACATGCTTATTGTTACCAAAGCATAGAGAACTATTTGTCGAATTTCAATAAATTTTAACAATTTTTTCAACAAAATCAAACAAATTTTTGGAACAAGTCTCCATGCGTTGGATGACAACACGCATGGAGAACTGTTCGTCGAATTTCAACAAATTTTAATAATTTATTCAACAAAATTTTGGAACAAATCTACATATATTGGATGACAGCATGCATGGAGAACTGTTCGTCGAATTTCAACAAATTTTAACAAATTTTTGAACAAAATTCAACAAATTTATGGAACAAAATTCAACAAATTTTTGGAATAAGTCTCCATGCGGGGATTACAACACGCATGGAGAGCTGTTTGTCGACTTTCAACAAATTTGAACATTTTTTCAACAAAATTCAACAATTCTTTCAACAAAATTCAACAATTTTTTGGAACAAGTCTCCGTACGTTGGATGACAACACGCATAGAGAATTGTTAGTCAAATTTCAGCAATTTTATCAATATTTTCAACAAAATTCGATGACATTTTTGGAACAAGTGTCCATGCGTTGGATGACAACACACATGGAGAAATACTCGAACGTAACAACCTAAAATAACCATATTTGACCCCATATGCTATAAATAGGGTCTCAAACGCCTGATTTCTTTTCATCCCGAAATTCAATAGCATGGAGGTAATTTCAAAAGTCAGAGAACGACTCCAAAATTCTCAAGCAAACAAGCGGCGAAGCTCTGCGGGATTCGAAGGTGACACAAGACGGAGATACTTTGGAAAACGGGCTTTACCTCCGTCCTTTTTTTATATTTCAATTGCATTTAGATTAGAACCATATTTTTAATATAAAAACCATTTTTTTTTAAATCTGCATCATACATCTTAATCAACAAAACCCATAATGGTAGAGATGAATTATTTCTCCGGTCGTCAGACAGGTAAGTTCAAATCATCCCTTTTCTTTATCTCATTTGCATATCATAGAATAAAATATTACACTGCATTTCCTCATAAATTCTACATTTTTGTGACAGGAAACAGGGAAGAAACAATTGACGAAACTACGAGCCTTCTTGGAGTGCATGCGCTTCAAGGAGAGTTACCAAACTAACAATACAATACTTCCGCACCAGGGGTTTCGACGGATCCAAACAAATCCGCTTGTGGCGTTCGTGATCAAGAACAAAAATCAAGAGAGAATCCATCATGTCTAAAGGACACGATGGGCGATATCCACATTGGTAACTTCAGCTATTTGGCCTTCAGAGTGTTTCCTCACTTGATACCCTAAGACCATCTAGTTTGGGAGTCATCCGCCGAAAGAACTCGCTATATGGGAAACCAAGAAATTAAAACATTAGAAAAAGCTAAGAATAACGAAGCATGCCGAGTAATCGGTTGATCTAGGCCTAATCAAGCCCAGATGGTCGCATAGAAAAGTTTGGTTCACAATAAGACATGTAACCGGTGATCTAGGCCTAAGCAAGTCCGAGTGATCTCGTTAACTAATAATAGGAGACATGATAGTTTTGAGTCGATGTTTTTGAAACTAAACGATACTATTTGCACGAGCACAAAGATGTATAAGATCTTAAGTTAAAGGATAGAAAGGAGTGAAAAATAGGTTTGGAATTTTCTAATCTAAAGTAATAGAGTTTCTAATTCTTGATAATTAACATTAGGACTAGAGTTGAAAGCGATCCTGAAAAACTAGCTGGACTTGGGATTTTGTGGGTGTAATCCATTGAACACCTTCACGAGACAATACTCATCCTCTAGGATAACCTAGAGATTTAACTGCTTATTGCACGTGCTAAATACAAATAGTTATACCTACAAAAGTAAGTTAGGATTTTTCTTTCTTTAGAATAACATGGTTTTGCTGAAGGCAAGCAAAAAATAGGTTTAGGAGTATTTGTTCATCACAATTAATTGCATTATATACCATTCATCTACACTTATTGTATATAAATAAGTGCTATTAACTCTTGACTGCTGCATTCGTATAGATAATAGGTCTAGAAGCTGAAAAGACATATTCTGAGTTAAAAACGATGTATTGGAGCAAAACACGGATATCTGATTCATGCTCTCTGGTGTGATTTTATAAGTTGTGCTAAAATGATCCAGGGTTGATGAGGGACATCTACAAAATACCAGAAGACTGTGGACCAAAATTTGATCCATTTGGTTACAGTGTGACAACGGCTCAGCGGTGGGCATAATTCATTCGCACTGCGGTTCCGTGTTCCTACCACAACCGAATGGGCTCGATTTTGGGCTATTGACACGTCAGAGAGTAATCAGTCCCTTAATGCTTCTAGAAGACCCGAAGCAAACCTATAAAAAATGCAGATCTGAAGGGAGTTGGGGATAATTTTTTTTCGAATTTCGAATGAAAATTACAAAATGAATTTCGAATTTTGAATTTCATTTTTAGGATTAGCTTTTTTCCTCCTTTGCTTGCTAGCTTCAATTGTAGCTCTCAAGTAAAGGTTGGATCTTAGATTAGGGCTTTTGCTTTCCTCTTTCAAATTGTAGCTAGATCCATTCAAAATTATACTTGATCCATGAAGAACCAATGAATTGAAAGATAATTTGTAATCAATTGGTGTTATAACTTTTCTTTGCATTTTGATACCATGATCTTTCATATAATCTACTCTTTGTATTTTTTGATTTTATAATGTGTTGTGAATAGTAATTCCTTGTTGGGAATTAGGTAAGAGTAGAATTGTGATTGCTTTGCCTAATTCTACTCTCTCTTTACTAACTTGATCTCGGTTACTATCTCTTGATCGACGTCATGTACTCTCTAATCCGAGCCGAGAGTGTCGAAACTAGCATGTTTCCATGATCCTATCAAGGGATTTAGTAGTGGTTGATGAAGTTAGGGGTCACGATTAAGATTAGGAATGGAAGGACAAGGATTACGAGACGACGGATCTTGAATATGGTAGGCTATGACTCCTCTCTCCAGTGATTCCGTCCAAGTTCCTAGTACACATTCTCAAATCTCGATCTTAGGATCAATTCCATTTAGGTTAGTACTAGCTATGGAATCTAATTTTACAAGGTATGCTCCACTACCCTAGTGGTATATGCTTGATATTTTGTACTCATAATACCAAATTAGTTGCTAGCTAAAATCTATAACTTTTGGCAATTGCAATTTAGTTGGTAGTTTGACGATATATACTCCACTACCCTAGTGGTATGTGCTTGATATTTCGTGCTCTCTTTAACAAGTTGTAATCGATAATGGAATGGTGGGGGGGAGGGGGGGAGGGGGAGGGAGAAGCAGTTTAAGGATTAGCAGTTTAGTTCTACTCTACTTGATTTCCTAGCAAGTTCCTTCTCACCTTGCATGTCATTCTTTCACTATATTCACAAACAAACTTTCAAACCCCCCTCATATAACTTGATTTAATGAAGCTATTTTGGTCCAAAATTCCCTGAGGACGACCCTTACTCTTCTACTTTGCTTAACCGTGAAGTTGTTGATTGCGGTTAAATATTTCTACACGATTCGTATTCCTATATCTTAAGACCACGCTAAAAATCAACCGAACACCCAGTTCGTCCCAAAACCATTTTTAAAAAGTTATATCTTTTGATTTTATGAAATTATTAGAAAATCTTTTAAAAAATCTTCTGAATCTCTGGGTTAGGGTTTCTTAGAAAACTCTTATGAACCTAGTAGACTTTTCAAACAAACAAAAAGTAACACGAAAATTTAAACATAAAGATCCCATCTTTATTATTAATCATCTCCATTTATTTTTTCCGTTCCTTGGACAATATATTAGTTATATGTATGCCCTAGAGGCCATTACTATACATAGGATGTATATTGTAGTGGATGCTGGGACATATATAGGGAGGACTTTCTTGCTCGACATGATAGTATGCTATCTGGTTGATCTTTACCTTAACGTGTACACTGATTGTCTCCCTGTTACATGTTGGTAAAGCCCTTAGGATCTGTACTTGACTACCTGGACTATGATGCGGTTCATACTAGTGGGGACATGGTAGTCCATAAGTACATCCTTCAAAGTCCCTAGTCGTGGGTATATCGAGACGGGGCATCGATATACCAGAGTAGACAAGCGTGTACCTTCTCGGCCCATACAGATGGGCGATGGATGATCCCATATCCATTGGTGTTTGACATCAGAGATGATATACGGGTGCTCAGTGGAGACTGGGTACACTGGACGGACTCGCCGAGAACTCCCAGATGGTATTATACCTCACGTCAGATGGCAGTTCTCTGGTGACACTGGTACAGAGTAGTCTGTTGACCCGAGATCGTCATAAAGTATTGTGTGGTTCCCACTGTGCTTTGATTTCCATCTTACCACGTCCAAGAGGGCATGCAAAACGGTGGTTTTTGGGTACAGTCCCGAGTCACATGGAGGCAATGAGCGATAGGAGGGGATTCGTCTCTCCCGGTATAGGGGGTTGATGTTGCGCTGTGTTCGATTGGCTATAACAAGAAATCCCTGGCCAGGGTTGCTGAGATTTACTGGTAAGTGTTACCAGTAGTTTCTCGAATTGTTATAGACCTCATATCGACACGACTTATCGAGCTATTGGGGTCTGACGTTTACCACCCCTAGGCGAGATATGCGACATATCAGACGATCAGACCGGACTGTACGGTAGTGTTACTGGTTGGATTCACTGGAGTGTGAGTGGGCTTGCTCGTCGATCTTCAGATCGCTCAATACCCGGGTGGCCGTTACGTTTAGCAGACCGCTTGCGGCTTGTGGGTGTTTGATATGATCATCATCTGCTGCCGGCGTATTGACGAGTCTTTAGAGTCCTACACAGAGGTTTCCTGGCTCAAGCGAAACGAAATAGGAGCGCATATGAGATATGTGCGGGACCGAGAATAATGCGTGTATGTGATACCATATTTCATTCTCGCGATCAATGTGTCGGATGGTTGTATGCAATATAACCTAGTTATCGATTCAAGCGTTGAATCGATAAGCCGATACATTGAATACTAGTCGGTTGTGTGCGACATGACCGGATCATTGAATCAAGTGTTGATTTAATGATTTAATGCATAATTATATATTTGATATATTACTTTGCATTAACTAGTATTGGTTCACTTTAAATGGATTTTCTCACTTGGATTGTGCACATTGTATATGTGATATACATTTGTACATTTGATTGTATCATGTTTGATGATACATGATAGTTTGGTGTATGGATTAAACCATGGTTGGTCAATGGTTAGGGTTTCTTTTGCTTCATTTATTCATTTATTTAACCATTTTATTTATTTTAGAAAAAGAAAATAATGAAGAGATAATGGTGGCTTTCTTTGTTTGTTTATGAACCTTCATGAAGGTTTGACCCAAGTAACCATTTTGTCTTCATGTCTTAACCCAACCATTCACTAACCCTTGTTAATTCTCTACACCTAACTATGGTTTGATTATGATAAGGATGATTATTCTTTTCTATTCTTTAATTCTTATCATAACAATATTCTTCTTCTTCTTCCTTTCTTCACTTGAAGAAAGCAAGCTCCATCAATGGTGATTGATGGAAATGAGTGAGAAATCCAATTCTAAAGTCTACCCACTTCCTATTTCTTCATCCTCTACCTCTTGCCAAGTAGTGGAGTGTGTTTTCTTCACAAGTTTCTTGACTTGGTGAAGTCGGAGCTTGATTTAGCGATGCCTCGACGTAGATCATCTTCGGCATGGACATCGATGACCTAGCCCGTCCATTCTCCGATGAAGCCGACGCTAGAGCCCGGGACTTGTTATGGACAGCGAGGAGACTTCATTATGGAGCTATGGAGGTGGACAAACGGATCTACAAAGGTTGTATTTCCGTATCTCTTAGTTAAGTGTTAACTAGTTTGCATTTTCGCCTAGACATCTATCTAACGATCCGTAGTCTAGGGTTTCTCGGCACCGTATTTTTTGAAATTGGCATGGTTGATGCCTTGTGAGACCTCACTAGGGTGCCTAGGAACCCTACAGTGGTATCAGAGCCTAGCTAGAGCCTTAGGCGAAGTCTAGACGGAGTTTGAAGTCCGAACGAACCCGAAACCCTATCACAAACTTGCTCTCTGTACTTTTTCTAAAATCGTGGATTTTTCCAAATTAAAAACATGCAGAAAACTCAGCAGGGAATTCTAAGAATTACGGCGGAAATTTTTTTTCATGAACAGTGATTTTGGCGGCGGAACCGCGGCATAAGCCTTGCTTATGCGGCGGTTCCGCGGCGGATGTATGACGTCAGCCCTAACATGTTACACAGTAATTCATTGTTTCAGCTTCTGAGTTCTCTGGGTATTTTTAAAATTTATTCAAGAGTTGAATTTTCTGGAGTTGATTTGGGGATTCGGTGTTTCGATCGGAGTATCAAATTTTGTCTGTGTGGCTTTCCGGATAATTTTTAGAATATGTTAAAAAGATCGACCGGATATAAATACCCAATTTTTCCCCTGTCGGGAAATTTCCAAGTGTTGGATTTTTCTGTAGTTTAACGACGTTCTAAGTAGTGCAAGTAACGCGATGGTCCCTCTAGAAGACAACAAAGCTTAACTCGATTATGTGACCGTCTTGAACTGCCCTTTGAACCTTCGGGTTTGGGGCAGTACGGCGTGCCACATGTGAGGCGTTGGCTTGACCCTTCTACGGCTGGACCGTTGGTACTGAGGCACGAACTGAATGTTGTCAGACTTATTTCATGTGTTGAGCTGTATCGGGAAAACTTGGGTGTTCGATTGTTCGATCGAAAAGTTTAGCATTTTCTATTTATCCGGAATGTGATACAATAATTGGAATTCACAAATTGTTATGAGATAACGGAATGAATATTATAAATGTAGCAGTTTAGTCTCACTTGATCGGTTGCCACGGAATTTTGATGTGATCAAAAGTCCGTCGCAATCACGTAGCGTACGCGGATACTCGCCGGGTAAACTTAATAGACAGCCTCACTCCATAGCCCCGACCAAGTGACTGTAGGAGAACCCCGTCGCCGAAAGCATCCGTTCGGGTGCTCGCGGTAGCGGTGTTCCGCCTTGGTGCACTTCGTCGACGGTATCGGGGGTGCGGCCGTCTACTTAAGTTTGCGACGAGCATTCGATCAAAATGTCGGGAATCCTGTTGAATTGCCCGACTTGGTATTGAAAAGTGTTTTCGATAATGAGACTAAAATGCGGGGTTTATAATTGTTAGGCATGCGATGTCTAAGGAATTCATTTGGTCAGGCATGTGATGTCTGAGGTGGTTGCGGATTCCAACTGTTGTAGTTTTACACTTTCTTTTCTGTGACCGTAAGTGTAATATGTGATATCGCCGGTTTCGTTGCTATATGTCAACGACAATTGGGATGCGCATATTTACTTACGTTGATGACATGTGATGTTATGTGTTGCTGGATATGTTATATTGGATCGTCGTGTTTGAATAGCCGGGGGTTTTTATGTGAGATGAGTGTTTTTCATTTTCTTTCATGTAAAAATCTGTATGTAATATTCTTTTAATTTGGGGCACTTCCAGGTTGCGGAAGTTGTCACCGGTTGTATATTATTTACTTTTCCGCACTAGGATAGACCCAAGGAGGAGGGCACAAGTAACCGGGTTCTAGAGTCTAGTGGGAGACCAACTCGAGGAGTCGAGTCCGGGTCTCCTAACTCTAGAATTGGTAGGGTTGCTTGCCGCTCTCGTAGGGGTCTAGGGGTGTGGGTTTGGCTATTCATCACGACCGTGGAATCCATGTTTTATACTGGCTCGTATTGAAAACACGGACGTCCTAGTATATCCAATATTTCATATGATTCTTCTGCTGCGATATATGTGATGTGATCATGTGATGTTCTGTGATAGATACAGTATATAGTATATATGATATATTATATAGGCGTTACTTATGTTTTACACCCGCGCTAGCCCTGCCCCGCTCTACCGTTAGTTACCTAACCTAACGGTGCACGAGGGGACATCGAGGCGAATGCGGATGGCATAAGTGTACGTCGTATTTATCTGTGATGATTAGGTACTTAAATGATGGGACTTCATTAATGAGATTAATGAAATAAAAGAAACCTAAGATGTTGTAGAATCGAATTTCAAAATAAAACAGGTAGCTACAGTTCTTGCTTTGCACAGCGGTATATGTGATATATCCTGCACCTTATTCGATGAGGAAAGGACCGAGATCCCTTCACCGGGAGTGACTCCTTTAGCAATAACTGGCAGATGCTACACACTCGGTTTGTCTTTTGATTGCTTTTAAGTGTTTTTGCTTTGCACAGTGATATATATGATATATCCCGCACCTCATTCGACGAGGAAAGGACCGACGATCCCTTCACCGGGAGTGACTCCTTTAGCAAAACTAGAAAAGCCTCAAAAACACTCCATTTCAAAATTCATTCGATCCTACAACGATATCAAGTTCATTACGCAATAGGTTTTCAGAAAAACCTGTCGTAGCCCTCCGTCATTTCAGATAAGTTGTATATAGTATTCGTGCTGCATTTGTTGGCTTTCGTCAAGGTGCAGTGTGCGGTAGCTATATGCTGCTTATCTGCTAGCATACGATGCGATTGGATTAGGGTAGTCGTGCGGCTTTGTTGGCTTTCATCAAGGGTCGTGCGGGTGGGTTTAATTCAATCAAGAAATGTACGGGCTGAACTTGACTAGCGGGCTATGGTTTGTTGGCTTTCGTCAAGGTCATAGCATGTTAGGGGCAAAATATTATCGGGAATTTCAAGTGTTGAAATTTGCAATGAGATTGCATACCTTCTATGAGATAGTTGGATCCCGATACCCGCTGCGAGTAAGAGTTACTCCTGGGAGAGTTTTACACATTACAATTAGCCGATCAAGTAGGTGTCTAGAAATGTGTTAACGAGGTTACGCCTCTGGGAAAACGAGGTTTACAGTAATTAGGTTCGTGCGAAAGCACGGGGGACCTCCCTCAAAGTACCGACACTAGCCTGGCTGAAAGATTGGCGAACTTGTAGTGTGTAATTAATCCCGGCTAGTCTTTCCTTTTAGGGTTTGAAGGAAGATTTGATAAAAAGCAGTGGGAGCCATCCTGATTAGATAAAATAAAAACCAATCTATTCTTGCAAGAGCGCACGCTGAGTGTTTTCTTCTCTCTCTCTCCAGGTAGCGACCATATCACGCCTTAATCAAGATAATAATACGGATTATTGACCGAACCCGCTTGTTACTCTGAGCTGGGGAACGTTGGTCCCGCTCCAACTTATAATTGTTATAAGACAGAGCAGGAAATTGGGGATTACCAGAATTCCCGTGCCGCCCAAACGAAGAGAGTGCATGCTGATGCATCATCTTCGGGTATGTTCGTTACAAAGAACTGTTTCTCAGTATCCTCTACGTCCTGGGTATGTGATACCAGATCAGGATCCCAGATATGTAATCTGTTACATTGGGCTACAGCTAGGTGGAGAACTGAGAACGGGTGATAAGTTTCATGAGGCAGAAAACGGGGCAAGTGTTGCAGCCAAGTCTGTTGGTCATTGTCACCCTGTATTACAAATATATTGATTCTGAACGAATGTTATTAGATACCGAACCTGATATAAAAAATCATATCAGTCTCTTTATTAGTAAAGAAAGGATATAATTTTGTATTGATGGATAATGTTTTGAACATTTCCTATATCAAAAGTTGATCGGTTCAGGCACGTTATCTAAAAGCATTGATGTTCTAAATCAAACTACAGTTCTTAGTATACGGGACACACACAAGAGGAAGAGTTCAGAAATGAACAAATCCTTCTTGAGGCATTGTAGACTAGGTCATATCAATGCGACCCGACTAGCTGAAGTTACTTGTAGATGCATATTTAAATCAGTTTGAATTTACATCTTGTGAAACTTGCCAGTCATGTCACAAAGATAAGATGACCATAGCTCTGTTTATTGGAAACAGAGAAAGAGTTAGTGAACTCTTGGGATGATACATGTTGATGTATGTAAGGTCCCCTGTCTACACATGCCAGGACTGGTTCTTTGTACTTCATTACATTCTCTGATAATCTCTCAAGATTCAGACATATGTTCCTGTTGAAACATGAGTCCGAGCCTTTTGAGATATTCACAGAATATAAGCTAGAAGTAGGGAACCAACACGGGTATAAGTATTATGTCCTTTGATGAGATCAAGGAGGAGAATACTTGGGCACGAAATTCTTGGACTTTTCTAAAGGAGAATGAGATTCTCTCTCAGCATTACTCCTCCGTATACACCATAGCACGATGGTATATCGGGGCGGAGCAATCACACCTTATATGATAAGGTGTGCTCTATGATGAGTATTACTGAGTTACCTATTTCCTTTTAGGGGTTATGCACTTGAGAAGCTGCATACCTATTGAATAGGTTCGAATCAAATCAGTTGCCTACCACTCCATATGAGATATGAAAAGGGAAGAGCCCATGTCTTAAGCTAGTTAAGATTTGGGGTTGTCCGGCCTATGTCTAAAAGCAAAATCCGGACAAACTCGAGGCAAGGTTAGTTATGTAGAACTGGAAAGGTTCCAGCTATGCAAACTACAGAAGATGATTTGATAGAACCAAAGGATTTAATAGTTACCAACGAACCTCGGCCTCTCCGCCGATCTAGTAGGGTTCCTCACCCACCTGAGAGATACTTCGGTTTCTCTATGACAGTGGGAGCGAGGATTGCATCATGAGATGATGACCCAACTAGTTTCGAGCAGGCCATCGAGAGTAAGACTCTGTAAGAATGGCTGGATGTTTATCGATCTGAGATGGAATCCTTATACACCAACAAAGTGGTTGCTATATCTGAAGGGTTAAATCCCCATCAGGGGCAAGTATATCTTGAGAAGATTACTTGGTGTACATGGAAAAGTTGAGACTTTCAAAGCTAGACTTGTTAAAGGTTTTCGTCATCGACCAGGCGTGGATTATGATGAAACCTTTTCAAGTGGCTATGCTTAAGTCCATCCAGATCCTACTTGCCACGGCTACATACCATGACTACGATATCTGGCGGTTGGGTGCCATGACTGCTTTTCTAAAATGATGTTTTAGAAGAGAACGTCTATAAGTACACAGCCAGAGGGCTTCGTAGACAGTGGGAGCAGCGGAAACGTGTGCAAGATGCTTTATAGGATAAAGCAGGCATCGCGGAGTTGGAACGTCTATTTTGATGTGTTAGTCAAAGAAGTTGACATCATCAAAATGGTAGATGAACCTTGTATAAACAAAAAGGTAGTAGGGAGTATGGTGACGATCCTCGTAGAGTACGTGGATGACATACTCTTGATAGGGAAGGAGTTTCCTATGCTACGCTCGATCAATCTCCGCTTATCATAATGATTCTCCATATAGGATCAAAGTGATACCTCCTAAATCCTGGGTTTTTGGATCTATGAGATAGATCTAATTGGATGTTAGGACTCTCACTAGTTGTAGTGAGACGGTATCAACCGATCCTGGGGAGAATCACTGGAAGTGTTCCAGGGTGATAAAGACGACTGAATGTCAGTCACAGGCATTGTCTTTACCCTCAGTGGAGGGACGGTATGTTGGAAGTGTTCCAAGCAAGATACCGTGACATACTAGAAGATAAAGGCAGGATATATCGCTACTTAAGATGCTACCGAAGAGGCTGTTTGGGTGTATATTGGTTCATGAGATGAACTAGGTTCCTACCATTGTGAGACAATAGAGTTGTGGCTTATGCCGAGGAACGCCGGTCCCATCAATGATCCAGACATATTCTAAGGCAGTGTCACCTGATCATGGAGATGCTTGATCTCCAGGGAGATCGAGGTTAGGAGAGTAGACTCAAAGGACAACACAGCGGATCCACTCACAAAGGCCTGTTCCCAGAGAGAGACTTTTATGGGATGGTTGAGTATGAGATACTGCAACCACTGCTATCAGATGGCCCTAGTGCAAGTGGGAGATAGATGCTAGAGCCCGGGACTTGTTATGGACAGCGAGGAGACTTCATTATGGAGCTATAGAGGTGGACAAACGGATCTACAAAGGTTGTATTTCCGTATCTCTTAGTTAAGTGTTAACTAGTTTGCATTTTCGCCTAGACATCTAGCTAACGATCCGTAGTCTAGGGTTTCTCGGCACCGTATTTTTTGAAATTGGTATGGTTGATGCCTTGTGAGACCTCACTAGGGTGCCTAGGAACCCTACACAATATTATATTGAAACACTAATTAATTAAAAATAGATCTCATCATCTATAAAATTAAATATATGAATCTTTTAAGATTCATCTTTTGGCAACTTCATGGCGTATAACTATTTCAAAATAAAATTACACCACGAAAAACCCTAAAATAATTTTACATCTTAAAACAGTAAACAATATAAATCTAAATGTATATCATAATGAAAAAAACAAAATCTTTGAATTGTTATAACAACATAAGATCTAAAATCAATCTTACGAGATGATGATGCTCAATAACGGTAATTCCTTAAATCGTGACACGTGGCGGATGACGTGTCACATGCGTAAGCCAGTTAGGTCGCTGAGAGCCATGGAGGGGGAACTAGTGTGCTACAGTAGGGGCTTCCCTCAAGCTGTCTCCGAGATTGCACCCCACTCCTTGCCTCCGAGCATCTCAGCAGCCAAAACAAGTGTCCCTTTGTTCTACTCCGAGCTATCACAGGCCCGAACCACCTCGACCCTCCCGGCTCGTCTCCGGGCTACCGCAGAACCAAGATACCTCGGCTCTTCCGCTCGTCCGCGAGCTCTCTCGCCGAGGTCATCTTCCTCGGTCTCATCGACCGACCAACGGCACCGCTCACAGGCGCAACTGCCATCCCGCGAATCTCGCCATGCGCGAAATATCCGCCGGCCACATCCCACGTTCCAGGCCATCACGATCCCCATTAACGAGCCTGTCTCGCCATTAATGGGATATCCCGCTCATCATGCGGGCGTGACGTCGGGAGCCTAACGGCCGGCGTGATTCTCGCACCTACCCTGCCTGCTGCCACCGCTATATAAACCCCTTCTTCAGACGGTTCAAGAAGCAATCTTTACTCCACTAAGCCGTTACTTTGCTCGGATTTCCTCTCTAACTTGACCGTCGGAGGGTCCTCGGTGGGACAACCATCCCGGGACTACCTTGCAGATAGCTCGGCCCAAACAACCTCAAACCCATTTAGATCCACACGCTTCAAGAGCCTGCCTCCAGATCCAATCTCAGCCATCCATCGCCGCCATCAGCAGATCAACGGAAAACAACATCTTGGCGCGATCCCGGTCGCGTCAGCTGGCACTATCTGTGGGAACTCCTTGATTCCATAAAAACAAAAGTTAATCTTCCGATCCCAATCTGACTGCGAGCGGTCATCACGACGATCCAAGCACTAGCCGCCGCCTCTCCCTCAACGGAGGCACGGACGAACCTCCTCCGCCGAACGCCATCAACGCCGTAGCCGTCCGGATAGATCGACTCGCGTCCATGGTGGATCCACTCGTCCTTGTCCAAACGGCAGGACAAGATCCCCAGGTCGCCGCTCCTCCGCCTCGGGACCGGGGCCCCTACAGAGGGAAAGAAGACTCTGCTCGCATCGGCGCTGCCGACCACCGCCTCGCTGTCTCCCACAGCCGCAGGTCCTCCGGGCCGATATATTCGATGATCCGTTGGGCACCGCAAGTCTCGACTCCGGGGTCTTACGCCAGAAAGCTTTGCCCCGAGTCTCGTCGCACTCCTGTCCCTCCCGAGGCGGTGATGGTCAGCTCGCCTTACTCTTCTACTTTGCTTAACCGCGAAGTTGTTGATTGCGGTTAAATACTTCTATACGATTATCTTAAGACCACACTAAAAATCAACCGAACACCCAGTTCGTCCCAAAACCATTTTTAAAAAATTATATCTTCTGATTTTATGAAATTATTAGAAAATCTTTTAAAAAATCTTCTGAATCTCTGGTTAGGGTTTCTTAGAAAACTCTTATGAACCTAGTCGACTTTTCAAACAAAAAAAAAGTAACACGAAAATTTAAACATAAAGATCCCATCCTTATTATTAATCATCTTCATTTATTTTTTCCGTTCCTTGGCCAATATTATCTTGAAACACTAATTAATTAAAAATAGATCTCATCATTTATAAAATTAAATATATGAATCTTTAAAGATTCATCTTTTCCCAACTTCATGGCGTATAACTATTTCAAAATAAAATTACACCACGAAAAACCCTAAAATAATTTTACATCTTAAAACAGTAAACAATATAAATCTAAATGTAGATCTTAATGAAAAAAAAAAATCTGAATTGTTATAACAACATAGGATCTAAAATCAATCTGACGAGATGATGACACTCAATAACGGTAATTCCTTAGATCGTGACACGTGACGGATGACGTGTCACAAGCGTAATCCAGTTAGGCCCCTGAGGACTACGGAGGGGGAACCAGTGTGCTACAGTGGAGGCTTCCCTCAAACCTTGTCTCCGAGATTGCACCCCACTCCTTACTTCCAAACACCTTAGCAGCCAAGCCAGGTTTCCCTTTGCTCTACTCCGAGCTATCACAGGCCCGAGCTTCCTCGGCCCTCCCGGCTCGTCTCAGGGCTACCGCAGAACCAAGATATCTCGGCTCTCCCGCTCGTCCGCGAGCTCTCCCGCAGAGGTCATCTTCCTCGGTCTCATCGACTGACCAACGGCACCGCTCACAGACGCAACCGCTATCCCGCGAATCTCGCTATGTGCGAGATATCCGCCAGCCACATCCCACGTTCCACGCCATCACGATCCCCATTAACGAGCATGTCTCTCCATTAATGGGATATCCCGCTCATCACGCGGACGTGACGTCGGGAGCGTAACGGCCGGCGTGATTCTCGCGCCTGCCCTGCCTGCTGCCACCGCTATATAAACCCCTTCTTCAGACGGTTCAAGAAGCAATCTTTACTCCATTAAACCGTTACTCTGCTCGGATTTCCTCTCTAACTTGACCGTCGGAGGGTCCTTGGTGGTACAACCATCCTGGGACTTCCTTGCAGGTAGCTCGGCCCAAACAACCTCAAACCCATTGAGATCCACACGCTTCAGGAGCCTGCCTCCAGATCCAATCTCAGCCATCCATCGCCGCCATTAGCAGATCAACGGAAGACAACATCTTAGCGCGATCTCGGCCGCGTCAGCTGGCGCCGTCTGTGGGAACTCCTTGATTCCACAAAAACAAAAGTTCATCTTCCGATCCCAGTCCGATAGCGAGCGGTCATCACGATGATCTAAGAACTAGCCGCCGCCTCCCCCTCAACGGAGGCGCGGACGAACCTCCTCTGCCGAACGCCATCAACGCCCTAGCCGTCCAGATAGATCGACTCGCGTCTATGGTAGATGCGCTCGTCCTTGTCCAAACGGCGGGACAAGCTCCCCAGGTCGCCGCTCCCCCGCCTCGGGACCAGGGCCCCTACGAAGGGAAAGAAGACTCTGCTCGCATCGGCGCTGCTGACCATCGCCCCGCTGTCTCCCACAGCCGCAGGTCCCCCGGGACGACATATTCGATGACCCGTTGGGCACCGCAAGTCTCGACTCCGGGGTCTTTCGCCAGAAAGCTTCGCCCCGAGTCTCGTCGCACCCCTGTCCCTCCCAAGGCGGTGACGGTCAGCTCGCCTGCTCCCAGGCTATCCTTAAGCACCAAAAGCCCTCACCAAGAGGCACTGGGCAGTAACCCTGCTCGGCCCATCCTTAATAGGCCACTTACGGCCCCTTCCACGCTAAGAATCAAAAGCCCTCACAAGAGGCAACCGGGCCCGCCCTTGCTCGGTTATCCCTGGCTGGTAGCTCCCTACCCTAACACACTGGGGATCAAAGCCCTCGCCAAGAGGCACCGGGCAGCAACCCTGCCCGGCCCGTCCTTAAGGATCAAAAGCCCTCGCAAGAGGCAACCGGGCCCGCCCTTGCTCGGTTATCCCTGGCTGGTAGCTCCCTACCCCAACATACCAGGGATCAAAGCCCTCGCAAGAAGCAACCAGGCCCGCCCTTGCTCGGTTGTCCCTGGCTGGTAATTTCCTACCCCGCAACGCCAGGGATCAAAGCCCTCGCTAAGAGGCAACTGAGCAGCTTTTGTAGGCCTCTTATGGCCCCTCCTGCACTAAGGATCGAAGCCCTCATCAAAGGGCAGCCGAGCGGCTACCCTGCTCGGCTATTCTCGGCTGGTAGATTCCCACCTCACAACGCCAGAGATCAAAGCCCTCTCCAAGAGGCAATTGAGCAGCTTCACTGCTCGGTCCATCCTTAGCAGGCCTCTTACGGCCCTTCCCGCGCTAAGGATCGAAGCCCTCATCAAGAGGCAGCTGAGCGGCTACCCTGCTCGGCTATCCCCAGCTGGTAGCTCACTACCTCACGATACCGGGGATCGAAGCCCTCACGAAGAGGCAGCCCAGCGGCTACCTTGCTCGGCTATCCCCGGCTGGTAGTTCCCTACCTCGCAACTCCAGGGATCAAAGCCCTCGCCAATAGGCAATTGAGCAGCTTCACTGCTCGGTCCATCCTTAGCAAGCCTTGCACGGCCCCTCTAGCGCTAAGGATCGAAGCCCTCTTCGTGAGGCCGCCGAGTTTCTTCCTGCTTGGCGCATCCCCAGCGGGCAGCCTCCTGCCCATCAGACACTGAGGATCTGAAGCCCTCTTCGCGAGGCCACCGAGTTTCTTCCTGCTCGGCGCATCCCCAGCGGGCAGTCTCCTGCCCATCAGACGTAGAGGATCCGAAGCCCTCTTTGTGAGGCCGCCGAGTTTCTTCCTGCTCAGCGCATCCCCAGTTGGCAGCTTCCTGTCCATCAGACGCTGAGGACCCGAAACCCTCTTCGTGAGGCCGCCGAGTTTCTTCTTGCTCGGCGCATCCCTAGCGGGTAGCCTCCTGCCCATCAGACGCTGAGGACCCGAAACCCTCTTCGTGAGGCTGCTGAGTTTCTTCCTGCTCGGCGCATCCCCAGCAGGCAGCCTCTTGCCCATCAGACGCTGAGGATCCGAAGCCCTCTTCGTGAGGCCGCCGAGTTTCTTCCTGCTTGGCGCATCCCCAGCGGGCAGCCTCCTGCCCATCAAACGCCGAGGATCCGAAGCCCTCTTCGCGAGGCTGTCGAGTTTCTTCCTGCTCGGCGCATCCCCAGCGGAAAGCCTTCTGCCCATCAGACGCTGAGGACCCGAAGCCCTCTTCGCGAGGCCGCCGAGTTTTTTCCTGCTCGGCGCATCCCCAGCGGGCAGCCTCCTGCCCATCAGACGCTGAGGATCTGAAGCCCTCTTCGCAAGGCCGCCGAGTTTCTTTCTGCTCGGTGCATCCTAGCGGGTAGCTTCCTACCCTACAAAGATACGGATCCAAAACCCGCCAAATAAACTCATACTCAACGCGCGATCAGCACCTCAACTCCAGCAAAGAGAGGATATCGACCTTCCCACACTCGTCCTTCGTTCGACTCATACTCGATGCGCGACAACAAGAATGCCGTGTCATCCCCGAACAATCCACCACAAGGAATTACCAGCGCCAAGCCGCACAGAGAGAAACAAGCAGTCCACTCTCGACCCGACCCACAAAATAGATCGAAACGAGAGTAGGGGTCTAATGATGATGCTCAATAACGGTAATTCCTTAGATTGTGACACATGGCGGATGACGTATCACATGCGTAAGCCAGTTAGGCCGTTGAGGGCCACGGAAGGGGAACCAGTGTGCTACAGTGGAGGCTTCCTTCAAACCCTGTCTCCGAGGTTACACCCCACTCCTTGCCCCCGAGCACCTCAGCAGCCAAGCCAAGTGTCCCTTTGCTTTACTCCGAACTATCACAGGCCCGAGCCTCCTCGGCCCTCCCGTTCATCTCCGGGCTACCGCAGAACCAAGATACCTCGGCTCTCCCGCTCGTCCGCGAGCTCCCCCGCTGAGGTCATCTTCCTCGGTCTCATCGACCGACCAACAACACCGCTCACAGACGCACCCGCCATCCTGCGAATCTCGTCATGCGCGAGATATCCGCCGGCCACATCCCACGTTCCACGCCATTACGATCCCCATTAACGAGCCTGTCTCGCCATTAATGGGAGATCCCGCTCATCACGCGGGCATGGCGTCGGGAGCGTAACGGCCGGCGTGATTCTCACGCCTGCCCTGCCTGCTGCCACCGCTATATAAACCCCTTCTTCAGACGGTTCAAAAAGCAATCTTTACTCCACTAAGCCGTTACTCTGCTCGGATTTCCTCTCTAACTTGACCGTCGGAGGGTCCTCGGTGCTACAACCATCCCGGGACTTCCTTGCAGTTAGCTCGACCCAAACAACCTCAAACCCATTGCGATCTACATGCTTCAGGAGCCTGCCTCCAGATCCAATCTCAGCCATCCATCGCCGCCATCAGCAGATCAACGGAAGGCAACATCTTGGCGCGATCCCGGTCGCGTCACGAGAGCACATCTAGCTCTTATACCAATGAAGTGTTTTCATAACCTAAACATGAATAAGAGATGCATAATCTATTATTTTCTAAATGAGATCGAAGTAAACATCGCTTCGGAAATAAAATTAATCTATGATTACCTGACATGATAGAAGGATCGAAATATTGTTGCTCTCACTCGATCTTTGCTCGACGCCTCTTGATCAACAATTCGAGGATAACCACATCGAGAAGGCAAAAAATCCCCGCTATTCACCCCGCTACTAACGCTTAGTGAAAGAAGAGAAGAGGGCATGTTTTGATGGAGGCAAAAACTCTAGCTTAATGTAAATCGTAAATTCTCAACACGCGTCTCAATATATAGGGGCTTTCATAAACCGACTCAGTTGGATTTGGATTCGACTTTGACCTGATCCATCGCTCAATTACTTTGGACGAATATGGGCCGGGCGACCCAATTTTACAATAAGAACAATATGTTGATTGTCAATTTAACCTAAAGACAATTATAAGACTCAATGATTGGGGATAATGATTGTTGTTGTTGTACTATGGTTTGGTAAATAAAATAATTTTTTCACTCTATCAGCTAGAGCTACCTGATGCATTGGTTTCGTTATGTAACAGTATCAATTAATTCTCCACAACTTTTTACTGGATTTCGAGAATACGTAAATGACACCACCACTCTTCATAAATATTTTTTTAAGCTAGTGATCAATTAATCCATGTGGCCTCCTAAATTAGTAATTGCCATGGAGAAACTTCTCGTTTAGTTTTCTTCAACTCGAAGACATTTCTAAAATTCTCGTAGAAAACAAGATAGGATAAGAAAATTTGCCAGAAGCAAATTAATAATTCTTCACGTGACAGCGAAATGATGATGCAATTCTCTCTACGTAACCTTGACCAATTACATTACTGATCATGGTCAATATTTGACAATTTAATATTACTTTTCTTTGTCAGGATCCTCTAAAATCTAGACTTATTCCAAATTTCCACATTTTGAAGGCAGCCACATTAACCTCTGCTTCTTCTTTCTACACATGCACTAATTGCAAGATGTCGCTTGACTAGTCTCATTAGCAAAGTCGCTCACTCAATGTGGAGCAAGATTGGCTCTCAATGTGTGCCGTGATAGAAAGAAATACCATTAATTTTCTAAAACCGGCATTTTATTTACTAACTTCTACTCTCTCGCTGCTGTTTCTTCAATTGTATTCCTAAAATGTTTCACCTTTTCAATTTCAATTTTGCCAGAATAGATCCGAAGCAAAAATTTACGATTAAAATGTAACCAATTCTTTCAAATTTCTTTAGAAATATAATCTATCTAGAGGAAAGTTTTTCTATGTATACATGATAAGTACATAAGTTGCAATGAAAGCTTTATAAGTGAAAGGATTGGCACAGAAACCATTCGAATTTATCAATTTTATTTATGAAAACACCGATTAAGAAAAAACAATAATTAAATTTAATCCCGTAGACGAATGATCATTATGTTTGCAAAAGTTAGTTATTCACGTATGCTTCTGAATCTTTGATCCTGTAACATTAAAAAGTTTTAAATACCCTTTGGACAAGTTCAGAGAAGGATGGCAAAAGATTGCACATTGGTAAAATTACATTCTTAAATACCCATAGGATTGTGAGTGATGTGCAAGAACCCTAAAATATCCCTCAACTCTTATCATAATTTGGAGTTTTGGTGCAAGTGCAGGCATGTTCAATAAGTACAAGTCTAAATCAATTTTTCCTTATTTGAGTCATATTTCTTTTTTATTTGTGTTATTCTTGAATTTAAAATAAATATATTTCAATCCTCATAAAAAAATTCGTTATTGTGGTGGAATGATGTGAACATATAAGTTGTCATCATGTCAATCGAAGTCCGATTCCCATCCGATACTTGTATAAATAGCGAATTGAAAAAAAATACAATTGTGCAAGAAATTCAGGTTTTAGCCCAATGGTTCCAAACCTGAAGAAAATTTCTTAGAGTATACTCAACTCTTATCATAATCGGAGTTATGGTTGAGTTATGGTTTATGCCAAAGTGGAGGATTTGGATTGAGTTATGGTTTTCTTCTGCGTCTGCTAATATTTGTATAAATGCCGAAGATACAAATGAGTTTCGCTGTTGACGTGGTTTACGATAGGAGATCCTCTATCACCGCTCATTTTTACATTGGCGGTAGACGGTCTTGCTCACATGATCCAAAGATGCATGCATATGGGTTTATTAGAGGCATTGGACCCCGGGGCATGAGGTCGGAGGTGATCAACTTACAGTATGCTAATAATACATTGCTGTTTGGGAGACTGTGATCAGGTGGCGTTGTTTAAATGGGTCTTATATTCTTTTGAACTTTGTCAGGGCTGAACATTAACTTTCACAATAGCTCGATGATCTGCTTAAAGGAAAGGTATGCTTGGGAAAAGCGTTTAGTATCTATTTTCAATTTCAAGATGGAGGATTTCCCTGTAACGTATTTAGGTCTGCCATCGGGACCAGGAAATTTGAAGATAGCGGAATGGCTGCCATTGATATACATGGTTCAAGATAGATTGGAGGGATGGAAGGGACGTTGTTTATCTGTAGGTGAGAGGGTGACTCTACTGAACTCGGTTCTGTCAACAATTCCACAATACTACATGTTTTTTTATTTGTTTCCAGATTGGGTGGTCAAAAGGATCGATCAGATCCGGCGTAATTTTCAATAGAAAGGGGGCTTCTAAAGAGAAACGGAAATACAATCTAGTTAGATGGGAGAAAGTTTGTAGATCCGGAAAGGAAAGGGGTCTTGGTGTGAAAAACCTAAAGAATATGAATAGAGCCCTACCGGAGAAGTGGTGGTGGAGGTGGGTGGCAGGTAACATAAAGCATTAATGCAGCGTATGATAACAGGTTTGGTGCTATTAATGCAACCAATAAGAACGTTATGACGACGTCCAGTTTTGTTGAAGGGGTAATGTCTATAAAAGAGTATTTTTTCAAGGGATATCTTATACGATAAGGGATGGTATTTGAATTAATTTTTGGCAGGATTATTGGTGTGGCGACATCACATTGCACGAGAGATTTCCCTTTCTTTTTAAGATGGCTAAGTATAAGGAGGCATCGGTTTTAAGCCAATGGAAGGATGATAAGTGGTAGCCAAGGTTTCAAAAGTCTTTGACGATTGGCGAGAGGAGACAACGACGATTATTGATTGATCATCTTGAGTTTTGGAAACCGCTGGAGAGAGAGAACAAGGACATTGCACTGTGGAAATAGTTGTCAAGTCGGGCTTTCTCTGTTAGATCCTTCTATATTATTCTTAATTACGATGGGGTTGAGTGGCGAGTTGATAGGAATATTTGGAGATTCCCAATATCTCTAAAAGTTTGGGTCTTTGTGAGGTTGGTTTTTAATGATGCAGTCTTAACGGGAGATAATCTAAGCAAGAGAAAATAGGTAGGTCTTTATGCATTATGGGATATGTGAGGCTCAATCGGAAACGGTGAGTCACTTATTCATTAGGTGTCCGTTTGCTTCCAGTGTTTACGATAGGATTTGGAGGTCTTTTGGGTTTTCTAATTTGTTGAGTTCCTCTGGTGAACTTTGGAGTCATTGCTGGAGTGGAATGGATAGAGGGCATCTGGGAAACCGGGAAATTATGGTCTCTGTTGTCTGTCGGAATATATGGATATAACGAAATAATAGAATTTTTAATAATTCTCAGAAATCGTTTTTGAATTTTATGAATGTGATTGAAGGAAACATTGAATTTTGGTCTAGTGGTGTTGTAAAGAGGGTCGAAAAAGGCAAGGACAGTTGCAGAGGACGAGAGCTCGGAAGCGGGCAGGAAAATCCAGTTGGCTTGGCTTTGGTGGATGGGGGTAAGCAAGATAGAGGAGGCCGCTACCGTAATTGATATCGCGCGCCTACGAGGGAAGGTATGTGGAACTAAAGGAAACTGATTTATTTTATGCGAGAATAAAGCTTGTATTTTTCCTTTTATTTTTCTTTTCGCTGTTTTTATTTTATTTGGTTGACCTTTGATGTAGTTTCCGTAAATCGCCGTTTAACGAAACGCGGGGCAATTTTGTTTTCGTCTTATTAAAAAAAATCAAATCATAGCCACAAAAAGTTTTATATCATTTTTATGCTAATGAATAGGGTATTTTGGCCCTACTTTTTTTAACGTAAATAAAAAGCTCTATTTTACCATTCTAATAAAACATCCTAATTAAGTTATATTAAAATCATCCTAGAAAAAGCCTTCTGAAATTAGCAAAGGTATGCGGAAATTAGGAGCCTTGACTAAAGGATCCCTTAATGGAGAGAGACTCTCTAGCAAGTAACTATCATCAACATTTCCTTACAAATTTCCACAGAACACTGGAATGAAGGAAAATATACCAATATTAATTACAAGTCGTAACAAATTAAACCTGTTGAAACATCTATAAATAGAAGCCCTTTCCCATCTTTCAATACAAAACTAAATCAAAGCAAACCAATATCGACCGGGATGGAGAAGTCAAGTTTCTTGGCAGTGTTGTTGATGCTGTGCATGGTGGCTGCGGCACATGCACAATCGGCGTCGAATGTCCGCGCGACATACAATATCTACAATCCGGCACAGAACAACTGGGACCTCAACGCTGTCGGTGCCTACTGTGCAACATGGGACGCCAGTAAGCCATTGGAGTGGCGCAAGAAATACGGATGGACGGCGTTCTGCGGGCCTGTCGGACCTACCGGCCAGGCATCTTGTGGGAAGTGCTTATTGGTAAGACTACATACAGACATCTATATCTAGCATCAATTCCTCTATAGTGGTTGTTGTGATTTTGAAAGATTCCAATAGGTTACCCAATGGACCCAATAGTTACTTCTGAGAAATTATTCGGTATGCATGCTGCAGTTAACATAGCCAAAAGAGGAAAGTTTTAATTGTAAGGCGTCCTTGATTTGGTACAACAAATTGAGATTGAGATCCATGATCCTATCTCTTTCTCTCTCAGGGGTATATGCGTATTATAATTAAATGACGGTGGAAATAGAATTAAAGAAAATTTGACACTCCATTACTTCAGCACTGCAAAAGATAGTAGTCTTTTTTTAAGTCCGATGGAAACAATCCTCGTACAAGTTTGCTGATTCAAATGTCTGATCATTCATGCAGGTGACAAACACCGCAACTGGAGCACAAACAACCGTTCGAATCATCGACCAATGTTCCAACGGAGGCCTGGATCTAGATCAGGGAGTGTTTCAGCAGCTGGACACCAATGGCAACGGCAACGCCAACGGCTATTTGACTGTCAACTACCAGTTTGTTAACTGTGGAGACTAGTTACTAATTCTTAAGTCACGAGCGATCAGTGAATGTTATATTATATATAAACGCATATCCAGGAAAAAATAAATATGAAATAAAGATGTGCTACTAAAAGTCGTACTAATACTTCCATTAGAAGAATAATAAAATCGGTTCGGGCTACTCATGTCCAAACCTTAACAAGCTTGGGTCTTAGAATTGGTATCTTTTTTTTCTCCTTCTTTCTCATGTATTAACTCAATTTCATTTGTGTGTGTGTGTGTACTCTGTGGGCATTTTGTGGATTAGAGGATATAGGGAGTGTTAACTTTTGGTAATCTAATCATGAATCCATCTAGTAATTCCCAGATGAAATTCAATAACATAAAAAGCAGCGGAAATAAAGTATATAGATTATCTCAATCGATTGAAGGAAACCTGTTCTTGTTCTCATGTAATGATCTTCTTGGGACGATCTTCTTTACTCTACGGTCGGAGGGTGACAACACCTTGATGACGAGAAATCCTAGCATAATCACCCCGCAAGCTAACTCTTTACTAATGAAGGAATAAGAAAGAGTAAGAAGATGAGGTGCTCTAATAGGAGGCACAAACCCTACCTCTCTTATCAGATATATGCAAACCCTATTTGGGTTCGACTCGGATATATGTTAGTATATGACCCAACCCGTCCAATCACTTGGATGGATATACTGTAGGGTTACCTTAGCACCTTAGCTAGGTTTTGGCAAGTATCAAACATGCAATTTAAAAATTTTGGGGTGCTAAACAAACCAACCAAGTAATCAAACTAGAGAATTATGGTTAAATATAATATGTAAACAACTTTATATCTAAGTGAATGTGGAATATAATTTTTGTAGACCGGTCCTTCACTTTTAAAGCTCCGTGTAGTAGTCCCTTCGCCCCTAGTAGTGAACATCCGAAGTCTAGTAAGGATCACATGAAAAAATGAACAAGCTTGCTTAATACCTTCGAAACCGAAAATGATCTACGTCGAGAAGACTCAAGCTCATACTATCTCTTCACTAATGGTGAGATTAGCGAAGCAAACATCCTAAACTAAATGGCTAATAGTAGAGTATGATGAAGTAGGAATTTGGCTCACTTTAGATTTGATTTTCTCATAATATTTCATCACTTTGTCAAAAGCTAGAAAGTTTCAAGAGGAAGAAGAAGATGAACTGATGAAGTGATGAAAGAATATCTCATTTTTGTTTCATATGCAACCATGGATGAGTATATCACATATACTAACCCATGTAAAGAGTTAACCATGGTGTATGGTTAATGGTTAGGTCAACAAATATGTTAAGTAAAAACAAAGAAGTGGACTTTAGTCAAAACTTATTTACAAGCTTCTCCAAGCTTCTAGCCATGAGTTAATCCCACTAATTTGTAATTACTTAATAATTATTAAACCCTAATATTAACCCTAGTATGGTGTGAGTCTCATACATCCATGTTGTATGTGTAACCTAGCATGACACACAAATATATCACATATATTTATGTGTGTAAAAACAATACAATTAACATATATCATATATATATTAATGTATCATAAATGAGAAAAATGAATACTTAAGTGAGCCAATATTAGTTAATGTAATTTAATATATCAAATATATAATTATATATTAAATTATTAAATCAACACTTGATTTATAATCCGGTCATATTTCATATAACCGACTAATGTCCAATGTATCAATTTATCGAATCAACAACTCAATCCGATAACCCGGCTATATCACATACAACCGATCGATACACAAATCGCGAAAATAGAATACGGTATCACATACGCGCACTAATCTCGGTCTTGCACGTATCCCATATGTGCTCCTACTCCGTTTCGCATGAACCAGGAAACCTCTGTGTAGGACTCTAAAGACTCGTCAATACGTCGGCAGTAGGTGATGATCATATCAAACACCCACAAGTCGCAAGTGGTCTTCTAAACGTAACGGCCACCCGGGTATTGAACGATCAGAAGATCAACAAGCAAGTCTGCTATAACTCCTGCGAATTCAATCAGTAATACTACCGTACAGTCCGATCTTTTAGTCAGATATGTCGCATATCACAGCCTGGGGGTGGTATAACGTCAGACCCTAATAGCCTGATAAGTCATACCGATGCAAGGTCCATAACGGTTCGAGAAACTATTGATAACACTTACCTGTAGATCTCAGCAACCCTGGCCAGGGATTTCCTGTTATGGCCAATCGAGCATAGCGCAACATCAACTCCCAATACCGGGAGAGACGAAACCCCTCCTATCTCTCATTGCCTCCATGTGACTCGGGACTGTATCCAAAAACAAACTTTTTGCACGATCTCTTGACCGTGGTATGGTGGAAATCAAAACACAGTGGGTATCACACAAGACTCTATGACGATCTCGGGTCTACAGACTAACCTGTACTAGTGTCACCAAAGAACTTCTATCCGACGATAGGTATAATACCATTTAGGAGTTCTCGACGAGTCCGTTCAGTGTACCCAGTCTCCACTGAGCACCCATATACCTTCTCTGATGTCAAACACCAATAGATATGCAATCATCCATCGCCTATCATATGGTTCGAGAAGCGTATACGCTAGTCTACTTTGGAATATTGATGCCCTGTCTCGATACTCTAGGAACTATTATAGGGTGTACTTGTAGACTACCCTTGGCCCCATTAGTATGATCTCCATCATAGTCCTGGTAGTCAAATACACATCCTAAGGGCTTTGTCAACATGTGAAAGCAAGACAGCATCATGTATACAAGTCAACATGTTAAGACAAAGAGCAACCAGATAGCATACTATCATATCGAGTAAGAAAGTCCTCCTTATATATGTCCAAGCATCCACTACAATATACATCCCATGTACAGTAATGGCCTCTAGGGCATACATATAACTAACAATCTCCCATTTGCACTAAGGCCATCTGTTGTAGTATCCAATACCCAACAATATAGCAGTGGTTGTAGTATCCCATACTCAACCATCCCAAAAACTCTCAAATAGTATTTAGGAAAGCAGACATTGGTTAGTGGATCCGCCGTGTTAACCTCAAAATCTACTCTCCTTATCTCGATCCCTTGGAGATCAACCATCTCCCTGATCAGGTGATACCTGCCTCAGAATTTGTCTGGAACGCTGATGGGACCTTCGTTTCTAGGCCAAAACCACAACTCCATTGTTGTCACAATAACAGTTATTGGACACTCAATGGTAGGAACCTTGTTCATCTCATGAACAAGAAATGCCCGGACAACGACTTTGGCAGTATCATTGGTAGCAATGTATTCATCTTTTATCGTCTAGTATGTCTCGGTATCTAGCTTGGAACTCTTCCAACATACCGTACCTGCACTTAGGGTAAAGACAATGTCTGTGACTGAATTTCAGTCGAACTTATCACTCTGGAAGATGGAACCAAGAACTTTCTTTTAGTGCTTCTCAAGTACTTAAGAATGTCCTCTACAGCTGTCCAGTGATTCTCCCAAGATCTGATTGATTTCTGATCACTACACCTAGTAAGTGATCTACATCTGATCTGTACATAACATCGCATGCATGATAGAGCCTACTGCCGAAGTATAGGGTATCCCTTGCACACGAGCTCTCTCCATATCAGTCTTGGGAGACATCTTTTTGGAGAGAGTGATCCAAGAGTAAGTGGACGAACCACTACGCTTAGAATCGTCCATACTAAACCCCTTTTAATATGGTGTTAATGTACCTGGATTTAGGACACTCCCAACATCCACTTAGATCTATCACCATAGATCATAATCTACAAGATGTAGTAGGTATCATCCAGATCTTCTATTGAGAATCCTCGTGATAAAAGGAGCTTGACCGAGTATAGCATAGGAAACCATTTCCTATTAAAAGTATGTCATCTACATACAATACGTGGAAGACAATTTTACTCTCTATAACCTTCTTGTATATACTAGGTTCATCTACATTTTTGATGAAGTCAAACTTTTTGACTGCAACATTAAAACAGATGTTCCAACTCCGCGATACTTGCATTGATCCTGATGGACTTAAGCATAGCTTTGAAAGTCTCAACTTTTCTATCTATACCAAAAATCTTCTCAAGATCCAATTTGCTCCCAATGGGTTTTACCCATTCAGGTGTTATATTCAAAGTCATACTTTGTTGGTGCACATGGATTCTATCTTTGATTGCATGGCATATGGCCTTTTCACAGAGTCGCCACTCGTGATGGCCTGCCTGAACCTAGTTAGGACATTAATTGGTAAGGATTTTCGCTTATGCGTTTCCGAAATCAAAGAATTATATACCGCAATCAAGACGGTGTCGTTTGGTAGCAAGCCGGTTGAGTACGGGTCGGTCCACAGGGAGATGAATTCCTTACCTTTGTGTTTTAACGAGTTAAGTCCGAAAAAATGGTGTTTTTATTTTAAGATCTAATCAATTAAAAGGCTTGCTAGGGTTAGGGTTAGGTCAGTTTGGAAAATCAATTATTCTCACCACTTTCTTTGCCCTAATTAAGAACTTTTAGGTGTTAAGGTAATAGTTAACAAAGGGGATTAGCACGATCGGGAAGAAACTAGGTTTCTTCCTCTAGGTCCTTATCCGTCCATTCTTAACTCTTACCCTAAACTCCATGGAAAACATACACAACCGTTCTTTAACTATGGTATCATCGCTACCTCGTGGGATAGGGTGCCGTAGTGAGCGATGTGTGTATGTATGCATAGAGTCCTATTTAAAACCTATGATGGGCAAGAAAGGGGTGAGAGATTTTCATCTCTCAAACCTTTCCCAAACCTAACCCTAACAAGTAAGGACCTACTCACTCATTAGGGAATTGATAAACGAATTCATTTTTTATGTGATAACTACGGCAGATAAGAAATTTATAATTACGGCAGATAAGAAATTTATAACTAGGGAAGAAAAGAAATTTATAATTAGGGCAGAAAAGAAATTAAAATTACTAAGACAAGATAAAAAAAACTTACTTCTTCATTGATGCACTCTTCGACGATTACAAGGAATTGAAAATTTAAGATCTAGAAATTAAAAGAGGCATCTCAAAAGAGGCACCCAAAAAGAGGCACACCTCAAAAGAGGCTATAGGGTTCCTATTTATAGATAATAGAAACCCTAGGGTTTACATCTGATCCATATCTAGAATTACAAAAATACCCTTAAGAAAACCGAGTCAATGCACCGACACGCACCGCACGTGCACAGAACGGCCGCGGTTCCGCGGCCATAAGCACCATATGGCCGCGGTTCCGCGACTATATGGTGGTCTTGATGCATAATTTCTTCAGGGCTTCATTCTGTTGCTTTTTCCTTCTATTTTCTTCACTTGGTTTTTCAGAATGTCTTCTAGTTTCTTCCAGATTTCTACGGTGTAGAATGTTTTGGACTTTTACCGCTTGCCTCGTGTTGAAGTCTTGAATCTTGCGCTGCCTTTGTCCTTTGTGAAATTGTTCATTGATCTTCGTTTGTCTCTCAAACTGTAAGCATGATCAAGATTCTTTTATTTGTTGGTCGTAGTCTCACTTTTGTAACATCTTTTCATCATTTTCACTGTTTTGTTCCGACAACCTGTAACCTGCAACTATTCAACAGACATGGATCAAAAGCACCTATTTATTTGTAAAATGATTAAGAATGGGGAATATAATAATGCAAAATTATGATATGAACAGCTATCATCTACTATGATGCAATCCTCGCTCCTACTGTCACCGAGAAGACCGTAGTATCTCTCAAGTGCATGAGGAACCCTACCAGATTCGCGGAGAGGCTGAGGTTCATTGGAGACTATTGAATCTTTTGGTTTCATCAAATCATCAGCTGTTAGTTTGTATAGCTGGAACTCCTTCCAGTTCTACCTCATGACCACAAATTTCTTTATAAGAAATTCCTTTTCTAAAAAGGTGGCATGCTGAGAAACAAAACACCTTTTGCTCCTCAGTTTGGTAGAAGATATACCCTCACAAATGTTTGGGATATCCTAACAAACTTATACAGTACTGACCTTGCCTTGAGCTTGTCTGGATTTTGTTTTTCAACATAGGCCGGATGTTTACCGCCGGAAACCGGGAAGACAAACTTCTTGCCTGAATCTAGGGCAGATGCTATTTGGTGTTATCCGTCCACCTCTCCAAAAATGCCAAGTTGATTTATGGCACCGTGTAACGAAGATTCAGACGGATGCGGCCGATATAGCAGACTTCGTCAGATTCCCCCTCATTGTGAGGGTTTTTTGATTGTATGGACGCTCTTCCCTGCAGGCGCAAGCCCCTACAGTTAATTACGCTACCGCATCGCCGTAACCACTTTCTCCTTCTCCAGATGGTCACTTTGTGTCGTGTGTGTTTGTTTGTTTTTTTTTGGTTGCCCATAGATTGTATACGGAGACTAATTTATATTTTCTCCCGTAGGGCGTGGATTAGTCTAAATCCGTATTTTCTTAGATTTGGGTTTGGGTTGGGTTTAAGGATCGTTAGTCTTGTTTTAGACTAAGATCAACTTAAACGTTTGTTAACGATACGTTAGTCTAATTTTAGACTAAAATCTACTTAACAGTTTGTTAAGGATACGTTAGTCTAATTTTAGACTAAGATCTACTTAACATGATCATTTAGATCCAACAAAAGAGCGTTTGGGCTCTATTGTTTTAGTTTAGAGACTTTGCGGTCCATAAGTTTAAGGACATCATAGTCCATGAGTTTAAGGACCCCACAGTCCGTAAACTTTAAGGACATCATAGTCCATGAGTTTAAGGACCCCACAATCCGTGGAATGTCTGGTTGTCGGGACCCGTTACCTCTATGAAGACGTTGAAGGATTACAACGACAAATATCAGAGGAGTGAAGAGATGTACCCTTGAACCAATATTTGTTGGGAGATCTGTAGTCCAATTTGGGACTAAGATCAAAGATTTATGAGCATATGGGCTCAATTTAATCTGAATTGGGGGATTTATGGCCTACTTGGGCTCAGCCCATTCAGTTAAAGTGTTTGAACACTTATTTGGACTCAGTCCATTCATTTTTGAACAAAATGTTAATATTTGTTTGGGCTCATGCCCTTTTTGTTCAATAATGCAGAGCATTAATTTTTGGGTTCTGACACCCCTTCTTCTTTTGTCTTTTTATTGCGTGTTGGACACTCTTCATAGCTTTAGGGCTTTTCTTTAAAGAAACACTTTGTGTTCCCTCATCGTACACTTGAGGAGCATATGACGCGCTTGGCGCTGAGCACCAGATTTAGAGCGCTAAGGCGTTTCCTGTGAGATAGCGCACACGTGAGGAGCGCGTGTTGCGCTTGGCGTTGTGCACCAGTAATGAGCGCAGAGCGCTTCTTGTGAAATAGCGCATGCGTGAGGAGCACGTGGTGCGCTTGGCGCTGTGCACCAGTTAATGAGCACAGAGCGCTTCTTGTGAAATAGCGCACACGTGAGGAGCACGTAGTGTGCTTGGTACTGTACGCCAGTTAATGAGCGCAGAGCGCTTCTTTAAATTTGGAGCGCTAAGGCTCTGCAGCGCTGTGCGCTAAATTTGGAGCGCTGAGGCACTTCTTTAAATTTGGAGCGCTAAGCCTCTACAGCGCTGTGCGCTAAATTTGGAACGCTAAGGCGCTCCTTTTAATTGGAGCGCTAAGGCTCTGCAGCACTGTGCGCTAAATTTGGAACACTGAGGTGCTCCTTTTAATTGGAGTGCTAAGACTCTGTAGTGCTATGCGCTAGATTTGAAGCGCTGAGGCGCTTCTTTTAATTGGAGCGCTAAGGCTCTTTTAAGCAGCTCTGCTTTCTGAGAATTAAATTCTCTCTTATAAGAGACTTTGTCTTATGGATTTAAGAACAAAGTTCTTATTTTATTGGAGATGTTTTCAATCTCTTATGTTTTTGGTGAAAGGCTTTGCCTTTATGGATCTATGATCCTAAGAGAACTGAATTATTCTCCCACTTTTTTATAATGAGATGTTATGATCTCTTTTGTGAAAGACAGTTTGTCTTATAGATCTATGATCTGGTAAAAGAACTAAGTTCTTCTTCTGATGAGATACTTTGTTCTCTTTATTTTACCTTGAAGAAATTCTTCTTCTGCTGAAAGCTTGTTCTTCTCTTTTAACTTTCTCAAAGTTGGTGGTGGGGGGGGGTCCTCTGTGTATGAAACTTATGGGGAGTTTCTCTTCTATCTTCTTCTTTCTTTTTTTGGAAAGAAGGATCATTGGTCGTTGGGACCCACCACCTCTCCGACGACTCTGAGAGATTAGGAAAGAACAGGATGGAGCTTAAGCTTCTCGCTGCTGAAAAAGACTTCTTTGCATTCGCGCACGTGCGTCGCACGTGTTGGGCACACGTGCGTCGCACGTATTGGGCGCACATGTTTGCACGTAGCGTACATGGAGCTTGCGCATATGCGCATTATGGGGGAGCAAGCTCCTATGGAGAACTAATCTCCTTTGAGAATTGAATTCTCTCCTTTTCTAAGAGGTATCCTCTCTTATTTATATGGGAGTGGTAGAGAATGGATCTTTCTTTTTCCCGATGTGGGACTAAAAATGCATCCCTCATGTAGTAGAGCATTACTTTAGATTACACGTGCGTAGCACATTTGCTCATAACTTTTGATCCGAGAAAAATTATGAGCCCCATAATATGTCAAAACGAAGAATTTTTCAAGACAATTTCGATACCATCAGAATTTAGCCATTTCTCATTCGGGAGTTTGTCAAAATACAGCCCGGAAAATACTGGTTCGTATTTTCTTCTTTAGATTACACGTGCATAGCACATTTACTCATAACTTTTGATCCCGGATGAATTATGACGTCCATAATATATCAAATTGAAGGATTTTTCGAGACGCTTTCGATAGAATTAGAATCTAGCTAGTTCTCATTTGGGAGTTTATCAAAATACAGCCCGGAAAATACTGGTTTGCATTTTCTTAAGCGTATCGCTGCCATTTGATACCTTGGGCTCTTTTGCGCAGAAATTTTTGGCGGGAACACCGGAAAACCCCATATCTTAACTCGTTTAAGATATGGTCTCTTCCCATTCCATATCTTGTATGTAGTGGTAGGCCCTGATTTGGATGGAGCCCCATTCAATAGGTATGCAGGTTCTCAAGTGCATAACACCCAAAAGGAAAATAGGTAACTCAGTATTACTCATCATAGAGCGCGCAATATCTCATAGGGTACGATACCTCCGCCCCGATACACCTTTATGCTGTGGTGTATATGAAGGAGTAAGCTGAGAGAGAATCTCATTCTCCTTTTAGAAAGTCCAGGAACTCCATGCTCAAGTATTCTACTCCTCGATCACATCGAAGGACTTAATACTTCTACCCGTCTGGTTCTTAAACTTCAATCTTATATTCCTTGAATTTCACAAAAGTTTCAGACCTGTGTTTCAACAGGAACATTTGTTCGAATCTTGAGAGATGATCAGTGAATATAATGAAGTACAAAGAACCAGCCCTGGGATTTGTAGACTTAGGATTATATACATCATCATGTATCCGTCCTAAGAGTTCAGTAACTCTTTCTCTGTTTCCAGTAAACGGAGTATTGGTCATATTACCTTTAAGTCAAGACTGGCAAGTAGCATAAGATGAAAATTTGAACAGATTCTTATATTCATCCTTATATAACTTAGCTGGTCATGCTGCATTGATATGACCTAGTTTACAATGCCACAAGAAGGATTCGTTCATTTCTGAACTACTCCTCTTATGTGTGTTCTATATACTTTGAGCTGTGTTTTGATTTAGAATGTATATGCTATTATCTAACGTGCCCGATCGAATCAACTTTTGATTCAGGAAAATGTTCACAACATTATGCTCCAATACAGAATTATATCCTTCTTTAACTCAGTAAAGAACATGATATAATGTTGTATATCAGGTTCGGTATGTAAAAAAATTTGTTCAGAATCAATGTATTAATACAAGGTGATATTTGCCAACAGACTTGGCTGCAACAATTGCACCATTCTTTAACACTTAGAGACAAATCACCCGCTCTCATTTCTCTACCTTTCTGTAGCCCATGTAACATATTACATATGTGAGATCCTAATCCGGTATCACATACCGAGGACGTAGAGGATACTGAGAAACAGTTCTCGGTAATGAACATACCCGAAGGAGATGCATTAACATACACCTTCTTTGATTGGGTGGCATGGGAATCCGGATATTCCTCTATATCCTGTTCAGTCTTATAACAATTATAAGAAAGAACGGAACCAACGTTCCCCTGCTCAGTATAATAAGTAGGTTCGGTCAATGCATCCATATTATTATCTTGATTAAGACATGACATAGTCGCTACTAGGAGAGAGAGAAGAAAACACTCCGCGTGCGCTCTTGAAAGATTAGATTGGTTATTATTTTATCTAATCAGGATGGCTCTCACTGTTTTAGTCAAATCTTCCTTCAAACCCTAAAAGGTAAGACTAGTCGGGATTAATTACACTCTATAAGTTCGCCAATCTTTCTGCCAGGCCAGTTTCGGTACTTTGAGGGAGGTTCCCCGTGCTTTCGCACGGACCTAATTAAAATAAACCTCGTTTTCCCAGGGGCTTAACCCCGTTAACACCTTTCTAGACACCTACTTGATCGGCTAATTGTAATGTGTAAAACTCTCCCAGGAGTAACTCTTACTCACAGTGGGTATCGCGATCCAACTATCTCATAGAAGGTATGCAATCTCATTGCAAATTTCAACACTTGAAATTCCCGATAATACTTTTACCCCTAGCGTCCTATGACCTTGACGCAGGCCAAACAACCCATAGTCCGCTAGTCAAGTTCAACCCGTACATTTCATGATTGAATTAAACCCACCCGCACGACCCTTGACGCAGGCCAAACTACGCAGTACGAATACCCTAATCCAATCGCATCGTATGCAGCAGATAAGCACTAGTTAGCTACCGTACACTACGTCTTGACGCAGGCCAAACTACCGCATCACGAATACGAAGTAGTACTTATCTGAAATGACGGAGGGCTACGCAGGTTTTAAGAAAACCATGAGTGTAATGAACTTGATATCGTTGTAGAATCGAGTGATTTTGAAAAGGAGTGTTTTTTAGGCTTTTACTAGTTTTGCTAAAGAGGTCACTCCCGATGAAGGGATCTCGGCTCTTTCCTTATCGAATAAGGTGCAGGATATTTCACAAATACCACTATGCAAAGAAAAAACTATAGAAGCAATCAAAAGACAAACCGAGTGGGTTGTAGCATCCGCTAGTTTTGCTAAAGAGGTCACTCCCGGTGAAGGGATCTCGGCTCTTTTCTTATCGAATAAGGTGATGGATATTCTACAAGGAATACCGCTATGCAAAGCAAGAACTAGAGCTACCAGTTTTTAAATAAGTTTCTACAACATCTTTTGGTTTCTTTTTCTTTCATTAATCTCATTAATGAAGTCCTATCTCTTCCCAAGCATCACAGAAGAAACGAAAGCAGCAATATTTATTATATCTCATATATATAATATAGGCATTCGTCTCAAAACATATCAAGTGATCACATCACAAAATATCAGCAGCAGAAGAATCACATATGAAATATTGGATATACTAGGAATTCCGTGTTTTATTTAAGCCAGTAAAAATGCGGATTCCACGGTCGTGATGAATAGCCAAACACACATTTCTAGACCCCTATGAAAGCGGCAAGCAACCCTACCAATTCTAGAGTTAGGAGACACGGTCTCGACTTCTCGAGATGGTCTCCCACTGGACCCTAGAACCCAGTTACTTATGATCCCCGCCTTGGGTCTATCCTAATGCGGAAAAGTAAATAATATACATCAATGGTAACATCATCCTCAACCCGGAAGTGCCCCAAATAAAAGAATATTACATACAATGAATTTTACATGAATGAAAATAAAAACTCTCATCTCATATAAAAACCCTGGCTATTCAAAACACGACGATCCAATACAACATATCACAGCAACACATAACATCACATGTCATCAACGTAAGTAAATATGCGTATCCCAATTGTTGTTGACATATAGCACCGAAACCGGCGATACACCACATATTACACTTACGGTCGTACAAAAGAAAACGTCAAACTACACCATTTGGAATCCACAATCATCTTAGACATCATAAACCCGAAGTATCACATACTTTGGATTTCATGCCTAACAATATGAATTCCAAATATTGTATCACAATCACAGAAAGCTAGGCGAAGTTTAAAGAATTTGATCGAATCAACGAATTCCCAAATTTCCCAGAAAGCTCAACACTTGAGCACTGTTAAAGTTAACCAGAGACATACCACAGTACCTACGGACCTACAGCTGAAGGCCCGACCCAAGCCTCTTAAGTGGCGCCGCTGATCCGCCGCCAAAACCATATTTTGGCCGTAGATCCGCGGTCACTTAGACGAGTTAGGGTTTCGTTCTTCAGGTGTGTACATAGAATTCCCTGCATGTTTTTCTGAATATTTTTAACATGGAAAATCCAATTTTTGGAAAAATTTCCAGAGAGCGGGTTGTTTCAGGCTTTCGGGGTTCGATCGGAATTCTAACTTCGTAGACAATGCCTAATGCTTTAGCTTGGCTCTGATACCACTGTAGGGTTAGCTTAGCACCTTAGCATGGTTTTGGCAATCATCGAATATGCAATTTAAAAATTTTAGGGTGCTAAACAAACTAACCAAGTAATCGAACTAGAGAATTAGGGTTAAACATAATATGTAAACAACTTTACATCTAAGTGAATGCGGAATACAACCTTTATAGACCGGTCCTTCACTTCTATGTAAGTCTACGTTACCCGTCCCCGGTTCTTTAGGGTTGCGGAAATGGTGAAAAATGTTTTTTCTTTGGTGGTAACATGGACTCAAAATGCGGATCTTTGTTAAATAACTATCTAACAACCTAACTAGGAGTTTTACCTACTCGGTTAGGGGGTTATACCTTAACTTGAACTCCTTCTCTTCGACTCCTTGTGGTGGTCGGATGGTTCTCTCCTCGTCGTCTCCTTGTGCCAAAGATGGATCCACCTGAAAGCTTCTACCTTTGGCTCCAACCTCAATCTTGAGGAAACTAGAACACTTGGTTTGCTAGACCTTGTATACTAGGATGAGTAGAGAAGTGTTTTGGGTTTTATCTCTATAGTTCTTGCTTCTCAACACATGAGACAATAGAACCATGAACTAGAGAGAGAGCAAGAGGAAGAGGGAGAGCTTGAGGATGAGAGAGAATGAGAATGATAGAATGAGCAAGACATTTCTCACCCTTGCTCTCATAATCCAAAATAATCATAACAAATAATAATAATTGAGTATTATGTGATGGTTGTTATCATATCAAATGGCAATATCATTTCATGCATTAAATGCAATTTGTGAACAAACAAGCAAGCAAAGGTCAATGCCAAGAAATGATAGCCATTGTCATGATGATGGTCAACAAGTCCAACCAAGTCAACCGGTCAATTAAGTCAACAAGTCAACAAAGTCAACCTTTCAACCCAACCTGTAAGTCCACGTTGCTCACCCCGGTTCTTACGGGGAGGCGGAAACGGCGAAAAAAAATTATTTGGCTCAAAGCAACATGGACTCAAAAGCAAGATCTTTGCTAAACTAGAAACTAGCAAACTACAAGAGGTGTTAACTACTATGCCGTAGAAAATATACCTCACGAAACTGGTCCTTCGGGTCTTATCTCCGCTGTCCGGCTCGTCCATCCACGCTTCGAGGATCGATCTGGATCTTGGTCACCTCCGCGGCCTTCTTGAGTCGAAGACGATCCACCCGAGAGATGAACACCGAGCTCCACCTCGAGCCGAGGCAACTAGGGCAACGAGATCGCTAGTCTAGATGCCCTAGGTTGTGTAGAAGAGAAAGATGGAGGTGTTTGTCTATGTGGATTCTTTTCTTTCAACACATGAGATCAAAAGAATTTATCAAGAGGAGGAAGATGAAGGAGAAACACTAGCAACCATGGAGCTTTTCTTTTCTTCTCACTAGCAAGAGAGAGAATGAGAATGAGAAAATGAATCTCATTTCTAAAGAAAAAAGGCACCATGGTTGCAATAATAGAAAACAACATCATTATAAATCCTATCATGATAAAGTTGATGCTACATTGAATTGACCATTTTCATAATCAAAAAGAAAAAGAAAATCCAAAGAAGAGTGTAGACCTCTCATGAAGGTCAATGGTCAACCCGGTCAACGGGTCAACAAAGTCAAGAGAGGTCATGGTGGTCAAAAGGTCAACGCAATTAGCCATCACAAAATTATCACTAAAAGGATTAGTAAATAATGTCCCCGGCTCATAATGGTTTTGACCGAACGAATTGCCAAAACCCTAATGAGCCTGCCACATAACGGTTTTGGCCGAACCAACTGCTAAAACCCTAATGAGGCACTTCCTCCTTCATCGCTCCGCAAAACTGTGCATACACACCCGCATCCGCTTTCTGTAGAATGTGAATGCACAGAAGACAAAACAAATCCATCTGTGTAATACTAGGATCCGGCTTAAACCAAAGCCCACTAGTATTGCCTGCCCGAACAACATACGCACACAAGTGCACGTAAGTGATCGTAGCCCTGCCGTAAAACCATACGGTCTCTACAAGTTTCGCTCAGTGCAGGGAAACTCTCTGTGTGGGACTCTAAAATCTCGACACTACGGTGGCAGAGGGTTTAACCACAGACCGCAAGCGGCACTAGCTATACGTAACGGTGCCCAGGTAGATGTCGATAAGAAGGCCGATGAGGTAAACCCATCCGAACTTCTACTGAGCCTGTATGTGACAATCTCCGTACAGTCCGGTCTGTTCGTCTGATACATCGCATGGCGGGCCTAGGGGGTGGCGAACGTTAGTCCCCTAATAGCGGTACAAGTCGTGTCGGAGTGTAGCCCAAAACACCCTGAGATAACACTGGAAACCTACCAGTATATCTCACTTGCCCTGGCCAGGGACTACTCGTGTAATGGCTCTCCTAGACACAGAGCGATGTCAACCCCCAATACCGGGAGAGACGAATCCTGTCTAACCGTCACTGCCTCCAAGTGCTTCGGGACTGCACCCAACTACTACCTGTTTGCACGACTCCTTTGAGCCGTAGTAGGGTAGTAATCTAAGTACAGTGGGAACACACTCGAGGCGAAATGACAGTGTCAAGTCGGCGGACTAAGCTGTACTCATGTCACCTGGGAACTGATAACCGACGATAGGTATAATATCAACCAACAGTTCCCGACGAGTCCTGTCCAGTGTACTCGTAACCTAACGAGCACCCACATACTATCTCCAGTACGACGTACTGATGGCTGTGGGACAGACCACCTCCCCTGCTGGGATGAGAAGCGCATACGCTAGTCTACTCTGGAGTATCGATGCCCTGTCTCGATAGTCCAACGACTAGGGACCTGTATAAGGATGTGCTTATAGATTACCCAGCCCCACAAGTGTGACTGCCATCACAACGCTGGTAATCAAGCAAAGATCCTGAGGGCTCTACTAATATGTATAAGCGATATGCTAAAAGAAACACATGCACATATTGAAGTAGAGACAAACCAAGTAGCATACTACAATTTTGAGCAAGACTGTCAATATAACTGTGAATATCCCAAGTTTCCATTAAGTAATATACAAGCTAGTATGATACAGTAATGGCCTCTAGGGCATATATACTAACACAACCATGGCATAATAATACTTAATTAATATTATCATTAATCATATTTCTTATTCTCATTAGGGTTTAGCAAAAGTCAACAGTCAACAACCCTAATGAGAATCCTCTGCCTCTGTCTCTCTGTCAACCGTGCATACACACCCGCATCCGCGTTCCGTGGAACACGAATACAAACGAGATAAAACCAATCCCAAAACTTACACTAGGATCTGGCTTAAACCAAAGCCCGCTAGTGATAATTGTCCGGACACTAAACGTGCACAAGTGCACGGATGTGACCGAACCCTATCGCAAAACCCTGCGATCTCTACTCTTTTGCCTAAAGGCGAATAGCTCTCTGTGTGGGACTCTAAAGACTTGACACTACGCTGGCAGTGGGTTTAACCACAGACCGCAAGCGGCACTAGCTGTACGTAACGGCCCCCAGGTAGATGCCGATAAGAAGACGGACGAGGTGAAACCCATCTGAACTCCTACCGAGCCTGAATGTGACAATCTCCGTACAGTCCGGTCTGTTCGTCTGAGAATATCGCATGGCGGGCCTAGGGGGGCGGTAAACATCAGTCCCCTAATAGCGGTACAAGTCATGTCGGAGTGTAGCCCAGAACACCTGAGATAACACTGGAAACCTACCAGTATATCTCGCTTGCCCTGGCCAGGGACTTTGTGTAATGGCTCTCCTAGACACAGCGCGATATCAACTCCCAATACCGGGAGAGACGAATCCTGTCTAACCGTCACTGCCTCCAAGTGCTTCGGGACTGCATCCAACTACTATCTGTTTGCATGACTCCTTTGAGTCGTGGTAGGGTAGTAATCAAAGTACAGTGGGAACACACTCGAGGCGAAGTGACAGTGTCAAGTCAGCGGACTAAGCTGTACTCATGTCACCTGGGAACTGATAACCGACGATAGGTATAGTACCAACCAACAGTTCCCAACGAATCCTGTCTAGTGTACTCGTAACCTAACGAGTGTAGGGTTCCTAGGCACACTAATGAGGTCACACAAGGCATCAAGCATGCCAATTTCAAATTTTACAAGTGCCGAGAGACCCTAATACGGATCGTTAACTAGATTTTTAGGCGAAACATGCAACTAGTTAACAACCTATCTAAGGGAACGGAAATACAACCTTTGTAGATCCGGTCCTCCACCTCCATAGCTCCATGATGAAGTCTCCTTGCTGTCCAAATCGAATCCCGGGCTCTAGCGTCGGCTTCATCGGAGAAATGGACGGGCTAGGTCATCGACTACGATGCCGAAGATGATCTACGTCGAGGCATCACAAGATCAAGCTCCCACTTCACCAAGTCATGAAACTTGTGAAGAAAACACCCTTTACTACTTGGCAAGAGGTAGAGGATGAAGAAATAGGAGGTGGGTTCACTTTAGAATTGGATTTCTCACTCATTTCATCAAATCACCATTGATGGAATCAAGCTTCTTCATCTTGAAGAAGAAGAAGAAGAAGAAGATGATGTTATGATAAGAATAATAAAATAGAAAAGAAAATGAATTCTTATCATATACAAACCATGGCTAAGTGTAGAGAATGAATCATGGTTAAGTGGAATGGTTAGGGTTAAGCATGAGACAAAAGTGGTCAAACTTTCAACACTTCATGAAGCTTCATGAAAGATACAAAGAAAGCCACCATATCAATTTATCCTTTTAATTTCCAAAACGAATAAATAAATAAATAAATGAATAAGAAAAACCCTAATCATCAATTTAACCATGGTTTAGTTCTTTACACCTAACCAAATAAGCATGTATCATCAAACATGATACAATCATGTGCACAAAAGTATATCACATATACAACTTGCACAATTCAAGTGAGAAAATACATTTAAAGTGAACAAATACTAGTTAACGTAAAGTAATATATCAAATATATAATTATACATTAAATCATTAAATCAACACTTGATTTAAAGATCCGGTCATATCGCATATGACCGACTAATATCCAATGTATCGGCTTATCGAATCAATCCTCGATTCGATAACTAGGTTATATCGCATACAACCATTCGATACATTCATCGCGAGAATACAATGCGGTATCACATACACGCATTATTCTCGGTCCCGCACATATCTCATATGCGCTCCTATTTCGTTTCGCTTGAGCCAGGAAACCTCTGTGTAGGACTCTAAAGACTCGTCAATACGCCGGCAGGAGATGATGATCATATCAAACACCCACAAGCCGCAAGCGGTCTGCTAAACGTAACGGCCACCCGGGTATTGAGCGATCAGAAGATCGACGAGCAAGCCCGCTCACACTCCTGTGAATCCAACCAGTAACACTTACCGTACAGTCCGGTCTCGTCGTCTGATATGTCGCATATCTCGCCTAGGGGTAGTAAACGTCAGACCCCAATAGCTCGATAAGTCGTGTCGATATGAGGTCTATAACAGTTCGAGAAACTACTGATAACACTTACCAGTAAATCTCAGCAACCCTGGCCCGGGATTTCCGGTTATAGCCAATCGAACACAGCGCAACATCAACCCCCTATACTGGGAGAGACGAATCCCCTCCTATCGCTCATTGCCTCCATGTGATTCGGGACTGTACCCAAAAGCCACCGTTTTGCACACCCTCTTGGACGTGGTAAGGTAGAAATCAAAGCACAGTAGGAATCACACAAGACTCTATGACGATCTCGGGTCTACAGACTAACCTGTACCAGTGTCACCAGAGAACTGCCATCTGACGTAAGGTATAATACCATCTGGGAGTTCTCGGCGAGTCCGTCCAGTGTACCCAGTCTCCACTGAGCACTCGTATATCATCTCTGATGTCAAACACCAATGGATATGGGATCATCCATCGCCTATCTGTATGGGTCGAGAAGGTATACGCTAGTCTACTCTGGTATATCGATGCCCCGTCTCGATACACCCACGACTAGGGACCTTGAAGGATATACTTATGGACTACCATGTCCCCACTAGTATGATCCGCATCATAGTCCAGGTAGTCAAGTACATATCCTAAGGGCTTTACCAACATGTAACAGAGAGACAATCAGTGTACACGTTAAGGTAAAGATCAACCAGATAGCATACTATCATGTCGAGCAAGAAAGTCCTCCCTATATATGTCCAAGCATCCACTACAATATACATCCTATGTATAGTAATGGCCTCTAGGGCATACATATAACTAACAATCTCCCACTTGCACTAGGGCCATCTGATAGCAGTGGTTGAAGTATCTCATACTCAACCATCCCATAATAGTCTCTCTCTGGGAAAATGCCTTTGTGAGTGGATCCGCCGTGTTGTCCTCTGAGTCTACTCTCCTAACCTTGATCCCTTGGAGATCAACCATTTCCATGATCATGTGACACTACCTTAGAATATGTCTGGATCACTGATGGGACCGGCATTCCTTGGCATAAGCTACAACTCCATTGTCTCACAATGGTTGGAACGTAGTTCATCTCACGAACCAATATACACCCAAACATCCTCTTTGGTAGCATCTTAAGTAGCGATGTATCCAGCCTTTATCGTCTAGTATGCCACGGTATCTAGCTTGGAACTCTTCCAACATACCGTCCCTTTACTGAGGGTAAAGACAATGCCTGCGACTGATTTTCAGTCGTCCTTATCACCCTGGAACCCTTCCAGTGATTCTCCCCAGGATCGGTTGATACCATCTCACTACAACGAGTGAGAATCCTAACATCCAATTAGATCTATCTCATAGATCCAAAACTCAGGATTTAGGAGGTATCACTTTGATCCTATATGGAGAATCATTGTGATAAGCGAAGATTGACCGAGCGTAGCATAGGAAACTCCTTTCTTATCAAGAGTATGTCATCCACGTACTCTACGAGGATCATCACCATACTCCCTACTACCTTTTTGTGTAGGGTTCCTAGGCACTCTCAAGAGGTCTCACATGGCATCAACCATGCCAATTTCAAAATTTTACGGTGCCGAGAAACCCTAGACTACGGATCGTTAACTAGATATCAAGGCGATAACAATAACTAGTAGACAACTATACTATGAGAACGGAAATACAACCTTTGCAGATCCGGTCCTCCACCTCCATAGCTCCGCAGTGAAGTCTCCTCGCTGTCCAAATCGAATCCCGGGCTCTAGCGTCGGCTTCATCGGAGAAATGGGCGGGCTAGGTCGTCGACGTCGATGCCGAAGATGATCTACGTCGAGGCATCACTAGATCAAGCTCCCACTTCACCAAGTCATGAAACTTGTGAAGAAAACACACTCTACTACTTGGCAAGAGGTAGAGGATGAAGAAATAGAAAGTGGGTTCACTTTAGAATTGGATTTCTCACTTATTTCATCAAGTCACCATTGATGAAGTCTAGGTTTTCTTCTTGAAGAAGAAGAAGAAGAAGATGATAATATTATGATTAGTTATTAAAATGAAAAGGAAAATCAATACTTATCATAATACTAACCTTAGTTTAGTGTAGAGAATAGACCATGGTTAATTGGTAGGGTTAGGGTTAAACATGAAGGCAAAATGGTCACTAGGTCAAAGCTTCAAGAAGCTTCAAAAACAAACAAAGAAAGCCACCATTTTCTCTACATCATTTTCTTTTGCTAAAATAAACAAAATGGATAAATAAATGAATAAATGAATAAGTAAATGAAGCAAAAGAAACCCTAACCAGTGACCAACCATGGTTTAAACTATACACCAAACTATCTGTATCATCAAACATGATACAATCAAATGCACAAAAGTATATCATATATACAATGTGCACTTCAAGTGAGAAAATCCTTTTTAAAATGAACCTATATTAGTTAATGTAAAGTGATATATCATATATAAAATTATACATTAAATCATTAAATCAACACTTGATTTAACGACCCGGTCATATCGCATATAACCGACTAATATCAATAGTAACAACTAATCGAATCAACACTTGATCCGATAACCCGGCTATAACGCATATAACCGATCAATGTTACAAATCGCGAGAATGGAATACGGTATCACATACATGCATTATTCTCGGTCCCGTACATATCTCATATGCGCTCGTATTTCGTTTCGCTTGAGCCAGGAAACCTCTGTGTAGGACTCTAAAGACTCGTCAATACGCCGGCAGTAGGTGATGATCATAACGAACACCCACAAGCCGCAAGCGGTCTGCTAAACGTAACGGCCACCCGGGTATTGAGCGATCAGAAGATCGACGAGCAAGCCCGCTCACACTCCTGTGAATCCAACCAGTAACACTTACCGTACAGTCCGGTCTCGTCGTCTGATATGTCTCATATCTCGCCTATGGGTGGTAAACGTCAGACCCCAATAGCTCGATAAGTCGTGTCGATATGAGGCCTATAACTGTTCGAGAAACTACTGGTAACACTTACCAGTAAATCTCAGCAACCCTGGCCAGGGATTTCCGGTTATAGCCAATCGGACACAGCGCAACATCAACTCCCTATACCGGGAGAGACGAATCCCCTCCTATCGCTCATTGTCTCCATGTGATTCGGGACTGTACCCAAAAACCACCGTTTTGCACGCCCTCTTGGACGTGGTAAGATGGAAATCAAAGCACAGTGGGAACCACACAAGACTCTATGACGATCTCGGGTCTACAGACTACTCTGTACCAGTGTCACCAGAGAACTGCCATCTGACGTAAGGTATAATACCATCTGGGAGTTCTCGGAGAGTCCGTCCAGTGTACCCAGTCTTCACTGAGCACCCGTGTATCATCTCTGATGTCAAACACCAATGGATATGGGATCATCCATCGCCCATCTGTATGGGTCGAGATGGTATACGCTAGTCTACTCTGGTATATCGATGCCCCGTCTCGATATACCCACGACTTGGGATTTTGAAGGATGTACTTATGGACTACCATGTCCCCACTAGTATGATCCACATCATAGTCCAGGCAGTCAAGTACAGATCCTAAGGGCTTTACCAACATGTATCAGAGAGACAATCAGTATACACGTTAAGGTAAAGAGCAACCAGATAGCATACTATCATGTCGAGCAAGAAAGTCCTCCCTATATATGTCCAAGCATCCACTACAATATACATCCTATGTACAGTAATGGCCTCTAGGGCATACATATAACTAACAATCTCCCACTTGCACTAGGGCCATCTGATAGTAGTGGTTGTAGTATCTCATACTCAACCATCCCATAAAAGTCTCTCTCTGGGAATAGGCCTTCGCGAGTGGATCCGCCGTGTTGTCCTCTGAGTCTACTCTCCCGACCTCGATCCCCTGGAGATCTACCATCTCCATGATCATGTGATACTGCCTTAGAATATGTCTGGATCACTGATGGGACTTTCGTTCCTTGGCATAAGCCACAACTCCATTGCCACACAATGGGAGGAACTAAGTTCATCTCATGAACAAATATACACCCAAACATCCTCTTTGGTAGCATCTTAAGAAGCGATGTATCCTGTCTTTATCGTCTAGTATGCCACGGTATTTAGCTTGGAACCCTTCCAACATACCGTCCCTTTACTGAGGGTAAAGACAATGCCTGCGACTGACATTCAGTCGTCTTTATAACCCTGGAACCCTTCCAGTGATTCTCCCCAGGATCGATTGATACCATCTCACTACAACTAGTGAGAATCCTAACATCCAATTAGATCTATCTCATAGATCCAAAATCCAGGATTTAGGAGGTATCATTTTGATCCTATATGGAGAATCATTGTGATAAGCGGAGATTGACCGAGCGTAGCATAGGAAACACCTTTCTTATCTAGAGTATGTCATCCACGTACTCTACAAAGATCGTCACTATACTCCCTACTACCTTTTTGTATATACAAGGTTCATCTACCATTTTGATGATGTCAAACTGTTTGACTGACACATCAAAACAGATGTTCCAACTCCGCGATACCTGCTTTATCCTATAAAGCATCTTGTACACGTTTCCGCTGCTCCCACTGTCTACGAAGCCCTCTGGCTGTGTACTTATAGACGTTCTCTTCTAAAACATCATTTAGAAAAGCAGTCATGGCACCCAACCGCCAGATATCGTAGTCATGGTATGTAGCCGTGGCAAGTAGGATCTGGATGGACTTAAGCATAGCCACTTGAAAAGGTTTCATCATTATCCACGCCTGGTCGATGACGAAAAACTTTAACATGTCTAGCTTTGAAAGTCTCAACCTTTCCAAGTACACCAAGTAATCTTCTAAAGATATACTTGCTCTTGATGGGGATTTAACCCTTCAGATATAGCAACCAAAGTCCATACTTTGTTGGTGTATAAGGATTCCATCTCAGATCGCTAAGCATCCAGCCATTCTTATAGAGTCTTACTCCTGATGGCCTGCTCGAAACTAGTTGGGTCATCATCTCATGATGCAATCCTCGCTCCCACTGTCATAGAGAAACCGAAGTAACTCTCAGGTGGGTGAGGAACCCTACTAGATCGGCGGAGAGGCTGAGGTTCGTTGGAATCTGCTGAATCCTTTGGTTCTACCAAATCATCTGCTATAATTTGTATAGCTGGAACCTTTCCAGTTGTACATAACAGACCTTGCCTCGAGCTTGTCCGGATTTTTCTTTTAAACATAGCCCGGACAACCCCAAATCTTAACTAACTTAAGATATGGGCTCTTCCCTTTCCATATCGCAAATGAAGTGGTAGGCATAGATTTGATTCGAACCCTATTCAATAGGTATGCAGCTTCTCAAGTGCATAACTCCCAAAAGGAAATAGGTAACTCAGTAGTACTCATCATAGAGCACACCATATCAAATAGGGTGTATCTGCTCCACCCCGATATACCATCGTGCAATGGTGTATACGGAGGAGTAATGCTGAGAGAGAATCTCATTCTCCTTTAGAATAATCCAGGAATTCCGTGCTCAAGTATTCTCCTCCTCGATCTCATCAAAGGACATAATACTTATACCCGTGTTGGTTCTCTACTTCTGCCTTATATTCTGTGAATATCTCAAAAGGTTCGGACTTGTGTTTCAACAGGAACATAGGTCTGAATCTCGAAAAATCATCAGAGAATGTAATGAAGTAAAAAGAACCAGTCTTGGCATGTGTAGACAGGGGACCTTACATACATCATCATGTATCAGTCCCAAGAGTTTACTAACTCTTTCTCTGTTACCAATAAACAGGGCTATGGTCATCTTATCTCTTGTGACATGACTGGCAAGTTTCACAAGATGTAAATTCAAACTGATTTAAATATGCATCTAAAATGTAACTTCAGCCAGTCGGATTGCATTGATATGACCTAGTCTACAATGCCTCAAGAAGGATTCGTTCATTTCTGAACTCTTCCTCTTGTGTGTGTTCCGTATACTAAAGAACTGTAGTTTGATTTAGAACATCAATGCTTTTAGATAACGTGCCTGAACCGATCAACTTTTGACATAGGAAATGTTCAAAAGATTATCCAACAATATAAAATTTTATCATTTCTTTACTAATAAAGAGACTGATACGATTTTGTATATCAGGTTCGGTATCTAATAACATTTGTTCAGAATCAATGTATTGGTAATACAGGGTGACAGTGACCAACAGACTTGGCTGCAACTCTTGACCCGTTTTCTGTCTCATGAAACTTATCACCCGTTCTCAGTTTTCTACCCTTTTGCAGCCCTATGTAACAGATTACATATCTGGGATTCTGATCCGGTATCATGTACCCAGGATGCGGAGGATACTGAGAAACAGTTCTGTATAATGAACACACCCGAAGATGATGCATCAGCATGCACTCTCTTCGTTTGGGCGGCATGGGAATTCTGGTAATCCCCAATTTCCTGCTCTGTCTTATAACAATTATAAGTTGGAGCGGGACCAACGTTTCCCAGCTCAGTATAACAAGCGGGTTCGGTCAATATTCCGTATTATTATCTTGATTAAGGCGTGATAAGGTCGCTACCTGGAGAGAGAGAGAAGAAAACACTCAGCGTGCGCTCTTGCAAGAAAAGATTGGTTATTATTTTATCTAATCAGGATGGCTCCCACTGTTTTTATCAAATCTTCCTTCAAACCCTAAAAGGAAAGACTAGCCGGGATTAATTACACACTACAAGTTCGCCAATCTTTCAGCCAGGCCAGTGTCGGTACTTTGAGGGAGGTCCCCCATGCTTTCGCACGAACCTAATTAATATAAACCTCGTTTTCCCAAAGGCGTAATCCCGTTGACACCTTTCTAGACACTTACTTGATCGGCTAATTGTAATGTGTAAAACTCTCCCAGGAGTAACTCTTACTCGCAGTGGGTATCGGGATCCAACTATCTCATAGAAGGTATGCAATCTCATTGCAAATTTCAACACTTGAAATTCCCGATAATCTTTTGCCCCGAACGATCTATGACCTTGACAAGGTCAACAAACCATAGACCGCAAGTCAAGTTCAACCCGTCATTTCTTGATTGAATCAAACCCACCCGTACGACCCTTGACAAGGTCAACAAGGCCGCACGACTACCCTAACCCAATCTGCATCATATGCATAAGCAGATAAATACTGGTTAGTTACCGCACACTGCGCCTTGACAAGGTCAACAAACGCAGCACGAATACTAAACAGGACTTATCTGAAATGACGGAGGGCTACGACAGGTTTTTCTGAAAACCTATTGCGTAATGAACTTGATATCGTTGTAGAATCAAATGATTTTAAAATGGAGTGCTTTTGAGGCTTTTCTAGTTTTGCTAAAGGAGTCACTCCCGGTGAAGGGATCGTCGGTCCTTTCCTCGTAGAATGAGGTGCGGGATATATCATATATATCACTGTGTAAAACAAAAACTCTTAAAAGCAGTCAAAAGACAAACCGAGTGTGTAGCATCTGCCAGTTATTGCTAAAGGAGTCACTCCCGGTGAAGGGATCTCGGTCCTTTCCTCATTGAATAAGGTGCAGGATATATCATATATACCGCTGTGCAAAGCAAAAACTGTAGCTACCTGTTTTATTTTGAAATTCGATTCTACAACATCTTAGGTTCCTTTTTATTTCATTAATCACATTAATGAAGTCCTATCATTTATATACCTAAACATCATAGATAAATACGACGTACACTTATGCCATCCGCATTCGCCTCGATGTCCCCTCGTGCACCGTTAGGTTAGGTAACTAACGGCAGAGCGGGGCAGGGCTAGCGCGGGTGTAAAACATAAGTAACGTCTATATAATATATCATATATACTATATACAGTATCTATCACAGAACATCACATGATCACATCACAGATATCGCAGCAGAAGAATCATATGAAATATTGGATATACTAGGACGCCCGTGTTTTCAATACGAGCCAGTATAAAACACGGATTCCACGGTCGTGATGAATAGCCAAACCCACACCCCAAGACCCCTACGAGAGCGGCAAGCAACCCTACCAATTCTGGAGTTAGGTGACCCGGACTCGACTCCTCGAGTTGGTCTCCCACTGGACTCCAGAACCCGGTTACTTGTGCCCTCCTCCTTGGGTCTATCCTAGTGCAGAAAAGTAAATAATATACAAAAGGTGACATCTTCCGCAACCTGGAAGTGCCCCAATAAAAGAATATTACATACAAGTTTTTACATGAATGAAAATGAAAACACTTATCTCACATAAAAACCCCCGGCTATTCAAACACGACGATCCAATATAACATATCCAGCAACACATAACATCACATGTCATCAACGTAAGTAAATATGCGCATCCCAATTGTCGTTGACATATAGCAACGAAACCGGCGATATCACATATTACACTTACGGTCACAGAAAAGAAAGTGTAAAACTACAACAGTTGGAATCCGCAATCTCTTTAAACATCACATGCCTAATCAAATGAAATACTTAGACATCGCATGCCTAATCAAATGAAATACTTAGACATCGCATGCCTAACAATTATAAACCCCGCATTTTAGTCTCATTATCGAAAACACTTTTCAATATCAAGTCGGGCAATTCAACAAGATTCTCGACATCCTGATCGAATGCTCGTCGCAAACTTTAATAGGCGGCCGCACCCCCGACGCCGCTGACGAAGTGCACCAAGGCGGAACACCGCTACCGCGAGCACCCAGACGGATGCTTTCGGCGACGGGGTTCTCCTACAGTCACTTGGTCGGGGCTATGGAGTGAGGCTGTCTATTAAGTTAACCCGGCGAGTATCCGCGTATGCTACGTGATTGCGACGGACTTTTGATCGCATCAAAATTCCGTGGCAACCGATCAAGTGAGACTAAAGTGCTATGTTTATAACATTCATTCAGTTATCTCATAACTTCTTGTGAATTCCAATTATTGTATCACATTCCGAATAAGATAGAAAATGTTAAACTTTCCGATCGAACAATCGAACACCCAAGTTTTCCCGAAACAGATCAACACATGAAATAAGTCTAACAACATTCAGTTCGTGCCTCAGTACCAACGGTCCAGCCGTAGAAGGGTCAAGCCAACGCCTCACATGTGGCACGCCGTACTGCCCCAAACCCTAAGGTTCAAAGGGCAGTTCAAGACGGTCACATAATCGAGTTAAGGTTTGTTGTCTTCTAGAGGGTCCATCGAGTTACTTGCACTACTTAGAACGTCTTTAAACCACGGAAAAATCCAACACTTGGAAATTTCCCGACAGGGAAAAAATTGGGTATTTATATCCGGTCGAAATTTTTAACATATTCAAAAATTATCCGGAAAGCCAAATAGACAATATCTGATACTCCGATCGAAACACCGAATCCCCAAAACAACCCCAGAAAATTCAACTCTTGAATAAATATTAAAAATTCCCAGAAAATCCAGCATAATAAAATAGGAGTTACTGTGCAAACAGGGGATGATGATGTCATACTTTAGCCGCGGAACCGCCGCAGAAGGCATGCTTCTGCCGCGGTTCCGCCGCTCTATGTACTGTTCATGAGTCAAATTTTGCACCGTAATTCTTATAATTCCCTGCTGAATTTTTTAAGCATTTTTAATGTGGAAAAAACCCAGTTTTTAGAAAAAGTCCAAAGAGCATGTTTCGGGTTAGGGTTTTGGTTCGATCGGACTTCAAACTCCGTCTACGCATCGCCTAAGGCTCTAGCTAGGCTCTGATACCACTATAGGGTTCCTAGGCACTCTCAAGAGGTCTCACATGGCATCAACCATGCCAATTTCAAAATTTTACGGTGCCGAGAAACCCTAGACTACAGATCGTTAACTAGATGTCAAGGCGATAACAATAACTAGTAGACAACTATACTATGAGAACGGAAATACAACCTTTGTAGATCCGGTCCTCCACCTCCATAACTCCACAGTGAAGTCTCCTCGCTGTCCAAATCGAATCCCGGGCTCTAGCGTCGGCTTCATCGGAGAAATGGGCAGGCTAGGTCGTCGACGTCGATGCCGAAGATGATCTACGTCGAGGCATCACTAGATCAAGCTCCCACTTCACCAAGTCATGAAACTTGTGAAGAAAACACACTCTACTACTTGGCAAGAGGTAGAGGATGAAGAAATAGGAAGTGGGTTCACTTTAGATCTAGAATTGGATTTCTCACTTATTTCATCAAGTCACCATTGATGAAGTCTAGGTTTTCTTCTTGAAGAAGAAGAAGAAGAAGATGATAATATTATGATTAGTTATTAAAATGAAAAGGAAAATCAATACTTATCATAATACTAACCTTAGTTTAGTGTAGAGAATAGACCATGGTTAATTGGTAGGGTTAGGGTTAAACATGAAGACAAAATGGTCACTAGGTCAAAGCTTCAAGAAGATTCAAAAAAAAACAAAGAAAGCCACCATTTTCTCTTCACCATTTTCTTTTGCTAAAATAAACAAAATGGATAAATAAATGAATAAATGAATAAGTAAATGAAGCAAAAGAAACCCTAACCATTGACCAACCATGGTTTAAACTATACACCAAACTATCATGTATCATCAAACATGATACAATCAAATGCACAAAAGTATATCATATATACAATGTGCACTTCAAGTGAGAAAATCCTTTTTAAAATGAACCTATATTAGTTCATGTAAAGTGATATATCATATATATAATTATACATTAAATCATTAAATCAACACTTGATTTAACGACCCGGTCATATCGCATATAACCGACTAATATCAATAGTAACAACTTATCGAATCAACACTTGATCTGATAACCCGGCTATAACGCATATAACCGATCAATGTTACAAATCGCGAGAATGGAATACGGTATCACATACACGCATTATTCTCGGTCCCGCACATATCTCATATGCGCTCCTATTTCGTTTCGCTTGAGCTAGGAAACCTCTGTGTAGGACTCTAAAGACTCGTCAATACGCCGGCAGTAGGTGATGATCATATCAAACACCCACAAGCCGCAAGCGGTCTGCTAAACGTAACGGCCACCCGGGTATTGAGCGATCAGAAGATCGACAAGCAAGCCCGCTCACACTCCTGTGAATCCAACCAGTAACACTTACCGTACAGTCCGGTCTCGTCGTCTGATATGTCGCATATCTCGCCTAGGGGTGGTAAACGTCAGACCCTAATATCTCGATAAGTCGTGTCGATATGAGGCCTATAACTGTTCGAGAAACTACTGGTAACACTTACCAGTAAATCTCAGCAACCCTGGCCAGGGATTTCCGGTTATAGCCAATCGGACAAAGCGCAACATCAACTCCCTATAACGGGAGAGACGAATCCCCTCCTATCGCTCATTGTCTCCATGTGATTCGGGACTGTACCCAAAAACCACCGTTTTGCACGCCCTCTTGGACGTGGTAAGATGGAAATCAAAGCACAGTGGGAACCACACAAGACTCTATGACGATCTCGGGTCTACAGACTACTCTGTACCAGTGTCACCAGAGAACTGCCATCTGACGTAAGGTATAATACCATCTGGGAGTTCTCGGCGAGTCCGTCCAGTGTACCCATTCTTCACTGAGCACCCGTGTATCATCTCTGATGTCAAACACCAATGGATATGGGATCATCCATCGCCCATCTGTATGGGTCGAGAAGGTATACGCTAGTCTACTCTGGAATATCGATGCCCCGTCTCGATATACCCACGACTAGGGACTTTGAAGGATGTACTTATGGACTACCATGTCCCCACTAGTATGATCCGCATCATAGTCCAGGCAGTCAAGTACACATCCTAAGGGCTTTACCAACATGTATCAGAGAGACAATCAGTATACACGTTAAGGTAAAGAGCAACCAGATAGCATACTATCATGTCGAGCAAGAAAGTCCTCCCTATATATGTCCAAGCATCCACTACAATATACATCCTATGTACAGTAATGGCCTCTAGGGCATACATATAACTAACATTTTGTATATACAAGGTTCGTCTACCATTTTGATGACGTCAAACTGTTTGACTACTATATCAAAACAGATGTTCCAACTCCACGATACCTGCTTTATCCTATAAAGCATCTTGTATACGTTTCCGCTGCTCCCACTGTCTACGAAGCCCTCTGGCTGTGTACTTATAGACGTTCTCTTCTAAAACTTCATTTAGAAAAGCAGTCATGGCACCCAACCGCCAGATATCGTAGTCATGGTATGTAGCCGTGGCAAGTAGGATCTGGATGGACTTAAGCATAGCCACTTGAAAAGGTTTCATCATTATCCATGCCTGGTCGATGACGAAAACCTTTAACAAGTCTAGCTTTGAAAGTCTCAACTTTTCCATCTACACCAAGTAATCTTCTCAAGATATACTTGCTCCTGATGGGGATTTAACCCTTCAGATTTAGCAACCAAAGTCCATACTTTGTTGGTGTATAAGGATTCCATCTCAGATCACTAAGCATCCAGCCATTCTTATAGAGTCACACTCCTGATGGCCAGCTCGAAACTAGTTGGGTCATCATCTCATGATGCAATCCTCGCTCCCACTGTCATCGAGAAACCGAAGTATCTCTCAAGCGGATGAGGAACCTTACTAGATCGGCGGAGAGGCTGAGGTTCGTTGGTAACTATTGAATCCTTTGGTTGTACCAAATCATCTGCTGCAGTTAGCATAGCTGGAACTTTTCCAGTTCTACATAACTGACCTTGCCTCGAGCTTGTCCGGATTTTTCTTTTAGACATAGGCCGGACAACCCCAAATCTTAACTAACTTAAGATATGGGCTCTTCCCTTTCCATATCACATATGAAGTGGTAGGCAACTGATTTGATTGGAACCCTATTCAATAGGTATGCAGCTTCTCAAGTGCATAACCCTCAAAAGGAAAAAGGTAACTCAGTAGTACTCATCATAGAGCGCACCATATCGAATAGGGTGCAACTGCTCCGCCTCGATATACCATCGTGCTATGGTGTATACGTTGGAGTAATGCTGAGAGAGAATCTCATTCTCCTTTAGAATAGTCCAGGAATTCTGCACCCAAGTATTCTCCTCCTTGATCTCATCAAAGGACATAATACTTATACCCTTATTGGTTCTCTACTTCTAACTTATATTCTGTGAATACCTCAAAAGGTTCTGACTTGTGTTTCAACGGGAACATATGTTTGAATCTTGAGAGATCATCAGAGAATGTAATGAAGTACAAAGAACCAGTCCTGGCATATGTAGACAGGGGACCTTGTATACATCAACATGTATCATCCCAATAGTTTACCAACTCTTTCTCTGTTTCCAGTAAACAGAGCTATGGTCATCGTATCTTTGTGACATGACTGGAAAGTTTCATAAGATGTAAATTCAAACAGATTTAAATATGCATCTAAATGTAACTTCAGCTAGTCAGGTCGCATTGATATGACCTAGTCTACAATACCTCAAGAAGGATTCGTTCAGTTCTGAACTCTTCCTCTTGTGTGTGTTCTGTATACAAGGAACCGTAGTTTGATTTAGAACGTCAATACTTTTAGATAACGTGCCTGAACCGATCAACTTTTGATATAGGAAATGTTCAAAATATTATCCAACTATACAAAATTTTATCATTTTTCTTTACTAATAAAGAGATTGATATGATTTTGTATATCAGGTTCGGTATCTAATAATATTCGTTCAGAATCAATGTATTTGGAATACAGGGTGACAGTGACCAACAGACTTGGCTGCAACACTTGCCCCGATTTCTGCCTCATGAAACTTATCACCCGTTCTCAGTTCTCTACCTTTCTGTAGCCCATGTAACGGATTGCATATCTGGGATCCTGATCTGGTATCACATACCCAGGACGTAAAGGATACAGAGAAACAGTTCTTTGTAACAAACACACCCGAAGATGATGCATCAGCATGCACTCTCTTCGTTTGGGCGGCACGGGAATTCTGGTAATTCCCTATTTCCTGCTCTGCCTTATAACAATTATAAGTTGGAGCGGGACCAACGTTCCCCAGCTCAGTATAACAAGTGGGTTCGGTCAATAATCCGTATTATTATCTTGATTAAGGCATGATATGGTCGCAACCTGGAGAGAGAGAGAAGAAAACACTCAGCGTGCGCTCTTGCAAGAATAGATTGGTTATTATTTTATCTAATCAGGATGGCTCCCACTGCTTTTTATCAAATCTTCCTTCAAACCCTAAAAGGAAAGACTAGCCGGGATTAATTACACACTACAAGTTCGCCAATCTTTCAGCCAGGCTAGTGTCGGTACTTTGAGGGAGGTCCTCCGTGCTTTCGCACGAACCTAATTAATGTAAACCTCGTTTTCCCAGAGGCGTAACCTCGTTAACACCTTTCTAGACACCTACTTGATCGGCAAATTGTAATGTGTAAAACTCTCCCAGGAGTAACTCTTACTCGCAGCGGGTATCGGGATCCAACTATCTCATAGAAGATATGCAATCTCATTACAAATTTCAACACTTGAAATTCCCGATAATATTTTGCCCTGAACGATCTATGACCTTGACAAGGTCAACAAACCATAGATCGCAAGTCAAGTTCGACCCGTCATTTCTTGATTGAATCAAACCCACCCGCACGACCCTTGACAAGTCAACAAGGCCGCACGACTACCCTAACCCAATCTGCATCATATGCATAAGTAGATAAATACTGGTTAGCTACCGCACACTGCGCCTTGACAAGGTCAACAAACCCAGCACGAATACTAAACAGGACTTATCTGAAATGACGGAGGGCTACGACAGGTTTTTCTGAAAACCTATTGCGTAATAAACTTGATATCGTTGTAGAATCAAATGATTTTAAAATGGAGTGCTTTTGAGGCTTTTCTAGTTTTGCTAAAGGAGTCACTGCCGGTGAAGGGATCGTCGGTCTTTTTCTCGTCGAATGAGGTGCGGGATATATCATATATATCACCGTGCAAAGCAAAAACTCTTAAAAGCAATCAAAAGACAAACCGAGTGTGTAGCATCTGCCAGTTATTGCTAAAGGAGTCACTCCCGGTGAAGGGATCTCGGTCCTTTCCTCATCGAATAAGGTGCAGGATATATCACATATACCTCTGTGCAAAGCAAGAACCGTAGCTACCTTTTTATTTTGAAATTCGATTCTACAACATCTTTAGGTTTCTTTTACTTTCATTAATCACATTAATGAAGTCCCATCATTTAATTACCTAAACATCACAGATAAATACGACGTACACTTATGCCATCCGCATTCGCCTCGATGTCCCCTCGTGCACCGTTAGGTTAGGTAACTAACGGCAGAGCGGGGCAGGGCTAGCGCGGGTGTAAAACATAAGTAACGCCTATATAATATATCATATATACTATATACAGTATCCATCACAGAACATCACATGATCACATCATAGATATCGCAGCAGAAGAAACATATGAAATATTGGATATACTAGGACGTCCGTGTTTTCAATACGAGCCAGTATAAAACACGGATTCCACGGTCGCGATGAATAGCCAAACCCACACCCCTAGGCCCCTACGAGAGCGGCAAGCAACCCTACCAATTCTAGAGTTAGGAGACCCGGACTCGACTCCTCGAGTTGGTCTCCCACTGGACTCCAGAACCCGGTTACTTATGCTCCCCTCCTTGGGTCTATCCTAGTGCAGAAAAGTAAATAATATACAAAGGGTGACATCTTCCGCAACCTGGAAGTGCCCCAATAAAAGAATATTACATACAAGTTTTTACATGAATGAAAATGAAAAACACTCATCTCACATAAAAACCCCCGGCTATTCAAACACGACGATCCAATATAACATATCCAGCAACACATAACATCACATGTCATCAACGTAAGTAAATATGCGCATCCCAATTGTCGTTGACATATAGCAACGAAACCGGCAATATCATATATTACACTTACGGTCACAGAAAAGAAAGTGTAAAACTACAACAGTTGGAATCCGCAACCACCTCAGACATCGCATGCCTGACCAAATGAATTCTTTAGACATCGCATGCCTAACAATTATAAACCCCGCATTTTAGTCTCAAAATCGAAAACACTTTTCAATACCAAGTCGGGCAATTCAACAGGATTCCCGACATTTTGATCGAATGCTCGTCGCAAACTTTAGTAGACGGTCGCACCCCCGATACCGTCGATGAAGTGCACCAAGGCGGAACACCGCTACCGCGAGCACCCGAACGGATGCTTTCGGCGACGGGGTTCTCCTACAGTCACTTGGTCGGGGTTAAGGGGTGTAGCTGTCTATTAAGTTTATCCGGCGAGTATCCGCGTACACTACGTGATTGCGACGGACTTTTGATCACATCAAAATTCCGTGGCAACCGATCAAGTGAGACTAAAGTGCTATGTTTATAACATTCATTCAGTTATCTCATAACTTCTTGTGAATTCCAATTGTTGTATCACATTACGGATAAATAGAAGATGTTAAACTTTTCGATCGAATATTTAAACACCCAAGTTTTCCCGAAATAGATCAACACATGAAACAAGTTTAAAAACATTCACTTCGTGCCTCAGTACCAACGGTCCAGCCGTAGAAGGGTCAAGCCAACACCTCACATGTGGCACGCCGTACTGCCCCAAACCCTAAGATTCAAAGGGCAGTTCAAAACGGTCACATAATCGAGTTAAGGTTTGTTGTCTTCTAGAGGGACCATCGCGTTACTTGCACTACTTAGAACGTCTTTAAACCACGGAAAAATCCAACACTTGGAAATTTTCCGGCAGGGGAAAAGTTGGGTATTTATATCCGGTCGAACTTTTTAACATATTCAAAAATTATCCGGAATCCACATAGACAAAATCTGATAATCCAATCGAATCATCGAATCCCCAAAATAACCCCAGAAAATTCAACTCTTGAATAAATATTAAAAATTCCCATAAAACTCAGCACTGTGAAAGAGGAATTACTGTGCAAATATGGAGGGCTGATGTCACCAGAGAGCCGCGGAACCGCCGCAGAAGCTAGGCTTCTGCCGCGGTTCCGCTGCATGTTTGAGGTATCATAGGTCAAATTTTGCGCCGTAATTCTTATAATTCCCTGCTGAATTTTTTAAGCATTTTTAATCTGGAAAAAACATAGTTTTTGGAAAAAGTCCAGAGAGCAATTTGGTTTTTAGGGTTTCGGTTCGATCGGGTTTCAAACGTCGTCTAGACTTCGCCTAAGGCTCTAGCTAGGCTCTGATACCACTGTAGGGTTCCTAGGCACACTAATAAGGTCACACAAGCCATCAAGCATGCCAATTTCAAATTTTACAAGTGCCGAGAGACCCTAATACGGATCGTTAACTAGATTTTTAGGCGAAACATGCAACTAGTTAACAACCTAACTAAGGGAACGGAAATACAACCTTTGTAGATCCGGTCCTCCACCTCCATAGCTCCATGATGAAGTCTCCTTGCTGTCCAAATCGAATCCCGGGCTCTAGCGTCGGCTTCATCGGAGAAATGGGCGGGCTAGGTCATCGACTACGATGCCGAAGATGATCTACGTCGAGGCATCACAAGATCAAGCTCCCACTTCACCAAGTGATGAAACTTGTGAAGAAAACACCCTTTACTACTTGGCAAGAGGTAGAGGATGAAGAAATAGGAGGTGGGTTCACTTTAGAATTGGATTTCTCACTCATTTCATCAAATCACCATTGATGGAATCAAGCTTCTTCATCTTGAAGAAGAAGAAGAAGAAGATGATGATGATGTTATGATAAGAATAATAAAATAGAAAAGAAAATGAATTCTTATCATATACAAACCATGGTTAAGTGTAGAGAATGAATCATGGTTAAGTGGAATGGTTAGGGTTAAGCATGAGACAAAAGTGGTCAAACTTTCAACACTTCATGAAGCTTCATGAAAGATACAAAGAAAGCCACCATATCAATTTATCCTTTTAATTTCCAAAAAGAATAAATAAATAAATGAATGAATAAGCAAAACCCTAATCAGCAATTTAACCATGGTTTAGTTCTTTACACTTAACCAAATAAGCATGTATCATCAAACATGATACAATCATGTGCACAAAAGTATATCACATATACAACTTGCACAATTCAAGTGAGAAAATACATTTAAAGTGAACAAATACTAGTTAATGTAAAGTAATATATCAAATATATAATTATACATTAAATCATTAAATCAACACTTGATTTAACGATCCGGTCATATCGCATATGACCGACTAATATCCAATGTATCGGCTTATCGAATCAATCCTCGATTCGATAACTAGGTTATATCGCATACAACCATTCGATACATTCATCGCGAGAATAGAATGCGGTATCACATACACGCATTATTCTCGGTCCCGCACATATCTCATATGCGCTCCTATTTCGTTTCGCTTGAGCCAGGAAACCTCTGTGTAGGACTCTAATGACTCGTCAATACGCCGGCAGCAGATGATGATCATATCAAACACCCACAAGCCGCAAGCGGTCTGCTAAACGTAACGGCCACCCGGGTATTGAGCGATCAGAAGATCGACGAGCAAGCCCGCTCACACTCCTGTGAATCCAACCAGTAACACTTACCGTACAGTCCGGTCTCGTCGTCTGATATGTCGCATATCTTGCCTAGGGGTGGTAAACGTCAGACCCCAATAGCTCGATAAGTCGTGTCGATATGAGGTCTATAACAGTTCGAGAAACTACTGATAACACTTACCAGTAAATCTCAGCAACCCTGGCCAGGGATTTCCGGTTATAGCCAATCGAACACAGCGCTACATCAACCCCCTATACCGGGAGAGACGAATCCCCTCCTATCGCTCATTGCCTCCATGTGATTCGGGACTGTACCCAAAAGCCACCGTTTTGCACGCCCTCTTGGACGTGGTAAGGTGGAAATCAAAGCACAGTGGGAATCACACAAGACTCTATGACGATCTCAGGTCTACAGACTAACCTGTACCAGTGTCACCAGAGAACTGCCATCTGACGTAAGGTATAATACCATCTGGGAGTTCTCGGCGAGTCCGTCCAGTGTACCCAGTCTCCACTGAGCACCCGTATATCATCTCTGATGTCAAACACCAATGGATATGGGATCATCCATCGCCCATCTGTATGGGTCGAGAAGGTATACGCTAGTCTACTCTGGTATATCGATGCCCCGTCTCGATACACCCACGACTAGGGACCTTGAAGGATGTACTTATGGACTACCATGTCCCCACTAGTATGATCCGCTTCATAGTACAGGTAGTCAAGTACATATCATAAGGGCTTTACCAACATGTAACAGAGAGACAATCAGTGTATACGTTAAGGTAAAGATCAACCAGATAGCATACTATCATGTCGAGCAAGAAAGTCCTCCCTACATATGTCCAAGCATCCACTACAATATACATCCTATGTATAGTAATGGCCTCTAGGGCATACATATAACTAACAACGAGCACCCGCATACTATCTCAAGTACGAAGTACTGACGGCTGTGGGACAGACCATCTCCCATGCTGGGATGAGAAGCGCATACGCTAGTCTACTCCGGAGTATCGATGCCCTGTCTCGATAGTCCTATGACTAGGGACCTGTATAAGGATGTGCTTGTGGATTACTCAGCCCCCACGAGTGTGACTGCCATCACAACGCTGGTAATCAAGCAAAGATCCTAAGGGCTCCACTAATGTGTATATGTGATATACTAAAAGAAACACATGTACACATTAAAGTAAAAACAAACCAAGTAGCATACTAATATTTTGAGCAAGATTGTCTATACAACTGTGAATATCCCAAGCTTCCATTAAGTAATATACAAACTAGTATGATACAGTAATAGCCTCTAGGGCATATACACTAACAATTTCCCACTTGCACTAAGGCCATGTACTGGCGTATCGAAGACCTATCATTTCGATCAGCCGCTCGAACTGAGTCTGGGGTAAGGCCTTCGTGAGTGGATCAGCAGTGTTATCTTCCGTAGCAACTCTCCGAACCTCGATCTCCTGGCGACCTACGATCTCCCTGATCAGGTGATACCGCCTCAAGATGTGTCTGGACCTCTGATGGGACCTGGGTTCCTTCGCTAAAGCTATAGCCCCGTTGTTGTCGCAATACAGAGGTATTGGATCAACAATGGATGGAACCACCTGAAATTCTGTCAAGAACTTCCTTATCCAGATGGCTTCTTTTGCGGCATCAGCAGCAGCGATATATTCCGCTTCCATCGTCGAGCCAGCAACAGTTTCCTGTTTGGAACTCTTCCAACACACCGCCCCTCCATTGAGGGTAAAGACATAACCCGACATGGACTTGGAATCATCCTTGTCACTCTGGAAGCTGGAGTCAGCAAAGGCCTCGATCTGGAGGTCTTTTCCGCCATACACCAAGAACATCTCCTTAGTCCTTCTCAGGTACTTGAGAATGTTCTTTACCGCTATCCAGTGCTTCTCCCCTGGGTTTGACTGATACCGGCTTACCACACTTAGTGGATAAGCTACATCTGGTCTTGTACACAACATCGAATATATTATAGAGCCTACCGCAGAAGCGTATGGTATAATAGACATGCGATCCCTTTCCAAATTAGTCTTGGAAGACATCTCTTTGGAGACGGTGATCCCGTGACAAGCTGGTAGATTATCGCGCTTGGAATCTTCCATACTGAATCTTCTCAGTATGGTGTCGATGTACCTGGACTGTGAAAGTCCTAATATCCTCTTGTATCTGTCACGATAGATCCGGATCCCCAGAATGTAAGAGGCATCACCCAGGTCTTTCATGGAGAACCTGTGTGACAAGAACCCTTTGACAGATTGTAGCGTAGGAATGTCATTTCCTATTAAGAGAATGTCATCTACGTATAAAACGAGGAATACGACAGTTCTTGCTACAAATCTACTATAGATGCATGGTTCATCTGGATTTTTGATAAAGCCAAATTTTTTGACCGTCTCATCAAAACAGATGTTCCAACTCTGCGATGCCTGCTTTAGTCCATAGATGGACTTAAGCAACTTGCACACCTTTCCGCTGCTCCCACTCTGAATGAAACCCTCTGGCTGGTCCATATAGACGCACTCCTCTAAATTTCCATTTAGAAAAGCGGTCTTTACGTCCATCTGCCAAATCTCATAATCGTGGAAGGCAGCAATGGCAAGAAGGATCCGAATGGATTTCAGCATAGCCACTGGAGAAAAGGTTTCGTCATAGTCCAAACCAGGTCTTTGACGAAAACCCTTTGCAACAAGTCTAGCCTTATAGGTCTCAACCTGTCCATCTATACCAATCTTCCTTTTGAAGATCCACTTGCATCCTACGGGTTTTACCCCATCTAGAGCAACGTCCAACGTCCATACTTTGTTGGTGTACATGGACTCCATTTCGGTCCACATTGCATCCAGCCATTTTACCGAGTCAACGCTCTGAATGGCCTGCTGGAAGCTAGTCGGCTCATCACTATCAATGATGCAATCCTCTCTATCCCCGTCTATGAGAAAACCGTAGTATCTCTCGGACGGATGAGACTGCCTACTACTCCGGCGGAGCGGCGTAGGAATGTCCTGATCTTTCGAACCCTCTGGTTCTACTAAGCTTTCAGTAATAGCTCGTGGTTCTGGAATTTCTTCCAGTTCTATTGTGCTCCCACTTATCTGATTTTCCAAAAACTCAGTTTCCAAGAAGTGGGCATGACGAGAAACAAAAACCTTTTGTTCCTCTTCGCAATAGAAGAAATATCCCTTGGAGTTCTTTGGATATCCCACAAACTTGCACTGTACTGAGCGTGCCTCGAGTTTGTCCGCATGCTGCTTTTTGACAAAATCTGGACATCCCCATGTCTTAATGTGCTTAAGATAGGGTTTCTTCCCACACCACATCTGATATGGTGTGGTAGGCACAGTCTTAGTTGGAGCTCGGTTCAAAAGGTATGCAGCTGATTCTAGTGCATATCCCCAGAATGATCGCGGTAACTCAGCGTTACTCATCATGGAACGTACCATATCCAATAGGGTTCGGTTCCGTCTCTCCGATACACCGTTATGTTGCGGAGTGTATGGAGGAGTAAGCTGAGAGAGAATTCCATTCTCTTTTAGGTAATCCAGGAACTCGGCACTCAAGTATTCACCACCTCGATCAGATCTCAGTGTCTTGATACTTTTGCCGGTTTATTTTTCTACTTCATTCTTATATTCCTGGAATTTTCCAAAGGCTTCGGATTTATGTTTCATTAAGAAGACATATCCGTACCTTGAAAAGTCATCCGTAAAAGTAATGAAGTAAGAATAACCGCTTCGCGCATGTGTAGACATTGGATCGCACACGTCTCTGTGTACGAGTCCTAAGAGCTCGCTCGCTTTTACTCCGTGTCCGGTGAACAGAGTATTTGTCATCTTTCCTTTGAGACATGATTGACAAGTTGCATATGATTGATATTTGAACGGATCCAAATATCCTTCTGTATGTAACTTCGTCAACCTTCTCTCATTGATGTGACCCAGTCTACAATGCCATAAGAAAGCCTGATTTTTTTCCGGAGACTTTCTTTTGTGTGTATTCTGGACATTGAAAATCTGTGGTTGGTTTAATACGTATATACCATTGCTTAATGTACCTGACCCAATCAAAACTTGATTAAGGTGAATGTTTACAACATTGCTTACAAATGCTATTTCATAACCTTCTTTAGATAATAAAGATACAGATATGATATTACAAGTTGCGTTGGGTACAAAATAACAATCACGCAAAACCAAAACGTGTCCATCTGACAATCCCTGGTGATAGTCCCCCACGGACTCAGCATCCATGCCAGCTCCATTTGTAACTCTGAGGGTCATATCACCTGCCTTCAAAACCCTACGCTTTCTCAGTGCCTGCAACGAATTACAAATATGAGATCCTAATCCGGTATCCAATACCCAGGAAGTAGAGTTTATTGATAGACAGTTTTCAATAACATACACACCTGAAGCCGAAGCCGCAACTTGCTTCGAGTCCTGGTTTTTGGCCTTCCAAGCCCTGCAATCCTTTTTCGAGTGTCCACTCTTATGACAGTAAAAGCACTCTTCCTTCCCCACAAGCTTTCCCGCTACCTTTGTTGCCTTTGCCTTTCCCTTCGTATCCACTTTACTAACACCGCCCCTTGGTTCGGTGCGGGGTTTTCTTCTTTTTTCCCTTGGCTTTCGCCTTGGACCTAGAAGAGGAAGATCCTCCTACAAACAAAGTGGATGTTTCCTTACCTTTCTGTAGGGTGCCCTCTGCACTCCTCAGCATGTTGAGGAGTTCTGAAAGTTCAACTTCTTTTTCTTGCAAGTTGAAGTTCAGGATAAACTGGGCGTAAGTGGAAGGAAGGGACTGGAGAATCAAGTCCGTGTAGAGCTCGTTCTCTAACGTGGTCCCAAGGTCCGCGAGCTCCTCAATGAAGCCAATCATCTTAAGCACGTGTTCCGCTACCGATGATCCGACGGCCAATCTCACCGAAAACAGCTTTTTCGAGACTTCATATCTGGCAATACGGGATTGCTCTCCATACATTTCTTTTGTATGGAGAAATAAGGATTCAAGGTCCATATTCTCGTGCCTCCTCTGATGTTCATTGTCCATAGAAGCAAGCACGATGCACTTGGCCTTCGCGCAGTCGATTTCCCAGGTTTTACGGATTTCCTTATCCGCGACGCTGGTTTTGGGACCTGGGACAGGGGGAGCTTTGGTGGTAAGGAGATACCCCGACTTGTCATAAGTGATTGCCATTTTGATATTCCTGAGCCAATCTTTGTAGTTTGGCCCTATCAGTATGTTTTTATCTAGTAGTAACTTAAGTCCAGTCATGATGTTTGGTCGCTGCAATTAGGAGAGAGAGAAGAAACACTTTAGCATGATGCTCTTGCAAGTTTAGAGTGGTTTTTAGTTTGTCTAAACAGGATGGCTCCCACTGTCTCTCGAATCCCTCCTCAAACCAAAAAGGAAGAATTAGTCGGGATCAATCTCACCGTACAATACTTGCTTAACCATTCAGCCAGGCCAGTGTTGGTACTTCGAGGGAGGTTTTCCAACACTTTCGCGAAGTTCCTTAATTAAATAACCTCTTTTCCCTGTGGGCGTAGCCCCGCTAACACCTTTCTAGACACCTACTTGGTTTATAGCATTGATCGTTAAGTGAGAAATTTCTCGAGGAGTAGCATATACTCACAGTAGGATCGGGATCCAAATATCATCGCGTGACAAAACTGAAGGAATCCTACCAGAATCATCACACTTCAAATGGTATGCAGCGCTAGCAAGTTTCAGTTTCTTTTGAAACTCCCGATGCGGATTTTGCCCCATGCTCTTATGACCTTGACTTTGGCCAACAAATCATAAGTCACATGTCAAGTTCTACCCGTCATTCTCCAGGTTAATTTGAACCCACCCGTACCTACCCTTGACTTTGGCCAACAAGGCAGTACGACTGTCCCAAACCAACACATCTATCTATGCTGCACATGAATACCCAATAGCTACCAATCACTATGCCTTGACCTTGGCTAACAAATATAGCTTGAATACTATTGACTATCCATGTGAAACGACGGAGGGCTACGAATGGTTTTGGCGAAACCGTGAACGTAGTGAACTTGATATAATCGATGGAACGAGATAGCTTTTAAAAAGAGTGGCTTAAGCTCCGCATTTAAAAGTTGTTTTTGAAAAGAAATCGAGTGGTTTTGAAAGTGTTCCAACGACTCTACTTTGGTTTATTTTCTTGCATTAATTTAATGCGTCCCATCATTTAATCCTACCATTGCAGAAAACAACGAAAATATGACGTACGCTTATGCCATCCGCATTCGCCACGGGGCCCCGTCATTACCCGTTAGGTTACTTAACTAACGACAGAGTGGGGGCGGACTAGGGCGGTTGCAAAACATAAGCAACGCCTAAATAGATATCATATATAGATATATACATTCGTCACATGCAATGATAGCCATTCCAGATCACAGATGAACACATTGGATATACTAGGAATCCGCATTCCGTACGAGCCTGTAACGAAGAGCGGATTACACGGTCGCGATGAATAGCCTATACCCCACCCTAGACGCCTACGGGTGCGGCAAACTACCCGCCAAATACCCGAAGCGAAGCAACCTCCCTCAACACCGTGAGTAGGCCACTCGGCACTTCGAGGTACCCGGTAGTTTATGCACCCCACTTTGGGTCTATCCTAGGAGCAAAAACATTAAAAGAAATTATACAATGACGGCTACAACCCCATCCCGGTTGTGCGGCCATATAAATAATATTACATCAATTACAAATTACATGAATTGAAAGAAAAAGAAAACTCTCATCTCACAACCCCCCGGCTATTCATCCGCGACAATCCAATGAATTCATATACACATACCATCAACATTACAGATCACAGATATGTATAACCCCCACTAATCGACGTATAGCGATTAGCAGACGTTCAATACATATATCACATCACAGATATAACCCGTTAGCTAAAGTCTTTAGAAGTTCGATCAAAATACGGATTTTTAAACCCCAAAAAAAAATTTTGCTTTCTGGAAAATCTGTGCAGAAAAATCATATTCCAAAAATCCTAAAATACCCCAGTAAATACACTGCAGCAAAGCCGATATCCGCGGCCGAGTCAACTCGGCCGCGGATCCGCGGCAATAAGCTGTTCTTGCCGCGTTTCCACGGTGAGTTGGTCGGTTCTGTGGATCGTTTTTCTGCAGTGTACACTAAAAACCCTGAGTCGATTTTTGGTATATGTTAAATAATTTTTACAGCAGTTTAAAAATCGACAGAAAGTTTGAATTCCGGGCAAGTTTCGTGACTTTTTCTCCGATCGAACTTCTAGTTACTTTGCTAACATGTTAGATAGTGTTTAACTAGGTTCTGATACCACTGTAAGTCCACGTTACCCATCCCCGGTTGTTTGGGGTTGCGGAAATGGTGAAAAACGTTTTTTCTTTGGTGGTAACATGGACTCAAAATACGGATCTTTGTTAAACAACTATCTAACAACCTAACTAGGAGTTTTACCTACTCGGTTAGGGGGTTATACCTTAACTTGAACTCTTTCTCTTCGACTCCTTGTGGTGGTCGGATGGTTCTCTCCTCGTCGTCTCTTTGTGCCGAAGATGGATTCACCTGAAAGCTTCTACCTTTGGCTCCAACCTCAATCTTGAGGAAACTAGAACACTTGGTTTGCTAGACCTTGTATAATAGGATGAGTAGAGAAGTGTTTTGGGTTTTATCTCTATGGTTCTTGCTTCTCAACACATGAGACAATAGAACCATGAACTAGAGAGAGAGCAAGAGGAAGAGGGAGAGCTTGAGGATGAGAGAGAATGAGAATGATAGAATGAGCAAGACTTTTCTCACCCTTGCTCTCATAATCCAAAATAATCATAACAAATAATAATAATTGAATATTATATGATGGTTGTTATCATATCAAATGGCAATATCATTTCATGCATTAAATGCAATTTGTGAACAAACAAGCAAGCAAAGGTCAATGCCAAGAAATGATAGCCATTGTCATGATGATGGTCAACAAGTCCAACCTAGTCAACCGGTCAACTAAGTCAACAAGTCATCAAAGTCAACCTTTCAACCCCAACCATGGCACAATAATACTTAATTAATATTATCATTAATCATATTTCTTATTCTCATTAGGGTTTAGCAAAAGTCAACAGTCAACAACCATAATGAGAATCCTCTGCCTCTGTCTATCTGTCAACCGTGCATACGCACCCGCATCCGCGTTCCGAGGAACACAAATACAAACGAGATAAAACCAATCCCAAAACGTACACTAGGATCTGGCTTAAACCAAAGCCCGCTAGTGATAACTGCCCGGACACTAAACGTGCACAAGTACACGGATGTGACCGAACCCTGTCGCAAAACCATGTGACCTCTACTCTTTTGCCTAAAGGAGAATAGCTCTCTGTGTGGGACTCTAAAGACTCGACACTACGCTGGCAGTGGGTTTAACCACAGACCGCAAGCGGCACTAGCTGTGCGTAACGGCCCCCAGGTAGATGCCGATAAGAAGACGGACGAGATGAAACCCATCTGAACTCCTACTGAGCCTGAATGTGACAATCTCCGTACAGTCCGGTCTGTTCGTCTGAGAATATCGCATGGCGGGCCTAGGGGGCGGTAAACGTCAGTCCCCTAATAGCGGTACAAGTCGTGTCGGAGTGTATCCCAGAACACCCTGAGATAACACTGGAAACTTATAAGTATATCTTGCTTGCCCTGGCCAGGGACTTTGTGTAATGGCTCTCCTAGACACAGCGCGATATCAACTCCCAATACCGGGAGAGACGAATCCTGTCTAACCGTCACTGCCTCCAAGTGCTTCGGGACTGCACCCAACTACTATCTGTTTGCACGACTCCTTTGAGTCGTGGTAGGGTAGTAATCAAAGTACAGTGGGAACACACTCGAGGCGAAGTGACAGTGTCAAGTCAGCGGACTAAGCTGTAGTCATGTCACCTGGGAACTGATAACCGACGATAGGTATAGTACCAACCAACAGTTCCCGACGAGTCCTGTCCAGTGTACTCGTAACCTAACGAGCACCCGCATACTATCTCAAGTATGACGTACTGACGGCTGTGGGACAGACCGTCTCCCATGCTGGGATAAGAAGCGCATACACTAGTCTACTCTGGAGTATCGATGCCCTGTCTCGATAGTCCTACAACTAGGGACCTGTATAAGGATGTGTTTGTAGATTACCCAGCCCCCACGAGTGTGACTGCCATCACAACGCTGGTAATCAAGCAAAGATCCTAAGGGCTCCACTAATGTGTATAGGTGATATACTAAAAAAAACACATGTACACATTAAAGTAGAAACAAACCAAGTAGCATACTACTATTTTGAGCAAGATTGTCTATACAACTGTGAATATCCCAAGCTTCCATTAAGTAATATACAAACTAGTATGATACAGTAATGGCCTCTAGGGCATATACACTAACATTCTAAAGCTCCGTGTAGTAGTCCCTTCGCCCCTACTAGTGAACATCCGAACTCTAGTAAAGATCACAAGAAGAAATGAACAAGCTTGCTCAATGCCTTCGAAGCCGAAAATGATTTACGTCAAGGAGACCCAAGCTCATGCTAGCTCTTCACTAATGGTGAGATTAGTGAAGCAAACATCCTAAACTAAATGGCTAATAGTAGAGGATGATGAATTAGGAATTTTGCTCACTTTAGATATGATTTTCTCATAATATTTCATCACTTTGTCAAAAGCTAGAAAGCTTCAAGAGCAAGAAGAAGATGAAATGATGAAGTGATGAAAGAATATCTCATTTTTTTTCCAAATGCAACCATGGGTGAGTATATCACATATACTAACCCATGTAGAAAGTTAACCATGGTGTATGGTTAATGGTTAGGTCAACAAATATCTTAAGTATAAACAAAGAAGTGGACTTTAGTCAAAACTTATCTATAAGCTTCTCCAAGCTTCTAGCCATGAGTTAATGCCACTAATTTGTAATTACTTAATAAATATTAAACCCTAACATTAACCCTAGCATGGTGTGAGTCTTATACATCCATGTTGCTTGTGTAAACTAGCATGACACAATAAAATATATCACATATATTTATGTGTGCAAAAACAATACAATTAACATATATCACATATAGATTAATGTATCATAAATGAGAAAAATGAATACTTAAGTGAGCCAATATTAGTTAATGTAATTTAATATATCAAATATATAATTATACAGTAAATTATTAAATCAACACTTGATAATAATCCGGTCATATTTCATAAAACCGATTAATATCCAATGTATCAATTTATCGAATCAACAACTTGACCCGATAACCCGGCTATATCACATATAACCGATCGATACACAAATCGTGAGAATAGAATGCGGTATTACATACGCGCACTAATCTCGGTCCTACACATATCTCATATATGCTCAAACTCCGTTTCGCATGAACCAGGAAACCTCTGTGCAAGACTCTAAAGACTTGTCAATATGCCGTCAGTAGGTGATGATCATATCAAACACCCACAAGCCGCAAACGGTCTGCCAAACGTAACGGCCACCCGGGTATTGAGCGATCATAAAATCAACAAGCAAACCTGCTATAACTCCTGCGAATCCAATCAGTAACACTACCGTACAGTCCGGTCTCTTCGTCAGATATGTAGCATATTACAGCTTGGGGGTGGTATAACGTCAGACCCCAATAGCCTGATAAGTCATGCCGATACAAGGTCCATAACGGTTCGAGAAAATACTGATAACACTTACCAGTAGATCTCAGCAACCCTGGCTAGGGATTTTTTGTTATGGACAATCGAGCATAGCGCAACATCAACTCCCAATACCGGGAGAGACAAAACCCCTCCTATCGCTCATTGCCTCCATGTGACTCGAGACTGTACCCAAAAACCACCTTTTTGCACGATCTCTTGACCGTGGTATGGTAGAAATCAAAGCACAATGGGAATCATACAAGACTCTATGACGATCTCGGGTCTACAGACTAACCTGTACCAGTGTCACCAGAGAACTGCTATCCGACGATAGGTATAATACCATCTAGGAGTTCTCGGCGAGTCCGTTCAGTGTACCCAGTCTCCACTGAGCACCCGTATACCTTCTTTGATGTCAAACACCAATGGATATAGGATAATCCATCACCCACCATATGGGTCGAGAAGCGTATACGCTAGTCTACTCTGGAATATCGATGCCCTGTCTCGATACTCTCTCGACTAGGAACTATTATAGGGTGTACCTGTAGACTACCCTTGGCCCCATTAGTATGATCTCCATCATAGTCCTGGTAGTCAAGTACACATCCTAAGGGCTTTGTCAACTAATGAGAGCAAGAAAGCATCACGTATACAAGTCAATATGTTAAGACAAAGAGCAACCAAATAGTATACTATCATATAGAGCAAGAAATTCCTCCCTATATATGTCCAAGCATCCACTACAATATACATCCCATGTACAGTAATGGCCTCTAGCGCATACATATAACTAACATATAATAATCAAATAACCAACATACTCCCACTCGCACAAGTGAGTGGGTGCCTTCCAGATAGCTCCCTGAGCCGTTGACTCTACGAGTCAATGTCTCTGTGAGAATCTTCCTCCTTCCGCTTATTCTCTTCCATACACTTTAGTTGTTGGGCTATTTTAAAATTCTAATTATTACCGTAAGTACACAGTTATTAATTATAGCACATGTGGGTTAATACTAACACTAGTGGGTCAATCTAAAAGAAAAAGGACAACTTTTAGTTAAATATAACGAATTTAAAAATACATTTTTGAAAAGATTTATTAATTACTAATAACTTAAATGTAGAAATTAAAATAAGCAAATAAAAGATTTAAAAGATTCAAACAGAAAATAAATAAATTAAATCCAAGATAATTTAAAAGTGATAATTAAAATAAAAGAAAGCGCAAAATTAAAAAGATTCAGATAAAGGGAAATATCTAGGCATTTGAATCCACTGGATTTTTTCATGGTGATTTCAAATAATCCGTTTACTTTTCTTTGATTTCACCTTTATAACAAATATTTAATCAAAAGAAAAGATATGTATTATAAAGATTAATTGCTAATCATTTAAGAAGCAAGTTGATCTAAAACTTTTACTAGTTAGAACTAATGGTTGTCAAACATTGATCTACATGGTTTTATTGATTAGCCAAAATAAACTTTAATTAATTAGGTCGATTATAAATGATAACAATATAATGTTTAATTTCCCTAGATGAATCTCAAGATTGTCAATATATCATTGATCTACCTAGTTTATCAGCAATGCAAATCATTTCCCAGATGAAACTCAAGGGTGTCGATCTATCATAAATCTACCTAGTTTGCCAGAATTGCATACAAAGATTCTATTTTTATTATTTTATTAATTGCCATTAAGAACACTAAAGAAAAACTAAAACTTAATAACACATCACCCATGCACAAACCTAGTTTCATCTAACCCTATGCATAATAATAGAAAAACTAAAGCAATAATTAAATAAAAACATAATTCAAATAAAATAATAGACAAAATAGTTTACAACCCAAAATTTCTCTCAAACCCCAGCTTCCAAAATTAGCAAGAGAAGAAGCAGAAGAAGAGTGTTGATCCTCCCAAAATCAGAAGATAAAAATTCCTAGCCCTATATAAATGGTGCTTATATATATTGTTTTCATAGAATACAGGATACCAACATGCCTAAACTTAAATAACCTAATCACATAAAAAGACCCGACCCATTTGGCTTTAGTGGGGCCGCAGATTTGCTATGGGCCCGGCCAATTCTCGGCCAAAGATTGGATTTTGTGTATCAAATTTTGGGAGCGTTTTCTTCTCGTCAATAGTGTTTCAATGAGTCCATGAACATCCCCATCGGAGTTACGGTCTTCGAGTTATGATCGTTTGAAATTGACTCTGCTGTCGGGCCTATATGCTGAATTGGACTTGGATCTTTTGTATTGTTTTGACTTTAATTAAATGTTGTTTTGTATGATCTGTTATTCCTTGTGTATTTGCTCCATATTAACTTGTTTTGTGGTGTGAACCGCACCTAGGTGCTTCTTTTCTTCTCCTTTTGCAATTAAGACCACGTGACCTACAAATATGACAAAAACATCTTTGCGAAACAATAAATGTGATAAAATAAAGATAAATGTGAATATAAAATATGAATTAAAATGCACCAATCAAATACCCACAAACTCAACTTTTGCTAGTGCTCGAGCAAAACCTAAAACTCTAAAAAGAAAAGCTATAAATTAAAAAACCTAAGAAAAATTGAAACTACCCATACTCATTTTCTTAGACGTTGCGATTGCACTTAGCACACGCAACAAGCCGTTTAACCGCTAGGTTATCTTAGTGGATAAGTGTTGTATCGTGAGAGTTTTCAGCAGATACAAACTACAAAATCCCAAAAAAGAAAAGGAAAGAAAAGAAAAGTAAAATTAAAGAAAAAGAAAAACTATAAACAAAGAAAAGCAAAACATAAAAGGTAGAATCTCTCTATTTTTTTCGGTTTTCAAGAATCATTTGTTAGGAATATGTATGCTCTAGAGGCTATTATTGATGATATAGTGGATGCTTGGACATATATATAGAGGACTTTCTTGCCCGACATGGTAGTATGCTATCAGGTTACCTTTATCTTAACATGTAGATTGGTATTTATACTGTCTGTCTCTTACATGTTGATAAAGCCCTTAGGATATGTACTTGACTACTAGAACTATGATGAGATCATAATAGTGGGGCCAGGGTCGTCCAAAAGTACATCCTTTAATCAGTTCTTAGTCGAGGGAATATCGAGACTAGGGCATCGATATTCCAGAATAGACTAGTGTGTATGTTTCTTGTCCCTTAGAAGGCGATGGTTGATCCCACAACCATTGGTGTGTGACATCAAAGATTGTACACAGGTGCTCATTGGAGAATGGGTACACCGAACAGAACTCTCCGATGACTCCTATATGGTAGTATATCGTCAGATAACAGTCCTTTGGTGACACTGGTACAGATTAGTCCGTAGACCCAAGATCGTCATAGAGTCTTGTGCGGCTCCCACCGTGCTTTTATTTCCTCCCTACCATGCTCAAAGGAGACGTGCAAACATGTGGATTTTGGGTACAGTCCCGAGTTGCATGGAGGCAATGAGCGATAAGAGGGGTTTCGTCTCTCTCGTTATTGGGGGTTGATGTTGCGCTATGCTCGATTGGCTATAACTGGAAGTCCCTGGCCAGGGCTGCTACCAAGATTTACTGATAAGTGTTATCTGTTAGTTATATGTATGCCCTAGAGGACATTACTGTACATGTGATGTATATTGTAGTGGATGATTGTGTAGGGTTGCTAGGCACGCGCACAAGGTTCTACGAGACATCAACCATGCCCGATTAAAAAATTAGCCGTGGCGAACAACCCGAAGCCGGATCTTTAAACTAGGGTTTAGGCAAAAACAAGCATGTTAAACTCTTTAACACTAAGTGAGAGGGATTACAACCTTTGTATATCCGGTCCTTCACTTCTTAAGCTCCGTGTTGAGGTCCCTTCGCTGCGATCATCGTGTTCCGGACTCTCGAGAGTGTTCACGAAGAGAATGATGCAACCTTGCTTCCGATCTTCGATAACATAGATGATCTACCTTGAAGTTTCGATAACACAATCTAACACTCATAATATGAAGTGAACACACTCATATAAATGGCAAGGATAGATGAGGATGATGAAGTAGAATTTTTGCTCTCTTTTATAATCATTTTCTCACTCACTTTCATCACAAAACTAAAACTAGAAAGCTTTTGCTCAAGGAACTCAAGGAAGAAGAAGGGAATCCTTTTTTGATGAATAATAAAAAATGTTGTCATAATCATTTATGCAACCATGGTTGTAGTAACCTATGTAGAGAGTTTACTAAGGTTAGGGTTTGGGTTGAGTTATATGTGAGTCACTAGAAAATATCAAGACAAATATCTTCTTCATGACAAAAAGAAACCTTCTAGAATCTACTAGAAGTCTTAACCCTAATCCAAACCCTAATCATCTTTAAACTCCACTAATAATGTTGCATTAATAGTTATAACATGTTACAATATTATATATCACATATATAATATTTATTGTAACAAAATAAAATAATACATTTAACATATATCGCATATATATATCAATGTATTACCCGAGTGAGAAAGAGAATCTTTTAATGAGGTAATATTAGTTAATGTAATTTAATATATCATATATATTATTAAACATTAAATTATCGAATCTACAATTGATCCGACAATCCGGCTATATCGCATATAACCGACTAATATTTATCCGTACCGATTCATCGAATCAACACTTGATCCGATGACCCGGCTGATATCAAATATCGCGAGAATATAATACGGTATCTCATATCGTATTATCCTCGGTCCCGCACATATCACATACGTGCCCCTACTCCGTTTTTGCCTGAGTCAAGAAACCTCTGTGTAGGACTCTAAAGAATCGTCAATACGCCGGCAGTAGATGATGATCATATCAAACACCCACAAGCTGCAAGCGGTCAGCTAAACGTAACAGCTACCCAGGTATTGAGCACTCAGAAGATCAACAAGCAAGCCTGTACATTCTCCTGTGAATCCAAACAGTAACACTCCCGTACAGTCCGGTCTTGTCATCTGATATGTCGCATATCTCGCCTAAGGGTGGTAAACGTCAGACCCCAGTAGCTCGATAAGTCGTGTCGATATGAGGTCTATAATAGTTCGAGAAACTACTGATAACACTTACCAGTAAATCTCAGCAACCCTGGCCAGGGATTTCTGGTTATAGCCAATCGAACACAGCACAACATCAACTCCCTATACCGGGAGAGACGAATCCCCTCCTATCGCTCATTGCCTCCATGTGATTCGGAACTGTACCCAAAAGCCACCTTTTTGCACGCCCTCTTGGATGTGGTATGATGGAAATCAAAGCACAGTGGAAATCACACAAGACTCTATGACGATCTCGGGTCAACAGACTACTCTGTTCCACTGTCACCGGAGAACTGCCATCTGACGTAAGGTATAATACCATCTGGGAGTTCTCAGCGAGTCCGTCCAGTGTACCCAGTCTCCACTGAGCACCCGTATACCATCCTTGGTGTCAAACACCGATGGATATGGGATCATCCATCGCCCATCATATGGGTCAAGATGCGTATACGCTAGTCTACTCTGGTGTATCGATGCCCTGTCTCGATACACCCTCGACTAGGAACAGTTATAGGATGTACTCGTCGACTACCGTGGCCCCACTAGTATGATCTCATCATAGTCCCAGTAGTCGAGTACATATCCTAAGGGCTTTATCAACATGTAATATAGAGACAATTAGAGTACATGTTAAGATAAAGTACAACCAGATAGCATACTATCATGTTGAGCAAGAAAGTCCTCCCTATATATGTGCAAGCATCCATTACAATATACATCGTATGTAAAGTAATGGCCTCTAGTGCATACATATAACTAAAAATCTCCCACTTGCACTAGGGCCATCTGTTGTGGTATCGCATACCTAACAATTAGCCGCGGTTGAAGTATCTCATACTCAACCATCCCATAAAAGTCTCTACTGGGAAAAAGGCCTTTGTGAGTGGTTCCGCGCTGTTGTCCTCTGTGTCTACTCTCTTAACCTCGATCTCCCTGGAGATCAACCATCTCCATGATCAGGTGATACTGCCTAAGAATTATATCTGGATTTCTGATGCGACGGGGGTTCCTTGGCATAAGCCATAACTCCATTGTCACACAATGGTAGGAACGAAGTTCATCTTATGAACTTATATATATATCCAGACTGTCTCTTTGGTAGTATCCTTGGTAACGATGTATCTTGCCTTTAATCGTCTAGTAAGTCACGGTATCTAGCTTGGAACTCTTCCAACATACCGTCCCTCCACTGAGGGTATAGACAATGCCTGCGACTGACATTCAGTCGTCCTTATCACCCTGGAACTTTTCCAGTGATTCTCCCCAGGATTGTTTGATACCATCTCACTACAACTAGTGAGTATCCTAACATCCAATTAGATCTATCTCATAGATCCAAAACCCAGGATATAGGAGGTATCACTTTGATCCTATATGGAGAATCCTTGTGATAAGCGGAGATTGATCGAGCGTAGCATAGGAAACTGCTTCCCTATCAAGAGTATGTCATCTACGTACTCTACGAGGATCGCCACCATACTCCCCACAACCTTTTTGTATATACTAGGTTCATCTACCATTTTGATGAAGTCAAACTCTTTGACTACCACATAAAAATAGATGTTCCAACTCCGCGATGCCTGCTTTATCCTATAAAGCATCTTGCTCACGTTTCCGCTGCTCCCACTGTCTATAAAGCCCTCTGGCTGTGTACTTATAGACACTCTCTTCTAAAACATCATTTAGAAAAGCAGTCATGACACCCAACCACCAGATATCGTAGTCATGGTATGTAGCCGTCGCAAGTAGGATCTGAATGGACTTAAGCATAGCTTTAAAAGTCTCAACTTTTCCATGTATACCAAGTAATCTTCTCAAGATATACTTGCTCCTGATGGGGATTTAACCCTTCAGATAAAGCAACCAAAGTCCATACTTTGTTGGTGTATAAGGATTCCATCTCAGATCGCTAAGCATCCAGCCATTCTTACAGAGTCCCGCTCCTGATGGCCAGCTCGAAACTAGTTGGGTCATCATCTCATGATGCAATTCTCGCTCCTACTGTCATAAAGAAACCGAAGTATCTCTCTGGTGGGTGAAGACCCCTACTAGATCGGCGGAGAGGCTGAGGTTCGTTGAAAACTACTGAATCCTTTGGTTCTACCAAATCATCAGCTGCAGTTTATATAGCTGGAACTACTTCCAGTTTTATAGAGCTGACCTTGCCTCGAGCTTGTCCGGATTTTGCTTTTACACATAGGCTGGACAACCCCAAATCTTAACAAACTTAAGATATGGGCTCTTCCCTTTCCATATCAAATATGAAGTGGTAGGCAACTGATTTGATTTGAACCTTATTCAATAGGTATGCAGCTTCTCAAGTGCATAACTCCCAAAAGGAAATAGGAAACTCAGTAGTACTCATCATAGAGCACACCATATCACATAGGGTGTTATTGCTCCGCCCCGATATACCATCGTGCTATGGTGTATACGGAGGAGTAATGCTGAGAGAGAATCTCATTCTCCTTTAGAATAGTCCAGGAATTCCGTGCTCAAGTATTCTCCTCCTTGATCACATCAAAAGACATAATACTTATACCCGTTTTTGGTTCTCTACTTCTAACTTATATTCATTGAATTTCTCAAAAGTTCCAGACTTGTGTTTCAACAGGAACATCATGTCCGGATCTTGAAAGATAATCAGTGAATCTAATGAAGTACAAAGAACCGGTCTTGGCATGTGTAGACAGGGGACCTTCATACATTAGCATGTATCAATCCCAAGAGTTCACTAACTCTTTCTCTGTTTCTAATAAACAGAGCTATGGTCATCTAATCTTTATGACATGACCGGCAAGTTTCACAAGACGTAAATTCAAACAAATTTAAATATGCATCTTAATGTAACTTCGGCTAGTCGGGTCGCATTGATATGACCTAGTCTACAGTGTCTCAAGAAGGATCCGTTCATTTTTGAACTCTTCCTCTTGTGTGTGTTCTGTATACTAAGAACTGCAGTTTGATTTAGAACATCAATGCTTTTAGATAACGTGCCTGAACCGATCAACTCTTGATATAGGAAATGTTCATAACATTATCCAACAATACAAAATTATATCCTTTCTTTATTAATAAAGAGACTGATATGATGTTGTACATCAGGTTCGGTATCTAATAACATTCGTTCAGAATCAATGTATTCTGGTAATACAGGGTGACAGTGACCAACAGACTTGGCTGCTACACTTGCACCGTTTCTATCTCATGAAACTTATCACCCGTTCTCAGTTCTCTACCTATCTGTAGCCCGTGTAACAAATTACATTTCGGGATCCTGATCTGGTATCTCATACCCAGGACGTAAAGGATACTGAGAAACAGTTCTCTGTAATGAACACACCCGAAGATGATGCATCAACATGCACTTTCTTCGTTTGGACGGCACGGGAAATCTGGTATTCCCCAATTTCCCGCTCTGTCTTATAACAATTATAAGTTGGAGCGGGACCAATGTTCCCCAGCTCAGTATAACAAGCGGGTTCGGTCAATATATCCGTATTATTATCTTGATTAAGGCGTGATATGGTCACTACCTGGAGAGAGAGAGAGAAGAAAACACTCAGCGTATGCTCTTGCAAGATTAGATTGGTTATCTAATATATCTAATCAGGATGTCTCCCACTATTTTAATCAAATCTTCCTTCAAACCCTAAAAGGAAAGACTAGCCGAGATTAATTACACCTTACAAGTTCACCAATCTTTCAGCCAGGCCAGTGTCGGTACTTTGAGGGAGGTCCCCCGTGCTTTCGCACGAACCTAATTAATGTAAACCTCGTTTTCCCAGAGGCGTAACCCTGTTGACACCTTTCTAGACACCTACTTGATCGGCTAATTGTAATGTGTAAAACTCTCCCAGGAGTAACTCTTACTCACAGCGGGTATCGGGATCCAACTATCTCATAGAAGGTATGCAATCTCATTGCAAATTTCAACACTTGAAATTCCCAATAATATTTTGTCCCAAGCGATCTATGACCTTGACTGAGTCAACAAACCATAGACCGCAAGTAAAGTTTAACCCGTCATTTCCCGATTGAATTAAACCCACCCGCACGACCCTTGACCGAGTCAACAAGGCCGCACGACTACCCTAATCCAATCACATCATATGCTTTGCAGATAAGCACTAATCAGCTACCGCACACTACGCCTTGACCGAGTCAACAAACGCAGCACGAATACTAACTATTACTTATCTGAAATGACGGAGGGCTACGACAGGTTTTTAAGAAAACCTTTTGCGTAATGAACTTTATATCGTTGTAGAATCGGGTGATTTTAAATGGAGTGTTTTTGAGGCTTTTCTAGTTTTGCTAAAGGGGTCACTCCCAGTGAAGGGATCGTCAGCCCTTTCCTCATAGGATAAGGTGCAAGATATTTCACAAATACCACTATGCAAAGCAAGAACTATAGAAGCAATCAAAAGACAAACCGAGTTTGTAGCATCTGCTAGTTTCACTAAAGAGGCCACTCCCGGTGAAAGGATCTCGGCTCTTTCCTTATCGAATAAGGTGCTGGATGTTCTACAAGGAACACCGCTATGCAAAGTAAGAACTAGAGCTACCAAACAAGTTTCTACCATATCTTTAGGTTTCTTTTATTTTCATTAATCTCATTAATGAAGTCCCATTTTATTATGCTTCACAAGAATCTCTTTTGAAACGAAATCTGCAATATAACATATATCTCATATATATAATATAAACATTCGTCTCAGGCAGTAATATGATCTCATCACAGAACATTGCAGCAGAAGAACATATATGAAATATTGGATATACTAGGACGTCCGTGTTTTCAATACGAGCCAGTATAAAACAAGGATTCCACGGTCGCGATGAATAGCCAACCCCATATCCCTTGACCCTTACGAGAGCGGCAAGTAACACTGCCAATTCTAGGGTTAGGAGACCTGGTCTCGACTCCTCGAAATGGTCTCCCACTGGACCCTAGAACCCGCTTACTTGTGCTCCCCTCCTTGGGTCTACCTAATGCGGAAAAGTAAATAATATACAATGGTGACATCATCCTCAGCCCGGAAGTACCCCAATAAAAGAATATTACATACAAATGAATTTTACATGAATGAAAAAGAAAAACTCTTAACTCACATAAAACCCTCGGCTATTCAAAACACGACGATCCAATATAACATATCACAGCAACACATAATATCTCATATCATCAACGTAAGCAAGTATGCGTATCCCGATTGTCGTTGATGTATAGCAACGAAGCCGGTGATACACCACATACTACGCTTACGGTCATAGAAAAGAAAGTGTAAAACTACAACAGTTGGAATCCTCAACCTCCTTAGACATCGCATGCCTAACCAAATGAATTCCTTAGATATCGCATGCCTAGCAATTATAAACCCCACATTTTAGTCTCATTATCGAAAACTCTTTTCAATATCAAGTCGGGCAGTTCAACAAGATTCCCGACATCCTGATCGAATGCTCGTCGCAAACTTTAGTAGACGGCCGCACCCCCGGATGCCGTCGACGAAGTGCACTAAGGTGGAACACCGCTGCCGCGAGCACCCGAACGGATGCTTTTGGCGACGGGGTTCTCCTACAGTCACTTGGTCGGGGCTATGGGGCGTGGCTGTCTGTTAAGTTTACTCGGCGAGTATCCGCGTACGCTACGTGATTGCGACGGACTTTTGATCACATCAAAATTCCGTGGCAACCGATCATCTGAGACTGAACTGCTATGTTTATAATATTCAAATCAGTTATCTCATAACTATATGTGGATTCCAAATATTGTATCACATTCCAGATAAATAGATAATGTTAAACTTTCCGATCGAATAATCAAACACCCAAGATTTCCCCAATATATCTCAACACTTGAAATTAGTTTAAAAACATCCATCACATGCTACAGTACTAATGGTCCAGCCGTAGAAGGGTCAAGCCAACGCTTCACATGTGGCACGCCGTACTGCCACAAACCCTAAGGTTTAGAGGCAGTTCAAGACGGTTACATAATCGAGTTAAGGTTTGTTGTCTTTTAGAGGGTCTACCGCATTACTTGCACGACTTAGAACGTTCTTAAACTAGAGAAAAAAATCCAACTTTTGAAAAAATTTCCGACAGGGGAAAAGTGAGTTATTGATATCCGTTCGAACTTTTTAACAGTTTCTAAAAATTATCCGGACAAAACTAAACAAAGTTAAATTATCTGATCGAATCAACGATTTCCCAATACAACCCTAGAAAACTCAACACTTGAGTGGAATTAAAACATTCCCAGAAAAAAAAACAAGAAAGGACCTATGAATAATTACATGAAATTTCAGGGACTAAGTCACAATTTTGGCCGCGGAACAGCCGCCAAACCCCTGGTTTGGCCGCGGTTCCGCGGTCAAATAATTTACTTAGAGGACCGTACTTCACAGTAATTCTTAGATTTTCCTGCTTGTTTTTCTGAGCATTTTTAATTCATAAAAAACCACAGTTTTGAAAAATGTACAGAGAAAGGTAAACATCGGGGTTTCCGGGTTCGATCGGACTTTAAACTTCGTCTAGACTTCGCCTAAAGCTCTAGCTTGGCTCTGATAGCACTGTAGGGTTTCTAGGCACGCGCACAAGGTTCTACGAGGCATCAACCATGCCCGATTAAAAAATTAGCCGTGCCGAACAACCCGAAGCCGGATCTTTAAACTAGGGTTTAGGCGAAAACAAGCATGCTAAACTCTTTAACACTAAGTGAGAGCGATTACAACCTTTGTAGATCCGGTCCTTCACTTCTTAAGCTCCGTGTTGAGGTCTCTTCGCTGCGATCATCGTGTTCCGGACTCTCGAGAGTGTTCATGAAGAGAATGATGCAACCTTGCTTCCGATCTTCGATAACATAGATGATCTATCTTGAAGTTTCGATAACACAAGCTAACACTCATAATATGAAGTGAACACCCTCATCTAAATGGCAAGGACAGATGAGGATGATGAAGTAGGATTTTTGCTCTCTTTTATAATCATTTTCTCACTCACTTTCATCACAAAACTAAAACTAGAAAGCTTTTGCTCAAGGAACTCAAGGAAGAAGAATAAGGGAATCCTTTTTTGATGAATAATAAAAAATGTTGTCATAATCATTTATGCAACTATGGTTGTAGTAACCTATGTAGAGAGTTTAATAGGGTTAGGGTTTGGGTTGAGTTATATGTGAGTCACTAGAAAATATCAAGACAAATATCTTCTACATGACAAAAAGAAACCTTCTAGAATCTACTAGAAGTCTTAACCCTAATCCAAACCCTAATCATCTTTAAACTCCACTAATTATGTTGCATTAATAATTATAACATGTTACAATATTATATATCACATATATAATATTTATTGTAACAAAATAAAATAATACATTTAACATATATCGCATATATATATCAATGTATTACCCGAGTGAGAAAAAGAATCTTTTAGTGAGCTAATATTAGTTAATGTAATTTAATATATCATATATATTATTATACATTAAATTACCGAATCAACACTTGATCCGACAATCCGGCTATATCGCATATAACCGACTAATATTTGTCCGTACCGATTCATCGAATCAACACTTGATCCGATGACCCGGCTGATATCAAATATCGCGAGAATATAATACGGTATCTCATATCGTATTATCCTCGGTCCCGCACATATCACATACGTACCCCTACTCCGTTTTTGCCTGAGTCAAGAAACCTCTGTGTAGGACTCTAAAGAATCGTCAATACGCCGGCAGTAGATGATGATCATATCAAACACCCACAAGCTGCAAGCGGTCAGCTAAACGTAACAGCTACCCAGGTATTGAGCACTCAGAAGATCAACAAGCAAGCCTGTACATTCTCCTGTGAATCCAAACAGTAACACTCCCGTACAGTCCGGTCTCGTCATCTGAAATGTCGCATATCTCGCCTGAGGGTGGTAAACGTCAGACCCCAGTAGCTCGATAAGTCGTGTCGATATGAGGTCTATAATAGTTCGAGAAACTACTGATAACACTTACCAGTAAATCTCAGCAACCCTGGCCAGGGATTTCTGGTTATAGCCAATCGAACACAGCACAACATCAACTCCCTATACCGGGAGAGACGAATCCCCTCATATCGCTCATTGCCTCCATGTGATTCGGGACTGTACCCAAAAGCCACCTTTTTGCACGCCCTCTTGGACGTGGTATGATGGAAATCAAAGCACAGTGGGAATCACACAAAATTCTATGACGATCTCGGGTCAACAGACTACTCTGTACCAGTGTCACCGGAGAACTGCCATCTGAAGTAAGGTATAATACCATCTGGGAGTTCTCGGCGAGTCCGTCCAGTGTACCCAGTCTCCACTGAGCACCCGTACTGTTGGATATATGTATGCCCTAGAGGCCATTATATGATAGTGGATGTATCTATACATGTATATATATATTCAGTATGCATTCTTGCTCGACCTGATAGTATGCTATCTGGTTCTTCTTTATCTGACATGTTGACTTGATCATGCTTATTATTCACTCATACATGCTGATAAAGCCCTGAGGATATTGGCTTGACTGCTCTGATTATGATGGAGATCATACTAGTGGGACATCTGTAGTCTATAAGCATATCCTGGAAAGTCCCTAGTCGTAGGTATATCGAGACGGGGCATTGATATACCAGAGTAGACTAGCGTATATGATACTAGACCCAAGCGATGGGCGATGGATGTTCCCACATTCATCGATGTTTGACATCAAGATCATATACGGGTGCTCAGTGCTGACTGGGTACACTGGACGGACTCACCAAGAACTCTTATATGTAATTATATCTATGGTCGAATAGCAGTTCTCAGGTGACACTGGTACAGGTTAGTCTGTAGACCCGAGATCGTCATAGAGTCTTGTGTGTTCTCCCACTGTACTTTGATTGTCACCCTACCACGGCTCTACTGAGTCGTGCAAACAGGTGGCCGTTGGGTACAGTCCCGAGACACACATAGGAGGGGTTTTCGTCTCTCCCAGTATTGGGAGTTGATGCTGTGCTGTGCCCGACTGGTTATATCAGTATGTCCCTGGCCAGGGCTGCTGAGAATTGCTGATAAGTGTTATCAGTAGTTTCTCGATCTGTTATAGACCATTCACCGGCACGACTTATTGAGTTATTAGAGTCGACGTGACCATCCCTAGGCTCAATATGCAGCATATCTGACGAAGAGACCGGACTGTACGGTAGTGTTGCCGGTTGGCTCGACGGGAGTTGTAGCAGGTTCGCTTGTTTTCTTCTGATCGCTCAATACCCGGGTAGCCGTTACGTTTAGCTGACCGCTTGCGGCTTGGGGGACTTGATATGATCATACCCTCTGCCGGCGTATTGTTGAGTCTTAGAGTCCCACAAAGGAGTTACCCAGTCCAGGCGAAACGTTGTGGTGCGCGTATGCGATATACGCATGCACCCGATTAAAATGGGCGTATATGATATCGGACATTGATCGGGCGGCCTTCTTTTGGTGGGGTCATATGAGATATGACCGGATTGATAAATCAAGTGTTGATTTATCATTTAACCATTAGTTTTCTCACTTAAAACCTTTCATGGACATGATGGATGTATGCATGTGTGTATATGTTTCTTTCTTTCTATCTAGTTTCATGCACATGTGGATGTGCATACATGCATACACACATACACCCATCTATCATGGTTGTTAGCACATGGAAATGGTGGCAATATAAGACTCACACCATAGATTAAGTGATGGTTTTTTATTTAATTTTGGATTTAAAACAAATTGAAAAGAAAAGGATAATCTTTGTTAGCTTCTACATTCTTCTTCTAACCTAACCTTGCTCACCTACCTCTAACCTTGGGTTATCCTTCTCTTTATCATTTAAAACTCAAGTTAAATAAACCCTCCATCACTTAATCATGGTTAGAGGTAAGAAGGAATAAAATATAAAAGGTTATATTTTATTTCTTTTTGTATGGTCATCTTTTTATCATTCTATACTTGCTAAAAAGAAAAGCCACCATCTTCATCCTCCTTCACCATTTGCTCTCTAGGCTTTTCTAGTGAGTTAAACACACTCAAAGAAAGGTTTTTGAAGTGAGATTCCAAACCAAAACATCATTCTATGCAAGTTTAGCCAACTTTCTTAGAGTGTTCTCTTCGGTTTTACGAAGTTGCAAGCTTGGACGGAGAACTCCGTGTTGGATCGTCGTGGACGTAAGAGGACTTCAAGAGGACCTTCTTCCAACACCCAAGACACCAAGGAGTCCAGCGAAAGGGAGCTACAAAGGTTATAGTCTCGAAACCCTAGTTTGATTCGTTTTTTCATTCGAAACCCTAATTTTCTAGGATCGATTCCATTATATGTTCGTTTAGCACCATAAAAAATTTAAACTTTGGGACATGTGATGCTTCAAAACTCATCATAGGGTGCTAGACTAACCTAACATTGGTATCAGAGCCGACCTAGAACATTAGGCGATGCTTTTACGAAGTAAAAATCCCGATCGAAAAAAAAATAAGAACTTTTGGACCCTCTCTGGACAAATTTTAAAATCTGGCATTTTTCAGGATTAAAAATACTTAAAAAATACAGCAGGGAAGACTAAGAATAATGGTGAAATACGATGCAGTGTACTGTTCATTTGACCGCGGGACCGCGGCAATTCCTTGCTTAGGTCGCGGATCCGCGGCCGTACAGTGGCATCATGCCATGAAAATTGCACCATAATTCCTAGGTCTGCTTGTATACTGTTTTAGGTATGTTTAATCTGAATATAGTACTGTATTTTCTGGAGATGGTTTTGGACGCGAAGTTTTGATCGGTATTTTCATTCCGTAGCTTTTCCGGGTAAATTAGAAAGTATTGAAGTGTTTGAACGAGTATCATTTGCTCACTATTCACGGGGTTTAAATGCTTTGGAGATACGTGCAAGTCTTTTTGTGGTGGTCCCTCTAGAAGACAACAAACCTTAACTCGATTATGTGACCGTCTTGAACTGCCCTTTGAACCTTAGGGTTTGGGGCAGTACGGCGTGCCACATGTGAGGCGTTGGCTTGACCCTTCTACGGCTGGATCGCTACTACTGTGTCACACTCCAGGTGTTTGAACTCTGCTCAAGTGTTGGGCTTTAGTAAATCCTGGGTATTTGATCGTTCGTTCGAAAACTTCAATACTGTCTGTTTATCCGGAATGTGATGCAATGTGTGGAATTCATATTACTAGACATGAAATACGGAATATGTGATATTTTGCATTTGTGATGTCTAAAGCGAATGTGGATTCCAGATATTGCAGTTTTACACTTTCTTTTCTTTGACCGTAAGTGTAGTATGTACGATATCGCCGGTTTCGTTGCTATACATCAACGACAATTGGGGTATGCATACTTACTTACGTTGATGATATGAGATATTATGTGTTGCTGAGATATGATGTGCAGGATTGTCGCGATTGAATAGCCGGGTTTTTTTTATGTGAGATGAGAGTTTTATATTTTCATTCATGTAAATTCAAATGTAATGTAATATTCTTTTATTTGGGGCACTTCCGGGTTGAGGTTGATGCCACCAGTGTTGTATATTATTTTGCTTTTCCGCATTAGGATGGACCCAAGGAGGGGAGCACAGGTGACCGGGTTCTGGGGTTCAGTGGGAGGCCATCAAGAGGAGTCGAGACCGGGTCTCCTAAACTCCAGAATTGGCAGGGTCACTTGCCGCTCTCGTAGGAGTCCAGGGTGTGGGCTTGGCTATTCATCGCGACTGTGGAATCTGTATTTTCTATTCTGGCTAAATACTAAATACGGACGTCCTAGTATATCCCACGTTATATCTATGTTTCTGCTGCCTGTGTTCTGTGATATCTGAGACGAATGACATATTATATATATGATATATAGTAGATGTTGCTTATGTTTTACACCCGCGCTAGTCCCGTCCCGGTATGCCGTTAGTTAAGTAACCTAACGGTGCATAACGGAACATTGCGGCGAATGCGGATGGCATAAGCGTACGTGTTATTTTCGTTTCTTTTTCTGTGATTGGCTTAAGGACTTAAATGATGGGATTACATTAATGTGATTAATGTAAAGAAAATAAACCTAAAAGATGTTGTAGAATCGGATTTGAAAACCACTCGGCTATTTATGAAAAAGCTATATTTCAAAACTGTGGAGCTTAAGCCACTCCTTTTGAAAACCGTTTGATTCTACAACGATATCAAGTTCAAAGCGTTAAAGATTTTCTTAGAAATCATCCGCAACCCTCCGTCATTTTAGGAAGTAGAGTACTTAGTATTCGTGCTACGTTTGTTGACCTTAGCCAAGGCGTAGTGTACGGTAGCTAAGTGATGTCTTCCTACAAACGCATATGATGCAGATTAATTAGGACGGGCATATGACTTTGTTGACCTTAGCCAAGGGTCATGTGAACGGTTCTAATTAATCAAGAAATGACGGGTTGAGCTTGACTAGTGCTCGTGATTTGTTGACCTTAGCTAAGGTCACGAGTATTAGGGGAAAAAACCACATCGGGAATTTCAATAGTTGAAATTTGCAATGAGATTGCATACCTTCCATGTGATGGTTGGATCCCGATCCCACTGTGGGCAATAGTTGCTCCTAGGAGAGTTTTACAGTTTACAATTAGCTAACTCATTAGGTGTCTAGAAAGGTGTTAATGGGGCTCCGCCTCTGGGAAAACGAGGTTTACTCTAATTAGGTCCGTGCGAAAGCACGGGGAACCTCCCTCAAGTACCGACACTGGCCTGGCTGAACGGTTAGCGAAGTTGTAGACTGTAATTAATCCTAGCTAGTTTTTCTTTTTAAGGTTTGAAAGAAAAACTCGATAAAAAGCAGTGGGAAACATCGATTAGACAAGATAATAACCAATCTGATCTATGCAAGAGCTTTCGCTGAGTGTATTCTTTTCTCTCTCTTAATGGCAGATACCCATGACTGGACTCAAGCTTTTACTAGATAAAAACAAACTGAATGGGACCAACTATAAAGACTGGCTGAGGAATCTGAAAATCGCCTTGACTTATGATAAAGTATCATATGTCCTCACGGCTTCAGCCCCGCCCGTCCCTGGTCCAAAATCCTCAGTTGCGGATATAGAAGTCCACAAGACGTGGGACGCTGACTGTGCCACGGCCACATGCCTCGCGCTTGCATCGATGGATAACACACATCAAAAGCAGCACGAGGACATGGACATTCACGGTATATTGCTCCATACAAAGGAGTTGTATGGGGAGCAATCCCGCGTATTACGATACGAAGCATCAAAGAAATTATTTCAGATGCGAATGGCCCCTGGCACACCAGTAGGAGACCATGTTCTGAAGATGATAGCTCTTATAGAAGAGCTTGAGGACCTTGGATGGACGATGGACAATGAACAATATATAGATATTATTCTGCAGTCCCTCCCCTCCACCTTTGCTCAGTTCATAGTGAACTTCAACATGCATGGCATGGAGAAGGACCTCCCTGAACTCCTTAAAATGTTAAGGAGTGCAGAGAGCACTATGAAGTTAGCAAAAACTCCCGTTATGACTATTGGACAGTCTTCATCTTCTCGCCCGAAAGCCAAGGCCAAGGGAAAGAAAAAGAAGAAACCCACTAATCCTAAGGGCGGAGTTAAAAAGGTGAAGGGAAAGGGAAAGTCCAAGGCTGGAGACTCGGGGAAGGGCGAATGTTTTCATTGCCACAAGACAGGACATTGGAAGCGCAATTGCATGGAGTACTTAAGTCTCAAGAAGAAGCATGGTGATGCTTCTGCTTCAGGGGCGTTTGTGACTGAAAAATGTTTTTCTATAAACTCTGCTTCCTGGGTATTGGATACCGGTTCAGGTTCTCACATTTGCAATTCTATGCAGGGGCTGAGAAATAGCAAGGTTTTGAGGACAGGTGACCATACTCTCTGCGTTGGAAATGGTTCCAATGTACATACAGTCGCAGTGGGAGAGTATCACTTGGGGTTGCCATCTGGATGTATTTTGGTTTTAAATCCATGTTATTTTGTACCAAGTATGCTATGTAATATAATATCCGTTTCTTTGTTGGACAATGAAGGGTATAATTTTGTATTACAGAACAATATTATGAATATTAACCTGAATCAAAAGTTGGTTGGGTATGGTACACTAAACAACGGAATATATGTCCTAAATCAACACACAGTTTTCAGTATACAACACACTAATAAAAGAAAATTTTCCGAATTAAATGAAGCTTTTCTTTGGCACTGTAGACTTGGTCATATTAACGAAACAAGACTAAACAAGTTACACAAAGATGGATATTTAAACTCTTTTGAATATAAATCTTATGCGACTTGCCAGTCTTGTATCAAGGGTAAAATGACCAAAACTCCGTTTACCGGACACGGAGAAAGAGCTACTCAGCTCCTGGGCCTCATACATAGTGATGTATGTGGGCCAATGTCTACACAGGCTAGAGACGGTTTTTCATACTTCATTACGTTCACTGACGATTTCTCAAGATTCGGTCATGTATTTTTATTAAAGCACAAGTCCGAAGCTTTCGAGAAATTCATTGAATATAAACAAGAAGTAGAAAAACAAACCGGCTTGAGTATCAAGATGCTTCGATCAGATCGAGGTGGTGAGTATCTCAGTACAGAATTTGCACACTTCCTAAAAGAGAATGAGATTCTCTCTCAGCTCACTCCTCCTTACACACCACAGCACAACGGTGTGTCAGAATGACGGAATAGGACCCTATTAGATATGGTCCGGTCCATGATGAGTGACGCTGAGTTACCAGTCTCGTTTTGGGGGCATGCATTGGAGACTGCAGCGTTTCTGCTAAACAGGGTTCCAACCAAAACCGTGTCTACCACGCCATATGAGATATGGCATGGGAAGAGACCATCTCTTAAAAGAATTAAGATTTGGGGTTGCCCGGCCTATGTTAAAAAGCAGAATCCGGACAAACTCGAGACACGGTCGGTCATGTGTAACTTTGTGGGATATCCAATGAATTCTTATGGATATCTATTCTACCACAAAGAGGAACAAAAAGTGTTCGTTTCTCAACATGCCACATTCTTGGAAAAAGAGTTTTTCACAGACAAAGATGATGGCAAGGTGGTAGATCTAGAAGAGGTTCTAGAGACACAAACTACAAATGACGATTTGGTTGAACCGGCTGTTGCAGCAGAAACTGAAGAACCTCGGCCACTCCGTAGGTCTGGTAGGACTTCTCGCCCACTGGAGAGGTACTACGGTTTCCTCATTGATGCTAACAGAGAAGATTGCATCATGGATGATGATGATCCTACCAGTTTTCAGCAAGCTATCACGAGTAAAGACTCTGTGAAGTGGCTGGATGCCATGAGATCCGAAATGGAGTCTATGTACACCAACAAAGTATGGACTTTGGACGTTGTACCCCCTGGGGTAAAACCTATGGGGTGCAAATGGATCTTTAAAAGAAAGATTGGTGTAGATGGGCAGGTGGAGACCTATAAGGCAAGACTTGTGCCGAAGGGTTTTCGTCAAAGACCAGGTTTGGACTATGACGAGACTTTTTCTCCCGTAGCCATGCTTAAATCCATTCGGATCCTACTTACTATTGCTGCTCACTACGACTATGAAATCTGGCAGATGGACGTTAAAACCGCATTTCTAAATGGAAATTTGGAAGAATGCGTTTATATGGATCAGCCAGAGGGCTTCATTGATAGTGGGAGCAGCGGGAAAGCATGTAAATTGGTTAAATCCATATATGGGTTAAAGCAGGCATCACGGAGTTGGAACATCTGTTTCGATGATGTTATCAAAGAGTTTGATTTCATCAAAAATCCAGATGAACCTTGTGTTTATAAGAAGGCTGTAGGGAGAGCTGTCACATTCCTCGTATTGTACATGGACGACATTCTTCTGATATGAAATGATATTCCTATGCTACAGTCGGTCAAATCTTTCTTATCACTGAGGTTCTCCATGAAGGACCTGGGTGATGCCACGTACATTCTGGGCATAAGGATCTATAGGGATAGATCTAAAAGGTTATTGGGATTGTTCCAAACCAAGTACATTGACACCATCCTAAATAGGTTTAGTATGGAAGACTCCAAGCGGGGTGCCTTACCCGCTTGCCATGGGGTCACTCTCTCCAAGGATTCTTGTCCAAAGACCGATGAAGAGAGAGCTCGCATGAGTATTATATCCTATGCTTCGGCAGTAGGATCTATAATGTATGCGATGTTATGTACACGCCCAGATGTAGCTTACGCACTTAGTGTTGTAAGCAGGTATCAATCTAACCCAGGGGAGAATCACTGGACAGTTGTGAAGAACATTCTTAAGTACTTGCGAAGGACTAAAGAATTGTTCTTGGTGTATGGTAATGGAGATCTCCAAATGGAGGCCTTTACCGATTCGAGCTTCCAGAGCGATAAGGACGATAGCAAATCTATCTCTGGGTTTGTATTTACCCTCAATGGAGGGGCGGTGAGTTGGAAGAGTTCCAAACAAGATACCGTTGTAGACTCTACGACGGAAGCTGAGTACATTGCTGCAAATGATGCCGCCAAGGAAGCCGTCTGGATGAAGAAGTTCGTCTCGGAGCTAGGAGTAGTTCCAACCATTATTGATCCAATACCTTTGTATTGTGACAATAATGGGGCTATGGCGTTAGCCAAGGAGACCAGATCCCATCAGCGGTCTAGACACATCCTGAGGCGTTTTCATTTGATCCGGGAGATTGTTGATCGCCACGAGATCGAGATTAGGAGGGTAGACACAAAGAATAATGCCGCGGATCCATTCACCAAGGCCCTCCCTCAGCCCCAACATGAGCGACTTTTTGAGATGTTGGGTATGAGATACGCCAATAACTGGCCTTAGTGCAAGTGGGAGATTGTTGGATATATGTATGCCCTAGAGGCCATTATATGATAGTGGATGTATCTATACATGTATATATATTCAGTATGCATTCTTGCTCGACATGATAGTATGCTATCTGGTTCTTCTTTATCTGACATGTTGACTTGATCATGCTTATTATTCACTCATACATGCTGATAAAGCCCTGAGGATATTGGCTTGACTGCTCTGATTATGATGGAGATCATACTAGTGGGACATCTGTTGTCTATAAGCATATCCTGGAAAGTCCCTAGTCGTAGGTATATCGAGACGGGTCATTGATATACCAGAGTAGACTAGCGTATATGATACTAGACCCATGCGATGGGCGATGGATGTTCCCACATTCATCGATGTTTGACATCAAGATCATATACGGGTGCTCAGTGCTGACTGGGTACACTGGACGGACTCACCGAGAACTCCTATATGGAATTATATCTATCGTCGAATAGCAGTTCTCAGGTGACACTAGTACAGGTTAGTCTGTAGACCCGAGATCGTCATAGAGTCTTGTGTGTTCTCCCACTGTACTTTGATTGTCACCCTACCACGGCTCTACTGAGCCGTGCAAACAGGTGGCCGTTGGGTACAGTCCCGAAACACACGAAGGCAATGAGCGATAGGAGGGGTTTTCGTCTCTCCCGGTATTGGGAGTTGATGCTGTGCTGTGCCCGACTGGTTATATCAGTAAGTCCCTGGCCAGGGCTGCTGAGAATTGCTGATAAGTGTTATCAGTAGTTTCTCGATCAGTTATAGACCATTCACCGGCGCGACTTATTGAGTTATTAGAGTCGACGTGACCATCCCTAGGCTCGATATGCAGCATATCTGACGAAGAGACCGGACTGTACGGTAGTGTTGCCAGTTGGCTCGACGGGAGTTATAGCAGGTTCGCTTGTTTTCTTCTGATCGCTCAATACCCGGGTAGCCGTTACGTTTAGCTGACCGCTTGCGGCTTGGGGGACTTGATATGATCATTACCCTCTGCTGGCGTATTGACGAGTCTTAGAGTCCCACAAAGGAGTTACCCAGTCCAGGCGAAACGTTGTGGTGCGCGTATGCGATAGGCGCATGCACCCGATTAAAATGTGCGTATATGATATCGGACATTGATCGGGCGGCCTTCTTTTGGTGGGGTCATATGAGACATGACCGGATTGATAAATCAAGTGTTGATTTATCATTTAACCATTAGTTTTCTCACTTAAAACCTTTCGTGGACATGATGGATGTATGCATGTGTGTATATGTTTCTTTCTTTCTATCTAGTTTCATGCACATGTAGATGTGCATACATGCATACACACATACACCCATCTATCATGGTTGTTAGCACATGGAAATGGTGGCAATATAAGACTCACACCATAGATTAAGTGATGGTTTTTTATTTAATTTTGGATTTAAAACAAATTGAAAAGAAAAGGATAATCTTTGTTAGCTTCTACATTCTTCTTCTAACCTAACCTTGCTCACCTACCTCTAACCTTGGGTTATCCTTCTCTTTATCATTTAAAACTCAAGTTAAATAAACCCTCCATCACTTAATCATGGTTAGAGGTAAGAAGGAATAAAATATAAAAGGTTATATTATATTTCTTTTTGTATGGTCATCTTTTTATCATTCTACACTTGCTAAAAAGAAAAGCCACCATCTTCATCCTCCTTCACCATTTGCTCTCTAGGTTTTTCTAGTGAGTTAAACACACTCAAAGAAAGGTTTTTGAAGTGAGATTCCAAACCACAACATCATTCTATGCAAGTTTAGCCAACTTGCTTAGAGTGTTCTCTTCGGTTTTACGAAGTTCCAAGCTTGGACGGAGAACTCCGTGGTGGATCGTCGTGGACGTAAGAGGACTTCAAGAGGACCTTCTTCTAACACCTAAGACACCAAGGAGTCCAGCGAAAGGGAGCTACAACGGTTGTAGTCTCGAAACCCTAGTTTGATTCGTTTTTCCATTCGAAACCCTAATTTTCTAGGATCGATTCCATTATATGTTCGTTTAGCACCATAAAAAATTTAAACTTTGGGACATGTGATGCTTCAAAACTCATCATAGGGTGCTAGACTAACCTAACACGTACACCATCCTTGATGTCAAACACCGATGGATATAGGATCATCCATCGCCCATTATATGGGTCAAGATGCGTATACGCTAGTCTACTCTGGTGTATCGATGCCCTGTCTCGATACACCCTCGACTAGGAACAGTTATAGGATATACTCGTCGACTACCGTGGCCCCACTAGTATGATCTCATCATAGTCCCAGTAGTCGAGTACATATCCTAAGGGCTTTATCAACATGTAATATAGAGACAATCAGAGTACATGTTAAGATAATGTACAACCAGATAGCATATTATCATGTCGAGCAAGAAAGTCCTCCCAATATATGTCCAAGCATCCATTACAATATACATCGTATGTACAGTAATGGCCTCTAGGGCATACATATAACTAACAGATTGGACATATATATGAAGGACTTTCTTGCTTGACATGATAGTATGCTATCTGGTTGCACTTTATCTTAACATGTACACTTATTGTCTCTCTATTACATGTTGATAAAACCCTTAGGATGAGTACTTGACTACCAGGATTATGATCAGGATCATACTAGTGGGGCAGAGGTAGTCGGCAAGTACATCCTTCAAATGTTCCTAGTCGTGGGAGTATCGAGACAGGGCATCGATACTCAAGAGTAGACTAGCGTATACGCTTCTTGACCCATATGATGGGCGATGGATGATCCCATATCCATTGGTGTTTTACATCAGAGAAGTTATACGGGTGCTCAGTGGAGACTGGGTACACTGAACGTACCCGCCGAGAACTCCTAGATGGTATTATACCTATCGTCAGATAGCAGTTCTCTGGTGACACTGATACATGTTAGTCTGTCGACCCGAGATCGTCATAGAGTCTTATGTGATTCCCACTGTGCTTTGATTTCCACCATACCACATCCAAGAGATCGTGCAAAAAGGTGGTTTTTGGGTACAATCCCGAGTCACATGGAGGCAATGAGCGATAGGAGGGGATTCGTCTCTCCTGGTATTGGGGGTTGATGTTGTGCTATGCTCGATTGGCCATAACAGGAAATCCCTGGCCAGGGTTGCTGAGATTTAATGGTAAGTGTTATCAGTAGTTTCTCGAACCGTTATGGACCTTGCATCGGTATGACTTATCAGGCAATTGGGGTCTGACGTTATACCACCCCCAGGCTGCGATATGCGACATATCTGACGAAGAGACCGGACTGTACGGTAGTGTTACTGATTGGATTCACAGGAGTATGAGCATGCTTGCTTGTTGATCTTCTGATCGCTCAATATCTGGGTGGCCGTTACGTTTAGCAGACCGCTTGCGGTTTTTGGGTGTTTGATATGATCATCACCTACTGCCAGCGTATTGACGAGTCTTTAGAGTCCTACGCAGAGATTTCCTGGTTCATGCGAAATGAAGTAGGAGCACATATGTGATATGTGCGAGACCGAGATTAATGTGCGTATGTGATACCACATTCTATTCTTGCGATATGTGATATTGGTCGATTATATGAGATATAACCGGGTTATCGGATCAAATGTTGATTCGATAAGGTGTTACATTTGATATTAGTCGGTTGTATGTGATATAGCCGGATTATTAAATCAAGTGTTGATTTGATAATTTAATGTATAATTATATATTTGATATATTAACTTACATTAACTAATATTTGCTCACTAAACATTTCTTTTTCTCACTTGTGTGCATATAGTATATATGTGATATATATTAATGTACAATATTTGTGTCATGCTTGATGCCACATGCTTTATGGGTTTATGAGACTCACACCATGCTTGATATAATGAATGGTTTTGATTTATTTAAAGTTAATCAAAATTAATGGTAATTAGTCACATGGTTGAAGCTTGTAGAAGGTTGTGGAACCATTGACCAAGTCCACTAATTTGGTTTTGCTTGTAGATATTTATTAACCTAACCATTATTGTTAGCCATGGTTTAATCTCTACATGAGTTAGTGTATGACACTAACTCACCTATGGTTGCTATTCTCACCTCATGAGTTTCATTCTCATCTCCTTTTCATCTTCTTCTTCCTCATGGAAAAGCTTTGTAGCTTTTGAAAAGGTGATGAAATATTGTGAGAAAAATTAATCTAAACTAAGCCCAATTCCTACTTCATCATCCTCTACTATATTAGCCATTTAGTTTAGGGTGTTTGCTTCACTAATTTACAATTAGTGAAGAGGTAGCATGAGCTTGAGTCTCCTCGACATAGATCATCTTCGGCCTCGAAGAGTTCGAGCAAGCCTTTTCATCTCTTCATGTGAACCCTTACTAGAGTTTGGGTATTCACTACTTGGAGCGAAGGGACTACTACAAGGAGCTTTAGAAGTGAAGGACTGGTCTATAAAGGTTGTATTCCTCATTCACTTAGATGTAAAGATGTTTAAATTGTTGTTCGTCTAAATCTTTAGTTAATATTCTAGGGTTAGGGTTCTTTAGTACGGCAAAAATCTGAAATTGGCATGGACGATACCTCCCGAAACCTTGCTGCCACCTTAGGGAACCCTACAGTGGTATCAGAGTCATGCAAGAGAATTAGACGATATTTGTTAGGATTACGAAACCGAAACATCTCCGAAACACCCGATATAAAGATTTAGTTTCTTCCGAATTTTAAATGGCTTCTAAAATTTTTTTAGCAACTGCGGAATGTTGTATGTGATACAACATGAACACCATAAAAATTTCAGTCCACGTCGCCGGAAAATGGCCGGCCACATTGCCCCCAAAACCGGCCTGCTCGGTTTTATTTCACTATTTCGGGTTAAAATTTCTAGGGTGTTCCAGTCTCTGGGTTTTAGTGTTTCAGGCGTTGCTTGTTTTTGCTAAATTTTCATGTGATGTTATCTTTCTGCAAAGGCGATTCGGAGTGTTTCATATTCATAATTTTAACATTGTTTCGGGTTATTTAGACGACGTTAAAAAGTTCGAACGGATATCAATAACCCATATTATCCCTCGCTGGAAATTTTCCAAGAGTTGGATTTTTTCCAAGTTTAAAATCTTCAGAAAATCATGCAAGTGATTCCGTGGACCCTCTAGAAGAATGATACCCAAACTAGACTTTTTGGATCCCGGAACCGCGGTCATACCTTATGGTTTGCGGAAGTTCCATGGCGACATGAGTGAGGCATGGGTCGGCCCTTCTATGGATGGTTCATAGGTGTTGTGGCATGTTCTGGGTACTTTTTAAACTCCGCTCAAGTGTTGAGCTCTTTGGGAAATTTCGAGTGTTTGTTTATTCGATCGAAAAGTTTAACATCGTCTAGCTATCTGTGATTGTGATATAATATTTGGAATCCACATAATTAGTTATGTGATAACTAGTTTGAATTTTATAAATCTAGCAGTTTAGTCTCATTTAATCGGTTGCCACGGGATTTTGATGTTGATCAATAGTCCGTCGCAATTACGTAGTGTACGCGGATACTCGCCGGGTAACCTTACTAGATAGCCACGCCCCATAGCCCCGATCAAGTGACTGTAAGAGAACCCCGTCGCCAAAAGCATCCGTTCGGGTGCTCGCGGCCGCAGTGTACCGTCTAAGTGCACTTCGTCGACGGTATCGGCGGTGCAGCCGTCTACTAATGTTTTCGACGAGTATTCGATCAGGTTATCGGGAATCTTGTTGAATTACCCGACATGTTATTGGAAAGTGTTTTCAATATCGAGACTAAAATGAGGGGTTTATAATTGTTTGGCATGTGATGTCTAACTAATTCATATGGTTAGGCATGAAATCCAAAGTATGTGATACATTGGGTTTATGATGTCTAAGGTGGTTGCGGAATTCAATTGTTGTAGTTTTTCACTTTCTTTTCTGCGACCGTAAGTGTAATATGTGGTGTATCACCGGTTTCGTTGCTATATGTCAACGACAATTGGGATACACATATTTACTTACGTTGATGACATGTGATATTATTTGTTGCTGTGATATGTTATATTGGATCGTCGTGTTTGAATAGCCGGGTTTTTTTTTATGTAAGATGAAAGTTTTTCATTTTCATTCATGTAAAAGCTTGTATGTAATATTCTTTTATTGGGGCACTTTCGGGTTGAGGATGATGTCACCTTTGATGTATATTATTTACTTTTCCGCATTAGGATAGACCCAAGGAGGAAAGCACAAGTAACCGGGTTCTACGGTCCAATGGGAGACCATCTCGAGGAGTCGAGACCGGGTCTCCTAACTCTAGAATTGGTAGGGTTGCTTGCCGCTCTCGTAGGGGTTTAGGGATGTGGGTTTGGCTATTTATTGGAATCCGCGTTTTAAATGGCTTAATTTAAAATACGGAATTTCTAGTATATCCAATATTTCATATGTGATTCTTTGCTGCTGATATTCTGTGATGTGATCACTTTGTATGTTGAGACGAATGCTTATATTATATATATGATGGTATATAGTAAATATTGATACTTTCATTTCTTCTGTGATGCTTAGGAAGCATAATTGATGGGACTTCATTAATGAGATTAATGAAAGAAAAGAAACCTAAAGATGTTGCGGAATCTTGTTTTTAAAAAATGGTAGCTCTAGTTCTTGCTTTGCATAGCGGTATTCCTTGGAGAATATCCAGCACCTTATTCGATAAGGAAAGAGCCGAGATCCCTTCACCGGGAGTGACCTCTTTAGCAAAATTGGCAGATGCTACAACCCACTCGGTTTTGTTTTTTGATTGCTTTTTTAGTTCATGCTTTGCATAGTTGTATTTATGAAATATCCTGCTCCTCATTCGATGAGGAAATAGCCGAGATCCCTTCACCAGGAGTGAGCTCTATAGCAAAACTAGTAAAAGCCTCAAAAACACTCCTTTTAAAATTTACTCGATTCTACAACGATATCAAGTTCATTACACAAAGGGTTTTCTTAAAAACCTGTTGTAGCCCTTCGTCATTTCAGATAAGTAGTATTTAGTATTCATGCTGCGTTTGTTGACCTTGTCAAGGAGTAGTGTGCAGTAGCTGATTAGTGCTTATCTGCAAAGCATATGATGCGATTGGATTAGGGTAGTCATGCGGCCTTGTTGACCTTGTCAAGGGTTGTGCCGGTGGGTTTAATTCAATCAGGAAATGATGGGTTGAACTTGACTTGCGGTCTATGGTTTGTTGACCTTGTCAAGGTCATAGATCGCTCAGGGCAGAGTATTATCGGGAATTTCAAGAGTTGAAATTTGCAATGAGATTGCATACCTTCTATGAGATAGTTGGATCCCGATATCCACTGCGAGTAAGAGTTACTTCTGGGAGAGTTTTACACAATACAATTAGCTGATCAAGTAGGTGTCTAGAAAGATGTTAACGGGGTTACGCCCCATGGAAAATGAGGTTTATTTTAATTAGGTCCGTGCGAAAGCATGGGGAACCTCCCTCAAAGTACCGACACCGGCCTGGCCGAAAGATTGGCGAACTTGTAGGGTGTAATTAATCCTGGCTAGTCTTACCTTTAAGGGTTTGAAGGAAGATTTGATAAAAACAGTGGGAGCCATCCTGATTAGATAAAATAATAACCAATCTGATCTTGCAAGAGCGCACGCAGAGTGTTTTCTTCTCTCTCTCTCCTGGTAGCGACCATGTCACGCCTTAATCAAGATAATAATATGGATGCATTGACTGAACCTGGTTATTATACTAAGCTAGGGAACGTTGGTTCTGCTCTATCTTATAACTATTATAAGTCCGAGCAGGGAATAGGGGAATATCCAGATTTCTATGCCACCCATTCGAGGAATAATCATGTTGATGCATATTCTTCGGGTGTGTTCATTGCCAAGAACTGTTTCTCAGTATCCTCTACATCTTAGGTATGAGATATCGTATCAGGATCCTGTAAGTCCACGTTAGCCTTCCCCTGTTCTTTGGGGTTGCGGAAATGGTGAAAAACGATTTTTGTTTGGGTGGTAACATGGACTCAAAATACGGATCTTTGTTAAACAACTACCTAACAACCTAACTAGGAGTTTTACCTACTCGGTTAGGGGGTTATACCTTACTTGAACTCCTTCGTCTTCAACTCCTTGCGGTGTTCGGATCGCCCTCACCTCGTCGTCTCCTCGCGCCGAAGATGGATCCACCCGAAAGCTTCTACCTTTTGGCTTCTACTTCAAACTTGAAGAAACTAGAACAATTAGCTTGCTAGACCTTGTGAACTAGGATGAGTAGAGGAGTGTTTTGGGTTTTATCTATATGGTTCTTGCTTCTCAACATATGAGACAAGTAGAACCATGAACTAGAGAGAGAGGAAGAGGAAGAGGGAGAGCTTGAGGATGAGAGAGCTCAAGAGAGAGAATGTAAATGAAAGAATAAGCAAGACTTTTTGCTCCCATGCTCTCATAATCCAAAATCATGATAATAAATAATGATAACTGAGTATTATGTGATGGTTGTTATCATATCAAATGGCAATATCATTTCTTGCATTAAATGCAATTTGTGAACAAAACAAGCAAGCTAAAGTCAATGCAAAGAAACGATAGCCATTGTCATGATGGTGGTCAACAAGTCCAACCTAGTCAACCGGTCAACAAAAGTCAACAAGTCAACAAGGTCAACCCTTCAACCCTAACCATGTCACTATAATACTTAATTAATATTGTTTTTAATCATATTTCTAATTCTCATTAGGGTTAAGCAAAAGTCAACAGTCAACAACCCTAATGAGAATCCTCTGCCTCTGTCAACTGTGCATACACACCCGCATCCGCGTTCTGGGGAACACGAATACAACTGAGATAAAACCAATCCCAAAACATATAGTAGGATCTGGCTTAAACCAAAGCCCGCTAGTAATAACTGCCCGGTCACTAAACGTGCACAAGTGCACGAATGTGACCGAACCCTGTCGCAAAACCATGCGACCTCTACTCTTTTGCCTGAAGGCGAATAGCTTTTTGTGTGGGACTCTAAAGACTTGACACTATGCTGGCAGTGGGTTTAACCACAGACAGCAAGCGGCACTAGCTGTGCGTAACGGCCCCCAGGTAGATGCCGATAAGAAGACGGACGAGGTGAAACCCATCTGAACTCCTACTGAGCCTGAATGTGACAATCTGCGTACAGTCCGGTCTGTTCGTCTGAGCATATTGCATGGCGGGCCTAGGGGGCGGTAAACGTCAGTCCCCTAATAGCGGTACAAGTCGTGTCGGAGTGTAGCCCAGAACACCCTGAGATAATACTGGAAACCTACCAGTATATCTCGCTTGCCCTGGCCAGGGACTACTTGTGTAATGGCTCTCCTAGACAAAGCGCGATATCAACTCCCAATACTGGGAGAGACGAATCCTGTCTAACCGTCACTGCCTCCAAGTGCTTCGGGACTGCACCCAACTACTACCTGTTTGCACGACTCCTTTGAGCTGTGGTAGGGTAGTAATCAAAGTGCAGTGGGAACACACTCGAGGCGAAGTGACAGTGTCAAGTCAGCGGACTAAGCGTACTCATGTCACCTGGGAACTGACAACTGACGATAGGTATAGTACCAACCAATCAGTTCCCGACGAGTCCTGTCCAGTGTACTCATAACCTAACGAGCACCCGCATACTATCTCAAGTACGACATACTGACGGCTGTGGGACAGACCGTCTCCCCTGCTGGGATGAGAAGCGCATACGCTAGTCTACTCCGGAGTATCGATGCCCTGTCTCGATAGTCCTACGACTAGGGACCTGTATAAGGATGTGCTTGTGGATTACCCAGCCCCCACGAGTGTGATTGCCATCACAACGCTGGTAATCAAGGAAAGATCCTAAGGGCTCCACTAATGTGTATGAGCAATATGTTAAAAGAAACACATGTACACACATTTGAAGTAGAAACAAACCAAGTAGCATACTACCATTTTGAGCAAGATTGTCTATACAACTGTGAATATCCCAAGCTTCCATTAAGTAATATATAAACTAGTTGAAGGGTTCCTAGGCACACTAATGAGGTCTCACAAGGCATCAAACATGGCTAATTCAAATTTTACAAGTGCCGAGAAACCCTAATACAGATCGTTAACTAGATGTGTAGGCTATGCGATGCAAGTTAATGACTTTAACTAAAAAGAGAAGGGGCTACAACCTTTGTAGATCCGGTCCACCACTTCCTAAGCTCCGCGATGATGTCCCTCCGCTTTCCAAATCGGATTCCGGACTCTAGCATCGGCTTCATCGAAGAAATGGGCGGGCTTGGTCGTCGGCTTCGATGCCGAAGATGATCTACGTCGAGGCATCAAAAGATCAAGCTCCCACTTCACCAAGTCATGAAACTTGTGAAGAAAATATCCTATACTACTTGGCAAGAGGTAGAGGATGAAGAAATAAGAGGTGCGTTCACTTTAGAATTGGATTTCTCACTCATTTTCACTAGTTGCCATTGATGGTGGCTAGGTTTTCTTCTTGTTCAAGATGAAGAAGAAGATGAAGAAAGAATATGATAAGTTAATAATAGAAAAGAAAATAATACTTATCATATACTAACCCTTGGTTAAGTGTAGAGAATGAACTAGGGTTAGTTTAAATGGTTAGGGTTAAGCATGAGACAAGAATGGTGACTTAGTCAATGCTTCATGAATCTTCAACTAAAAACAAACATAGCCACCATTCATTTATCTTTCAATTTTTCCAAAATGAATAAATAAATAAGATAAATGAATAACTAAACAAAATCCTAATCATTAACTTAACCATGGTTTAATTCTTTACACTTAACCAAGTAAGCATGTATCATCAAACATGATACAAACATGTGCATAAAATTATATCACATATACAACTTGCACATCAAGTGAGAAAATCCATTTAAAGTGAACCAATACTAGTTAATGCAAAGTAATATATTAAATACATAATTATACATTAAATCATTAAATCATTAAATCAACACTTGATTTAACGATCCGGTCATATCGCATATAACCGACTAGTATCCTATGTATCGGCTTATCGAATCAATCCTTGATTCGATATCTAGGTTATATCGCATATAACCAATCGATACATTCATCGCGAGAATGGAATACGGTATCACATACAAGCATTATTCTCGGTCCTGCACATATCTCATATGCGCTCCTATTTCATTTCGCTTGAGCCAGGAAACCTCTGTGTAGGACTCTAAAGACTCGTCAATACGCCGGCAGCAGATGATGATCATATCAAGCACCCACAAGCCGCAAGCGATTTGCTAAACGTAACGGCCACCCAGGTATTGAGCGATCAGAAGATCGACGAGCAAGCCCGCTTACACTCCTGTGAATCCAACCAGTAACACTTACCGTACAGTCCGGTCTGTTCGTCTGATATGTCGCGTATCTCGCCTAGGGGTGGTAATCGTCAGACCCCAATAGCTTGATAAGTCATGCTGACGTGAAGTCCATAACATGTGTGAAACTACTGATAACACTTACCAGTAGATCACTGCAACCCTGGCCAGGGATTTCCTGTTATGGCCAGTCGAGCATAGCGCAACATCAACCCCCAATACCGGGAGAGACGAATCCCCTCCCATCGCTCATTACCTCCATGTGAATCAGGACTGTACCCAAAAACCACCTGTTTGCACGAGTCAGTAGAGCCGTGGTAGGGTGGAAATCAAAGCACAGTGGGAGACACACAAGACTCTATGACGATCTTGGGTCAACAGACTAAGCTGCACCAGTGTCACCAGAGAACTGCCATCTGACGTGAGGTATAATACCATCTGGGAGTTCTCGGCGAGTCCGTTCAGTGTACCCAGTCTCCACTGAGCACCCGTATACCATCTCTGATGTCAAACACCAATGGATATGGGATCATCCATCGCCCATCGCATGGGTCGAGAAGATATACGCTAGTCTACTCTGGAATATCGATGCCCCGTCTCGATATTCCCACGACTAGGAACATTGAAGGATGTACTCATGGACTACCCAGGCCCCACTAGTATAATCTGCATCATAGTCCTAGAAGTCGAGTACACATCCTAAGGGCTTTATCAACATGTAATCAGAGAGACAGAAAGTATACATGTTAAGATAAAGTGCAACCAGATAGCGTACTATCATGTCGAGCAAGAAAGTCCTACCTATATATGACCCAGCATCCACTACAATATACATCCAATGTATAGTAATGGCCTCTAGGGCATACATATAACTAACACTAGTATGATACAGTAATGGCCTCTAGGGCATATACACTAACAGATCCCATATATATAATATGTTACATAGGCTACAGAAAGGTAGAGAACTGAGATTGTGTGATATGTCTCTAAGTGTTAGAGAATGGTGCAATTGTTGTAGCCAAATGAGTTGGCAGATATCACCTTATATTACCAAATGGTAAATACAATGATTCCGAAAAAATGTTATTACATACCAAACCTGATATACAACATTACATCAGATTCTTTATTAAGTTAAAGAAGGATATAATTCTGTATTGGAGGATAATGTTGTGAACATTTTCCTGAATCAAGAGTTGATTAGATCAGGCACGTTATGAAATAGCATATACGTTCTAAATCAAACCACAGTTCAAAGTATGTAGAACACACACAAGAAGAGTAGTTCAGAAATGAACGAATCCTTCTTGTGGCATTGTAGACTAGGTCATATCAATGCGACACGACCGGCTAAGTTATATAAGGATGAATATGAGAATCTGTTTGAATTTTCATCTTATAATACTTGCCAGTCTTGTCACAAAGGTAAAATGACCAATACTCCGTTTACTCGAAACAGCGAAAGAGTTACTGAACTCTTGGGACGGATACATGATGATGTATACGGTCCTTTGTCTACAAATGCCAGGCTTGGTTGTTCGTACTTCATTATATTCACTGATCATCTCTCAAGATTAGGACATATGTTCCTGTTGAAACACAAGTCTGAAACTTTTGAGAAATTCAAGGAATTTAAGCTTGAAGTTAAGAACCAAACCGGTAGAAGTATTAAAGTCTTTCGATGAGATCGAGGAGGTGAATACTTGGGCATGGAGTTCCTGGATTTTCTAAATAGAGAATGTGATTCTCTCTCAGCTTACTCCTTCGTATACACCACAATACAATAGTGTATCAGGGCGGAGGTATCGCAACCTATGAGATATGGTGCGCTCTATGATGAGTACTGCTGAGTTACCTGTTTCCTTTTGGGTGTTATGCACTTGAGAAGCTGCATACCTATTGAATGGGGTTCCATCCAAATCATTGCCTACCACTCCTTATGAGATATGGAATGGGAAGAGACCATGTCTTAAACGAGTTAAGATATGGGTTGTCCGGCCTATGTTGAAAGGCAGAATCCGGACAAGCTCGAGGCAAGGTCAGTTCTGTATAAGTTTGTTGGATATCCCGAACATTCGCGAGGGAATATCTTCTACCACACTGAGGAGCAGAATGTGTTTTGTTTCTCAGCATGCCACCTTTTTAGAAAAGGAATTTCTTATGAAGAAACTAGTGGTCATGAGGTAGAACTGGAAAGAGTTCCAGCTAGACAAACTAACAGCTGATAATTTGGTGAAACCAAAGGATTCAATAGTTTCCAATGAACCTCAGCCTCTCTGCGAATCTGGTAGGGTTCCTCATCCACTTGAGAGATACCACGGTCTTCTTGGTGATAGTTGTCACGACCCGAAAATATTTGCTCATGACCGGCACTTAAATCACGCAACGTCTACAGGCGTAACGTAACTTAAGTAAGCCGAAGCCTAGAAATCTAAACCCTTCAAAAGAAGTGGTAATGAAAACAATGATAGAACATTTGGAAACCTTAAGTAAAAATCCTTAAACTTATATTTTTTTCTTTTGTTTTCTTAAAAATTTCGGCAGCACCTCCTTTGTAAAAACTAGCCCCGAAACGGGCACAACATAGAATATAAGGAAAACATCCTAAAACGGGAGCAAATTACGCCAAACAGCGGAAACAACCACCACAAGCATATATATGTATACGACGCCCAACGGCGAAGATCAACACAAAGGAAAATGAAAAGCATGACATTAACCCACCAAGTGAACATATAACCCAACGCTCTATGTCTCGCAACTACAAGTCTTGCTAAGTCTTACAACATATACAAACACTGGTTTCTGATTGATGGAGTTGACTAGATACAATATGAATAATAATAATGCAAGAGGGGAATGATCTAACATGCAAGCTGTGTGCCAGCGTTGCTGCTACTGATCCATACGGTCAACCTACAAGAACTTGGGCACAATGGGGGTGAGTTGCCAACTCGTGAGTAGAAAACATCAGCAGGTAGAAATCGAATAAAACAACGATTTCCTAGGTCAACTATATTATAAAGGCAATACTATGATATCTAGGGTGACCGTGTCTACCAATATGCCAATAATAATCAAAGGCTGTATCCATGTGGATCTCGTCCAACAATATAATCAAAGCATGTATGCAGGTAGATCTCGTTCAACAATATAATCAATGCATGTATGCAGGTGGATCTCGTCCAACAATATAATCAATGCATGTATGCAGATGGATCTCGTCCAACAATACAATTAATGCATGTATGCAGGTGGATCTCGTCCAACAATATAATCAATGCCTATAAGTATATGAGGATATCAAAGAACGCGTGTCCATCAATGACACATCAAATCATGGAACCTGAGTATCCAACACCGACACTCAAAACATCATAAAATCCGTGTCCAACATCGACACGTAAATCCTCATATCTCAGGCGCCGCATCCTCAGATCGGCCCTCAGACGCCGCATACTCTGGTCGGCCCTCATCTCCATCTCACGACTCCGGTTGATATCCTCCGGATAACCGCCGAGTCCAAATACAATCACCAGTAGGTAGTGCTCCCCTGCCACGCTCATCGCCTAACAATACGAGTCTTCTTGCCCCGGGGTACCTCACCGGGTCCACCATGTACCCGCAGACGGTTCCCCCTGGCTCCTCGAATCGGGTATCTAACACAAGTCTCAGAACCGAGAAAAACTCATGGTGGATGCATCGAAATATCATATCAAGAGAAACCGGGTTTTCAAAACAATACACATTTTCCTTGAAAATATAACCATGGTTCTCAAATCCAGAATCTCATGTAAACAGCATCTCAATGCGTAATATCATAAAGCATGATTTATGTAAACATAGAACAAAAATGTGAGCATATCCGTATATCATGCAACATATCAAAATGAGGTGAACATAGCAAGTATATCATGGAAAGAGTCATATGACAATTAATAGTCATAGCATGATGCAGCAATTCTACCGTGTAGTGACATAACAATTATCGATGATGAAAGTGTGTGAGACGGCCAATCTGTGTAAGTGTAACATACCCATCATCGATAATGGTGTAGGTGTACTAGCACATGCATATATATAATAAGATGCGAATATCCCGAACGTAGCAACAAGTAAATCGTAAGCTCAATGCTAAAAGGTATACGTATCTATGATATATCCGAGTCGGTGAATCTATCAATCGGCATCCAGACTCACAACATCACGTACGGTATAATCTATCGTACGGCATCCTCTAATCAAGTGTATGGATCAATCAACAGGTAAAACTTATCGCGTACGGTAATCCATTATACGGCGGCATTAAACAATTAGGGATTCTATCAATCTATACAACAACGGGGGTACGGATCTAAGTCTCATAAAACATATCACTCATTATGCACATTATTATCCATATATATATACCTATCTCTCAGGTCACATCCGTGTCAATCTCGTATCAGGGGACCGACAAGGTATCAACTATCTCTTATCGACTCGCATCCATATAACGACATATCAACCAAGTCATTATATCTCATCGTATACTCTTTTCATCGCATCAATCTCTCACATCAAGTCATTTTACAAATGCTTTTTATCATATAAATCTCCAAGAGTTATGTCCCTATAGCTCTCATCTCATATCTCGATATATACTAAAACATTAATATCACCTCTAACCATCTTTTTAACCACATCTATAGTTTTCTAATGTAGGTTTCTCCGACTGTATTCTATATATATATCAGTCTCCATTCATAATTTGCGGGGGTGCTATACGCCATCCACCCGACTTCCCCGATAGATATAAATCTACTCACCTGCTAACTCCTCGCTTAGCCACAGTCACCGCGCTTCGTCGTCTCGGAATTCACGCGAATGTACCTACAATCAATATGAAATCGCAAAGCTATTAACATCAAATTCCGAAATACAAATACAGCACGCGGTGTGCTCATAGGTTAGAACCTATAGCCTACGCATGTAAAACAACCAAACAAACCTCGTCGTTGACGTACAAACGTCCGACGACCAAATACAATATCAAGTCTCAAAACCAAGAATCCCCATACCGGAAAACATAGCCAAAACCCTAACTAGGGTCGTTATTCATGAAAACCGCCAAGCCTAAAACCCAATCGTACCATTACTCATTCACAACACAATAAATATCGTACAAGACAATATATTTTTCATCACTACGTCAAATAAAACTCACGTCTAATTTTACCGAAAACCTAGTAAGCATCTTTTAACCATTTTAGCACAAATCTAGATATTTGAACAAATATAGTGGCCACAATCATCACATAATGGTTTAATTAAGCCTCACAAACCCTTACTACAATTTTAGTCTCATCCATATAAGATTTAGTAAAAGTTAGTTTGCAAACAGGCTTAATAAGACAATTAGGAAAATAACAATTCACAATCTCACAACTAGGTTAGGTTTTCCATGTCTAAACTACTCAATTAACCATTACTAATAATCAAAACCCTAACTTGATCTTCATAACCCTTTCTTGAATTTCAAAACATGCAATTAAAGCCATAATTAAACATCTAATAAACTAGATTAAGGTATTTAAACAACAACTAAAACTTAGGGTTAGGATTTATACCTCACAACTTGATTTCAAACTTGCAAAATTGACTCCCAAAATAGCCACCAAAATGCTAACTTTGATCTTGATCCAAGCTAGATTTTGGCTAAAGAATAATGGGTATGGATTTGTTTTAGAGTTTATGGGATTATTTGTTGATTTTTGATCAATTTTTGAAGCTTAAAGAAGTGAAAATGGGGTGAGGAAAAGAAATGGGCAGCCGGGGGGGGGGGGGCGTCGACCATGAAGGAAGAAAAGATAAAGTTGTGGAAGTGTGTGGAAGAAATTCTAGGTTAAAACACATTAAAGCTTAATTAATACACTTTACTTTATGTCACCTCTTAACTCTTTAATTATAATTTTCATTAAACCTTCAAAATATCTAGATATTTTGGAAACAAGACAAAATGCTTAATCTTGTGATTAGGTTGGCTTGGATTCACATTAGCATAATTAACCCAAACAAATTTATAATTACCACTAATTAAGTGCATAATTAAAAGTTTAAAATAATATTTTAATTAAGGAAAAATATTTAAGTGAACTAAAAATTACAAGCGACAAATCAAAAACAGCATACTAGAAATTTCCTAGTTAAACTAGGTGTATCCAAGTCTATATTGAAAAATGATCACATCTTGGTTTTTACGGAAAACCCAAATTATTTATCGATTAACGGAAAAATTCGCCTAAACAATTTCTGAATTGTTACATTCTTCCCCCCTTAAAGAAATTCGGTCCCCGAATTTAAATTTAAACTCCCAAATGCTAAAACATTTCAATAATCAGCTCAAATCAACGGGGCTCCGAAATCACGGAAGATACAAAAATACCACAGCGCCTCGTGTGCGCCTGAAAACGAGTACGAAACTCAAAATCGAACTCCGTCAAGCATAACGCAATCACTGGAGTTATAATGATGATACAACTGTTCCCCTCCGAATGACGGCGCGACAGACGTCTTGCCTGAAATTCGGGGCAGATGCTAATTGGTGCTATCCGTTTACCTCTCCGAAGATGCCAAATTGATTTATGGCACCATGTATCGATGGTTTAAATGGATGCGTCCGATGTAGCAGACTTTGTCAGATTCCCCCTCGCTTGAGGGGTTTTTGATTGTGGGTACGCTCTTCCCTGCAGGCGCAAGCCCCTGCAGTTAATTACGCTACCGTATTGCGGTAACAACTTTCTCCTTCTCCAGATGATCACTTGGTGTCATGTGTGTTTGTTTTGTGTTTGGTTGCCCATGGATTGTATACGGAGACTGAGTTATGTTGTCGCCCGTAGGGCGTGGACTAGTCCAAATCCGTATTATCTTAGCTTTGGGTTTGGGGGTTTGGGTTTAAGAATACGTTAGCCTCATTTGAGACTAAGATCGACTTAAACGTTTGTTAAGGATACGTTAGTCTAGTTCTAGACTAAGATCAACTTAACGAGATCGTTTAGATCCAACAAGAGAGCAATTAGGGGAGCCCTGTTGTTTAGTTTAGTGACATTGCGGTCAATAGGTAGTTTAAGGACATTGCGGTCCAATGTTAGTTTTAAGACGTTGCGGTCAAGGTTAAGGACGTCATAGTCCGAGGATTTAAGGACTCCACAGCCCGGTGTTAGTTTTAAGACATCCCGGTCAAGGTTAAGGACGTCATAGTCCGTTGTTAGTTTTAAGACATCACGGTCAAGGTTAAGGACATTATAATCCGTAGATTTAAGGACTCCACAGTCCGGCGTTAGTTTTAAGACATCTCGGTCAAGGTTAAGGACCTCATAGTCCATGAGTTTAAGGACCCTACAGTCCGTATCAATGTGTGGTCTTCGGGACCCGTCACCTCTTTGAAGACGTTGATGAATTACAACGCCAAGTATCAAAGGAGTGAAGAGATGTACCCTTGAACCAAGGTAGATTAAATAGCCTTTGGCCCAATGTAGAACTAAGACCAATTAGTTATATTATGAGCCCATTAGCCCAGTTAAGTTTGAATTGAGGACTTATGGCCATCTTGGGCTAAGTCCAATCATATTTGGAGTATTGGCCTTCTGTTGGTTCATTGAAGGAGAGGCTTTGCCTCTGAAACTTAGCCAATTGGGCTAAAACTAGTGTTAAACACTAAAGACCAACAATGTTGAACATTGGGATTAAGATTAGCAGGTTAGTGTTTAACACTAAAAGATAATCAGTGTTAAACACTAGCAACGGGGCTTTCAAATTAGTGTTAAATACTAAAACAAATCAGTGTTAAACACTGGTAATAGAGATTCCAAATTAGTGTTTAACACTAAGACAAATCAGTGTTAAACACTGGAAACTGAGATTTTAGTCTAGTGTTAAACACTAAGAAATTCAGTGTTAAACACTGCAAATAGAGTTTTTCAATTAGTGTTAAACACTAAGGCGAATCAGTGTTAAACACTGGATACAGAGGTTTCAATTTAGTGTTAAACACTGAGGCAAGAGGGGTCACGTGGTAGCACGTGAGAGCGCCCTGCTTCCCTTTGTTCTGCCAAAAGTATTGAATACTTTGGAACATCACGTGCTGTCATGTGATGGGAATTTAATTGTTTGTCTGTTAGAGCTTCAGCCAAGGGGTCACGTGGGGCACGTGAGGGCGCCCATAGCTTCTGTTTCTTTTGCTTTTTTTTTGTGTCCTTCAGGGGTCACGTGGGGCACGTGAGGTGTTGCCTCAAAGTTCTTTTCTGTGGATCTTTACAGGGGTCATGTGGTAGTACGTGAATCTGGTTCTTTGCATGTTTTAAAGATCTGTTCATCTTTTAAGAGTTAAATTCTTCATAGGGTTAAACCCTAGCAATAAACTTTAGAGGAATTAAATTCCTATTTTCTTTTGAAGAATTATGTTCTTAGATAGGGTTAAACCCTAATTTCTTTTCTGTAGGAATTAAATTCCTGTGATTTTGAGAGAATTAAGTTCTCAATTAGGGTTAAACCCTGGTTCTGTCCATTCTGAAGGAATTAAATTCCTAGGGTTAAACCCTAATTCTGTCTCAAAGTAATTAAATTCCTATAATTCTATGAGAATTAACTTCTCAAAACTCAGTTCCTCCTCTGTGTTTTAGATCTGCATGGCAGGATCTCAACCCAATGAGAATTAAATTCTCAATTCATGGGGAGATGTGCACTTTGCAGATTCTCAACCAGAGAAAGAACTAAGTTCTTTTATATAAGAGTTAAACTCTTTTGAGAATTAAATTCTCTTTTTGAAGCCTCTCTTTTCTTACCTAGGGTTTTTTCTTTTGCGGAGAATCGAATTCTTTTTTCTGAATTTTCCAGATTCCAAGGCTCTCTCTCTCTCTCTCTCTGTATGCCTCTCGAAAACACTCTCCTTTGGCTCCTATTTATAGGAGAAGGAAAAAAATTAATCTGTTTTAGTGAATCTTTCATTGAAAGATTTGATTTGTTTATTGAGAGATTTGATTTATCTTCATCATTAATCTGGGCCTTTAGATTATTGGGTGAATTTTATTCACCATTGGATTTTAAATCCAAAGGCATCTCTTTGTTATTTCGGTTAGATTTAGGGGGAAATCTTTCCATGTCCAAGATTTTTCCATACATTGGTGATATTTAATCACCCTCGGATTTTTAATCCAACGGTTTCAGATAATTCTTCTCTATTTTGGAAAGATTTGAAGGATCTTTCCCCAGAATTTAATTCTGTTAAAGAATAAGGCTTTTAGAGCCGGTCACGTGTGAGCACGTGACCCCTGGAATGGGCTTCTCTTTTTCTGCGCTCTGTTCTCTGGCTGCTGCTTAACCATCACGTGCCAACACGTGACCACTAGTCCCATGTGAGCACCTCTTCTGAAGCTTCTTCCTGGCTTTTAATTAGAGAACAAATATGTTCTGTGCTGCTGCTTAACCATCACGTGCCAACACGTGACCCCTGGTCACGTGTGAGCACGTGATGCCTCTTCTGAATCTTTTCCTGACTTTTAATCGGGGAACAAATGCCCCCACAACGTTGCTCTCACGTGTCTGCACGTGAGTGCAACGCTGTCACTTTTGTGATCGTCGGATCTGCCTTGGGAGTAGGGTAGATGAAACGTTTTCCATCCCATCCTATAAATGCCCATATCCTTTCAGAAGAGCCTCCACTTTGCTTCTTCTTCCTCCTTGCAAACTTTTCTTTTTGAGAATTTAATTCTCGTTTCTAGAGCTTAGTTCTCTGCCTCAAACTTTTTCCAGAGTTTAACTCTGTTCCAAGAAGACCCTTTCTTCAGGTAAAGGTCTTTGAACGATCGAGGAGCCCTTGTGTATACTTTTCCAAAAATCCTCTAGATTTTAAATCCACACCAAGGGTTTCACCCCTTTTAACATGAACCCATTTTTTCAAGTTCATCAACGAAAATAGAAAACCATTTAATCTTCGAACAGTCGATCTCTTAGGGTTCATTTGATATTTAGGGAGATGATGAGATCCGTTGCCCTTTCCAAGGAATTTAATTCCGTTTGAAGAAAATGTTTCCGGGAATTTAATTCCCTTCCCTTAATAAGGAATTTGATTCCTATGAAAAACTCAGTTCTTCACATGGAGGCTTCTTGGGGTTTTCTTGCCCTAGCTTATCCTTCTGTAATCAATGAAGAAGAAGCTTGCAATGATGTCTTTTCTGGGAATTTAATTTCCTTGATCCTGTTTGATTTGTTGTAGAGTCCAAGGTGGATTTCTTTTAGGGGAGTGTGTAGGGTTATTTGAAGTCCACTGTTTATTTAATTAGAATATCCCCTCTGTCTCATTATGATTGCTGTGTCTCATCATTAGCCAGCCGTCATCTTGATTTCGTGGGACCCACATGTTTTGTAACTAATGCTCCTACCAAACAAGTCCTCTGTCACTTTCTTCAACTGTCTTCATATATTTATGCTCAGACATATATATATATATATACATATATATATATATATATATATATATGTATGCTCTTGGTTTCACTTTTGACAGTTTTCCTGTACTTTGTTTCAGGTGCGATGGCTTCTGTTCCGTGCTTTCCCTTCACTCGCTCTGAGGCCGCTTTTCCTCAATCACCATCCGACGAGGAAGCGATGGCGATGATCCGGGCTCATGACTCGAACTGCACCAGCTTACTTCTATGGGGAACTTGGTACAGTCATATCATCCGGGGTCACCGGAGTTTCTTTTGTGAAGTACCGACAGAGCCCACTTTCCCGTTCTTGCCGATGGACCCTCCGAGGACGGTTTTCGCTGTGGAGATGCCAAATTGGACCCCAACGGGACGGCTCTAGCCTTCAACAACCGGTATCCCGAACCATCCGGTCCCCGCTATAGATATCCTAGGACGACGCATTTATAAGGGTGAGGCCCACCTATGGGGACGGATTTATAAGATAGGGCTCACTCCTCGACACCCCACGGGCTACCTCCTCTGGGCTCGCTATATCCTTGCCACCCATTGTGCGCGGCTGCAGAAGGTCGGACTCTACCAGGCGATATATGCGTCGCTCTTCCATTTTCAGTCCCCGCATGTCTGGTGGGTAAAGGCGTTCTTGAATCAATGGAATCTCCCCACCAACACTTTTCTTCTCGGGGACAAAGAGGTTTCGATCTCTTTGGGGGAGTTTTATGAGATCTCGGGGCTGCCAATTCGAGGGACACATTATGAGGAGTTGCTGCCCTCTGATGAATACGTCTTTGAACCCGAGCCCGCACCGCTTGACGGCTTGTCTGCCAAGAACGCCGTCCGCCACAAGCGTCCCAGCTTGATCAAGGTGCTAAGTATCTTTGATCGATTATTCACCGAATCTGAGGAGCAGGGCGTTACTTTTAAGAGCTTCATTGCCTGTTTCCTTCGCGAGGGCATCTTGTCGATGACAGCTCCGAAGTTCGCAAATATCAAAGACCCCTTTGGGTTTGGTCCGAAGAAGCTGCCGACCAATGAATCGGATCTACCGCAGTACTATATCCCCATAATGTCGCCGATATCTTTTGAATCCATCGCAGCTCCCGGCATGGATAAGGAGACGTTCTTCGTTGGGTTTATCAGTGTCTGGCTCAGTTGGTTTGTCATCCCTATGCATCGCCGCTTTATGAGAGTTTCGGTCATCTATCCGGCTCACCGTATAGCTGAGGGAATGCGGCTGGCCATTGGCATCCCGGCGTTGGCGCATCTCTATCATGGGCTGGGAGCTGCAGCTAATACTTCCACACCTGGCGTAGATGTGGTAAACTTTTCGCTTCACTACTTTACGTCTTGGATCGAAATGCAAGTCTCGAGCGCTTTTGCTATGCATCAAAGGCCCGCATTCTACGACGCCTATACCTTCCCGCGGCTTATGTGATTGGTGGATGCTTCTGCCGCTGACCCGACTCAATTCGGGGCTATTCGAGCGTTGATTTCTCCTTATGCTACTGCTGGCGGGTTGGTATTTAATGATCGGGTCTTATCTTCTTCCGCGGGTTCAGCCCAGCCGCTTTGGGACCGGTCAATAGATAACGCACCCTCTTTGAAGCCCCGGGAGGCCGCACACTTATACACAATCAGACCGGGTTACCTGGTATTCCGTCAGGATAGCGCAGCCCTCTTCATGCGGTATAACCCGCATCGCTTTGCCCGGCAGTTTGGCTATGATCAGGGCGTCCCGTTTGAGGCTTTCATACTCGCGCCGGTTCCTTCGTTCGAGGCCGTTCGAGATGCCGCCCATCATTTTGTGAGGCTGAATACCGGTTCTCAGTTCATGATCCCCGATGGTGATTACATGCCCCGATGCGTGGGGTCGTTCGTGGGCTGGTTGTTAGTGTATATGCCCTAGAGGCCATTACTGTATCATACTAGTTTGTATATTACTTAATGGAAGCTTGGGATATTCACCATTGTATACACAATCTTGCTCAAAATATTAGTGTAAGTCGATGTACTACACCCCAATACTTGTGGGGAGGCGGAATTTTCAAAAACGAACTTGTTTAGTGAACGAACATCGACTAACCGCTTGAATCGAAGCTAAACGATAACTAACCAAACATATAGTTATTCTAAACTACTATGCTTAGGGATTATACCTATCGAAACTAGTCCTTCGTCTTTACGATCTCCTTGTTCTCCTCGGCCTTCTCTAGGTAGTAGACGATCCACCCGAGAGCAAAACTCCAAGCTAAACCTCTGAACTTGAGGCAACTAATCTTCTTGGATTGCTAATCAAAGAAGATAGAATGAAATAGAGTGATGGTTATGGATTGATTAGTCTTTCTAATCCTTTGATCTCAACACATGAGGTGTAAGGATTAGGGTTTGAAGATGAGAGCTTGAGGAGAGAGAATGTGAGAATGATAATAATGAATAAGTTATGAGTATCATAATATATATGAAGCATTTTCTAATAAGAAGAAAAGAATAAAGAGTGATGAATAATCATGCTTCATAAAATATCTAGTGGTGATTCATTAGCATGAGTCATTAAGCAATAAATGTGAATTAATGAGATGAATGAATCACCACCATGACTCATGTAACTCATTCAATGTATATGACACATAACCCTCCTTAGTCACCATCTTCTAGAAGCTTCTCGTACAATTACGAGAACGCCCCTTCGATCCGTAAAAATACGGAAAAACTTTAGACTGTAAAAATCCAATAACCGGATACCAGTAACTGGCTTAAACCAAAGCCGACTGGTAAAAACTGTTCAGACGATGTAAGTGTGTAAACACACATACGCGTCCGAACCCTTGTCGTAAAACCATACGACCTCTATATCGTTTCGCCTGGAATAGGAAACTCTCTGTGTGGGACTCTAGAGACTCGACTACTACGCTGGCAGTGGGTTTAACCACAGACCGCAAGCGGCACTAGCTGTACGTAACGGTCCCCAGGTAGTTGTCGATAAGAAGGCCGATGAGTAAACCCATCCGAACTCCTACTGAGTCTGATGTGACAATCTCCATACAGTCCGGTCCGTTCGTCCAAGACTATCGCATATCGGGCCTAGGGGGGCGGCAAGCGTCAGTCCCCTAATAGCGGTATAAGTCGTGTCGGAGCGAAGCCCATTACACCCTGAGAAACTACTGGAACCTACCAGTAAATCTCGCTTGCCCTGGCCAGGGACTTTGCGTAATGGCTCTCTGACACAGCACGATATCTACTCCCAATACCGGGAGGGACGAATCCTGTCTAACCGCCACTGCCTCCAAGTGCTCGGGACTGCATCCAACTGCTACCTGTTTGCACGACTCCTTTGAGCCGTGGTAGGGTAGCAATCTAAGAACAGTGGGACACACTCGAGGCGAAGCAGCAGTGTCAAGTCTGCGGACTATGCTGTACTCATGTCACCTGGGAACTGCTTACTGACGACTGGTATCAAACCAACCAACAGTTCCCTGTGAGTCCTGTCCGGTGTACCCGTAACCTAACGAGCACCTGCATACTATCTCCAGTACGACGTACTGACGGCTGTGGGACAGACCATCTCCCCAACTGGGATGAGAAGCGTACACACCAGTCTACTCCGGAGTATCGATGCTCTGTCTCGATAATCCTACGACCAGGGACCTGAATAAGGATGTGCTTGTAGACTACCCAGCCCCCACTAGTGTGACTGCCATCACAACGCTGGTAGACAAGCAAGATCCTAAGAGCTCTATCAATACGTACACTCACATATTAAGATAGAAAAACCAAGTAGCATATTACCATGTTTAGCAAGACTGTTATATACATGTGAATATCCCAAGCTTCCATTAAGTAATATACAAACTAGTATGATACAGTAATGGCCTTCTAGGGCATAAACACTAACAATCTCCCACTTGCACTAGGGCCATGTACTGGCATATCGTAGACCGATGATCTCGAGTAGCCTCTCGAACTGAATCTGAGGTAGGGCCTTCGTGAATGGATCAGCAATGTTCTCTTCAGAAGCAACTCTCCGAACCTCGATCTCCTGACGATCAATGATCTCCCTGATCAGGTGATACCGCCTCAAGATGTGTCTGGACTTCTGATGGGACCTTGGTTCCTTCGCTAAAGCTATAGCTCCGTTGTTGTCGCAATACAGAGGTATTGGATCAACTATGGTAGGAACCGCCTGAAGTTCTGTTAGGAACTTCTTCATCCAGACTGCTTCTTTTGCGGCATCGCAAGCAGCTATATACTCCGCTTCCATCGTCGAGTCAGCAACGGTGTCCTGCTTGGAGCTCTTCCAGCACACCGCCCCTCCATTGAGGGTAAAGACATAACCCGACATGGACTTGGAATCGTCCTTATCACTCTGGAAGTCGGAATCAGCAAAGGCCTCCAACCTGAGGTCTTTTCCGCCGTAAACCAAGAACATCTCCTTAGTCCTCCTCAGGTACTTGAGAATATTCTTTACTGCTATCCAGTGTTTCTCCCCTGGGTCTGACTGATACCGGCTTACCACGCTCAGTGCGTAAGCAACATCTGGTCTGGTACACAACATCGCATACATTATAGAGCCTACCGCAGAAGCGTAGGGTATAATAGACATGCGTTCCCTTTCCAAATCAGTCTTGGGAGACATCTCTTTGGAGAGGGTGATTCCGTGACAAGCCGGTAGGTTACCGCGCTTAGAATCTTCCATACTGAATCTTTTCAGTACAGTGTCGATATACCTGGACTGCGAAAGTCCCAACATCCTCTTGGATCTATCACGATAGATCCGGATCCCCAGAATGTACGAGGCATCACCCAGGTCTTTCATGGAGAACCTGTGTGACAAGAATCCTTTGACAGACTGTAGCATAGGAATGTCATTTCCTATCAATAGAATGTCATCCACGTACAAGACGAGGAATACGACACTTCTAGCTACAACTTTACTATATATGCACGGTTCATCTGGATTTTTGACAAAGTCATATTCTTTGATTGTCTCATCAAAACAGATGTTCCAACTCCGCGATGTCTGCTTTAGTCCATAAATAGACTTAAGCAGCTTGCATACTTTCCCGCTGCTCCCACTCTGATTGAAACCCTCTGGCTGATCCATATAGACGCTCTCTTCTAAATTTCCATTCAGAAAAGCCGTCTTTACGTCCATCTGCCAGATTTCATAATCATGGAAGGCAGCAATAGCAAAAAGGACCCGAATGGATTTGAGCATAGCCACTGGAGAAAAGGTTTCGTCATAGTCCAAACCAGGTCTTTGACGAAAACCCTTTGCAACAAGTCTAGCCTTATAGGTTTCCACCTGTCCATCTACACCAATCTTTTTCTTGAAGATCCATTTGCATCCTATGGGTTTTACCCCATCTGGAGCAAAGTCCAAAGTCCATACTTTGTTGGTGTACATGGACTCCATCTCGGTCCGCATTGCATCTAGCCATCGTACCGAGTCGCCGCTCTGGATGGCCTGCCGGAAGTCAGTAGGTTCATCATCATCTATGATGCAATCCTCTCTATCCCCGTCTATGAGAAAACCGTAGTATCTCTCAGGCGGATGAGACGGCCTACTACTCCTGCGGAGGGGTACGGGAATGTTCTGTTCTTCTTGAACCTCTGGTTCTACCAAACTTTCAGTAGCAGTTTGTGGTTCTGGAATTTCTTCCAGTTCTACTACGCTCCCACTCTTCTGATTTTCTAAAAATTCAGTTTCTAAGAAGCGGGCATGATGAGAAACAAAAACCTTTTGTTCCTCTGCATAATAGAAATAATATCCCATAGAGTTCTTTGGATATCCCACAAACTTACACTCTACTGAGCGTGCCTCGAGCTTGTCCGAATGCTGCTTTTTTACAAAAGCTGGACATCCCCACGTCTTCAGGTACTGAAGACAGGGTTTCTTCCCACTCCATATCTGATATGGTGTGGTAGGCACAGTTTTGGTTGGAACTTTGTTCAAAAGATATGCCGCTGATTCAAGCGCATAACCCCAGAAAGATCGTGGTAACTCAGCATTACTCATCATGGATCGTACCATATCCAATAGGGTTCGATTCCGTCTCTCCGATACACCGTTATGCTGTGGAGTGTATGGAGGAGTAAGCTGAGAGAGAATTCCTTTCTCTTTTAGGTAACCTAGGAACTCGGCACTTAAGTATTCTCTACCTCGATCAGATCTCAGTGTCTTAATACTTTTGCCTGTTTGGTTTTCCGCTTCACTCTTGTATTCCTTGAATTTCTCAAAGGCCTCGGATTTATGCTTCATTAAGAAAACATGTCCATACCTAGAGAAATCATCTGTAAAAGTAATGAAGTAGGAATAACCACCTCTCGCATGTGTAGACATTGGACCACATACATCGCTGTGTATGAGTCCTAAGAGCTCGCTCGCTCTTTCTCCTTGTCCAGTAAATGGAGTCTTTGTCATCTTTCCTTTGAGACAAGATTGACAAGTGTCATAGGTTTGATATTCGAACGTGTCCAAATATCCTTCTCTATGCAACTTAGTCAACCTTCTCTCATTGATGTGACCCAGTCTACAATGCCATAAGAAAGCTTTATTTAAATCTGGAGACTTTCTTTTTAGTGTGTTCTGGACATTGAAAATTTGGAATTGGTTTAAACATATATGCCGTTATTTAGAGTACCGGACCCAATCAACCCATGATTAAGGTGGATGTTAACAACATCTCTTACAAACGTGAAATCATAACCTTTATTTGATAACAAGGAAACTGATATGATATTACACGTTAAACTTGGTACAAAATAACAGTTATGAAAAACCAAAATATGTCCACTCGTCAATCCTAGGTGATAATCCCCGACGGACGCAGCTCCCACGCTAGCTCCGTTAGCAACCCTGAGGATCATATCACCTTCCTTCAGCACTCTATGGTTTCTCAGTGCCTGCAATGAATTGCAAATATGAGATCCTGATCCGGTATCCAATACCCAGGAAGTAGAGTTGATTGACATACAATTCTCAATTACAAACACACCTGAAGTCGAAGCCACAGCTTGCTTCGGTTCCTGGTTCTTAGCGTTCCACGCCTTGCAATCCTTCTTCCAGTGCCCTTTCCTGTGACAATGGAAGCACTCATCCGGGCCAACTATCGGTACTGCTATCTTTTTCTTTCCCTTCTTTCCCACCTTACTAACACCTCCTCTAGGTTTGGGTGCGGCCTTCTTCTTCCTTCCTTTGGCCCTAGCCTTGGACCCGGAAGAAGATGCACCGCCAACAAACATAGCGGGTGTTTCCCTTGCCTTCTGCAAGGTGCCCTCTGCACTCCTTAACATGTTCAGGAGTTCCGCAAGTTCAACTTCTTTTCCTTGAAGATTGAAGTTGAGGATAAACTGGGCGTAGGTGGGAGGAAGGGACTGGAGAATAAGGTCTGTATAGAGCTCATTATCCAAAGTCGTCCCAAGGTCTGCGAGCTCTTCAATATAGCCGATCATCTTTAGGACATGTTCACCTACCGATGACCCGACAGCCAACCTCGCTCGAAACAAGTTCTTAGAGGTCTCGTATCTTGCTATACGAGATTGCTCTCCATAAAGTTCCTTTGTATGGAGAAATATGCCATCTAGGGACATATCCTCGTGCCTCCTCTGATGTTCATTGTTCATTGAGGCAAGCACGATGCACTTGGCTCTCGCGCAATCTAAATCCCAGGTTTTGCGGATTTCCTTATCCGCATTGCTGGATTTGGGACCAGGGACAGCAGGTGCCGTAGCGGTGAGGATGTACCCCAATTTGTCATAGGTCAAAGCCATTTTGACATTCCGCAGCCAATCTTTATAGTTTGGCCCTGTCAGTATATTTTTCTCTAAAAGTAACTTAAGTCCAGTCATTTTCAGGGTCGCTGCAATTAGGAGAGAGAGAAGAAAACTCTTTAGCATGATGCTCTTGCAAGTTTAGAGTGGTTTTTAGTTTATCTAAACTGGATGGCTCCCACTGTTTCTCGAATCCTTCCTCAAACCATAAAAGAAGAATTAGCCAAGACTATTCTCACCATACAATACTTGCTTAACCGTTCAACCAGGCCAGTGTCGATACTTCGAGGGAGGTTTTCCAACGCTTTCGCGAAGTTCCTTAATTAAATAACCTCTTTTCTCTGGGGGCGTAACCCTGCTGACACCTTTCTGGACACCTACTAGGTTTATAGCATTGATCGTTAAGTGACGAATATCCTGATAAGTAGCATATACTCACAGTAGGATCGGGATCCAAATATCATCGTATGATAATGTTGAAGGAATCCTACCAACATTCATCAAACTCCAAATGGTATGCATCTCTTTGCAAATTTCAGTTTCTTTAGAAATTCCCGATATAAGTTTTTGCCCCATGCTCTTATGACCTTGACGAAAGCCAACAAATCATAAGTCACATGTCAAGTTCTGCCCATCATTATCTTGTCAATTTGAACCCACCCGTATATACCCTTGACGAAAGCCAACAAGGTAATGCGACTGTCCCAAACCAACACATCTATCTATGTAACAAATGAATACCCAGCAGCTACCAAACACTATGTCTTGACGAAAGCCAACAAACACAGCTTGAATACTACCGACTATCCATATGAAATGACGGAGGGCTACGAATGGTTTTGGCGAAACCGTGAACGTAGTGAACTTGATATAACCGAAGGAACCTGATAGCTTTTAAAAGGAGTGGTTAAAGCTCCGCATTTAAAAATATCTGTTTTTAAAATTAACCGAGTGGTTTCTTTTAAATTGTTCCAACGATTTAAACTTTGGTTTGTTTTTCTTTGCATTATAGATAATGCGTCCCATCATTAACCTATCATTGCAGAAAACAACGAAAATACAACGTCCTCTTATGCCATCCGCATTCGCCACGGGGTCCCGTCATCACCCGTTAGGTTACTTAACTAACGACAGAGCGGGGGCTGGGCTAGCGCGGGTGTAAAACATAAGTGACGTCTAAATAGCTATCATATATATAGATATTTTACATTCGTCTGACGCAATGATATACATTCCAGAACACAGATAAACAATATTGGATTTGCAAGCAATCTGTATTTCTTTTGAGCCTGCAAGAAAAGACAGATTACACAGTTGTGATGAATAGCCGTTACCCCACCCTCGACCCCTACGGGTACGGAAAACTACCCGCCCGGCAGTTTGTGTACCCCACCTTGGGTCAGTCCTAGGAGCAAAAACAGTAAAATGAAATAATACTGTTGGAGATAGTGCCCTCAGAGTCAATTATTGGATCACAGGCACGTGATTGCAATGATTGAGGGAGGACCTATCCCGGTAGGACAGTCTTACTCGAGATGATAGTATGATATCTGGTTTATCTTTATCATCGTGTACTGCTTTAGGTGACCTGACATGTCGCTATTACACGTTGATAGAGCCCCTAGGATTCTTGCTTGACTGCCGGCAGTATGATGGCGATCATATACGTGGGAGCTGGTAGTCTATAAGCACATCCTTAAAAGGTCCCTAGTCGTAGGAGTTTCGAGACAGGGCATCGATACTCCATTAGTAGACTAGTGTATACAGTCGAGACCCCGACGAGGGGCGGTGGCCGGTCTCACAAGCCACTGGTGTCAGTTGGTTCACCTAAGATGTATACAGGTGCTCATTGGGTTATGAGTACACCGGACAGGACTCGCCGGGAACCTGCTAGTTGGTCTTATACCAGATGTCAGATAGCAGTTCCCTGGTGACATGTGTACAGGTTAGTTCATCGACCTGAGATCGTCATTTGTCTCGTGTGAGTTCCCACTGTGCTTTGATTACTACCCTACCACGGCTCAAAGGAGTCGTGCAAACAGGTTTTAGTTGGGTACAGTCCCGAGCCACATGGAGGCAGTGAGCGGATCTGCAGGGGTTCGTCTCTCCCGGTATTGGGGGTGAGGTCGCGCTGTGTCTAGGAGAGCCATTACACAAAGCCCTCGGCCGAGGCAGGAGATTTACTGGTAGGTATTCCAGTAGTATCTCAGGGTGTTCTGGGCTACGCTCCGACACGACTTGTACCGCTTTTGGGGGTCTGACTTTCACCAACCCCCTAGGCCCGCCATGCGATACTCATAGACGAACGGACCGGACTGTACGGATATTGTCACCGACAGGCTCAGTTGGGTGTCGGGGTGAGCTTCCTCATCGACGTCCCATTTGGTCAATACCTGGTGGCCCGTCACGTATTGGCTTATACCTCTGACGTGCCAGTGGTTAAATCCACAGCCATGGTATTGACGAGTCTTTAGAGTCCACCACACTCAGTTACTCAAGTTTCGGGCGAAACGCTGTAGAGGCCGTATGGAGATATGGCAGGGTTCGATCAGATACGTGCGGTATTGCACGGATCGTGATCGGACAGTTTTTACTAGCCGGCTTTGGCTTAAGCCGGATTCTAGTATTTGATAGTGTAGTTTTGTCTCTTTGCATTTGTGTTCAGTCGGAATACAGATGCGGGTGTGTATGCACAGTATTGGGGTTTTCCTGTAATTTATTACGGGACCAGTTTTCTGGAGTTGCCAGTTTGCATTCCGTCCCGGCCGGTTTTCCTTTGTTCTTTCCCGGCCGGACTTTTCCGATGGAGGGTGTTATTTGCAAGTTTGCAAATAACATTTTGTGGAGGTTTTTCTTGCAAAAGGATTTGTTATGATAACATCTTTAGATTCCATTCTTTTCCATCATCATTATATTCTTTTTCCATCACCTTTTCTTGGATTGATTGTGATTAGAATTGGATGTTAAGTTGATGTAAGATTGTTATCATGAAGCTTTGGATATGGTCACCTTTCTTTTTCTCCTACACTAACCTCCCTTTGCATTATGTTTCTTTACTCCACCATTCTCATTCTCACTTGATAAGATGATAAGTTTTCATGAGAGAAAAAGAAGAGAGAAAAAGAAAATGAGAGCTTCATCTTGAGAGTTTCTTCTTGATCTCATTTTCTTGCTAGAAAAATGCAAGCACCATTTTTCTATTCTTTGATTCCTCCATCATGGTAACTTCAAGAACCCTAAAGAGACAAGTTCACTACACTATTCTATAGCAAGCCTTGGACGCGTCGGCTAGCCAACTTCGCGCCCGAGTTGCCTCGGTCAAGAGGCGGGAGCCCGTAAAAGATTCCGGCTACGTGGTGCCCTTTCCGACGAGCGAGGAGGTGACGGAGATTCCGCAAGAGATCGAAGTGGAGATGAAGACCGAAGGACACGGATCGCTTGGTATAACTTCTCACCCTATCTCTCTAGTTAGCTAGTATAGGTTAATGGTTTCGATCCGGGTAATTGTCCGCGGTAGCGCCGGTTTCCGAGCAAGGGAAAAATTTTTTATTCCGCATTTTGGCCTCGAGAAAGAGGCCGGGGCGCTGCCGTGGCGCAACATGGTATCAGAGCCACGCCATTAACCTTACCTAGCTTCGTTTGATGTGTTTGCGTCTCCGATCGACCAAAATCTCAAAAAAACCGTATTTTAGTGTACATCAGTTTTCTGTCGATTTTTTCCGGGCTCGAAAAATTTTTCAGGTGGTTGCAGAATGATGTACAAGGAAATATAAGAGATCTGGTAAAAATTGGAAGCCTGAATCCTACATAGCACCGCGGAAGAGCGGCCAAAGCATTGCTTTGGCCGCGCTTCCGCCGCGCATTAAATTCATCACTGTTCCAATTTTTTCCAGATTGTCTTGAACTTGATTTTGTGGCTTTTGGGATATTAAATTTGGGCCCAGGTTTTCTGTGACTGCTACAGTATTGGTTGGGGGCCCACTTGTTAATTGTTTGATTGATCGGATATTTTAAACACATTATTTCACAGTATTTACATTATATCTGCGACCGTGAATGTCACTCGATCGGTAAATCCGGTCTAACTGCTATAGCCCGGTTAGACGGATTTGCGAACGTGACTTTCACGTTGATGTTCTATGTTTATGCTGTGTTGTTGCGGATCGGTCGTGGGGGATAGCCTGGATGCAATGCTAGTACAGTTTTATTGTATTATGTACATTTGATATTGCGGGGCGAGCGTCCGACATGTGGACTGCCGTCACTGCCTGTTTGTATTATTCTTTTAGGGCACGACCTGGTTGCGGTCGATGTACCCGGTGTATGTATATTTTACTTTCTGTACTAGGGTTACCCCGCGGAGGGGTGCACGGATAGCCGGGTTCTGGAGGGCAACGGGCCCGCATCTCAGGGCATTGAGACGGAAGGGGCTTCAGTCCAGGATTGGCGGGCTATTCGCCGCACTCGTAGGGGGTACAGGTTGACCGAGGAGGGGTGCCCAAGTTACCGGATTCCGTGAAGTGCTGGGTGGTCCATTCACGGTGCTGAAGGGGGCTGCCTCGCTTCAGGTTTTGGCGGGTGACTTGCCGCGCCCGTAGGGGTCTAGGATTTCATTGCACAGGCTATCCACACGACCAGGGGAACGTCGGGTTTCAGCAGCGGCTCTGTGAAACCCGGGGCTTCCAGATATCTGTTTTGTTCTGTGATGCTGTACATTTCTGTGATGTTGCATTTTATTCACGCCTTGAGCGAAATACTATATATTGGTATATATATTAGTAGATGTTGTATATGTTTTACATCCGCGCTAGTCCAGTCCCCGCTCTGCCGTTAGTTAGCTAACCTAACGGGTGATGACGGGACCCAGTGGCGAATGCGGATGACATATACGTACGTCAGTATATTTTCGTTCTTTGTGGTGTGATCAATTGATGGGACTGCATTGATTCGGATCAATGCAAGTTTAAACAAACCTAATCTGATGTTGTTGGAACATTTTTCAAAAAGCTGTTATTGCAAGGACGTTCACTTTTGTTTTGCATCGTGGTATTCATTTGGAATATCCTGCTCCTCAGTCGACGAGGCAAGGGCCGAGATCCCTTCACCGGGAGTGACCCCTTGGACAGAAGTTTGCGTCAGGGCATTAACTTCACTATAGCCGATTACTTTTGCTTTGCATCGTGGTATTCAGTTGGAATATCCTGCACCTCATTCTACGGGGAAAGAGCCGAGATCCCTTCACCGGGAGTGACCTCTTTAGTAAAGGTTTTCGTCACTATATTTTTATAAAAGTTATCCAGTTCCTTCAACGATATCAAGTTCATTACGTTAAAGGTTTTCGCCAGAAACCATTCGTAGCCCTCCGTCATTTCGGATTAGTATTGCATAGTATTCGCGCTACGTTTGTCGTTGCTATTCGCCGAGGCGTAGTGTGCGGTAGCTCTGTAATGCTTTCTGTCGCATGGATATGTGGATTGGTTAGGACAGTCGTGCGACTTTGTTGATTATTCGTCAAGGGTCGTGCGGGTGGGTTTAACGCAATCAAGATAATGACGGGTTGAACTTGACTAGGACCTTTTGATTTGTTGATTATTCGTCAAGGTCACTTGGGTCCTAGGGGTAAAAATCACATCGGGAGTTTCAAAAGAACTGAAACTTGCCAGGCATGCGCATACCTTCTAGAGTGTGGTGACGTGAGTGGATTCCGTCACGTTATCATGCGATGATAGTTGGATCCCGATTCCCACTGATGAGTTGGTTTACTCCTCGGGTTTTCCCGACTAATTCTTCTTTCAGGTTTGGAGAAGAATTTGAGGTACAGTGGAAGGTTTCCAGATTAGACAAAGTGATAACCATTCTGATCTAGGTTAGAGTGCACGCTGAGTGTTTCTTTTCTCTCTCTCTCTGGCAGCGACCATTGACCCGACCCTAGACTATGACTCAGTGACCAAGTTGACCGAACCTTCTTAACACTGGCTTTTGGATTGTCAGAGTTGCAGACCTCATTGCCACTCCTACTTTTATCCTTTTCTCCAGGACACCCCGTATTACTGCGAATGTCCACTTCCATTGGACAAAACCATCGTATGGTTAGATACGAACTCGAAGGATTTCGAGGATGGTTTCTGGTTCTGGAGAAAACGGATAGGACTATTCAGTTGTCTTTTCTTTTCACCTTCTCTCAGGTTGCGAGTACTCCTTGGTTTAGGAGTAGTACACCTATTACGCAAATTGGATAGTCTTCTTCCAAACCTTAGGCTGGTGCCGACCGGTAGGGAATGAAGAAAACCAGTTAGCATAACGATGGTGTGCAGAAGGTATTAAGTTAAGACAAAGCAAGGGATTAGTAGGAGGGCAAAGTAAATTGCGACTGGTATTCACAACCAAACCAAGTATTTCTTCGCCAATCCTAAATCACCTTTGTATTTCTCCAGGACACTCCGTGTTACTACGAAGATCCTAGTTTATTGGATACTCCATCGTATGGTTATATACGAACTCGAAAGGAACTTGTTCCAGTTCGGGGATGGATTCTGGTTCAGGAGAAATAGGAATAAAGTACATTCAGGTGTCTTTTATCTTCACCTTCTCTCGCGTTGCGAGTGCTCCTAGGATTAGGACAGTACACCCTTTATGCTTTTTGGATAGTCTTCTTCCAAACCATAGGCTGGTGCCGAACGGTAGGGAAGGAAGAAAACCATTTGGCTTAAAGGGGTGTACAGAAGGTAATGACTAAAGACATATAAAGGGATTTGGAGAGGTGGCAAAGAATTATACGGTTACAGTTGTGAATCTGGATAATGGAAGAGGCATTACTAGGAATACCAGGATACCCCAACGAAACACTTCAATGTTTCAGTTTCACTGGGCAATGTTAAAAGAAAACTGATTTCCCGATTAGACACTTACTCCAGGGTATGTATTTACCAGGTTGGATTCTCACATCTGTATGGTTTTACAGATGATGAGTGGGAGTAAGTTATTGGGAATTGGGTGATCATCCTCATTATATCGGGATTCGTTGTAATCAGTGATATTTGAGGAGATCACCTGGGCTATTTGCCGGTCGGCAAATATTTGGTTATGAATATCCGCTGTTGTGCACCAATTTCAAATTGATATATCTGTACGTCTATTTTCATAGAGTGAGATATACCTTTTGATATTATGTCGATGACATTTACCTATATCAGTGGATGGTTAGGTAAGGAGCATTAAACAGCGGTGTAATTCTTCTTAACCATAAGTACAGTTTTCAACCTACGACGCACAGTGAAAGAGTTGTTAGACTCAGCGGACTTATACAGAGTATTGTATGTTGTCCAGTGTCCATTAGGACAGAGGGGTTGGTCCTCATACTATATTCTGTTTACTTTTAACTTCTCTAGTTCTTAGACATGTGTTTCGTAGAAACACAGGGTCTAAATTTTTGAGGAGTTATAGGTATTTGAATAGAGTAGAGAACCAGGTGTAGCAAGTATCGGGATTCTTCAAAGTGATCGAAGATGTAGATACTTGTGTATGGTATTCAGTTGATAGTGATGATAAAGAGAACTTGCTTCTCTTTCAGGTTACTCATAATTGGATGCATTCCTAAGTTGAGTAACGCTGATCGGCCTCCTTCCATTTAGTTGACATGCACTGGAGACAGCTGCATGATTTGAATCTGGTTCAATTAAATCAGTGCCTCTGGTTCTATATTGGATATAGAACAGTTCATATCTTAACGATGTTAAGGTACGGGGAGTTGTCCGGCTTATGCTTAAAACCAGACTCCGGATAACTCAAGGCACGTTTCTGTAATGGCTGTTTGTGGGTTGACCCAGGCTATGACGAGGGTTGACTTTCTACCATCTGGCAGATCAATAGAAATATTGTTCTAGACTCGCCACAGTTTTATTAAAAATGGATTTTTTCAAAAACAGTAGTGGGAGTATGGTAGAACTGGAAGTGATTCCAGAACCACAAACGATTACTGAAGATTTGATAAGGAACCTAAAGATTCAATCTGATTTGATATTCCATTGGCCACTCCGCAGATAAGGTGGGTAACTTCAGGCACCCGAGAGGTACTCCGGTAGCCTCAAGGACGGTGACAGGGAAGTTCTTGTTTACCCACACTTGCCATTTCTGTTGTTCCAGGCCGCGAGACCCGGTGAGAGGATGAGTATAGCGTCGTTCTAAACTAGCTTTAGAAGTGCGCGTCTATATGACTCCACCAGAGGGTTGTCGTAGTCAGTGGGAGCAGCGGAAGCATTGGTGGACATCAGGCTTATGTCTATTTATAGACTAAAGCAGATGTAGCGGAGATAGATCATCTGTTTCTGATGTGACAGTCATGGGTTTGACGTCATCAGAATAGGGGATGGATCTGTTGAGAAGGTAGTAGGAAGTGATATTCCTATACTACGATCGGTTATACTTTGGTCGTCACACAGTGTTTTCTCCACATGGGACTTGGATATTATATCAAACATACTGGTTACTAGACCTATGGTTTTAGATCTAGATTTGGGTGGTTTCCCAATCAGGGTACCTTGACAGCATTCTATAAGTATTTAGAATGGACGACTCCTGGCATGGTAGTGTACCCGCAGGTAATGGAGTCACCCTCTCTAAAGGTGTCTTACAGACTAAAGGGGAGAGGGATATGCATGATTGACAGATCACTTGCTTAGGCAATTGAGTCAATCATGAGATGTCAAGTACCACACCAGATGTTGTTCTTGCACTAGATGCAATAAGTTGATATTGATCCAATCCTGGAGGAACAGTCGGAAGCAGTTTTAGAACATAAGTGAATGTTCTAGGGATATGATAACGGCTGCCTCTTTTAGGAGACGGTTATCACTCCAGGCTTCCAAGGTGACATGGACGACAAGGAGGTTGTCAGAGTTATAGTTCTCCCTCTGACGAGGGGCAGTATTTTGGACAGGTGGTCCAAGGTAATACTGAGGGAGGCATGGCGCAGGATACTGATTAAGTTCGGTTGATGATACAGTCTAAGAAGTTTGGATTTGGAGTTCATTTATGAGCTAGGTCCCATCAGACATCCAGACATTCTAAGACAGGTATTGCTCATTTCGGGAGATGGCTTTCTCCGCGAACTTGAGATATAGAGAGACATAGAAAGAAACTTCACAGCGGATCCACTCACTGAGGCTATTCCTCGAACGCAATAGTTTCGCAAACGGATTTTGTGAGACTGACTAGTAGAGGAGTTGGGTGTTCGGTATCACACGGGCTGTGAGTATGCGGCATCGCAATAATTAGCCTTGAGTGCAAGTGGGAGATTGTTGGAGATAGTGCCCTCAGAGTCAATTATTGGATCACAGGCACGTGATTGCAATGATTGAGGGAGGACCTATCCCGGTAGGACAGTCTTACTCGAGATGATAGTATGCTATCTGGTTTATCTTTATCATCGTGTACTGCTTTAGGTGACCTGACATGTCGCTATTACACGTTGATAGAGCCCCTAGGATTCTTGCTTGACTGCCGGCAGTATGATGGCGATCATATACGTGGGAGCTGGTAGTCTATAAGCACATCCTTAAAAGGTCCCTAGTCGTAGGAGTTTCGAGACAGGGCATCGATACTCCATTAGTAGACTAGTGTATACAGTCGAGACCCCGACGAGGGGCGGTGGCCGGTCTCACAAGCCACTGGTGTCAGTTGGTTCACCTAAGATGTATACAGGTGCTCATTGGGTTATGAGTACACCGGACAGGACTCGCCGGGAACCTGCTAGTTGGTCTTATACCAGATGTCAGATAGCAGTTCCCTGGTGACATGTGTACAGGTTAGTTCATCGACCTGAGATCGTCATTTGTCTCGTGTGAGTTCCCACTGTGCTTTGATTACTACCCTACCACGGCTCAAAGGAGTCGTGCAAACAGGTTTTAGTTGGGTACAGTCCCGAGCCACATGGAGGCAGTGAGCGGATCTGCAGGGGTTCGTCTCTCCCGGTATTGGGGGTGAGGTCGCGCTGTGTCTAGGAGAGCCATTACACAAAGCCCTCGGCCGAGGCAGGAGATTTACTGGTAGGTATTCCAGTAGTATCTCAGGGTGTTCTGGGCTACGCTCCGACACGACTTGTACCGCTTTTGGGGGTCTGACTTTCACCAACCCCCTAGGCCCGCCATGCGATACTCATAGACGAACGGACCGGACTGTACGGATATTGTCACCGACAGGCTCAGTTGGGTGTCGGGGTGAGCTTCCTCATCGACGTCCCATTTGGTCAATACCTGGTGGCCCGTCACGTATTGGCTTATACCTCTGACGTGCCAGTGGTTAAATCCACAGCCATGGTATTGACGAGTCTTTAGAGTCCACCACACTCAGTTACTCAAGTTTCGGACGAAACGCTGTAGAGGCCGTATGGAGATATGGCAGGGTTCGATCAGATACGTGCGGTATTGCACGGATCGTGATCGGACAGTTATTACTAGCCGGCTTTGGCTTAAGCCGGATTCTAGTATTTGATAGTGTAGTTTTGTCTCTTTGCATTTGTGTTCAGTCGGAATACAGATGCGGGTGTGTATGCACAGTATTGGGGTTTTCCTGTAATTTATTACGGGACCAGTTTTTTGGAGTTGCCAGTTTGCATTCCGTCCCGGCCGGTTTTCCTTTGTTCTTTCCCGGCCGGACTTTTCCGATGGAGGGTGTTATTTGCAAGTTTGCAAATAACATTTTGTGGAGGTTTTTCTTGCAAAAGGATTTGTTATGATAACATCTTTAGATTCCATTCTTTTCCATCATCATTATATTCTTTTTCCATCACCTTTTCTTGGATTGATTGTGATTAGAATTGGATGTTAAGTTGATGTAAGATTGTTATCATGAAGCTTTGGATATGGTCACCTTTCTTTTTCTCCTACACTAACCTCCCTTTGCATTATGTTTCTTTCCTCCACCATTCTCATTCTCACTTGATAAGATGATAAGTTTTCATGAGAGAAAAAGAAGAGAGAAAAAGAAAATGAGAGCTTCATCTTGAGAGTTTCTTCTTGATCTCATTTTCTTGCTAGAAAAATGCAAGCACCATTTTTCTATTCTTTGATTCCTCCATCATGGTAACTTCAAGAACCCTAAAGAGACAAGTTCACTACACTATTCTATAGCAAGCCTTGGACGCGTCGGCTAGCCAACTTCGCGCCCGAATTGCCTCGGTCAAGAGGCGGGAGCCCGTAAAAGATTCCGGCTACGTGGTGCCCTTTCCGACGAGCGAGGAGGTGACGGAGATTCCGCAAGAGATCGAAGTGGAGATGAAGACCGAAGGACACGGATCGCTTGGTATAACTTATCACCCTATCTCTCTAGTTAGCTAGTATAGGTTAATGGTTTCGATCCGGGTAATTGTCCGCGGTAGCGCCGGTTTCCGAGCAAGGGAAAAATTTTTTATTCCGCATTTTGGCCTCGAGAAAGAGGCCGGGGCGCTGCCGTGGTGCAACATGGTATCAGAGCCACGCCATTAACCTTACCTAGCTTCGTTTGATGTGTTTGCGTCTCCGATCGACCAAAATCTCAAAAAACCGTATTTTAGTGTACATCAGTTTTCTGTCGATTTTTTCCGGGCTCGAAAAATTTTTCAGGTGGTTGCAGAATGATGTACAAGGAAATATAAGAGATCTGGTAAAAATTGGAAGCCTGAATCCTACATAGCACCGCGGAAGAGCGGCCAAAGCATTGCTTTGGCCGCGCTTCCGCCGCGCATTAAATTCATCACTGTTCCAATTTTTTCCAGATTGTCTTGAACTTGATTTTGTGGCTTTTGGGATATTAAATTTGGGCCCAGGTTTTCTGTGACTGCTACAGTATTGGTTGGGGGCCCACTTGTTAATTGTTTGATTGATCGGATATTTTAAACACATTATTTCACAGTATTTACATTATATCTGCGACCGTGAATGTCACTCGATCGGTAAATCCGGTCTAACTGCTATAGCCCGGTTAGACGGATTTGCGAACGTGACTTTCACGTTGATGTTCTATGTTTATGCTGTGTTGTTGCGGATCGGTCGTGGGGGATAGCCTGGATGCAATGCTAGTACAGTTTTATTGTATTATGTACATTTGATATTGCGGGGCGAGCGTCCGACATGTGGACTGCCGTCACTGCCTGTTTGTATTATTCTTTTGGGGCACGACCTGGTTGCGGTCGATGTACCCGGTGTATGTATATTTTACTTTCTGTACTAGGGTTACCCCGCGGAGGGGTGCACGGATAGCCGGGTTCTGGAGGGCAACGGGCCTGCATCTCAGGGCATTGAGACGGAAGGGGCTTCAGTCCAGGATTGGCGGGCTATTCGCCGCACTCGTAGGGGGTACAGGTTGACCCAGGAGGGGTGCCCAAGTTACCGGATTCCGTGAAGTGCTGGGTGGTCCATTCACGGTGCTGAAGGGGGCTGCCTCGCTTCAGGTTTTGGCGGGTGACTTGCCGCGCCCGTAGGGGTCTAGGATTTCATTGCACAGGCTATCCACACGACCAGGGGAACGTCGGGTTTCAGCAGCGGCTCTGTGAAACCCGGGGCTTCCAGATATCTGTTTTGTTCTGTGATGCTGTACATTTCTGTGATGTTGCATTTTATTCACGCCTTGAGCGAAATACTATATATTGGTATATATATTAGTAGATGTTGTATATGTTTTACATCCGCGCTAGTCCAGTCCCCGCTCTGCCGTTAGTTAGCTAACCTAACGGGTGATGACGGGACCCAGTGGCGAATGCGGATGACATATACGTACGTCAGTATATTTTCGTTCTTTGTGGTGTGATCAATTGATGGGACTGCATTGATTCGGATCAATGCAAGTTTAAACAAACCTAATCTGATGTTGTTAGAACATTTTTCAAAAGCTGTTATTGCAAGGACGTTCACTTTTGTTTTGCATCGTGGTATTCATTTGGAATATCCTGCTCCTCAGTCGACGAGGCAAGGGCCGAGATCCCTTCACCGGGAGTGACCCCTTGGACAGAAGTTTGCGTCAGGGCATTAACTTCACTATAGCCGATTACTTTTGCTTTGCATCGTGGTATTCAGTTGGAATATCCTGCACCTCATTCTACGGGGAAAGAGCCGAGATCCCTTCACCGGGAGTGACCTCTTTAGTAAAGGTTTTCGTCACTATATTTTTATAAAAGTTATCCAGTTCCTTCAACGATATCAAGTTCATTACGTTAAAGGTTTTCGCCAGAAACCATTCGTAGCCCTCCGTCATTTCGGATTAGTATTGCATAGTATTCGCGCTACGTTTGTCGTTGCTATTCGCCGAGGCGTAGTGTGCGGTAGCTCTGTAATGCTTTCTGTCGCATGGATATGTGGATTGGTTAGGACAGTCGTGCGACTTTATTGATTATTCATCAAGGGTCGTGCGGGTGGGTTTAACGCAATCAAGATAATGACGGGTTGAACTTGACTAGGACCTTTTGATTTGTTGATTATTCGTCAAGGTCACTTGGGTCCTAGGGGTAAAAATCACATCGGGAGTTTCAAAAGAACTGAAACTTGCCAGGCATGCGCATACCTTCTGGAGTGTGGTGACGTGAGTGGATTCCGTCACGTTATCATGCGATGATAGTTGGATCCCGATTCCCACTGATGAGTTGGTTTACTCCTCGGGTGTTCCCGACTAATTCTTCTTTCAGGTTTGGAGAAGAATTTGAGGTACAGTGGGAGGTTTCCAGATTAGACAAAGTGATAACCATTCTGATCTAGGTTAGAGTGCACGCTGAGTGTTTCTTTTCTCTCTCTCTCTGGCAGCGACCATTGACCCGACCCTAGACTATGACTCAGTGACCAAGTTGACCGAACCTTCTTAACACTGGCTTTTGGATTGTCAGAGTTGCAGACCTCATTGCCACTCTTACTTTTACCCTTTTCTCCAGGACACCCCGTATTACTGCGAATGTCCACTTCCATTGGACAAAACCATCGTATGGTTAGATACGAACTCGAAGGATTTCGAGGATGGTTTCTGGTTCTGGAGAAAACGGATAGGACTATTCAGTTGTCTTTTCTTTTCACCTTCTCTCAGGTTGCGAGTACTCCTTGGTTTAGGAGTAGTACACCTATTACGCAAATTGGATAGTCTTCTTCCAAACCTTAGGCTGGTGCTTACCGGTAGGGAATGAAGAAAACCAGTTAGCATAACGATGGTGTGCAGAAGGTATTAAGTTAAGACAAAGCAAGGGATTAGTAGGAGGGCAAAGTAAATTGCGACTGATATTCACAACCAAACCAAGTATTTCTTCGCCAATCCTAAATAACCTTTGTATTTCTCCAGGACACTCCGTGTTACTACGAAGATCCTAGTTTATTAGATACTCCATCGTATGGTTATATACGAACTCGAAAGGAACTTGTTCCAGTTCGGGGATGGATTCTGGTTCAGGAGAAATAGGAATAAAGTACATTCAGGTGTCTTTTAACTTCACCTTCTCTCGCGTTGCGAGTGCTCCTAGGATTAGGACAGTACACCCTTTATGCTTTTTGGATAGTCTTCTTCCAAACCATAGGCTGGTGCCGAACGGTAGGGAAGGAAGAAAACCATTTGGCTTAAAGGGGTGTACAGAAGGTAATGACTAAAGACATATAAAGGGATTTGGAGAGGTGGCAAAGAATTATACGGTTACAGTTGTGAATCTGGATAATGGAAGAGGCATTACTAGGAATACCAGGATACCCCAACGAAACACTTCAATGTTTCAGTTTCACTGGGCAATGTTAAAAGAAAACTGATTTCCCGATTAGACACTTACTCCAGGGTATGTATTTACCAGGTTGGATTCTCACATCTGTATGGTTTTACAGATGATGAGTGGGAGTAAGTTATTGGGAATTGGGTGATCATCCTCATTATATCGGGATTCGTTGTAATCAGTGATATTTGAGGAGATCACCTGGGCTATTTGCCGGTCGGCAAATATTTGGTTATGAATATCCGCTGTTGTGCACCAATTTCAAATTGATATATCTGTACGTCTATTTTCATAGAGTGAGATATACCTTTTGATATTATGTCGATGACATTTACCTATATCAGTGGATGGTTAGGTAAGGAGCATTAAACAGCGGTGTAATTCTTCTTAACCATAAGTACAGTTTTCAACCTACGACGCACAGTGAAAGAGTTGTTAGACTCAGCGGACTTATACAGAGTATTGTATGTTGTCCAGTGTCCATTAGGACAGAGGGGTTGGTCCTCATACTATATTCTGTTTACTTTTAACTTCTCTAGTTCTTAGACATGTGTTTCGTAGAAACACAGGGTCTAAATTTTTGAGGAGTTATAGGTATTTGAATAGAGTAGAGAACCAGGTGTAGCAAGTATCGGGATTCTTCAAAGTGATCGAAGATGTAGATACTTGTGTATGGTATTCAGTTGATAGTGATGATAAAGAGAACTTGCTTCTCTTTCAGGTTACTCATAATTGGATGCATTCCTAAGTTGAGTAACGCTGATCGGCCTCCTTCCATTTAGTTGACATGCACTGGAGACAGCTGCATGATTTGAATCTGGTTCAATTAAATCAGTGCCTCTGGTTCTATATTGGATATAGAACAGTTCATATCTTAACGATGTTAAGGTACGGGGAGTTGTCCGGCTTATGCTTAAAACCAGACTCCGGATAACTCAAGGCACGTTTCTGTAATGGCTGTTTGTGGGTTGACCCAGGCTATGACGAGGGTTGACTTTCTACCATCTGGCAGATCAATAGAAATATTGTTCTAGACTCGCCACAGTTTTATTAAAAATGGATTTTTTCAAAAACAGTAGTGGGAGTATGGTAGAACTGGAAGTGATTCCAGAACCACAAACGATTACTGAAGATTTGATAAGGAACCTAAAGATTCAATCTGATTTGACATTCCATTGGCCACTCCGCAGATAAGGTGGGTAACTTCAGGCACCCGAGAGGTACTCCGGTAGCCTCAAGGACGGTGACAGGGAAGTTCTTGTTTACCCACACTTGCCATTTCTGTTGTTCCAGGCCGCGAGACCCGGTGAGAGGATGAGTATAGCGTCGTTCTAAACTAGCTTTAGAAGTGCGCGTCTATATGACTCCACCAGAGGGTTGTCGTAGTCAGTGGGAGCAGCGGAAGCATTGGTGGACATCAGGCTTATGTCTATTTATAGACTAAAGCAGATGTAGCGGAGATAGATCATCTGTTTCTGATGTGACAGTCATGGGTTTGACGTCATCAGAATAGGGGATGGATCTGTTGAGAAGGTAGTAGGAAGTGATATTCCTATACTACGATCGGTTATACTTTGGTCGTCACACAGTGTTTTCTCCACATGGGACTTGGATATTATATCAAACATACTGGTTACTAGACCTATGGTTTTAGATCTAGATTTGGGTGGTTTCCCAATCAGGGTACCTTGACAGCATTCTAAAAGTATTTAGAATGGATGACTCCTGGCATGGTAGTGTACCCGCAGGTAATGGAGTCACCCTCTCTAAAGGTGTCTTACAGACTAAAGGGGAGAGGGATATGCATGATTGACAGATCACTTGCTTAGGCAATTGAGTCAATCATGAGATGTCAAGTACCACACCAGATGTTGTTCTTGCACTAGATGCAATAAGTTGATATTGATCCAATCCTGGAGGAACAGTCGGAAGCAGTTTTAGAACATAAGTGAATGTTCTAGGGATATGATAACGGCTGCCTCTTTTAGGAGACGGTTATCACTCCAGGCTTCCAAGGTGACATGGACGACAAGGAGGTTGTCAGAGTTATAGTTCTCCCTCTGACGAGGGGCAGTATTTTGGACAGGTGGTCCAAGGTAATACTGAGGGAGGCATGGCGCAGGATACTGATTAAGTTCGGTTGATGATACAGTCTAAGAAGTTTGGATTTGGAGTTCATTTATGAGCTAGGTCCCATCAGACATCCAGACATTCTAAGACAGGTATTGCTCATTTCGGGAGATGGCTTTCTCCGCGAACTTGAGATATAGAGAGACATAGAAAGAAACTTCACAGCGGATCCACTCACTGAGGCTATTCCTCGAACGCAATAGTTTCGCAAACGGATTTTGTGAGACTGACTAGTAGAGGAGTTGGGTGTTCGGTATCACACGGGCTGTGAGTATGCGGCATCGCAATAATTAGCCTTGAGTGCAAGTGGGAGATTGTTGGAGATAGTGCCCTCAGAGTCAATTATTGGATCACAGGCACGTGATTGCAATGATTGAGGGAGGACCTATCCCGGTAGGACAGTCTTACTCGAGATGATAGTATGCTATCTGGTTTATCTTTATCATCGTGTACTGCTTTAGGTGACCTGACATGTCGCTATTACACGTTGATAGAGCCCCTAGGATTCTTGCTTGACTGCCGGCAGTATGATGGCGATCATATACGTGGGAGCTGGTAGTCTATAAGCACATCCTTAAAAGGTCCCTAGTCGTAGGAGTTTCGAGACAGGGCATCGATACTCCATTAGTAGACTAGTGTATACAGTCGAGACCCCGACGAGGGGCGGTGGCCGGTCTCACAAGCCACTGGTGTCAGTTGGTTCACCTAAGATGTATATAGGTGCTCATTGGGTTATGAGTACACCGGACAGGACTCGCCGGGAACCTGCTAGTTGGTCTTATACCAGATGTCAGATAGCAGTTCCCTGGTGACATGTGTACAGGTTAGTTCATCGACCTGAGATCGTCATTTGTCTCGTGTGAGTTCCCACTGTGCTTTGATTACTACCCTACCACGGCTCAAAGGAGTCGTGCAAACAGGTTTTAGTTGGGTACAGTCCCGAGCCACATGGAGGCAGTGAGCGGATCTGCAGGGGTTCGTCTCTCCCGGTATTGGGGGTGAGGTCGCGCTGTGTCTAGGAGAGCCATTACACAAAGCCCTCGGCCGAGGCAGGAGATTTACTGGTAGGTATTCCAGTAGTATCTCAGGGTGTTCTGGGCTACGCTCCGACACGACTTGTACCGCTTTTGGGGGTCTGACTTTCACCAACCCCCTAGGCCCGCCATGCGATACTCATAGACGAACGGACCGGACTGTACGGATATTGTCACCGACAGGCTCAGTTGGGTGTCGGGGTGAGCTTCCTCATCGACGTCCCATTTGGTCAATACCTGGTGGCCCGTCACGTATTGGCTTATACCTCTGACGTGCCAGTGGTTAAATCCACAGCCATGGTATTGACGAGTCTTTAGAGTCCACCACACTCAGTTACTCAAGTTTCGGGCGAAACGCTATAGAGGCCGTATGGAGATATGGCAGGGTTCGATCAGATACGTGCGGTATTGCACGGATCGTGATCGGAAAGTTTTTACTAGCCGGCTTTGGCTTAAGCCGGATTCTAGTATTTGATAGTGTAGTTTTGTCTCTTTGCATTTGTGTTCAGTCGGAATACAGATGCGGGTGTGTATGCACAGTATTGGGGTTTTCCTGTAATTTATTACGGGACCAGTTTTCTGGAGTTGCCAGTTTGCATTCCGTCCCGGCCGGTTTTCCTTTGTTCTTTCCCGACCGGACTTTTCCGATGGAGGGTGTTATTTGCAAGTTTGCATATAACATTTTGTGGAGGTTTTTCTTGCAAAAGGATTTGTTATGATAACATCTTTAGATTCCATTCTTTTCCATCATCATTATATTCTTTTTCCATCACCTTTTCTTGGATTGATTGTGATTAGAATTGGATGTTAAGTTGATGTAAGATTGTTATCATGAAGCTTTGGATATGGTCACCTTTCTTTTTCTCCTACACTAACCTCCCTTTGCATTATGTTTCTTTCCTCCACCATTCTCATTCTCACTTGATAAGATGATAAGTTTTCATGAGAGAAAAAGAAGAGAGAAAAAGAAAATGAGAGCTTCATCTTGAGAGTTTCTTCTTGATCTCATTTTCTTGCTAGAAAAATGCAAGCACCATTTTTCTATTCTTTGATTCCTCCATCATGGTAACTTCAAGAACCCTAAAGAGACAAGTTCACTACACTATTCTATAGCAAGCCTTGGACGCGTCGGCTAGCCAACTTCGCGCCCGAGTTGCCTCGGTCAAGAGGCGGGAGCCCGTAAAAGATTCCGGCTACGTGGTGCCCTTTCCGACGAGCGAGGAGGTGACGGAGATTCCGCAAGAGATCGAAGTGGAGATGAAGACCGAAGGACACGGATCGCTTGGTATAACTTCTCACTCTATCTCTCTAGTTAGCTAGTATAGGTTAATGGTTTCGATCCGGGTAATTGTCCGCGGTAGCGCCGGTTTCCGAGCAAGGGAAAATTTTTTTATTCCGCATTTTGGCCTCGAGAAAGAGGCCGGGGCGCTGCCGTGGCGCAACAAATACAACGGTGGCTACAACTGCAACCTGGATGTTCCCCGCAAAAATAATATTACAACAAATTACATTTACAACAAATGAATTAAACAATAACCCATTGCAAACCCCGGCTATACACCACAACAGTCCAATACAGTTTATATGCACAAACAGATATAACCATTACAGAAATGTGCAACCCCCTGCCAACCGACATACTAGCAGTTAGGGGAGGTTTACGAACACATTTATCAATCACAAATATAATCCAACATGCAAATACTGTACAATTTCGATCGATTAAACATCTTTAATATTGCTCCAAAAACTTCTCTGTAAAACTGAAACCTGAGCAAATATTAAATATCCCAGAAAATCCCAAATTACACAGAGAAGCAGCATAGGAAATTTGAGTTCCTGACTCGGCAACTCGGCGGCGGAAGCGCGGCGGATCGGTGCGATCCGCCGCGGTTCCGCGGCCGCGTTGCCGATTCAGGAGCTCAAATTTCTTGGGTGTTCTTCTGGTGTCTTTTCAAGCTCTCTGAACTTCCCTGAAAAATTTTTGGACTTCATTTTAAACTCGACAGAAACTTGACAGTTTTAGGGTTTTCCGGCTTCGTTTTTCCGTTCGAAATTCGTACAAATTTGCAGTAAAGTTATTTATTGTTTAGCGAGGCCTTGATACCACTGTAAGTCGATGTACTACACCCCAATACTTGTGGGGAGGTGGAATTTTCAAAAACGAACTTGTTTAGTGAACGAACATCGACTAACCGCTTGAATCGAAGCTAAACGATAACTAACCAAACATATAGTTGTTCTAAACTACTATGCTTAGGGATTATACCTATCGAAACTAGTCCTTCGTCTTTACGATCTCCTTGTTCTCCTCGGCCTTCTCTAGGTAGTAGACGATCCACCCTAGAGCAAAACTCCAAGCTAAACCTCTAAACTTGAGGCAACTAATCTTCTTGGATTGCTAATCAAAGAAGATAGAATGAAATAGAGTGATGGTTATGGATTGATTAGTCTTTCTAATCCTTTGATCTCAACACATGAGGTGTAAGGATTAGGGTTTGAAGATGAGAGCTTGAGGAGAGAGAATGTGAGAATGAAAATAATGAATAAGTTATGAGTATCATAATATATATGAAGCATTTTCTAATAAGAAGAAAAGAATAAAGAGTGATGAATAATCATGCTTCATAAAATATCTAGTGGTGATTCATTAGCATGAGTCATTAAGCAATAAATGTGCATTAATGAGATGAATGAATCACCACCATGACTCATGTAACTCATTCAATGTATATGATACATAACCCTCCTTAGTCACCATCTTCTAGAAGCTTCTCGTACAATTACGAGAACGCCCCTCCGATCCGTAAAAATACGGAAAAACTTTAGACTGTAAAAATCCAATAACCAGATACCAGTAACTGGCTTAAACCAAAGCCGACTGGTAAAAACTGTTCAGACGACGTAAGTGTGTAAACACACATACGCGTCCGAACCCTTGTCGTAAAACCATACGACCTCTATATCGTTTCGCCTGGAATAGGAAACTCTCTGTGTGGGACTCTAGAGACTCGACTACTACGCTGGCAGTGGGTTTAACCACAGACCGCAAGCGGCACTAGCTGTACGTAACGGTCCCCAGGTAGTTGTCGATAAGAACGCCGATGAGTAAACCCATCCGAACTCCTACTGAGTCTGATGTGACAATCTCCATACAGTCCGGTCCGTTCGTCCAAGACTATCGCATATCGGGCCTAGGGGGGCGGCAAGCGTCAGTCCCCTAATAGCGGTATAAGTCGTGTCGGAGCGAAGCCCATTACACCCTGAGAAACTACTGGAACCTACCAGTAAATCTCGCTTGCCCTGGCCAGGGACTTTGCGTAATGGCTCTCTGACACAGCACGATATCTACTCCCAATACCGGGAGGGACGAATCCTGTCTAACCGCCATTGCCTCCAAGTGCTCGGGACTGCACCCAACTGCTACCTGTTTGCACGACTCCTTTGAGCCGTGGTAGGGTAGCAATCTAAGAACAGTGGGACACACTCGAGGCGAAGCAGCAGTGTCAAGTCTGCGGACTATGCTGTACTCATGTCACCTGGGAACTGCTCACTGACGACTGGTATCAAACCAACCAACAGTTCCCTGTGAGTCCTGTCCGGTGTACCCGTAACCTAACGAGCACCTGCATACTATCTCCAGTACGACGTACTGACGGCTGTGGGACAGACCATCTCCCCAACTGGGATGAGAAGCGTACACACCAGTCTACTCCGGAGTATCGATGCTCTGTCTCGATAATCCTACGACCAGGGACCTGAATAAGGATGTGCTTGTAGACTACCCAGCCCCCACTAGTGTGACTGCCATCACAACGCTGGTAGACAAGCAAGATCCTAAGAGCTCTATCAATACGTACACTCACATATTAAGATAGAAAAACCAAGTA